>OY720350.1:19032124-20412749 GCA_963082975.1 Labia minor
TGCAAAGGTAGCATTGAAGAACGAATTCTTCAACGGGCACGTGAAAAAAGTGAAGTAAGTTGATTTAAAAAAAAAAACAAACAATTTTTCTTTTAAATTTGTCTTAAAATATAGATTAATTGATATTTTCCTTATTAATTTCTATTAAATAATTTAAAATAATTAAAATCTCAATGATTTATATTGACATCTCTTTCTTCCTAAATTTTTGGTGTGTATTTCTTTACTACGTTTAAGAATTTACATAGTTTATACATTTGAAAGCTTTATTTGATTACATTCTTCTAATCCATTAGTTAGTCAGTCACAAATTGAATTTGGAAATGATATATGAATAAAAAAGAGTGTGAAAGATAGTCCTGAAAAAAAGAATTATTCCTAAAAGATCTAAAAGCCATTCTTCATTACAACTTTAACAATCTTTTTTTATTAGCGTTTATCTCTCTCTTTATTTCCAATTATAAAAATGAAAACATGATTAATATTCAAATCATATGAAAACATTCATTATTAATATTTTTACATTTTTATTAAATTACAAAAAAAAAATATTGCTATGATATACAAATAAACATGACTTCCGTAGAAATATTTCATAGAATAAAAAAAAGTGATGACTGGATGAATATCAGTAAATATAAATAATCACTTGTAACCCCTTTGACCAATGAACATCCTAAGTAATACCAGAGCCTATCAAATTGGTTGGCATCTAAACGTGGTAGAGGTGTTAAATGATCAAGACACCTCTTAATCTTTGTCTTGATTTTCTTCAACGAATACCGCCTCCCTCAATTTTGATCATTTAAATTGGGTGGAAACTTACTATTGGCAGGGAATCGAACCCGAATCCTCAGCATATTTATCAGACATGATACCCACAGACTTCCATGAAGACTAAATCTTCAATGATTGTTAATTAAATTTTTTATCTAAATATTATATATATTTATAGGAGGTTTGTATACATTAATAAATTAAAAATAAATATAAATTTTCACATTTTTATTTTTGCTTTAATTTCATTGAAAAACAAAAAATACAAAATATAATCAATTTTGTTTGAATTTATGATCCAAGCCTTACTATATTTCTTATTAAATTGCCAATCATTTCTTTCAAAAAAAAAAATCTTTTTTTATTGCCAGAACTAATGTGGAAGAAATTCATTGACTGCAAGGACACCTCTAGTCGGCAATAACTGAAAAATAAGAGAATCTTAAATCATGATTTTTCTAATATACTTTTTCCGAAACCGGTTTATTTATATTTTCATGAAATACGATAAATTATAAAAATTTATTATTTATTATTAATCATTCTTTTTCATTAAAGATAAAAAAAAAAATTACAAATTAAATGAATAATTAGGGTTAAGGTTTTTGTATGAGGGATTTTTTTTTCTTTAAGGGCGTCTCTATGAAGTGATCCATAATCAAAAAAACGTTTTCTATTCTGCTCTCGTTATGTCTCTCACGTCTTGATCGTCCCCAAGAAGTCCCGGGTTCTTATCCCGAGGGCATCTTCCAACGAACAGCATTCAAATCAGCTCATTGCCATGCCATGCTATCAGGAGCATCAACTAACTTGTATCCTTTTTATTAGCCTCCCGGATTCACTCATTTCATAGCGAAAACAAAAATTTCTTTTGCATCCAGATGGATACATTTGATTTGTAATTTAAAGCTTTAGATCGTTTGCATCTGATCCATTAAATACTTGGTTTTTTTTCCAACAAAAAGAAAAAAAAAATATATATATATAAAAATAAAAATAAAATAAATAAATAAAAAATATAATCATTTAATCTTCGGGTTTATACGTCGGTAGTCTCCAGTTTTAAGTAAATCAGCTATATATAATATTTAAAAACACTGCCGCCACGTTTTCTTTTAAGAGATTTTATCTCAACATTATTGTTTTCAAAGAAACAACCTCGAAAACAAAACGCTTATTCAGATTATAGATAAAAGTTAAAAAAAAAACAAGTGAAATTGGTCTTGTTTAAAATATATACCCCTCTCCTCGAGGTTATAAAGTAAGATAAATGCAGGATTATTTTAATTCTGTAATGTCCGCAATATTGCATATAAATTGACATGTTGATTTATATGATATAAAAATCGATTTATAAGTAGTAATGTTTTAATTGATTATTTAATTTACTGAATGGATACAATTGCTGCCTTAAATTATTATTAACGTGGAATCACGATATATAATAAAACGTATCAAAATTTAATTTATTTATAGAATGATATTTATTTATATAAAATTATTATCAAAGGGGATAAAAATTAAAATATATAAAACAATTATTTCGTCGGTTATATTATATGGGTGAGAGGCATGGTCTATGACCTTAGGAGACGAGAGTAGATTTATAATATTTCAGAATAGGATTCTGCGAAGCATTTATGGGCCAAATAAAAGATGAGGTCATCGGGGAATGGCGGAGACTGCATAACGAGGAATTGCATGACCTCTATGCATCGCCAGATATAGTTAGAATTATAAAATCGAGAGGGCTGCTGTGGGCAGGGCACGTGGCTAGAATGGGAGAGGAAAGAATGGCGAAACCGGGTAGGTGGATAATATAGGAAGGGACGTGAGAGAGATGGGAGAGGGTAGGGAATGGAGGGTTGTGGCGCAGTATAAGGATACTTGGAGAAGTGTGGTTGCTGCGGCAAAAACTTTCGAGTTCCGTAGAACCACAGCGATAGTTAGATATTTATTTATATTTGTTATTTTATTTACTATCATTATTTTTTTTAATTTTGTCAATTACAAAACAGAAACTATATATTTTTAAATAACATATTAAAATATCAAATAATGAATATAAATAATATAATTTTTTTTTTTGCTATTATAATTATGTAAATATATAACTCATTTGAATTTATTGGAATTTAAATATAAATAAATATTTTGCCCTCTTAAAATGAATATTATATTTATTATTATTTGGGGGATTCTTGTATGACAAAGGCCATTCGTGATTTAATTATAAATTGCAAATAAAAACATTAAATTTTAATTCAGAAAAGTATCTAATTATCTAATTGTAGAAAAATAGAAACAAAATTCAACAAAAAAACAACTCGATAAAACAAAAATTTATTAACCATTCAAAATTCTATTTTTTGATTGGTACATATTCCAAAGTAATGTTTATTCTTTTATTGTATTTTCTTTGTCTTTTTTAATAATTTTAACAAAAAAAAAATCATTGAAAATTAATACAATTATTTTGATGTGACACCTTCACATATGTTCCCTTATTTTATCTTTGATCTTTTCATCTTGTTCGCCTGTCGTTTATGCAACCATCCGCTCCATCCCTCCCTGATTGAAGATTCTTTGAGGGTCCCCTTGGACAGAAAAATATCTCCTTCTCTCCCTGGAGGGGATTTTGTGATCGATTGCCTATCATTCCCAGAAAGAAATCGAAGAATGTGTCGAGACTAAAGTATCTGAAAATTATAAATCAAAAAAATTTACTCGGAAGATTAATATAGCTTCACTCAACGGTCGTTCAACTTTAATGTCTGTAAAGTTTAACATGATAAACTGATAATAATCAAATACATGTGAGTTGATTATTAATTTTATTATACATAACATAAAAAATCATTTTACTAAAAATTGCTTATTAACTTACCAATACAATATTATTTAATATATCGTAGATTTTTTTTATTTCTCTTTTTTACCGACCGACGATAGTAAGGGAGGTATTGTTTTCACACCAAATTTCGCATGTGGAGATTTTTACATATCTCCACGAATCATGCATTTCCTTAACAAAAAAAGTTGACCTGTGGCCAGGTCCGAACCGACCGACGGTTTGAAATAAATTAATTTCCAGCTACAGAAACAATTTCAAATAATTTTAATATATCTATTAATGTAATAAAAAACAGATATGGATATAACATAAATATTTTTAATTTTATTTTATTTATAATATATATGTAAGACCAGACTGTGACGTGCATGATTCGTGGTGATATATAAAAAAATCTCCTTTGGTGTGAAAATAACCCTTTCCTTCCTATCGTCGATCGCTAATACTACCACTTCCGGTTTCCGGAATTGCACCAAAAGTTGATCAATTCATCCCACTGATGCATTAAGTAAATATACCAAATTTAATCAAAATCGGTTGAGCCGTTCAGGCTGTACACATCTATACGGACGGACGGACGGACAGACATCATGCTAAAAATACTTTTTTCTGTTTAGAAAATGCATGATTCGTGGAGATATGTAAAAATCTCCACATGTGAAATTTGGTGTGAAAACAATACCTCCCTTACTATCGTCGGTCGGTAAAAAGTATTTTTACCATGATGTCTGTCCGTCCGTCCGTTCGTCTGTCCGTCCATCCGTCCGTCCGTCCGTATAGATGTGTATAGCTTGAACGGATTTTGATAAAATTTGGTATATTTACTTAATGCATCAGTATGATGAATTGTTCAACTTTTGGTCCGGAAACCGGAAGTGGTAGTATTACCGATCGACGATAGGAAGGGTAGGTTTACCAAATTTCACATGAGGAGATTTTTTACATATCTCCAGGAATCATGCACTTTGTATTGGTTTTATTATGGGGAAAAATCATCTTCATTAGTTTTTTCTTAATTTAATATTATATGACGTCACCCAGCCCTTCATGACGTCACAGCCAGCAAGCGCCTCCTTATATATTATAAATAAAATAAAATTAAAAATATTTATGTTATCTCCATATCTGTTTTTTATTGCATTAATAGATACATTTAAATTATTTGAAATTGTTTCTGTAGCTGAAAATTAATTTATTTCAGTCGGTTCTGTGTTCAACTTATTTTATCATATTGCCCTGATTTAATTTATTGAAATAATACTATTAAATTTTTGATAGATATTGTTATTCTATACTTATAAAAATTTTATTTTTATTTTTCTTTAGATGAACTCCAAGCTCAAACGATTGTTTTATAATTTGTGTATTTTTTATTTTTGTTTAATTGAAATTTCGGGCAATAATTATTTCCTATTTATTACAAAAAACATTATGAATTTAATAATTAGTTAGTTTTTTATTTTTTTAATCGGAGAGCCACAACATGTCATTTTGAAATTTACACTCATGGAAAGATGAAGCAGAAGATGAAGCAGTCTGCTATTTGAGTATCGGTGTATCCGATATTTCACACGTGAGGGACGTAACTTTACCCTTTTAAGATTAAGGGCCACCCAAACCTCAGAAAAAAATCTTGACTACCCTTCTTTCCTTTTAAAAAATATATATAATTCTCATTTCAATCCAGAATAGAAACGGAAGTGTTCACCAAGTAATTTAATGCGATGGCGACTTGAATGCATCCAAGCATTGATTTGATGGCGAGTATCACTTACACTTCAAGCCACATAAATCATAAATAGAAATTTTCTTCTTTTAGCTTTCATACAATTTAAGTGACATTGGAACCATTCATTCATTTAATAAAATACTAATTATAATAAAAACATAGATTATTAATGTAAAACTTATATTAATTAAAATATTAATAATAACTATATATATATATATATTAAGTAGCATATATAAAGTGACCATACTTCCCGTTTTCGGGTAGCTTGTCCCTCATTTTAAATTTATTATTATATTATTATACTAAGTTATTGTTATATTATTTACTACATTTTTCAGTTATTTTCATTATAAAAAACAGAAATAATAAAAAATATATGTTTTCTTCATATCCTCCAAACTATTACCGAAAATTAAAAAATATCCCGTTTTTAGGGAAAAAAATAAATGGTCACGTTAAGCATATATCATTTACCTTAAAATTTGTTGGTTATTTCATAATAATTCTAACTTTATTATTATTTTTCCTTAAGGAAATAATCTAATTGGATAAAGGAATTAATCAAATTTTTTATTTTTTTTTTCACTTTACAATTAATATTTAATTAAAATAATATACGTGTATATTCTTTTGAACTTTATAATAAGTTTTATAATAATAATTTTCTAAAAATAAAACATTTGTAAAAGTTTAAGAAATTCATTTAAAGAGTTTTTATTTTTTTCACTATGGAAAATATACATATATTCACATCAAAAAAAAAAAAAAATTCTGTACCAAAATATTTATTATAGATTCCGATTTTTTGTAATGAGAAATTTAGGAATATTTTAAGAATTATTATTATTATTATTATATTTGGGTTTTTTGCTTCTTCTTTATTTGTTATCATAAAAGAGTTATCTATTTCCACTGAAATGCACACCCCAAGTATTATAAATCTGCATTAGTGATTTAGTAAGAACCGTTTCTCTTTTTTCACTCTATTAGACACGCTTTTCGTTTTTATCGGATGTGGTTTGGATGGCCAAACGGCACTCCGATGTTATTTTCGAAATCAATATCTTATATATATTTTTTTTTCTTTATATGGATGAGAATGTGTTTGTATGTTGTTTTTTTTAGATCCAAAGAATGGTCATCAGTGGCGGCAACTTCAAGCCTGATACGCTCAAACCGAAAGAGGTGGTGTCGTTGTTGCTCGATGATGAGGAAATTGAAAAGAAATGTGAGTCTCGGTTCATTGACTAGAAACCAATTCTCGAAAAATCCTAAATTTAAGTTAGAAATTAAGAAAAGTGCATGGAACTCTATGAGTCGTTTTCATTTCTTCAACCACCGTGCTTTGTCGGATGTCAAGGAAATGGAAAAATAAAAGATTTTTCTCCTCTCCTCTTCTAGACCGTCAAAAGCAGGCCGAAAAAAGGGTAGAAGATCCGAAAGAAAAGGATCGTAAACGGAAGCATTTGCAGTCGCTTTCTTCAGGAACTACAAAATCTTCACCAACCGCTTCCAATCTACAGTCCGCATTAAAGGTATTTAAACAAAACAATATTAGATTAAATTATAAAAAATAAACTTTAGTAAAACTTAAAAATTAGTCTTCAAGCCGAAAATCAAAATAACCAGTTTAAAATGTTTTTTTTTGATTGTGATAAGTTATTGTCAAATTTAATTAATATTATTAGTTATACAGTTGAAATAATTTACACCGAACCTAGTTAATCACTATATATATATATATATATATATATATATATATATACCCGGATGGGGTGAAAAGTTTTCGGCCTGACCAAGAAAAACGATTTTTTTAATTTTTTTTTGCTTTATTTTTCAACATAATCTCCATCAACACTGATACATTTCTCATAACGGTGTTCTAATTAATTATATTTAATTTAATTTGATTTAAGTCTCATCAACAGTTATGAATCGACTCAAAAATTCGTTTGGATTACGAAATGATTTTTCGAAGCAGTTTTTTGTTTAACGTTAGCAAACGCGGCACCCACCTTGCACACAACTTTTCCATGTTCAAATGGTTGTGCAAAATATCTCGCACACGTTCAGCTGACATCGTACAATTCTCACCTATCTTGAATGTTAAAAAATAAAGGAAAAAAAAATTTAAAAAATCGTTTTTCTTGGTCAGGCCGGAAACTTTTCACCCCACCCTCGTATTTCTGTATGTGTAATTAGAATATTGTGCATTGATGTCATTATTTATGTCAATGTCATCATGTAGAATTTACGTCATTTACGTTATTAGATTATATTTTTTCATTAGTTTTCTCATAACTTTCTCAAAATATCAACTCTTATAAGATACACTAATAATTAACTACTTGTCATAGTATCTTTAAGCTACGTATTTACCTTTTAGAAATTTATATTTTGTTGTTATAGAAATATATATTTAAGTAAACATACTTAAATAAATGATTTAATAGTGCTATTATGCAATCAAAATGAAGATTAAGGTCAAAGTATATTATTGTGTTTAACATTCTTTCCCTTATGATATAATTTTCCTATTCTTATTCTACTATCCTTATTCTACTATATTATATTCTCCATTCTTAAGGTGTTTCCGTCTATTTTAAAATAACTAGCATACCAAATACTCTCACTTGACAATCGAAATGAAAGAAAAAGACGTAGTCAATTTGTCCATTCTTTTAACAGGTTTTTCTCCTCAAAATCTCATTTATATTCTCAAGTTACCAGTTCGGAAGTTATTGTCCTTTTGTTCTTCTTCACTGGCTTTATCTTTTCTTTTCACCTTCATTTTCTTAAAATCACTTGCCATTCATACTTGAACATCATGATTTCCATTCAACAACTTTGTCTTTCATTCAAAAAAAAAAAATAAATAAATAAAATCAAATGTAAAAAACAACATAAAGTGAATGGGACTCTTAACAAGATAATCGTGTGTTCTTGAAAAATCTTTTTCTTGTTCCTATCTCCAGAGGTTTAATTTGCCGTGTACACCTTCAAAACAAACACCTGTGCCACAGACCAGTGGTGCAGATCGCTTTATTGCACCTGTATATGTCGTCCAATGAAGAAGCTCGCTTACCTTATAAGCAATCACCTGTCGATCCATTTTAGAATCACAGCAATTCACTAATTTTTCTAGTTTCTCCTACTCTTTCTCTCTCTCTCTCTCTCTACTTCATTTTGACTTGAAGACCAAGTATTCTTAAAAAAAGTGATTTACAAATTTTTTCTTAGAACATTGATTCCATAGCGCATAAACTCAATTTATGATCATTGATTAATAATAAATTTTAATATAATAATATTTTATATTTATTTTATAAATTTCATTTATTTATATAAATCAATTCCGAGGTTGTGTTTAATATATAAATCATAATTATTTGTTGTTTTGTCTTTTGGCAACAATATTTAATCAAAAAAAAAAAAAATTAAGTACTTTGATAATAAGTGAATAAGATAATAAGTGAATATATTATGTATATAAATAATAAAGGGTATTTAATATTTACTCTAAAACACACAAATCAAATATTAGTTTTTTTGCCCTTTTTGGAATATATCTCCATTTTAGTCAGCTTTCTCAGAATTGTTTATTATTTTTATTTAAAAATCGATGCACTCGGCGAGGTTCGATCCCTCGAACTCGAGTGTGCGGACCAAGATCAACCTCCTAGTCAAATATTAGTTTTAGTAAGGACAAAAATGTTTGGACATTCATAAGTTTTTAATTGAAACAAAAATTAATTAAATCTATTTCCAAAATATTTGATTTTAACTGTTTTAGTATATTATATTATATTGTTGTTTCTTAATTTACAATATAGAATCTATTTATCAACTTTAATTCAGTTTTATAGGCGATATTCACTTTTATTAAATTAATCAATAATTTCCAAGAGATTATTTAATAAAAAAGATTAATTATTACTAATAATTTAGAAGAATATCCTTAAGACTTGCCTCAAAAAATTAAATAAATTTCAAAATCTCTTAAAATATAATTATTTAAATCATTATTATGTTAAATTATAGATTGTATTTTTTAATTACTCTTATACTTTTTTTTTTCAATTTCTTATAATAATAATACTGATTCGATTTTATAATTAAATAGAAATAATATAAAATCAAATTATTATATTCCAAAATATTATGCTTAAATCTTCTTAGAAAGGGAAAATAATTTGATAATTGAAAGTTAATGATGATCTTTTCACATTCCATTTAGCTAACACATAAATGAAGACTCCTCACTTTTTATTTTTAATTTTTAATCGAGATTATATGATATCAGTGCCAGTTCATTTCCAACGGTGATTCGATAAAAATGTTAATGATGGTTTTAAAAAAAAACATTAAAAACCCACACGTTCGAATAGAATGGTTTGGATTCAATTAATATTGAATATTTACACTTAGAAGAATATTGCTTTTAAGATTCCTCTATGCAAAATTCTCTAATTTTTAGGTCATAATGTTCATATTTGCACTGAGTCTAGAACAAGTTTCCGATAGAGAAGTATGCATAAAATATCCATTAAATTTTATATGCTTGACTCATGTCCTGTTTATAATAACATTTTATATGCATCGAATCCTTCCAATGAGCATTAATTTCAAACAATTCGGTATCTTCTGGAATTTTTCGAAATCAAACATTTTAAATAAAATTTATATAATATTGATTTTTTTTTTTCTATGAATTTTTCATCAAATTACATAATTATAAATTTTATAAGTTCGTACCATTATTTAAATAAATACACTGTTTCTATAATAATTTATTTAATTATATATAAACAAAAATATTATATAATAAAATTGCATTTCAAAAACACTGAATTAATTCAATTTGATGAACATATTTTTATCATACTTATTTTATAGTAATATAATTAAAAACAAAAACAACCCTCTGACTTTTGTACGTCCTACACAAGGGCAACGCCTATCAAGTCGCTTATATCAACTAGGTGTCCTATGTTCAGTAGAACGAGTCCTATCAACCTCTACCTTGATTTTCTTGATCGGAGGCGCTACTTTTTATCAAGTAGCTTCCCAATGTTGATGCTGGGTTGACTCCGTCCCATAGAAATTCCCTTGCCAGGCCCGGGATTTGAACCCGGGACCACGTGAATGTAAGACAGCGACGCTAGCCTCTCACCCAGTGGCGCCTTCAATAGTAATATAATAAACACTTTTTTAAATTTGAATAATATTTAGAAAATTGATATATTCATTTTAATTTGGTTTATAGTAATTTTATCCATTTTCATTAAATTCAAACAAATCCTTATTTATTCCCAAAGCTTCGTCCTCTAATGTCATCATTCACTTGTTAATTTTTTTTAGAAATGAAATTTATATAAATCAACACAACATTTTCAAATTAATTTTTTATAATTTATAATTATGTTCATTGTTTTTATTATATTTTTGTAAAATAGATATATGAATGAATGAAATTGTATTATTATTTTTTTCAATTTCTCAGATACCTTTATATAATATAATAATTATAATAAATTTGTTTCTTTAAAATTTCCATATTTTTAAATATTAAGAAACTTATTACAGGGATCGATATAAGATTTAAAAAAGTGATTTTAAATATATTCTTGTTTTTTTTTTGTTTAGTTTATTGAACACCTTGCCTAACAGGTGTCAGATTAATACATTTTTAATGTGATTTTTTTGTTCTTCAATTCTTTTTGGACTTTAATAAAATCATTCTAATTATTTCAGCCAAATTTATCCCTCAGTTGACTTAGACAGTGAAATTGTGCCCATCTTTGCCTTCCACTCCCTCCCACCGCCAGTTTCTTTGGGGGCTGGCTAGCCAGGCGTGACGTCACCACGGTCTCCTGGACGTTGGCGGAACGTCGGCACGGCCGAGCGACCCTTCATGCCAGCAACCCTGCCGTCCTTGGGGCTCCTCCACATCCACTATTACCCACCACCTTGGCACTCGACACCTGAACAATAGGCTTACCAATAATTTACCTAATCAACCAAATCTTCAATCCAATCACTTCAACCAAAATTGGATCCTTCACTCAACCAGAAAAATTCTTTATTTTATTATTATATAATCGATAATATCTTCTGGATTTAAAATCATTTTGGATGCATTCAACACCATCTTCCTATTTTCTCAAGGCTTTTTTTATTTAAATATCCTTGTAGATGTTTTCATTCTTTTATCAAATTAAATTAAAATCTACACACACATGAATGATTAATAAAAAGGTTTATAAAAGATCGAACGGGTTATCTGGTCCGACTTTCAATTTTATTTATTTATTTTATTTTCTATTATTTTTTTTTTATTTTAGCTGGTTTTTAATTTTTTCCAATTTTAATCCTTATACTTAAATTGAATAATAGTTTTACAAGTATACTTATGGACCTTATATACTTAACCTTATATTCACTTAAATTATTATATATTATTTTGAATTTATGTTAGATGATGGACCCAATTTCATCCATTTAATAGTCACCCATACATTATTAGAATATGAATAGAAATAATATCGAATTTCAACTAAAAACAATATTATTATTATAACATAATATATTGTAAATTATTAGTAATGTTAAGTGTTTTTAAAAATAATGTAAAATTTAAAAAATTTGTTATTTTAGATAAAATAATCAATAATATTGTTAATTTATTATTAACTAACTATTAATTTAGTATATATTCTAGTAAGTATAGAGGTTTCAGGGATTTGGATAAAACTTTACCAGTGGATTCCTTTTTTAATTCTTTCTTAAACTTTCCTTATGCATTATTTCGCGGTCGCTTCTAGTTTCCTAGATAAAAATTATTAAATTTTGACAGATAAACTAGTTAGTTAGCCATTTATTAATGTGAATAAGTAAATAATTAGTGAATTAGTCAATAAAACATTACTAAATAGCTGCTCATTCATAACTAGTTTATCTGTCAAAATTTAATAATTTTTAAAGTTTCTTTGGAATTAAAAAAGAAATCCATTGGTAAAGTTTTATCCAAATCCCTGAAGCTTCCGTTTTTTGTAAACAATTACCATTATTCTAATTTAAAATCTTTTTATTTTTTAATAAAATCAAATTTTTTTCGCGTTAGTAGATTCTATTACACCTACAATTTTTAATTTTGTACAAAAGTGTATATTTGTGATGTATAGAGGCTATCTCAGTGATTCTCAACCACTGTGCCGCAAGATTATGAGGCTCTTAAAGATTTTTTCAATTTGATTCTAAAAAAGAGGTAAACCGTTTTTGGGACCACTTTTACATTTATCTTTTTCTTTGTGTGGTGCCAAATTTTTTAAACCGTTAAAGTGTGCCGCGGTAAAAAAAAAGTTTGAGAACCACTGGGCTATCTATATTTTTCTATAAATCCAACTCAATTTCTAAAATAGTTATATATTAATGAATTTTCTATTTGATAAAACTATTTATTTATAATTTTTATTTGAACTGAACTTATTGATGATATCCTTGAATTCTTTTCATAAATGAGATTCCAAGCCTCAAAAACATTTATTATCTATTTATAACGATTTTATTTTTTCTTATATGAATATTGTTCTTTGAAAGGAAGAGGGTGGCTGAAGAAAAATTCTCATTATTTTTATATTAAGCAACAACAATTTATTTCTATTATTATCATTGTACTTTTACTCCCTCTGAATTTATTATTCTTTTTTTTTTTGTACCTATATATTTATTATAATGGGAATTTTACTTGATATAATATTCCCTTTTTTCTCACTTCTTTCTGCTAGATGTGACACAATAATTTCATTTTTTTTTTATTTCGTATAATCGAGATGAGCTCTTGTTTATTTTTTAAAAAAGAGGTAATTTGTTGACTCGTCATTTTAATGATATTTTTAATTTAGTACGTTTTTTTCTTTGATATACCCTAATGACCTAAGCTATTTTCTTTTTAGTCTGATGGTTTGGCTCCTCCGCCTATGAAAAAGCTTCGCTTGGATGACATGCCCGATGATTCTTACGTAAACTTGGATTCGGGACAAGCCAGTCCCGTCAGTGAGGTAAATCCTTTAATGGTCATTTCAATTCAATAGTTGATTATTGATATAGAATTTTATATTATTTATTAAAATAACGTTTTATGTTACTAAAACATTTTTTTAAATTTATTTATTGGCATTAAATTTGCTATCTAAACATACTGGATCAATTTTTAAAGGAATTCAAATGTATTTCTTCGATTTACTTTTTCATTTAAAGTTTAATTTTCAAAATCCAATCTAGTAATTTATGGGAGAATTAATAAATAAATTTAGAAATAATTAAAAATAAATAAATTTACATATTTTATTTTAAAAAATATTATTAGTCCCTTTATTATTTTCGAGGGCATATTTGATTAAAAATCTGTTTATCTAATATTCTAACCGTTGAGCCATAATAGTAGCCTTAATAGATATTCAAATTAACCCTCTAAAATTATAAAATAAAAAAAAAAAATAAAAATTATGTAATATTCCTATTTATACATTATTTGTAATAATGACGTTGAGAATACGTTTTTTAATTGAAAAATGTCATTCCAACTTTTGCATTTTAATAATATTTTTAAGTTCCCTATATTCTGAATAATAATAAAAAAAATGATAAATTATTATTAGGTTTGCAATTCTAATTTTTTTCTAATTCTCTGTCTATTAGATTTCTCATGGCAGTGGAGCACATGCAAATGCAAACCAAGACGAAACAAGTAATGAGGGTCTTATTGTAGACATGGATACACCATCCCAACCACAGGGTGAGTACAAATAACAATTTCTTCAATTTCTTTTTTTTAAGTGATTTTTATAAAAAAATCAGAGAAAAACTCATTATTTAATATTATAATAATATAATCTATAAAAAATATATCTGTAAACTTGTGTTCACCAATTTTTTGTAGACTTTATAAAAGCATATGACTCAATAGATCTGGAAAAACTTTTTCGAATTTTGATCTTAATGGGAATTCCGAAAAAACTAGTACAAATTTATCTTGAAGGTAGTAAAGGAAGAGTAAGATGCGGGAATCAACTGTAAGAAACTTTCGAAATTCAGAATGGGTTAAAACAAGGATACACATTATCAGCAATTTTATTTAATTTAGAACTGGAATATGTAATTAGACAAATTGGGGAAAAATCAAACGAAATCCAATTAAACAAAAAAATTCAAGTATTAGGTTACGCAGACGACTTAAATAATTAGGAGTTTCGGCAATTGCAATTAAAGATAGCGTAGAAAAATTAATCGAATCAGGAAAAGATGTGGGGTTGGAAATTAATAGTTCTAAGTCAAAATATTGAGTAACAGAGAGAAATAGTATTAACATAGAAAGTCTTAACATACAAAATATAGAATTTGAAGATTTATAAAAATTTCAATATTAATCACGAATGATAATAATATTCGAGAAGAATTTAAATCGAGATTGCAATCAGCATGGTCTATGACCTTGGAAGATAAGAGTATTGCATGACCTCTCTATGCATCTCCAGACATAGGGTTATGATATCGAGAAGGTTGCGATTGGCAGGACACGTGGCTTAATGGGAGAGGAAAGAATGGCGAACGGTATATTTGTGGGGAGACCAATTGGGAAACGTCCGCTTGGAAGATCAAGGGAGTGGACAATTATGAAGGAACCTGAGAGAGAAAGGAGAATGTAAGAGGATAGGGACACTTCGAGAAATGTGGTTTCTGTGGCGAAGAACTTTCGTGTTCCGTAGAGCCATAACGAGAGATATATAGATAGAGGTTGTAAACTTTAATGGTTAACTTCGATTATTTAAATATCATAAATTATTCTATAAATATAAATAAAATTGTGAATTTTAATAAGTTAAAAAAATTATTTTATATATTTGGGAAGTTCTTGTTTTTGTATTTTTGGAACTTTAAATGAATAAATCATAATTGATTCATTTTATATAGAATTTCTTTTTATTTATGAATTTTTTATACATTTTAAATAAAAAATATAAAATTACAAACATCATTTTTTAAAAATAAATTCTATATTAAACTCATATCTTAATTTTCAATTCTTGAAATCTCTGCATTCAATCAAGATTATCGGAAAAGAGTGTTCCAAATGCTAAGCTATCTTATCTATTAAATATACATATCAATGGAATAAATGATATTTAAAATAAATAATTTATTTAATCTAATATTACAATAATGTACAAAATTTTCATCTCTAATGAAAATTGTTTTTATCGTCTTTAAGTTGACATTTGTGAGGGTAAAAATTTTTAGGTTACTGAGATGCATATTATTAAAGGGGAGGTAATATAGAGTATAGACTCTATAGACTATAGACCAGTGATTCTCAACCAGTGTGCCGCGAGATTATGAGGCTCTTAAACATTTCCGACTTTTTTTCTAATTTTTTCAATATGGTAAACTTTTACACTTATCTTTTTCTTTTTGTGCCGCCAAATAAAACCCGTTAAAAGTGTGCCGCGGTAAAAAAAAAAAGTTGAGAATCACTGGTATAGATTGTAAGAAAATATTCAATTAAATTTTCTAAAGTAATTTTAAGTATTATTGGCCAAAATTAATTTATAAATATATACAAATTTATCTTATATCTACCATCCCTATTATCAATCACTTTCATAATAAATAAAAATAATAATGAATAAAACTTGCTTTAGTATTATGTATTTATTATAAAAATCGTTAAGTTAGAGTGCGAATTTTTTCCAAAATTGTATATGCAGAATTGTTATTATTATCACAGGATATATATAAAGTTTTCAACAATATATTATAATTAAATTCCTTCCGTCATTCAATAATTTGAAAGCATTTTTGTCTATTCAAAAACATTAATTATTTATTTTTAAATAAAAATTAAATGAATGGACTGTAATTAGAATTTAAGAATTTATTAAATTTTAAAAGTAAAATATTTCTTTAAAAAAATTTAAATATCACACGTTTCATGTTTTTATTTATTTATTTATTTATTTTTTTTATATAAATATATAAACAAATAATATTTTAATATCCGTCTATCAAAATATTTCATTGCTATCCGAAATGGCATGCAAGCTGCAGGTTTTAATTTCCATCAACATTAACATTTTATTATTAATTAATTTTTTGAGAAATCCACTTTTTTACCAAAATAAATCTCAACATTCAAATCTTTTTTTATATTTTTGTTAATATAATAACAAAATATTCACAAAAAGTCTCATTAAAATTCAAAAATGATGTGAATTTTTTTTTTTTAAATAAAATTCTTCATATTTAATTATCTTCCGTTTTCTGATATACCTACGTAAAATTATCATGGATTATTATTTCAGACCAATTACATTTTAATTACTTTAATAACAATTTATTTAGATTATCTTTTTTTACTTTATTACTTATTATTATTATTATTATTGTTATTATTTTCATTTTTTTTTTGTAGAATTTTTATTAATTCTTGGAAGGTTAAATGTTATATTAATGGCATTAAATTGATATTTTTTTTTCTCATCTCGAATTCAATTATAATGTATTGAAGTGTAAAAATAGATTTTACAATGGGGGATGTGGATTAATTTTTTTGAGATTTATGAAGCATTTCGTGTTATTCATTACTCTCCTGGGATGGGGCATATAATGTAACGTTTCCGTTTAAAGGGTTGGCCACATGTTCAAGATCCTTAAGGGTTGTAAGTGCCAGACGTCCTTAGGGATAATATTCACCCATTTAGGGGTGACACCCCTTTTGGTTTCTAACCGCGATAAAATAGAAGTGGGTGCTTGTTCTTAACGAGTTGGTTAATTTGCCAGATTGCATCTCTTTGCTTATCTCATTTTTAAGTAATAATAATAATAATAATACTTAGTCTTTTAGCAACCCTTTCATTTCTCGTTTTACTCTGAGTATTTAAATTCTCTTTTCAAATTTTATAAATTTTAAGTTTATAAAATGTGAAATATGGAAGAAAAGCTATTTACTTAATTTCACCTATGAATGTAAATCGAGTTTACAATCGGGTAACGCCTGTTATCATGCAGTAAGGGGGCTTATCTCATCAAAATTATTATCAAAGGGGAATAAAATTAAAATATATAAAACAATTAATATGCTGGATGTATTATATGGGTGTGAGGCAGGGTACATGACCTTGGGAGACGAGAGTAGATTTAGAGTAGCGGTCGGAGAACTGGGTAAATTACCCCAAATGGGGTAAAAATGAAACTTTTGTGAGTAAAAAAAGTATATATTTTTAATTTGCTATTTTATAAACCTGTTAGTATTTTTCCAAATTAATTTTTTTAGTTATTGTTCTCTTTTCAAAATTATCATGGAGGACTATAATAGGAAAGATGCTAAAAAGAGGCGATTTTGTTGTTGTTTTTTTTTCAACTTACATAAAAATATTTTGGGGTAATGATTAAAAAAGTTCCCCGACCGCTGATTTAGAGTATTTGAGAATATGATTCTTCGCAGCATTTATAGGACAAAGAAAGATGAGGTAACCGGAGAATGGTTACTGCATAACGAGGAATTGCATGACCTCCAGAAATAGTTCGGGTTATAAAATTGAGAAGGATTCGAAAAATTATATTGGTGGCAAGACCGATTGGGAAACGTTCTCTTGGAAGACCAAGGCAGACAAAGTAGGAAGGGACGTGAGAGAGATGGGAAAATGTCGGAGTTGGATCGGGGGACTTGGAGAAATGTGGTTGCTGTGGGTAAGAACTTTCGAGTTCCTTAGAGCCACAGAGATAGATAAATAGATATTCTAGATAGATTTTTAGATTTTATTTCATAAATGAAAAACAAAACAAAAAAATAATGTTAACATTTCTCTTAATATTTTTATTATTTTTCCAATAGTTATCAAATATCATGAATTATGAAAAGTTTTTAAGAAGAGAATAATTAACCTAGCAAGGGTGAATTTAATGATTATTAAACAGTTATAATTATTTTTACATTTGAAAAAAAAAACAAAAAAAAAACGTATTCTGCGTTCTGGAATGTTTCTATACTCTGTCCACCTGTATTTTAATTATTTTAAGATAGATCTTTTTTAATGCTTATTCCACTGTTCAAAAAATTAAGTGTAAATTATTTAATTAATTCATACATTAATTTAATTATTATTATTACCTAACTGTTATTTTATCATCATCAGTACGTCCTTCTACTTTTGTACTTATTTTATAGATCTTCCTTAATAAATTTTGAAATTCATTTAACTCCATGCTTAGATTTTTATCATTTGCAATTTTTTTCCGCATTTTAATTAATATATACATATCCTTTATTAATTTTAATTTAAATATAAATAAGTCTTATTTGAACTTTATTTACAAGTGAACTCTTCACACAATAAATTTCTTTTTCTTTTTTTTTTCTTGTTATTTACCTTTTAAAAGTGATCTTAGGTATTTTAATTGTAATGATTGCATTTTATTCATTTAGATTAGTTTTAAATTTAAAAACAAATGATAATTACATGGGAATATTTTTTATTAAAATAAATTATTGTATAAATTACACTTAAAGTATTATTATTACTTATTCATTTATAATCGTCCATATATATATACACGAGATCAGGTCAATAAGTCCGTGACTTTTTGAATAAAACAGATTTTTTGATAAAAAATTATTTTATTTTTGAATGTATTCTCCTTTGAGCTCTATACTCTTCGCCCAAAGTTCTTCCATTTTTTTTTGATCCCTTCTAAAAAATAATATTTATTGAGAACATCAAAATAGATTTGTTTGTGAGATTATTTCCTCGTTGGAGTCAAATCTCTTTCCGCCGAGCCATTTCTTCAGGTTTAAAAACAAGAAATACGAGGGTGGTCTGAAAAGTTTCCGACCTGACCAAGAAAAACGATGTTTTTCAATTTTTTTTTGTTTTATTTTTCAAAATTCAAGATAGCTGAGTCCTGTACGATGTCAGCTGAACGTATGCGAAATATTTTGCAAAACCATATGAATATGGAAAGCTGTGTGCAACGTGGGTGCCGCATTTCCTATCGTTAGACCAAAAATTGCTTCGGAAAACCATTTCTAACGACAATTTGGCGCTGTAGGCGTAATCCAAACGAATTTTTGCGTCGATTCATAACTGTTGATGAGACTTAAATTAAATTAAATCAAATTTAATTAATTAATTAAATAATTTATTAATTAATTAGAACACCGTTATGAGAAATGTAACAGTGTTGATGGAGATTATGTTGAAAAATATAGCAAAAAAAAATAATTTAAAAACTTCGATTTTCTTGGCCAGGTCGGAAACTTTTCGTGGTCACTCGGGGATAATAGCGCAGAAATTTACTTTTTTTCATTTTCTTCTCAAATCACGAAGTTGTCTGTTATTAATGAATGTCAAACAAAAACTAAAGCACCCAGTTGGTTCAAATTTCAACAGGTTGCCTGCTGACAGGGGCAGTGTTCCATTTCATTTAAAAGACGAGAAATTCAAAAAGTCACGGACTTATTGACCTGCCCTCGTGTGTATATATTGTTATATATATACAGAGATAATAATTTCAATATCAATACCTTCTGATTATTTTTATTTTATTAAAATAGTTAAAATGAAGAATTATATGCATAGTGATTGCTGATCAGCGACCTAAAATTTTATTATTTACTTAAAACAAAATGTTTTCTGAATTTATTCAATAACGGCATATTCAGTGTAAATAATAATTATTTCTTATCGATTTTTAGATTAAATTCATTCATAGAAATTATAAACTAGTTAATTAGAAAAACAATATATTTTGAATAATGTAAGAAAAAAAATAAAATGTTAAAATATGAAATATGTATAAAAATGGGTTCATATTTTAAGAAGAACAATTTGGAAGAATTTTTTTTTAATTCATTAATATCGTATCAGGGTATAAAAATTGTTTCTATTAAACGAACTTTGTATCTCTTAATTTTTACTTTAAGAGATAGTATTGCGATCACAAAAAATTTCAATGTTTTTATACGTTTTGATGGTTCCTGAATCATTTTCACTAAGGTTGAGAAAAATGTGTGTGTGTGACAAGATTACGCGAAAACGGTTTGAGCTAGAATCATGAAATTTTGTACATTTACATTAATCAAAATTTGTTGTTTTCTATCAACTTTTTAGAAATGTAGCTCAACCGGAAGAGGGTCATTACTTACAACGTTTTGATTTTTATTCCTCTAAAGTGACCGTAAAAATAAAGATATATATTTGATAATTTTTCACATGATTAAAAATTGTATAAAACTGCTTTATATAGAATTTCAGCTTGATTGATTCGCTGAAATTACCAGAATTAATTTTTTAACACTCCAAATCTCACGCGCCAACACGTGACGTGGTGCCATCAACAAAAAGCCAAACATGGCGCTGGTTTAATAAATAATATTTATTAATTTTAATTTATATTTAATTTAAATATAATATATTATGTTATTTAATCCAATTCTCAAATTGCGAGATAGTCGAGTGGAGTTATACTTATAATTTAAAATTTAAATACCCTTTTAATAGGAACTTTTCATTACTAAAAAACTGATTTAAGTGGATGTAAGATGGTGAAAATAAATCCTTTCTTTAAAAAAAATGTTTCTTTCTGTTGCTTTTTAAAATAAAAAAAATTTTCTTAGTTAACTGAAATCGGTTTGTAAAATAATAATAAAAAATCCATTGTTTAATTAAAATAAAATGTATAACTTGTATAAAAAGTAAATTCCCTTAATTGTTTGATTTTGCACCCTATTGAGTACCTAATCAGGAAAATCACTTGAAAAAAAAAAAAGCGAGACTTCCCATTCTCAATTATCATCCATTGTATTGCCAATAATTCTCGGCAAACGTTTCGATCAACTTAATTGCCTGTCAAATGACTCATCAACTACTCAAGCAATCATACGGAAGTGGTTTTTAGCGGTTGGTGATTGCACACCCGGCCGCCGGCATCCACCACCTACCTCTTCCACCCTTAATCAGTTGTGAAAGATTTATCAGAAGCATACACGGACAAGCGGCATATGATTTCCGGCACCCACCCACACGTGCATTTGGGTGATGGCTTCACTAATGCACCATGTCGTTTCGTTTCATAAGGGATGGGCAGGAAGAATATTTTTTAAATAAATAAAAAATATTACCGTAAAAATTTCACTTATTCGGAAGTGGAGTGATTTTTTTTTTCACCATTTTACACTTCCCCCAAAATAAGCATGTTTAAAAAAATCTGTTTCAAAACGTAATTGATTAATATTAACATAAATAAAAAAAAACCTCTGACTTTTATACGTCCTATGCAAGGAAAACGCCTATCAAGTCGGTTATATATCAACGGGGTCTTCTTTAAAGGTAGATCTTCATAAATGATAATTCAATAAATTGGGTGCATAAATCCTTTTAATAAAATATTACATAAATGTAGCAAATTCATAAAACATAAAATGCTTGCTTAACATAAACATGAGTAAACCAATAGTATAAGTCATCATGACATAATCAAGGCTTGGTCATAACTTGGTCAACTGATTGAATATCGATACATGTCCGTTTTTAAATAGTATCTAGGCATATTCACAATCTTGTCGCTCATTGGCTGGTTTTACAGCCAAGCATAGCTTTTACATTTTCTATTATACTAATTAATACATAAATATTATTACAATAGAGTTTATTTATTAACATATATTATAATATTAGCTAACTTAATATATTAATCTTAATCTAAATATATGTTCTTCTAATTAATTATTTAACATAAATGCGTTCTCGTCTGTGATTGGTTCAACTGGATTCACTTGTTCTGAGCAAGGTTATAAAAACCTCCGCAAGGGACTTGTTCCGTTCTTTGCAAATTGAACTCAATGCTGCTTGGATGTGAGCGCCATCTTTTCAACACAATTGTTCTTTTCAGAACAAACCTTCATTTAATATCAACAAAAACATACATTTTTATTAAACTTTCCTACATTATATATACTATTCTTGGCAATTTAAAATAGATATAACGTTTTAAATAATTTTTTCTAATTTTTCACTATCTTTTATTTACAACCTCTCTTGCATAAACAGTTTTCAGATTACTTTAACTAAGTTCCAAAAAGGGCTTTTTTTTCAAGTTTTGGCTAATCTGTGAATTGTCGGCATGTTCTTTAAAAAAAAAATACAATTTAATAATAATATATAATTTTTTGCATTCCCGAGGCCATGAACTCATTAAGTTTTAAAAATTATCTTAAAAATCCCCGATACTTGATCTTATCATTACAGTCCTTACTAAAGGGCTCTCTCTTACAGCGCGTTGCTTGTCCTGATAAGAGCTTAAGTGGTGGTGTCTGAACACTCGCTATTTCTCCATTTGGTTCTGACTTCCTTGTTTATTTAATCTATTTTTTAAAGACTCGGTTTATAATTCAAATATACTTCTAAAAAAAAATAAATACTTTTTTAATTTATTTATTTTAATAAATTATAGTCGTATTTTTATAATTATATATTAATTGTATGTAATTTATTTATTATATTTTAGATATTATATAGATTCCAAGAAAAATAGTAATTATTTTTACCCATATTTTATTTCGATGATGGGTGATGATTTACTTATTCTATAGGGAATATTTTTTTTAACTATCTGCGCCTCTGTGTACCAGCTGGAGGTAGCAGGGGGTACACCCAAGGGGCCCGACTTGTCATTTTGCGATGCATTTTTTGACAACACCCCCAGTAAAAAACGAATGACCCCATGAGGAGGGGCGACTCACATTCATTCATGTAGTATATATATATATATATATATATATATATATATATATAAACACGCGAAGCAGATGGCTGAATCGTTTCGCACATAAGGAGGGCCTGCCTCCAAGTAAAAATAGCCTAGTCGACATTAAAATTAAAAAAGGCCTTTTTTTAAATTTTTTCTTTCTGGATATCTATCTATTTATTTATTTCCATATTAGGTCGGAGGTGTGTTGTTAGGCCGTCAAGGGCAGACATCCGGGGGTTCGATCCGGATGTTCATGCTTATTGGATGTATCATTAGCAAGAGACGGTCACCCTAAACCACGTGTCATCTTTTATCCAAAACAAAAAAAGATACAAGCTGGTCATTTTTTCTAAATTCTATTTTAAACTCTGATTTTTTTAAAATTTTCATTATTTAATTGATTTATGATAATTATGATCAGAACCTAATCGAATAAAAGCAATCCGAAACGATTTATGGTAGAGAAATCAAAATCTGTCTCAGGATAACCGAAACCCTTTTTACTATCTCGCCAGAGAAAATTTCGATGTCGAGATATAGAATTTTTTTTTTTAAACTAGATTGAATTGCTGAAAGTACAGGAATTAATATTTTAAATTTTGACTTAAAAATGAAGGTAAAGGTTTTATTTACGCTGAAAAAAAAATCCAAATAATTTTGATTTTATTTCATTGCCTTCTTATTTCAATAAGTGAAAATTATGTTAAAAATCTTAAATTCTATGATCGGATAGAATAAAATTTTAATTAATTTTCAAATATAGAAAAAAAGCTTGATTATCCAATTCAAATTTGCGAGATAGTCGAGTTGAGACACTCCAGATTTTTTCAATAACAATATACTTATGAAACTCGGTTAAACAAAGCAATTGTATAATTAATCAATTATAATATGATTAATATATTTACACGTTCCCGCCGGCATGTACCACCAGTGGCTTATGCCGCCACATAAAATAAATAGACAAATTAAGGAGCCGGCGGGAACGTGTTAAAGATACGCCAATTTTCGGTCTTTGAGGGTTGTAACTATTCAGAATTAGCAGAATAAAGAATATTTTTCTAATTTTAATTTATTCATCTTACAATTATTTTAACTGATTTTTAAAATGGATAGTAAGATTTGGATATGTCTGATAAAAGATCACTTTGGATTCCCCATTACCTCCTTATATTTTATAATAAACAGTTTTTCACATAAATTAAATTTTTATTTTATTTTTTTATAATTATAAATTGATCTTCTATTTGTTGTAGCATACCCGTTGCCTTTTGCATCGAATATGCTTGTGACGGGACGTCCCAGACCAGGAGGACGTGGTGCGAAACGGGGAAGGCCAAGAGGATCACGCAGAGGAGGTCCTATTAATCCAATCGCGAGAGGAACGCCTCCCGCAGGGCCTAGTACATCCACACCCGTCCGTCAAGGGACAACCACCAATACAGCACTTACTCATACACTTGCAGCATCCACTGCAGTAATGGCAATGCGTAAGTCTTTTTCCTTATTCCATTCTGAATGACCAACAAAAATACACTATTTTTGTTTAAAATTATAGATCCTATATCAATTAATTACATCTTCATGTTTTTTTTTTCTTTTTTAATTTATTATTATTTAACAAATTAGAAAAAAAAAAACAACAAACTAATCATACCTTTTCAAATAACTATTTATTATATACTTCAACCGTGAATGTAGAATTCTTTTTTAAAGATAATAAGAGAATAATGGGCAGTTGATTATGTTATAAATATTTTCTTTGTGAATTACATTATAACTTAATCTATTTTGATAGTTTAGTAATATATTGTTTTAACTATTTGATGATTATCTTCTTAGCTCGGTTAATTTTGTACTAATATTAACCCCAATTTTAATTATTTTTTCCCCTAAAATTAAATAAATTTAAAGCAATAAAGAAATTAAAATTTAAATCTCAGATTATTTATTATTTATAAATTCAATTTATCTGAAATTTTATTTTTTTTTTTTAAATTACTATGATACTATTGATTAGAAAAATTACATTTAAAATTATTATGATTATTAGAGAAGATATTTGCAGAATTATAATAATTATTTTTGTTTATGTAGAGAAAAATATAAATAAACTAAATTTATATCAATTAAAAATTTTAATAATTTAAAGAAATGTAAAAAAAAAAAATTAATTAAATTATTTAAATGCTTTTTGATTCAGCGTTTCTAAATCTTTTTTCGCCCGCGGACCAGTAGATTTGTTTAAAAAAAAATACGGTCCAGTGATATTTTCTTACCAACAAATTTTTACTAAATTTATAAAGAACTACTACGTAAGTTAGTTGTAATATTTGTATTAGCATTTGCCCACACTAATATTTAAATGTAAAGATATTTAATTATACATACATATAATAAAAAGTAATTTTTTTCGTGGTTAGGGAAAATTTCAGCGGACCACTAATGGACCAAAAAAGTTAAAAGAAATGACTTAAATGAAAAAATAAATATTCAATAATAGATTTTAGTGTTAATACTATGATAAGATAGTTTTTTAAAATAATAATAATATTAATAAATAATTTTTCAATTAAATAATTAGTTGAAGGCTCACATTGATTGATTTAATTGTTTATTACACGTTTGTGTTTGTTACACTACTCTTCTTCCCAACAAAATATGATAAATCAATTATTGAATTAAAAATTATTTTAATTACACATATATTCTTTTTATTAAAATTAAAGATAACGATTAAAAATTAATCGAGGCAGGAAAAGAAGTGGGGCTAGAAATTAATAGTACTAAGACAAAATATTTAGAAACAGAGAGGAATAATATTAACACACAAAGTCTTAACATACAAAATGTAGAATTCGAAAATGTAGAAAAATTTTATTACTTAGGTTCTGTAATCGCAAAGGATAATAATATTCGAGAAGAGTTTAAAGCGAGGTTGCAATCTGGAAACGCCTGTTATCATGCAGTAAAGGGGCTTTACGCGTCAAAATTATTATCAAAGGGGATAAAAATTAAAATATATAAAACAATTATTTTGCCGGTTGTATTGTATAGGTGTGAGACATGGTCTATGACTTTAGGCGACGAGAGTAGATTTAGAGTATTTGAGAATAAGATTCTTCGCAGCATTTATGGACCAAAGAAAGATGAGGTCACTTGGGAATGGCATGACCTCTATGCATCTCCAAATATAGTTAGAAGCCTGCAATGGGTAGGGCACGTGGCTAGAATGGGAGAGGAAAGAATGGCGGAAAAATATACCGAGTAGGAAACGTTCGCTTGGAAGACCAAGGACGCGGTGGGTGGATAATATAGGAAGGGACGTAAGAGAGATGGGAGAGGGTAGGGATTGGAGGGTTGTGGCGCAGAATAGGAATACTTGGAGAAGTGTGGTTGCTACGGCCAAGAACTTTCGAGTTCCCTAGAGCCACAGAGATAGATAGATAGATATTTTTTTTATTAATAATCTATAACACATAAGATTTAAAAAAATATATTAAATTCATATGAAAAAAAAATATAAAAATATTTTCTTTATTTAATTAAATTTTACTGAAAATGAAAACCAAAATTATATCTATATACTTATACTTTTTGTTCTTTTTCCCTTTAATTCTGTTTATTTATTCAATCTGAATTGTCATACTTTATTTGACAATTTCCATATTTCATTAATTATTTTTACTTATTAGTATACTATATATATTTAGCATCAAAATGCTAATTTATTATTATTTTAATCCTTTTAAATTCTATAAGCGTTAAAATTTTTCTAATAAATTCTATTTAAAAAATAAATTAAATTAGTATAAATGGGAATATATTTATGAGTTATCAGTAACTACATTTAAACGAAAACAAAGTCAGAAGAAAGGTGAAATTATACTTGGAAATATCCTAGAAAAGCATTTATAAAGAATATTCCCAGATGAATTTTGTTCTCTTCTATTGTTCCTCATATTTATTAATATTATATACACTCTTGACATATTATATACTATTCTTATTTTTATGCTACTTGGAAGACGGTAATGGCAAGATGTGTCAGTCATTCGTTGCTAATCCGTTCAGTTTTCTCTTAATGCTTGTCTTGGGAGAGTATTTTTCTCTTCGCTAAATGAATAAGCAGGAAGCGTAAATCAGCAACGAATGGCAGGATCTCGTTTTAAGTCGACATTTTCTTTTGTAACTTTAATATTAATTTGAAGAGAACTATTATTTTCACTCGACATCAAGCAATTATGAAAAAGAAATGAAGAAACTTATCGTTCTTTTTTAATTCTTTTTTTTTTTTTTTTTTATCAATAGCTCATTTTTTGACAGTTCATTCTTTCAGGTGGTCTTTACTTTATAATTTTTAGTTACTCTATTTTTTCTGTACATTTTAGTTTGAATAATATTGTAGATATATAACTATTTGATTAACGAAAAAAATTCCATAAGATTCAAAATTATTTCAATCTTAAACCAAAAATTATAATAAAAGAGTGCAAAATTTTCAAAATTTTAATCAAAAGACACTCGATCAGAACTCAACTCCTATTATATACTAATACTAATACTAATACTTACATCGCTTATTTGAAAGATTAAACTGACAGCTCTCATTGAAATATTGTATCTATTTGTAAATTTATGTTGTATATTTTTTTTTAACAATTTTCAATTTCTAAAATAAATTGAAAAAAATTAATAAAATCAATAAGTTATTAAAAAAAACTAGGTTTTAAGTTTCAATATAAATTTTATTAAACTTTATGATCATTTCTACAGTTACGTCATATTCAGAAGCTTGTGTTAGGTTATTTAAATAGTTTGTTCAGTTTCTTTTATAAATTGAAAATTGTTAAAAAAAACTTTTCTCTGGTTTAAATTTACAAAAACATTCATTTCTATTAACTCTTGTTTTTTTTTTAACAGAAAAAAAACTAAAACATATTTTACTAAATATTTAAAAATTTGTTAATTATAATAAATAAACTAAACGCTTATGTAAATGGTAAAACCAAAATTTATATTTCTTATCGCCCCTTTAAGAATTCCCTTTATTTGAGTCTTTGGTAAATCCATTTAATTCTCGTTTAAATATGCTCCAAAGACCGGTTTTCTATTTTTCACTGCCAATCCAACTGGCTTTTATTTGTCCCGACTCTATTTGACCTGTTCTTTATTTATAATGCCATTATATCAATTTGTATGCAATTGACATAGATTCATGTACAAATTTATAAAAATATCTATAAATTTTATATCTATTTTATTTAACATTTTCTATTTCAATTCGTATACTAAAATTAAGAATTTTATTTATTTATTTATTTATTAAATTAATCTACTAAATAAATTATATACATGTGTTATTTAGTTTAAGAGACCTTAATTGGAGTTTTATTTAATACGATTCACGATTGGATAGAAAAAAAAAATATTTCATAGAAAGTCAAGAATACCTTCAGGTTATAGTAAAAAATTTGAGAGAATAAAAAAAAACCTTCTTTAATTTCATTGATTTTGATTAATAAACTTAATTTAATTGAATATATCTTTTCTAAATCTTAATTTTTTTTTTATTTTAAAAAACTTGACTTTTTTATGTTCATATATTTTACTATTAATTATTTTCAATTTTTTTTTTTAGCAAAACAGTCAGTTCAGCTAGGATGATGGAAATGGTTATATGAGATTGTGAAATCATTAGTTTATCCATCTTTCAAGGGATGTAAAATGTATCCAAGGATAGGTGGTGGTTGGGTGGAGGTGGGTTGTCATCAGGTTGCTGGGGGGAGAGACACGCGTGCCCCACGTCACACCGTTGCGTGAGGGTGTAGCCTCTTTTTTACTTATTATTATTCGTTTTTTTTTTAACACCCTGACTTTTTTGCAGCTGCACCGGATACTCGAGGTGCATCACCTTTTTCGCCCACACGATAACCATGAAGCCGGAGGCTGATTGGAACCATTTTTTTCTTTCTTTGAAACTAAAATAAAAAACAGATTTCGTTTTTTAAAAATAATATTTGACACAGCATACAGATGTGTTTTGAAACTTTTATCATATTCAGAGGAAAACCGTAAATTTCCTTTCAAAAAAAAAAAAAACAAAAAAAAAATTATATTTTTTAAATATAGCATTTTTAAATTTATCTTTTTATAATAAAGAAAAATAAAACAATTTTTTTATTAAATATATTATTTTCAAAAATTAATTTATTTTGTGTTTAATTATACCTAATTTCCTTAATATTATTTATATTGTTTTTTTTTATTTCCTAAATAAAATAGATAAAAAGAATATCTTTTATTTAAAATGTAGAATACATTTACTATTTAAAAAAAAGTAAATATAAATATACTGAATTCATATTTTCCGAAAGGAACCACAATAAAAAGTATATTAAATCTGATTGATGAATCGCAATCAAATATGTTATAATCAACCAATAAAATTCTACAATTTGAACATAAGGTAAAGCATAGAGTCGTTGGCCCCCTTAAGCAGTTTTTAATGCATATCTGGGCAAATTGCCGAACAATCTGTGTCAAATTAGGTTTGCAGAACATAAATACTATGAGCATTTTGATGAATAAAAAAATCATTTTCTCATGACATTTTCAAAAAAAAATTCTAAAAAATACAATTATTGGCCCCCTGTTATAATTATTGGCCTAGGTATTCTATAGTGATTATACAACCATAAACCTTAAAATTACATCTTCTTCTTAAAGTGCCGTCTCCCTTTCGGAGTTTGGCTATCATCATGACAAGGATAGCCTTAGAAGCTGCCCAGCCATGATATTTTTTTTTTGGGAATGTTAATGCGGTGGTTGCCTCCCGCATGTATAGAACCAGGAACTGACAATTCCTGGAGCCGGAGGCAGCTGATGTTAAATTGAATTTTATTAGACAAATTTGTTCTTAGTTGGAATCGAACGCTGACTTCTTGTGTAGAAAATTGCTACGTTACACTCTCGGCTAGCTGCCTCCTATATTTTACATAACCATAGTTAATAGCGCAATTTTTAAAATAAAAATCTCTTATTATTTCTGTTTTAGTGATAGGGGGCCAATGACTGCCTCGGGGCCAACGACTGTATACTTTACCCTACTTATGATATAATTATGTCTCACAATATTTTACAATTTATTTATATATATATAAAATATAATTAATTATAACAGATTATATTTGATTAATTCATTAATCCATATACTAATTACACTACAATGTTGAGTAGTCGTCAGCAACCAGTTGTCACATAATTTATTGGTTGCTTACTATCCCATATCGGATTGACTGCCCTTATTTTCCATAATTATTCATTGCCTTCATTAATTTCTTTTGTAAATTACCTTCGAAATGTTTGTTGATTTACATTACCATAAATCGGTATAAAATGTCAGTTTAAAAATGAATGTGAATTTTAATTCTTTAAAATAAAAAAAAACGAATGTTTTTTATTTTTACTTTCCCGCATACTTCGTATAAGGGAAGTATTGGAATCGTCAAAAATTTCGACTTCGAGATTTCGATAGATCTTGACGTTTTAGACCTCCCTGAGTCGGAAAATACCATTTTTGGAATTATGTCTGTGTGTGTGTATGTATGTATGTATGTATGTATGTATGTATGTATGTATGTATGTATGTATGTATGTATGTATGTATGTATGTATGTATGTATGTATGTATGTATGTCTGTAAGCAAATTTACTCAAAAACTAATCAAGCTAGGACTTCGAAATTTGGTACACCGATATTATTCACAGTTTGTAGATTTCTATCAAAATTTCGTCAAAATCGGTTAACCGGAAGTGGTACTTTACCTACACTGGTTGCGTTTACCTTTCAAGTAAAGTACCAGTTTGCTTCGAGATATTTGCTTCCTATTTTGTATATAGATTTAAAAATATGAAAAAAATTGAGATACCAAATTTCATTATGATCTGACTACCGGAAGTGACATTTTACCTATACAAGTAGCGTTTCTTTTTTACCGACCGACGATAGTAAGGGAGGTATTGTTTTCACACCAAATTTCACCTGTGGATATTTTTAGGTACATATCTCCACGAATCATGCATTTTCTTAACAGAAAAAAGTATTTTTAGCATGATGTCTGTCCGTCCGTCCGTCTGTCCGTCCGTCGGTATAGATGTGTACAGCCTGAACGGCTCAACGGATTTTGATGAAATTTGGTATATTTACTTAATACATCAGTAGGATGAATTGATCAACTTTTGGTGCAAATCCGGAAACCGGAAGTGCTAGTATTGCCGATCGAAGAGAGAAAGTGAAGGGTTATTTTCATATCAAATTTCACGTGAGGACATATCTCCACGTGTTATGCACTTTGTATTGGTTTTATCCTCGAGAAAAATCATCTTCATTAGTTTTTTCTTAATTTAAAATTATATGACGTCACCCAGCACTTCATGACGTCACAGCCAGCCCTTATATATTATAAATTAAATGAAATTAAAAATATTTATATTATATCCATATCTATTTTTTTTACATTTAAAATATCAGTTTATCGGAAGTAGCACTTTATTCTATATATATATATATATATATAAATGTTACCAAATATCAAATTTGACACCAATAAACTAATACGAACTGGCTCTTTATCAATACCAAGTTTGCACATTCTAAATATTCATTCACAACTCTTTATACCTATTTATTTGCGGGAAAGTCTAGGGGAGGACACTCCCGCTTATTTTATTTTCAATTAATCAAACTGTTATTCTAAAAGGAATCGAGGCATACATAAACCCTATTATAACATTATACTTCAGGATTTTATATTTTAGATATAATTTTTAAATCCATAAATTATACATTTTATAAATATTGACATAATAGTAATATCATGCATCGAAAGTGTATTTTTATTCAAATTAAAAAAAAAAAATACCTAGAGGGGTATATTTTTTAATCATTAACATTAAATCGTTAAGTGAAAAATGAAAGTAAATCTTTTATGTTATTTTTTTATAATTTAATATATTAAAAAAAGATCTGGTCTGATTTATTTCTATTAACAATGAAATGTATTCTTAAAACACTATTAGCATTATAAAATGAGTAAAATTCTTCAAAAAGAAGCATCTTTTCAAGCTTCTTTGATAAAACCAGCCACCACAACGTGTTCTTTTTTTTCAACCCCTCTTTTTTTCACCCTCATATATTCTACTCTTCTTTTTAAATAGAGGTTTTAATTTTATTCCATTGATCGAAAACCAGATTTTTAATTCCGTTATATTGAGGTTCAAACCGCTTTTTGTTGGTCAACCACCCCTTTTTTCTAGAAGATCAAAAAAAAATATCGCACGCGACCATCAAATTCGAACGATTTTTTCTTCACATAATGCACTTAATTAAAGCGCGTCCATAGGAAGAGGAATTTTCGTTTTCAAATGGTAAAAGGGGGAAAAAAGGGCGACACAGGGAATAAAAAAAAATCGATCAATCTTAAACCGCTAACCTCGCATTCTTCTCGATTGTGGTTTGAACATTCAATTGATTTTCATTCCTTCAATTGAACTGAATTTAACTCGAAATCACGGGATATATATATATTTTTTCTATCGACCATTAATTGATCCGCATCTCGCTTATTCGTCTAAAAAAAAATCTACCCATTTCGAAACACATTTATTTATTTTTTTTCTTCTAGTTTTAAAGAAAAAAAAATCTATATACTTTAATAAAAGAAGCTCAACTGTTTCTCAGGTTTTGAGAACGATTAATAATCGATTCTCAACTGAACTGAACCTTTCAAGTGAACTGAATCACTTTGAAAAATATGCATAATAGCATCAATCACTAATTGATTTATTCATTTATTCAAATTATCTTTACTGAATAATTTTAATATCAGTAAATATTTATAATGTAAGTAATATTGGATATTAACATTATAATAAGTCTTCTTTCTACATGCAAAATTTAATCGCACATTCCAACATTATTAGTCTAAATCATAGGTTCCCAAAGTGGTCTGTCTATATAGACCCCTGGGGGTCTAATTTCGACCTCCAAGGGGTCTACGGCAGAGAATAACAAATTTGGGGTCCATGAATTGAAAATGGAGGTCTACGTCTTTTCCCGGCTCTAAAAATAGTTAAAAATTGTTTTCCGACATGAAACATTTTTTGATTATTATTCAAAATAACTCTTAAAAAAAGGTAAATTGTTTTTCCTACATGGCTCTTAAAACATTTTTGATTTTTCAATAATGCTCCAAAAAAGGGGTAATTTTTTTTTTTATCAAAATTAATTTAGGGGGTCTACCCAAAACCGAAAAACATGGCATGGGGTCTACGACACAAAAAAGTTTGGGAACCTATGGTCTATAGGTCTATGACAGTGATTCTCAACAAGTGTGCCGCAAGATCTTGACTTCCGATTTTTTTTCTAAATTTTTTCAATTTGGTTCTAAAAAAAAGGTAAACCGTTTTTGAGACCACTTTTTTCAATATAGTAAACTTTTACACTTATCTTTTTCTTTGTTGGCGCCAAATTTTTAAACCGTTAAAAGTGTGCCGCGGAAAAAAAAGGTTGAGAACCACTGGTCTTTGGTCTAACCTATGGTTTAAAAATATTAAGTACTCATGACTATATATACAAAAAGTAATTTAATAAAAAAAAATGACTCAAAGAAAATATTACTACTACATTAAATGAATCATTTTATTAATAATGAAGTATAAAAATTCATTATTAAAATTATAAAAAAATAATAATTAGAGTAATACATTATTTATTTTATTCTATATTGAAGATGGTTTGGATCTAAATATTTTATATATATTAATATTTTTTTAAATATTTCTGTACTTTATAAAAACAATCTTGGTTATATATATTTAAAAGATAGTTTAACTAATGAATTATAGTTATTACTAAATTATAGCAATAATGTAGGTTTTTATTTATGGGTTTATTAGCTACTAATATTCTTATATGAATTATTAATTGATATATTATAGATAGAAAATATTTTAGTAATACAAAAGTCATTATTATTTTTTTTTTGTTAATGGAGAAAAGTTGAAATAAAGACATAAAGATTAATTTAATACTAATCAAGTTTACGATATAATTGATATATTTATTTTATTTAAGGACAGTCAATAAAAACAAAAACATATTTTCATTAAAATATGAGTTATTATATTATTATATTTATTAGATATCATTAAAATTAATTTCATTGAGAAATTTCTATATTTTTGAATATTTAAGAATTTTCATTAAATGCATTGATCTTATTTCTTCATTTTTTTAACTATCTCGCCAGTGATAGTATTGCGATCACTAAAATTTTCGATGTTTTTATACGTTTTGAAGGTTCCTGAATCATTTTCACTAAGGTTGAGAAAAATGTGTGTGTGTCTGATTATGCAAAAACGGTTTGAGCTAGAATCATGAAATTTGGTACACTGGCATTATTCAAAATTTGTAGTTTTCTATCAACTTTTGAGAAATGTAGCTCAACCGAAAGAGGGTCATTACCTACAACGTTTTGATTTTTTTCCTCTACTGTGACCGTAAAAATAAAGATATACGATGTTGTTGTTATCGTACGTTTGATAGTTTTTCAAATGATTAAAAATTGTATAAAACTGCTATATATAGAATTTCAGCTTGATTGAATCGCTGAAAGTACCAGAATTAATTTTTTAACACTGCAAATCTCACGCGCCAACACGTGTCATGGTGCCATCAACAAAGAGCCAAACACGCGCTGGTTTAATAAATATTATTTATTAATTTTAATTTATAATTATAATTAATTTAATTTAATATATACTATTTAATTCAATTCAAATTTGCGAGATAGTCGATTGGAGACACTCCACCTTATTTTTTTTAATATTATTTTCTTTCCGAAACTTTAACGAAAAAATTAAATTAAATTTCTCTATAATGTTACATAACTAATTAAATTACATAAATATTCAATATTTATTTATTTTATTTGGTTGGTAATCCAACGATAATAAATTAAATTTTGTATTGTCTTTTATAAGACTAATTATAATATGAATAATTTAGGGTAATTTAAATAAATAAGACTTTCACTAACATCTTCTACCATATGTTTTTTTTATGCCTTTATAAAAAATCTCAAATAGAGGGTTAAGAAAATGTCACTCGAAGAAGGAAGTCAATAAGTAATGCACAACATTTTACTTTCAGGTGAGACCATCTGCTGGGGCAGGTGTACTCACACTTTTATCCACTTGTTTGATATTGTAACAACCCGTTCGAGACAGAAATGAGTAAATAAGTAGTACCCTTTGCTTTTGGTCAAACTGAGGGTCGTACTAACTCTAGTAATTAGGGTAGGGAGGTAGGCAGGAGGTTAAATGACGGAAAAGAGGTGTGAAATTTGGTAATTTTTAACATGGAAAATAAATAAGAAAATTAAAAAAAACAAAAATGTTTGAACAAATCTAAGGAGGTAATTTTTTCAAATTATAATCCCCTTCACTTCTGAAGATGATTGAAAATTTCCAAATACGGTTATTGAAAATATCACCTTGGAGCTTGGAGGTGGGATTTGTTTCCGACATTTTCACAAATCATTCTAAAAACATTTCGTTTTCATTGACCTTAACTTGTCACTTAAATTAATCTTAATGAACAATATTACTTTTAATTCACTATCAATCTTTTTTTATCAATACATCGATATTTTTGCTATCTATAGATAGTATTGCGATCACGAAAATTTTCGATGTCGAGATTTTGATGTTTTTATACGTTTTGAAGGTCCCTGAGTCATTTTCACTATAAGGTTGATAAAAATCTCTCTCTCTCTCTCTCTCTCTCTATATATATATATATATATATATATATGTGTGTGTGTGTGTGTGTGTGTGTGTGTGTGTGTGTGTGGACAAGATTACGCAAAAACGATTTGATCTAGAATAATGAAATTTTGTACACGATCAAAATTCGAAGTTTTCTATCAACTTTTGAGAAATGTAACTCATTCGGTCATTACCTACCACGTTTTCATTTTTTTCCTTCTACTGTGACCGTAAAAATAAAGATATATGTTTGATAGTTTATCACATTATTAAAAATTGTAAAAAAAATTGCTATATATAGAATTTCAGCTTGATTGAATCGCTGAAAGTACCGGAATTAATTTTTTAAATTTTTAACACGTTGACTGTCAATCACGCACCAGCACGTGACGTGGTGTCTTCAATAAAGGGCCATATACGCGAATTTAAATATTGACTTAAAAATGAAGGTAAACATTTTAAATTTAAATTTAATATATTTTATTTAATTGAATAATAATACTATTCTGTAAATTTAAATTTTTTTAAATTAATTAACTAATTAATCCAATTCAATTATTAATTTAAATTTAATTTAATTTAAATATAATATATGTTAATTCTTCTTCTTAAGGTGTCGTCTCTCTTTCGGAGTTTGGCCATCATCATGACTAGGATAGCCTAAGAAGCTGCCCAGCCATGATGATTTATCTTGGGAATGTTAATGCGGTGGTTTACCGTTGCCTTCGGCATGTATAGAACCACGACCTGATAGTTCTTGGAGCTGAGGCAGCTGATGTTAAATTGAATTTTATTAGACAAATTTGTTCTTAGTTGGAATCGAACGCTGACTTGTGTAGAAAATTGCTACGATACACTCTCGACTAGCTGCCTCCTATATATGTTAATTAATCCAATTCAAGTTTGCGAGATAATCGAGTAGAGACACTCCAGATTTTTTACGTTTTTAAAAGAATGATTATTATTTGAAAGCAATATTAAGTAAATAAGTTTAAGATTAATATTTCATGGATGTGAACATCATCAATCGAACATAAACTTTTTATATTAAAGATATAGTAATAGGAATATCGATGACCAAAGTTGAAATAAATTGGCAATTTTAATTTTATTAAATTTCATTAAGATAAGCAATCAAAAATAATTGTATTGAGATTATTTTTTTCTCTTTTTAAACCACTTAATGGATAATTTAAAATTTATATTCAAAGGTCAAAACAACAACAACAACAACAACATAATTTCCTTTCACTTTCATTTGCAATTGTTTCGTGATTGTAATTAGATTCCTAGTGACCATATGTCTTCTTTAGATATTCAAATAGCTTAATAGTTGTTTATATTATAGTAATCCCCTTCCACAAGGTGTTTCGTATTTAAACCAAAAAATTATTCTACTCCGCCGTTTCTTCTTGTCAGTAGAGATTGAAAGGGTTGATTTTAATTTTTTCAACTCAACCTGGTAATAAATTCCATTTCCGGAAATGGACATCTTGTCTAGAAGAGAAACCAACACTATCATTCCCGATCTGATGGCTAATGTCCAATACCAACTGCTATCAGCAACCCACCTTGCAGCTGTGATTCCATGCCTCAACTCCTTCGCGCTAATGTCTTCGCCTCTCACCTGTCCCACCTTATTTAGCATTTTATATTAATTTTCTAGGTTTCAACCCCTTCTTAAATCACCCAAAGGGTTGAAGAAAATTGGCGGTTAGAGAATTCTATATCAGAAAACTAACTACTTTTCTTTGGTTTAACTAATAATTTCCGGGGGAGTTTTAAAAATCTTCATTTCAAAAAAAAAAAAAAAAAAAAAAAAGGAAAAAACAATCCAATTTGCATTTATTCGTTTTTCTATTATACCTAGATAAGATCTTAAATACAATAACTCTTTCAAATGTGAAATTTCTTTGATATCCGGAAAATTAATTTAATTTTTGAATAAATTTTAACCTGTTTTCATTTATAGTTTTTCTTGGAAAAATGATTCTTTTTTTGTTCACTCTATATTAATTTTAAATTTATCAATTTATGGGGTGTTTTTGAAAAAAATTTATTTATAAAATACATACTTTCAAAAAACTCCTTTAAATTCTCTAGTAGTAGTGTAGTAATTCAAATATTTTTTTTATATTTTAGAAATATGCCTTTTTATGAAAATATATATTGATTTTTTTTAAATAGAGATAGTGGTCTTAAGACTTCAATATATTTTAAAAAGAATACAAAAATAAAAATAAAAATAAAAATTTTAATTTTTTTTTAAAAATTAAAATTTCAAATATCTATCATTGATAATAATAATATATTCATGTAAAATTTAGATTTTTTTAGATTTTTTTTCAAACAGATTTTTTCCAATTTTATCATATTATTCTTTATATATTTTATTATTGTTTGTATTTATTAATTACTACCTATCAAGAGATATTGAGTATAGTAAATCAGGATCATTTTATACTAAAATTCAAATATTTGTGTAATAAAAAAAAAAAACAGCGAATTATTATTTGATATTCATTTTCATTTTCCTTTCAGATGATCCACATAAGAGTTCTTCAGCCCCTGGATCGCCGTTGCCTGGTCCAAGTTCTTCCTCCCTTCCATTATCCCCATCCTCAGGAGCATCTACACCTACAGCGGTTCCTGGAACCTCCTCTGGATCTTCAGGTGGGATGCCTTTGAAACGTGGTCCTGGGAGACCACGGCTTCGCCCTTCAGGACCTGGACACCAGATAATGAGAGGTCCTCCGAGACCTCGAAAGGCACCACGTCCACTTCCGGTTCCTCTCGGACTCTCCGGTCAAGCCACGTCACCTGGATCATCATCCACTCCCAAAGACAAACCTTTTGGATTCTATACTCAGAGCGCCTCTTCTGACGACTGAAGGTATTTTTTTTATTTTAACAATTTTTTGAACCTATTATCATGGTTATGATAACAAAGCTATCAAATTATAACAATTAATTAATAATTAATAAGCCAGGTTTAGTTGATTTTTATATAATATATACTAGTTTATATTTATATACGAGCTGTGTCTAAAAAAAATCGGTGAATGGTATGATAAAAACATATAAAGAGAATGTTAATTGTAAATATCTTTATTAACCTTCAAAATACTCTCTACTAGCCACAACCCACTTCTGACAACGTTCGTATAACGCTTGAAAACTGTTGAAGAAGTCTTGATGTGGAATCGTTCTCAGAGTAGTCGTCACAACGTTCAGACCGGCAATCCACAAGCAGGACACCAGAAAACACTACTTACTGTGTCTTTGCTAATACCCAATTGTTCGGCTATTAATCGCAGAGTCAATCGCCGATCTTTTGTTAACATCTCATGTACACGTTCAATATTTTCTCGTGTCCTTCTTGTGGATTGCCGGCCTGAACGTTGTGACGGCTATTCTGAGAACGATTCCACATCAAGACTTCTCCAACAGTTTTCAAGCGTTATACGAACGTTGTCAGAAGTGTGTTGTGGCAAGTTGAGAGTATTTTGAAGCCTATAATAAATGTATTTACAATTAACATTCTCTTTTTATGTTTTTATCATACCATTAAACGTTCTTTTTAGACACACCTCGTATATATATAATAAGAAATTAAGATATTTGTTATATAATTATAATTATTTCCTTTTTAATAGGTCCAAATATAAATTTTGAATAAATTGAGAAAAAAATATTTATAAATTTAAATATCTAATCTAATTTCATAATCCTTATACTTTTACATTCTTTAATTTAATAAATCACAAAACAAATTCATGTATTTTATATAATATTATTATAGTCTGTCTTAATAGATATTTATTTCATTTAATTTCAACATATATATATATATATATATAGATATACGTTCGTTTAAGCCATCTCCTATTTCAACTACCATTTTGACAAGTTCAACCACATATCAAATATAAAATATTACTTACATTAAAAAAAAATCAAAGAATTGTTTAAAAAACAAATTAATGGTTTTGTGTGTACATCCATATATACCTTCAGTTAGGAGTAAAGGTTAACCTTAGTATTGGCTTGGCACGTGTGTGGCCTCCATGCATTTGCATACCAGCCTAAAAGAAAATATCATTTAATTAAAATAAATAAAAAAAAAAAGAAAGAACTTAAAAAACGGGGTAGAACAGTGAGGAAAAGAAGGAGGAGGGGAATGTTGAGAAAAATGAAAAACCTATTTAAGTCTATAAATATCATTTACAGTTGATATTGTCCACGATTAACCAGAACAGGATATTTTAATTAACTCGTGATGTGAAATAAATCACCGAATATCTTTGCGAAGAATTCCATGTCCATTTTGTGATGGTATCAGTGTGATATTTATTTGTATACACAAATAGAAGAGTTAAAGTTTTGAAATTGATTCTGGAGATATGAAGGGGCCTTGTAAATACATCTCCTCCTTCTCTCTTTCCCCTGTGGCTACGTCTGTACGTATTTTCACTCATCAATTGTTAACAATTACATAAATTATAATTTTATTCCACTTAAAATACAAATTAGGATAAATTTTACATATTATACTATATTTTAAATAACTAGGTTTACTAATCTATTTAACTAATAAAAATATTAATTTAATATAAGTAATACCAGGTATTTTATTTTTATTTTCTTTTTCATTTATAAATATATTTTTAAAATATTAATGGAAAACTAAAATTTTAATCCCATGGCTTCAAATAGACGGTATTTTTTTTCTAGCTATTACTATTTAACTACTTCCAATACACATATACGAATGTAAATTTACATTTTAATTTAAATTAAGTGGATATATATAAACTCTTTAAGATGAAAATAAAAAATATGACAAAATTTGCATTAACGTTTTTTTTATTATGTTGTTTGCTTTTACACTGTAATGGATGAATATTATTCAAATAAATATCTTAAAGCTAGAAGCATAGTTGTATTCTTGATCTGCTCAATTTGAGGCTGTCGAATGCATGACAAACTAAGTAATTAAATAATATTGAAAATTAATTGGAAAACTCGGAAAAATGTGCTTCAATCCCAATCAACTTTATATCATATACCTACTAGCTGAACCCGTTGCAAACCGTGTTTGCAATTTCAGTTTAAAATGAATTTATCGTGGTTTGCAGCAATTAATTATATAGTTTTTTGTGTGAAAACAATATTTTTCGTACACCTAATTAGTAATATGCCTTGAGCGGAGTTTTCTTTAATTTTTGTTTTTATGTTGTTCTGGTCGTGAATATATTAAAAAATTTTAAAAATCTGGAGTGTCTCCACTCGATTATCTCGCAACATTTTTCTCAACCTTAGTGAAAATGATTCAGGAACCTTCAAAACGTATAAAAACATCAAAATCTCAACATCGAAAATTGGCGAGATAGTAAAAACAATCTCTTTTGCCGATAAGTTCATGTATAATATTGACATTTGTTGGTTGAGCTAATCTTTGGCTGTTGCCTGTGTATATATAGAAATATATAATTTAAATTTTAAAAAAAATAACATTAATAATAACTCAACAACAAATCTAAAAAGATGGCGAATTCACAGCTAAAAAGCCAAAAGCGTGTAAACAATAGCAAGTCGAAATAGCAAGTGGGAAGTGATCAAATCTTCATGCCAAAGAAGCCCTTGGCTAACATCAACTAAAAGCAGCAAGGTGATTGGCTGTAAGGGGTCATGTGACCCTTTTGCATAGTGAACTTAGCTACAAAAGAATCTGACCACGTGTTTGTATATAAATATACCAAAAAATATACATATATAAAAGAAAAAACTTATAAAAATTATATAAAAATAAATTGATATTAAAATAAATAAATCTAAATCAGGGAAAGGCTTTAACAATATATATATATACTTTTGTTTTATTTTCTATAAAGAAAATGGTATTAAGTCAATTATAAAAAATTTAAAATTTTACATACGTTAGGTATGTGTGATTTACGTATTAAGTACTGTTTTTCCTTCGAGCCCCAATCGACCCCCATTCGACTCCTACTGTGGTTAAATAGACCCATGGGGTCTATATATACCAGTTTGGTGACCCCTGGTTTAAATGGACAAATGTTGCGCGATGGCTATAATTTTTTTTTTTATATACTTTATAGATCTTATTAATAAATTTTATTTGGAATTATTCTATTCATTATTTTATATTTATAAACTTTAAACTCAATTTACTTATTTATTTATTTTTTTAAATTTTAAATCATAACAGATATGTATGAAATTACAGGAATATCTTCTTTGTCCTCTAATGGCTTTAATAAACCCTATCTATATTATATTTAACAATGAATATTGACCATGTTTTATTATAATTCATTATATTCTTTCGTCTCTATAGATTCTTGAAATTATAGTCTACTTTAGTCAATTTTTATATTATTTTATAAATGTTCTGGTATGTAATAGTATAAAATAAAATTGTAATTATTAGATATATAGAATTGTTATTTTTTAAAAATAAAATCTTTCTAATGTGAATGGACCAAAAGAAAATGCCCTCTCACTATTAAAAGTTCAATTTGAACAGAATAAAGGAAAAATTAAAATTGTAAAAGTACGGAAGTTGTACGCATTCAATAATCTGACTTTTGATTAAAGTGATCGAATGAAGAGTGTGGTATTGAGTACAAGGATAACGATTGATTATCCAGGCGCCATCCTTGGAACAAATTGACCATCAAAAAAGTTGAAGAAAAACGTCTAATATCAGTTGAAAGAGACAAAATAAGACGATCTCTGGCAAGAAAAGAGAATAAAAGCCATGAGGGGGCCGAAACGCAATCGAATTGGTCGGCCACCCAAGTCCTGGTCGGGGGGACCGGCCGGTCTTCACGCTTCATCGGGGACGAAGAAAAGCGACTTCGTACTCTATCGGTCACCACCAGGCCTGGGAGCTTCCCAATTCAGAGATCATCATGACAATTCAGTAGATTAGCCACATCACCCACATAGAAAAGAAATTAAACCGAGGAAAACCAAAAGCAATCAATCGAAAGAAAAAAAAAATCCCTTAGCGTTTATCTTGTTCAGAAAAAGATTTTGAAGAGAAAGATTCTCAACATATTTCATAAACTTCGCTTGAAAAAAAAATATTAGAAATTGTCTACTTCGAGAATGTCTTTTTATATATAAAATTTTGAAATTGAATTTAAAAGTTATGAATCAAATATTAAATATCGTTATTTTTTTAGCTTGGTCATAATTCTTAAAAAATACAATCATGTATCGAAAACACTAAATATTTATTTATTAGTTAAATACCAACTCAAACATATTCTCTGATTAGAATAAGCTGAAGTGTCTCCACTCGACTATCTCGCAATTTGAATTGGATTAAATAACATAATATATTATATTAAAATTAAATTTAATTAATTATAAATTATAAATTAAAATTAATAAATAATATTTATAAAAGCAGCGCATGTTTGGCTCTTGGTTGATGGCACCACGTCACTTGTTGGCGCGTGAGATTTGCAGTGTTAAAAAATTAATTCTGGTACTTTCAGCGATTCAATCAAGCTGAAATTCTATATATAGCAGTTTTATACAATTTTTAATCATTTGAAAAACTATCAAACATATATCTTTATTTTCACGGTCGCAGTAGAGGAAAAAATATCAAAACGTTGTAGGTGATCACCCTCTTCCGGTTGAGCTACATTTTTTAAAAACTACAAATTTTGATTAATGTCCATGTACCAAATTTCATGATTCTAACTCAAATCGTTTTCGCATAATCTTGTCACACACACACAAAGTGAAAATGATTCAGGAACCTTCAAAACGTATAAAAACATCGAAATCTCGACATCGAAAATTTTCATGATCGCAATTTCTGGCGAGATAGTTAAAAAGCAACTCTATTTTCATTATTGGATTAAAAAAAAGTTAGGTTTTAAGAATAAAGGAGAAATAATTGCTTTTATATAGTTTATCTTTGTGCCCTAAGTAGGAATGATTTTAAATTTTGTATATTACGTATAAATATATAGCATTTTATTTTTTATGAATTTTATATAGTCTAACGATTATAAATGCTTTCAAATCACAATAAATCATAGGATATTTGTATTATATGAAATTTTAGGATATTTACAGTTTAAAAACAATTATTTATATATATATATATATCTAAATCTAAATTTTTCGCCATTCTTTCCTCTCCCATTCTAGCCACATGCCCTACACATCGCAGCCTTTATATATATACTCATATGTAACAGCGCTTCTGATGGCGAAACATTGAACTAAGAAAATATATTAATTATGACTTATCTAAGATGCAGGACTTTGATTATCTTCAATATTAAAATAAATTAATTAGAAAAACTTTGAAATTGGTTTGCATCGAATAAGGACTTTAAAATCGATTTCTCTGTATTTTAGAGTAAATCGGATTCCTAATTTATACAAAACCTAACCTTAAATAATTATAATAAACATCATTATATATTTATATATATTCATAAGCCCCATCAAGATAGTCTTTTATATTAGCCAGATTTCAAATTTAGTTAAAATATTATTAATTTATATATTGTATATATATATAGATATATTGTGAATTACTCAATATGGGTATATTCAATCTTTAGTTCTTCAATTTATGGTAGGAGATAGAAGAACATTAATTTTATTTCACTTATATTTCTTATCTAAAGACTTGTAGAAGAATGAGGGCATTATCATACAAATCACATTATTTGCTTTGTATAGATTATTTTTTTTAATTTTATTTTTCAATAAAGAAATCTGAGGTGATTTTCGCGCCAATAGTGTGAAAGCCAGCTAATTCTTCATAAAGAACAGGGGAACTTGACTAAAAGCAAAAAAATACCCCCTCGCGGTTTTCACCCCAGGAGGCAAATTTGACATCCCTCTTTTGGAGGTCATTAGCAAAGGGAAACTTTACTCATCATTAACATCATTTATTCAGGCGATCTGTCGAAATCCATTAAGTTCTTGCAAGATTACTCTCAAGTTAAGCAACATAACATCCGTCTGTGATCGATCTAATATGAAAACATCATGTATGTATACCAAGAGGGGTGGAAACTTTGACTAGTTACTCTCAGGAGAATTTATTTCTAACTTTATTAGAAAATTAATATTGTAAATTGAAAATTAGATCGTCTACTATTAACATTAATCTTCGTTTAGAATTATGAATGTCAAACTCTTTGTTTTTAATTGTTAGTGGACTGGAAAAATAATTTTCTTTTTTGACAGGAAGTAGTATGATTAATTGATATATATATATATGAACTAAATAATTTCATTTTTCATTTATATATATAAAAAAACCTCTGACTTTTACGTCCTCCGAGTAGGTTATTTCAATTAGGTGTCCTATGATCAGTAGAACGGGTCCTATCATCCTTTACCTTGATTTTTTTGATCGGAGGCGCTACTTTTTATCAAGTAGCTTTCCAATATTATTGCTATAATAATTAATGTAAATTCACATAAGAATTTATTCGATTCAATTTAATACGAGTTATAATTAAATAATTATAATAATGTAATAAATAAAATATAAAATAAATAAAATAAGTACTCGCCGTCACTAGATGATACCAACTTTAAATTATTTTTGGGTTGGTATTTGAACTATAATAAACTATAATTGAACCAAAAAGTATAACAAATATTTTTTTATATTTATTAATATTTAATATCCTTTAATTGTCACGTACCATTTATAAGTATATTAAAAAATTCTAGTTATTATTTGAACTTAGCGCGCTTGCTGGGTTGACTCCGTCACATAGACCCCATCTAGAGAAATTCCCTTGCCAGGCCCGGGACTTGAACCCGGGACCACGAGAATGTAAGCCAGTTGCGCTAACTTTCACCCTGTGGCGCCTTCAATTATATATATATATATTAAAAATAATTGCACTTTTCTTTTTTTATTATTATTAAATAATCATGTTTTGATGTTGATTTTGTTTCAGAACTGTGTTCATCATCTCACCTGTCTGTACATAGTTGCTACCTCATACCCTTTTTATCGGCTATTTTCAATTATGATTTCCAATTTAAATCATGCATCTATTTATAATTAATTATTATATTTCATTAAAAGAGATGATTACTCATCTACTTAATAATTTTAATATTTTCAAAGATCTTAAAATATTTGAAAAAAAAAAACAAACAAACAATTAATGATATACTTAGGTAACTATAAATGTTGAATTGAAAATTTGAAAATTAGAAAATAAAATAAACAATAAATAAAATAAAGAATATTCATTATTTTAAGTTATATATAGTAATATTAATAGAAATGATTTTAACTATATTTGTTGAATATATTAATTTGTTCTAGATAACAATACTCCAAGCAAACAGGACACTATGTTATTTTATTTAAGGTGATAAATAAGTGCGTGTATTTTCTCACATTCTGTGTATTACCGAGTAGAAATTAGAGTAGAAATCCAAATCTCCATTTACATGAATAAAAAAAATATATTTTCAAAATTTTCATTCATTTAATTTTCAGTTATTATAATAATAAATAAATTTTTCAAAACAAAAACAAAAATATCGCATTATTCAGTTTTCTTTTTTAATTATTATTATTATTATTATATTTTTAAATCCTCATTACATTTTAATTTTTACCCATCAAAGATGTATTCTCATCTGAGACAAGATAAGATCTCTGAATTACATATCATAAACTAATGTACTATAGTTGTTCCAACAAGAATTAAATTATTAAAAAAAAAAAAAATTCTCTGTATAATTTTATATTAGGACCATACAAATTTAAATTTTCTTGATCAATTTTTTCTATCAGATACTAAAACAAATTTTTGATTATTTCAATTTTCTTCATAAATAAATAAATAAATAAATTTATAATTATTGACTTCATTATCAATATTATGCAAATCTTTTTAAATTCATTAAAAAAAAACAGTAACAAATCTAATTAAAGTAAATCAATGTAAATTAATAACCCCTAAATATTGAATTTAAAAAAATTAATAAAAAAATAAATAAATAAATAAATATGAAGAGTTTTATTTTAAACACTTATAAAATTTATAAAAATAAAAAAAAAAATATTTTAAATTATAATAGTAAAACGATACTTTTCTGTATTTTGAGTACATTCATTTATGACGCGAAAAAAGTTTTAAGAATTTATTTGTGATTTAAGAAAACAATAATAATAATAATAATTATAATAATAATAATAATATAATCTTATATAATTAAGAAAATCTAATTTAAAACATTATAGTATTATAAGTATGTTTTATTCTAGATTAGTGATTCTCAACCTGGGCGATATCGCCTCCTGGGGGGCGATCGACATCATAAAGGGGGCGATTATTTGACTATACGCTTTTGGGGGGCGATAAGTTATTTTTAGGGGGGCGAAATCATTTTCAACTCTTAAAAAAAAGGTAAAATGATTTTGCGAACAGGTTTTTTCCGCTTTTTTTTCAATTTTTTTCAATATGGATCTAAAAAAAAGGATAAGATGATTTTGAATTTTTATCTGTTAAAATTTATAGGGGGGCGAATTATGAATTATGAATTACGAAGTGAGCGTTTGGTCCAAAAAGGTTGAGAAACGCTATTCTAGATAATATATAAGTGATTATAATTAAATAAATTAACATCAGGAGTTAAATAAACACCTGAAAGTTACAAAAAAAGGTATTGTATAATAATTAATTATATATATATATATTTTTTTTTTTTTTCATAAAATTGACTTCATTTTATAAATCATATAATTTACGAAGTGGCCAGTGAGTAGTTTTTATTTCAATATGATTTGAAAATATCATTAAGTTGAACAATTGACAGGCTGTGCCGACATAAACAAATATTGGTATATTTATAAACCAAAAAAAAGGGTATATTTTTCGTATGATAATTTTTTCCCTGTTTACAACGTAAATACTTGTAATTTTAATTCAAAATATTTTTAAATTTTAGTCAACCTATATTATTATATATATGATTCTTTTTATTGAATCAAATCATTTCAATGTACTTGCAACAAAAATTTGATTAATTTAATAAATAAATATGTAAATGTAGATATATATTAATTTAGATATTCATTTAAGTATACGATATATTTTGTATTTAAAAAAAAATCATCAATGAATTTAAATATTTATTTATTTTATTTTATTATACCTATATTTATTTTATAATCTAATAAAAATAGCTAAAATCCTTTCTATTCAAGTGCTCAATAAATCAATTAACCCGGTGAATTCGATTTAAAGACGTTTATTATAATAATTTAACTCAACTATTCACACAACTCAAAAATATGATTATTTTTATTATGTAATTATGATTTAAGATAAACTATATTTTAATCTACATTTCCAGATCTGTAAATATTTATATATATATAATATACATAATATTTATAATTTCATCCAAGCAAATTAATAAATAAAAATAACTTTTATATTAAATATTTATAAGAAAAATGACTCATTTTTATTTTTATCCTATTCTTTTTTTATCCACCAAAAAAATATTTATACATATAATATTGTAGATACAATTAATAATTTTTAATTTAATAATTTAATAATTAAAATATATTAAGGTAGTTTAGTAGCCGAAATCCGAAGTCAAAAAAATAACTTTATTTTTTTTTTTTTTACAAATAATTATCCAAAGCATACTATAATAATTAATGCAAATTCACATAAGAATTTATTCGATACAATTTAATACTAGTTATAATTAAATAAAATATTAATTGACTAGAACCTGCCGTGACTAGATGATACCAACTTTAAATTATTTTTGGGTTGGTATTTGAACTATAATAAACTATAATTGAACCAAAAAGTATAACAAATATTTTTTTATATTTATTAATGTTTAATATCCTTTAATTGTCACGTACCATTTATAAGTATATTAAAAAATTCTAGTTATTATTTGAACTTAGCGCGCTTGCTGGAGCCGCCATTTTTTCTCTAGTCGGATAATCAACAGAGATAGAATATATTAAATTAATTAAATTAAAACTATATAGTAAATCGTTTTAAAATTTTTACGGTATATGTTTGAGATACCGTTTTATCTATTAGAAAGTTTTTTTTGTGGGGTCAAGTTTGTTAATTTCTTACAAACCCTCAATTTCCGAGTTATTAAACAAGGACACTCATAAGAGCTCATGTATTTTTGCAAAACTTTAATTAATTATTTCTCTTAAACGGTGTGGTAAAAAATCTGATTTTTTTTCTATATGTGTATTTAATTATAATCTTTCGAATAAATATAAAAAACTATAGGGTCAAGTTAGGCTACCAAACTACCTTAAGATTTATTTTAGAAAAAAGAGAAGAATGAGTTTTTCTAATAATATAGGCATTTTAGTTTTTAGAGTTAATAAAATTCTTCGTTCTACATCCAATAGTAAGTATCTTCCCCAAGTTTACTCGAATTTCTCCATTCGTTATTTGTCAATTTGTTTTCCTTTAACAACAATTTTTTTTTTTTTTTTTTTTTGGGAATATTTTTTTTCCCAAAATGTTCATATATCCCCAATTACAACTATAATCACGATCATGCAATATTTTCTGGCTAAAATCAGTGAAATTTTATATCTAAATTATATTTTTTAAAATTGCTCAAAATATATTTCGTCCCTTTTCTCTTTCACATCCGACAAGTGACAAGATAATATGTACTTTTATTGGCTTTAATTTTGAGGAACATTTTTTCTTTGTATAATACCGCCTAAAACTCAACACCTATTTTACTTAACTATTTTTTGGAGAAGAATAATATTAATTATTTAAAAAAAAAAATAAATAAAAAACTATATCATCACATCATATTTTTAATTGTAACATTCAATAATAAAGGGAATAATCCAATTTATATAAAAGTCGTTGGCCCCCTTAAGCAACTCCTAGCAGCCTTTAATGCATATCTGGGCAAATTGCTGAACAATCTGTGTCAAATTAGGATTGCAGAACAAAGATACTATGAGGATTTTGATGAATAAAAAAAATCATTTTCTCATGACATTTTCAAAAAAAAAAAAAAAAATTCCTAAAAAATACAATTATTGGCCCCCTGTTATAGTTATTGGCCTAGGTATTCTATAGTGAGTATACAACCATACAACAAACGATAACAGCCCAATTTTTAAAATAAAAATCTCTTATTTGTGTTTTAGTTATAGGGGGCCAATGACTGCCTCGGGGCCAACGACTGTATACTTTACCATACTTCTATCTAAAGAAATATATTTAATTAATAATAAAAAAAATTATAAATGAATTTTAATAATTTATTATGTATCGATTCATTTCTATATTTTCTTAATACAAACAAATATGAGAGTAGTAATAATTTTCGGCCTTTATTATTAATTTTAATTTAATTGTATGCTATTTAAATTAATTTTTCCATATACTTAAGAAATATTTTATAAATATACTTATCAATTTTAATTCGGTTGATAAACATATTACTTTTTAATTATATATGATTATTTTAATTAAAGAATATATCTTCTATTGCATGACTCTGAAAAGCTTCAAAAATTTATTTTGATCTATCGATTTATATACATATATATATATAATAGTCAATTTCATATAATATATCAAATAATATTATTATTTATTGATGACAGTTTTTTAATTATAAAATGAATAAAAGGGGGAGAGTTACGGGGGGGGGGGGATAAATTTGTCGAAAATCTTCTTCTTTGAATATTGCTGTTTTATTTTGAAAACTGAAATGATGAGTCAACGAAGAAGAGGGTAAAAGAAAGTGGCACAAACAGGCACCATATTCCCTTCCATTTATCTATACAAGTGCTGCTTATTGTTAACGGATTATTTACGTTTTTTTATCGTAAAATTTTATTTTATAGTATAATTTTATTATTCAAGCCTTAAAAAAAATCTGGAGTGTCTCCACTCGACTATGTCCCAATTTAAATTAAATTTAATTAATTATAAATTATCATTTAAAATTAATTAATTCTGGTACTTTCAGCGATTCAATCAAGCTGAAATACTATATATAGCAGTTTTATACAATTTTTAATCATGAGAAAAACTATATATCATTTTTTTACGGTCACTTTAAAGGAAAAAATAATCAAAACCTGGTAGGTAATCACCCTCTTCCGGTTGAACTACATTTCTCAAAAGTTGAGAGAAAACTACGAATTTTGAATAATATCCATGTACCAAATTTCATCATTCTAGCTCAAACCGTTTTTGCGTAATCTTGGTTACATACATACACACACACACACACAGAAGACATTTTTCTCAACCTTAGTGAAAATGATTCAGGAACCTTCAAAACGTATAAAAACATCAAAATCTCAACATTGAAAATTTTCGTGATCGCAATACTATCTCTGGCGAGATAGTAAAAATAGAAAACTATATCAAGATTATATTTAATCATCGAATTAAAATATGTCTTAAATTGAAAAGCTAATATGTTAAAAAATTTCTTGAAACTACAATTATTCATATACAAGAATGATTAATATAAGAATAAATTAATTTTAATATCAATATAAGGGAAATTAAAAATTATTATTTTGTGTGTTTAATTTTTGAGATGAAACTAACCAATGAACTACCGGTTTCCTTTTGATATAAATATCAACTACCCAATTCGTAAGTATGCATTTAGTACATTTTTAATCAGATTTGTGTAAATCTAAATTAATAATTTATTTGTATTTTTAATACTTGAAATGAAAATATTATGATTTAGTTAAATTGTGTATTAATTAAGTAATTAAGCATATTATATTGAATAAATTTTAGTATATTTACTATCACTGAATTATCTTTATATCACGTCCATATTACGAATGTCCGCATTTTTCCAAAGTGTACCTGAGATTTATGTTTAAAACATTAAAAATTTTTATATTTTAATGGTATCATCTTTTAAAAATTTTATTTAAAAAAAAAATTTGGTTAAAAGCTTATGATGAGAATGCTCAAACAGTTTGATCATGGTTTTGACCAATTTGCTTAATTTTTAGTGCATAAATAAATAATTTTTATTGCAGTCGATAAATTTTGAAATTTGAAGTGTTTTTTTTTATTAAGAAAAAAGAAGGCAAAACTATTACTTACTTAATATATATCTAAAGAGTTATGTATTGTAATATTTATTTTTATTAGGAATTCCTTTAAGAAAAAAACTTCTTTGATATTTTATTTAGATTAAAGAAATCATTTTTAAAATTAAAATATTTAATAAAAACAAAACTCAAAATTCTTTTCAGAATTATTTATAAATCATCATATTTTTTAATAGATTTGCCCTTTATTCGCATATTTTATATTATGAAACTGTCCCATTAACCAAGTTCAATATATATCCTCTGTTCTTATTTAAATTTAATCCCATACATTGAAATTATATTAAATTAAAGAAGCAATTAAAATATCATAAAACAAAGTGAACTGTGATTTAATTCGAAGGCAGAGGAATTAAAAGAGAGGTAAACTTTTTGAAATACAAGTACTTAGTCAATAAATCAGTATTCTTGAAAAAAAAAGTATTTTATTATTCATTGAAAAGCACCCAATGAAAGAGTTAGTAATGATACAAAACTATAAAATTCCGTACTATTTTTTAATTAAAAATGTAAACCTATTGAAAAACTTTTCGATACAAGTACCATAAAATCGTGACTAATTAAATTTAATTTACTTCCATTTTATTTGATAAAACTACTTCATTTTAGACCCAACTAATGATATTTTGTAAAAGTTAGATCTTACTTATACAATTATATTTTTTTTTTAAAAAAAAAATATATTTTCTAAAAATATAAAAATATTTTTAACTTATTCAAAATTAAAAAAAAGTCAACCCACCCTGTGAATGACATAAAAAAGGACCATTTTTCCATACACTTTTATCACCTCTTCATGGGAATTTAGGTAAATAGGAGAAACGTTTAAGAAATTGACACGGACAGACAGACAGACGGATATACTCCAACACAGAAGTTGAAAATAGACTTACTAATGATTATTTAGTTTTGCCCTGAAACAAAAATAAAAAAAAATGAAGCAAAAAGGAAAGAATCTGTCTGGAAATGGAAAACAGTAGGTTTGTGTGGATATATATATAAAAAAAGAGGCGAACGTACGAATGACAGATTCGCTCGATTAAATTCCTGATGGCAACAGGGGCAACGATTTATGGTGACTAACATATAGCTTAACATTTTCAAATTCTCATTTATCAGTCGACTCTGAGTCAATTTTTACTTAAAAAGAGAGCTTCCGTTCGAGACAAACAAACATAATAATTATCTTTAAAATAATTAGCTATAAGACTTTAGTAATAATAAACATCAATATATTAATATTGCAATGATAAATTAAACAAAAGTATAAATTATGAATTGAATGAATATTCAATTTAAAAATGTTCGCATATTATACGTTTCAAGGTCTTTTAATTTTCATTAGAAATTTGGTTTTATCCATTCCATTAACAAACTAAAAATTAACATAAAAAACTAATGGAATAATTTTCATTTAAAGAGACTCAGTGAAGTTTCAAGTTCATTGATATTTTTAAGTATTTCGGTAGTTACACCATCGTTAACAAGTTTTCTTATTTCTTTTCTAAAAAAAAGAAAGACTAACAAGGAACTTGAATTGAATAGACTTGAATTAAGAAGAAGAAAGCTTTTAATAATGTTGTAATATTCCAAAATGCGCATAAAGTAAATATATAAATTAACTTGAAATTACAATAAATGTGATTCGTTTTCTGATTTATATATTTTCAAGTTTATTTTAAATTTATATAAGTATAATAAATATTAAATAAAAATATTTTTTTTTATAGAATTAATAATTAATAGATGGTTAAATATATAAAAGGTAAGAAGAACCTTGGCCATCTTTCACATCCTAATTACATCAAATCTTTGTCCTGTTTTAATAGAAATTTTTTTTTTTCTAATTTTAGGACATATATTTTATAAATAAAATAAATATATTATAAATCACAAATCCAACATGAAACATAAATTAATTTAATGAAAGTTTAATTAATTAATTATTTAATTTTAATTTTAAATTGAATTTAAACAGAAACAATAAATTTTCTTAATAGAAATAAATAAATACTGTTGAATTCATTCAATTTGTTGGCCATTCAATGCAATCTGCATCCTCCTCTTGCAACTTGTCTTATTATCTTATTCGCTCTTTTCAACTCCATTGAATTTGAGTTCAAGTTATGCTAATTCGTTTCAAAATCAATTTTCTTTTATATATTTATATTTTCATTTATATATATATATATTCAATATTTAAATAACCCCAATTATTTATTCAATTATATTTCTATAACAGGACAAGTCAAGATATTGCCCAAGGTATCAATTTTCGAAAATTGACCAAATAAGCTTATAAGAATTATAAAATCAAATAAATTATCGTCGATAAAGATAATAAATATATATATATATTTCTAATAAATACCAAGAGGTATATATTTTATTAATATATTGATATTTTAAATTTCTTCTTATATGCCATTGAATTTATTTCATAAAAAAAAATATTAATTTGTAATTAAAATTGGTATATGTTTCGTATATGAAACAAAATGTTTGTTTCATTAAATGATAGTTCCTTTATCAAAAGATAAATATAATGTTTTTCCTGTTTCTTTTAATTATTGTGGTGAAAATTTACATAAGTATCAAAATGAGGTAAACTAAGCCAATATCATAAAATAGTAGGAATAAAAAATAAGCTGTGCGTCCATTCGACTATCTCGCAATTTGAATTGGATTAATTAACATATATTATATTTAAATTAAATTTAATTAATTATAAATTATAAATTAATAATTAGTGTTTATTAAAACAGCGCGTTTGGCTCTTTGCTGATGGCACATTATGTGCTGGCGCGTGATTTGCAGTGTTAAAAAATTGATTCTGGTACTTTCAGCGATTCAATCAAACTGAAATTCTATATATAGCAGTTTTATACAATTTTTAATCATGTGAAAAATTATCAAACATATATCTTTATTTTTACGGTCACTGTAGAGGAAAAAAATCAAAACGTTGTAGGTAATGACCCTCTTCCGGTTGAGCTATCAAAAGTTGATAGAAAACTACAAATTTTGATTAATGTCCATGTACCAAATTTCATGAATCTAGCTCAAAACGTATAAAAACATCAAAATCTCGACATCGAAAATTTTGGTGATCTGGCGAGATAGTAATTAATTATGAAAACCCTATTAAATGAAAAAAAAAGATCAATGCATTAAATGAAAATTCTTAAATATTCAAAAATAAAGGTATTTCTCAATGAAATTAATTTTTAATGATATCTAATAAATATAATAATATAATAATTCATATTTTAATGAAAATATGTTTTTGTTTTTATTGACTGTCCTTAAATAAAATAAATATATCAATTATATCGTAAACTTGATTAGTATTAATTTAATCTTTATGTCTTTATTTCAACTTTTCTCCATTAACAAAAAAAAAAAAAATAATGACTTTTGTATTACTAAAATATTTTCTATCAATAATATATCAATTAATAATTCATCTAAGGAATAAGAATATTAGTAGCTAATAAACCCATAAATAAAAACCTACATTATTGCTATAATTTAGTAATAACTATAATTCATTAGTTAAACTATCTTTTAAATATATATAACCAAGATTGTTTTTATAAAGTACAGAAATATTTAAAAAAATATTAATATATATAAAATATTCAGATCCATCCATCATCAATATAGAATAAAATAAATAATATAACTCTAATTATTTATTTTTTTTTTTATAATTTTAATAATGAATTTTCATACTTCATTATTAATAAAATGATTCATTTAATGTAGTAGTAATATTTTCTTTGAATCATAAAACAACTTTTTTGAAAAATACTTCATTGCTAATTTTCTTTTTTTTTTATTAAATTACTTTTATTAGATCTTTATATTGTCATGAGTACTTAATATTTTTAAATCATAAGTTAGACCAAGGACCAGTAGTGGTTCTCAACCTTTTTTTTTACCGCGGCACACTTTTAACGGTTTAAAAATTTAGCGCCACACAAAGAAAAAAAATAAGTGTAAAAGTTTACTATATTAAATAAAAGTGGTCTCAAAAACGATTTACCTTTTTTTTAGAAATTGAAATAGAATTGAAAAAATTTAGAAAAAAATGTCGGAAGCCAAAATCTCGCGGCACACTTGTCGAGAATCACTGTCATAGACCATTTAGACTTTTTTGTGTCGTAGACCCCATGCCATGTTTTTCGGTTTTGGGTAGACCCCCTAAATTAATTTTGATTTTTTATAAAAAAAAAATTACCCTTTTTTTAGAGCCTTATTGAAAAATCAAAAATTTTTTAAGAGCCATGTCGGAAAAACAATTTACCTTTTTCATGATTCTAGCTCAAACCGTCTTCGCGTAATCTTGTCTACATCACACACACACACACACATATACATACACATAGACATTTTTCTCAACCTTAGTGAAAATGATTCAGGAACCTTCAAAACATATAAAAACATAAAAATCTCAACATCAAAAATTTTTCTGATCGCAATACTATATCTGGCGAGTTATCAAAAATTAATTTATAAAAATACCAATTATTGAAATGATAAATACCTAAATTTGATTTTATTTTAAAATATAAAATGATCAAAAATTTGTTGTTTTTTTGGTATACAAATTAAAACCCGTTTATTTTCTTTATTTCTTACGAGCAAAGTAGGAAGCGTCTCGACAAGAAACCTTTCGAATGAAAAGTGACTGATCATAAAAATAAAATGCTAGTAAATAGTTAGTTTACTACATAAAAAAAAATAATAAAATAACAATAAATAAATACAGGTCCAACAATCAATCGAAACCAATAAGAATCGAAAGCATTTATACAAAAAAAAAGCAACGGAGCTCTTCGTTGCATTTTTACGATTTTCCAACAAAACCGAAACAAATCCAGACTCCTGAAGTATAATAGAAAATATATATAAAAAAAAAATGATATATCTTATATATATAATTCAGCTTTTATTAAGTATTGACCATTTTTGGTTCCTTTTATTGTATATTCTGAGAACGTTTTCAATTTCCAATCGTTTTTTTCATACATAGTATAAATATTTAATCTTTTATAATATTATTGTAATTTTAAAATTTTTTAAAAGAATAATTTTAAATTAAAATATATGAACAAATAAAATTATAAAGAGTTTATTAATATAATATTTATTATATTCTTAAATGTACCAATGTATCTGAGTAACTAAGGTCATTTTTGTTATTCATCAATTCTGTCATTGATTACTATTACTAATAAACAAGATGATTGAGCCTTCTTTGCCGGGGCACAGCCAAGTAGTCAGTAAACTAGTATGTATCTCCATTGGGTCAGACACATTCATTTGAAAAGATAGAAGTTATTTTTCTACAAATAACAAAAATCAGTAGTACTTATTTACAATAAATAAATAAATAAATCACAGATTATACATAATTTACAACTTCAATAGTGTACTTACAATTAAACTGATAATTAGAGATATTATAAATAAATAATAAAAAACAAATTATATAATATACAAAATTAATAATAATAATATAAAATGAAATTTGGGTTTTTTATTTTAAATTTATATTTTGTTATTTATTCTTATATAAATATTAAAAAAAAAAATTATTTAATGAAAAATCAAAATTGGTAAGATTTATTAAGATATAACTCTGTGGTATAAAAAAAAATAATAATATAACTACAATAATTTTTTTTTCAAATTTATTTAAATTTATTTCCATAAGATCTAATTGTTTTCCATTTATTGATGTCATTCTAAAGTGAAATTGGGGAGAAAACGAAATAAAATTTATCGGCTAAAGTACAAAGAAGAAAGTTAACTTGATGGGGAAATATGGCTTCAGACCATGAAAAGAGGGTGTCTTATTCACAAATTTCCACATCTTCCCCCTTGTCTCCTGACAGGACACAATATTGCATCAATCAGTCAAACGTCAGTGCTCATTTGTTACTATTCGAAGAGGGAAATGGGGGTGGGGAGAGAGAGGGAGAGAGAGAGAAATAAAGGTAGTTGTATTTCTATAAACAAAATTAATTACAACTTTTGCTTTAAATATTTTAGAAAATAAATATTTTTACATATTACTATTAACTCAGTAATTCTCAACCACTGTACCGCGGCACTTTCGTGTGCCGCCAAATTTTACAAATGTAAAGTTCAAATTAAGAAAAAGTACTTATTTATTTTATATGTTTGTAAAAAAAAGTAAAATGTTTTTACGATCAGGCTCTTAAACATTTCCGACTTTTTTCGACTTTTTACCGACCGACGACAGTAAGGGAGGTATTGTTTTCACACCAAATTTCACATGTGGAGATTTTTACATATCTCCACGAATGATGCAATTTTTTTAACAGAAAAGAGTATTTTTAGCATGATGTCTGCCCGTCCGTCCGTCCGTATAGATGTGTACAGCTTGAACGGCTCTACGGATTTTGATGAAATTTGGTAGATTTACTTAATGCATCAGTATGATGAATGGATCAACTTTTGGTGTATATCCGGAAGTGGTAGTATTAGCGATCGACGATAGGAAGGGAAGGGTTATTTTCACACCAAATTTCACATGAGGAGATTTTTTACATATCACCACGAATCATGCACTTTGTGGTGGTTTTATTCTCGAGAAAAATCATCTTTATTAGTTTTTTTCTTAATTTAAAATTATATGACGTCATCCAGCCATTCATGACGTCACAACCTGGTTTTACATATATATTATAAATAAAATAAAATTAAAAATATTTGTGTTATATGCCTATCTGTTTTTTTATTGCATTAATAGATATATTAAAATTATTTGAAATTGTTTCTGTAGCTGGAAATTAATTTACTTCATCGTCGGTTCGGACCTGGCCACAGGTCAACTTATATTTTTAAGAACCAAATTAAAAAATTTAGAAAAAAGTGGACTAGATTTATGAATTTATTTGCATATATGAAAAATTATTTTGGAAATAGTTCCTCCAACTGAAAAATATACTGAAACCAAAGAAGGTTGAGATATATAAAATGTTAATTGGGTATGTAACTAATGTATTACTTACTAAATTTTTTTAGAATTAAAATACTAGAAAAGAATTGTTTAACGTAATTTGCTAAGAACACAGCAAAGAAAAGCATAACTCATCGATATCTTCGAAATGACATGTAGACTTACTATACTGTATCCCAACCAAGATAAGAACAATCTTACCATTTACCCTCTCTTTTATGAAATATATTTCCATAAAATTAAAATTATATCACATTCGGCAAACAATTTTAAATTTAAATTGAACCATTTACATTAATACGCCACCTCCTTGTTTTTTTTTTAAAATATGATAATTTCATTAATGAACTTCTTACTGATATATTTATAATTTTCATTTTTAAATTTTCATTAAGATCTTTGAATAAAATTAAGCTTATTGATTTAATAGAATTAATAGAATTAAACTTATTGATTCGATTTAAGATGTATTCTAAAACACCACTAATTTTAAAAATTAATATTTGTTTATTTTATTTTATTTTAATATGTATTTTATTTGAAATAATTTGCAGTAGAGCGCTCACCTCTGCACACCCCGCTCACCCCTCTCCATTCCCCTCCGCCGCCTGGCCTCACCTCCTGCCAGCAGGTCGGCTCGTACGTTCGTCAGTTCCCCTTCACTGCTGAGTGTGAGTGAGACCCTGACCGGCCTCTCCACTGAAATCAACCCTTTATCAGTCGCTAATCAAGAATTAATTGTAATTTTATTATTTATTTTTATTAATTAAAAGGAAGATTAGTGAACTTTAAAAAAAAAAAAATATTTCAATAAAAATTAAATTTTATAAAATGAATTTTTATAATTTTTTATTCATATACCCAAATTAATTTATAAATTTTTCATTCCAATCTTTGAAAAGAATTAATCTTAAATATTCTATCAGATCTCATTAATTAAATTTTATTAAAAGTTAAATTAAAATTATTTAAAAATTAAAAAATCATATATAAAATTTTAATTTTCTTTAAATATATTTATTGAAATATTTTTTAAATTTCAATATATATATTATCCTATTAAAACTTATTTTTTTAAAAAAAGGAAGATGTGCTGATTATTTTCAAAATTCATATAATATAATTATAAATCAAAAAAATATAAATTGCTTATATTCATATCGGAATAAATATAATATTTAAATATTCTATATATTCTTTCTAATCTCATTATCGCTCACACCGTTCCTTTCCAATCTCATATGAATATTGTTTCGTCAATTTCATATTATTATAACACTTTTGAAAAATGAATAATATTTCCATTACCTATATATCAATTAAACAGAATAAAATCTTCGTGAAATTAATAATATAATCATAATTAGTTTTCTGATGTTTTCTAAGACATTTTTATTAAATGTCTATTAAATGCGTATTATAACTTATTATAATCATGGTTCTATTATATAGGATGTAAAATAATTTTAGTATTTTAATATTACAGAAATAAGATAATATTTTTAAAAATCTATACACTTTTTTAATCCTATTAATATTATTTATTTATTTCTATCTTATTTTTTTATTTCCTGTATATAATATAAATATCTAATCTTAATTATTTTTTTCTTTATCGAGGCGAGAATGATGGACATCCATTCAAGTCTCCGAGCTGGTCTTCGAGTTTAATCTGCGAGAAATATCAACCCTTTATGTACTCCGAGGTCAGTATTTATTATTAATTTTATTTTTAATTCAATTTAAATTTATTGATTATAAACTAATAAGTTATTTTTCTTCTTCTATTTCATGTTTCAATCATCGTTCCTGCTACTGAATGTTGATTTGAATTCTTGATTATCTTCTCCATCCTTCATGACGATGAAATGATTTAAATACAGCTCTCCAAATGTAAGTAATCATCGTTATTTATTTAGCATGGCGCACTTTAAAATCGAAAATGTAAATATAATATTTAAAGTAAAGTTTAATATAATATAGAAAGTATAATTAAATTACAATGATTTTTTCTTTTGATAATATTCATTAGGAGATTATAGAGAAATATATTAAATTATATGGCAGAATTTAGTGAGATTAGGGAATTTCAGAGTACATCTTTCAAGAAGAAGCATTGATAAAGGAGGCAGAAGAGACAAAGGTATTTTTAGAATTAGTAGGTTTCGATGCGTTATACTGGGAGGGTGGCTATTTTTTGATATATATAAATATAGTTTTTAGGAATTTTCAGGTGGTTGCCTCCTACATCCATGCATGTTCTCATTATACTAATTCATAGATTAGATTAGAATTAATACATAAATAAAATGTGGGTGGATAAGACAAATGCCATGCTATTATTTAAGGGATGGTTTGCATGAATTGCATGTCAGGTCTGAATTGTGCCTTTTTGTATTACTGAGAGTGTTTTTGAGGTGGATTGGATGAACGGGCATTCGGGAAGGTAATTCAGCATAGTTCCGAAATGGGATTAGCCCGAACAGGAACAAATTGTTGGTTACCTTTTGAGCGCAGGGCTTTTTCGATTAGCATGGGCCTTCCATCCAATTTGATGGAGGCTATGCACTCCCTTACTAGGTAGGTTTTATTTCAGGTTGCCCCGAATGTCGCGATTTCATTTCGAAATCCAAAAAATCAAAGGCACTCTCAGCTGATTCAAAGAGGCTACAGACCAAACGCCTTATTTTTTTTAATCTTTTTTTTTAAGGCAAACTTTCTTTATTATTACTTTTTCTAAATTTCGGAAGGCGAGGCTTGGAAGGGCTAATTTATGGGGAAAGGAGGAGGCCCTATTAAATATTCAATTGTTTTTTTTTAATTTAATTATTAATAAAAAAAATAATTGAATATCGCGATTATTTTCTTTAACTTTTTATTTTCATTTTGAAATATAATATACAATTTCATAATTTAAACTTTGATATATTTTAAATATTTTACTATATAGGTAGAATTAATTATTATTATAATTTCTCAATTTAAAATTAAATTGCAAACATCACAAAAAAAATCATATATATTGTAAAAATATAACTCTTTTTCATTATTATTTCTTTTTAACTTACCAAATATAAAAATATTTTATTTTTTTTTTTATAATGGAAATGATTTCATATGAATATAAATATATTGTAAAATCGAATATATCTATACTCAATAATACTTTAATATAAATAAATTATTAAATTTTTTTCTTATCATTGTACTGATAAATCTTATTTGGAAAGAAATAAAATATATATATATATATATATATATAGTTAAGCTTATTTAAAAAATTAATTTAATGTATAATTTTTGTTAATTATAAACATATGGTAAAACTTATTTTAAATAAATAAATAAAATTAGATCTCCTAAAAATTTTTTTAATTTTGAATATTCTTATTCTTTGCTGACTTACAAATCCCATACGATCATTTTGCTTATTCTTATGTATATTCTCTCTCTTAACTTAACTTAATTAAATGTGTATAAATCTCCTTATTATATCGCACCTCAAAAGAACGAATGCGAAATGGCATTCAATTTTTACTTACAAACTTGCTTTTTACACTTTATTTGCAATTTTCACCTGAATATTTATTATTCATTTTGTTTATATTTTATACATCTTCATCTTTTATTACTACTAATGTGAAAAAGTATATAAACTATATAAAATAAAATTAAAAGTACTTTAGAAGAAGCAAATTTGAAAATCTGGTATTTTAGAATACTTCATCAAAATGGATAAAATATATTGATATTCTATATAGATATGCAATTATACTTATGTGAGTATTATTCAGAGATGTCATAAAAAATTAATTTTTTATAAAATTATTTTTCTTATAACTACTCTATAAAATTAACTTTAACATTGCAAATGGAAAAATTTTTGAAACTACTATGAAAATTTTTATCAACTTTATATGTATTTTTATTTTATCCAAAGTATTTTTTAGAATTAAAATAAATACATATTTTTTTTAAATAAAAATTGAAAACAAAATAAAATCTATGGACCGATACATATTAAATTTATATATTCAAGTATAGGATATTTTCAAATTTCAAAACGTTCCCACCTCCATCACATTTAACTTTTTAACTCGCTCTACTTTTTCTTATAAATAATGAATTAAATATACTGTTAAATATTATATTGAATTTTTCATTACAAATAAATAATTTCATTTAAAAGTAAATACAATATTTCTATGAAATAATAAAATTGAAAAATTAAATTTTATTTATATATGAATATTATATAAATATAAAATAATAGATTTAATTAAATTTGATAAAAATGAAATTCGATTCATTTTCTTTTTATTTTTAATATGATTAATTTTACAAAATATGATAATAAATAAAATTATTTATTTATTTATAGAAAGAAATTTATTTCCAAGTTTTTTTTTATCTGTTTGTCTCTTTTTTTTATTAAATAAAATAGAAATTAGAAAAAAAATTGTGAATATTTATTTTAATTTATAAATAAATATATTGATAAGAGTGAAGTGAAGTGGATTTAGTTAATATTCAGCAGTGAATGGATTCACATGAATCATTTGGATAGTTCACCATCCAAAGACAAAATTAATTGTGCAATGAAGTGCGTAGCGATTGAAATGAGATGTTTCTTTTAGTTAATATTCAAATATCGGTCTTTGTTTTTGTTGTTATTTGAACATTTATATTTATATTATCCAAACGGAATTATTCAGGATATCATCCAGGCAAATGGTATGTAAATTTTATACTCAAATTATTAAATAGATATAAACATAGTATATATATAATAAAAAGATCATTCTATCAACAATCTATCTATAATCTATCAATCAATTCTCTATTAAAATATTTTCAAAATTTTACTTATTAAAATATTTTCAAAATTTTACTTATTAAAATTTTTTCTTTCTTTCATTCATTAAATTTTTCAGGACATTAATATTGAAAATTATTTACTAATTCTTTAGTAAATTAAGTAAAATAATTCATAAATTATAATATTCAAGTTCAGTATGAATATACAATTGTATGTTTGTATTTTTTTTTTTTTTTTTGCGTATGAACCGTCTTGGATCGCGCAAAGCTCCCATTCTTTCTTTTTCTTTGCCTGCCAGATTTCTTTCATTTTTTCATTTTTTCACTGTGGGCCTTTTTTCAGACCATTCCATTCCCGTTCTTTAATTGTTTCTCTCTTTCTGGTTCGATCTTTCTCCGGAAGACACTGTTATTATTGTTGTTGCCATCACGATTCATGGTTGCTTGTTTTTGAGGTTATCCTGCCGGAGCAGGGTTTGTAGAACCAGGGCTTGTTAGTTCCTGGAGCTGGGGGCAGCCGATGTTAAATTGAAATTAATTTATTTTTATTTATTAAATAATCTTAAGTTCTATGCTGCGATTCGCACTCCGACTTCCTATGTAGAAATCACGTACTCTACCCACTCGGTTATGCTGCCCCTATGTTTGTATTATAATATATTAAATTTTTGTATTATAAATATATTATTGGGTCCAATTCAAATATTGATTAATATTCAATAGATAATTACTTCTCTCAAAGTCTCAATATTAAGAATATTCTTGACAATATTCCATAATAATAAAATATTATTTATTTTTTTTTAATATGTTTTTAGTATGAGTAATGTATGCATTTTTTTTTTAATTCTTTATTACTTTTTAATTTTAATTGAATAAAATTTTAATTTTAAAATATAAATTAATTATTATATTATTAATAATATATATAAATTTCTCATTTTGTATTTATTTAATAATACTTTATACTTAATGTGTATTGAATATATTATAATTATAGATAAATTTACAAATATAATAATCGAAATACGAGAAAAATCTTTAATAAATTTAATTGAATATTGAAAAATAATTGCAATTCTATCTACAATTTTATTATATAAGAACTCAATATAAATCAATTTTTTTTTTTTTTGAATTAAAAATAATCTTTAATAAATATATTTTCCTGTTATTTTATATATATATATAATCCTTTAGATAAATATGAGAATTAAATATCATTTTTTTTTATATTTAAAAGATTATATCAATATATAAATATAAAGTTTATTCACATGGTCAAAATCCTTAGGTTTAGGAATAAATGCAAATTTTGCAAATTTGTTTTTTTAAATAATTTTAGAATATATAATATATAAATTTAATAATTAAGTTTAGGTATGTATTATCTTGTGCTTTTGTTGGGTAAAGTTAAGTTTGAGGATGGGGAGGAGAGGGAAGAGAGAAAGAGAACAATATTTAGTTAAATTAAAATATTGATATATATCTATCGCTAGGGTGACCAAAAACGTCCCGTTTTTAGGTGCTCTGTCCCAAAAAAATCTTCAGGACAGCCCATTGTCCCGTTTTTTCAACATTTAGGACATTTCGTACTTTTTTAAAAATTTTTTTAATTTGGTTCTAAAAAAAAAGGTAAAAAGTTTTCTGGACTAAGCTCTTAAACATTTCTACTTTTTTCAAAAATTTTTTCAATTTGGATAAAAAAAAAGGTAAAATGGCCCGGTTTGGTGTTTTCGAAATATGGTCACCCTATCTATCGCCCTAAATTTCTATAGATGAAATTTATAATTATAACGGAATTTTGTAAATTAAACCACATATTGATATTTGTTATTGTAAATTTATTCAAAAAATACAAACATATACACAACGTTTCGATTGCTACTTCTGCAATCGTTATCAAGCGACTGCACTGTTCGAGCGTCCAGTTCTATCGAAAAATTAATTTATAATTAATTATAATTTTTATAAAATATTTGAAATTTACATATATCAAAAATTTTATTATTCGTATATTACAAACCTAAATTTATGTATTTATCTGAAAATGATTTTGTATAATTTATATAATTTTATCCTCAATTGTGTCTAAAATTATTAAATTCTCTCTCAACAAATATAATTATGATTTTTTTTAATTTATACTGATTATATAGTTAGGAGATATTAGGAGTTATCTCTATCGAAAAATTAAAAACATAAATGCATTTAAGACTGCGATATCATCATTTATTTCTGAAACAATAATTTAATTGAATTTATCTGTTTTTAATGAATGATTATTATCTATTGAAGGTGGATTCAAGATTTTCCGCATTCTTAAATTCGATTCTAAATAGATCTCTTTCTAATCATTCTATTTCTGTTTCTATTTCTGGCACATTTCTTTGCTTTTTATACTAATGAATGCATTGAAAAAAAGTATTTAAATACCAATGACTAATACCAGATTCATCTCTCAAAAAAAAAAAAAAAAAAAAAAAAAAATTAATAGATATTTTGAACTTATCTAAGTTTTTTTGTCGCAAATTTTTTAATTCTTTTTAATTTATTACTGGATATATACTTTAATCAACAAATTAAATTATAAATTATGAACTCTGAATAAATTTAAAAAAATAACAACTACTTAATAATAAAATAATAAATATATTAGATATGATAATCTAAGAATAAAAGTTATTATATCTGATTAAATTAATTTCATACTAATGGACTTTTTATTATTCTCTTAAAACAAACATTTTATATAAATTTTATAGCAATTTTTTTAAATCTAAAAGCTACCATTTATTTACATAAAATTATTTATTTCTAATCATTTTTTTGTTTTTTTTATTAAAATTATATAAATTTATATATTATTTATTAAAATTATATAAATAAAATATTAACTAAAAAATGTATTTTTAATAAACTTTATCCAAATTTAAAATTTCATAAATTAATAAAAATAAATTTAAATAACTGTTATGATTATGATTTTAATTTCAGTATTCTTATAAAATTGGTTTAATTTTATAATTAATGCTATTTTTTGTGAAATTAAATAAATAAATTAATCAGCATAGAAAATAAAAATATAAATTATAAAATTCAATTAAAAAGATATAAGCTGGATTGTCTCCACTCGACTATCTCGTAAATTTTAATTGGATTAAATAAAATATATTATATTTAAATTAAATTTAATTAATTAAATTATAAATTAAAATTAATAAATAATATTTATTAAACCAGTGCGTGTTTGGCTCTTTATTAATGGCACCACATCACGTGCTGGCGCGTGATTTGCCGTTTTAAAAAATTAATTCCGGTACTTTCAGTGATTCAATCAAGCTGAAATTCTATATATAGTAGTTTTATACAATTTTAAATCATTTGAAAAATTATTTTTACGGTCAGTTTAGATAGACGTTTAGAGAACAAAAATGAAAACGTTGTAGATAATGACCCTCTGTCGGTTGAGCTACATTTCTCAAAAGTTGATAGAAAACTACGAATTTTGAATAATGCCCGTATACCAAATTTCATGATTCTAGCTCAAACTGTTTTTGCGTAATCTTGTCTACATACACACACACACACACAGACATTTTTCTCAACCTTAGTGAAAATGATTCAGGAACCTTCAAAACGTATACAAACATCAAAATCTCGACATCAAAAATTTTCGTGATCGCAATACTATCTCTGGCGAGATAATACAAATTTAAATAACTGTTATGATTACGATTTCTATTTCAGTAAGTTCTTTTAAAATTGGTTGAATTTTATAATTAATTTTATTTATTTGTGAAATTAAATAAATAAATTAATCAGCATAGAAAATAAAAATATAAATTATAAAATCCCGAATTGAAATGAAAAAAAAATTGAAAATTATTCTAATCGACTTGTGTTAGATAAGAGTAGGCCCAATATAATAAATGTCAAGAAGATGGTGGTCCATTGACTACTTCTACAGTAGTCCTTGGAATTCTTAACCTGGCTACTGATAAGAAAAATTGATTTATATTTCTATTGTCTCTACTGTTCTAGTTGGACGACAACTTGCGACCTTTCTTCTTAAGCCCTTTCCCCTAGTAGGTCATTAGGCTTCGCGATGACCTAACCTACTCCTTGGATATCTGCGATATCCGTTGAATGCGTATACTGCTGGCACTTGGATCCATCTAAAATCGGTCGCGTATTCTTGGCTATGCGATCGACGCATGCCCGACGTCGGCCTCCTCGTCGTCGCCGACAACCCGCCGACACTAGTCTCTCCACCTTCTTCAGTGGGTCGGTTTTTAGTGAACACCGAAACGTTATCCGGGAATTTATCCACCGGTGTTCGGGTCATTGTCCTCTCGCGTGTGCCTCCCAAGTGCTTGAGCTTCACCCCCACCTCCTCCCTCTCCCTTTCTTGTTTTCCATCTGTTCCAAAATGCTCATCTAAATTATTGGAGTATTTTTCATCACTCATTCTTGTAAGTAAACATGACAACCATTACTACAAACATATACATTCAATAAACATATCATCGAGATTACCAATTTGGATGGTTGCCTAGTCCATCTACCATGAAACAACCCCCTTCCCTCACCCCCCCTCCCTTAAAAAATATAATTTTTCAATTTTTTAATATTTCTTCTATTTAAGTTAATATTTATTATTAATATTTAAAAAAAATGTTAAATAAAAATAAATAAAAGTCCTTATAAATTAATAATAATAAAAATAAATACATAAATACATAGAAGAATAATTCTAAAATAAAATTATAATAAAATATCAAAATTATATCATTTGATAATCATAATGATGATTTAATCAAATTGAAAAATATTTTCAATAAATAAATAATAATTATTAATTTATCAATTATTTATTTCAAGATTGATATGAGCAATGAAGGAATTTTTTTTATATACAATTTACATCAATAGAGTAGAGTTCAGTATACATATCTTCCTAGTCCTATTAAAATGAGGATAATCTTATAAAAATAATTTTGTTTTAATGAATTTTAACTTTTGTTCTAATTTTTCTAAAATAATCATTTGTTTATTATTTACATTACAATCCTTTAGTCAAATAAGCTGTAGTGTCTCCACTCGACGATCCCGCAATTTGAATTAGATTAAATAACATCTATTATATTTAAATTAAATTTAATTAATTATAAATTATTAATTAAAATTAATAAATAATATTTATTAAACCAGTTGATGATGGCACCACGTCACGTGCTGGCGCGTGATTTGCACTGTTAAAAAATTAATTCTGGTACATTCAATCAAGCTGAAATTCTATATATAGCAGTTTTATACAATTTTTAATCATGTGAAAAATTATCAAACATATATCTTTATTTTTAGGAAAAAACATGAAAACGTAGGTAATGACCCTCTTCCGATTGAGCTACATTTCTCAAAAGTTGACAGAAAACTACGAATTTTGAATAATGCCCGAAAACCAAATTTCATTTCAAACCGTTTTTGCGTAATCTTGTCTACATACATACACACAGACATTTTTCACAACCTTAGTGAAAATGATTCAGGAACCTTCAAAACATATAAAAACATCAAAATCTCGACTTCGAAAATTTTCGTGATCGCAATACTATCTCTGGCGAGATAGTAAAAATTAGACAGATAATCAGGAAATTTTTATATTTTTGATTTTTAACAAAATACCAAAAATTCTGAATTATTTAAAGAATTACTTAAATGATATTTTCGAAACACATGTTTCGACTTGTATATTAAAATTTTTTTTATAATTTTTTGACCTGTGAATTTAAGAATATAAGACATTTAAAATAAAATCTATATAATATACAATAATATTCAAAACGATTTGGATGGTTCCTACCACTTATTTAATTAAAAATTTCCCTAAAATTTTAATATTTCTTAATAATTAAATAAGCTCTGTTTTAGTTATTTATTAGATATTTTATAATTTTTATCAAATTATTCACAAATAGAATCCGACTAAAAATGGAAGAACTGATATTTTGGCCAACATTTAAGAGAAAAAATATGTAACATTATATTATCTATCAATATTAGGAAACATTGAAATGTCAAATTTTATTTTTTACGCTTGATACTTAGACAATTAATAATTTAATAATTTCTTTTACTCATTTTATTATTCAAATAATCTTGATCTTCAAATCGGCAATTAAAAATAAATAATAAATTGTGATTTTTTTTTTTTTTGGTTATTCATTTTAATTAACAGTAAAATTTCCATTGATGTATTGGGAGGGGAACGCGGGGGAACGACGTTCCCTTACCTTTTTTCAGAAACGAAACGCGATCTAGTACTTTTTCATGTCCTGACAACTCCCACTTAAATCTACTGTTAGAATTTCTTTTTTGTGTTCGTTATTATTTTGAATAGTAAGATTAAGAAAAATAAAAATTTATATAGAAAAAAATAGTTTGGTGAAAATAGGACTTTTTTTGCTCCATGCGTTCCCTTACTTCTTATTTTACCAATACATCACTGAAAATTTCAGTCATTTGAATTATTTTTCAAAAGATAAAATTCTCAAATTTAGTTTAGTTTAGTTTAAAATGCATATATATTTCTATCAAAATATATTTAATTAAATTATTGAAATAAAATTAAGATCAATCTATATAGCATATTGTGACACATATTATGGTAAATTATTATCATTAATGATTAAATTGAATTGACTATTTATCTATGTGGTTAATTGGCTATTAATAATGTTTGTATAATAATAATAATAATAATAATAATAATAAATTGCTCATAATGTCCACCTTTTCTATTTTCTGTCCTAGGTCAAGCTACCCTTGTTCATGTTTAATCCCAAATTTGTAATCAGTGTGTCCCTGAACTTGTGTTTTATTTTTAAGTCTGTGTATATTTAATCTTTTTTAATAATCTAATTGGTGGGCTTGAGTCTGAGCAGAGCTCTGCCCCGGAACCCCCCCTGGGATGTAAATATTTGTCCCAGTATGAAATAAACACGGCTTGGGGCGCCCCCCGTAAGAGGAGGGGGTTGTCTGTTTCTTGGTTAGGTCAGCATATGTGTGGGCCCAAGTGAGGTTGAGACGGCCTGAACCAAAAATAAGCGCCGCTGGCCTCGAAAGAACACTTTGAGACAAAGCGCATCGGAAAAGAATGGAAGAGAGCCGTCACCTCCCCCACCCCCACCACCTCATCCCTTTCTCCTTGATCGAATGGAGATTTCCACCCCTCATGCCGTACCAATCACTTCGCTTTCGTTTGGCAATCATCCAGCCATCGACTTGGTTTCCAATCGACTTGATTTCATCATTTATCCCTTCCCCACGTTCTATCGTTCCACCCCCGTATACCACCACCACCACCACCACCACCAATGGATGCAAATGGCAAACGACCCTTTCACCTAAATGGCAAACCATTTACACTTTAAACAAAAACTTTCACTCTTTTAATTTATTTCTTATCCATTTCTATTTTATTTAGTTGAGATTAATTTTAAAAAAATCATACCCCCCGAAAACAATATTAAAGAAATTTCAATAAAATTTATTACAATTATCTTGAAATTTTTTTTTGAAAAATAATCATTAAAATAAATAAAAAAAAATCATACCTCAAAACAATATTAAAGAAATTTCAATAAAATTTATTGCAATTATCTTGAAAAAATTTTTTGAAAAATAATCATAACACTTCTCTGAGAAAATTTAAATTTAATTTTGTGATTTTTTATTTAAAAAAAGTTAAGAGTTTCAGGGCATTTAATTACCATCTCTAATTTGATTATTTTATTAAAATTATATTACTAAAAAAATATTAACTATTAAGTTGTTATTAAATTATTAAAATTTTGATAGTTATGTTTATTAATAATAAAGAACTTTGTAAATAACACCACATTATATTATCTGCCTGTACATGGCAGAAAGAGTATTCGAAACGTTGTATTTTTTATGCGTTTTTACTATCTCGACAGAGATAGTAATGCGATCACGAAAATCGATTTTGAGATTTTGATGTTTTTATACGTTTTGAAGGTCCCTGAGTTATTTTCACTAAGGTTGTGAAAAATGTCTGTGTGTGTGTATGTGGTCATTAGCTACAACGTTTTGATTTTTTTCCTCTAAAGAGACCGTAAAAATAAAGATATTTGTTTGATATTTTTTCACATGATTAAAAATTGTATAAAACTGCTATATATAGAATTTCAACTTGATTTAATCGTTGAAAGTACCGTAATTAATTTTTTAACACGACTGCAAATCACGCGCCAGCACGTAACGTGGTGCCATCAACAAAGAGCCCAATACGCGCTGGTGCGAGATATTCGAGTGGAGTGGTTTTAATAAAAGTGCAGTATAATATAATTATGTGGTGTTATTTACTAAATTGCTTTATTAGATAAGATACCATTAGAATAAAGTAAATCTTCTTAATATCTTTTATTATATTATCGATTTGACTTTCAATATATGGATTTATTTATTTTTTTAAAACAATAAAAGTTTGACTTGATATTAACCGGAAGAAAAGAAAATTTTTTTTTTTTTTAGTCTGGTTGCCCGAGTTGGCCACAGGAACGATATAAACAAGATTCGTTTTCTTGTAGATAACTGAGTCGATTACACGCCCATGTAAAAAAAAAAATCGCCGGGAGGCTATTTTCAAAGGTGACGTCAATTGGGAGAGTCTCGTGGAGTGTCTAGAAAGAAAAGAGGTGCAGAAGTAGATTCTCCCCCCCCCAAAAAAAAAAAAAAAAATAGAAGAAAATCTTCAATGTTTATGTATCCAAAATTATTAAAAAAATATTATTCGAATTTCTCATGTAAACATTGGAGAATATTATTTTAAACTAAATTGATAACACAATTTATAAAAGAAAAAAAAAATTTCACAAATATGTAAAAAATTATAATTTATAAATTATTTTAAAATATTATCTGGACAATATTATTTAATTTAATATAAATTGGCGGTGTCAAAGAAAATATGCTTTTTTTAATTGAAACAAATGGAATATATCATTTTTACAATCTACCTAAGTACTCATAGAAGATTACATCTTCCTGTCATAACTCGATCTATGATTTATAGTAAATTTTATTTATTTTCAAATAAATCAATTTAATTTTCCTAATCTTTATCTTCTCCTTCATTTAATTATAAAATAATATTATAGAAGGTTTAAACATAACATGAGTCACATAAGAACAAGTTCTGTTGAATTTTTACCCACCGATGATAGGAAGGGAAGGGTTATTTTCGTACCAAATTTCACATGAGGAGATTTTTTACATATCTCCACGAATCATGCAATTTGTTAACAGAAAAAAGTTTTTTAGCATGATGTCTGTCCGTCCGTCTGTCCGGCCGCCCGTCTGTCCATCTGACCTTAGTGTCTCAATATAGACGTATATAGCTTGAACAGTTCACAACGGATTTTGATAAAATTTGGTATATTTACTTATTGCATCAATAACATGAATTCATCAACTTTTGGTGTCTATTCAGAAACCGGAAGTGGCAGTTTACAAAATATTAATTTTATATTCATTGTCGGAATATATTTCACTTAAAATATAGTAGTAATTAATAATTGAGTAATTAAACTAAAAATTAAAACCAAGATAATATAATTTAGTCATTTTAATTCAAATTTTAAAAATATTTTTTTTTTGATACTTTAAATATATATAATGTGGTTTGGAAATTAATTTATTTCAAAACGTCGGTAGGTTCTGTGCCTGGCCACAGATCATATTTTTATTTTAAGATATTATAAATATTGCAATGTTACGATTTTATTTTTCATTTTTGAAAAAAAAATTTCCTGGAGTGTCTCCACTCGACTATCTCGCAATTTGAATTGGATTAAATAACATAATAGATTATATTTAAATTAAATTTAATTAATTATAAATTATAAATTAAAATTAATAAATAATGTTTATTAAACCAGCGCATGTTTGGCCAACTCTTTGTTGATGGCACCACGCTACGTGCTGGAGCGTGATTTGCAATGTTTAAAAATTAATTCCTGTACTTACAGCGATTAAATCAAGCTGAAATTATATTTATATATATATATATATATATATATATATATAGCAGTGTGGTGTCCCACACTACAAATAGATGGCGCCGCGCCAACTTGCACCAATTCAGGAAGTAGTAACTACTGTTGAATATTGTATATAGTGAGGATGGTATGATAATAATTAATTGGATTGTAGTTGAATCCATCTCTTAATTTATATCCATGGTAAGACTGCTTTAATAATAATCAGTCTCAAAATAATGGATTTATATATATATATATATATTGGCTTGGAGGTGCCATAGAGATGGAGACAACTCAATTTAATGTTTCATTCCATCCTCATCATATACAAAATTTAACAGCTGTTACTACTTCCTGACTTGGTGCATATTGGCGCGGCGACATCTATTTGTAGTGTGAGGCACCACAAGCAGTTTTATACAATTTTTAATCATGTGAAAAACTATTAAACATATATCTTTAGTTTTACGACCACTTTACAGGAAAATAAATCAAAACGTAGGTAATGACCCTCTTCCGGATGAGCTACATTTCCCAAAAGTTGATAGAAAACTACGAATTTTGAATAATGCTCGTGTACCAAATTTTATCATTCTAGCTCAAACCGTTTTTGCGTAATCTTGGTTACACACACACACAGACATTTTTCTCAACCTTAGTGAAAATGATTCAGGAACCTTCAAAACGTATAAAAACATCAAAATCTCATCATCGAAAATTTTCGTGATCGCAATACCTTCTCTTACGAGATAGTAATTAATGGTTTAATATAGATCTCTAATTACTATTTAATAATAATAAATATATATATATATATATATATATATATTAAAATAAATTTTTTGAATTATCTCTGATTATTCTGTCATAATAAATATAGTAAAATTAATGATCGGTACCGTGATATCTCCTACAATCGATCCCATTTTAGTTATTTAACTACACTATATAGATTTTGATAACAGAAAAAGAAAATTATATTTTTATAATGTAATATGACAGAAAGATCAAAGTTTTATAAAAGAAAAAAAAATAATTATGATAATTTAAGGAACAAATCTCATTTTCGATGGAACTCTTCATAAACAACAAAAAAAAAAAAAAAAAAAAAAAAATTGCTGAAAGATTTAAAAATTAAAATGCTTGCTTTGTTAAACCTTTTTACATTTTACATATGATTATAAAATCAACAATGCAAATTAAGTATTCAGTCGTAATTTGTTTATTTAAACTTCATTAACACCTTTCTTTTTTGGTTCTTAAAAAATTAAAATAAAAAACAACAACATAATATAAGATGTTTTTTCTTACTTATTACAAGACTACTCTCTGTCGTGGTAATAATTATTACAGGCATTTCAGATTTGCGAATAGTCTTAAAAAATTCCTTTTATATCCTTCATTCACATAAATATTACTTAATAGAATTGAATACGATTTTACTTTTAAACTAGTAATACTTGTAAAATGTATAAATATCTATACCTATATATATATATATACTTTTTAAAATTAATAACTCTTTATAATATTATAAATAAAAACATTGCAAGTAGGGAATTAATTATTTTGAATTAATAACTAAGTGATTACTGAAAATTTATATATAAATACAAGGTCTGGTCAAAAGAAAAGGTAGATTTTGAATTTTCGCCGCTTGTGTACATCATATTATCGAAATTTTGTTTGTTTGTTTGGTTGGTACACATATGTTTCTCACATGTTGACATTATCAGCCATTTTGGATTAGTAGTTTGTTTTTAACAAATGAAAAAGTTAGTCTTGTTTTTGTGTGTTCTTCGATTTTTTACTTAAAAAAAAATTGGATCAAAGAATCTGTATTAAATTTTGCGTTAAAAATGGGAAACAACGCACTTAAAATGTTGACTGTGGCATTTGGCGAGTCTACTTTGTCTCAAAAAAAAGAAGAACCAAGACCGAAAAAAGCTCGCCAAGGTTGTCAAATGTGAAGGTTTTGATCGATTATAATGGCGTGGTGCATCATGAGTTCTTGCCAACAGGTCGTACTGTTAATAAGGAATACTACAAGGAAGTTATTCAACGTTTGCGTGAAGCAATACGGCTCAAACGATGGAAAAACAAGTCATGGATTCTGCATCACGATAATGCACCAGCTCACATATCATTGCTTGTTCGTGATTTTTTGGCCAAAAACAAAACCGTAATCATGTCTCAACCACCATATTCATCAGATTTGGCTCCCTGTGACTTTTTCCTATTTCTAAAACTGATGAGTCCAATGAAACGAAAGCGTTTTGCCACAATTAATGAGATAAAGAACGGCCATACCGAAAAGCGCATTTCAGAAGTGCCTTGACGATTGGAAGAATCGCTGGCATAATTGCATTATATCTAAGGGGAATTACTTTGAAGGGGACAAAATGGATATTGATGAATAATTAAATACTTTTCGAAATAATTCAAAGTTCACCTTTTCGTTTGTACAAACCTCGTTTATATATAAATTTACATCATATAACTTTTATGCTGTTTTTTTCATTATAATGTTTACATTTTTAGTTTTAAATTTGAATCTGAATTGTACATAGTAAATATTTTTATTTAAATGTTCTTTTCGAATTTGGAAAAAAAATAAACGAGTAATATTAAATGATGAGGAATATTCTTTAAGGTCAAAATTTTTTATTATCACTTTCATTATCACAGTTTATTTCACATAAATTTTAACTATGCAAATTAAACGATTGGCTTGTGGTTTGTCCTCTTACTTGCTTCCAATCACCAAACCACTTTAATAATTGATGATTTTATATTTTCAAATTAAACTTATCTTTACCTACTGGAGAATATTATATTTTCAAATTAGAATCTAATCTTATTATCTTATTTAAATATATATATAAAATATTATTTGAAATGGATATTATCATATTCCAAAAGTAATTTTAAAAAATAATATGTAATACTAAATAAATATAGAAAAAAAAAATTACAATAAATAGAAAAAAATTTAAAAACACACTTTAATCAAAAATAAAAGAAGGGTAAACTTTTGATTTATTAATTCATTTTCAGAAAATAATTCTAAAACATTATTAAAGACTATTTAGTATGATATAAAGGAAAAACTAAGAGTATAAAAATAAAAGTAATATTCAAGTTCGTTGATAATCTCTTAAATCAGCGATTCTCAACCTGTGAACATAACCAAGAGAAATTCCCGACTTTTTTCAATAAAGTTATAAAAACAAAACAAAAAAAGGGTAAGATGATTTTGTGGACAAACTTTTGAACATTTCCGATTATTTCTCAATTTATTTCAATATTGTTCTAAAAAAAAGGTCCGTAGATTTTGCAATGCTCTGAAACATTTCCGATGGGGGGAGGGGCGCGATGAAAATTATGATTGAAAAACATCTGGGAATGCGCAAGCTTGCATTGCCAAAACGAACTTAAGTTCGGATTAATTTAATTTATACTACAAATTTAAAATAAATAATTTTATTCAATAATATTTATATTTAATCTTGACTTATTTATAACTTAAATTATTAATACTTTTCGATACACTATTTTAATCTGAAATCAGAATTTAAAATTTCGCATTTTTAAATATTAAAAATTTCAACTTTGGACGCCATTTTGACCATGTTCCCGAGGGGGTATCAAAAAATGAAAGGCACTTTACATTACTACTTTTCGATGCTCTTTCCGAATCTGAAGTCAGAATTTCAAAATTTTGAGTTTGATGTCGGACAGAACGACAGAACTACAGTACGACACACTGAACGATTTTATAAACTCACTTAAGTTCGTTGATTAGTCCGTGAATACTAAAAGGTTAAGAAACACGGTCTTAAATGATAAAATATCAACTTTTAAAAAGTATTTAATCCTTTATTTAGGTTATATTAATTAATTCATTAATATTAATTTAATTTTCAAATAATGCATTAAGTTTTGTTTTCTGACAAATGATCTCAAAAGTCCAAATATTTTTAGGATCTACTGATTTAGGTTAATTTATATGTTAAAGTTTGAATTTCAAAAAAAACATCAAATATAAAAGAATGAAACAAGTTTATTATTATATTACTTTCCAGGAGATGGAAACACTTTGGATTCTATCCTCCCCGAATGAAAAAAAGAAAAAAAAATTTCTTTCAAATAAACATTGCTTGTTTCTCAGGGGTTAATAAGGTTACCCTCTAAAGTTTATTTGATTTCATTTAAATTTAGTCAAGACACTCGGAGATTTAAAAATAGGATCCGTTGCTCGTTGGATTTCTGCAACCGACTTGAATGTGTTTTCTTGTTTTTTTTTGGATTCATCTTTCTATTTTTTTTTTTTTTTCTATACTAATATGAGAATTCAATTCAATTCTTAGAAAGAATCCAAAATATACACGGCATACAAACGGTTTATTTGAACCACCTCGAAACCAGCCCCTTTCCTATTTCGAGTAAAGAAACCAATAAATGTCGTTTATTTTCCGGTGATAATAGTTTTTAATGTGACGACTGTCGCCAGCAAATTTACAACTGTTAACTATTACAAACGCAAAGAAGTAAATGAGCAGAAAAAATTCTTGTTAAACGCACCTAACTTGCAAGACCACCTCGACTAAGACAGTCCATCTTGGAAAAAAAAATTAAGTAATAAATACTCAAGATTGATGTTAAGTAAAAAAAAAAAAAGAAAAGAAAAGGAAAACTCATGAAAGAAAAAGAAAAACAACCCAACTGACTGGTTACACTGAAAAAGTAATGAAGCACATATTTTTAAATTTAAGAGTGTGAAATTATTATTAGTGATTATATTTTAAATTTTAAACTACAGTACTAAATAGTAGTTATATCGATTTCATTTAATAGAATTTAATTAAGAAACGCATTTATGAAAGGAAATCTATTTTTTTTTTACAATCTCACTCATTTTTATCCATCGATTTAAAATGCATCAAGCGGTTAAATTAAATCCATTAAAGTAAGTTACTGATTTTCCTTTAAATTATCCTTCCCAACATTTTTTTCCCCCCTATTTTATACTAAATACTTATTCATGTTAATTTGTTTAATGATTCTAGTTAGTTTCACATTTTAAATATTTAAATTTTTTTTATTCCTTTTCTTTTTGTATTTTAATTTTATTCTTTTTTATTGCTGTTGTTGTTGTCTTAAATATTAATTACTTAATTAATTTACATAAACACATTAAGATCTCATGATTCGTGATTTTTGCTTTGAAATTTTTTTTTTCTCACTTTTATTTATTAATTTGTATATATATTGTATTTATACACTAAAAATTTATATTATATGACTAGTAGGAAAATATAGTTAAAATTTTGAAAAATGTTATTGATCAACATTGGGGTAAGACAGTGATTCCACACAAAGAAAAAGATAAGTGTAAATATTTACCATATTGAAAAAAGTAGTCCCAAAAACGTTTTACCTTTTTTTTTTCTTTTAGAACCAAATTGAAAAAATTTAGAAAAAAGTCGGAAATGTTTAAGAGCCTCATAATCTCGCCGCACAGTGATTGAGAATCACTGGTGTAAGATAAGACGTTCACGAAACATGCTTTTCTATGGGAGGAGTAAACATGGAGGTACCTAGACATGGAATTTTCTATAAAATTTTCTTTTTTCATTTTGGACACGGAAGCTGGCTCACCATATTCTATTATTTAAAATGTTTTAATATTTTTAAAATTATTTATATAAAAAAAAATAAATAAATTTTGAATTTCTTTAAATAAAAGTTGTTTTTTTTTTAAATTTCTTTTCTTAATATATTTTAGATATTATATTTATTTTTTATTACTTTATCTTTTGTTTTAATTAAAATTAAAATGAAATAATTATAATGAAAAAAAAAAAATGCTTAAAATTGGGTGACTGGTGGTACATCAAAAGAATCCCTGTAACCTCGAGCGTCATTCCTGTTGGCTGGTGGGCCTTTAATATTACTGAGGTTGATGGACCTGATTAATGTTAATTTCTATTTATCTCTATATATTATACTATCGTAATTTTGGTTTAGTGTATATATAAATCACTAGCTGACCCGACAGACTTTGTCCTATCTTACCTATATACGATACGATAGTAATATCCACGAATCATGCATTTTGTTAACCGAAAAAAGTATTTTTAGCATGATGTCTGTCCGTCTGTCCGTTCGTCTGTCCGTCTGTCCGTTCGTCCTAGATGTGTACAGCTTGAACAGCTTTGATAAAATTTGGTATATTTACTTTATGCATCAGTATGATGAATTGATTAACTTTTGGTGTATATCCGGAAACCGAAAGTTGTAGTATTACCAAGATGATAGGAAGGGAAGGATTATTTTCACACCAGATTTTTTACACATCTCCACGAATCATGCACTTTGTATTGGTTTTATCCTCGGGGAAAAATCATCTTCATTAGTTTTTTCTTAATTTAAAATTATATGACGTCACCCAGCCCTTCATGACGTCACAGACAGCGCCTCCTTATATATTAAAAATAAAATAAAATTAAAAATATTTATGTTATATCCAAATTATATATATTATAACAATTTTATTTCCTTGTCGATTCTCTTACTTTCGCTTACTGCAATGCTTGTTGATTATATAAACGCAACATTTCTACATTGATTCCATCTATTCCGTTCAACTTCATTTCGCATTTCGATTTGCTTGTCAATTTGACTTGCTCGCATAAAAGTTTGACTCGCAGCATTACGAGTTCTGCGTCTTATATTGGTTCGTCTAGTTTTTGATATAATATTGAACCCAAATACAAAGTAAACTAAACAATTGATTCCCTTTTGTTTTTTGTACAACCATGTTTTCCACTTGATCACAAAAAAATTGATATTCATTTAAAAACGTTAACTAAAATAAAAAAAAAAATGTTTTTTTAAAATTATTAAGAATATCTTCCAAACTAATTTATCAAAAATAATTAATTAAAATTTAGTTTAAATTAATTAGTCAAGAAAAATAAAAGATAAACAAATAAACATTGCAAATGGACGAGAATGGAGGGGGAGTTCTTATGACGGCTCATTGAATCGGTTCATCTACTACTAGCGCCATTGCTCAGAGATGATTTTTAAAAATAGATATAATATATATAATATATATTTTAATAATAAAAGTATTTTTGAATGACCTCTAGAGTGAAATATTATTTCTGATATTTTATTATATTCTTTTCTTTATTTTCAAATCATTTCACTACTCTTTGCCAACTATTTAACATTCAATATCCTTTTGTATTTATTTACCTATTTTTTTTTACTATCTCGCCAGAGGTAGTATTGCAAGATAGTCGAATGGAGACACTCCAGCTTTTTATTAGTATACAAGGAAAGGTAATTTGGATTAAGAAGGTAAATTTAAAAAATAGTAAAGTTTAATAAACAAATAACGGTTTGAGCTAGAATCATGAAATTTGGTTTACGGGGGTTATTCAAAATTTGTAATTTTCTATCAACTTTTGGGAAATGTAGCTCAACCGGAAGAGGGTCATTACCTACAACGTTTTGATTTTTTTTCCTCTAAAGTGACCGTAAAAATAAAGATATATGTTTGATAATTTTTCTCATGATTAGAAATTGTATAAAACTGCTATATATAGAATTTCTACTTGATTGAATCGCTGAAAGTACCGGAATTAATTTTTTAACACTGCAAATCCCACGCGCCAACTCGTAAGGTGGTGCCATCAACAAAGAGCCAAACATGCGCTGGTTTAATAAATATTATTTATTAATTTTAATATATAATTTATAATTAATTAAATTTAATTTAAATATAATATATTCAAATCCAATTCAAATTGCGAGGTAGTCGAGTGGAAACACTAGTTAATTTTTTTTTTTAAATTGGTTTAGTTATTTGATTATTTTTCTAATGTTTTTCTTTCAAAAGACCTATTATCTAATAAATTGTGCGAGGCTGTCAGCGGGGAGATTTTTTTTCCCTCTTTTTTCTCTGTTTTTAAATATAACTCTGTTTTCAACAACCTCCTGACTGGTTTTCCAGGAGCAAGATTCCACTTTGGTGGGTGGGTCTTTTTCTCCCCTTCTCTTTTCTCTCTTTTTCTGCTTATATATTGGTATATTGTTGGGAATAAATGCTAACTTATCATCTGGTTAATACTAATTAATCCTACCTTCATTAATCCATCCGCTTGAATATATAACATTGGCCAAATTGATACGATTCGTTGAACTTTTTTCCTTTTTATTAGTCCATTATCGTTACCTCAATGAGAATAAATCTCCAACTAAATAATCTTATTCTCGTATAATCTAATACTTAATCGTTCTTAATTTCAATCAGGATAATGTAATTGGCCATTTATATTTCCAATCACATTCGAGACATAAACAGCACTTAGAATTGTAAGTCCAATCTATTTCAAATAAAATTCAAAAAAAAAAACAAAACGACAAAACATTATATATATAAATAAGTATAATTTAAAAAGAAGTATAACCAGAAAATAAAATAAATTTACTATCTGATCAATAAAATCTACTAAAAACAATAATTTTCATAAACGTTTGATAAAATTCTATTCAGAATTATTAATATTTATCTTTTATTCCTTATTAATTTCATTTATAAATTATTTGTGTAAATTATACACTTATAATAATATAAAGACAAAAATCCTTAACTTCATTAATATAAATGGTAATTATTCAGAAAGACTCGTTCTGTTTGGACAAGTTTAATTACTTTACCAATGGGTTCCTTTTGAAACTACTAATCAACTTTTATAAGAAATTTATCTGGGCATCTTATAAGTTTCTATATTTTTCATGATAAAAAAAGATTTTATTTCCTCTTTAATTTTTAGACATCATTGGCATTTGATCTATAGAAGGCTTCACCTACACCTTCGTGATTGTTTAAATTTAATCTATTTAAATTTAAATAAAAAAAGTTGATAAATGACTTAAGTATTATATTTTAAATTTTTATTAAAATAAAATAAACCGAATTAAAAACCGAAAAAGTGGAGAAATAACTTTAGTATGAATTTAACTTTTTCGGTTTTTAATTCGGTTTATTTTCTTTTAATAAAAATTTAAAATATAATACTTAAGGCTAAATGCCAGAACCAAACACATCCTGTCTAATTAATAGAGTAAATTAAAGGGGAAATATCTGGAAAATTAAATCTTTTTTATCTCGAAAAATATAGAAAATTATAAGATGCCCAGATAAATTTATTATAAAAGTTGATTAGTAATTTCAAAAGGAACCCATTGGTAAAGTAATTAACCTTGTCCAAACAGGACAAGTCTTTCTGAATAATTACCCTATAAATAAATTAATAAAATAAATACATTTAATAACTTTCTATATAAAATTATTTAAAAATTTAATTGAATAAATTACTTTAAAATAGACATATTAAATAAATAAATGATAATAATATTTTAAAACATTTTGATATTTATCTAGTTTGGAATTCCATAAATCCCAATTTTTACATTTGAATACTAATTTTTAATGAATAAATAAATAAACAGAAAAAATAGATATTTTTTAAAACGTTATAACGGTGATAAAACATCTTTAGGATAATCTTGTTCATTTCCTTAAAGGCCCATTTATTTATCTTTAAAAAAATTGCTATAATATTACCTATATTATCTGTATTTAAAATTATTGTAAAAGTTTTATTGATTTTTGAGTCTTTTAGTAAATACATTATGTTTAACATGGATATAAAAATATTTAATAAATAAAAATATTAAAAATAAATATAAAAATAAATATTTCTGCTGGTTAGTAAGGTTTTTTTAAATTATTAAATAATAAATTTCAAATATTATTCTTTTTATTTAATTTTAATGCTGTAAAAAAAATCAAATCTAACAAATTTCTAATTTTTTCGAATGCTTTTCCAGGAACGATTATTCCCTTCCTCTTTCCTTTGCCTATAATCATCACTGTAAACGTTGATATTTTTCTCAGTAACCCTTTGAATACATGAATGGGATATTCATTTTTATGATCTCTGTACAAGATCAAAGTAATCTTTCTAGAAAGAGGGAAACAGTCTCAAAGATTCAATGTTAAGTTAGAAAGACGAATAAAAGTGATGAACGAAAAGTTTTCATTTTCCTAACAAATATAAAAAGAGATTAGAGACAGACAAATAAATATCTTAGTTGAAGATAGATCGACTTCATAAAGAACAAATTTACATTTCTACACATTAACATAATAATAAAAAAAAATACATAAATGAAGATCTTTCATCCTTATTGGCCTTAAAATAATAGATATTTTAAAAATACAACAATTTATTATTTTTATGTTTCTGAGGAGACAAATACATTTTTATCTTTTTATGTATTTATGTATCTCAGGATCTTAATTCGATGTAGGTAATAAAAAAAAAATAATACAATATTTCTCAAGTGAACTTATAAAAAATCTCGTAAGTAATTTTAACAAATTTTTCAGTTTGAAGAAATAACTTTTTAATTTCTAGAGCAATTAAAATACGTTTCTCTAAAAAGAAATATTAAAAGCTGTCTTATTAGTATTAATTTTTCAAAAAATGAAATTTAGCATGTTGTATAAGTCAACTAGCGATATACAGGGTGATCATTTTAAATTGTAGGAAATTGTTAGTTCGAAAGTTATAAGTTTATAAGGGACACAGAAAAATTAACAGACAATTTTTAAACCAGATAATAGCAAGAGCCTAATTTTAAACAATTAAAAAAATAAATAAGTTGACCTGTGGCCAGGTCCGAATCGACCGACGGTTTGAAATAAATTAATTTCCAGCTACAGAAACAATTTCAAATAATTTTAATATATCTATTAATGTAATAAAAAACAGATATGGATAGAACATAAATATTTTTAATTTTATTTTATTTAGAATATATATGTAAGACCAGGCTGTGACGTCATGAATGGCTGGATGACGTCATATAATTTTAAATTAAGAAAAAACTAATAAAGATGATTTTTCTCGAGAATAAAACCACCACAAAGTGCATGATTCGTGGTGATATGTAAAAAATCTCCTCATGTGAAATTTGGTGAGAAAATAACCCTTCCCTTCCTATCGTCGATCGCTAATACTACCACTTCCGGTTTCCGGATTTGCACCAAAAGTTGATCAATTCATCCCACTGATGCATTAAGTAAATCTACCAAATTTCATCAAAATCCGTTGAGCCTTTCAGGCTGTACACATCTATACGGACGGACGGACAGACAGACGTACGGACGGACGGACGGACAGACATCATGCTAAAAATACTTTTTTCTGTTAAGAAAATGCATGATTCGTGGAGATATGTAAAAATCTCCACATGTGAAAGTTGGTGTGAAAACAATACCTCCCTTACTGTCGTCGGTCGGTAAAAATTCAAGTTAATGTGTTCAAAATATGGAATCCAACTTATTTTTTTTTATTAAAATGACAATCTATATTTTTTATTAGGTCAATCAAGTGAACTTATAAAAAATCTCGTAAGTAAAGAAACATTTATTTAATGATTTTCTAAGTAATAAGCTGGAGTGTCTCCACTCGACTATCTCGCAATTTGAATTGTTTTAATTAACATATATTATATTTAAATTAAATTAATTATAAATTAAAATTAATAAATAATGTTTATTAAATCAGCGCATGTTTGGCTCTTTGTTGATGGCACCACGTCACGTGATTTGAAGTGTAAAAAAATTAATTCCGGTGATTCAATCAAGCTGAAATTCTATATATAGCAGTTTTATACAATTATTAAATGTAAAAAATTATCAAACATATATCTTTATTTTTATGGTCACTTTAGAGGAAAAAACATGAAAACGTTGTAGGTAAAGACCCTAATTAAGAAAATAATTAAGAAAATAATTACATTTGAATTTACTTGAGTACATTTTTTCAACAAATCTGGAGTGTCTCCACTCGACTATCTCGCAATTTGAATTGGATTAAATAACTTATATTATATTTAAATTAAATTTAATTAATTATGAATTATAAATTAAAATTAATAAATAATATTTATATTAAACCAGCGCGTATTTGACTCTTTGTTGATGGCACCACGCTACGTGCTTGAGCGTGATTTGCCATGTTTAAAAATTAATTCCTGTACTTACAGCGATTCAATCAAGCTGAAATTATTTATTTATATATATATATATATATATATAGCAGTGTGGTGTCCCACACTACAAATAGATGGCGCCGCGCCAACTTGCACCAATTCAGGAAGTAGTAACTACTGTTGAATATTGTATATAGTGAGGATGGTATGATAATAATTAATTGGATTGTAGTTGAATCCATCTCTTAACTTACAAAAATATTGATGAGTAAAAAAATTCCCCTAAAATAATTATATTTCAATGCAGGGGTTAACAGATTCAAAGAAAGAAAAACACCCTTAATAATCAGTCTCAAACTAATAGATTTATATATATATATATTGGCTTGGAGGTGCCATAGAGATGGAGACAACTCAATTTAATGTTTCATTCCATCCTCATCATATACAAAATTTAACAGCTGTTACTATTTCCTGACTATATGCATATTGGCGCGGCGACATCTATTTGTAGTGTGGGGCACCACAAGCAGTTTTATACAATTTTTAATCATGTGAAAAACTATTAAACATATATCTTTAGTTTTACGACCACTTTACAGGAAAATAAATCAAAACGTAGGTAATGACCCTCTTCCGGATGAGCTACATTTCCCAAAAGTTGATAGAAAACTACGAATTTTTAATAATGCTCGTATACCAAATTTTATGATTCTAGCTGAAACCGTTTTCGGGTAATCTTGTCTACAAACACACACAGACATTTTTCTCAACCTTAGTGAAAATGATTCAGGAACCTTCAAAGCTTATAAAAACATCAAAATCTCAAAATCGACAATTTGCGTGATGCAAATACTATCTCTGACAAAATAGTAAAAATACAAAATTCACTATTCAAATTCAATATCAACTTATTTTCACAATCGTTATTTAATTAAATTAAAAATTACATCTAGATATTTGTCATTATATTTTCATTATTTATTACATACAAATATACATATATGCATCATGTGATTTAAATTTTACTTATTTCTTGTCATATATAAAAATAATAGTATTTTAAATATAAACAACAAAAATAATTAATAACTAAAAAATAACTAATATTATATTTTTATATATATACTAGATGCTCCGAGCGCCTTCGGCGCTCTCCACACCTAGACGGGGCCTCCGCCCCCTGTACCCCCCCTAGTAAAAGGTTTTCATCCATTTCGTTTCAATCAGTATTTTACATAAAACATTCATTTCTTTTTGTGTTCTTATTTAAAATACATTTTAATTTAATCACTAAATTAATTATATATATTATTATTGTATATGTTATATCTATCTATCTATGTGACTCTAAGGAACTCGAAAGTTTTTGGCCGCAGCAACCACATTTCTCCAAGTGTCCCCATCCTGAGCCCTTGTCCCATCTCTCTTACGTCCCTTCCTACACGTCCTTGGTCTTCCAAGCGGACGTTTTCCAATCCAAAATCTTTTTCCTCTCCCATTCTAGCCGCGTCCCCTGCCTATCACAGCTTTTTCGCTTTTATAACCCTAACTATTTCTGAAGATGCATAGTGGTCATGCAATTCCTCGATATGCAGTCTCCGCCATTCCCCGGTGACCTCATCTTTCTTTGGCCAATAAATGCTGGAAAGAATACTCTGAATCTACTCTCATCTCCCAGGGTCATAGACCTTGCGTCCCACCCATATAATACAACAGGCAAAATAATTGGTTTATATATTTTAATTTTGATTCCTTTTGATAATAATTTTGATGAGATAAGCCTCTTTACTGCATGATAACAGGCTTTTCCCGATTACAACTTCGATTTAAATTCTTCTCAAATATTATTATCCTTCGTGATTACATTCAATTTTTCTACATATTCAAATTCTACATTTTGTATATAGATTTTGTTACTAAATATTTTTTCTTATCACCATTAATTTCAATCTAAATTAGAAGAAAATTATAAGTTACCTCCTCTTCCAGCCCATTTACCTATCCAGGCATCTTAATTTCTTAACACTCCGTTTTTTTAAATTTAAAATAGAAAGAGAGAAATAGTTTTAAATTATATTCGAATGGTCTATTATATTCTATATATGTATCATTATTTTTTTCTGAATTTAATACCAAGTTGATTTTCAAAATTTTCCATTCGTTATGCATATGATTGATTACATGTGTTAAAATTTAAAAAAATTCAAATATTCTAATTTTTAAATTTATATATAATTTAATATTATTTTTTATTAATATCATATCAAAAAAGAGAATTTATTAAAAATTAAAAATAAAAAAAGAAGCCTATTAATAAAAAAATATAATTGAATACAATAATTTTGATTTAAAACAAATTTTAATTTTAAAAAAATACTCAATATAAAAAAGACATAAATTTAAAACAACTCGTTTATATCATTTGTCTAAAAAACATATTTTAATTAACCAAGAAATCATTTTTGCACTTAAAATATATTTGTAATAATAATTGATACAAAATCAAAAATAATATAATTTAGTTATTTTAATTTACGTTTTGAAAATATTTTTGTATTCATAAAACATTAAAAATAATATATTCTGTATTTTTAACCTTTCAATTTCAAATAGAAAAGAAGAAATATTCCAATATATAGAAAGAATAAATAAAAATTAAGTTATATATAATCTAAATATTTTATTAAATAAATTAAAATGAGAACTTTTAGAATAAATTATTTAATTGAATTGATAACGGAATTTTATAAATTAAACCACATTTTGATATTTGTTATTGTAAATTTATTCAAAAAATACAAAAATATACACAACGTTTCGATTGCAGAAGTAGCAAATATCAATATGTGGTTTAATTTACAAAATTCCGTTATAAATAAAAACAACCACCAAAGCTTTAATAATTTAATATAATTAAATTGATATTTGAATATTAGAATTTAAAATAAAAAGCGAAATATTACAATAATTTTTAAATTCTGAGCAAATGTCAAATTATAGCCACCAGCGCCTCTATGATCTAGCATTTTAACTAAACTAATTTTATTTAAATTCCACCCTCTGGACACACCTTACCAATTAGCGGTTTTATGAAGGAAGTCTGACATGCCCTGAGACCTACTGAATATACATAAAAAATTTCATAAGAATCGGTCCAGCCGTTTCGGAGGAGTATCATTTCAAAGTTTTGTGACACGAGAATTTTATATATAAGATAATGCAAGGGGTATACCTAACACACATTACATAAAATTAAATAAATCAATCGATAACTTTACTATAAAGTTTTATAAATTTTTATTATTATTGTTTAGAATCAAATTAATTATTTTAGTCTTACTTAGAATTTTTATGTTTTTTTTTATCAATTATTATCGGCGATAATACTTTATTTTACGATTTTATTATCAAATTTATTAAAGATAATATGTTCTAATAAATTTAATTTTAGAAATAAAACAATATTTTTATTTTTACTGATGTACATATTTCAATTCAATGTAAAAAAAAATTGAATAATGATTTATTTCTCTTTTATTTTTATTTCTTTCGATATATATTATATTTATTTCATTTTATTACACGCTTTTATTTAGTTTCACATCGTGTCCGGTCGTCAAATCTTGCAAGGTGAATTTCACCAACTTTCATATGTTCGAATGAGCTGAAATTTTGCATACATATGTAACTCCGATGACAATGCAATATTCAGGTTTATTCTAGGTTATAGGTGACCAAGGAGGTATTATTAATTAATAATAAATTAATTAATTCTTTACACTATAATCTAAAATCATAAACCGAGCTCAATTTCTGTCCTGATAAAAAATTAGGAAATAAAAAAAAATACTTTTTAAAAACACGCTTTTATTTAAATGTACTAAAAAGGAGAAAATTATTTCTTCACACACACACCACGATTTACTTAAAATTAATTCGTATTATTTTTCTTTCCCTGCATGTTTGGCGCCCTCGCTGTTATTTTTTAGAAATAATTAATTATAAGGAAATCGTGGGGTGAGTGTGGAGAAATAATTTTCTCCTTTTTAGTGCATTTAAATAAAAGTGTGTTTTTAAAAAGTTTTTTTTATATTTTATTTATTTTTAATTTCAAGAAAAGAAAGCATAGGAATAGGTAGACTAAAATAAAAAGAATGTTTTAAGAAGGAAAGATCCACACTTTGTTACTCATCTCCAGCCCATTAACACTCTGAAATAACTCCAATTTCCGGTTGTCGTCAGTGCGAAACACTGGACCTCCAGCTACCCCAAATCAAGGATAGCTAAGATTAGAAAAAACAAATATTTCCTTTTTAATTTATTCACCTTTTCATTTTCATTGAAATATTTTAATAAAAATTCATTTGTGTATATAAATTTAATTTATACTTTAACTTAAATTAAATTTAAATTCAGGTTTTAACAGAATGGTTCGTGTTTGAATTTTCAAAGTTCATTTAATGTATTTATGTGTGTGTGTGTCTATTCATCATTGGTCACATTAAACAAATACAAATAAAACTACTGAAATTTTCTCTCACAGTGGTTCTACGGAACTGGAAAGTTCTTGGCCTTCTCTAAGTGTTCTCATCTTAGGCTACACCCATTCAACTCTTATTTTCTCCCATCTCTCTCACGACCCTTCCACCCACCGCGTCCTTGGTCTTCCAATCGGACGTTTCCCAATCGGCCTCTCCAGAAATAAATAATTCTCTAGTCTATCATCACTTATTCTTGCTACGTGACCTGCCCATCGCAATCTTCTTGATTTTATAACCCTAACTATGTCTGGAGATGCATAGAGGTCATGCAATTCCTCGTTATGCAGTCTCCGTCATTCTCCGGTGACCTTTGGCCCATAAATGCAGCTAAGAATCCTATTCTCAAATACTTTCAATCTACTCTCGTCTTTCAGTGTCATAGACCATGCCTCAAACCCATATAATTCAATCGGAAATATAATTCATTTATATATTTTAATTTTAATTCCATTTAATAATAATTTTGACGAGATAAACCTCCTTACTACATAATAACAGGCGTTATCCGATTGCAAACTCGATTTAAATTCTTCTCAAATATTATTATCCTTCGTGATTACAGAACCAAAGTATTTAAATTTTTCTACATTTTCAAATTCTACTTGTTGTATTTTATTAGTATTATTATATTTAAGTTGGTACTTATTTAATCTGTGATGTTAAATTTTATATACCGACATATATTATATAATCAATTTTTCTAAGCAAATTCATTAAATTTCTATTATTATTTTTTAATAGCTTTTAAAAAAATAAATTATATTTATAGTATATTTTTAATTATATTTAAAATTTTGATTAGTTATTTTGAAGAGGAGTTATTAGCAATTTTTAAGAAAAATGGTTTCCAATTGTAAATAAAAATTCTCTAAATTTGTTTATTATAAATTATATTGAGTCTTTTTCATATTAACATCTTCTATTTATCATTTACCTACATTTTTTTTATTTTTTTTTTATTAATCAATATTATATGTAAGTAATTAGCGCTTAATATTAATCTATTTATAAATTTTTATTATAAAAATAAACAAAAATAAATTAATACAAATAGTTTTTTTCTTAAACTCTTATATTTAGATAATTTATTTAATCTTTTAATAAATAAAATAATATTAATATTTATGATATAGAAAGATATCCCGATATTTTATTTTTCCAATAAATTGAAAAAGATTAAGTATGAATGGATTGCGTGACGTTTTATAATAAATTATCTCGGAGTTTTGCCACAAACATTCAGCCACACCTCCTTGTCAGCACACATTACAAATTTCTTTAAGTTAATCAGTAAATTCTTCTTTTTAATACCAATACCAATGGAATATTTCTTTTGCTCTCTCACGTGAGCTCATGAAATTTCTTCAAACTTAAATCGCCTAAATTAACTTGTCTCAACCTTTTTGGACCAAACGGCCACTTAGTAATGCCGGCTTCATAATTCCCCCCCCCCCCCCCCGATAAATTTTAACAGATAAAAATTACATGATAATCCCTAATACTACTTAGAGCCATGTTGAAAAATCGAGTTTCAGAACCTGATCGCAAAAATCATCTTACCTTTTTTTTAGAACCATATTGAAAAAAATGAAAAAAAATGGAAATGTTTAAAAGCCTGATCGCAAAATCATCTTATCTTTTTTTAGAGTTCAAAATGATTTCGCCCTCCAAAACGTATAGTCAAATAATCGCCCCCTTTAAGATGTCAATTTTTTGATTAGTTCTTATTAAAGCATTATATTAGTTATTTTTTATGGAAAAATTTTAAAAATATTTTTGATGAGATACAATTTATTGTTAGATAGGCATAACTGTGATTATCACTTTGGTGTCTGAATGTCTACCACCCAAAGTTTCACAGCATTACAAGATTGTTTTGTTTTTTTGTTTTGGATAGATTAATGAGAACAAAAGGCTCTAATTTGGAATGGTTTCATTTAATGGGTTGAGGCAGCTCGTTAACACCTAAAATTATAGTTGTTATTGGAAAAAAAAAATAAAGAAAGAATATTCCAACTAATCTAAGCATATTCTGTAATACTTTGGATAATGAACAATCATGCAATTATCACTAATATATTATATGAAAACAACAAGAGTTCAAAGATCTGTTTATTTTGTTTTTATAAACTAATTAGCAAATTTGGTTTAATTTAAAATATATGTAACATGTTAAAAAAATGTTTCTACTACTAATTGAAATCATAATATCTTGTATAAATAAATTATTATAAGAAAATACTTCAAAAAAATATGTAATATAACTATTATATTAATTACTATTTTTCTTGTTTAAGTGTGTCTATACTGATACTATTACTATTGATATTTTTATTTATTAACTAAATTTATCTAGGAGCGCCGGCAGCGCTCCGCCTCTACAAGTAAAAAACACCGAGCCTCTGCCTAGCGTATATATATACTGGACGTGACAAGTACCGGTTTTCACCCCCTCACAAAACTTTTGCAAATTCTCTGTGGGAATGTGGGAGGTACTACCACTATTTGAAAAAGTTTTATTGGAAATGCAATATTAAATACACTATTCAGGAAATGAACGTTTTACAAACAATTAATATTGTAAGGTGAGGAACTTGGCGGCCGCCAAGCTTTGATTTCACTAATTTTTTTGAAAGACAACTTTGAAGGGCCCTAACTTTTTAGGGCTCACAACTTGGCGAGGAAGTTCTACCACGAAGTGTTTTTTTTGTCAGATATAATATAATAGAATAGATCATATTAAAAGTCTTCACGGTTTTTGTATTCTCTATTTAAATAATTCTAAACTGTCATGTGGTTGATGTTTATTGCTTTTACCATTTCCTAATCGCTTGAGTACCCTTGCTTGCTCCACAAAGATTTCATCAACTTTTTTAGTAACTAGTCGACCAAAACAAAGTGAATCTTTGACATCAAAATTTCAATAACCACGCTCGACTCCTTCGTTCACAAAAGACATTCTTAAAAACCCAATATGCAGCATAGACTCATCTTTGTCGAGCCACAGGAACAGGAAACTATAATCGATTCTATTGAATTATGCTTTATACTCCTCAAGTGTGAGTCCTTTGTCCAGAATAAAATAAATTTTGCTTTAAAATGCAAACAACCGTTCACTATTATAGATAAATAAATAAGTAAATAAATCTAATAAATTTTTAATAGTAATATAAAAAAAATTCAAGTTGTCATCGAAAGAGTGTAAAAATATAATTATTGTTTATCAGATCAAATTAAGAAAAAAAAAAAAAGAAACAATAAATAATGAAGTAGTGTCATAGTGCCAATTATTTAAGTACTTTTTGTAATCAATAGAGAAATAGAGAGAGAGAGAAAAGAATCATTAAAGTATAATAAATTCCAGTGCGACTTGAAAAAGAGAATAAAGTATATTATAAATAAAAAAATAAATAAATAAATAAAAAGTTTAAATACTATGGACGAATAATGAGACAAATTAATTTTTACGACTGGAATCTATTATTTGCTCCACACCGACAATCGCTGTCACCAGGTAGAAAAAATTATACCATCGAAGTTACTAATTGACAATTAAATGAGGATTAGTAATTATTATAGTTCAATGATTCAACAAGAAATCAAAAGGAAAAAAACATAATTCTTTTTTTTTTTCATTATATTTCATTAGTAGTTCTGTTTATATATAATATTTATATGAACCTTTTGGAAGTCGGAAATTTATAAGCAATCGTTAAAATGTCTTCGTCTCCTGGAGTGTCTCGTTGATGGTGTAAATACCTCTGTGGTGTTTGTTTGTGTGTGTAGGCGAGGGTCGATCAAGTTCATTCATAAATTCGTTGTGGTTCCATTTTACTTTTGGCCAATGGGCAGTCGCAACCAGATTTAAAATACAACATTCAAGAGTGTTACTAGTGATGAGATCACTATGAAATATTATTTGGAAATTTGAACATAATTAATATCAAAAAGAATAAAATAAAATATAATAAAAACCAACAAAAATAAATGGATAAAATTTAACAAATATATAGGTATATTTAAATTAAATCACATTAATTTATTTATTTGGAAATTTGTTTATTTCATATTTACAAGAAGAGGAAAAAACTTAAAAAAGAAAAAAAAAAAAAGATATAATCTTCAACGAAAAAGATATTAAAAAAAAATATTTTATAGATATTTCAAATGTACCTTCAAAATAAAAATAAGATACATTATTTAAGGATTAAAGAAAACTAGAAAAAATTTGAGATATTTTAATAAAAACTAAAATAAAACAAATACACAAATATCTCAATTTTTAAATAAATCTTCTTTATAATTTAAGTTAAAACTCTCTTCCATTATACAACAATACCTCCCTTACTATCGTCGGTCGGTAAAAATATAAATTATTGAATCAATAATATACAATTTGTCAAATTAATAATATATATATATATATATATATATAATAAATAAATAAATAAAAAATATTAAAATTAAAACAATATTTAAATAGGTACAATTAATTTTTCATTTAATAATAATATATTTATTATTTATTTTAAAATTTAAAATATGAAAACATTATAATTATAAACTAGTTTAATAATAACTGCCATCTTAATCAAATGTAAAAATAATAGAAATAAGCTGGAGTGTCTCCACTCGACTATCTCGCAATTTGAATTGGATTAAATAACATAATATATTATATTTAAATTAAATTTAATTAACTATAAATTATAAATAATAAATATTAAACCAGCGCATGTTTGGTTTTTTATTGATGGCACCATGGCACGTGTTGGCGCGTGAGATTTGCAGTGTTAAAAAATTAATTCTGGTACTTTCAGCAATTCAATCAAGCTGAAATTCTATATATAGCAGTTTTATATAATTATTAATCATGTGAAAAATTATCAAACATATATTTTTATTTTTACGGTCACTTTAGAGGAAAAAAAAATCAAAACGTTGTAGGTAATGACCCTCTTCCGGTTGAGCTACATTTCTCAAAAGTTGATAGAAAACTATGAATTTTGAATAATGTCCATGTACCAAATTTCATCATTCTAGCTCAAACCGTTTTTGCGTAATCTTGTCTACATACATACACACACACACACAGACATTTTTCTCAACCTTAGTGAAAATGATTCAGGAACCTTCAAAACGTATAAAAACATCAAGATCTCAACATCGAAAATTTTCATGATCGCAATACTATCTCTGGCGAGATAGTAAAAATGAAAAAATTGGTGAATTTAACATTTTCGGATAACCACATTACTAGTATAGAGAGAGTTGGAATGAGGAAACGATGATAAATATAATAGTTTTATATCTTTAAAATAAATAATTTTATTTTATAAATTAAACACCAGTCTATATATAGTAATTAGGAATTTTTGAATATAGGCAAATGTAATAAAATAAAATAAAATAAAATAAATTTAATTTAAGTAAGTAATATCTAAAAAAATAATTAAATTTTCTCTTTGTATTAAAATTAATTATTATTTTTAAAATACATAATGTATTTTTGATGATAAATAGATAATTCTCATGTCAAATATACATTAGGTTAGCCCAGAGGTTCCCAAACTTTTTCGGTATACGGCTCCCATAATACATCGGATTTTTTCCGCGGCACCCTTATTTTCGAAATATGGTCACCCTAGACCATATTTCGAAAACACCAAAAAAAAATTTTGACAAAAAGTACGAAATGTTCAAAAGCTTATTCCAGAAAATGTTTGAGCTTTTTTTTTTAGAACCAAAAAATTTCAAGTATTAGGAAAATTTAAATAAAGTAGGGATATGTATTATTTTTGATAATTAATCCAAAATATACTATTACTTCTAATAATTTCCAACTTATTAAGGATAGTATAGTAGTTTATTTAATTTGTTTTATTGTATTAGTTAATTGTGAAGGCTATCCAAATTAGGGTTGGTTCTTGATGATCGATGAAAACTGTTATTCGTAGTTATGAATTAGACTTTCATGGTTTCTATTTGAATTTATGAAAACCCTAAAAACTGGGTAATTTATTATAAACCAGTTCTTCTTAAACTTTTTGGAACCCAAGTCAATAACTTAAGGTCCCTCTTTATTTTTTAATTTGGTATATGAATAGAATTACTATCCAATTGGAGAAATGTTCGACGAAGAGTTTGGAATTCAAAGGAGACTACGATGAAAAATAAAATAATTTTTTATCTAAAAACCTTTGTTTCATTCAAAAAGTTACGGGCTTATAAGTATTATAAAATTTTTTAAAAATTAATTTCTACAGTTTTAGAATATAATATATCCATGGGTGTCTAAACTATGACCAAAAAAAATATGCTGGGTCGCACATAAATATTTTTTCAACAAATGGAAATAAAATTAACTACAGGAAAATCTCTCTATAAGGACACGTCTAATAGTTACTTCATTCATTTTAATTCACAGTAAACATTGTTTTTAACAGTGTTTTGAGAATATCCTTATAGAGAGGTTTTACTGTAGGTATATATAGTTTTATTAAAATAAAATAACTTCTTTTTATTATAATTTTTTTTTATTTGAATTAGATATATGTATAATATAAAATTATAAATGAACATGAAAAATATTGCAAACATTAATTTTTTTTTAGTAGAAATGAGCAAATTTAAATATTTTCATAATTTACGTTTGGGCCGCAACTCAAAGGGTTGTTGGCCGCATGCGGCCCCTGGAGATCGGTTTAGCCAATTTTGAGTCTATAACGTCTCACTTTTCCCGTCAGACAGACACATAGACATACATGAAAAATTCTAAAATCACTTTTGGATTCTAGAGGTGATGAAACAAAAAGATATGTAAAAATTTGTAAATTCTGAACAATGGGCAGACAAAAACTTTTTTTTTATATAGGTATGAAAGATATTCTTATATTCTTAATTTTTATAGTCATTCAAGTTATAAATTCAAGTTATTATTTATATTTTATTAAAATGTTTAATTTAAATAAAAACTTTAATTTTATATTTAAATAAAAATATTTAATATTTTAATAAATTCTCATCAGATTTGAGAAGAAGATTTTAGATTATTAAAAATTTGTTTATACTTTCGGCCATTTTTAATATAAAAAGTTGCCCATAAAAAATGAAATAATGTTTTGTTCTTAGCTTACTTCATGATACGGATAACATTTAATAATGAAATCCTAAAATTAAAAAAAAATAACATTTTCTTCTTGGCCTGAATTTTTTTTTTTCCAAATATCAAAGTACTATCCATTTACATTCTAGATTTTTTTTTATTGATTCATTTTTTAAACTACTCATGCATAAATAATGATCGTTTCATCTTAAGAAAATTTATCTTAATAGATAATACATAAATTCATTTTTTTTTTTATTTAATACTTTTTTAAGTCGTATTTTTTCTTTAAATAAGAATGAATTTCTCAATCTCAATTTAACTTAAATATATTACACTTGGCTCTCTTTTCTTTAAGAGAGAAAAAAAAGAGTAAAAGAAAAATTAAAACGAAAGCGAAAAAAAGAAAGAATTTTTATGTCTTTTTTTTGGAAAGATTCACAACTGTGTTATGATGCTGCGTTGATCTTTTCTCATTAATTTGGACAGAGAGTTTGAAGACTGGGCACCGATTCAACATTTTATCCAGGAGATTGACTTTTTTCCCTTTCCAAATGATTAGCCTCTATTATTATTTTGATTTTTCTCACTTACGTGTATATATCAACAACATACCATTAAAAATAGTTACACCATCCCTGAAATAGCCTGATAAATGACTAAATTAACCAAAATAATCGCAGATTCTTCTACGTTTTAATTAATATAAATTTTGAATGCATGCTAAGAAAGAATTTCTTTTTTTTTTACAAAGGAAATTTACAAATTCTTCTTTCAATTAAATATATGTATTGTAAGAGGAAGTATTGCTATCAGTCAAAAATTTGAATACGGGTTTTAAAGTACTCTGAGTATGTTATGCGTGTGATTGTGTGTGTGTGTGTGTGTCACCACTGGATAAATGGACGGGTTAGTTTAGTTTTAGTTTAAAAAGTATGTTTATTAGCCAAATATACAAATATATGTTGTTTTTCCCATAACATATAAAAGGGATTACATGACTTTCTTACAGCTAATTGGTGACTCCAAAGTTGTACTTATCTATACAATGTTTTTTTTATTATTACGCTATTAACTATTTTTAATATTACAATTTCAATATGCAAATTAATTATTTTTATTTTTTTTTGTATAGGAAAAGGCTATATAAAAAAAACCTAGACTATATAAATGGACGGGTCTTAACGGGTGGCTGGCCGGGGCGCAAAATTTTGAGGGGCACCGATAAAATAATAAAATATTTTTTTAAATTCATTATTTATATCTCGCCAGAGATAGTATGGCGATCACGAAAATTTTCGATGTCGAGATTTTGATGGATTTATACGTTTTGAAGGTCCCTGAGTCATTTTCACTAACAATAAGGTTGATAAAAATGTCTAACTCCGTGTCTGTGTTTGTACGCAAAAACGAATGATAACAAGTATTGCCATTCAACTTTAGAGTTCAATCGTTGAATTTATAAGTAGATATATTTATATATATATATATATATATATAATTGTATTTATTAAATCTATAAAATATTTTATAATTTCTAAGTGAAAAAAAAATAAATTAATAACCGAAATAATAAATAGAAATTTATATATTTTATCATTTATATACCTATATATCACATCCATTCAGTGTTAATATTTCATATTTCTCCGATTACAAATTAATATATAATTTAACATAGAGAAAAGTATTTATTTTTAATATGCCAAATATACATTTCATTAATACCATACACTTATTGATAATTATATATTTATACATGTATATGTAATTATAGATATCTTAGAAAAATTAATCGAAACAGGAAAAGAGATGGGACTGGAAATTAAAAATGCTAAGACAAAGTATTTAGTAACAGAGAGGAATAGTATTAACACACAGTCTTAACATACAAGATATAGAATTTGAAAATTTAGAAAAATTTAAATACTTAGGTTCTGTAATAACGAAAGATAATAATATTCGAGAAGAGTTTGAAGCGAAGTTACGCCTGTTATCATGCAATAAAGGGGTTTATCGCATCAAAATTATTATCAAGGTTCTGTAATAACGAAAGATAATAATATTCGAGAAGAGTTTGAAGCGAAGTTACGCCTGTTATCATGCAATAAAGGGGTTTATCGCATCAAAATTATTATCAAAGGGGTTAAAAGTTAAAATATATAAAACAATTATTTTATCGGTGTATTATATGGATGTGAGGCATGGTCTATGACTTTAGGTGACGAGAGGAGATTTAGAGTATTTGAGAATAGGATTCTGCAAACCATTTATGGGCCAAAGAAAGATGAGGTCACCGGGGAATGGCGAAGATTGCATAACGAGGAATTGCATGACCTCTATGCATCTCCAGATATAGTTAGAATTATAAAGTCGAGAAGGCTATGGTGGGCAGGACACGTGGCTAGAATGGGAGAAGATAGAATGGCAAAAAATATATTGGTAGGGAGACCGAGTGGGAAGCGTCCACTTGGAAGACCAAGGACACGGTGGGTGGATAATGTGGGAAAGGATGTGAGAGAGATGGGAGAGGATAGGGACTGGAAGGTTGTGGATCAGAATACTTGGAGGGGTGTGGTTGCTGCGGCCAAGAACTTTCGAGTTCCGTAGTCACAGAGATAGATAGATAGATACATGTATAACTATATCTGGAGATGCATAGAGATCATGCAATTCTTCGTTATCCAGATTCCTTTCTTCAACTATACTGATAATAATTCAGATACAGATATTATTTTCCATATCCTTAAAATAGATTTTTATTTTAGAGATATTTGTATTTAAACTAGATTTATGTTTTATTAGAAATATTTCTAAAAATAATAAATAAACACAATTGCAACTTAAACTAGCTAAAATTTTAATTTCATAATGAAATGATTTAATTCTAATTTAACATTTTTTCTATAATGTTTTGTTTTTAATAAATTAATTTAAGTTTTAGTTTATTATATGGTCGTTAAGTTTTAGAAAGACTTTTATTATATCTCTTTGTCCCTCTTTTAATAAATGATGAAATTAAATGCCCCTTTCGTTGCATTTCACCTTGGATTCAATTTAATAAATGGTCCATTAAACAAGATCATTCTTATATACGAGTACTATATATAATTATGGATTATGGACATTTTGCCACGCTTTATACGCTCTCTCTTCTTTCTCTCAATTGAAATTAAAATTAATTTTCACTGCGTTTTTGTTCATTTAATTTGATGTGAAAATTGTCCGATTAGACTCCTTTGTCAAATCAAGTGACAACTTAATGAAAGCTTTATAGGATTTATTTAGTCTTTTCGAGGGCGACATTAATGATTCTGGGATTAGCCAGAGAAATTGCTCTTTTCTTGAACGAGGGCGTTTGCAAGCGTGTAAGGGGACAGGAGGAGGCAACCCGAAGAGGGATGAAACAGTCATTTATTTAACATTATTAAGATTTCAATAACAGTAATAAATCTTTTTCTTAAAGACCATTCCATTCGAGATGTTAAAAAAAAAGTAATGATGAGGAATTGAAATAAAATGATCTTTAAACTTTTATTAAATACTTCATTTGACAACTTCTTCCATTATTATAAAGTTAGTAAATAAATGAATTCTATTCTATAATTAGTTAGTTACTATTTTTCTTTTCGTAAATGTAAATATGGATGAATATATTTAATAGATAAAAAAAAAATAAATTATATATAAATCAGTATTTCTCAACCTTTTAGTATTCACGGCCCAATTTTCAATCATAATTTTCATCGCCCCCCCCCCCCTCCCCACTGCATACAATAAAAATAAAATGAAAAGAGTTTACCTTTTTTTTAGAATCATATTAAAAAAATTGAAAAAAAAATCGAAAATGTTCAAAAGTTTGGCCACAAAATCATCTACCTTTTTTTTAGAACTATATTGGAAAAAAAATGAAAATTTTGCGGGCACTTGACTTGATATGCTCGCGCCTCCCCCCCCCCCACAGGTTGAAAATTATTGATATAAATTAAAAATAAAAATACTCGGTGAAATTTCATAATGATTTATGAATATATATATATAAATACTTTATGAACATTTTGGTTGTTACACCATCATCCCAAAAATAAAGTCCTTTCAACTCCTACGGTGAAAAAATCAATTAATTTCATAAAAAAATATCTTAAAATATATTGAACTCATAATTTCAACCGAAATTTATATAAATGTGTTAGTAAAAACTAAAAATACTATAATAAAACAATGAAATTGTATATATAAATCTACCTTATATATATTTATTTATAGTTTTATTATAATTTGTAATGAATTATTTTCTTATTTATTATATAAAAGTAAATGAATAACAATAACAAAAAAAAAAACTTTTTCTTCAACTTAATCAAATATTCAAGGATTTTATTTATTTATTTATAATCAAATTGAATGTTATTTATTCTTCATGAATTTGCAATGCAATTATGATTAAATGAATTTTTGATTAACTCATCAAATGTCCACTTGTGAACGAATATTTGTTACAGATAAATTATTATTTAATTAATATATTATTTTTCTATCAATTATCTTTTTTTTAATATTAATAAACATTTGCAAACATAAAACAATTTGATAATTAAAAATATATTTTCATAGGATTTATTTTATGTTGGAGAATATTATATTATTAAACATATGAGACTTAATATTTATTTTTAATTTTTATTCGTTTTTAAATCATTTACACTTTCAACTGAATTGACTGAATAAAATGTTTTTTTCACAAAATGAAGCTTGAAATGGCACATTTGATTTATATATTTGTTTTTTTATATATTTTTTAGACATATTTTTATAAATATACTTTTTTTTAAATATATATATATTTTTAACTATTTTCATCTGTAAGCAAAGCTTACTTATGTGTGTGGTTACTGACTGAGTTTGACAGCATTCAGTGTAAAACGCGAGTCGATGTGACACGGAATGTGATTTGGCCAGACTTAAGTAATATAAGAATCTCACTTTTAACGCATTTTTCTAATAAAAGCTGCTCTCTAAATTGTCATGTTCTTTTTTATTTAAAAAGTAATATGATCAATATTTTCTATATAATTCTATATATGGTTGACTTTTTTTAGCAATATTGAAAAGTTTCCTACCTGACAAAAAAAAATGATGTTTTTCAATTTTTTTTTTTGCTATATTTTACAACATAATCTCCATCAAAACTGATACATTTCTCATAACAGTGTTCTAATTAATTTAATTAATTAATAAATTATTTAATTATTTAATTAATTAATTTAATTTAATTTAAGTCTCATCAACAGTTATGAATCGACGCAAAAATTCGTTCGGATTACGCCTACAGCGCCAAATTGTCGTTAGAAATGGTTTTTCGAAGCAATTTGTGGTCTAACGTTAGGAAATGCGGCACCCACGTTGCACATAGCTTTCCATATTCAAATGGTTTTGCAAAATATTTCGCACACGTTCAGCTGACATCGTACAGGTCTCAATTATCTTGAATTTTGAAAATTAAAACAAAAAAAAAAATTGAAAAACATCGTTCTTCTTGGTCAGGTCGGGAACTTTTCAGACCACCTCGTAATCATCTCATCATCAATAAACATTTCATACACTACTTTTGTAAAGTTGTACATGTAGGAATCTTCCCCATAGCCTAAATGAGTGTGATCCTTATGTGTTCTTTTAAGTGTTACAAAAAGTCTTACAAGTGTATTTACTCAATTTTTATATTTTTAATATAAACTCAGTTAGTAAGACTATTGATCTTTGATGAAACGATATATAGATATTGATATCTTATAGTCAGATGGCTATAAGACTAAATATAAAAAGTGTATGAAGTCCAGGGCAGGTGAATAAGTTCATGACTTTTTGAATGAAACACATGTTTTTGAATAAAAATTATTTTATTTTTTCAACGTAGTCTCCTTTGAGCTCTATACAATTCGTTAATTGTTTCTCCAATTTATTTTATCCCTTCTAAAAAAATAAGATTTGTCGATTCACTCCGAGGAACCCATTGATTTGGCTACTGTTTTGTCTCTGGTGGTGTTGTGGTGGATCCACGTTACGAAAAGGCGCAAAAAAACGGTTTCAGTGATGTTTTGTTTTCGTAAAAAATAATGCTTAATGTGAACACATGAAATTCACTTTTTTCCAATTTCTTCTAAAATCACGAGATAGTCTGCTTTTAATGGATGTCACACAAAAACTAAAGGAACCAGCTGGTTCAAATTTCGACAGGAGTCAGCTGATAGTTGTCTGCTGATAGGATTAATGTTGTCATTTCATTTAAGTGACAGGGAAATTCAAAAAGTGACGGACTTATTGACCTGGCCTCGTACTTATTTTACATATTTTTATTTTCATATAAGATATATAAGTATAAAAAAAAGTATATTTTTATAAATTATTTTGTCAATAAATTATGCAATACTTTTCGGTCTAATGAAATATTTATATATATATATAGTAAATTGTGTATAAGATGGAATCATCTAGTCTCCCAGATCCCTACCATGTCCCCTTCACACACCTCCCCCCCCCCCCTTGGCCATCTTACTAAAAGAACTTTCGCTCAGTGCTGAGCTTCTCGGATTTGCCAAACAAATAACCTAATTGCTTTATTAACTCATTAACTTCTTTAACATAAATTATTCATCATTCCCAACTTGAAAATACATTTTATACAAATATTATAATAATGTCGTATATAATAGTGCATTTATTGAATAATGTTATTAAAATTCAATTTGAAAATATTATTAGAATTGAAAATTTTAAGAATATAAAAAAATATTGGTAATTTTCATTTATAAAATTAAAAAAAAAAATTGCATATTTTTAAATAATAAAAATGTTGAGTTCTCCCAAAAATTGAATAATTTATAAATAAAAAATTAATATAATTACTAGACAAAATTGATATTTGTATGTTGAACATTAACTTGATTTTCATTTAATCTTAAATATAAAATTTTAATTCTTTTACATTTATTGTTCACACATAACATTTACATTTCAATTTTTTTTTTTTGTATTTTAAGTACACGTAAATGTAGGTAAAATATTCTAAAAAATAATTGAGAAAAATTCTAAGAATTGTTTATTGTTAGTCTCTTTTTTAATTCTCTTATAAATTAAAAAAGGTACCTAAAAAATTGAATCTCTGTTTTTTTAATAAATTATACATATTTATATGCGTATATATATATATTCTACAAATTCGATAATTTACTATTCATTATTGAAAAATTAAATTAATCTTTTAAAATTTCATACAGAATAATTAATTTAAAACTCAATTCAATCGATTGCACCCACCTTTTGTGAGGAATAAATATTATTTATTTATTTTTATTTTATATTTTTTGTCACTTTTCATTTTGTTTCTTTCTCCGAATCAATCATCACTATTAATGAAATTATTTGTTCCAAGAAAATAAAAAAAAAAAAATCCTTTCGAAAATGTACGAGCGTAAAACTTAATTATAATTATTTCTATGGATAAATATTTTTAATGAATTTCTTTCTTTTATCAGGATTTTTAAAAATATATAAAATTAATGGTGCTTGTATATCTTTTATACAATCATATAGTATGGTAATTTTTGTATTATAAAATTATTTTAAGTAAAATAAGCTGGAGTGTCTCCACTCGACTATCTCGCAATTTGAATTGGATTAATTAACATATATTATATTTAAATTAAATTGAATTAATTATAAATTATAAATTAAAATCAATAAATAATATTTATTAAACCAGCGTGTGTTTGGCTCTTTGTTGATAGCAACTCGTCACGCGTTGGCGCGTGAGATTTGAAGTGTTAAAAAATTAATTTTGGTACTTTCAGCGATTCAATCAAGCTGGAATTCTATATATAGCAGTTGTATACAATTTTTAATCATGTGAAAAACTATCAAACATATATCTTTATTTTTACGGTCACTTTAGAGGGAAAAAAATCAAAACGTTGTAGGGAATGACCCTCTTCCAGTTGAGCTATTTTTCTCAAAAGTTGATACAAAACTATAAATTTTGAATAATTCCCGTGGACCAAATTTCATGATTCTAGCTCAAACCGTTTTCGCGTAATCTTGTCTACACACACACACACACAGACATTTTTCTCAACCTTAGTGAAAATGATTCAGGAACCTTCAAAACGTATAAAAACATCAAAATCTCAACATCGAAATTTTTTGTGATCACAATAAAATACTATTTCTGGTGAGATAGTAAAAATGTAGTTTTGCACATTACTAAGATTCTGATGCATTAATTCGAGTAGGAGGGATTTAATCTCATCAAACTTAATAATTTAATTAATTAATATTAGCTGACAAAAATTAATAAAATTGAATTAATATAGTAATAATAATAATAATTTACATTTTTCAAAATGTTTGAGTTATTAACCTCGTAATTTTAAATTAATTGCTCCTACCACCATATTTATTTATTCTCGAATAATCCCTCTTACCCCATTTAATTCGTAAATATACATTTGAACACACTTTACGACTCGATTGCGTTTTGATAATATGTTTTATTTTTCCGAGTGACATTTTATAGGTACTTTCTAATCCAAACAACGTAAGAAAAACATTTCACGCGCTTGAGGTTTTTTTTTTTACTCACATGACATATATCGTGGAGTCAACTACTGCCACTTGTTCAGGCAATGCGGGGGTCTGAGCCCCCTTCGGCCAACCCGGGGGACCTGTTGCCTAAGGAAAAGGTCCCATCTGATGACAAGTGATAGAAGAGCCTAATCAGCTCTTGGGTGGCCACAACACTCCCTATTAATGAATGATAATAGAGAATTAAAAAGAAAAAATATATTCTAAGAGAAAAGAGAAATGGACTTCCAGATTTAAATCGGATTATTTTTGAAAGAACCCTTTTACAACATTTGAAAAATAGGTTAGGATTTATATTTTAGAAGAGATGAAAAATATAAAAAAAATAAGTTGACCTGTGGCCGACCGACGGTTTGAAATAAATTAATTTCCAGCTACAGAAACAATTTCAAATAATTTAAATGTATCTATTAATGCAATAAAAAACAGATATGGATATAACATAAATATTTTTAATTTTATTTTATTTATAATATATAAGGAGGCGCTGGCTGTGACGTCATGAAAAGCTGGGTGACGTCATATAATTTTGAATTAAGAAAAAACTAATGAAGATGATTTTCCCGAGGATAAAACCAATACAAAGTGCATGATTCGTGGAGATATGAAAAAAATCTCCTCATGTGAAATTTGGTGTGAAAATAACCCTTCCCTTCCTATCGTCGATCGGTAATACTACCACTTTACGGATATTCACCAAAATTCCACCATTTTCATCATTTGTATTTTAACTTAATACATTTTTCAATTCAATATATACAGGGTGTCCCAAAATGAAAGAGCAGATTTGTCTGTAATACGAAATTGAAATCTGAATCCCAAAATGAAAGAGCAGATCTGCTCTTTCATTTTGGGACACCCATTGGAATATGTTCTTTCATTTTGGGATATCCATTGAAATCTGCTCTTTCATTTTGGGAAGATTTCAATTTCGTATTACAGACAAATCTTCTCTTTCATTTTGGGACACCCTATATATATATATTTGTATATATATATGTCGTAGGCAAATGGAAATTTTAGGAAAATAGCATTTGCCTAGACAAAAGCCATTTGGTTAAATCTTTGTTGGGCAAATTGTTTGAACTATTAATTTATTTCAATTTGACTAAGAAAATAGCACAGAAAATGTCCGACATTTGACAGATGAACAAGACTCACAATCACTGTATTCGTCTGCCTTCTTTGCATTCCATTCTGAGTAAAAGTAGCAAACCTGGAAAATAAGTGGGAAAAAATAACAAGATATTATTTATTCTCAAAAACTCTCTTAATCAATTGAAACAATTTAATAATGAAACGAATATTAAAAAAAAAAGATATGAACAAAAAAATAATTGGTAAAAATATTACTTATACTCGAATTCATTGTTGTTGTGGCTATATTATTAAATATATTTTGTTTATAATAAACTATTCTTAAAATTAAATGGATTCAACATGAATCTTAATTACTTACGTTAGCACAACACATACTCTCATTGAGCCATTTCACCAACATATTTATTTAAAACCAATGTTGGTTCATACTTGTTTATTGAGATTGAACTATGAGAGCCCAACAAAGATTTAGCCAAATAGGCAAATACTATTTTCCTAGTCAAATTGAAATTAAATAATAGTTGTAGCCAGGCAAATGCTATTTTCCTAAAATTACCATTTGTCTGCGACATATATACCCAAAGGTTCCCAATCTTTCCTGGTTTGCGGCTTTTCCGAGGCTCCCTTAATACATCCGATTTTTATCTAAATTTTTTACTTTCTTAAAAATAGGAAAACATAACTCCCCTCCATGTTTCAGAAGCATCGCAAAATCATCTTACCTTTTTTTAGAACCGAAAATTTCAAGTATTAGAAAATTTAATTTAATATTTCGCGGCACCCTAATGACGGCATCGCGGCTCACACTTTGGCAATCCCTGACTTATATATATAATATAGAAATTAACAATATTCTCAATATCACATGAATTTAAACAATTTAATTAAAAAATTTAATTTTTACTATCTCGTAAGAGATAGTATTGCGATCACGAAAATTTTCGATGTTGAGATTTTGATGTTTTTATACGTTTTGAAGGTTCCTGAATCATTTTCACTAAGGTTGAGAAAAATGTCTGTGTGTGTGTGTGTGTGTGTATGTAACCAAGATTACGCAAAAACGGTTTGAGCTAGAATGATGAAATTTGGTACATGAGCATTATTCAAAATTCGTAGTTTTCTAACAACTTTTGAGAAATGTAGCTCAACCGGAAGAGGGTCATTACGTACAACTTTTTGATTTTTTTTTCCTCTAAAGTGACCGTAAAAATAAAGATATATGTTTGATAATTTTTCACATGATTAATAATTGTATAAAACTGCTATATATAGAATTTCAGCTTGATTGATTCGCTGAAATTACCAGAATTAATTTTTTAACACTCCAAATCTCACGCGCCAACACGTGACGTGGTGCCATCAACAAAAAGCCAAACATGCGTTGGTTTAATATTTATTATTCATAATTTATAATTAATTAAATTTAATTTAAATATAATATATTATGTTATTTAATCCTATTCAAATTGCGAGATAGTCGAGTGGAGACACTCCAGCTTATTTTTATTTTATTAAAATATCATCATCAATAATTGCCAAATTCTAAAAATATTCTTTTAGGAGAAATTCAAGAAATTACTTCAAATAGTTTATATGAAGTAAAAAAGACTTTAATTTGATTCTACTTTCTTTTCATGATTATTAAAAGGATTTTATAATCTTTTAAGATTCACTCACTTAATTATCATCAGTGTAATTTATTTAAGAGTAATCTATTAACCATCTTGCAACACTTCTTTTTAAATTAATTATGCCATATTATTAATTAAAAAATAAGAACGTATATTGGAGGGGAGAATATGTTAAAATAATAATAACCCGAACACAATTGAGTAAAATAAAGCGTTAACGTGTTCTACTGAAAATATCTAAATTTATTAATAATTAAGCCATATATAAATTATAAAATAATAATAATAATAATTCAAATTCCCTCCCCCTTCCCAGCAACTCTTTCAACTAAGTATTTTTTTTTTTAATAAATAAGTATATTTTTTTAATTGCATCTAAATATGTTGTGTAATCGTATAAGAGTATTTTTTTTTAGTTAAAGTATTTCCTTAATTTTTAAAACAAAATTAATTGAATGAATTGAAATTTCGTTTGTTCTTCTTTCGGCATTTTCGGCATTCTCTGTGTTCGTCTCATCTGAATGGCGAATGGACATCACAAACATTCAATTAGGAATTATGAATGAAAAATAAAAAGTATTCTCACGAGTATATATTAATTAACGAAAATTGGGATACAGCGGGGAGGGGGGGGGGTTAGATATCTAAAAAACAGTCAGAGAGAGAGGGAAACAATTCCCTATTGATGCATTCGAATTAATTGATGCGTAACGTAAATATTTATTTTCTTTTCTTTTTCATTTTTCTTTGCTTAAATTCGATCATTGAGGAAGAATAAATTGAATAACAATCAATCGACAAACGAAGGGGCCTAAGTGTGGTCATTCGTATGCGAGAAAACGTTCCGAATCTGAAGAGGGGGGACATTGGAAAAAAGTATTTTTCGCCTGATAAACGAGATTGTGAATGAATTTCCCATGGGCCGAAACAACTGCCTATCCTCGTCACGCCACCCACCGTTCAGGACTTCTTTTTGCGAATCATTCGGACGTCAGAATTTTATGACCGTTTGTAAATTTATCGGGTTTGTCTTGGTCTGTATGGCTGCAATTATCATTGGTGAAAAGAAAATGAAAAGAATGCTTTTTGACAGCCGACAGAAGCAACAGAGAGAAAACGAAATAATAGATAAATTTATTTATTTATTGGAAAAAATTTGCTTTCAGTCAAAAATAACAATTCGCATTAAACAGGGATGTCAATGCGTGAATTTCTACAAAATTAATTTATGAAGCTCTTGTAAAATTGAAGTTTAAGAAAAGTTAACAGGTATATTTAATGATTTATCGCGGAATTTAATATATATATACTTTCTTTTAATAATTTACATATTTAATATTTTTTTATTTATTTATAATTTTTATTAATTTGAATATGAAAAAAAGTTCATTCGTCTTTATTTTTTTTATTTCTGTATTGAAAATCATGTTTTAAATTGCATTTCAACGCAAAAAAAACATTTAATTGATCACTTTATATATATATATTATGTAAATTTAATGTGTGTTGATTTACTTAATATACTATATGGGCTGAAAAGTCCTGAGATTTTTCAATAGGTGACGCCACTAGAAAATGAACATGACTCATTTCGAGTGGCTCATCTGTCACTAGTTTATGTATGAAGTAGCGTCCATTCGTTTACAAGCTACAGTCGTTTGAGTGACGTTGCTTTCGACTTCATAAGAAAAATGGAAAAACAAGAATATCGCGTCTTGATAAACCTTTAATGGGAAAAACTTGTGAACAATCAATGCAGTGGTTGCAGGAATGTTATTCCACATCTGCTCCTTCGAGAACAACAGTTTATCAAGACACGATATTCCTGTTTTTCCATTTTTCTTATGAAGGCGAAAGTAGCGTCACTCAAACGACTGTAGCTTGTAAAAGAATGGACGAAATGTCATGATACTTCATACATAAACTAGTGACAGATGAGCCTCTCGAAATGAGTCATGTTCATTTTCTAGTGGCGTCACCTATTGAAAAATCCCGGAACTTTTCAGCCCATGTATATTAATATGTGCATATATACATTTAAATAAAAATTTAGCTACTTCTAAATATAAATATCTTTTTGTTTTTTGTAGTTTTATCATATCATACTTTCTAAGGAAAAATAATCAATATAATAATAATAATAATAATAATAGTTATTTCAGAAAAATAAACATCTATTCAAAAACATCCTGGGTTTCTACTCATCTATCTTGATTTGCTTCGACCCATACAAATTATTGCCCTTCATTGTAAATTTATCTCCACTTCTATAAGAATTGTCATTCAAATTAGTATCCAAAACGCCACTTGAATCGTTAAAAATTAAAATAATTTACTTAATTCGTGAAGTAAAAAAATAAACTTAATAAAAAGAAAACAACAACAACAACAACAACAACAACAAAAAAGACAATAAGTAAGATCTTTTTTAAAAATACTGATAAGATTTAAAAATAAAAAAATAAAAAAAAAAATAAAAAAATAAAAAAAAAAATAAAAAAATAAAAAAAAATAGTTCCCCTAAAAAACAAAAAGTTCAAGTAATTAACGAAAGTTCAACGTCCGTGGATTCTTTACTTATTGCGTGTGGATTTGTGTGTGGACGTATCAACGTGTATGTGACCAACGTTTATAAATTTCCTGAATAGAAATAATTAAATAATCTATTCATCAAAGTAAGAGAGAGGGAGAGAGAGAGAGAGAAAGAAATATGATTGATTAACTGTAGCACAAAGTTTATGACACTTTTTTAAAAGTGCATCGGACAAGGTGCTTCCCACGTGTATACTCCCCCCCCCCTTTCAATGTCAAAATAAAAAAAAAAAAAAATTAAAAATAACTCCAAATAAATAAGTCGTTCACACGATTTAATTTAAAAAGAATTGAGATATAATAAATTTTACTTCAATCTACCGCCTTTTCTTTAATTATACAAGTAACAAGAAAATTTTCGCATAAGATGTCCTTATCATAAAAAACAAAAACAATTATAATGTTTTTTTTTTTTTTTGAAACTTTGCAATGATAGATTAAAGTTTTCTTCATGGATGTAATTATTATGAAAATATTATTATTATTATTATTATTGTATAATATTTTGGGACTGGTTATTTGTCCTTTAAAATAGTGTTTTTAGTTCATCATTAAAATTTACTCTACTCTAATTAAGTTCATTAATTTATAATTATATCAAAAGGACGGTTACTAAATCACAATGTCAAGATCTTAATAAAACCAACATTATTAAAGTAGTTTAAAATTATTAAATCATTCTTTCACTTTTAAGTAATAAGAAGAGAAGAAATAAAAATTTAAATTGAATTTTTTTATTATTATATGAATTATATTTCAATCCTACTACTCTAGTAAAACGATAAATTTGAAAAAATTTAATATCATTTTAGATTGATGGTCGTTTAAGATGGTATAATTATATTATTAAGTGTGATTATAAGTAGGGTGACCATATTTCGAAAACACCAAACCGGGACAAACGGTTTATCTTTTTTTTGTTTTTTTTAGAACCAAATTGAAAAAATTTTGAAAAAAATGGCCTAAATATTTAAAAACAGGGACAATAGACTGTCCCAAAGACATTTTTCGGGACGTCGAGCTCCTAAAAACCCGACAATCCCGGAAAATCGGGCCGTCATCCTAAATCTAATAACTAAATATAATTAATTTAATTTTAAAAATATTTTTGCTAAATATTATTGGAAATAATTTTTAATTTTTACTTTTATTTTAATTTTATATAAGAATTTTTCTTTTTTTATTAAAAAAATGGCTTCATATCCCAACCATTTAGCAATGCACAAATACAATTACCCAAATAGAACAATATTTTTATTTTATAGAGAAGAATCATTTATATATATATTATTTTTTAAAAAAAAAACTAAACTAAACGATCTGACAAATTATGTTATTTTTACTGAAATCGTTAAAAAAAATGATCACTATTAATAGAAAAAAAAAATATTTATAATTACTAGAGGAAATATATTTCTTTCATTTTAAGAAGTAAATTATTACAAAATTTCTATTTACAGATCAAGACAATGGGGTAAGTGGGGAGTTGTGAATGTGAAAATCAACTTTTATCAATATAGAAACGTATATTTTTTTTAATAGGTTTAAATATTTCTTTGAAAAAATTGAAAAAAATTTAATTATTTTAATTTTACTATGATTTTTTTTATAAAATTGTTTTTTTTTCTATTAGAATGATTAAATTTTATAATATAAATATGTTATTTCATATTAATAGCAATTCACACAAGAGAGTGACATTTTAATAATTCCTAATTGCATGCACATTTTAAACCAATTTAATATTATAGATAAATATTCAAAATAAATGGAAATTAAAATTGTTAATTCTTATATGAAAACAAAATATACAATTTATTATCTTAAAACAATTCAATGGAGTTATTATTAAGTCATATTTTTATGGATTCTTTTGTGTGCCGCGAGATTTTCAAAATGTGCCGTCAAATTTTACAAATGTAAAGTTCAAATTAAGAAAAATTTCTTATGTATGTAAAAAAAAGGTAAAATGTTTTTGCGATCAGACATTTCCAACTTTTTTTCAATTTTTTTCAATATGGTAAATAAGTAATTAACTTTTATACCTATCTTTTTCTTTGTGTGCCGCCAAATTTTTAAACTGTTAAAAGTGTGCCGCGGTAAAAAAAAAAAGGTTGAAAAGCACTTATCCATGTGTTCTCTGTAATATTGTTAAAACACGCAGCAGACTCATTTCTCCAATTATTTCCATCCAATTACTAAGTATATAAATAAATAGGTATATAATTCTTGTATATTTTATTTTAACTCGTTCACTATTTTATTTAATAATTTATCAAAATTTATAACATACCCGTGTGGATATTGAATCTTTATATCTTTTAATTAAAAATATGAATTATATATTAACTATTAATAAAATTCTTAAAAAATAAATATATTATATTTATAAATAATTTTTGTTTGTTTTACAAGTTTTTAATAATTAAAAAAAAAAAAAAAAAAAATGTTTTCATGCAATTACCCAAATAAGTAATATTAAAAAAAAATAGAATTTTTTTTTTAATAAATCCATGTAAGCGGGAGATATAACGATGATGATCTCCCGTGATTCTGTCTAATGAATGTTGATGATAACCTATGACCCGCTATCACCGAGCCTTTATTGCCCTTTTATTCTCATCCACGCTTGATAATAAAGCTTATTAATTCTTTCTTATTAAAAAGTTAAGGTGAATGTTCATTAATTAAACTTCTCCATGTGTGAGTGAATGCCCAAGTGAAATTTATCATCCAATCCTCGACCGGCCTAACGCTATATTTATTAAACGGAATTGTGGAAAATAATAAAACGGAACACACTTTATAGCAACTCATTTGAATACAATTTTCTATTTATGTGTACATACTTGACAAATAGTGCATTAAATTGGAGACAATCATATAGGTAGAGAAGATATTAATTTATATAATTATGTTTTATTTTATATAATTTTTTTTTAATATTTGAATTTGAATTTTATCTTTAAAAATGGATTATATAAAATTTGATTATAATTTAATTAATAAAATAAATAGATTTAAAATTAAAATTAATGGCTATTTAATGAAATCATATATGAAATAGAAAAAATCTGGAGTGTCTCCATTCGACTATCTCGCAATTTGAATTGGATTAAATAACATAATAGATTATATTTAAATTAAATTTAATTAATTATAAATTATCAATTAAAATTAATAAATAATATTTATTAAACCAGCGCATGTTTGGCTCTTTGTTGATGGCACCACGTCACGTGTTGGCGCGTGATTTGCAGTGTTAAAAAATTAATTCTGGTACTTTCAGCGATTCAATCAAGCTGAAATTCTATACATAGTAGTTTTATTCAATTTTAAATCATGTGAAAAATTATTTTTACGGTCAGTTTAGACGTTTAGAGAACAAAAATACAGACATTTTTCTCAACCGTAGTGAAAATGATTCAGGAACCTTCAAAACGTATAAAAACATCAAAATTTGGATATCGAAAAATTTCGTGTTCGCTATACTATCTCTGGCGAGATTGTAAAAATTGTTTTTTTTAAATTAAGGAAAAAAACCATTGAATGAATTGTTTATCTAAATTTCCAAAAATGATCATTATACCATTATTTATTTTTATTAAATTAATTTAATAAAAATAATTAATAATTTATTAATTAATTTTATTTTATTTTTATTAATTTTCTCCTCTTATCTCAGAATTATAAATATAATAAGAAACACCTTTCTTCTTTGACAATAAATTATTTTATCAATATGAGAATTAAAAGATTATTACCACCGAAGTAATACATAGTTAAGTAAAAAGATTATAATGAAAAGTAATACATAGTTAAGTTAAAAGATTATTACCCCCGAAGTAATACATAGTATTTGGTTGAAAGTCTGTATGTAAAAGGTTTTCATCCATTTTGTTTCAAGCAGTATATTACATAAATCATTCATTTGTTTTTTTGTTCTTATTTAAAATAGATTTTAATTTAATCAATAAATTAATTATATATATATATATATATATATATTATAATTATATTTAATATCTATCTATCTATCTATCTATCTATCTCTGTTGCTAAACGGAACTCGAAAGTTCTTGGCCGCAACAACCATATTTCTCCAAGGAGCTATAACCATCTAACTCCTTCCCTGTCCCATCTATCTCACATCCCTTCATACATTGTCCACCCAATAAAAATTTACGTGAAAATCAATTATGAGATCAGAAGTAAAATTATTTATTCATACAATCTTAGAAATTAAAAGATGTAATATAGTCGCAATGTGAATGTTTTCAGTTTGTTAAATAAGTTAAAAAGGCCAATAATATGATCAATTAAAATATTGTAAATATTAGAAAAATAAAAATATAAATATTATAAACATTCTTTATATTGTATTTTCGCGCTGCTGAATGACATGTACATATCAAATTATAAACAATTAATTTCTGCAGTTATTGATTTATTGATTAGATATTAATAAAATGTATAGCCTATGATAAAATAGAAGTATGCAAGAATATTGTGAGGTAATTTCATCGAATATCGGTTAAGCCAATTTTGAATCTATAACGTCACAATTTACGGACAGACATGAAAATTTCTAAAATCACTTTTGGATTCTAGAGATCATGAAACGCGAAGATATGCAAAAAATTTTAAATTTTGAGCAATGTGCAGACAAAAACCTTTATATATATATATAGATATTAAATTTTAAACAAATAAACAATATAATTGATTATATCTATTATTTTTTATTATTTTAATTATAATTATAATTTCTTTGAAACTATATTAAAAAAATATTTTTCAACAACAAAACATCATTATTTTAGTTTACTTTTTTTAGTCTTTTAAGTATTATTAATCTAACAAAACAAATATATTTTTCTGTTAAAAATTCCAAAGTTTCCAGTTTACAAATTTCAAAATCAATTGATTTCAAAGAAACAATAAGAATAACATTCTTGACAACATTTTCGTCTTCGTACCAAAAAAAACAATTTAAAAAAAAGTTTAATTTGGATTATATACCTATATATATATATATATATATATATAACAGTAAATAAACATTAAATAAATTCTTACTCGAATGGGGAGTTGTAAAGCATATAAGGGAAATTGCAATCATTTCCAAAATTCTCCAACTCCCCCTTTCTGATGTTGACTGTTTGGGGTCGAGCCCCCGAGGTGCTTAACTTGCTCATGTTATTGGAATGGCAATAAGAAGATTCCAAACAGTCACTTGATGTTTACCAGGACGATTCATGACTGCCAATTTCCTCCAGTCTCGAGGACTTTATCACCAAAACGAGGGGTTAGATAGATACTAAACGTGGCTATAACAAACGAAGACAGAAAAATACATGAAGGGTGAAAAAATAAGAATAAAAGAGTAAATGGGAGAAGCTGATGGCAAATACTTTAAACATTTCATTCTTCAATTACTTTACATTAAATATAAATGATGCATTTATTGATTAAATTTGCATTTTTTTATAATCTATTTAAATAAATCTTTGATTACTTTTCTTTATAACTTAACTATTTATTAATTCACACACACACACACACACACACACACATATATATATATATATATATTAATCATTTATTTTTTTTTACTTCTCTTCACCAATGAAAAGTTATATAAAAAATAACTAAAAAACAAGAAAATTCCTAAGTGTAATATAATATGGATTACTAAATTAAAAATTAAAAAAAAAACATTTATTTATAATTATTTTATTTGTTAATATAATATTTTTGGGTTGTTAATATAACGAACATTTTTACTTTCCCGCATACTTCGTATAAGGGAAGTATTGGAATCGTCAAAAATTTCGACTTCGAGATTTCGATAGATCTTGACGTTTTAGACCTCCCTGAGTTGGAAAATACCATTTTACGAATTATGTCTGTGTGTGTATGTATGGATGTATGGATGTATGTAATGTTTGTCTGTGAGCAAATTTACTCAGAAACTCATCAAGCTAGGACTTCGAAATTTGGTACACCGATATTATTCACAGTTTGTAGATTTCTATCAAAATTTCGTCAAAATCGGTTAACCGGAAGTGGTACTTTACCTACACTGGTTGCGTTTACCTTTCAAGTAAAGTACCAGTTTGCTTCGAGATATTTGCTTCCTATTTTGTATATAGATTTAAAAATATGAAAAAAATTCAGATACCAAATTTCATCATTATCTGACTACCGGAAGTGACACTTTACCTATAAAAGTAGCGTTAGATGTAAATTATAAATATATATAATAGTGTTAAACCATTTTACTTTATAATTTAAATTAATTAGTTTGTTTATTTTTATTGTTGTTAAAACATAATAATAATAACCTAATTACCTAATTATATGCGGGAAAGTCTAGGGGAGGACACTCCCGATTTTTTTAGTATCTTAACCGTAAAATAATAAGTAAATTTTAAAGAGAATTTATTTTATTTCAATTAATAAAATATTTAATTATAATATTAAATAGTTTTACTGAAAATAAATTTCATTTTTTAAAAATCTCTTAATTATTTATGGATTATATATTAGTTAAAAACTAAAAATATATAAAGATATACATAATATTTTGAATATTAACCAGCAAGGTATTGTATTCTAATGATAAAAAGAATACAATACCTTGGTCGTTCGTTTTGCTTTGAATGTGATGAAAAATTGATGGAGCACATCGTTTAAATTTAGAATATATATAAATAAAAGTAAAAGTAAAGTACAAAGCTCTCTGACATCTGGACACCCCTGTGTAATATGTCAACGTATACATCAATAAGCCAATGGCCTGTTTGAATGTCTAATAAACCCGCCCACGTGTCCCATTTGCATCTTGACTTGTTTTGTAAAAAAAAAAAAAATAATAATAATAATAATAAAAATAATAATAAATACTTGACAAATTCTCTAACGAGCTTCTGACACTATAAGAATAAAGAAGCACTGCGTGTGTCTTGGGTTTGAGAGGATGGAAAGAAAGGAGGTGGAAGGGGGAGGATGGGGGGGGGGGGTAAAGCGAGAAGGAACTGGGAATTGACATGAAAAGTTGTTGGTGATGCTTACCTGTTTATAATATCGAGAGGTGAGTGAAAAGCGTGAAAAAAACCAAGGGATTCCAAACAGCCACTCCCGGACATCAACTCAATTATCTTTGGATCGAGTTTGGAGAAAGAAGAGATCTTTCTGACTCTTCTATAAACGCTTTTGACGCATTCTATAAACGTGTCTGTCTAAATATGTTGCATTCAATTTGAAAAATTGATTTACACTTTAAAATAAACTCCTCACATGGAATGTAGCATTCTATTAAAAAAAATATACTGCCTCGTCTATATGTTCATTGATAAATAAAGAAAAATGATGAGTAACAAATTTCACTTTTAAATATACTCAAAATGATAAATAAATATTCAATTTTTACAAAAATTCTTATTCTTTTACTTAATCTAATATTATGACAGAAATATATTTGTTTTCTTATTGTCTTTTTATTATTTTATTTTTTTTAAATTTTAATTGTGCTATAATAATAAAATAATAATAATAATAATAATTTGAAAAATGTATTTTGGTTAGAATTATAAATAAAGGAATAAAATTAAAAAAAATTGAGTATTAATTTTAAAAACTTGATGTACGATATTAGAGATAATTGTTATGTTGGTTGCAGACATTTAGGAGTAATTAAATTAAAATCATGTCATATGGACAATCTTCATACCACTTTCACTATGAATCATGGTAAAATGAGAAAATAAAATTATTCTTATAGATAGATTCTAAAATAATCTTGTTAAAAAAATTAGTAAAAAAAAACTTTTTAATATTCACTCTTTTTAACCAAAAATACCCTAAAAAGTAGAAAATAAAATATTAATTAAACCTGGAATATTATCCTTCACATATACACAACAAAAAAAGCGTGGGGCGCATATAATAATATTAAATTCTTTACCTACTACTTATGTTCATATTCGCCAGCGTATTGGGCATATGTAAAGGATAATATTCAAGGTTTAAGTAATATTTGATTTTCTATTTTTTAGGTAATTTTTGATAAAAAAGCGATTATATTAAAAAGTTTTTTTATTAATTATTTTAAAGTTTTTAGTTTTATTTTATATTATTTATATTTTTTTTTTAATATTTTATTGTGTTTGCCAGATTGAATTATTTGCACTATATTGAATACTATTTAAATCTGTTATAATCGAACATATATTAGATTCTTCGCCTAGTTTCTAGGCCTATTCTAAATGACATTGATTATGTAAGTGACTTATTAGGCCATCGGCATACTGCCGTGTACTATGCGGCACTGAGTTCTTTTCGAAATCACAGAACACAAGCACATTGTATAGAAAATGTATAGAAAATATAAAATACAAAAATTTGTAAATATAAATATAAATATAACACTGTATTAACATAGATCATTTTAATTCACAAATTTTAAAAAGCCGTATTTTTTAAATATTCACAATTTTTCTTTTTGTTTATCATCGACGTTCAATATACGTTTCAAATTTGAGCCAAATCGCTGAACTATGGTTAAAATTCAATTACAAATTATTAACATTACAGACAGAAAAGTCAAGTTAATAAAATGAATTTACCATTTAACATATTGAGCTTTTTTTAAATTATAATCATGCAATTATTTTTAATGCAGATACAAAAAATTTGTTTACAAAACTATTACAGTTCACTCTTTTTATTCTATACCACTAATATTATTATTGCTTTATCATATAAATGTAAGTTTACAAAACTATTACAGTTCAGTCTTTTTATCCTATACCACTAATATCATTATTGTTTTATCATATAAATGTAAGTGATATTAATAAATTAAAAGTTATTTTTTAATCTTAGAGAAATGTAGAATTTATATTTTCATCAATCACATTGGTTATTGTTTTATTTATTATAATAATCTTTTATAATAAAGAATATAAAACAATTTTTAATTATGTATATTTTTTTTTAATTTTATAGTAAAATATTGTATTCCAATTTGAATACGTCACGTAGTGCAAATTTTTATTCTCTAAATTCAATTAATCATTTTTTCTAAATTACTAGACAGAATAAATTTGTTTGATTTTTTTTAAATTTTTTGCAAACATTTCTGCTTCACACACGTAATGACACGAGCCACTTTGCATGGTTGTTATTGTTGTTGTGGTAGCATAGCGTTGTTTCGGTCGCCCTAGGGGACCATCACAAGCATCTGGATACCATAAACGTGCTGCATTTATCTCGATGACAATACTAAGAAAGCTTCCCGGCCTATCCGATTACGAGCACTTGTTTCATGCACTTTTTTCCACCACTAAAACAAACACTTGCTGCTCCGACGATGTTTTGCCTTCATAATGTCCCGTATATATAGTACTGTTCTCCTTAGAATCAGTTCTAAATTGATATAATAATTTCAAATATATTTTATCATTTTTATAAGGGCATATAGTTCCTACATTGATTTTAAATAACAAATATTTTAATATTAATTAATTAACTATTAAATATTTGCCATATTAATTATTTTGGTCAGTGTTTTTATAAAGAATTAAAATATTTTAAAATAATAAAAACAAAATGAAAATAAGTTGTTTTTTTTCTTTTTTAATTATAAATAAGATGGATTATGAAAACAGTATTTAATATAACAAAATAAAAAATAAGCTGGAGTGTCTCCACTCGATTATCTCGCAAATTTGAATTTGATTAATTAACATTTAAATTAAATTTAATTAATTATAAATTATAAATTAAAATTAATAAATAATATTTATTAAACCAGCGCGTCTTTGGCTCTTTGTTGTTGGCAACACGTCACGTGCTGGCGCGTGATTTGCAGTCGTGTTAAAAAATTAATTCCGGTACTTTCAGCGATTCAATCAAGCTAAAATTCTATCTCTAGCAGTTATATACATGTGTAAAACTATCTAACATATATCTTTATTTTTACGGTCAGTTTAGAGGAAACAAAATGAAAACGTGGGGTAGGTAATGACCCTCTTTCAAATCCATTTCTCAAAAGTTGATAGAAAACTACAAATTCTGAATAATCCTACTGTACCAAATTTCATTATTCAAACAGTTTTTGCGTAATACACACACACACACACACACACACAGTCAGACATTTTCTCAACCTTAGTGAAAATCAATCAGGAACCTTCAAAACATATAAAAACGTCAAAATCTCGATTATAAATTAAAATTAATAGGTAATATTTATTAAACCAGCGCGTGTTTAGCCCTTTGTTGATGGCACTACGTCTCGTGATGGCGCTTGATTTGTGTGATAAAAAATTAATTCCGGTACTTTCAGCGATTCAATCAAGCTGAAATTCTATTTATAGCAGTTTTATACAAATTAATTAATATTAAACAAATATATCTTTAATTTTACGGTCACTTTAGAGGAAAAAAAATCAAAACGTGGTAGATAATGATCGTCTTTCGGATGAGCTACATTTCTCAAAAGTTGCTAGAAAACTACGAATTTCGAATAATGCCAATGTACCAAATTTCATTATTCTAGCTCAAACCGTTTTTGCGTAATCTTGCCCCCCCCCCCCCCACACACACACAGAGAGAGAGAGAGAGACATTTTTCTCAACCTTAGTGAAAATGATTCAGGAACCTTCAAAACGTATAAAAACATCAAAATCTCAACATCTAAAATTTTTGTGATCGCAATACTATAGATAGTAAAAAGGAGGATATATACGAGATTTAACCCATGAATGAAGTGATTTAGAATGAAAGATTGCAATTTCTTCACATAAAATAAAGACTCACAACTTTCTATCATTAATTGTTCCTCATTAAAAATAAATGACACATGTTTATTTTAAAAGAAAAAAAAAATTAATAAAAAAAAAAAATACAAAACAAAACAAACTTCGTCAATAAATATTTTTAAATTACAAATCAACGAAATTATCATTAAATTAGTTAAAAAAAAAATTAATACGACACTGAATTAACCAAGAGATAATTTTTTTTCATTGATTCTTATCTTTATATATATATATATATATATATATATATATATATAAAATTGAAAGAAAAATCGGATGTTTTCTCTGCAGGAGTTCTTTCGTTGCTAACTGTCATTCGCCTTCTATTTATTTATTTATTTTTTTCGTATTAATTTCCACTCAACTAAACTTTTTTTTTATTCAACGACTAATTCATTTCATTTCACCCACACTTAAATTGATGTTGTTGTTTTTTCATTCGCAAAGATAAATGTTTTATACACGCACACAAATACATATATATATATATATATATATATATATATATATATATGTATAAGTACCCATATACACACACTACCTATTTACATTGACAAAAATCACGTTTGTTTATTTTAAATTAATGATACAACATCTGTTTGATATATTGGACATTTATTTATAAGTTAAATGCATTTATAAAATGCAATTGATTTTTCATTTAATCCATCCATCTATTTATATATTCATCAAATATTACAAATATTTAATATTGAACATTTTTCATGTATAATCTCGGAAATATTATATTATTTATATTTACATTTTTGAAATACACGATATTATATTAATTTAATATTTACTATTTATTTTAAATATTGATTTGCCTATAAATTTAAAGAAATGAAATTATTATTTAATATTATAACAAATTTTACAGATTAATTAGACATTTAGTTAAATAAAATTAATGAAGAAATGATAATTATTATTATTTTCTTAAAAAAACAAAATTATTATTATTATTTGTTTTAAACTCAGAGAATATGGAAAAATTAAAAAAAAAATATATTAATTTCAAGACATAGTTATTTAAGGTTACATCCTTTTTCGACTTCACTAAAGCCACAGAGATAGATATATAGTTATGTTATGGTGATATATTATGAAAAATTATTTCCGGTATATTATTTTAAGACTTGTGAAATTTTTAGTCTCGACTTTTCGGCGCCCATTTTGGCGCCAATTTCAAGAGAACTTATTTAAGAACATACTAGTTTTTACTACATAACAAAGAAAATAATTGGTATTCTCGAATTTAAGTTAAGAAATTAACAAAACGTCCTTATAAAATGTAAATAATTTTTTTAAAGAAATTTTTGACCGAGTTATCAAACATTATTAACTTGAAATAAAATTAAATTTTTGATTAAAAAGATATTACAATATTAATATTTCATCTACTTCCTCCATTAGGAATTCTGATCAATTTTTTTTTATGAAATTACTTGATTTAACACTTTATAACATATTATATAAACTAAAATTTTGATTAAAAACACATTTGGGTTGTTTCATCATAATCAAAATATTTCTTCTTAAGAAATAAGTATAAAACAAATAGAAATAAATAAATTTAAGTAATTTAAGTAAGATTTATTTAATAAAAAATTATATTATTAAATTTATTTTTAATTTTATACTAAAGTTTATATAATTTTTTTTTAAATCTATTCACCAGGAATTTATTTGATTTTTCAATCGTCGAAATTTATTATTAAAGCAATCTTTTTAGATTCCATTATCTATAAAATCAATCGAAATTAATAATTTATTCAATGTGTTTTTTTTATTCTTCCATATGTCTTATTAATTTGATTACAATAACATTGACAAAAAAAAAGAAAGAAAAAAAGAACAAAACAAATGCTTTGCTATATCTATGCATTGTTTGTCGTTCGTGTTTCGTCAGGCAAATTGAAAATAAATGATAAATCATTAAGATGATTTATTTCATTTAGTGAAACAACCGCTAAGAATTAATTGAATCATCTATTTTTTTATTTTTTTTTTATTTTTTTTTATTTAATAAAGTTGTCAATTCTCACTGATTTAATTCTTTATCTTATATTTTAGGGAATAAACAAGAAATATATGATTTGTAGTAAATTTTATTTTATATTTTACACTTAAAATGTTTTATTCGAACAGAAATGACTGAAACAGGTGTGCAATACAAACGATTTTCGAAAATTATTTCATAATAAGTTGACCTGTGGCCAGGCCCAGAACCGACCGACGGTTTGAAATAAATTAATTTCCAGCTACAGAAACAATTTCAAATAATTTAAATGTATCTATTAATGCAATAAAAAATAGATATGGATATAACATAAATATTTTTAATTTTATTTTATTTATAATATATAAGGAGACGCTGGCTGTGACGTCATGAAGGGCTGGGTGACGTCATATAATTTTTAACTTAAGAAAAAGCTAATAAAGATGATTTTTCCTGAGGATAAAACCAATACAAAATATGTAAAAAGTCTCATCATGTGAAATTTGGTGTGAAAATAACCCTTCCCTTCCTATTGTAATACTATAACTTCCGGTTTCGGGATATACACCAAAAGTTGATCAATTCATTATACTATGCATTAAGTAAATATACCAAATTTTATCAAAATCTGTCTATACTGAGACACAATGAACAAATGGACAGACGGACGGCCGGATAGACGGACGGACAGACATCATGCTAAAATACTTTTTTCTGTTGATAAATTACATATTTCGTGTCCTCATGTGAAATTTGGTCTGAAAACAATACCTCCCTTTCTATCGTCGGTCGTTAAAAAAAATCATAGGTAATAAGCAAGTAAATAATTTAACAAGTTTAACTAATATATTATAATATTTCATATATTTTATTGTGCAATTAGAAGTATATAATCTCTCTCTAATCTTTTTCCTCATATATAACATAAATCTAAACTTTCAACATTGGAAATAAGTAAATATATAAATTTTATCTATCAAATTTGTTAAAATGCTATAAATTTACATTTAAAAATCTTTTTTGAATTCAACTGACTTGCTTAATGGTCAATGAATTCTCGAATTGACCTCCTTTATTCTTCTTTTAGTTTAATATTGAAATATTATCTTTGCAATGCATTTTTTTTTTCTTTGACTAGGAATACTTTGCCAAATCGATACGATATGAATGCATCGATCCGGATAAATTATTTATATTTAATTCAATTGATTCTTCGGTATCCGGTTAAATATCCATAAACATAAAAGCAACATGTTCCGATCAGGTTGGAACATGAGCACATTAATGAAGTATCTTTCTTTCTCTTTTTCCTGGGACCTGATTCCCACCATGTCGAGCAAATCTTGTCCCTAAAACCTTTCTAACCATTTTTACTTCATAATATCGATGCTAAACGATTGGCTACTTTCAACGAAAACAAGTTTTTCATCACCAATAACAAGAAATTAATCGAAAATTTGTGAATCTATGAAATTTAACTGCTTTTTTTATATTTTACAAATTTTCCTCTATCTATGTATTATTTACTATTTTATTTAAAAAAAAAGAAATATTATTAATTTAATAATTTTAGTTTCTTCATTTATTACTATCTCGTAAGAGATAGTATTGCGATCACAAAAATTTTCGATGTTGAGATTTTGATGTTTTTATACGTTTTGAAGGTTCCTGAATCATTTTCACTAAGGTTGAGAAAAATGTCTGTCTGTCTGTGTGTGTGTATGTATGTATGTATGTAACCAAGATTACGCAAAAACGACTAGAATGATGAAATTTGGTACATGAGTATTATTCAAAATCCGTAGTTTTCTATCAACTTTTGAGAAATGTAACTCAACCGGAAGAGGGTCATTACTTACAACGTTTTGATTTTTTTTCCTCTAAAGTGACCGTAAAAATAAAGATATATGCTTGATAATCTTTCACATGATTAATAATTGTATAAAACTGCTATATATATAATTTCAGCTTGATTGATTCGCTGAAATTACCAGAATTAATTTTTTAACACTGCAAATCTCACGCGCCAACACGTGACGTGGTGCTATCAACAAAAAGCCAAACATGCGCTGGTTTAATATTTATTATTTATAATTTATAATTAATTAAATTTAATTTAAATATAATATATTATGTTATTTAATCCTATTCAAATTGCGAGATAGTCGAGTGGAGACACTCCAGGTAATTTTTACCGACCGACGATAGTAAGGGAGGTATTGTTTTCACACCAAATTTCACATGTGGAGATTTTTACATATCTCCACGAATCATGCATTTTCTAAACAGAAAAAAGTATTTTTAGCATGATGTCTGTCCGTCCGTCTGTCCGTCCGTCCGTCTGTCCGTCCGTCCGTCTGTCCGTCCGTCTGTCCGTCTGTCCGTCCGTATAGATGTGTACAGCCTGAACGGCTCAACCGATTTTGATGAAATTTTGTATATTTACTTAATGCATCAGTGGGATGAATTGATCAACTTTTGGTGCAATTCCGGAAACCGGAAGTGGTAGTATTAGCGATCGACGATAGGAAGGAAAGGGTTATTTTCACACCAAAGGAGATTTTTTTATATATCACCACGAATCATGCACTTTGTATTGGTTTTATCCTCGAGAAAAATCATATTTATTAGTTTTTTCTTGATTTAAAATTATATGACGTCATCTAGCCATTCATGACGTCACAGCCTGGTCTTGCATATATATTATAAATAAAATAAAATTAAAAATGTTTATATTTATTATTTATGTATCCATATCTGTTTTTTATTACATTAATAGATATATGAAAATTATTTGAAATTGTTTCTGTAGCTGGAAATTAATTTATTTCAAACCGTCGGTCGGTTCGGACCTGGCCACAGGTCAACTTATTACTTATACTTATATAAATTTTATTTTATTTTGATAAAAAGTTCAGTATGGTTGATTATGATAACCTCGAAAGTTTTACATATTAATTTCAAAAGAATATTGAAGAAATTATTTTAGTAGTAACATCAACAGTATCTATGATAATATCTGATTTATGTTGACAATAAAAGAAGACTAGGTATATTTTTTTTTAAATATTTATTATAATTATATAATTTGTTAATTTTAATTTTTGAATATTTTACACAATCTTTTATTTTTCTATTAAATTAGTGATAAAACAGTAGTTAAAAAATCTATGAAATTTATATATATATATATATATATATAGATATATATATTGGAAAAAAATCTGGAGTGTCTCCACTCGACTATCTCGCAATTTGAATTGAATAAAATAACATATATTATAATTAAATTCAATTTAATTAATTAAATTATAAAATAAAATTAATACATAATATTTATTAAACCAGCGCGCCTTTGGCTCTTTGTTGATAGCACCACGTCACGTGCTGGCGCGTGATTGCTAGTCAACGTGTTAAAAAATTTAAAAAATTAATTCCAGTACTTTCAGCTATTCAATCAAGCTGAAATTCTATATATATATATATATCAGTTTTATACAATTTTTAATCATGTGTAAAACTATCAAACATATATCTTTATTTTTTAAAATTTTATTTACAGTCAGTTTAGAGGAAAAAAAATCAAAACGTGGAAGGTAATGACCTTCTTCCGGATGAGCTATATTTATCAAAAGTTGATAGAAAACTACGAATTTTGAATAATGCCCATATACCAAATTTCAAGATTCTAGCTCAAACCGTTTTTGCGCAATCTTGCCTACATTCATACATATATACACACACAAATCACGAGATCGAAAATTTTAATGATCGCAATACTAGCTCTGGCGAGATAGTAAAAATAAATAATATCTATTATACTCTATGAGTAAAATTAAATAACTAAATTAATTAATAAATAAACTAAATAAATTTTTATGTTTGAATTTGAATTCATTACGATGATTCAAATTTAATTTAAAATTATTTTAAAATGTATCTTGCATATATTTAGTTTATAATTAAAAAAAAATTTATTCTTACTTTCCTACTTTCAATTCAAATTATATAAATTATATTTATTTATTTTTATAATTTTTATTAGTATATCATTATTAAATTAAATTTTAAAATAAAGCGAACTCCCCTTTCACGTTCTTCACTAATTCAAGTCAATTTATTTCACTTTATCATTTTTAAAAAGAAAAATATTAGAAAATCAATTTTACAGAAAGTAAAATTGCAAATAATCGATCGTATTGCTAATCTATAGGTATATACATTTTTCATTCGATCGATAGAGACACGTTGATGATTCATTCATTTTTTTTCATCATCGAGTGTCAAAAGGCAACGTCCTAAGCGAGTGACTTTGCTAAAAATAAATAAATAGTTAAATAAAAAATACAACCGATTGACCTGAATTTAACGGGGTTCGATCATCAATCATGATTCGCTAACCTCCCCAAAAGCACGTTCCTCCCACCCCCTCCCCTTTCTCTCTCTCACTCTCCTAATTTGAATGAAAATTGCCAAAGTGGCCATTTAACAAGGCAGATGTTAATGCCATGGTTAGAGAAATCACAAATAACGAAGGAGTATTCATCAACATTTATGGCAATCTTTTGCAACATGTCCCGTTACTTTTTATCGATACTTTGATTTAAATCGTATCAAACTCTAAATATTCATAAAGATAATAAAATATAATATTACAATTAATAATTAACATTTATATTTAATGAATTAATTATTTATAATAGAAATTTTAATTCAGCTAAACATCATTAAGAAAAAAAAAATTAAAATTTTAAAGAAAGGGTAGAGTGAATAGTTTAAAATAAAAATAATCTCTAAGATCTACAATTACTTTTATTTTTATCAGTGAAATGATTTAATTTTAATTATTATATTTTATATAAAATTACATTACAATGAAAAATAAAAGTATTATTGGGAAAATTTGTTTAATTTATTATAATATTAAACAAATTTTTATAAATAAAATCTATAGGGTAAAGGATACAGTCGTTGGCCCCGAGGCACTCCCCTATCTTTAAAACACAAATAATAAGAGATTTTTATTTTAAAAATGCCGCTATTAACTATGGTTATGTAATCGTGTGTTGTATGGTTGTATAATTACTTTAGAATACCTAGGCCAATAACTATAACAGGGGGCCAATAACTGTATTTTTTAGGTTTTTTTTTAAATTGCTTATTGAAAAAGTCATGAGAAAATGATTTGATTTTTATTCATCAAAATGCTCATCGTATCTAAGTTCTGCAAACTTAACTTGACACAGTTTCACAGTTCCGCAATTTGCCCAGATATGCATTAAAAACTGCTAGGAGTTGCTTAAGGGGGCCAACGACTGTATGCTTTGCCCTATTATCTAGCATGTATAATCTAAACTTGAAGAAGATAAGATTGAATTAAAAAAAATATATATTACATATGATGTTAATGGCTGATTAGTGAGAAATATAGGATAAAGTATACAGTCGTTGGCCCCCTTAAGCAATTCCTAGCAGTCTTTAATGCATATCTGCGCAAATTGCGGAACAATCTGTGTCAAATTAGGTTTACAGAACATAGATACTAGGAGTATTTTGATGAAAAAAAAAAATCATTTTCTCAAGACATTTTCAAAAAGCACGCAAAAATCCTAAAAAATACAGTTATTGACTCCCTGTTATAATTATTAGCCTAGGTATTCTAGAGGGATTATACAACCATACAACACACGATTTCATAACCATAGTTAATAGCGGCATTTTTAAAATAAAAATCTTTTATTATTTGTGTTTTAGAGATAGGGGGCCAACGACTGTATATTTTACCCTATATATATATTCGAGTAGAAATAAGCGGAAAACCAGAAGAAAAACAGAAGGTTAATAAATAATACTCTATAACTTTTTTTCCAAATAAATTTTGATGTTTCTGACTCTTATCAGTACCTTCTTCGGGATTGTATGTCTCTTTAATGTGAAAGATTGAAGTTTCAAATCACTTACATCGTATGTTTATATATTTATTTTGTACATTATCTATCGCAAAAAATTTTTCTATATTTTAAAATTGTTTTATTATTTAGAATGTGTGCCCATTTCCAATGAAACTTATTTATTTCTTTGTTTTGGTTGGTTTAAATGAATAAATATCATTATTATATTATGGTAACACAACATTTAAAATGCAATAAATGTTCAATTAGAGAAACTTTTTATCTTAACGATTTTTTTTTTAATTTGTCACTTCCATATTTGAATTGGCTTGTAAATAAATATCATCATTCGCACCTTATCTGAAATATTTGACCTGAACCTACCCTCTACTCTCTCCCCTCCCACATCTTTCGAGAGGTGTGTAATCATCCGTAAATTGTTCATGTAGTTAGTTTCTTTCAATTGCCTTTCCAACATATCATCTAATATATGACTCATTAAACTCTCCATTCGTTAAAGAATTTTTTTTTTTGTCCTGTAAATTTTAATGATGAAGTTTAATTTTATGAAATTTTATATCATCGTTTAAAATATAAATTTGACAAATAAATTTTGAATTTTTAGCACGTTTTTGAGGATAAAAATTAATATGAAGAATAGACAATCCTAGTTTATAGCATGCATAAAAATATGTTATAAAAAAAAAAAAAAAACAGAAAATCATAAATGGGTAGGTAGTATGTGTCAGTTTGTTAACTAGGACATGAATCATTGAAATTTGGATAAAATGTACGATTAATGTCCATCATAGAAGATTGATGTTACGATCAAAACATCAACAGTGGGTTGATAAAGAATTTTTCTCATTTGATTTTATTATTTTATTATTTTTTTTTTCTCTTATAATTAATAGCCAATTTTTTATATTTTATTTATTTATTTATTATTTTTATATATTATATTTTTTAATACATTAATATATATATTTGTTTCTATCCAAATATAAAATTTCTAAAAGAAAGATGAGTTAGGTATGAAATTTTTTTTTATAAAGTATATTTTAAAATCAAATTCATTATTAATCTTTTTTATAAATATTATTGTATTTTTTTATTTTCTAATGTGAAAAGTGTAACATTTTATATTTATCTAAATCTTTAAAAGATTTGCAGATTTAGTTTACTGATATCATTTCTTATCATATGATGATCTTTAAAATATATAGTTTATCCCACATTCTCACACATTTCCACCTCCATTTAATCAACTTCATCTAATAAGGTAAATTAGATATTTGTCCCAGAAGCCTTAATCTTTCCAAATAATTTATATATCTATCATAATAAAGAATATAATCGAATTTCAATAAATAACTTGCATAATAAATTATAAATCAAATAACATTGATTTATTTGCCATTTTATTTAAATTTTTATATTTTTTTCTCTTAAAATATTTAATTATTTTTTAATTTTCATTCAAGTTTTTTTTTATAGTAAACAGAGTCTTTGCGTGTTCAAACATTTTAGATAATTTTTTTTTTCTTCAAAAGTCTAAATCAGTGCTTCTCATCCTTTTTTTTTACCGCGGCACACTTTTAACGGTTTAAAAATTTGGCGGCACACAAAGAAAAAGATAAGTGTAAAAGTTTACCATATTGACAAATAGTGGTCTCAAAAATGGTTTATTTTTTTTTTTTTTTTTTTTAGAACCATATTGAAAAAATGTATAGAAATGTTTAAGAGCCTAGTCTCAAAAACGTTTTACCTTTTTTTTTTTAAGAAGCAAGCCTCTTTACATTTGTAATAATTTGGCGGCACATTTTGATAATGGAACAGTGGTTAAGAATCACTGGTCTAAATTATGAAATAGAGTAATTATTCATATAACAGACATAAGTTTTCAATTTCTCTCTACAAGAATTTAATTAAAATAGGTTTAATTTTTAAAATATTTTAAATTTAATATTTTTCTTAATTAAAATAAAGAGATTTTATTTTCTAATAGAAAAAAAACTCTCAGGGTATTTAAAATTACAATTTAGATAAAATTGAGTAATTTATATGAAGATGAATAAATTTAATTATAATAATACTTCAGGGACAGATCTTTTTTTTTCTTCGGGTCCTGAATGAGAATGGTAATTATTTCTGAATTCAGGGTGGATTAAAGATCATTCTACATTAATAAAATAAAACAAAAGTGTAGATGAATATATTCTAATTTATCTGTGATCTCATATGGTTAGTTAAAATAAAAAATAAATAAATAAATAAATTCCTTTGGATTATTGCACCGTATCATTACCAATGATTTTCGCTATTTTTTTTTCTCTCGAAATAACCCTGTGATCATTTAATAACGAATACCATTTTTACTAAACCCTGTCAATAATAATTTTATTTTTCTATGGTCGAATTATTTATTTATTTTTTGTTACTCTAAGAATAATTTTCTATCAATTTTAGTTGAAGTTTCAACTGAATTGTTTTTTATTTTTATTTTTCCATAATTTTTTTATTTATAATTTTTTTTTTTTTTGTTAATGTTATTATTAATGTTTTGTGGTTTTTAATGATGCCACCCAAATGAAATGGACAGTGAAAAACCTCATATTTTTTCCCACTCTACCTGAGAGAGCACCCGGTACTCTGCATTCCTCTCTCTCAGCACTTGAGGTTCTCATCTCTTCATCCTCCTCTCCCTTTCTCTCTCTCTCTCTCTTAGCGCTGTCACGATTTATTACCGGAGCCGGACATGTTTTGCTATAAATACCAACCGATTTTTGTTTTTCTCAAAGCAAAAGAGAAGTCTTACGAGGATCGTCAAATTTATTACAAAGTTATAAAGTATTCCTCTATATTATTAAATAATCCTTATTGGATTTAGCCAATACTTTACATGAATAAATGTATCGTTTATTATATATATATATAGATATTATATAAATATAATGTAAAGGTAGATAGATATAGATATTTTTATAAAAGATTCCTCTAAAAGATTAAAAACAATTCCTATTAAAGTGGTATATTAAGAAAGAATTAATGTTCTTGTATTAAATAATAATAATAATAATAATAATCATAATCATAGATTGTTTATCTGAAAATCACAATATTTATTTGATAGTTTGGGTATTTTGAAATTATTCCTAGAATTATTTCAGAATTATTTTTCATTTTGATTACCTCTTGTAAACTGTTTTGAATTTCATATTATATTCCCTAACATTTATGTTATCTAATTATTAACAATTAGAATTTCTATAAATATGATAAATTTTAGTATTTTTAGTTCATTGTCTCATTGGTTCATTTTAAAATAAATATTAATATACAGCAATTTGACTTTAGGAGACGAGAGTAGCTTTAGAGTATTGGAGAATAGGATTCTGCGAAGCCTTTATGGGCCAAAGAAAGATGGTGGAGACTGCATAACGAGGAATTGCATGATCTCTATGCATCTCCAGGTATAGTTAGAATTATAAAACATGTGGCTAGAATGGGAGAGGAAAGAGTGGCTAAAAATATATTGGTGGGGAGACCGAGTGGGAAACGCCCGCTTGGAAGACCAAGGACGCGGTGGGTGGACAATGTAGGAAGGAACGTGAGAGAGATAGGAGAAGGCGGAAGTTGAATGGTTGTGGCTCAGGATATAGGGAATCTTGGAGAAGTGTGGTTGCTGCGGCCAAGAACTTTCGAGTTTCGTAGAGCCACAGAGATAGATAGATAGATACAGCAATTTAAAAAAAATATTCTCTCTCTACCTCCTCTAACATTTTCAACTTGGATTATAAATAATTACTAGCTACAAAATGATTATTATATAATTTAATATGAAATATTTGCATATTATAGTACCAATAATTGAAAATTTAGAAACAATATTTTAAAATATTATGGCTATATCCTTCCTATTAGTTAAATTATTTTTTTGATTTTTTGTAATTTTTTTTTTATAATTTAGAAATGAATTTTACTAATCCACTTTATTTTTACTCCTTTCAATTTATTTATTTTATTAATAATGAATTTGTAAAATAATTTATTAAAAAAATCCTTTATTAAATAATTTATGATTTATAATTAATTCAAAGTTAAATAAAATTTACAATTGAGATTTGTAATATTAAAAATTATTGAAAAATATATTGAAATTTTTACTTAACTCTTTGATACGTTTTTGTTCATTTTAAGAGTCTTCAATGGTTTGCAGGTGTAGCGATTAGTTTATGTCGTGGCATGAATGCACGATGAGTCTGGTTATTAATTATCAATGAGAAAGAAAGGGAGAGGGCTGAGAGACATTTTAGTACTACTTCTATTTTGGGCGTTTACGTCTTTGGTAGACAACTGACAGAGAAAGAATTTGCTGCTTTTATATGCATTCTTTAATACAGAGAAAATATTTTATTAATATATTATAATAGAGTAATCAAAAAGTATTTTTTCATAAATTCATTGAATTGGATAATTATGTTTTTGAAATTGTAAATATATTTTAAATTTTAATAAATCAAAAATTAATTTTATTATTTTAATTAAAGACATACCTTAATTCTAAAACATCTATTTAAACAAAAATCATGTTTATTAATTTATTTATTATTATAATATTATTGATTAAAAAAATAAAATAATTATAATAATATAAAATAATTAAAATACTACTTTCTTCTACTAGTATAAAAAAACCTCCGACTTTTGTACGTCCTACACAAGGACAACGTCTATCAAGTCGGTTATATCAACTTGGTGTCGTATGATCAGTAGAACGAGTCCTATCAACCTTTACCTTGATTTTCTTGATCGGAGGCGCTACTCTTTATCAATGTTGATCCCGAATTAGTTAGTATAATGCCCCTGTTAATTCTTCAACTTAAAAATGGAACAAATAATTGTCCCATGTTTCTTAAGAATTATTAATACGAGACTTAATGTAATTAGATAAATAAATAAGAAAAAAAAACAACATTACTGGACAGTTTCCAACCAACGAACTAATTGAGTACATTGGACCCCAGCTAGAGAAATTCCCTTGCCAGGCCCGGGACTTGAACCCGGGACCACGTGAATGTGAGACAGCGACACTATCCTCTCACCCTGTGGCGCCTTTTCTTCTACTATTATCTCTAATAATATTACATACACTATTAGTAAATATATAATTAATATTTTTTATAAGTTTTATTACCTTAAAAAAATGCAAAATTATTTATTATTTCATTTTAATTTTATTAAAATAAACCTAGTTCAATTCACTTTTTTCTTTAATTAAGTATTTCTTTTTCGAGTTTGTGACTGACACTACTTTCAAGTAAGAATTTAAAAAGACCGCAACCGGCCGAAAACATTGCTGCAACATTTACTTTTTGCTAGAGTTATTGCTAGGATTATAATTCAGCCATTAATTGAAATCTTTAAAATCTCATAAATGTAATGATTTATAGAGGTTTTGAATTACTCTAACAAACGAAATAAAAAAAAAAATTTAATTTATTTAATTAGTTATTATCATAAAATCCAATTTTAAATTTTAGTATTATTTATTTTATTAATTTTTTATTTCCTCGCTATCTTCTCATTCCCATTTTCCCCTCCTCCCACCTTAATAAACCATCCCAATTGAAAAAATCAACCCAAATATGTTTTCATTTTAATTGGCTTGCGAGTCCAGGAATTTTTGTCCAACAAATCTAATAAATAAAACAATCTCAACGGAACAAGATTAAGAAAATAAAATAAACTATCCTGTTAACAAGATTTTAATTTTTTTGTTTTTGTTGTTGTTGTTGTAATTCTTAAATGTTTTATCTCATTCTGTCTTTTTAACCTCGGGTTGTTTTCTGTTTGATCAGATTGGAGATCTCGTATCGTGGATATCGGCAAGCAGAGTGCGAACTACGAAAGGTGTAAACAGCCACGGCCGTAGCAGAGGAAACAGACGATGGTCACTCACGGTAAGATAACCACTATTATCATTTATTTATTAACTTAAAAATATTAATTTAATAATTACAACTAATTCACATAAAATTAATAAAATTATAATAAAAATAAAAAACTTGAATTTTACAAGGATGCTAATATCACTTTCATTTGGCGGATTGTTGATTGGACAGTAGTCATGGCGTTATATCTTAAAGTACCTGGTTCACCGAGTCTTCGCACGGTCATTAAAGATTCTTTATTATCGGGTTTAGCTAGTAATATTAATACCTGGTTCACCGAGCCACCGTTCAAATAATTTAAAAGAACATCAATTAAAAAAAAATAGACATAAAACATACACCTCTTAAACATACGTATTAATGCTCTGAAAAACAGAAAAGAATGGCCTGTGAATATAACATAATATATATTTCGTAATTTTATTTTATTTATATTTTGTATTTAAGAAAGCGCTCGGTCTGACGTAGTTGCTGACGTCATTTAAATTTCCTTTTTTAAATTAAGAAAAAACTATTAAAGATGATTTTTCTCAAAGTTGAAACAAATACAGATCGATTTTTCTTTATCAAAATTATCTATGGTGTGAATTTCAAAAATATTCTTCAAGCGGTTTAATATTCCGAAAATACAAATATAAATACAATTTTTGCTAGTATAAGAAGATAAGATATATACACACTTTATACATTCGTGTTAGATTTTCATTGTATAAATTTTAGTTTTACATCTTACAATACATATTTATACAATTTTATAAAATATTTATAATCTATTTATAATTTATATTAAATATTTGATTTATCTAATCTATATTCATGATGTTTGTTATTTTTAAAAGATATAGATTTGTTGCATAACTTTTAGGCGTTTTTTTTCTGGTTGGATTTAATGATACTATTTCCTGCATATTTTTTGCATATAATTAATCTTATTTCTTTATTTCTAAAAATTTTGAAATTTTTTTTTGTCTTTATAAAATAACAGGGTGAACTTAATTATACAATAAATTTGTTTATACAAATAAAATACAATGAAAAACAGCTTTATAACTTCATCTCTTTTTTTCTAGTTATAATAATATAAGTAAAAAGAAAAAAAAATTATTTTTCATTTTTATATATCTATTATTAATAATAAGATAATGATGATAAAAATATTTTGGAAGATTGTCTTTGTATGACAATCCATCTGTTCTCGGGTCTGTAATTGCGATTTTGTTTTGAGAGGAGGGCGAATTTATGTCCCCTCAGGGAATCTAAAAGTAGTTAACCTTGTCATTTATCATCTGTTCTACTAAAAAGATTTCTACTTATTTAGAAAAGTCACCCCCTCATTTTTTTTATTATCTATACGATTGACGGGTACACAATAGACAAGCGAGCAATCTTTGAAAAGTGAAATTGGAGTTTTTTTTGTGGTCAGCTGGAATTACAATATAATGGTGGCCATTTGACGAGGTTCTAACGAGCTTTGAACAATTCTGCCACGCATCAAAGAAACGTTTCGCGGTTGCAGACCTTTTGATTTTTTTCAATTACACACACTCAAACACAGACATTTACTTATATAATATTATATTTCAATCAATTTTTTTTTAATGCTGTTATTATTTACTATATTAATATCATTTTTATTCACAAACTTCATCTAAATTATTTATTATTCACGAACAAATACGATAAAATATGATTCAAGGTTAAAAATAAAATCAATTTAAAAATTCGAAAAAATTTCAATTTTTTTACACGCTTTTATTTATTGGGTTGGCAACTAAGTAATTGCCGATTTTTTAAGAAAATCAAAGACAATTTTTTCATGGAACTAAATAATAATAATAATAATAATAGTTTCAAGCCGTGTCCTGACGTCAAATCTTGCAATTTGACCCACTTCACAATGTTCGAATGAGCTGAAATATCACATACATATGTAACTCCGATGACAATGCAATATTCTAGTTCAACTTAGGTCATAGGTGACCTAGGAGGTATTATATTTATCAATTAGAAATTACATATTGCATAATATTGGAAAATAATAATTATCTATCTATCTATCTATCTATCTATTTATCTATCTATCAATCTATCTATTTATCTATCTATCTATTTATCTATCTATCTATTTATCTATCTATCTATATATATATATATATATATATATGAGTATATTAATAAGAGCTAATTTAATTTTTTATTCAAAAACCTGGATTTAATTTTAAAAAAGTCACGGACTTATTGACCTGCTCTCGCAACTCGTTTGAATAAAATAATTTATTCTAAAAGTTATTATTTTAATTAAATTAATTTAATTCATTTTTAATTATTTTGTAAAAATAAGATACTTTATTTTTTAATTTAAATGAATATCAATTAAAATTATTGTTTTTGAAAAGATATATGTAAATATATATAAACCAATAATCTAATAAAGGATAAGGATGACTAAAATAAACATAGATTCCAAAAGTTAATAAAATTTAAAAAAAAAAACATTATCATCTTCACTATTTATTAAATCAATTTAATTTAGAACTGTTCTCAAGATTTTAGTTTCACGACCTTACCATTTATAAAATAAATATAATTTTTATTAATTTATAAAAATTTAAGTATAATTAAATTAAGTACTATAATCAAATATAATTATATATATTATCATTATTATTTTTATTATTATTTATTTATTTTTATTACAAATTATATAATAAATTAATAAAAATGTATAGAAGACCGCATTGGTATATATAATAAAAAATAATAATTAAAGATTTCCGAGTAAAATTAAAAAAAAATCATTTTTATATTGTGAATTTTTTAAAATTTATAATATTATAATTATATTTTAATTTAAGAAAATTAAAACCTTTAATAACCTTGATAATTTAATAATATTAAATTTTCTCTATTTGTTTTAATTTATTTATTTTTAATAATGTAGAAAATGTAGAATTGCAATTTTTTTAGTTACATTTATTTGCAATATTATAGATATTTTATAATACAAATAATATTGAAAATAATAATAATTAAAAATTAATGGTGGAATGTTGCGGAATGTTCAATACTCAACCAAGGTCCTCTCGATTAGCACTACTTGTATTAATACTAATAATACTCGCATCTTCGTCAACATCATGTTCGTCTTCAGTTTTCTCACGCTTTGCTCTCAACTTGTCTTGACTTGTAGAGATCATTTTGGATGTTCCCATGGGACAACGCTTTGTTCTTTATTCGCTTATCTAAAAATATAAATGAATAAATATAACAATATTAATATAATAAATTTAATTATAAAATTATACAAAGTTTTAGAATTATTTTAAGTCATTTAAAACAAAAAAATCAAACAGTTTCAATGACTCTTCGTGAGTCTAGTAGAAAAATTACATTATAATTTATCATTATTATCTTTTAAAATAAAATAATTAAGTAAATCAGTAAATAAATATTTAATATAACTAAATAATAAAATAATAAAAATTTATACTTAAAAAAATTTATAAATAAAATAAAAAAAAAAAAATTATAAAGAAGTAATATTATGATTGGAATTTAATGTTTTTATTCTTCAATTATTTTCTGTTCTTATATATAAAAATTGAAAAATAAATTCCATTGATATATATCAAACAGAGCATGACAATCGTAAGCGTAATATATTTATTGAAAATACCCTCTTCTAAAATACAATTAAATTCTTTTATTCTTTTTGTTTGTTTAAGAAGTTATAAAGATAGGGAGGAGCAACTTGTACTCCCCTTCTATTAAAAACTCTTTCTCTCTATATACTATATATATACGAGGGCAATTCACAAAGTAGGTTACGTTTTGAAATTAAGACAAAACTAGTTCAGGAAAATGTTTTTTATTATATACATTTGAAAGAGCAACTAAAATACTATTTTTCTACAAAATCGCCAAAAAAAGTTGAGACATTTATCATCGATGAACGAGCTTCCAAATTCCTTCCTCATAGAAATCCGCCGCCTGAGTGTTGAGCCAGTCAGTCAAGGGACGTCACGTGTTTCACCCAAGACTCGTCTCCCGATACGATTCGACCAAGGAATGAATCACCGTGGTACTCGTAGGCCTCCAAAAATAACAAAGAGGCAGCCATTCGCTGACCCTTGTGATGGTATGTCAGAAGCTATAGTACCCACCTGGCACAAAACTTATGGCGCACTCAGGCGGCGGATTTCTATGAGGAAGGAATTTCGAAGCTCGTTCATCGATGATAAATGTCTCAACTTTTTTTGGCGATTATGTAGAAAAATAGTATTTTAGTTCCTCTTTCAAATGTATATAATAAAAAACATTTTCCTGTACTAGTTTTGTCTTAATTACAAAACGTAACCTACTTTGTGAATTACTCGTTTAAAATTTTCTATTCTTAAAACGATCAAATATTTAATAATTTATTATATATAACTTATAGTAGGTATATATTATATTTTAATTCTTTTATTTCTTATGCATGAATTGATTTAATTATCTTAATATTACATAATTTATTAATATTATTACTTATCTATCGAAATATAATTTTTTAATTTGCATTTTTTTTACTCTTCCTATATAATTGTGATAGTAATAAATAAATAAAATGTTATAATAAATTTGAAATATTTTTAAACTTTTATATATTTATTTATTTATTTATTATGCATGAATTATTTTTCATGTGCAACTGTCATTCTCATAAAAGTTCAATGACATTCCATGTTAAACAGTTTGGAAAGCACAGGTCCCAAGTCCTTTTTTTTAAAAACTAAATTAATTATATGAATATATTATAAGTGGACAATGTCAGATATTAATTATTTAGTTCCTGTATAAACATTGTTCCTTTTTCCGAATGCAAATTTTTTAAAAACCCAACCTAACGCATACATCAAAATCCCGTTAAATTTAACCAGTTCCTAGATGTAAATTTTATTATTTTAAATTTAATTTTCCCTTTTTTTATATTCATAATTATTTTAAATTAATTTAATTGATAGTTATATATTATAAAGTTATTAAAAAGTAATGTAAAGATAATTTTACATACATTGACGAATGAATGAATGAATTTATTTTATTATTATTATTCTATCTTTTGATCAATAATTTTAAAATATTATGTTTTCAATATTTATTTATATCAACCAACTTATATTATACAATTATGCAATTACTTGTAATTTGATGATAATGAATCACTTAAAAAGTATTTAATACATACAAATATTTGCTTAATTCAATAGAAAAAATAAAATCATTATGATAAAAGAGAAAATAATAATATTAATAGGTACATCAAATTTGCGGCAAATTAATTTAATGGATTTTTAAATCACCCACACATTCACTAGTTTTGGTCGTGTTTTGAAAAGTGGAGAATACAATTTATATAATATAAACAAATTGGAGAAAACATATTTTTTTTTCATTTAATATAATAATTATTTTTAATTAAAAATTTCATTACCTATATTTGAAATTTCACTAAATTTCATCAATAAATATTACTGCACTGTATAGCAACTTATTTTTTTAAAGCTAAATATCTGAGTTGACAGTTGTTCATAATAACATAACCTCAAATTGTAAAAAAATTTCTGTTCTTGGAATATGTTTGTGTTTTGTGCTGCCAGTATTGAAGTTAATTTCTGTTAATTAGAATAGTTACTACAATTTCTGTTAGTTTCTGCTAATTAATTAATTAGTTAATATTTTTGTGCTTTAAATTCAATTTTTCCCTATAAGTAACTTTTTCCAAACTTTTTTATTGAAATTGGTTCAAATGAGTTGATTATATAGAGCGTTCAGTATATTAAAAAAATATTTTAAAGATATTTTTTAAAATCTATATTAAAAGTTATATCATAGTTTTTATATATTAAACATAATATTTATAAATGAAGATTAAATGATTGGTGTAAAGAGATAAAGTATCTAACATCTAGTAGAAAATAAATTAGTTAGTATAATGCCCCTGTTTATTCTTCAACTTAAAAATGGAACAAATAATTGTCCCATGTTTCTTAAGAATTATTAATACGAGACTTAATGTAATTAGATAAATAAATGAGAAAAAAAAAACAACAACATTACTGGACAGTTTCCAACCAACGAACTAATTGAGTATTAAAGGAATAAAATACGTGACCTCCTGGGTGGGCTCTATTCAAAGTGATAGTCATTTTTATAAGGCCTTAATCGCACAGGTTAGGCGATAGAGATCGGGTTATGTTTCGAAGGCCCCCTCTCTGAAGGATCAAGAAAAGAGATCCGCTGCCTATTAATAACAAGAAAAGTCCTCCAAGCATCCGAACAAAAATAGACTTCCGCACAAAAGCATCGGAAACCGCATTCAAACCATACTCTTAAGATTCTTAAGAATTTTCTTTTATCAGATATCAGATATGAATTTAAAAAAATATATATATATACATATATATAGAAAAACATTTTAATTTCATTATAAAAGAATATCATTTCCTACTGTCTATTATTATATTATTATTAGTATTATGATTATTAAAAGAATCAATAATAATCTTTTCACATTGTAATATCGTATCACTTTAGTTCATTTCTGACAATTGCGATTTTATTAAAAAAATATTTTAAACACTCTTCTTCTAATAATATAATTATTAAAAATTTTAATAATATGTTTTTTATACGTCTTGTGTTCATGGGAAAATTTATTTTAATAGAAAACGAAAATCCTTAATAATAGACACTGTGGGATGTTGGAAAATAATAATAATAATAAAATAATCAGTTTACTTTTAATCGTTGAAATTATTTATTTTTTACTATGATTATTTTTTTTTTTTTTTGATTTAGTTATTTCTGAATACTTACGATCAAAATTTCGTTGTTACAAAAATTAAAATAATTTACTATAAAGTCTATTTGTCAAATAAAATAATCTTTAGTATTTTATCCAATTTGAAGAATATACTTTGAAAGAGCTTAAATTCCAGAGTGGTTCAGTTACTAATTTTTACCGACCGACGATAGTAAGGGAGGTATTGTTTTCACACCAAATTTCACATGTGGAGATTTTTACATATCGGTCGGTTCGGACCTGGCTACAGGTCAACTTATTTTTCTTTTAATTTAGATAAATATTTCTCTAATATTATTATTAATAGTATTATAAAATTATTAAATACAAACAAATATTGATAATCAACATCAGAAACAGGCTTCTACCTGAAACACCAGATATTTTTTGTAGAAATTTTTATAAAAATGATTTAATATTTTGAATCAAGTTTTATAAATGTTACATATAACTTTTTGGTTATTTTATCTATAAATATGTTTCAATGTTTAGTTCAATGATTCTCAAACACTGTGCCGCGAGATTATGAGGCTCTTAAACATTTTTTCAATTTGGTTCTAAAAAAATGGTAAAACGTTTTTGCGACCAATTTTACACTTATCTTTTTCTAACCGTTAAAAGTGTGCCGCGGTAAAAAAAAAAGGTTGAGAACCACTGGTATTGTTGAAACTATAGTTTCAAGGATGTATCTATATACAAGTTCTAATTGTATATATATATTTATAAATTTAACATGGATATTTCTTCTCAATGACTAAGAATAGGTGTTAAAAAAGATACTTAAACTTTATGTAATAAATTTGGTTGTATTGGAATATTTTCATATCATATGTAATTTATATTACATTTATATACTTCTTTATGACTGGAAGTAAAAATTATTCTTTCCATTATAAATGGAATTCTTTTAGGTTGTTTTTTTTTATTTTGCTCTTTCTATACTCTTGGTATAAATAAGTTTCAAAGTAATCATGAATAGTCAATGTAGTACCTACTTAAAAGTTATACCAATGTCGGAAGGATGGTTATTATATGTCGGTTAATCTGTTCTATCCGTTAGAATGGCTGTTTTGCATCTTCTATTCCTTATCAGAATTCATGAAGTTAATATTCTTTCAAATCAAATAACCTACACCAATTGTGAAGTATAAAAAAAAAACCAAAAAACCTAAGCACTTTTGCATTCTTCGTTCCATACACCCTTTAACGACCTTTTTTTATTGCCGATTGCCTTCTTAGTGCAGGCGGGGTTCTTTCTTTCTCCAGACGTCTTCAATTCGAGTAGCGCACGTGCATTTATTTGCCTTTCTTTCTTTCAATCGTGCTATTTTCAGGTTACTTGTTTATTTATTTTCTTTCTTTTTTTTTTTGTTTATAAGATTAAACTTCCGCCAACAATCATTAGCCACCCCACATCAACGGGACAACATCTTTGTCATGTTAGTGTCATTTCGCAGGGTGTAGTTATGACTTCCCGAAGTCTCAAAAGTAAAAAGAAAATGAAAAGTGAAGAAGAAGAAGAAGTAGAAGATGATGATGAAAAAAAAACCGCTTCACGCCACAGCCCAGTCAATAACCCTTTCGTTGACATAAGAAAAAGTGAGAAAGTGAGTGACTTCTTTTTTTTTCTTCTTCTTCTTTTTCTTTCAATTTCTAAAGCGACGATTTATTTTAAAACTGGAGTAAAAGTTGTTTGTTTTCTTATCTCTATAGAAATCAGTTAAAGTTTACTTTTCGTACGAAAAGTAAGTTGGTAATTATTATCCGTTGCTAAATTATACGACCAAATAATAATTATCCCTACCCCTATGATGGGGGAGAGTAGAAAAGAAAAAGAGTAGGGGGGAGGGTGCGATGGCGCGCGCTTTTGTGTTCGGTGCCCACAAACGCCCTCCTGGAATTTCGGCTCCCAGCCAAAGAAGCGCCACGCTGATTCATCCAACTCTATTATGTGTTTCTAACTTCGCTTTTGTTTAGAAACAGGCTGAGTTTGACTTGGCTTCGCACTTTACCCATTTTAATTCGCATCCTATTCACATTTTCATTAGAACTTGTGAACTCTGGTCTGTCGGGGTAGCCGCCTTTTGTTCCGAAACTTGTAAAAATATATATATTTTAAACTAACAAGGAAGTCCTTCAAATTTAGACACTTGTCATGTTTTTTTTTTCAGCAATTCATCTTGTCATCATTTTTCTAAATTTTTTTGCTACTATAATGATAAAAGAAAAAGGTAGATTTTATTAAAGATCATTCTTTAAAAGCGCACTATGCAATTTACAAATCTTCCTTTTTATATTCTAAAATATTTATATAAACAAAGATAAAAATGAATATATAATTATATATAAATGTTTTTTTTTGTTTGTAAATTACTTATTACTAGAGAATAAAATATATTATTGTATTTTTCATACCTGTCTAGGATTATATGTGATTGTATTGTAATTCTCAGAAAATTTTCATAGTAAAATGTCTGAATCAATTATTATAAACATTTATTAGTTCATTATTCATTTTTATGTATTTTCATTATAATTGATAGGTTATATAGATCAGAATTTATTTTTGGAAAAAAATATTTACCCTAAAAGAAATCTCCATAATGGTGATATCTCATTTAAATTTATTTGTCATTGATTACAAAAATAATAATTATTCGTAAGATATAAAATCTTTATTTTAATTGATAATATCATTTAAATTGTAAAATCTTCTTATCATTAGTATATATCCTTACATAACACAATATAACACTTAATTAACAAGTAACACTATTTCTTATAAAATAATCAACTGTTTTGGATTTGATTGATAATATGTAAATTTAAGAAAATAATAATTAATTAATAATTAGTTCAAAATTTGTTACATACTTTGATATAAGTATATTTTACATTGAAAAATAATAAAAGATGAATTTCTTAGCTCTTAACCTATCCATTTTATTGCATGATAAAAAAAATTGTCAGTTTATGTGTTTAATAAAATTTTTATTATTACAAAAATTTTACTTGTGATATAAATAAATAAAACTAAGTGCGACAAACGTTTTTCGTTGTATATGGACCAATTCATCCATAAACTTTGTCAGGCTTATAGAAAAAATATTTTATTCTTTTTAATCCATGAGAAAAACGTTATTTTATAATTTTTTTTTATATTTATATTATATGATATCACTTATTCAATTATTTTAATAATAATTAACATTAAACACCTCCTATACAAAACCTACATGTTTCGTATTCAAGCATATTATTTTATATTAAGATTTATCTCTTTAAAATTATTTAAGTGATTTCAGACAAAATTAATCATTATAATTTTTTTTTTAAATTAATTAACGTAGCTAAACAAATCTAAATATTTTAATTAATTAAAAAAATGAATTTGACGCTTTCAGATTATTCCTCTAAATAACAATATATATAAATAACAAATCGATTTATAAATTTTATTATAACATTAAAAATTCATTTTACATCAATTCTCAATTCACATTTATACAAACCAACTGTATTTTTTTTCTATTAAGAAATTCACACTTTCGTTAATTGGTTTAAATTTCATTTTATAAAAAACATTTGCATAGGATACTAATTTGTTAAGTTGACGTGAAACTGACTCATCTTTTACGCAGATTCGTTTACCTGTGCGATTCTTTTGTTTCCACTTGGAATGCATAAACGCCCTTTTATTAATCAATCAATCAGGTTTTTTTTTTAAAAAAAAAAAAAATTCACATCGATCTTTTTCACTTTAATCTCTCTTTTTTTTATTTTTTATTTTTTATATATTATTAAATATTATTATAAAAATAAAATAAAATGATAAAAAAAATAATAATAATAAATGAAGGCAATAATTAATCTTAAACATTCCATCGGTATGGTATCATCAAAATTTCTAAAGAATGGTTCACCTCTGAAAATAAATTTCTCATTCAACTTTATATATATATATAATGAAGAATGTAAATCTATATATATCTGATTCAAGAGATGTTCTTTTTTTCCTATATTATAAATTATTTTAAATTTTTGAAGGCTAATATATTATCTTATAATTTTTAATATCATATATTAGATATATTTTGTAAATTTATAAATATATATATAATTTTTTTTTTCAAAATTAATCTCTTTAAGTTATTTGATTTAAAGTTAAAATTTCATTTTTATCAAAAATACCTGATAATGGAATTTTTTGTATGATAAAATAGTATTTTCATATTTTTATTAAAAAAAAAAAAATTTTCAGATTTAAATTTATTTTAATTTTAAGTTGTATTATACAATATTGTCATCCCAGAAACTAAGACAGATACAGAGTTGGTTAAGTTAATAAACAATTTCAATTTTAGGAAACCATTTTATTATTATTAATTAATTAATGAAAATAATAAAAAAAAATTTTAAAATATGGAACTCAATTTTTTTATATTAAATGACGTCATGATATTTTAAATTACTTCAATCTTATTTTAAATTATTTTTATTTAATTAAATAGTAGTATATTATTTCATAAAAGGTTCCATCGGACAAACTAATAGAATTACTTGACATAGAAACAAATTAGGGTGAATTAAAATAATTAATTATTAAAAAATTAGCTTTATTAGACGAGATATTTTTTTTTAAATTAAACCTTCATTGCTAAATAAATAATAAAATTCTTGTCGACGATCTTACTCCATTAGCATGCAAATGAATTATCATTTTTATTATTTAGAAATAAATTTTAATACTGAAATAATAATATTACTGAATGAGTTAAAATAAAATAGTTTTATTTTTAATTATAAAAGTATTTATATATAAAATTAATCTCAAATAATAAAAAAATATTTTTTATGAATGATTATCTATTATAGAAATTTGTATGTACAAACCAATTATTGCTGAAGTCGTGAACCACTTGAAATCATTAAATGAATGATTTTAGTGTATAAAAATTCAACGTCAATGAATTAACGGGGAGAATCATTCATAAGTCCACTTACGTCTTCAATCTAAATCTTACTCACTCGCTGATATATATCACACTCATACTTAAGCCCTTCTCTCAGGCACACATGCTCTCTATTTATAATATTCATGGTTGGAACGTGGAAGTCGACGCCGCGTGTCATCGTAAACGTTAAAAAAAAGCGAAAAAACCATCTACGATATGTATATCTGGATTAATGCGTATCGTATTCATTATTTATAGAGCAGTTATGAAAATAACCGGGAATTTCTTTTAATAACTTCTTTGATTAAATATATATTTATAAATTCGTTCAATTACTAGCTAGTAGAAGAAATTAACCCTTTTACATTCTTAGCTCGTTAGACACTCTACCCCCCACTCAAATTGCTTGTACCAGACGCGTACTCATTCTCAAGGTCATAGACTAAATCTAAAAAAAAAATCTCATTTTTAAATCTAAACTAAATAATATAATATATTGAAAGAAAATTTTCTAATTATAAATGCATCTTTCTCTATTATACATATTAACGAATTAACACAATTAAATTAAATTTTTTTTTTAATAAATATTTATAGAAAAAACATATTTTAAATTTTGCTATTATTTTAAATTTTAATTTTAATGAAAAAATTAAAAAATTCTAATAAAATTCTAATTTCTAATAATTTAATTTAATTTAATAATAATTTCTAAATTCTAATAAATATTTATTTATTCATTTCATTAATTTTAATTTTAATTTATTTTTTTATTCAATAAATGTTTTTGGTTTTACTTTAAAAATAATTTTAAAACAATATAAATAGAAATTTATTTCTAAAATTATGATTTGTTCAATATTTTAGATTATTATTTTGTACTATTATTAAATAATATATATTAAATTTTTACTCAAAATATTATAATAATTCTATTAGAATATTAACAGACGTATAAATAAAAATGATTTAGTGATAATTCAATTTATCATATGTATAATTAAAAATAATTTTTTATGCTATTATTAAATTAAATTTTGAAAATAAATTACAAATTTTTTTTTTTTATTAAATTTGTCAGGGTGGAGAGAAATTTTTTAATTTTTTCATTAAAACTTCTTTGAAATATTAATAATATGGTATAAGAGTGCATCTTCATCATCAAAAAGGAACTTTACATAAAAAACTTCACGTTGCGGGTTGCGTTTTCCAGGCGATTCCGTTTCTCATCTACTCGCCACTACAAAAACATTTCAGCCACTTTTCCTATCGCATCAACTTCTTGCATCTATGCTGTTTAATGTTCAACGCCTCATCCACCATTTATGATTTCATTTTCTAATCCAATGGTTGGCTATTTTTAAAATCGAACAATGTTCCGCCATTAATCAATGTCAATGAAACGACCAAATGCATCTGAATGCTTGGCATATTGTAACTTTTTAACTGCTCCCTTTAAATATAAATAGATGCAACCCTTTTTTTTAACGTTGTCTCTAAACAACCCTCCAGCATCGTTTGTACCCTCAGGCAAATTAGCCAGCCTGGGCTATATTATTTTTCTAATTTTGAAACTTTTATACAAATAAAATTCAAAATATTCAAATAAAAATAAATAAATAAAATAAAATAAAAATAATAGTACATAATTCAATAAAATAATTTAATCTTAATTTAAATGTTATTTTGATCATAGATTGATACATTTAACTAATACTGGAATATATATTCCGGTATTTCGATAAATTAAAAATACATTTTAATTTGTTTTAATCATTTTTTTTTTAATTTGTGATCAAAATCAAATAATTATTACTTATTTTTATTTAATTTTTCATATATTATTTATTAATTAATAAATGTAATAATACTTAATTATATATTAACAGAGTCATGCCAGACATAAAACTAGGAGAAAGGAGTGTAAGTCAACGGAATAGTTAAATGATATAAAAAATGAAAGCATAAATTGAAGGAAGTAGTTGATGTATTAGTGATTACAACTAAATTTTATTTCATTTTATTATTTAATTTCGGTGTTGGCAGGACATGCATTAGATTGTTTCATACCTATATATATATATATATAATATAATCCTATATTATATAATATATTTTAAAATTTTGATAAAATGATTTTATTAATATATTTGTGTCGGCTGACCAATAGCCAAAGTCAAATCCCTTTTTATTAATCATTTTATTTATTTATTTATTTTTGTAAAATAAAATTAATAAACATTTAATATTTTTTAAATTTAATCAATTCTTAACTAAATAGACTAGGGGCGGGCAAAAAACGGCCCGCGGGCCGGATCCGGCCCTTTTGCTTATTTTATCTGGCCCGCCGGCCCGTTGAAAAAGTTTGACTCTTAGTTCGATCTTTCAATCAATATGGTTCTAAAAAAAAGGTAATTTTTTTTTTACAAATGTCCGAGTTTGGTGTTTTCTAAATATGGTCCTCCGGCCCGGGAAACATTTTGAAAATTTCATTTTGGACCGCGCTTAAAAGTATTTGCCTACCCCTGAAATAGACTATAAACCTTAATGTAATGATGTAATGATGAATCTCAAAGTTCAATATTTTTCTACTTTTATTATACAAGGGATACACATATATAAGAAATTGATTTATTTATTATTAAAATTTTGATATTTTTTTTTCTCTGTCATTTAATAGATATATAATGCGACACTTTAGAATAGAGAATTTAATACTTTTTTTTAATAAAATATATTATATATTTATACTTTGCATTATATATATATATCTTATATATATATTTATAAAGAGATATGCGATATGTGTGCTTTGTATTATATTTTCATTCTTCAATTCAATCCCCTAGTTCAGCCTCAATTCCCACTCCATTCTATTCAGGTGGTGCACTTTAGCTACATTAACAAACTCACTCGCTATATTTGGTGTCGAATTTTATGAGGGTTAAAACGATCCCCAACCTGCAATGTTACATCAACAAAAAAAATCAACCCTTTTTTTTTGTTACTATTTTCTATTCCATCTTTTCAATCAACGATTTTATTTTTAAGATACCTGATCTCTTTATTTTTTTCATACTCCATTTTTTATTTTTATATATGTATTTTTTTTACTCTTCTACATCTTTTACATTTAACTTCTCATCTTTTAGAATATTCTCTTGGGCTTCATTTTTATCTTCAACGGAAGTTTACTATTTTATTAAGATTATTTATGATCCGTGTGTGTTTTTCAGTTTATTATATCCGGAAGACCCGGGTTCTAATCCTGTGCGAGATGTTTTTCTCATGCACGTTCTTTTCAGGTACGATAAGAAATTTTCAAGTTATCTCCAATGCGAGTATTCTGTCTATTCAAATCGAATGTTCAAATTATTAAAATTAGTGTTTCTCATTTTTATTAGACAATTGCCAATCCATTATGATAATTTCATTTTAATATTTTTTTTTTAATAATAAATTAGTAAAAATTAATTTTTAAATTTGAGTTAACCTATATACTAGTATATATAATAAATTAAAATATTTAAAGAATTATTTATCTGGCATATAAAAACACAAGATGGAAAATAATGAAAAATTGTACTGACTTGCAAAACTAATGAGAAGAATTTCCACAGATTGATAAATAAATTTACAATTCTTTTTCTTCTTAAGGTGCCGTCTCCCTTGCGGGGTTTGGCTATCATCATGACTAGGATAGCCTTATAAGCTGCCCAGCCATGATGATTTTTCTTGGGAATGTTAATGTGGTGGTTTCTCGTTGCCTTCCGCATGTATAGAACCAGGAACTGATAGTTTTCCTGGAGCCGGAGGCAACTGATGTCTAATTGAATTTATTAGAAAAATTTGTTCTTAATTGGAAACGAACACCGACTTCTTGTGTAGAAAATTGCTATGCTACACTCTCGACTAAGCTGCCTCCTCTAACAACTATTAAAGTCTTAATTGATTTTAATTTACATTAATATGATTTTAAAAAAATATTAAAATATTAGTATAGTGATCATCTTAAATGAAAAAGTAAATAAATTCATAAACATACAAGAATATTAGTAATAATAATAATAATAATATAATTTTTTTTTAAATTATGACTTAAGAATATAATAGAAAATCTTGAACAAAAGGTGGATAACTATTCAAATGCTAATTTAAAAAAAAAAAAATTATTATTTTTTTCCTTTTTGGTGGGTTAACTTGATCCGTTGACCACTTCGCTCCTCGCACTACCCATTAGCATATAATTTCCCCATACAGTAATTGAATTCCGAGTGCGAGTTTCAACACTTGCTACTTTTATTTATGAATTTAATGAATAAACACCAGCCAAATTAGAACATTAAATGGATACATCCATCGTTGGGGATGAGGCCGGCTTTTTACTCGCATTACAATTAGTCACGGGTCGCATATTAAATTCAAGGGCATTGCGGGCTCAAATAAATACACACATGCAACCAGGACACTCCTTTCATAATTGCCAAAAAAGATAAAGCCATTTGGAATGAGAGATAGAGGGATTTTTTTTTATTGTCTGCTCTTTTATAAATATACTTGATTTACATATTGAATAGGCTAACCGGGAGTTTTACTTTACCGTTTTTTATTATTATTTATATTAATATTTATAATATTTGCTTATATTACATTGTACTTATATTGTTCCATTTTTTTTAAATACATTATTTTAATTCTGTAATATTATCTCAAATTGTTTATTATTATTTTTAATATAATATAATATTGATTAATATTTAAAGATTTAATTTTTTTTTATAAATTTAATTAAAAATTTAATAAAATAATTAAACTTAATTATTGTAATTTATTACCCACCGACGATAAGAAGGGAAGATATTGTTTTTTATTAAAAACTACTCTAGTCATTCGTTTTGTTATTTTTCTAAATATTTATTCAGGGATTGAAAATACTAAAATTAAGGGAAGATACATATATAGAAGAATTCTTTTTTGTTTTTTATCCTCTACAATAGCGTTTCTCAACCTTTTTGGACCAAACGCCCACATCGTAAGGCTGGCTTCATAATTCGCCCCCCCCCCCCTATAAATTTTAAAAGATAAAAATTGCATGATAATCCCTAATATAAGGTAGGTACAGAGCCATATTGAAAAATCGAGTTTCAGAACCTAATCGCAAAATCATCTTACCTTTTTTTTAGATTTTAAAATGATTTCACCCCCCAAAAATAACTATTGCCCCCAAAAATAATTTATCGTCCCCCAAAAGCGTATAGTCAAATAATCGCCCCCTTTAAGATGTCGATCGTCCAGGTTGAGAATCACTACTCTACAATTAAGTAAACATTCATCCCTAAATCTGTAATTTATATATATTTATTTTTATTTTTGGAAATTAAATTGAATTTTAAATTAATATATAATAATATAAATATATAAAATATTATTTTTTATTTTCAATAGTTCAACATTGAGAGTAATCATTCTTTCATAGTAAACTAGTAAAAAAAAATAGTAAACTAATAATATATATAAATAATTAATATATTTTTTAAAAATATTTATTTGATAGATATACTTTTATTTATTTATTACGATGTTATTTTTTTATAAATTTTTTTTCATATGATTAATTTGCTATATATTAACGGTATAACATATTTAATAAAATGATTGCTTTCGGGAACAATGGCGTTATGCAATGCGCCATCGACTGAGCATAGCTAGACCTCCTAATATCCGTTTAATAATAGTTATTATCTAATAAGACTTATAAGAGTATTATTGAAGAATGAAAAAACAAAATTATAATAATACTGGTATTGTCATTCGTTTATTTTATGAATGGTTACCATTCAAAATAAAAAATAAAATAAATAAAATAAAAATATTCAAATAAATTGCTTATATGTGTTTCATTAAGTTTTATTTTTATAATTAATAAGAAAATTGAATTTTATTTTTATAAATTGTTGATAAATCTGACAAGACTAAATAATTAATAAGAAAAAAAAAAAAAAAAAAAATTTTTAAAAAAAACTTTAATCAATTCTAAGAAATTTTACTTGTCCGGTAATTTTTTTCTTAGAAAAACAGGAAATATGAAACCGCCGAGCCGCCTCCAATGGAATTTATTTTTAATTAAAAGACTGAAAAATAATTTGAACTGAAAACAAAAAGGTATATGTATAATAAAAAAAAAAAAAAAAAAAAAAAAAAAAATTGGCCAAGTGGTTAGTGAAGGAAAACTAATTTCGTGTTTGTAAGGAGAGGTATTCGCTGAAGACGTCCAGGGGGCGATACCCACTTCCGGTCACCAGGCCTGGACCGGAACTCTGCATGAGAGCGTCCACCGGCCTGTCTGCCTAAGAAAACTTCTTCAGGTGGAGGGTTTCTTGGTTGGCACACGCGGTCTTGCATGTTTTGGCGTGTGGCATCACAAATTGACACGTAAACAGAAAAAGTACCCACTCAATTTCTCTCTCTCTCTCTCTCTCTTATCCTCTCCTTCTTTTTCTCTATTGGAATATTTACGATTAAACCACAATCCAATTTTCGAGCACAAAAGAATTTTTTTCATTTTTGTTTTTATTATACAAAAAACAATTTTCACGATCGTAAAATTTAACAAATAATTATTTTGAAAAAAAAAAAAAATATGATTTTCAAGGAACTGATATATAAACATTTCGAACAATTGTTCACTGATGTCTACATTCTATTGTTAACTTAAATTGATTGTAATTTTCTACATTCTTTTTTTCTTTGAAGATTCTGTCTACTGACAACTGAACAAACTGAGGGAATTTTAAGCATTCCAAAGATTAGAAAAAAAAAAGAATTAAAAGAAATTATTTTTGTAATTATAATAAAATCAGAGAATTTAGATTTAATATAAGTTCTTTTCATAAAACTTTAATAAAATCTATTAGAAATTGATTCTTTATCATATAAATTTGACATATTGTCACTTACTCACACGTTGGGAATGGTTTATTTTTAAATTGACAAAAACTAATTTTTTTTTTCATTCTAAGTAGATAAGTTTTACGACATATTATACAAAATGAGAGTTGATATCATGTCAGTTAAACCTAAAAGTAAAGGTATTCTATGATCAGTAGTACAGATCCTCTCAACCTTAATCTTGATTTTCTTGAACAGAGGCGCTACTTTTTAGTTTTTCCAATTTTGATCTCGAAGGCAGGGTGGATTTTGTTCCATAAACCCCAGCTAGTGAAATTCCCTTTCCCTGGACATGGACCCGGGGCCACGAGGATGTGATTCAAGCACGTTGAATACTTAATAGCCTCGAAGTTTTAACACACTTACAGTATCTATCAATTTTTATCTATTAAAATATTATTATTCACCATTTTGTGATATTCGGTAGTTGAAGAGGGAGAATAGAGATTGGATATATTAAATTTTAAAGATAATATGGAAATATTATAATAATTCATGAGTAATGTATCTAGTAATGGTGGTTGTCTACATATAGGCATCAATCAAAGAAATAATTTTATTAATTAGTATTACATAAAATTTTCATATTCATCAAACACCTTGGAGAATAAGTGCATTCTATACAAATTTATAATCTCCAAATCTATATCTTTTTAATTTATTCTAAATGTATATATTTAAGGAAATAAACAAAAAAAAATGTTTTTTTTATTTTTCAAGTTTAATAATTATTAAAATTAAAAGCAATTTAAATATTTACTGATTGTGGATGGTATATTTATTATAAATTCAACCCTCTTTCTACTTTTATTTCTAAATCATAAGGAAGAGAATAAAGTACCCAACTTTATTAGATTTCTACTATAGACAGATAATTGATATTATAAAAGATGTATTATAATACAATATAATAAATAATATTCAAAATTATAATAACATAATATAAAGTTATAAATATTTTAGTTGTTTTCTTAATAAATATTACAAAAATTTAAAAAAAAATTGATTTTGTATAAATAACATCAAAATACAATTATGTTTTTATAATTACCAACTGATATTTAAATAAATAAGAATATATAAGTAAATATATATTTATTGCAATGTTATATATATATATATATATATATATATATATATATAAACCTCTGACTGTACGTTCTAAGCAAGGACAATGACTATTAAGTTGGTTATATCAATGAGGTGTCCTATGATCAGTAGAACGGGTCCTATCAAACTTTACCTTGATTTTCTTAATCGGAGGCACTATCAAGTAGTTTTTCCCCAATATTGACCCCAGAGGCTGGGTTGACTCCGTCCCATAGACCCCAGCTAGAGAAATTCCCTTGCCAGGCCCAGGACTTGAACCCGGGACCACGAGAAAGTGAGTCAGCGATGCTACCCCACGCCGTGTGGAGCCTTATCAATTTTTATATATATATTCTTTGAAATTTAATTTTATTATAAAAATGGCTGAAAGATGTTTATATTCATATCTTCTATATTAGAATTCACATAAAATTCATTCTTGTCGATTTATTTTATTTCTAGAATTCTTCTAAATAATGCTTCTTCTAATAATACTATACTTAGATAGTGTATAATTTTTAATTAGACTTGTATCTGTTGTAGATTTTTTTCTTTATAGAAGAGCTTGGTACATTAGTAGAAAAAATTAGCAATTTTTCTTTGTTAAAAGCTTTGATTTATGTTTGTTTCAATTAAAGAAGATTGGAAAAAAAGTGGTTTAGTGCCCTTTGAAGGACGGAAAAGGAATGGGGCGGGTATTTCCTCCTGATGTCATTAAAACTAAAGAAGTGACCGACCGGCTTCGCGACTCCTTGACATTGACATTTTTTATTTCATTTTGATGGCACTGATAGCCAGTGAGGTGGTCAATGAGCGGACACACGAACATAATTTTAATGGTTCCCTCACGAAATTGTCAACTCGACAAGTTCAATGGTCATTGTCCGGATGGGAGATCAAAACTGAATGATAGCGAGTGTTAACTGAAACAAAAAAAAAAAAAAAGAAAGAACAAAAAAATGATAATTTGCAAAATGAATGTGATAATAAATATAATAATCAAAAGGAAATGACGAAAAATCTACTCACCCTATCGTCTTTATGAATTTAGGAATTTTTTCGGCTAAAAGGGGGCGGGGGGGGGGGGGGTTTGTGGATGAGGAATTATAAATTAGATTATGATCTGTCATGCAATGTTTTAATTGACGCAATCTATAAAAAAAAGCATTCACAGATTATTATTTATTATTTAATTTAAATATAATCTATTATTAAATCGTTACGACTTTAAATTTTGTTATAAATATTTTGGTTATTTTTTTTAAACTCCTTAGGAAAGAAATTAAAAACTATTTTTTAAATGCTGGTAATCGTTCTAATAATAATAACAATGTAGTTTATTTCAATTAAAACTCACAAAAGGATTTTTACACGGGAACATTTTCAAATTAATCTGTTTGAGTTGAGAGTTATAATTTTTTTTTTCATCGCTCCACTGACATCGTTGTTTTATTAACCCAGTGGTTCTTTATCTTCTCAGCAGACTTTACCAATTTATCATTTTTTTAATGTTATCTAAAAGTGTTTTCTAAGATTTCAAGATGCAATTTTATTTATAATTAATATATTTTAATTACAATTTATGTGAATCAATTTTTTAAATACTATAAATTCATCGAATATTATTTTTTTTAATTTTTTAAAAAATATTACTTAATATATATTATTATTAAATAAAGTAAAAAAGATAATAATTCTATTAAAGATATATTTATATTAACTGAAATATTTTATTTTATTTTATACTAGCTGCTCCGAGCGCCTTCGGCGCTCTCCACACCTAGACGGGGGCTCCGCCCCCTGTACCCCCCCGAGTGTCCCTATTCTGAGCTATAACCATCTAACTCCTACCCTGTCCCATCTCACTCACGTTCCTTCCTACATTGTCCACCCTGTTCACAATTGGTCTTCCACACGGACGTTTTCCAATCGAACTCCCCACCAATATATTTTTCCTCTCCCATTCTAGCCATGTGCCCTGCCGATCCCAGCCTTCTCTATTTTATGACCTATATCTAGAGATGCATAGAGGTCATGCAATTCCTTGTTATGCAGTCTCCGCTATTCCCCGGTGTCCTCATCTTTCTTTGGCCCATAAATGCTGGGAAGAATCCTATTCTCAAATACTTTGAATCTACTCTCATCTCCCAGGGTTATAGACCATACCTCCCACCCATATAATACAACAGAAAAAATAATTGTTTTATATATTTTAATTTTGATCCCCTTTGATAATAATTTCCCTATTGCAACCTCGATTTAAATTCTTTGCAAGTATTATTCGCTCTGATACTAATTATATTTTGCATTATCACTATTAATTTCAAACCCCATCACTTTTCCTGCCTCGATTATTTTTTTATGCTACTTTAAATGTTATTAATTTATTTAAAAATAAGTTGACCTGTGGCCAGTTCCGAACCGACCGACGGTTTGAAATAAATTAATTTCCAGCTACAGAAACAATTTCAAATAATTTTAATATATCTATTAATGTAATAAAAAACAGATAGGCATAGAACATAAATATTTTTAATTTTATTTTATTTATAATATATAGCTGAAGTAGCCGGCGTTGCCCGTGATCATAATACGGAGGCTGTGACGTCATGAAGGGCTGGGTGACGTCATATAATTTTAAATTAAGAAAAACATAATGAAGATGATTTTTCCCGAGGATAAAACCAATACATTCGTGGTGATATGTAAAAAAATCTCCTCATGTGAAATTTGGTGTGAAAATAACCCTTCCCATCCTATCGTCGATAGCTAATACTACCACTTCCGGTTTCCGGATTTGCACCAAAAGTTGATCAATTCATCCCTCTGATGCATTAAGTAAATATACCAAATTTCATCAAAATCCGTTGAGCCGTTCAGGCTGTACACATCTATACGGACAGACGGAAGGACGGACGGACGCACGGACAGACATGATGCTAAAAATACTTTTTTCTGTTAAGAAAATGCATGATTCGTGGAGATATGTAAAAATCTCCACATGTGAAATTTGGTGTGAAAACAATACCTCCCTTACTATCGTCGGTCGGTAAAAAACAAAGTAAACAAAATAAAAATAAAAGATTTATAAGAGATAAGATTATAAGAGAGATATTATAAGATAAGATTTAATAATATTAGATCATATTTATTCAATAGTTTATTTTGAATAAGATATTCTTTAATTATCATTTTAAATGAATATTAATTAAAGAAAGAAATTGTTTTTATAATATCCTAAATAATATGTAACAATTTTCAAGATAGAAATTTATTACAATTATTAAATTTTGCATCATTGCATCAATCTGATTAAAATGAATTGAACTGGGGTCCTCAATAATACAAACAAACAATTTTAGCTAGCATAATGAGATTAAAAAATAAATAAGTTGACCTGTGGCCAGGTCCGAACCGACCGACGGTTTGAAATAAATTAATTTCAAGCTACAGAAACAATTTCAAATAATTTTCATATATCTATTAATGTAATAAAAAACAGATATGGATACTTAAATAATAAATATAAACATTTTAAATTTTATTTTATTTATAATATATATGCAAGACCAGGCTGTGACGTCATGAATGGTTGGATGACGTCATATAATTTTAAATCAAGAAAAAACTAATAAATATGATTTTTCTCGAGGATAAAACCAATACAAAGTGCATGATTCGTGGTGATATATAAAAAAATCTCCTTTGGTGTGAAAATAACCCTTTCCTTCCTATCGTCGAACGCTAATACTACCACTTCCGGTTTCCGGAATTGCACCAAAAGTTGATCAATTCATCCCACTGATGCATTAAGTAAATATACCAAATTTCATCAAAATCGGTTGAGCCGTTCAGGCTGTACACATCTATACGGACGGACAGACGGACAGACGGACGGACAGACGGACAGACATCATGCTAAAAATACTTTTTTCTGTTTAGAAAATGCATGATTCGTGGAGATATGTAAAAATCTCCACATGTGAAATTTGGTGTGAAAACAATACCTCCCTTACTATCGTCGGTCGGTAAAAATATATAAACTTACCTGAAAATAATTAGATATTTATTTAATAAAATTAAATTTTTAAGTAAATAAATAAATAAAATCAAAATTCAAAATTAATCAAGTAAAAAAGGCAATTGAAATGTTTTAAATTATCTAAAAAAAAACAATTAATAATTAATAAATAACAATTAATAATTAATACAAATAATATGATCAAAAAATAAATAAAATTAAATTAAATAAATAAAACGTTTTAAATAGAAATTAAAACTAATTGATATTATGAAAAACAATTTTAAACAAATGTATTTAATTAAATTATTAAATTTAAAAAATATTAAATGATATTTAGCTTAAATATAAAAATTAAAATAAAAAGAAATTACTTAAAAAAATTAAAACTATAATAATAATATTAAAATATATATAAAATTACCTGAAAATAATTAGATATTTATTTGATAAAATTAATTAATTATCTTATTATTATTTATCCAAGTAATATCATCTATTTCTATTCGACACTGAGAAGGAAGGGATTCACAGCACAGAGCATCCTTACAGTCACAGTCAATAGAGAGTAAAAAAAATGAAGACCGCCGTTTTTTAAAATAATTAAATTATTTTATAGATTATAAAATAAAAATTATTGTATTAACATTAAAAATTATAAAATAAAAATTATTGTATTAACATTAAAAATATTGAAATAAAAAATAATATTTAGTTTGATTTAATAAGTAAAAATATTATAAACATTTTTTGTGAGAATTTCTCGGAGTGGTAGGGAGGTTAGATAGGCACAACTTTTATTCCAAATGTTCGTCCTCCCTTGCTGTGACGTCATCAATAAGAAAATGTAAAGAAAAGGGCTGTTTTTAGGGTTTTCCCGACAATTATTCGATTTTTTCTCGCCGGAAAAACCATCCTTGGACTTCAACGAACATTTTAAAAAAAGAATTGTCAAAATTGGTCCAGGCGTTATTGAGTGATGCAATTACGAAAGTCATTTTTATTTATAAGATTGTTTGTATATTAAATTAAATAATAAATTATTAAAAAAAAACTTGTTTATATACACGATTTTTAATCAAAAATACCCTAAAAAGTAGAAAATAAAAAATTAATTCATCCTTAAATATTATCCTTTGCATATGCCCAACAAAAAAGCTTGGGCGTATATGAACATGAGTAGTAGATAAAGAATTTAATATTATTATATGCGCCCCACTATTTTTTGTTGGGCATATGTAAAGGATAATATTCAAGGTTTAACTAATATTTTATTTTCTATTTTTTAGGGCATTTTTGATTAAGAAGCGTGTATATTAGAAAGTTTTTTTTATTAACTTATTTTCAAGTTTTTAGTTTTTTTTTAATATTTTATTGTTTGTCAGATGTAAAACATTGCACTATTGACTACTATTTAAATCTGTTATCCTCGAACATATATTAGATTCTTCGCGTAGTTTGTAGGCCTTTTCTAGATGACATTGTTTATGCAAGTGGCTTATTAAGCCATCGGCATTACTGCCGTGTACTTGCGTCACTGAGTTATTTTCGAAATGACAGAACAACACAAGCACATTAAATAGAAAATGTATAGAATATATAAAATATAAAAAATTGTAAATATAAATATAACATTTTATTATCATCGATCATTTAAATTCACAATTTTTTTAAAATTCACAATTTTTCTTTTTGTTTATCATCGACGTTCAATATACGTTTCAAATTTGAGCGAAATCGCTCAATTATGGTTAAAATTCAATTACAAATTTTTAACGATACAGACAGACAGAAATGTCAAGTTAATAAAAATCGTATAAAAAGACAAAAATCTTAATCTTAAGAATTTTTTTGAAAATTTACAAAAGCAAAAATTATCCTGGCAAAGATATATTCAAAAAATGATTGAACTTGTTTGACTGCATACAAGTTTGGAAATTTTACACTTTTTTATAAACAAAAAAATCTATAATTATATATAAATAAATACTAAATTATTTTAAATCCAATTAAGTAATATTAATTTTTATGAAAAAAAAAAAAATAATTGAATATTAAGAAAATACTTTTACTATCCTTAATGACTTTATTTTTCAATCTTTTTCCTCCTCTTTGGAATTTCTATTGAATTCAAATTTTAAAACAATTTATCATTTTTATTTAACATTGTAAATAATTTTTTTTTCTCATAATATTTTTCCTTTAATTAAAAACGAATTAATATTCATTTAGTTATACAATTATAAAACAATAAATCCATTTATTTAATTTTTTAAAAAAAGTAATTTTTTTTTCAATATTTTTCTATCCGGTTATATAAATCTAACTAATGTTGCATAAAATTTGCAAATGCAATTGCATAAGAATGAAAAAACATACTATTTATTGAGCGGTATGTCGCCTTTCCTCTCTCTCTCTTCGAAAAAGGATGATTTCCGCTATTCGAAAACACAATAGGCAAATATTAGGCTAGAAGGTTAAAGATTATACAAAAGAATCGTTTCTTATTTACTATTTATTTAATCTGGGAATAGGAAATGTCATTTGGTTCGTTTTTTTTAATATATTATATATTATTAAGGGTAACGCGTTAAGACTTTTGAATAGATTTTTAGGTATACAAAAAAATAAATAAATAAATTATTGTACTTCCGTGTAATTTAATAAAATATTTATTTTGATAAAGTAATCATATCATTTGAATATTATATCTATATATTTTATTCGTGATAATATTTTGATAATATATATTATATGTAAATTTAACAAGGTCAAGATGTTTTCATGTTAACGTGATTGTTTTCCAAACATACAAAATAAAGATAATATATATTATATATTATATTTTATTCTAAAATTGTCAATTCTATTCGTATTTCTTTATTTTCTTTATCAAATAAGTGGATGACATATTTATAATCTTGTTATATATTTAAATAACGAAACCATGGTAAATCCTTTCACTTGTATATATTTTAATAAATTATTATTAAAAACATTAGAATATGATATACCAAGTATTTTTTTAGAAATATAGTTAATAATAACGCTAGAACTAAATAATCAAAAGATATATAAAATCAAGGTGATTCTATGGAAGGGGTGTCAAATTCATTGGTACACTTGGGCCAAACAAACCAGGTTTAACTTTAGGCGGGCCGCAAAAAAAACATTTTACCATTTTTTTTTATTTTAGAGATAAATTGAAATTTTTTTAAAAAAGTCGAAAGAGGTCGGGCCGCAAAAATAGTTGTGGCGGGCCCCATGCAGCCCGCGGGCCGCGAGTGTATGGTATTCTATTGTTTTCCACTCGAATAGAATTATAATATCCCTAACTATATATTTGACAGTACATTTAAAAAAAAAAAAATTAATGACCATTTGACACCTTGAAACTTTCATCTGCCCCAATCGACATTAAGACCCTGGTTTAAAGGTCCTTTCCTAAGGGTAACTGAGAAGAGCTCATCCGTTACAGGCATCAAATGGCTTGTTAACGATTCTCTCTCTCTCCCCCCCCCCCTCCTCCCCTTCACCTTCATCAACTATTCGAACAGTCTAACAAACCCGACATCTCTCTTCTAATTTATATCAGTTATATATATATGATTCACACAAATTTGTTTGCTTTTTCTTTCTCTAAATTTCGCTTCTTCTAATAGACGATCTTGTTTGCGTGACATTCGCCCCCGAATTCTCATCCACTCCCACTCAATTATATCTAAATGGATGATTGTATAAGAAAAATAAAGTGGGTTAGAAGGTATCTTTTCACAATAATAGTCTAATAAATAACGATTTTCAAATCTAATAGATATATTTATGTACTAAATCACATTTCATAGAAATTGAATCAAATAGAATAAAATTCTTTTTTAATGAAATATTTTTAATTTAAATTTTATTTAAATATTAACGAAGTTATATTGGGAATATAACATGCCTATACACTTATATTTAAGAAAATGAAAATGAAAATAATATACCAGTTAAAAAATAATATAAAAATCTAGACACGTATTTAAAATAAAATAAACTCGACTATCTTGCAATTTGAATTGAATTAAAAAACTTATATTATATTTAAATTAAATTTAATTAATTATGAATTATAAATTAAAATTAATAAATAATATTGATTAAACCAGTGCGTGTTTGACTCTTTGTTGATGGCACCACGTCACGTGCTGGTGCGTGATTTGCATGTTAAAAAATTAATTCCGGTACTTTCAGAGATTCAATCAAGCTGAAATTCTATATAACAGTGTGGTGTCCCACACTACAAATTAATTGTAGTTGACTCCATCTCTTTGGCAATAATTACTAGCCTTCTCTATCATCCAACATCCTAGTCTCCCACACATACAAAAGTCATCATCATTTTCAATGGATCTACATCTAATAAATAGATTTCAATGCAGGGGTGAAAAGACATTTATAAAAACACGGCTTTACAATCTCAGACTCAACATAAATATTTATATAGGCTAGGAGCTGTCAAAGAGATGGAGACATAATTCAATTTATTGTTTCATACCAACCTCCTCATATACAAAATTTAACAGCTGTTACTACTTTCTTAGTTTGTGCATATTGGCGCGGCGACATCTATTTGTAGTGTGGGGCACCACAATCAGTTTTATACAATTTTTAATCAATATGAAAAACTAAAAAAACATATATCTTTAGTTTTACGACCAGAGGAAAATAAATTAAAACGTAGGTAGTGACTCTCTTCCGGATGAGCTACATTTCTCAAAAGTTGTTAGAAAACTACGAATTTTGAATAATTCCTGTGTACCAAATTTCATTATTATAGGTCAAACGGTTTTTGCGTAATCTTGTCTATATACACACATACATACACACACACAGACATTTTTTTCAACCTTAGTGAAAATGATTCACGAACTTTGAAAACGTATAAAAACATGAAAAATTTGACAAGATTGGAATATTATCTCTCTCTTAAAGTAAAAAGAAGAGTTACCTAAAAATAATCTGGGGACAACAACATATATCCTATATATAATTAATTTCAAAATTAATGAAAATGTTGAGTATCGTAAAATAGAATAGTCATATAGTATACCTTATAATGTATTTTTCAATTTTTTTAAGAGCCATTTTTTATTAATATCTATTCACATTTTTTTTTTTTTTTTATAACTCGAAAAATTCTTAATTCCATTTGACATTTTAAAATTTTAATCTCATTTCATCTCATTAAGGAACATAATTAAAGCGCCTTTGTAATTAATCTATCATTAATTTTTTCGATGATGATTATAAAAGAGGACCGATACGAAATAATTCTTAAGGGTCTATCAATTCATATCTCGTTAGGATGAAAATATTCTACATTTTTTTTTTTTTAGTAAGATGACATAATATGTAACTCGAATTCTAATGTAATTATGAATAATTATAACAAATAAAACTAAAGAGGGTATCTTCTTTTATATATAGAATGATAAATTAAGATTCTGATGAAAAAAATAAAGTGTCATAAAAATTATATTTTTAACATTTCTGATTTGATTTTGATTAAAAATATGATTATTGAATAAAAATAATAATAATAAAATTGTATTGATATTTTAAAGGTGGATCAGAGTTCAAGTTAAAAAAAATAAAAATTATTTTTTATTTAATTTTGTAATTGATAAGCAACTCTCCTCCCCTCCACACCTCTACCATGATATAAATTCTTAGAAATGATAAGTTAATTATTTTTATGGTGAATTTATTTTAAAAATAAATAATATTAATTCCACACTTTTTTTTTATTATAAATACTAATTCACATTTACTTCACTTGACATTTAAAACCTACATTAGTTTTTTGTGTGTTTTTGTTGATCGAGCCTTAATGAAATATTATCATCATAATACGCGTATGTATTATTATAATATTATACTACTATAGCTTATATAGTATACACAAGTAAAAATATTCAAAAATTTGTTTTATTAAAATATCATTAGTTTATGTATACAATAAACTATACATTTGATTATTAAAAATATCAGAAAATTCAAAAACAAAATCAAAATTATTTCACAAATTCATTTCTGTTCAATCATTTTTTACTATCTCGCCAGAGATAGTATTGCGATCATGAAAATTTTTGATGTCGAGATTTTGATGTTTTTATACGTTTTGAAGGTCCCTGAGTCATTTTCCCTAAGGTTGAGAAAAATGGCTGTGTGTGTTTATGTAGACAAGATTACGGAAAAACGGTTTGAGTTAGTATAATTAAATTTGGTACATAGGCATTATTCATAATTCATAGTTCTCTATCAACTTTTCAGAAACATAGCTCAACCGGAAGAGGGTCATTAACTACAACGTTTTGATTTTTTTTCCTCTAAAGTGACCGTAAAAATAAAGATGTATGTTTGATAGTTTTTCACATAATTAAAAATTATATAAAACTGCTATATATAGAATTTCAGCTTGAATGAATAGCTGAAAGTACCGGAATTAATTTTTTAACACTGTAAATCATATTGAATGGATTCTAAATCATTTTAAGTATGAAGAAAATCATATTTCATATTAAATGTTTTATTTATTTGATTTTATTTATATATATTTAATTATAATTTTGTTGAACTGTACAGAATGATAAGATTGTATAATTTGTATGCCGAGTTGGAAAAAACAAATAAAGTTTGTTATTATTAATAAATTATTCATATATGTTCAACATTTATCAAAATTTTCTTTTACTTGATTATTGTTATTATTGTAATTTTTATTATTAAGGATTGACATTTATTTTCAAAATGTTCTAAAGTTTGATTTTGATTTTACATCAATATTGTAAATACTATTTATATATAGGTATTAATTTCTATTTTATTATGTATTTTTTTTTGTTTTGTATTAATTTTTTTATTATTTTATGTATTTAATTAGACTTTTGTTGGACTGTACAGAATGATAAAATTGTATAATTTGTATGCCGAGTTGGCAAAAACAAATAAATGTTTATTATTATTAATAAAAAAAAGAGCCAAACATGCGTTGGTATAATAAGTATTATTAATTAATTTTAATTGATAATTTATATTTAATTTAATTTAAATATAATATATTATGTTATTTAATCCAATTCAAATTGCGAGAGAGTCGAGTGGAGACACTCCAGATTTGACTCTTCTATTTCTTTTGTTACTTACCTCATTGTTATATTTTTTCAATTATATTATTTTTCAGTATATTAAGATTTTTAATTTTGCAAGTAAATACTTTGAATAATTTTAAAATTTTTATTTAAATTCCCTTTAACAAATAAAATCCCTAAAATGATTTTCTCTTTGAAAATGTTTTTAATTTAGAAATTTAATAATATATATTAAAATCTCATATTTGTTGAAATTATTATTTAGAGTCAAAGATCTTTATGTGTATTATAAATTGATTTTTTTTTATTATTATTTTAACATATGTTCAAGTCATTCCACCAAAATTCGTATTTTTTTCATTAAATACATGCAAAAAATGATAGATATTAGAATGAGAATAAGATATTTTCCTAAGTTTTTTATATGACCGATTGAATCGTTTTAAAATTCGCTCCTCATTTTTACCGACCGACGATAGTAAGGGATGTATTGTTTTCACACCAAATTTCACATGTGGAGATTTTTACATATCTCCACGAATCATGCATTTTCTTAACAGAAAAAAGTATTTTTAGCATCATGTCTGTCCGTCCGTCTGTCCGTCCGTATAGATGTGTACAGCCTGAACGGCTCAACGGATTTTGATGAAATTTGGTATATTTACTTAATGCGTCAGTGGGATGAATTGATCAACTTTTGGTGCAAATCCGGAAACCGGAAGTGGTAGTATTAGCGATCGACGATAGGAAGGGAAGGGTTATTTTCACACCAAATTTCACATGAGGAGATTTTTTTACATATCACCACGAATGTATTGGTTTTATCCTCGGGAAAAATCATCTTCATTATGTTTTTCTTAATTTAAAATTATATGACGTCACCCAGCCCTTCATGACGTCACAGCTCCTTATTATGATCACGTGCAACGCCGGCTACTTCAGCTTAATATTATAAATAAAATAAAATTAAAAATATTTATGTTCTATCCATATCTGATTTTTATTACATTAATAGATATATTAAAATTATTTGAAATTGTTTCTGTAGCTGGAAATTAATTTATTTCAAACCGTCGGTCGGTTCGGACCTGGCCACAGGTCAACTTATTTTTGTTTTTTTTTAAATAAATAAAAATAAAAAGGACCCTCAATTTTTTTCCCCTCATTTACTTTATGCTATTTATTTTCTTCATAGAGCATATTTTTTGAAGTGACCTTTATAAAATTACATAACATATGTTATAATTACCTTGATACGCTTAACTCTGGGGTAATATTTTTTTTATCACACATTGAACACGAATACAATTACAATAAAGAAACAAGTAGGGAAAAAACTTGAAACGGTCTTTTTATGATTATATACTTTGCTTTTAATCTGTAATTAATTTTTTTCTTTTAAAAACGTTCAAATCATCCTGGATTTGATTAATTTTTTTTATATATCCATAAAAACAATTTTTAAAAGACAGAACAAAAAACATTTTTTTTTTTGTGAATAATCAGTCAACATCTGTTTTTGGAAAATAATTACAATTGAAGACCTTAGAGCGAAACAGTGGTAAGCCACAAAATCAAAATGTTGAGATATTGCAGTTTAAAGTGTAGAAAAAAGATAGAAAACATTGGGTTTACTGCATATATTTCAAATTTGCTCAATATGTAATATCAGTAAAGGGAAAAAGTCAGCAATTATTATTTCTTAGATATATATAATTAAGAATAAAACAATTTTCTACAAATGTGGCTTACCATTGTTTCGCTCTAAGGTCTTCAATTGAATTTACTTGAGTACATTTTTTCAACAAATCTGGAATGTCTCAACTCGACTATCTCGCAATTCGAATTGGATTAAATAACTTATATTATATTTAAATTAAATTTAATTAATTATGAATTATAAATTAAAATTAATAAATAATATTGATTAAATTACCAGCGCGTGTTTAACTCATTATTGATGGCACCACACCAACACCACGTGCTGGAGCGTGATTTACAATATTAAAAAATTAATTCCTTTACTTTCAGCGATTCAATTAAGCTGAATTTCTATATATAGCGGTGCGGTGTCCCACACTACAAATAGATGGCGCCGCGCCAACTTGCACCAATTCAGAAAGTAGTAACAACTGTTAACTATTGTATATAGTAAGGATGGTATGAAATAATAATTTGTAGCTCTCTCCATCTTTTTGGTAATGATTTTAAAACATTTAATAAATTTTTATTTGTAATCAAAACTTTGAGAATTGTTTTAAAGAATTAAATCATTTTCAACCTCAGACTCAGCATAATAAATATTTATTTAGGCTTGAGAGGTGCCATAAAGATGGAGACATAACTCAATTTATTGTTTCATACCATCCTCATCATATACAAAATTTAACAGCTGTTACTACTTCCTGAGTTGGTGAATATTGGCGTGGCGACATCTATTTGTAGTGTGAGGCACCACAAGCAGTTTTATACATTTTTAATCATATGAAAAACTGTTAAACATATATCTTTAGTTTTACGACCACTTTATAGGAAAAGGAGAGATAGTCAAAATAAATTATTTAATTAATTACAAAATAAATCGTAAAGTTTGTTACCATTTGCCATATTAATATTTTATTATATTCACAATATTATCCATGAATTTTTACCGACCGACGATAGTAAGGGAGGTATTGTTTTCACACCAAATTTCACATGTGGAGATTTTTACATATCTCCACGAATCATGCATTTTCTAAACAGAAAAAAGTATTTTTAGCATGATGTCTGTCCGTCCGTCTGTCCGTCCGTCTGTCCGTCTGTCCGTCCGTATAGATGTGTACAGCCTGAACGGCTCAACGGATTTTGATGAAATTTGGTATATTTACTTAATGCGTCAGTGGGATGAATTGATAAACTTTTGGTGCAAATCCGGAAACCGGAAGTGGTAGTATTAGCGATCGACGATAGGAAGGGAAGGGTTATTTTCACACCAAATTTCACATGAGGGGATTTTTTTATATATCACCACGAATCATGCACTTTGTATTGGTTTTATCCTCGGGAAAATCATATTTATTAGTTTTTTCTTGATTTAAAATTATATGACGTCATCCAGCCATTCATGACGTCACAGCCTGGTCTTACATATAAATATATACATATATTATAAATAAAATAATATTAAAAATATTTATGTTATATGCCTATCTGTTTTTTATTACATTAATAGATATATTAAAATTATTTGAAATTGTTTCTGTAGCTGGAAATTAATTTACTTCAAACCGTCGGTCGGTTCGGACCTGGCCACAGGTCAACTTATTTTAATAATTGCTAAAAAATTTAATATTTTTTACAATTTTATGAATTATAATTTAAATAAAATTAAAATTTCAAATTTTAAGAGAAATAAATATTTTCATTGCCAGTTCAATTCTTGAAATAGATCAATTTGATGAAAAAACTGATATTTTTCTCCAAACGACAAACAGCAATGAGAAATTGGTACTTCAATGAAAACAATGAATTTTTCAATCTCTATAAATATATTATATATAAACACCTAATAAGCATAGACACTCACCAAAAAGAACTTGAACTTATCATTAATTTAAAAAAAATAATAAAATAAAAAAAAAATTAAAAATCGATAAGTTTTAATTCTTTTAATTAGAATATAGAAATCTCTTAAAATTTTAAATAAAAATTAATTGTTAGGAAACTAAAAATTTTTAGTCAAACAAATATTTTTTTCTTTTTCAAAATTTTATTGTTTTTTTACATTTTATTATCTATATCAGAGGTTCCCAAAGTGGTCTATGGTAATCTACAAGGGGTCTAGGACAGCGAATAAAAAATTTTGGGGTCCATGAAATGAAAATGGGGGTTTATGATAGTGGATCTCAAGCCTATTTACTTACATCAGGGATGTCAAACTCGCGGCCCGCGACAACTTTCGACTTAAAAAAATGTTCAATTTGTCTCTAATAAAAAATCTGGAGTGTGTCCACTCGACTATCTCGCAAATTTGAATTGGATTAAACATAACATAATATAACATAATATGGTATATTTAATTTAAATTAAATTAATTAAATTATAAATTAAAATTAATAAATAATATTTATTAAACCAGCGCATGTTTGGCTCTTTGTTGATGGCACCACGTCACGTGTTTGCACGTGAGATTTTCAGTGTTAAAAAATTAATTCTGGTACCTTCAGCGATTCAATCAAGCTGAAATTCTATAAATAGCAGTTTTATACAATTATTAATCATGTCAAAAATTATCAAATATATATCTTTATTTTTACGGTCACAGTAGAAGAAAAAAATCAAAACGTTGTAGCTACGGTTGAGCTACATTTCTCAAAAGTTGATAGATATCTATGAATTTTGAATAATGCCCATGAACCAAATTTCATCATTCTAGCTCAAACCGTTTTTGCGTAATCTTGGTTACATACACACACACACACACATATACACACATACACACACAATGAAAATGATTCAGAAACCTTCAAAACGTATAAAAACATCAAAATCTCAACATCGAAAATTTGCGTGATCCCAATACTATCTCTGGCGAGATAGTAAAAAAAAGAAAAGGTAAAATGTTTTTCGTGATCAGACTGCAGCCCGCCTAAAGTTAAACCTTGTTTGTTTGGCCCAAGTGTACCTATGAGTTTGACACCCCTGACAAGCATTATACTATCTTACAATTCAATATGGCTCTAAAAAAAAAGGTAAAATTTTTTTACAAAAAATCAATTCACGGGGTATATCCAAAACGGAAAACACGGCAAGGGGTCAACAAAAAAGTTTGGGAACCTATGATCTATATTAATAAATGAGTGATAGATAGGAGTATGACATATGAAAAATTTAAATACCTGCTTGCCTTTATTTTGTCTTTAAATAAAATATTTATTCAAGAGTACTCATTAAATCATGAACTCTCGAGTATGTAATTAATTTAATAATAACAACCCCGATAGAATTCCTTTTTATTTTCATCATTAATTAAAACCCCTTAAAGATAAGTAATCCTTCGATTTACTCCCTTCTCATCCCTCTCAGATCCCCTTCACCACCTTTATCCTCCCTTCTCTCTCTGTTTGCATTTCGCTAATTGAGGACTTGAAGTCTTTTATCAAGATCTCGTTACGGCGGACCTCATTCAAGGACAACGTTTAATTGCTATTACGCCTATTTTTTTAATTAGTTTAGCCAATTAAGAGATTACCGATCCAATGGACGAAGTATAAAATTTGGAGTCATGAAAATAAAAATCTGCTCCACCATAGATAGGCCTTAATGAGATAAAGAGCCTAGCGAAGCAGTGGCAGCCAAGCCCCCTGCCCGTATTCTACCTGACGAGGTGGCTACGACGTTTTAATATATGCGCATAATCTCATTCCCATCATAAAACCACGCGCAATTTAAATTAGATATTTTCATCGAGGGAATTCTCTAATATGAAATTTTTTTTTTAATTAAGAATTTCGCCTGCTTCCCAAGAAAACGTGTATTTATTTATGTGTTTGTATGTGAAGTTAAACTTCAAGTACTTTTTCTATATATAGACTAAAGAACTTCATTTTCCTTGTTCTTTAGTATCATTTAATCTTAGAAATAAATTAAAAGTTTATTATTTTTACTAATAAATAAATTTTTCCTATTTAAATTATAATGTATTCTAATGAGACTAATTTAATGACATACATAAAGTAATGGTCAGGGATAGTAATAATGTTTATCTTCTTTATTTACTATCATAATATTTTATTTTAAAAGTGAAATTCATATACTTAATATTTCTAATTTTCTTACTATTTTATTTTTTCTAAACTTAGAAATAAAATAATATTAAAAAAATTCAAATAATATATTTTACTTATATATTTGGTGTTATTTATATGTATATGTATATTCTCATCCATTGATATATATAATGCATATTTATAAATATTTATAAATATCTTAAAAAACAGTTCTTGTCGAATGTCCATCGTACGCATCGGCAAGAAGGTTATGTAAAATCGAAAATTTGAACATCAGAGATCTATTGGGAAAGAATGAAAATTTTGAAAATTTGTTTAGTTTTCTACATAGGATTAGATTGCTATACAAAATATAGTATTTATTTATTTATTATTATTTATTACTATTTATTATTTATTTATTTTTTACTATTTATTTATTTATTAATATAAATTGTTATTTTTATTATTATATTCTAGTCATGTTCAATGAGGCCTCCTTTACACCCTTTTTGAGCGGTGATATTTTTTATTAATTATTCATCTATTTATTTATTTATTGATTGGTTAATTATTGAATAGATTGTTTTTGGTCTAAAAGGAAAGATCATTCTTTCCAAGTGATCTCCCCGGGGAGCGTTGAGTCTGACATAATGGAATCGGTCAGGATTACTGTTTGCCTGGCTGTGCCCCGACGAAGAAGATGAAATTCTCCCTGTAGGGACTGTTTGGTGATGAATGAAATTTATCTTGGATGGATGAGTTATTTAAGGCACAAATGGCCGTAGTAGCTGAAGTGCACATGATTAGAAATTGTATAAAACTGCTTGTGGTGCCCCACACTACAAATAGATGTCGCCGCGCCAATATGCACCAACTAAGGAAGTAGTAACAGCTGTTAAATTTTGTATATGATGAGGATGGTATGAAACAATATGATGAGTTATGTCTCCATCTCAGTGGCACCTCTCAAGCCTAAATAAATATTTATTATGTTGACTCTGAGATAAAATGTAGATATGAGAAGTATAAGATTTTAAATGCAGAATTGAGTTATTTTTTGCGTCTTTGAAATCTATTTATTAGATGTAGATGCATTCAAATGAGGCTAACTTTTGTATGTGTGGGAGAGTAGGATGTTGGATGATGGAGAAGGCTAGTAATTATTGCCAAAGAGATGGAGTCAACTACAATTAATTGTTTCATACCATCCTCACTATATAAAATATTTAATAGTTGTTACTATTCCTGAATTGGTGCACTTGGCGCGACGCCATCTATTTGTAGTGTGGTACACCACACTGTTATATATAGAATTTCAGCTTAATTGAATCGCTGAAAGTACAGATATTTTTTAACATTGCAAATCACGCGCCAGCACGTCGCGTGGTGCCACCAACAAAGAATCAAACACGCGCTGGTTTAATCAATATTATTTATTAATTTTTATTTATAATTTATAATTAATTTAAATATAATATATTATGTTATTTAATCCAATTCAAATTACCAGATAGTCGAGTGGAGACACTCCAGCTAATTTATTTATGAAATAATTAGTACTAGAATTAAGATTTTTATTTAATTACTTATTTCTATTCATAATTTTATATTATAGTATGTATGAACCTTGAAGGAGGAAGATCGATTAACTACAGGCAAAATAAATCTAATACAATTTAAAACCTGGATAACCAAAAAATAAAATGAAATGAATGAATTAATTAAATTTTTAAATCATTTAATTAATTAATTTTTTAACCTTCCTATATCCAAATCGAGCTGAAAAAAAAATTTAACTTGGAAATTAGAAGCGACCGAGAAATATTGCATAAGGATGGTTTCTTTGGAATTAAAATAGGAATCCACTGGTTTTATTCAAATCCCTGAAGCTTCCATTTTTACAATTACCTAAATAATTAAATAAATAAAAAGATTATTTGATCGTTTTGATAAAATTTGTTTTTCACTATAATTTTATTTATTATAATATAACTGAATTAATATACCAGAAAATGACATGAATAACTCTCAAATGGAATCAGGATAATTATAATTAAAAGAAGAGGAAATTTTTAATTTCTTTTCATAGTAGTATATCGTTTTCTTATTATTAATGTAGAATATCTTATATTTATATTATAGAATTTACATATTTAATTTAATTTCATTCTTTCTATGTAAGTATAATAAAAATATATTAATATAATTTGCTTTTTTTTTAAACCATTCTGATTAAAGATCTTATTGTTTCATATGAAAATTAGAATTCCACTTAACCTTGCCTAATGCAGATGAGAGCGAAGGATTGTTCAAATTATTTGTGTATTTATGTCATCGTTATCTTCCTTTAAAAAAATTCCCAATAAAATATCTTCTAATATATCTATTCTCAAATACATGGCCGTCTATTTTTTGAAATTCGTTACTCAAAGATACAATAGAATTTATTTGTGAATTTTCATTTAACTTCTCAGATCCTTGAGAATGTAATCCATCTGAAAAATTTATTATATTATAGCTTAATTTTTTTCAATTATTTTTGATTTAAATGTAAGAATAAGTGCAATTTAAAACAATCAAGAGAATACTTTTTAATTACAATGTATTTAAAAAGTTAATTATAAATAATTAATTTTAATAATCATTTATTTAAATATTTTTTTCATTGTTTCTCTTTAGAAATATATCCTCATCAATATATATATACATATATATATTAGTATTAATTTTACAATTAAATTTTTAAAATTTTTTTTAAAAAAAAATTTTTTTTTTTAAATAAAAAAATAAATAAATAATTCAATTAATGTTTTACAAAGTTTGACAATGATTAATTAAATTACAATTCAAATTATTATTAATTCAGTGATTTTTTTTACTAGCATGTCTTACTGTGTGTGCTTTTTTTTTAGTTAACCAACTTAAATGAATGTGTCATTTTATTAAAGAATGCTTTATTTACATAAGGACCGTCTCATTTCTGGATTTGTAATACTAAACTATAATACAATAATATTTTTAAGAAATAAAAGGTTTGTTTCTCTTTTCAAAAAAAAAAAAAAAAAAATACTTTGAAAAAAAATTACAAAAAAAATTCTAAGAAATTTTAAAAATTTTCCATTATGAAATATTACAATATTAAAATTCTTTTAATTCAATTTCATTTTATTTTTATCAATTGATATCCTTAAAAATTAAAATTTAAAATAATTAATAATGAAAATTAATTTTTTTTTGTTTTGAAATTTTTTTTTTAACTTTTAACTATGAAAATCTTTCAAATAAACAAAATATACCAAATAAATTAATTTTAAAATAATATTTTATAAATGTATATTATATATAGAATTAAAGTATTATTATATACTCAAAATGAATTAATATACATATATAGAATGTCCTTTATTCTGATTTTATTCTAAACATTAGTTTCAATTAATCGAGATTTCTAGATTGTTTTTTTTTCTTACTAATCTGCCTCATATCCTGGCTGGCATAGTTTTCTAAACATCCGTAAAATGGCTGCTTTTTGAAAACACCACCTGGACACAAGATTCCAAATTGATGAATCGTGTCCAGATGCAACGCGTGTCATTCCGTATCTTTCTGAGGGTGGTGGGCATAGCTTGTTTGGGGGGGGGGGGGGGTAGGAGGTGAGAGAGCAGGTTTCAGAATGAAATAAATATGTGGTGTACGTCTGACGCAAACAAGATGCAACCCTCTTGGATTTCAACCCTTTTTCCTTCTCTTTCATCCAGATGCCACTTCCGCTTTAAAATCTAAACCAATTGATTCTCTTTCCTCAACCATCTCAATTGCAAAAAAAAAATCAAAAAAAAAAAAAAAAAATACAGATGCTCATATAAAGGGTTAAATTTACAGGTTTCCGTACAGGTTTTGCAAAATATCCATTTTTCTAGGTCATCCGGTCATACTTGATAGTAAATTTCATCATCACCAAAACATACTGACGAAGCAGCTGAATGCTGGTCCAGGTGATTTGTTTTTGATGCTATTACTGATGATGTACCTCTTGGGCAATCCACCCACACCTGGTGGCTAAGGTCCATTTATTCTGGCGCCGGCTCTTTAGATCCAAATGAGCATATGCAACCCCAGATGCACCCGGAGCCAAATTACCTCAGCAGCCCTTCATTATCAGATAACAAAGCCGAACAAAGTTGAAAGATTTCTCCTGTTTTATACCAACCAACAACACATGGCTGCACTCGGGATATTCAATTACCAGATAATTGGACATTCTATTAAATTTATGACCTCCTTATTATTATTTTTTTTACACCCAAACTAAAAAAAAAAAAACAATTTCTACCCGAAATAAGAAAAACAAGGTTTTTTTTTATTCATTTCGTATTCAAGACAACGAAACAACCCCTTTGCATGCGTTGTTTTCCAAGTTATCAGATCATCTCTACTATACAACTGACTCGTTAATCCCACCCCACAGGACATAAGCAACATTGTTAGATTTATAATAAGTGAGCTTCATCTTCATTATATTTGTTCAATTTTGAGGGTTGAAAACTCGTTCGTTAGGGAAATAATCAACTTGGCTGATTCCAGGTGAATATTAATTACCCTTAACAACCACCTGTTTTCATATTTTATTAGGGCTGGAAATACATTCAAAAATTGTAATCATCACATCTAAAACCAATTACTATTTTAAACAAATTTTAATGAATAATATAAATTCTAGGCTTCTAACAGAAATCGAGATAATTATTTAATGTTAAAAATATTATTTTAATATAAGAGAAAAAGTGAAAATTTTCATTAAAGAAATGATATTTTATAATATATTAATTATAAATAATAATACATATTCTACAATTTCTACATATTTATTTAATCGATTTTTTTTTAAAAAAATATATTTTCCTCTATTTTTTCTGTTTTTTTATGTCATTTTTTAGATTAATATAAATAATACATAATTTTATCCAAATGTTCAAATGTTTGAAAATTGAAAAACCCAACCAAAATTTATTTATTTATTGAAAAAAAAAATCTCCAATTTTATTACGTTCAAAAACAATTTGAAAAAAAAGAAACAAGAAAAAAATCTCGACATATATAATTAAATATTTTTTAACAGTTGGGAGATATAGTTTTCTAGGTCACATATTTTTTTTTATGTTTTCAATTTCTTTAACGCCTAAGATTACCATCTGGACGCCATCAGGCCAATTGTTTCGATTTCAAGACAAATGTGCAGTCGGTAGCTTAAATGAAAATTAATAAATCAGAAATAATCAGAACATTTGACCCAAATAATTATTTAAATATTTATCCATTTATATAATACAATTATTTTATTTATTTATATAATTTAAGATGATTTTCTTTTTTCTTTTAATTTATTATTCTAATTCGATTAAATAAATTAATTTATTGGCATTTTATGTTAGAAATTGATGTTGGACATCATATTATGTTATATATTTTTACTATCTCACCAGGAATAGTATTGCGAACATGAAAATTTTCGATATCCAAATTTTGATGTTTTTATACGTTTTAAAGGTTCCTGAATCATTTTCACTAAGGTTGAGAAAAATGTCTGTGTGTATATGTGTGTGTGGGTGTGTATGTAGACAAAATTACGCAAAAACGGTTTGTGCTAGAATCAGCAAATTTGGTAAATGGGATTATTCAGAATTTGTAGTTTTCTATCAACTTTTGAGAAATGTAACTCATTCCGACCATTATCTACCACGTTTTCATTTTTTTCCTCTAAACTGACCGTGAAAAAATGATATATGTTTAATAGTATGATTAAAGATTGCATAAAATTTGGTCTACGGACATTATTCAAAATTCGTAGTTTTCTATCAACTTTTGGAAAATTTTGCTCTTTCTGAAGAGGGACATAACCTACGACATTTTGATTGATTTTTTTTTCCTCTAAAGTTACCGTAAAAATAAAGATAGTTTTTCACATGATTCAAAATTGTATAAAACTGCTATTTATAGAATTTCAGCTTGATTGAATCGCTGAAAGTACAGGAATTAATTTTTTAACATTGCAAATCAAGCGCCAGCACATGGCATGGTGCCATCAACAAAGAGTCAAACACGCGCTGGTTTAATAAATATTATTTATTAATTTTAATTTATAATTTATAATTAATTTAATTTAATTTAAATATAATATATGTTATTTCATCAAATTCAAATTGCGAGATAGTCGAGTAGAGACACTCCAGCTTATTTTTTATTAATATATTTATAATTTTTTTGAAATTTAAAAATCCATTTATTAAATTAATGAAAGTAAAAACTTTATTATTTATATTTTCATTATAACATGTACACATTCATCACCATTAATAAATTAATAATATAATTTTTATAATTATCTCTTTAATAAAATTAAAATTATTTGAATTAATAAATACTGTTTATAGTAAGTAATATTAATTGAATTTCAGAACACATTTCCTTTAGGTTGTTTATATCTGTTATTGATGGTAGAATCTTGTTGATTGGCCAAACTTCCTGTTTCAATGCAAATAGAAAGAAATTGAAAAAAAATTTTTTTGAATGAGTTGTATTCATATTACTCTTAACTAAAAAAAACACACCCCAGATGCTCATCCCCTTCTTTGCAAAAATTGGCACAGTGAAAAAAAAAGGCCGTATCGCAGCTGTCCAACTAATATCGAGTCTCTAAAGGGTTATCCTCCTAGGAGTGGTTGTGTGGCCCAGATATGGGTGCATAGAAGAATGAATGCATCGAGATGGAGAAGAAGGAGGGGAGGGGGAGAAGGGTGGTTCTTAAAAGCGAGAAGGCACGCGTTCGGAAATCGCAGCTGGATATTGAGAATTGTTAGATAAAAGAATATTGAGGAAAAAAAAAAGAAAAAGGAAAGAAAGAATCAGCATTTTTTGATGAAGATCCGTTTTTTCGGATTTCTGGATCTATCAGTTGGTCAAAGGGAGATCGAATTAGGCTGTTGGGAGAGAAATTGCCAAGTCATAGATTAATGAAGCCATTTCTCAGGATTGAGTGATCAAAAATAGTAATAGTGGGAAATCGATCATTAAATTTAACGAACTTTTTTGGATTTCGATCTCGATATCAAAAGATACTTCAAAGAAATGATAGTTTAGATTTTACATTTAAATTTTTTTTTTTTTTTTCTTTTAATTCTTTTCATATCGAATAAAATTACATTTTTGACCAGTAATCATAGCAAATTGAAGGTGAATAATTGTTATATATTTACAAAACAACTTTTTAATGGTATCAGTGTAATCCTTTAGTAATAATAATTTCGGATGTCATTTTCACGTGATTCCTATCTCCTCGGTCAATCTCCCTTAAGGGATAACGACCCAACAAGGGGTGACCTCGAAATCGAAAATAGATCATAAACGCCATTTCCACACGCGTTATTAAAAACAATTATTAGATAAACAAATTCACACATAGTTAGCTAGTTTATATAATAATATGTTAGAATTAAATACCATTTTCATTATGAGAGAGTAAGCGAAAGAGAGAAGAAAATCCACTTATATATATTTATATGTATAAGTTTAATATGTGAAAGAATGAATTTTGTCTTTCTTTACATATTTATATATATATCCAATCACTTCTCGACCATATAATTAAGACCAAATTATAGTCGTATGAGGGTAGGTCAATAATTCCGTGACTTTTTGAAATTCCAGTCTTTTAAATAAAATAGTAACACTCTTCTTGTCAGCAGGCAACTATCAGTAGATCCCTGTCGAAATTTGAACTTGCTGAGTCCTTTAGATTTTGTTTGTTTGTTCTTTAATAGCAGACTACCTCGTGATATGAGAAGAAAATGGGGAAAAGTGAATTTCCATGAAAATCCATGAATTGGGATACGAATTGCTCCCTCGTCCGCCATATTCTCCGGATTTAGCCCCGAGTGACTATTTCATTTTTCCAAACTTGAAGAAATGGCTCGATGGAAAGAGATTTGAAATCATTTCACATAGAAATCTATTTTGATGATCTCGACAAATCTTATTTTTTATAGAGGATATAAAAATTGGACAAACGTTGGACGAAGTATATAGAGCTCAAAGGAGTCCAAAAACCTCTGTTTCATTCAAAAAGTCACATATTCTATAATTTAAAAAATTAAAATTCATTCATTCATTTATTCAGGGATTACTAAATTCAAATTTTCTTTGATTAAAGCAATCTCATTTAAATTATAAGTAATTTATATATATAGTTTTATTCCACTCCACCATCACAAATATTCTAGTAATAATAAAAATATTATTGATGATAAATTAAATAATAAATAATTAATTTCCATTGAAGATCGATTATTTTAATTTCTTTTATTTCAAAATAAAATTATTTTTATAAATAAATATAGATGATAAACCTGACAAATAATAACGAATTCATATATTTATTTGATTTATTTAATTCTTTCACAATGGGAATCAATTATTTTATTTTATTTTTTATTACATATCTATACTATGTTAATTTTTGATTAGGGTAATAAAATTCACTTACATTGTCTAATTATTTAAAAAAAAATTCTTAGGAGTTGGTTTAATGATGAGAGTTGATTAAACTTTGAAGACATTTTTATTATATTACATGTTATTTTTATTGTTAGTAATATAATTGATAATAAAGAAAAAATAGCATCATTAATTATATATATTTTATATACAGGGTGTTACTTTTAAGTTGTACTTACAATAGTACTGCTCTCTGGTAAGCTATAAGATAAACCGAATTGGTTAAATTAATAAAGAATTTTAATATCAAGAATTTTCAATTTGAATAATTAAGAAAATAAAGAATAAATATTTTGAATGTGAAGTATTAAATACATAAAATTAAAAAGAACATCAGCTATCAAGTCGATTACTGCTTAAGCGTAAAGGTATTCTATGATCTGTAGAGCGGATTCTCTCAAACTTTATCTTGATTATCAAGATCGGAGGCGCTATTTTTTTATTCAAGTAATTTTCGAATTTTAATCTCAGAGGCAGGGTGGACTCAGTTTAAAAAGCCCCATATAGAATAATTCCCCTTGCAAAGTTTTGGCTCTTGAACCCGGTACCATGAGGATGCGAATCAAGCACGTTCTACCCCCCCCCCACTCCGGGTTGTCATTAAATATTCTATATATAATACCTATTTACGATTTTCTATATTTATTATATTTTATTTAAAATATATTTAAATTAATGTATAAATAAACGTTATAGCATTGAAATCAGAAAAAAAATATTTATTTATTGATTTAATAAAAATTTATTTAATAGGAAAAAATAAAAAAATATTATTGGATATTTGTACTAAGTTGTTTTTATGTGGAAATTTATTTATTTTTATTATTATTTATTTATATTATTTCATTAGGTAAAAAATAAAACAAATTTCTATTAATATACTTCTATTAATTCTTAAAAAAAAAAAAAAATTGGGAAAAAGACAAGACACAAGAAAGTTAATTATATACCATTTTATTTCATCAACATTATCATAGACAACATCCTAAAGAATTAATTTATTGTTAATAATAATAAAAAAAAAAATTGTATTAGATTTAATGATATTTTTTTTTTCTAATTAATCTCAATGATTCGATGCTACTATGAAATGTTTATTTTATGCGAACCTTTTCCTCCCAATACCATGTTAAGTATTGTAACTCAATGGTTGCTCCATGTTTAATGGATTCTCAATCATTTCGAGTGGCAATTGTTTTTCATTAAAATTCAAGAAAAAAATTATGACAATTCAAATAACTTCAAATATTTTCATTAATTATTATTTATTTATTTTAATTTAACATTATACTACTAATTGTGCACTGTTTTTGTTTTGTTTTCACAGACATGAACTTAAATCAAAATCAAAATATTTAACTCATCTAACGACATTGTTGCATTTGATTAAACATTTTTTTTTTTTTGTTTTCTTTATTTTTCAAGAGATAATGATATCCGATTCAATTATCGATGAAAGAAAAATAATTAATGATAACTGTAAAACTTTTTAAGCAAAAACAAACAATCGTTGTCGTTAAAAAAAGAAATAAGACTAAGATAGATTCAATTAACTAATTAATAAAATAAATACATATAGCCCCATTTGAAAAAAACGACCCTAGGCCCGCATAACTTTTTGTTGTATTAAAATATACAAAGGGTGATATTTGTCAAGATTGATTTGTGTATTTTTTTTTTTTAGTTTCAATACTATGTTATTCCTCCGGGTGGGGTGTGATGATAAAAAAAGGGTTCAACACAGACATGAATTTGTGACAATATTTTATATTAATCCCAATTTAAAGGGGAAAATAAATACTCAACAAAGGGTTGTTTACTTATCATCGACTATCTATCATTTTGATATAATATCATGAATATATATGTATTTCCAAACATCTGTATATAAAAACGAGTATACATATATACAGTGGCATCGGGACGAGGAGGGGGGGGGGGGCACGGAGGGGCACGTGCCCCCCCCCCCAAACATTGTTAAAAAAATAAAATTAAAATCAATTAGTTTTGTAATTGAGAACCCAAAAGTAAAAAAAAAACATCTTTAAATTACGTATAAGTATAATCTAAACCAGTGATTCTCAACCTTTTTTTACTTTTAACGGATTAAAAATTTGGCGGCACACAAAGAAAAAGATAAGTGTAAAAGTTTACCATATTAAAACAAGTGGTCCCAAAAACGGTTTACCTTTTTTTTAGAACCAAATTGAAAAAATTTAGTAAAAAATTCGGAAATGTTTAAGAGCCTCATAATCTCGCGGCACACTAAAGTGCCACGGCACAGTGGTTGAGAATCACTGGTCTAAACGTTATGAATAAATAAATAATATATTTTGTCAAAATTTTTTCAAAGGGAGACCCCTAGACCCCGCTCCCTGCCCCCCAACTTAATAGATCACGCTACGCCACTGCATACACACATATATTCATATAATCTCATTTAATAATTCTTTTAATAAATATAAGATAAATTAAATTGATGTAAAAATATTTATTAATGGACATTTTTATGGGTTTTTTTTAGCAAATTATATTATTAAATAAAATATATACATATTGTATAAATGTTAAATCAATATTTATACTGGTTTATGTTTAAAAACCGTTGCGGAATTGCACACCTAATAAACGATGTGTCAATATTATTACTTTTTCTTTCTTTAAGTATTATTTATTGAAATGAGTCCAAAATGTATTTAATCTTAAATATTATACTTTTTAGAAAGTAAGAGAAAATTTTCTAAAAAAAAAAATTTTATTTTTTAAATTCTTTCTTAATTATAATTTCAATCAATTTTAAGATTGTTTGACTCTTTTGAATAACTTACGTATATACGCACATATAATTTTTGTATAATATTATATTAAAATTCTTCGTTTATACTTACGATTACTATTGAAAATCATTTTCAAATTTAATTAATTTACAAAATATATTATTTACTTATTTACTTACTTCTCTCTACCATATATGAAAATAGTGAAACTTCCTCTTATTTTGTTTTAAGTATTTGCTATTGAAATAAAATCTCACGGTTTAATAAATTAATGATTCTATTAATTTTTAGTAAGAAACTAGTATCATTACTTATTTGTAATTAAATTTAAATTTTTTGATCAATATCATAACTTACAAGTTTATAAAAAATTAAAATATCTAAAAAAATAGAATTACTATATTAATTTTATTGTAAATTTAAAAACTTGAAAATTTATATATTTATATTAAATATAAGTAATTATTTTATTCAAAAATAGTCTGAAATGGTCCCAAATTTGGTGACTTCGTCTGCTTTCGAGAAGATCGCTGAATATGCCGATTAATTTTTGTTTTTGTTTAGTTTTTTTATTTTCTGTGTCTTGTTGTATACACTATAAGGGACATTCTTCCCTATGTATATATAACAAATTAATAAATATATATATATATATATATATATATATATATATATATAGGCATCACAGGGTGAGAGGTTAGCGTACCTGCCTCACATTCTCGTGGTCTCGGGTTCAAGTTCCGGGCCTGGCAAGGGAATTTCTCTAGCTGGGGTCTATGGGACGGAGTCAACCCAGCCACCGTGATCAAAATTGGGAAAGCTACTTGATAGCGAGAAGAAAATCAAGGTAAAGGATGATAGGACCCGTTCTACTGATCATAGGACACCTAATTGAGATTACCGACTTGAAGGCGTTGTCCTTGCGTAGGACGTACAAAGTCCGAGGTTTTTTATATATATATAACTACTAATACTCAAGTCTGGTTTCATTATATTTTTTTAATTTACAAATAAAGAAGCTTTCTGGCGTTTGCAAAAATTTAAAATGATTTTCCTTCCTTATTGTTTGTTATATATATAAACGTTAGTAATTTCAAAGTTGAAAATTCTGAATGAAAAACTAATCGAGTTTCTGATTAGTTGTTGATGAGAGAGAGAGGCCCATCCATCAAATGGAAGGTATTCGGGCCCTTTGGCCCCATCATCTATTGAAAAATGAATTTTAATCAATGAACTATATCAAAAGGCTTTTGTCCAAAAATAAATCGATCTCGACCTTTTTACCTTGACCCTTGTTTCGAAAGCGGCATTGACCCGGGTCAGAAAAATTGTCCCGCGAGTGGGAACATAGAGGCCACCGCTCGAATTGATAATTGACTGAAAGATGTCCCAGTGTTTCTCCAATTAGCCGCTTCTTCCCCTTGAATTCGAGTTGGGTTTTGCGTGCATCGCCTCTTCATTAGGTGCGCGTTAATTGGACGAGTCAGCAAAATGCCGGCTCAATAAACACATCACTGTCCATTGTATTCAGTTAACTGCCTCTCAATCCGAAATAAAAAATAAAAAAAAAAATCGTCTAATTTGTCATTCAATAGTCCCTCTAAGTTGCATTGTGTTCACTTTCGATTTAATAAAACCTAATGGGAGGGTAAAAATCCTGTTCAAGGCATATTCTAGTTCTTGGAAACGGTTTGTTTTAAAAAAAAAAATTAAATTAACACAATCTCAAAATTTTTAATCTTTTATTATTATTTCTATTTTCTCACAATTTATTTTTTTTTTTTTAAATTATTTTTAATTTTTATTATTTCTTGTAGATTTTTAAAAGAAAGATGAGAGAATTAGAAAAATTTCGAATTACTATTATGAGAAGGAATCTGGATATTTTGGGACAAATCTTATTTCTTATCTTTAAAAGACTCAACAAAAACAAAAACCACAATCAATGATTTTTATTTAAAATTCATTTATTTTATGACCGAATATATTATTACTATAAATATATTATTATTATTACTATAAAGAAATTATAAAAATTATAAAAAAGATTAAATACCCATAATATTTTGAATTACCATAAATATATTTAGTAAAACTTTTGTGGTTTTTATAATTATTAAAGGCATTTTTATTAAAACACCACATATTTGTATAATTTATTTATTTGGTAAAACGGATGTCCGCTTGAGTCGGTACTTGATAACGGCTGCAGAATAAGCAATCGAAACGTTGTACATTTATTTAACTAAATAAATAAATTGTATAAATATGTGATGTTTTAATAAAAATCCCTTTAATAATTACCATAAACACTTTTTGATCTTGATCTGTTATTAAATTAACTTCAAAATCCTCTTCAATAAAGAAAAAACTCATGTTTATTGTTTAAAATGTTAATATTACAATTATTTTACATTCAATCTAGTGTAAATAAATTTTGATTAAAAATAAATTCACTTTAATTTTATAAATTAATTGCATTTTTTGTTTAGATCTTAATTTTTGTATAAACATGAATGAGACAGATGTACAGATCGATAATAAATAATTGATTTATTAATATTACTATTTATTTATAATATATTACAGAGATTCCAAATTATATTACATTGACTCTTTTTATTTTTATTAAGGCATTCATTTTTCTTTTAATGGTCCCAAACATTCATAAATAGCAAAAAACATTTATCTTTTCAATATACGGTTGAATGTCTAAATATTGTATTGAATTGCAAATGTGATCTATAGAAATCACAAAAATATTATAAAAAAAAATGGAACAATTCAAAAAAAAGTATTCATTACACAAAGCATGAATCAAAATCAGTGAAAGTTAATATTACTTTATTTATGATAATATTTTTATTATGATCTCCCGAAATGCTTCCTTATAGTTTGCACAAATTTCAATCCCCCTCTCCCCCCCACCCCTTCAGAAAAGTCCAAGTGCACTTTTGACGATGTCATTAGCACCATCTGGCCCACTAACTCAAAAACACTTTAATATTTCTTCACCCCGCATTTTGACCAAAAATGCACCCCAGAATGGCTCGCCCCCTCCTGATCGGGAAGCCCATTGAAACACACCCGGTAGATGAATATTACATCAGATCACAATGAAAATAGTAATGACGTCACCTCGCAAACACCCGAACAGCTGCTATTTAGCTAACCCCTTCAATTGGTTGCCTATTGAAAGGGTGGAAATTTAAAAGACCACCATCGGAAATACCTGTTGATGACAACTAACAACCTATTTTACTAACAATGGATACATTATTATTTTGAATTCTTCTATTATTCGAACGCGAAAATTTTTTGAAAGAACAAATTTGATTGTGAATTACCCAGATTAATAGGGGAAGGGCTTAAAAAAAATCATCTTCTGATTTATTATACATAAAAATAAAAGTTTTTATTTTGCTAATTATTTATATTTTTTGTTAATTATTTTTTCATGACGAGGATGAAGAGGAAGTGGGTAATTAAATTTCTGTAATTCTCTAGTTTTTATTTAGAAATGAAAAACTTTTAAATATATTTAATTAATTTTAATCTTTTTCTTTTGAAGAGGTAATTCAAAGTATATACAAATTGGTTGATAGTATTTATTAGTTGAAAGTGTTTTCAAATATTTTATGGTATAGTGATGGAAAAATATAATCGCCATGGGGGGTACTTTTGGCGGTCAATGACAATAGGCTTTCTCAACTAGTTGATTGTATATATGTACTATCTTAACAATTATTACAACGTTAAAAATTATTTAAAAATTTTGTTTTATTAAAATTATTACAACACATTTATTACAATTAATTAATTAATTTTATTATTTTAATTAATTATTTTATCATCTTGAATATATATTTTGAATTTTATAACCTATTTTATTCTTAAAATTATCTATTTTTTTATTTTTATTAATAAAATTATAGTGAAATTTTCTATCTATAGTTTTTTTATTTTAGTTTTATAATATTTATTTATTATTTTTTTTTAAATAATTGATTTAATAAAAAGTATATTGAAATCTCCTTAAAAATAATTAGTTTAAAATTTTCATTGATTAAAAACTCATTAAAAACCCTTAACAAGAATAGTATTTAGTTTCTTTTTCATTATATCTCTAAAAACAAAATTAACCCCCATTATAATTAAAATAAATATTTTTTGTTTAATTATAGTGTTTTTTGGAATGGTTGCATCTGTCCCTCAGTTAAAAAGGGTCCGTATCTAAGGACGCTTAACAACAGCTGCCCTCTACGTACCAATCGGAATTATCAATTTTTACTTTCAATGCTTCGTTATTGGTAGTTATGCTAGTAATTATTTTATTATAAATATGAAATACAAATATTATATACAACAAGTTATTTTTTTTAATATAAGTACTATTATAATAAAAAAAAATGGTGATAAAATTTTCTTTAAAATTTAAATTAATTTCACTAATAAAAATTAATAATGATAAAATCAATTTCTTTATATTCTCAACTTTTAATAAATATATAATAATTATTACTTAATCACTTAATTTTTCTTTAAATAATTTTTTAACATAATTTCAAAGTTAAAATTTTAATGATATTAATTACATATAAAAGTAAATAATAAATAATGAAGAAATTCATGATCTCTATGCTTCTTAAAATATAAGGGATTTATTTATGTTTATTGCATTTTATTCAATTCAATCAAAAGGTATTCTTTACTTTTTAAAAAATTTTTTAAAATAAAAAATTGATGTGTAATCGAACTTAGTCTTTAATTTTTTAAAGTGCAAATCACTTAGGGGAGAGGGGGGTATTTCGATGAATTGTACGACCTGTATATATATCTTTTGTGATGCAATTAAAAAGAGATCAACTGACAAATAAATAAGAAAAACTTTTTTTCTTTCTCAAGTGTTAATTTTTATTCTTATTAATGTTATTATATGAAAATTATGCTGATCACGATGATGATGATGATGATGAAGATGATGATTATAAATAACAACGAAAAGATCTTGAAAGATACAATCGAACCCGATAAACGGATGGTCAGGGGACACCATTGATTTTTCTACCAAATGAACAGGGAATTAAAAATAAATAAATAAATAAAATTATAACGTTTTATTATTAATATAGTTTATCATGGTTTTGTGGAAAAAAAAAGAAAAAAAAAAATATAATCAACATGAAATTTAATGTCGTCTAATCAAAATGATACTATCTTATATCTAAATCAAGAACCGTGAATAATTTAATGACTATTCCTTCAAAAAAATATTAATATATATATATATTATTATTTTCTTATTCTTATCTTAAGGGATGATTTTTGAATAAATTAATTAAATTTAACCGTGAAAACGACATAGATACAATGTTTTGATGATTCTTAATTTTTTTTTCTCTCTTTTAAACACACCTGCTTGAAATTCAAATTTATTTTTTTTCTTACTTCTTATTAATTTTCTCAAATGAACACCCTCTTCTCTCGCACTTTAATAATAATTAAGGGTTGATACTTTTTTAATAATAGTCAAATTAAATATCCATAGATTAATCTTAAATTATATTAATTATTTTTATTATCTTTATGTATTTATATATTTTGGGAAATATATTTTATCGAATCTCTCGAGTTTAATAATTAATCGAAGGGTAAGGAAAGAAGAGGAAATGTATGGAAATGTAGAAGAGAGTACTGGTGATGGTGACGGGGAAAGAACATTATGTCTTAATAAAACTAATGGGCACTGTTAGAGCTATTTAGCACCCTGGAGAGGCGCCTAACGACACTTTCTTCTACTTTTTAATTAGAATATATTAGCTCACAAAAGGTGTTCTAAAGATAGAGACTGATGGCTTTTTTTGTCTTTTCACTCCCATTAAAACAATTTTTAATTGTCAACTCTAAAAATATTATAATGTTATCACTTTTGGTGAGGATATATTTATTTTTATTAAAATAATGTCAACCTATAAATCGAAATTAACAAAACCTAAAAATATTATGATATAAGATTTTCTATTTATTTTTAAAACTATTGAAATCTTAGGTCTGTTCAAATGATTTATTACTTTTGGATATAAATTGGATATAAATCCATTGATATCCGATTTAGCTACCATGTCTTATCAGTTTGGCCAGCAGAGGGCACGGCTAATTTTCGGTTTTTTCAGTTCGTATTGTATATAGAAAAATTAAAAAATTAATTAATTAAATAATTTCCCTATATCCAAACCAAACAGAAAAAACCAAAAATTAGTGAATATGTGAATAATTAGTGAATTAATCAATGAAAATTTCTTAATGGCTGCACATTTCGACATTCATAACCATCTAATTTATATCCAATCTTTAATCCTTTTTATCTCGAAAACTAGAAGTTTCCCCAAGAATTGCCTAAAGAAAAAGTTTCTTAGAATTAATCAAAGAATCAACTGGCGAAGTTTCATCAAATTCTGCGAGGTGTAGGGGCCATCAAGTATATATCTTAAATTATATATTATATAGTAGGGATGGCGAATCTTTTTGGATGTCTGTTCCACAAAATTATAAAAAATCTTTTTGAAGTAATTAACATGTCACAAAATTGTCAAGATTTTTCACTCCACCACCTGCACCGTTAGCGTTAATATATGTATAATCGAATATTTTTGTATAACTTCTAACTATTCTGTATAAAAGTATTGTAATTTTAAATATTAAACTTTATATAAACAAAATAAAATGATTATTAAAAAATTTGGAATTTATTTGTGGCAAATCCTAAAAATTGTTTATTATTTTTCTTTATTTTTATTTTATGGAAATTCTTTAATTGATTTTAGATTCTAGTGGTGTGAACTCACTATATTATTTCCAATATTTAACTGAATATTAGGAAAATTCACTTTTTGACATTTTTTAAATAAAATCCATCTTGTTTTATTATCCTAATAACTTTCTTTCTATCTCAGATGATAATCAAAAATTTCAGAAATTATTAAGATATCATCACAATGAAAAAAGTTATAATTATTTAAAAATAAGCTTGTCTTTTTGTGCGTGCCATCAAAATTTTCAAACGTGCCATAGGTTCGCCATCCGTGTTATATAGCATATTTTAAATTTCGCTCAACTTTATGCAATTTGAACACTCAACGTCAAGATTTATAATCCAGTATTTTATCATTGAACTTTTTTTTTTTTTTTTTTATAGTAGGTGAAATGCCTTTACACACAGAGTGTCGGGCTCCGTTCCAAAACGATCTACCGACTAAAACACCCCCCCCCCCCTACTCCTTCTTCCTAATTTCTAACCCAATTCTCCGCGAAAGGTATCGCCTTTCGACATATCATCTGTCGCAGAGATTGTTTTTAATTTACAGCCCTTAGCTGGCCTTCCTTCATTTTTAGTATATCTTGTATATATTGAGAGATTATGACACATTGAACTTAGTGTATTCTTTATTTAAAAATAAAAAAGAATCTCTGACATTTGTATTTCAGGACAACGTCTATCAACCTGAGTAAAAGTGTTCTATGATCAGGAGAAGGGGTCCACTCAACCTTTATCTTGATTTTTTTAGATCGGAGGCGCTACTTTATAAAAAAAGTAGCTTTCCAATTTTAAGCTGGGTGAACTCTGTTCCATAGGGCCCAGAGCGAAATTTCCTTGCTAGGCCCGGTATTTGATCCTGTGATCATAAGGATGGCACTCAAGCGCTTTGACTCCAGACTTCATATTTTAAAATGGATATTATAAATTATAATACAACTATATAATAGTTTTTGGTTATTTGAAAGTAATATTTTACAGTTTATGTTTATGTTTATAATTATTTTATAATATTTAAAAATAAAAATTGAAAGTAATTGGGTCGATGTAGTGAATAGTTGTAGTGATTTTGTTTTTTTTTGATTTTGACTGCGAGGGCCACTTTGTTCCCGCCTCTTCGATTGAGTCATGTTCAACGATCTCGTCGCCTGTGCATATTTGAGGGTGGCTGTTGTAAACGGCCTCGCTTTACAGGGGCTGGAAGGGGGAGGGGGTATCCCACTGTCTGGTTTGACAGCTTGGTCGAGTGGCTTCGGAGGAAGCTCTGTTTAATGTCCGCCACGGGGATGCTTTTCGGTGACGAGAGGGAAAAACGGGGGTGGTTGCCTTAAAACCTCCCCAAATTGATGCGGGTGTTATGCACGCGTCATTCCCTTCTCTCTTTTTCTCTTATATATATATATATATATATATATATATACTATTATATACTCTCACTGTCTCGACATCATAACATGGAACGTTCGCCTAGGCTTGCAGTAAATAAATAAACGTTGGTGCACGCGTCGTAACCCCTCCTCAAACCACCAAAAAGAATAGCATGTTTAGTTCATTGAAAAGCGGCAAGTCCATTCATTTAACAGCCATCAATGCTAATGAATAATCACTTATCAACAGTGATCTTTAAAATTTAATTAAACCAATTATAATCAAACATTTGTTTTTTTTTCTAATTTAAAATATTAATCCTTCAATTAAAGAAATAATAAGTAACAAAAAAAGTGAAATAATTTTATTCCAATGTTTTATTTTATTTTTATTTATTAAAATAAAAAAATATTTTTAAAAATCATAACAAATTATAGAATCATTGATTTGAAATATTTTTTTTTTCTTTTAAATAAAATAATTAGGAAAATATTGTATAAATATTCTTATATTAAAAAAAAATATTTAAAGTCGATGAAAAATTGTCAAAAGAGCGAACAGAAAGTCACCGGGACAGACGGACGCCAAGTGAAGTTGAGAAAAACGTTATAAAAATTATCTCTTTTTTATATTTTTGATTGTTTACTTATTTCATATTAATTGATATTGGATTCAGGTAGGCTCTTTAAATTTTTAAATTTGATATTATATATTTTTATCATGTTCATTGTAAATGATGATGAAATGAAGATGAATTCCAATTTACATCATTGCATGTGATGGTTCAATAAATAAATAAATTCCTTTCAATATATGTTTTCCCTTACCATACATTTCTATTTATCCAATTCAATGTCTATTCATATTGAAAAGATTTCAATTTTGCAAACGTAGAATACGAAATTAAATAAAATTGCAACAACTTTCATCATAGAAATAATTTTATTATATGTCCATAAATGGAAATTAAAATAATTATTATAAAGAAAGATATACAAGAATATGAATATATATATATATATATATTAAAAATACATTTATGACACTAAAAAGTAATTATCAAATTGCGATTCATTGTATTTCAATCAGCCATTCTGATGAAAAAATTTCTTTATATAACATTATTTTTGTGAGAAAATTATTTTACAATTTTTTACTTTTCATGTTGTTTTTTTTTTTGTTGCGATCAACTTTTTATTATATATTTGATATTTTCATATTTTTCTATAAAAATGGACTTTTGATTACAATGAGAAAAAAAAACAAAACAAAACAAAATTGACATTAAAATTTGGCACTTTATTTAGGAATTTAATATATAATTATATATTTATATATTTATATATAAACAGACATAGAGAGAGAGAGAAAGAAAGAAATATACATATATAATTTATAAGGTATATTATTATTTCTTTTTTACTATCTTGCAAGAGATATTGCGATCACAAAAATTTTTGATGTCGAGATTTTGATGTCTTTATGTTTTGAAGGTTCCTGAATCATTTTCACTAAGGTTGAGAAAAATGTCTGTGTGTGTGTGTATGTATGTAACCAAGATTACGCAAAAACGGTTTGAGCTAGAATCATAAAATTTGGCATACGGGCATTATTCAAAATTCGTAGTTTTCTATCAACTTTTGAGAAATGTAGCTCATCCGGAAGAGGGTCACGTTTTAATTTATTTTCCTCTGGTCGTAAAACTAAAGATATATGTTTTTTTAGTTTTTCATATTGATTAAAAATTGTATAAAACTGATTGTGGTGCCCCACACCACAAATAGATGTCGCCGCGCCAATATGCACCAACTAAGGAAGTAGTAACAGCTATTAAATTTTGTATATGATGAGGATGGTATGAAACAATAAAATGAGTTATGTCTCCATCTCTTTGGCACCTCTCAAGCCTATATAAATATTTATTATTATTATGTATTTTAACATGGCGCAATAATGGAGTGCAGGTGTTTTCACCCCTGCATTGAAATCTATTTATTAGATGTAGATCCATTGAAAATGATGCTGACTTTTGTATGTGTGGGAGAGTAGGATGTTGGATGATGGAGAAGGCTAGTAATTATTGCCAAAGAGATGGAGTCAACTACAATTAATTGTTTCATACCATCCTCACTATATAAAATATTTAATAGTTGTTACTATTCCTGAATTGGTGCACTTGGCGCGACGCCATCTATTTGTAGTGTGGGACACCACACTGTTATATATAGAATTTCAGCTTAATTGAATCGCTGAAAGTACAAAAATTTTTTAACATTGCAAGTCACGCGCCAGCACGTCGCGTGGTGCCACCAACAAAGAATCAAACACAATCAACAATTAATTAAATTTTTAAATCATTTAATTAATTAATTTTTTAACCTTCCTATATCCAAATCGAGCTGAAAAAAAAATTAACTTGGAAATTAGAAGCGACCGAGAAATATTGAATAAGGATGGTTTCTTTGGAATTAAAATAGGAATCCACTGGTTTTATTCAAATCCCTGAAGCTTCCATTTTTGTAAACAATTACCTAAATAATTAAATAAATAAAAAGATTATTTGATAAAAATTGTATAAAACTGATTGTGGTGCCCCACACCACAAATAGATGTCGCCGCGCCAATATGCACCAACTAAGGAAGTAGTAACAGCTATTAAATTTTGTATATGAGGAGGTTGGTATGAAATAATAAATTGAGTTATGTTTCTATCTCTTTGGCACCTCCTAGCCTATATAAATATTTATTATGTTGACTCTGAGATATGATTGCTTTATGCAATGGGGTATTTTCACTCCTGCATTGAAATCTATTTATTAGATGTAGATCAATTGAAAATGATGCTGACTTTTGTATGTGTGGGGTAGTAGGATGTTGGTTGATGGAGAAGGCTAGTAATTATTGTCAAAGAGATAGAGTCAACTACAATTAATTATTTCATACCATCCTCACTATATAAAATATTTACCAGTTGTTACTATTCCTTAATTTATGCACTTGGCGCGACGACATCTATTTGTAGTGTGGAACACCACACTGTTATAAATATAGAATTTCAGCTTGATTGAATCTCTGAAAGTACCGGAATTAATTTTTTAACATGCAAATCACGCGCCAGCACGTGACGTGGTGCCATCAACAAATAGTGAAACACGCTCTGGTTTAATCAATATTATTTATTAATTTTAATTTATAATTCATAATTAATTAAATTTAATTTAAATATAATATAAGTTATTTAATCCAATTCAAATTTTTGAGATAGTCGCGTGGAGACACTCCAGCTTATTTAATTTGTTATATTTATTTTTTTTTTTTTTTATTTCATCAATCCTAACAAAATTTCATAAAATTCCAATTAAACATATGTTTTCTTTTATTATTTGTTTGAACATCAATTTTCACATGTTCTTTAATTAGTAGATTGATTTTTCTCTGCGATTTTTTCAACTCTCTGGGCGATTTGATACCTTCAGGGTGGTCCCCGAACGATTATTCAATTAAGGGATGATTTACGATTAACCACTGGGAGGTCGGGCATCAAAATTCACTCACCATCGTGTGATTAGAGAAGTAGCTGGGTAATTTCAAACACGCACCCCGATGGACCACCCACCCGGGGGCTCATTTGGCCAACTCCTCTACTCCAATTATTGATTGAAGATAGGGGCGATTTTCCAAAGGGTTGTTCGATGTCAAGTTCAGCGCTTGTCACCACCAACCAACCACTCCAGGAGAATTCCAACTATTTGAAAACCGAACTGCATTGTTTTCCCACAAACGTCTCCGTGAATTCATTCATCATCCTCTCTTATCGTGGTAGAGAAAATAATTGGAAATCTTGGCATTGTCACATCGATCGGTTTAGATAAACTACGAGCTTTCATTAAATAAATGTTTTGACAACTTAAGGTTAGTTCTAAGCCTTCTGGTCATTTATTTTCTTGGTTTTCTTTAAATAGAATTTTAGTCTTTCACCCCTTAAAATAATATAAAAGATTTATTTTATTCTTCAGTTATATATTTATATATAAAATAACCTCATTCTCATAAAGCTAAAAAATAAAAAAAAATTAAACGTAAGCTCAATCTTCTTTATTATGATGGAAAGTGTTTAAAAAAAACAGAATCACGATGGATCGATGGAATGAAGAAACATCTTCAACAAGGAGGACATTCACTCATGTAGTAAAAGATTGAAAATGGACACAATCTCATTCGAGCAATCCAGAATTCTAATCGATATTATTGAAAGGGTCAAAGATGGACTGAAGAACATCCATGAAGTATCTTCACCATGAAAGGATTGGATGACAGTGCAACTTACAGAAGATATATTATTGACGGAATCATACTTTCTTCGATAACAAACTTTTTTGTTTGCTTATTCAAAAACTAATTATTTTTATTTGTCAATGCATATGTGGAATTAAGAAAATATATAAAAAGTACCTATATAATAAGTATTTAATTACAGGTAGAAAAAAGATATTTTAAAATCATTTAACAGATTATTACAGGTTATTAATAAATTCGAGTATATATGAATTTAATACTTAGGTTCCAAATTATCTATCCTATAGAATTTGGAAATTAATTATATAGTACCTGTGGATCACCGAACTATCGCTCGACCCTTTAAAAAATATTTTAGAGAGAAAAAAAATAATTAAAAAGTATAATAACTAATTAATAAAATAAATATAAATAAATATAAAAAAATAATATTATTTTAAAGCTGACTAATAACTAATTAATAAATAATATTTTAGTGAAAAATTATTAAAAATAATAAAACTATCTAAAAATTAATTAATAAAATAAATAAATAAATATAAATTAATAATTTGGTAAAAAATAAACACGAAAATAGGTAATATATTAGGTTGGGGAAAAAGAAATCCATTATTTTTTCGGTAGATGGCTGTAGTGATCGATATCTCGTAAATTATCGATCAAACAATTTCAAATTTATGCTCGTTGTCAAGGTAACAGTTCGCACTAAAAGAATTCGTTTGCAGTTTTTTGTTTTGTCCATTCAGTTCTGAGTTACACGGCGTTAAAGATGGAAGTCAACAAAGAGAAAATTCGGTACATTTTACAGTTTTTCTTTGATAAGGGCGAAAATGCAAGTCAGGCGGCTGAAAATGTGAATAGTGTTTATGGTCCCGATACTGTAACAGCTAATTACGCGCAATTTTGGTTTCGTCGATTCCGTTCGGGTATTTTTGACGTTAAGGATGCCCCTCGCACAGGCAGGCCCGTCGTCGAAAATGTCGACAAAGTCACTGAAATCATCGAAGTGGACCGGCATGTTAGTAGTCGTAGCATCGCCCAGGAGTTAAAGATCGACCACAAAACAGTTTTAAACCATTTGCACAAAGCTGGGTTTAAAAAAAAGCTTGATGTTTGGGTGCCACACCAATTAACACCAAAAAACATGATGGATCGAATTTCCATCTGCGAAGCCTTGGCCAAACGTAATGAAATCGACCCATTTCTTAAACGGATGGTGACTGGGGATGAGAAATGGGTCACATACGACAACATTATGCGAAAGCGATCGTGGTCAAAGCGTGTTTAAGAAATTGGCATCAAGGGAAGAGTGTGAAAATCAATTGCTGGAGTTTTTCGCTAATAAGGACCAAGACTTTTATGAGAGAGGCATAATGAATCTACCATTAAAATGGCAACAAATTATAGAACAAAATGGTGCATATTTGACCTAAATCGGACAATGCAAAACATGTTAAATAAAGTCTTGAAGTTCACGTAAAAATAATGGATTTCTTTTTCCCCAACCTATTATATATAAAAAATTAAATAATCAAAATTAAAAAAAAAATTAAACAACAAAACAGATTAAAAAATTTCAAATATTTTTATAAAAAATATCTAAAATAATAAACCTAACTAATAACTAATTAATAAATATTAATTATAAAAAATAAATAAAGGACAAAATATATGAAAAAATTTCAAATATTTTAAAGGAACACAAATATCAAAAAAATATCTTTAAAACAATAGAATTATACATTCCTTAAATGTTTTAATGCTGCATTGATCGCTCTCGAAGAACTTCTAAATTTCTAAGATTTTTTTTTTTTGGTGAGAGATTAATAAATATATTGAGAAATTTGATTCTCTAAAATATTATTAAAATAAATATTTTTAATTTTATTTTGAAATTAAATAAAATATTTTACAATATTTTAATAAAAAAATATTTTTACAATATCAATTAAAAAAGAATGACAAGAGGCAAATATGGATAATGTTATTTATGACGTCATTTAGATTTACTAATTTAAATCAAGAAAATACTAATTAAGTTGATTTTTCTCGAAGATGAAACCAATACAGATCGATTTGTCTTTATAAATATTATCTATAGTGTGAATTTAAAAAAAATTCATCGAGAGAGCGATTTAATATCTCAAAAATATACAAATATATATATAAATATATATACAATTTTTGCTAGTATAATTAGATAAAATTATTCAATTAGAATTAAACATTTTTTTACATTTTTCACTTGAATAGTTTATTTCTAAGGAAATTAAAATAATCTTCATGAAGATAAATAGCGTATTTAATTATAACCCACACATAACATAATTTCTTTTTAAATACGATTATTTTTTTAGTTTCAACTCTCATTTTGATAAATATATTAATGATTTGTTACTTTCATCTTTATTAATATAGTATATTAAGTACCGTGAAACCCAGGATGTATAGTCTGGATGAACTTACTATGAATTTCTCTCTCTCTCTCTCTCTTTCCTTCTCGTTCTTCCTTGTATACTGCAGAGCAGCCATACCAGCCCAGGAAATTCAAACCGTAAACATCTTTTTTTCATTCCTTTACATATATTAGCCTCCGAACTAAAGGGTTTTTAAGAAAATTTTATTTTTTTATGACATAACAAATGGGTTTATTTATCTATCATATAGAAGAGATAAACAAAAACCATACTCTATAAGAAACCTAAGAAAAAAACTTTGCTTTATTCTTAAAAAATTGAAATTAATTAATAAATTATTTCTATAAATAATATTTCAATGAACCATTAATTATACTCAACTTTATAGATTAATATCTAATCAAGTAAAAATATTAAATTGGTAATTTTAATTTTCAGTCATATTTATTCCTATTTATTATATAGAAGTATAACTTTAAAACAGAGTAATGCCATATAGCATGAGCGTTGTTTTCTATTCCCTCCATCCATTTTTATCAAAATTTTCCATCTTTATCTTTTACACGGAATATTGAAATATAATAAATAGATAATTAGGTTGTTCACAGATTGTCAAATAGTAGGCAAAAAAATAAAAATATAAGCTTATGTTGTAGTTTAAACTTTGGAAATTTTCAAAATAAAAAATATAAAGAAATAAAAAATAAGCAACAATCTCGCTATTTGAATTGGATTAAATTGCATATTATATTTAAATTAAATTTAATTAATTATAATTATAAATTAAAATCAATAAATATATATTAAACCAGCGCGTGTTAGGCTCTTTGTTGATGGCACCACGTTACGAGTTGGGGCGAGATTTGCAGTGGTGTTAAAAAATTAATTCCGGTACTTTCAGAGATCAAATCAAGTTGAAATTCTATATATAGTAATTTTATACAATTTTTAATCATATGAAAAACTATCTGTATTTTTACTGTCACTTTAGAGGAAAAAAATCAAAACGTTGTAGGTTATGACCCTCTTCAGAAAGAGCAAAATTTTTCAAAAGTTGATAGAAATAAATAATATTTATTAAACCAGCGCATGTTTGGCTCTTTTTTGATGGCAACGACGTGTTGTCGCGTGATTTGCAGTGTTAAAAAATTAATTCTGGACTTTCAGCGATTCAATCAAGCTGAAATTCTATATATAACAGTTTTATACAATTTTTAATCATGTGAAAAACAATCAAACATATATCTTTATTTTTACGGTCAGTATAGAGGAAAAAAAAATCAAAACGTTGTAGGTAATGACGCTCTTCCGGTTTCTCAAAAGTTGATAGAAAACTACGAATTTTGAATAATGCCGGTATATCAAATTTCATGATTCTAGCTCAAACCGTTTTTGCGTAATCTTGTCTACTTTCATACACACACACAGACATTTTTCTCAACCAGAGTGAAAATGATTCAGGACCCTTCAAAGCGTATAAAAACATCAAAACCTCGACTTCGACAATTTTCGGGATCGCAATACTATCTTTGGCGAGATAGTAAAAATAGGTATTTATCTTTTATTTTTGGAGTTTGAATTTGAATTGTACCGAGGTGGAACGATGTATTGATTAATATAATCTAAAGAGTTCTTTGTATTATTATTTGTATAATATTAGAAAAAATGGGGACCTTTTTTGTTAACACATAACTATAGAATTTTTTTTTGATTTCCTTATAAAAATAACGTAAAATGAATTCAATGTAAAATCCGGTACTTCCCCCTAAAAAAGTTCTATTTTTTTCAATTTTATAAATAATTTTTTAAAAAATCTTTACAAAAAATAGGCAATCCTAATATATACGAGTAGTATACAATATTGTTTGATTTTTTTTCCTCTCTTTTTATTCATTGATGATCATTTTTCAAAAGATTACTTTTACTTTCAATCGACTTCCGATCCCGGGAAGTGATCCTCTTCCTTCATTCACCCCCGAGTTGGTTGTTGGCAACTCGATCTAGAGAAGGGAAGGGGCAACACGCGGGCCCTTCCGACCACTCAGACCTCCGTCCGGTGGGTTCACTTGTTTTGCGCACGTGGCTTTTGAACACGTGCAAAAACATACAAGCGGATCAGCCATTCTACAGGCAAAAAGACGGAAAGAAAAACAGAACACCAGAACAAGGAAAGGGTGTTCAAAATTAAGTGTGCCCCGATTTTGATAAAATGGTTCTTTTGTTAATAAAAAGGACGGAAATCTTTCTCTTTTTCAAGGTACACTATTATACTATAATGTATTAGATTATCAGTATGATACAAAAAAAAATAATAAAATAATGATGTTATCGTAAATTTCACTTTCATCCGTTTAATATGAATGAAGATTTAAGTAAAAAAAACTGAAAGAAAATAATTGAATGACTTAATATGTTCATCTTTTTACTATCTCGCCTGTTGAAAAAGAATGTCTGTGTGTGTGAGTGTATGTAGACAAGATTATGCAAAAACGGTTTGAGCTAGAATAATGAAATTTGGTACACAAGCACTATTTAAAATTCGTAGTTTTCTAAAAGCTTTTCAGAAATGTAGCTCATTTGGAAGAGGACCCATTACTTACCACGTTTTCATTTCTTTTCCCTCTAAACTGACTCTAAAATTAAAGATATGTATGTTTGATAGTTTTTCACATGATTCAAAATTGTATAAAACTGCTATATATAGAATTTCAGCTTGATTGAATCGCTGAAAGTACCAGAATTAGTTTTTTAAATTTTTTAATACGTTGACTGCCAATCACGTCCCAGCTCGTAACGTGGTGCCATCAACAAAGAGCCAAACACGCGCCGGCGCGTGTTGAGATGTTCTGTCTTAAAAGCCAGTTTAAAATTAAATTTCTCAATTTCTTTTTCAAAGTATCGAAGGAAGTTAATATAATATAATAATGAAAATATATTATTAGATGTGTATATGATTATAAAATAATATCCCTGTTTAATACATATTCAAATTGCACTATCCATATAAATATACGCATTGAAAAATCCATATAAGAGATGTAATGGGTACATCAATTGCTTCGTCCCCATCAATTACCTAGTAAAACCTATCAAAACTATGATAAAAGTTAAATGCAGTTAAAAGCAGGTGAAAACAAATAAATATAATATTAAGACAAAGTCTTCTTATTTCAATAAAATGTTATCAGTGAAAATTATGTTAAAAACTTTAAATCCTATGATCGGATAGAATAAAATTTTAATTAATTTTCAAATATAGTAAAAAGCTTGATTATTCAATTCAAATTTGCGAGATAGTCGAGTGGAGACACTCCAGATTTTTTTAAAATAATTTATTTCATCAAAATTAAATTTTATAATTAGTACATATCAAAATTTATTTATTGATTTTGTGCATTAAAAATAGAAATATTGAAAAACTTAATTGTATTATCTATTAATATGCATTTACTCATAAAAGAAATGAAAAAGGCCGCCAACAGAATCACAATATACATGCAATGTCATGTAACATGGTTGTGACAGGCGCCAATCTCTTTAATCCACTGAACAGCGGATTTGTTTGACTTTTAAAAACAACAGCATGTTTTTTTAAGTTTTAATCCCAAAAATGAAAAATACATCACGTAAATAAAAAAATTTCATGTTCCGAAATGAGACTTATTGCGGCCGGCTAGAAATTATATTTCTTTAAAACAAGAAAATTAATTTAAGCAATTTATAGTGATTTAAAATTAATTAATTAATTAATCATCCAACAACTTAATAATAATAAAAATTTTAATTACAAATTTAATTAAATCTTCTATATTAAAAGTTATTATTTATTTAACAATTTTTAGTAAAGTATTAATTATATATAAACTTTTTAATACTTTAATATATAGTAAATATATTTAAATGAACTTAAATAATTTAATAATAAATTTATTTTAATATTATCTTTAAAATATAATTTATTCAAAATATTATTAAATTGATATTGTCATACCTTGGGAATGCCTTGCTATATTTTACTTATATAAATTCAAATCTCATCTACAAAGTATTATAAAATCTATTACTATTAAAAAGTATATATTGAAATTCCCATCAGGATTGTAATTATCATAAAACATTTGAGGAGAATATCAGGGGAGAAAGGGTGAAGTGGAAGAATAATAATTTTTATACATTCCTTTTTGTTTACTTACATTCCATTAAATGTTGCATCTTATCATGAGTATTGAGATTATTTTTATTTTCTTTCAAGTAGTTAAATTACCTACTTTATTTGTTATATCATTGTCTGTTAGCCATGACCTGCAATATTATAATATAATATAATATATAAACGTAGGTCAAAGAGCCGCTTTTTCTCTTTCCGGGATTTTTTACATATCAATTAAAATTAACCAAGAAATTAACGTGCAAATTAAATGTAAGTGTATAAATCTAAATATATATATAGATAGATAGATAAATTCATAATTGTGAAAAACCAATATTCGACATTTAAATAAAATAATAAATTACAATGTTTATTGATTTTTAAATGAGAAAAAAAGATGATTGTAGTTGAAAAAGTTGTTTTTGCTGTTGTAATAAGTTAAAAATGATAATTAAAAAAAAAGGATTGGATCTACTTTAATATGATTTTTAATTAAAAAAAATGTCCTATAAATTTAAAAAAGTATAATTCAATTTTAATTATTCAAATTTATTATTTTTTCAGTAAAGTACGTAATTTATTGAAAATTCTACTGATTATTGAAATTTATTTATTAATATTTAAAATGCTTAGATCAATAGATATTAAAATGAAAATAATTTATAATAAATTTTAAATAAATGTGTTCTTTCTCAAAATTGTTTAAAACCTAAATAAAAATGATTATCTTTTTAATCATCATAAATATATATAAAAACTATATCTATCTATCTCTGTGGCTCTACAGAACTCGAAAGTTCTTGGCAGCAGCAACCACACTTCTCCAAGTATCCCTATTCTGAGCCAAAACCCTCCAATCCATACCCTCTCCAATCTCCCTCACGATCCTTCCTACATTATCCACCCATCGCGTCCTTGGTCTTCCAAGCGGGCGTTTCCCACTCGGTCTCCCCACCAATATTTTCCTCTCCCATTCTAACCACGTCTCCTGTCCATTTACAGTCTTCTCAATTTAATAACCCTAACTATATCTGGAGATCCATAGAGGTCATGCAATTCCTCGTTATCCAGTCTCCGCCATTCCCCGGTGAACTCATCTTTCTTTGGCCCATAAATGCTTCGTAGAATTCTATTCTCAAATACTCTAAATCTACTCTCGTCCCCTATGCTCATAGACCATGCCTCACACCCATATAATACAACCGGCAAAATAATTGATATAAAAACTACAATTTAATTTAATACATACAATCCTAAAACAAACATATTCCTTCTCTAAATCGCACTATCTTTATATTTATGTTTTTATTCGTATAACCATCAAATATATATTTTCTATCTATTCTTACATATAGGGGTATATTTCAATTCCTTCAATCTTATTAGATCAATCCGTATAAAATTTTTTTATATTATAAAATCAATCATTCACTTATACATTCGCCATTTATTTGTTTTTAAAACCAATTAAAAACAAATAATAACTAGGTATATAATAATAGATATAAAATGTGATAGATTTTAAAGAAAATAAAAATTGAATAAAAATGGCCCAGGGAAAGAAATTTAAATAATAAATACCGTTGTTATCATCAAAAACATTTTTTTTTCTGAAAAAATATAGCCTAACATTGATTGATATTATATAAATGATTATGAATTAATTTCAATTAATTTCAAATAAGGAGTGTTCGATTTTTCGATTTTCCTCCCATTTGAAAAATTGGGGAAATTTATTAATATTTCTAAATAAACTTTTTCCTTTTACTTCGTTTCCTTAAAAAAAAAAAATATTTTTCATAATGTAAAATTTATTTTTATCCATTTCGATTGTTTTCATATTAAACCATAAATTCTAAAAAGGAAGAGATTTATTTTTTTCGATTTTTAAACACTTTTAACTGCTTGGGTGTTTCGATGCCCCTTCTTTGTGTTTCTTTCCAGCGACAAACCATTTTCCTCTAAATGTTGTCTATTTAATTAAGTGATTAGTTCCCCTGCTTCAGTAGCTGTTGTTTTTTTTTTCTTTCGTTCTCACGATCATCTCAATAATTTTTAACTTTTAATTTCACTGAACCGTTCCATCTAAGCTTTCCACCACTTTCCATTATTTAAATCCTACTTAACTCTTTTTTTTTATAAAAAAAATCTCCCAAACTAACTTCCTTTTAATTGATAACACACCCGGTTGGCTATTTTATCACTCGACATCCCTCAATTAACCCATTTATTATATTTCAATTACTGGGCCAAAAATACGAATATTAACTGAGAGAGAAAAAGAGAAAGAAAGAGCCAAAGAGAGAATTAAAATTAGCAAAAAAAAAAAAAAAAGATTTCCGCTTTGGTTAGATTTCGCATGGTGACTAATACAAAAAAATTGTTTTTCTTCTTATTCAATCATAATAAAAAATTAAAAAAAAATTATAATAAATAATAATAATTTCCTTTTGGTTGTTTTTAAGTGTGAAATCAGCAATTATAGATCAAATTAGCCTTAATTTAATTTCTCAATTTACTTTGGTTAATTTTAACCAAAAATATTATAGTTGAAATCAAGGAAGACCATTTTTTTCAAATCTTTATATAATAATAATTATTAAATAATTTAGGCATTTTCATGATACCCTATATATTGGTATTTATATTTTATAGATATATTTGTATAGAAATATTTTTATATATATATATATATATATGACAAAATTGTATAGAATCAATGTAAATATTTAAATATTTCAATTTTTATACCTAAAATATGATTTTTATTTAAACTTATATATTCATTAATAAATAATTGAGAGTAATTATATTATAATATATTATTTGGGTTGAATTTCATATATATATATATATATATATATATAATTAAGCTAATCTATAATGGTTTATTAGAAATTTTATTTTACTATCAAAATAATTAATAATTTTTAAGATTGTTATATTTAAAGCGCGGCATACTTTTAACGGTTTAAAAATTTGGCCCACAAAAATAAAGATAAGTGTAAAAATTTTACTATATTGGAAAAATTAGTCCCAAAAACCGTTTATCTTTTTACCGACCGACGATAGTAAGGGAAGTATTGTTTTTTTTAGAACCATATTGAAAAAATTTCGAAAAAAGCCGGAAATGTTTAAGAGCCTAATCCCAAAAACGTTTTACCTTTTTTTTAAAAAACCAAATTGAAAAAATTTAGAAAAAAAGTTGGAAATGTTTAAGAGCCTCATAATCTCGCGGTACACTTTTGAAAATCTGGTTGAGAATCATTCATTTAAAGTTTGAATTTTTTTAAATTGATTTTTAAAGATTTTAATTGAAATCTTTTTTTTTAAATAAATCTATAATTTTTATAAGACATTTATTTATACATATTAATTTCGGTTCTACAAAATTAATTAAAAAAAAAATAAAAAAATATGTTGAATTTAATTTACTTTAATTTAAATTTAATATAAAAATTTAAAAATAAATAAAAATATAATTAAATTCTAAGATTTAAAATAAAATTAATTATTAAATAATAACTAAATCAAGATCTAAAACAAATTTATTATTTTTTCTCTTAAAATTAAAATTCTTCTTCTTAAATCTTCATTAAATTCTCATTTTTTTAACACGAAGTATTTAATGTAAATTTCATATAAAATTCCCACATTTAAAATTTTTAATCACTTTAAATTAACTTATTTTATTTTTATTATTTGATAATATTATTATTATTATTTGGAAATATTTTTTGGATAATTAATCTTTGTAGCATTGAATGCAAATTTAATTCCGAGGTCAGGTCATTCGCTTGGTCGAATTTTATTTTATTTTTTTTTTTTTTTATTTTTTTACTATTCCTTAAAATATAGCCATTCATTCATAATAATTCGTAAAGCGGATTGAATGGTAGGTGAGGAAGTCACTTCCGGTCCAGGTGATCGTCCTCACGTGCGTGATCTCTGCGTGATCTTATTAAAGCCGAGCCAAGAGGCGAGTGCTCACGCAGAGTGAACCTGTGGGCCACAATGGCCCCTGGGAACCTGCTTAGCATAAACATAAACATTCATTAAAAGTTGGCAACTTGCTCAGGTCAGGTCCCAGGACGGACTACCATTTAATTAATTATTAATCAAATAATTTCACTGGAATAACAGAAAGAAAAATGAAGAGCTTGTAACTGCAACTGAATGGACGTTCAGGGTTCAAAGTTTCACATTCATGTTCACAAATTAATAAACCACGTTACCCTTCAATTTAGTTTAATATCATCCCTTGAAAATATTCAATTTCTTTTATTATTTCATTTTTTTTTTGTTCTAATGATTAATTAAGCTTAAAATAAATAAATAACATTTTAATAATTTTTATTTTATCAACTTTTTAAAATCTGTATTGTTTCTAGTCTATTTGGGGGGGGGGGGGGGTTAACTAGCCCTCAGATATTAATTCATTCATTAAGCGTGACGTCTTATTAAGAGAATAAATTCAGACAAAAATAATTAATATTAATTATGACAGCAAATAAAATTAAATCACGTATTGTTTCATCTCAAATGATTATATATATATATATATATAATATATATTAATTTATAAACCTAGATGCATAGCATCTTGTTAAATAAGTTATAAATCTAATGAAAATATCCAGGAGTTTCTATCTAATTAACCAATTTCTCACCAAGCAAGAAATATATTATGCAAATAAAACTAAATAAAAGGACAAAGAGATACATATTATAAGAGTATTTTATTTCTTTTTTAATTTTTTTTTTTAAATAGTCAATTATTAAAAATTATATAAATGCGAATTTAAAATAATCGTTTATTTCATTTAATATTGTAATCGGTGTTTAAAATATGAAGAGAAAAATCAATAAAATCTGATGTGAATATTTATTTACTTATTATGATTATTAAATTAAATAAAAAAATAAAATAAAAAAAAAATTAATTTGGAGAAGTTAAATCTAGAATATAGTGGTTCCCAACCTTTTTGAATCAAAATCCCACTTCGTAAGGCCGGCTTCATAATTCGCCCCCTATACATTTTAACATATAAAAATTAAAAATCATCTTACCTTTTTTTTTAGAACCATATTGAAAAAAAGCGGAAATGTTTAAAAAGCCTGATCGCAAAATCATTTGACCTTTTTTACTATCTCGTAAGAGAAAATTTTCGATGTTGAGATTTTGATGTTTTTATACGTTTTGAAGGTTCCTGAATCATTTTCACTAAGGTTGAGAAAAATGTCTGTGTGTGTGTATGTGTGTGTGTGTGTATGTGTGTGTGTATGTGTGTGTGTGTGTATGTAACCAAGATTAGGCAAAAACGGTTTGAGCTAGAATAATGAAATTTGGTACATGGACATTATTCAAAATTCATAGTTTTCTATCAACTTTTGAGAAATGTAGCTCAACCGGAAGAGGGTCATTACCTACCACTTTTTGATTTTTTTCCTCTAAAGTGACCGTAAAAATAAAGATAAGATATGTTATTTAATCCAATTCAAATTGCGAGATAGTCGAGTGGAGACACTCCAGCTTTTTTAAAGTTGAAAATGATTTCGCCCCCCAAAAATACTATCGCCAAAAATACTACAGTCAAATAATCGCCCCCTTTAAGATGTCGATCGCCCAGATTGAGAATCACTAATTTATAATGATTGAATATTTATTTTCTTTATTTATATGATTTTTTCCTACACTTTTTGTATTTTGAGCTTGAATTGAAAAATTATATTCATTATATTTATTTTTTTTTAATAAATTTAATAGACCTTCTTCTCTTTTATATTTTACTCAGTACATGAATACATTATAATTTAATAGATATTTAAAAATTAATTTTACTTCCCATCATTGTTATTATATTTATTTATGTATTATTAAAAATAATATGTTTAGTATAGTGAATTTGTACAAATTTTTTTATTATTAATATTCTCCTTTCTTTTCTCTCTTTGACAAATATTTTTATTTTATTCAATTTTTTGGATTGTTGGAATATATTATGCACCATTTTTAAACATTCGTTGTCATATTTTTGACATCTCTTAATTATAAAACTAGCTATTAGGTAATGGATCATACACATTTTTGCAATTTTAAACAAATTATAAATTGCATAAAAAAAAAATTAAATAAATAATCTATGTATCTCTGTGACTCTTCAAAACTCGAAAGTTCTTGGCCGCAACAACCACATTTCTTTAAGGGTCCTTTTCTTAAGCCACATCCATCCAACTCCTATTTTCTCCCATTTCTCTTTTGTTCCTTTCAACATTGTCCGCCTACCGCATTCTTGGTCTTACAATCGATCACTTCCCAATCAATTTCCTCACAAATTAACTTCTCGCCAGTCATTCATCTCCTATTCTTAGCATGTATTTTGACCATCACAACCTTTTTGATTTTATTACTTTTATTATTTAGAGATGCATAGACATCATGCAATTCCTCGTCTCCACCATTCCCCTGTGACCTCTTCTTTCTTTGGCCCATAAATCCTGCGAAGAATCCTATTTTGAAAAAAATAAATAAATATAAAAAATTGTATATTATAGAAAATTATAATAAATTTTATTGTTTATAAATCTATATTCTATTTCCATAGAGAAGGCTATATTTTATTTATTATATTTTAATTAAATTTTTTGGAAAGAAAATTCATTGCTATTTTATTTGTTATTTATTATATTAATCCATGAAAATATAATCTTAATGATTTCATTAAATTAATTTATTTTTATTATTTTGATCAAATATTAAATGATATAATATATTTTAATTAAAATTAAATTAATTATAATCATTTTAATTTCTCAAAATTCTAGAATAAAATTCTTAGTAGACCACCCTGATCATATACAAGATAACTATATCTCAATGTCACATCTATTATTTTTTTCCCTCTGTTTGCTGCTAGAGAAAAATATCTTTTTATTAATTTCCTGGTGGTCCTTTAATAAGAAATAGACTCCAATCCATTAGAGAGTGCACTCCGTAAATAGAATTTAACATAAATGACCTGGGAAAAGAAATTATTAATTGAAAATTTTTCTTATATTATATAAGTATATACATATATAAAAAAAAATCGGTTTCGTTTTAAGTTTTTAAAAGATGAATAAATATTTTTTCTGGTTCGTTTAACTGGATGAAAATTATAATGTAAAATGGTAAAAATATTCAAATATATATTTTTTTTTATTAATTTCGAAACTAAAGAAAATCTTTTTTGGGGTGTACTACTCTTTTTCATATACGCGTGCACATTAAGAAGATTTTTTTTATTCCTTTCTTCCCGAAGTCCTCATTAAAGCTAAAGTTCGTTTAATAGCTTTTTTTTTAAAACTTACAATCCGACCCCCATGGTAAGTTAATTAAGACAACAAAAGTCCTAACATAAATGGACGTATTATGATTCAGATTAACAACCTAACAGAGAATTTGTGGTTTTTATATTCTTATAAAAGCGGTAGATCCCAGATGCCTAGAAAAAAATGACCATCTTGCCACTAATGACCCTTTTATCCAACCCCTTATATTGTCTGGGAATAATTATTTCTTTTATATTACCATAAAAAAGAATATATGTATAATATAAAATTTAAAAAAAAATCAAAGACGCGATCAAAATAAAACAAAAAAAAAAAAAAAAAAAAAAAAACTAAAAAAAATTAAAATGTGTGTAAAACGTAATTTCTATTTTATTATTCAAATCTCATAGTTTACTTTAATACAATTAAGCAAATAAGATAGAATTAATTACTATAATTTATACAATTATATGAAAAGTTCTCAATAAAAGACGTCACTGGCGGTTTCTTTTGTTGAAAAATTTAATAATGACTTAAATCCAAATTGATACGGGGGAGTATGAATTCTTCTCCCCTCTTCTATAAATATCAAAGATATTATATAGTAGTTACTATCGTCGGTCGGTAAAAATTCAAGTTAATGTGTTCAAAATATGGAATCCAACTTATTTTTTTTTATTAAAATGACAATCTATATTTTTTATTAGGTCAATCAAGTGAACTTATAAAAAATCTCGTAAGTAAAGAAACTTTTATTTAATGATTTTCTAAGTAATAAGCTGGAGTGTCTCCACTCGACTATCTCGCAATTTGAATTGGATTAATTAACATATATTATATTTAAATTAAATTAATTATAAATTAAAATTAATAAATAATGTCTGAAATTATATTTATATATATATATAGCAGTGTGGTGTCCCACACTACAAATAGATGGCGCCGCGCCAACTTGCACCAATTCAGGAAGTAGTAACTACTGTTGAATATTGTATATAGTGAGGATGGTATGATAATAATTAATTAGATTGTAGTTAAATCCATCTCGTAATTTACGAAAGATATTGATGAATAAAAAATTCCCCTAAAATAATCAGAACGCCATTTGCTCTCACTATTATAATCTCAGTCTCAACATGAAGGGATATGTATATAGGGGCTTGGAGGTGCCATAGAGATGGAGACATAACTCAATTTATTATTTCATACCATCCTCATCATATACAAAATTTAACAGCTGTTGCTACTTCCTGAGTTGGTGCATATTGGCGCGGCGACATCTATTTGTAGAGTGGGGCACCACAAGCAGTTTTATACAATTTTTAATCATGTGAAAAACTATTAAACATATATCTTTAGTTTTACCACCACTTTACAGGAAAATAAATCAAAACGTAGGTAATGACCCTCTTCCGGTTGAGCTACATTTCCCAAAAGTTGATAGAAAACTACGAATTTTTAATAATGCTCGTATACCAAATTTTATGATTCTAGCTGAAACCGTTTTCGGGTAATTTTGTCTACAAACACACACACACATAGACATTTTTCTCAACATTAGTGAAAATGATTCAGGACCCTTCAAAGCGTATAAAAACATCAAAATCTCGACATCAAAAATATTCATGATCGTAATACTATGTCTAGCGATATAGTAAAAATTTTAACAAAAATAAATTGCTTATTTTTTCGAAAAGAATTTAATATTTGAAATAAAAATTTGTTTTATTATTTTTCCTAAATCATAAAAACAAAAGACTTAATATAAGATTACTATATTAGAATATTTGTGAAATTTGACTATTATTTAAATATAAATTAAATAAAAATATTGCACAAATTCTAAATATTTTTTATTATTAATACATTAATTGCTAATTTCATAAAAATTATGAAGCGAAGACTAATTTGAGATATTTTTCAAAATACGAAAGAAGGTAAGATTTGAATTTTTTTTTTAAATTAGTGAATTAATTCTATCTCTCTTGTGCGAGAGAGTAAAAATATATTTATTTTTTGATTTATCATTGAATATATTATATAACATTGGTTTCCTATACATATACATAATTTCTTAAAACTTTAATATAAATTATTACCAGTTGCTAGTAAATCATTTCTAATATTATATAAACTTAACTTTTAATTTTCTTCTTTAAGATAATTCAAACTTTTCTTTTGAAATATTATTATTTCTTGTAAATAATAGCCCTACATATCATCATTATCATCATTATTTAACATGAATTGAATACTTAAAATTGAAATTTAATTTCTCGTTTTCTTTTTAATTTCATTCAAAGAAATCAATCACTGCCGAAAATGTATATTATTCAGTTAAACCTAATAATTCTTGATTTCGACGTCTGACCCTGAGCCCCATTTCAAGTCTGCATTCACCGCAGCGTGAAAAGCGAGCCTGAGGAATTGTGGGGAGGTGAAATAGTCTTACGACGTAATGACGATGAAAATCATTTGCATAGTGCAGCCAGCCAAAGCAATAATAGCATTGTCCTGTCTTTGGGGCCCTCTTCGCCCTCCAATCAAATACCCTACTACCAATACACTTACACACAAGTATATATATATACAAGTACAAAGACCACGTACATTCATAAGAATCCATTCATTGAACTTAATAAGACAGGATGCTAGACGCCGGAAGCCCCTCAAAATCAAGATCCCGCCCTCTTTTTAGGGATTATTCTTTTTTTCCTCTTTTTCTATTATTCTCATTCCTTCTTTTAATTGTTTTCAAGGGTTGACTTTTCGTAGTCGATTGGTTTCCCATCTCATGGTTCAACTCAGTAGTGAGTACGATAATGATGATAGATTCGAAGATAATTGGACGAAAGTTGTAAATGTTGTAACAGAGGCCTTCCATCTTAGGATGAAGGGAAATAGGAACATGAGAATCGCGGGATATGGAATAATAGATCTTACATCATTATACAATCAAAAGTGTGCTTTTTTTATTGATTATCGGTTAATAAGGTATTTCCCTCCAATTTGTATCTGAATAGAAATTTTGTTTTGTTTATCATCACGTAACAAATTTTCAAATTAAAATGGAAGATTTATTTTTTGTTCTATCTCTTTGGGAAACGACAACACTATCCTCTACCACTACCATCATTGATGATCAATTCAAAATCTATATAATAATAATAATAATAATAATTTAAATATTTATTTTGATTTCTATAATTTTTTTTTATCATCTAACGAAAATAAATTTACAAAATTAATTTCTTAAAAACGTAATTTGCCGTGACTATTTAAATCAGAATTTAGTTGATATATCCACTTGTGTTTATCATTTCGTAATGCACAGGATTCCATCCATATTGACTATATTTTATCTGTATATCAATAAATAATCATTTATTTGTCAAACATTCGTGTTTATGTAAATCATAAATGCCAAAACAGAGAAAAATAGATATAGTATTACATTATATCTTCTAAACCTATTTTGGGTTTTAAATGTATTTTTAGAATGATAATATTTATTAAAAAAAATAAAAACGAATTGTGTTCTCCAAATTTTCATTGTATGTGACAAGAAGATAAGCAAATGGTAAGCATGAAAGAAAAAATATCTAAATGAAAATAAAAAATATTTTATTGAAAACCTTTTAATAATTTCTGAATTTTATACTGATGTACTGATATGAAGTATATTTTTCCAGTGTGATTGAAATATCTTAAAATTGAAATAATTCTTTTCTAGATAAATCAATAACATCGGTAAAAAAGAAAAGAAAATCTTATTCACACGATTATATACTAAACAAATTTAAAACAAAACAGTGAGTATAGTACTGATAAAACTGCAAACTTCTGATGATGACGTTACTCTCTAAATCAGTGATCCTCAACCACTATGCCGCGGCACTTTAGTGTGCCGCGAGATTATGAGGCTCTTAAACATTTCCGACTTTTTTTCTAAATTTTTTCAATTTGGTTCTAAAAAAAAGTGTGCCGCGGTAAAAAAAAGATTGAGAATCACTGGTCTAAATGATCTTAAGTTAATTAAGAATTTATTTTGAAATAAAAAACCGAGTGTTGTTAATAATAATTACCTTAAACCATTAAATTTTATTATTGATTTTCAGTTACATTTATAGATTGAAAGTTGTTATAAAAGAAAAAAAAAATATTCATAAAAAACAAACAATTAAAATTTATTAAAAAACCTCTTCACTACTATTAATATTATTATAATTATTATTATATTAGATAGAGCGTATCTACATAAAAAATAAAATAAAAATTTATAAATGCAAATGTCAAAAGGACATTCTTGATTTAAATCTAAAAAATAATTAAAAATAATAAATAAATAATAGCCATATCCACATTTCAAATCACTAAAGACTTGAATTCATTTTTAATTTTTTTATTGTTTTATATAATTAAGACGAAAATTCGTAAATAATATAATTTTTTTTTTAAATAATTAATTTCAGTTTACTTTGGCCTAATTGGTGTTTAATAACCCAGCCCATTTGGCTAAAGAATAAGTACATAGCCTTACTAAAGAAGGTATTCAATTGAAGGAGGTGAGAGGGTGGGGAATAAAGAGGGCGGGCACAAAGGTAGACCTCTATTGTGCAACTGAGGCAAGAGTTCTAAATCACGGAAGCTGCAAAGAGAAAACTTCCTGCCTGACAATAGACAAAGCGAGAGCCTTGTTCCACCCCCTCAGACTCTCTCATTCAAATCCACCCTGCAGGTTCTTATTATATATATATATATATCTACATCCTGAACAATTCATTAATCCCTGTCAAATACAACCAGAATATACTAAAAAAAAATTTTAAATGATTTTTATTCAAATAGTTAATCTCATAAATAACTATAAGGAGGGGATGTGAGAAAGATGGAAATGGGAAGTGACTATTTCTACAATATTTTATAATGCTATTTTATCAATAAAAAAACCTCCGACTTTTGTACGTCCTACTCTAGAACAACGTCTATCAAGTCGGTTATATCAATTAGGTGTCCTATGATCAATAGAACGGATCCTATCAACCTTTACTTTGATTTTCTTGATCGGTGACGCTACTTTTTATCAAGTATCCTAATTTTCCTAATTTTGATCCTGGAGGCTGGGTTGATTTTGTCCCAAAGTCCCCAGCTAGAGAAATTCCCTTGTCAGGCCCGGGACTTGATCCCGGAACCACGAGAATGTGAGCCAGCTATGCTAACCTCTCACCCTGTGACACCTTCATTTTATCAATATGAAACCAAAAATTAAAATAAAATGATTTTATTACTAAACAACAATTTTGAAGGAGGATAATTTTTCTGAAGTAAAACATGAAGCATTTATCAATTTTTTAAATGGAAAAGAAGGGAAGAACTCATTTTTATAATTTTATGTCTAAAGATATTAAGAATTTGAATTATATTACATTATTTATTAAAAATTTTTTTATTAAATGAAAATTAAATTAATAATGAAATTTTACTTTGAGATAATTCATTTAAAGTATTTTTTACATTAGGATCTGGACCAGGGTCATAACATGTGTTTCCTCCGAAGGAGGTTCGTGGAAGGAAGTAATGGGTGGAGTCGTGTGGGCGGTACTTCTCTTTTGAAGAGATTTTTTTGAGTTGGCAACCACCAGCGACTGAAAATCCATCTTTCGGGGTGTGTGTGTGGGGGGGGGGGGTGCACGTGCGAGCCGACAAAATCAAGGAAACAAGTTCCCAGCTGCAAATTCCATTCAATAACGACAGGACATGGATCGAATTTTTCAATCGAAACAACAGGTTATCAATACAAAATTCCATACAACAACAGATAAAGAAAAGATAAAAAAATATGAATGAATCTCGTTGAATAAAGAGTGTATATGGGATGGGGGGATGGGGAGAAGGTGAATACAACCTTTATCACGAATCATAAGTGACATTGAAAATTCAATCAAATTAATCAAATACAATTGATTCATTGAAATTGCTTATCGTCGCATGCATGCTTTATCTAAAATCGAAATACGCTCCAAACAATTTTTATAATCTTTAAATCATCATTATACTTAATCTTAAAAATTACTAATCACGTTGGAGAAATAAAAATGTTTAATATATTAATTAAATTTTTTTAATGTTCTTTTTACTAAAATACTTAATTAGAAAGAAAATTAAAACAAAAAAAAAAAAAAAAAAATTATACAATTATAAAATCATTCAAAACAAATTAATTAAATACTGGTTGGTGATTTTGGCCATTTCTATTTTCTAGATATTTTTTTTTTATTTTAAAATTTTATTAAAATATTAAACTAATTAAATTTATATTATGTAAATAAGATCATAAATAATTATATAAAAATTATTTACAGAAAAATTTATAAATAGAGGAATTATTAGTAGGCTGAGTACAGGTAAATTGAAATTCAATTGATGTGGAAGGAGGTAACTCATAGATTGAAAATAATTTAGAACCTTTACTTATCAGAAAATTTTGTTTTTTAATATGAAATCACGTATTATAATAATTTCTTATTATTGTATCATAAAAAAAATATTCAAAATTACTTTGATTATAAACATACATTTTAATTTCTAACAATAAAATAAGATTTAAAAAAGTCCCTGATGGTGGAACTACAAGAACCAGTTTTTTTTTTTTGGATTAACATACATTCATTCAACAAGTACTTAGTCTCACCGCCCGATGGCGCTGCTATCACAAAATAGTTTTACAATCATGTAGTACATTCTTTTACAAACCTACCGTCAAAGTTTCAGTCAATTCCTTTTACTAGTTTTGTTTTGACAGCCTTTGGAAGCGAGCGTGTCGATCAGTTGTGCAAAAATAGAAAAATAACAATATCGTTCGGTGATTAGATTCTTATTTTTGGAAGGGAAAACGCACAGCGAAATTAAAGATCGCTTGGATGCTGTATACGGTGACTCTTCTCCTTCGATGGCGACGGTCAAAAATTAGTACGATATTGTACTTTTTCCATTTTTGAACAAGTGATCGACACGCTCGCTTCCAAACGCTGTCAAAACAAAACTAGTGAAGAAACTTGACTGAAACTTTGACAGCAGGCTAGTAAAAGAATGTACTACATGATGGTAAAACTCCTTTGTGATAGCAGCGCCATCGGGGGGTGAGGCTAAGTACTCGTTGAATGACCCTCGTATTAATGTGGTGTTGGTTTATAAAGTATCAGAATGAGGGTTTGTTTTTCGCCAAATTCAATGTTAAAATAATAGTACTATTTTTAATATATTAGATCTGAGATGATAAATTTATATAAAAAATAGTAGAAAAGGTCAGAGAATGAGAGAGATCATTATTTTATAGAAGAGTCTCCATATAAACATTTTAATTTAGAAATTTAAATTTAAATTAAAAAATAAATAAATATCTATTATTTAATACAAATTTATTTTCTGATTATAAAATTACCCATCATTATTATTAATTGAATTAAAATTTGTAGATACAATACAAATAATAAATACAAATTAATATACAATTTTATGTATTATCCATATTTTTTAAATTATAATTTTTTTTTCTTTATAATATTTTGTATTATAATGATATGCAAATAAATATTCTATAGAACAATATAAACACACTTGAGTTAGGTTATAGGAGAACGAATGAATTAGCCCACAGAAAATTATCTTTAAACGTTTTTCAATTATTTTTTATTAGTTATAAAGAATGAAATACAAAATAAAAAATCAAATAAATAAATAAATAAATAAATAAAAAAATGAGTAAGTTAATTGTCAAGTAAGTCATGTGTAGATAATCCGAAAATTCAAGTTCCGTTCATCCCTGGGCATTTATTAAATTTACCTGTATATCCTGTTTTCACTAAAGAGAGCGAGAGAGATAGAAAGAAAGAGTTATTCCGAATATAATACGGTGATTATAAGATATTCATAAAGCAAGGTGTTAGTTTGTTGAACTCTGCACAGCGTCAGCCGGAACGAGGCTAATTAATTAAAACAGCTAACAGAGGAGCAAACGTTCAAGAAATAAATAGGGAAAAAGAAAAATAAGTGTTCACTTACTCATTCAATACAATTCATAAATATTTTCTATTGATTATATGAATAAGAACATCTCTCGATCGTTCTTCCTGGCACAGGGAGTCGGTAAATCATTCGAAACCAGAGAAGAAAACCGTTAACGATTCAATTATTTAATAAATTTCTCTTTGATCCAAATGAATTCATTCAAATCCTATAAATAATATATTTCTCATTTCAAATAGAAATAAAAGAAAAGAATTTGTTTCATGCTCTCTTTAATAAACAAATTATTTTTCCTTTTTTTTTTCTCTCTATAATTTGAAAATTATCGATTTATATATTTTGATATAGAAAGGATTATATATCAATATATATATATAATATACTAATCTCTACAATATTTATAATATTTTATATAATTCCTGTATAATAAAAAAATATTATATATAATTATTTAACTAACTATTGTAAAGTAATAAATACGTAGATAGTATTGTCATGCACAATTTTTCATTTTAAATAACCATTTTTACCGACCGACGATAGTAAAGGAGGTGTTGTTTTAACACTAAATTTCACATGTGGAGATTTTTACATATTTCCACGAATCATGCATTTTCTTAACAGAAAAAAGTATTTTTAGCATGATGTCTGTCCGTCCGTACAGCTTGAACGTCTCAACAGATTTTGATAAAATTTGATATTTTTGCTTAATGCATCAGTATGATGAATTGATCAACTTTTGGTGTATATCTGGTAACCGAAAGTGGTAGTATTACCGATCGACGATAGGAAGGGAAGGGTTATTTTCACACCAAATTTCACATAAGTAGATTTTTTACTATATTTGCATTTTGTATTGGTTTTATCCTCGGAAAAAAAACATCTTAATTAGTTTTTTCTTAAATTAAGATTATATGACGTCACCCAGCCATACATGACGTCACAGCCAGCGCCTCCTTATATATTATAAATAAAATAAAATTAAAAATATTTATTTTATATTATAATTTGTTTTATATTTCATTAATAGATACATTTAAATTATTTGAAATTGTTTCTGTAGCTCGAAATTAATTTATTTCTAACCGGTCGGTTCTGTGCCTGGCCACAGGTCAACTTATTTTATTTTGTAATTATTATAAATTTCAGTTATTTATATATGGGTATATAAATACATATATATATATATATATATATATATATATATATATATACTCTCTCTTTCTTTCTCTGAGAATATAATCAACATTCATAAACTATAGATTTGTTTTTAAGATTGGTGGAGCCAAAGATTAAGTATTTCTAAATAAAATAAAATAAAATAATTTAAAAAATTAATGTTTCAATTGAATATTTTAAAGATATTGATCTTCAACATTAGATAATGAGAATAGATCTAGAGATTTTTAAAATATATTTTAAAATTTTATCTTGATCGAAATAAAGTAGAAATCATTGCGTGATTGAAATATAATTAAAAAAAAATTAATTGTAATATTTACTTTACTCTATATAAATTAAAAATGTACTTGTCCATATTGTATTTTTTAATTCAGTCCATTCAGTATAAAATAATTCTATTTAGAATTCAAATTGCAAATTAGATTTACTTAAAAGAAATTTGATAAAATGAATTATACAAATTCAATCAGATATATCAGATCATAAGAAGTACTTTTTTTATTTTTTAAGTTAATTAATTACTAAACATTTGTTTATTTTTTTAATGTAATATAATATGAAAACAACAGATAAAAATAATTTGTTTCTTATTTTTAAACAAAACTGAAAAAATATTATCTATCTATCTCTAAGATACTACCACTTGTCACTGCATTAACATTTCATTATAAAAATTAAATAAAAAAAAAATATAAATATAAAAAATTTTTATAAAATAACGTATTTCCAATGGACTAAAAAGAATAAAATAATTTTTCTATAAGCTTGACAAAGTTTATGGATTATTCGCTACTGTTTAATAAAAATCAAAAAATTTGAAAATTTTGAAATAGCCTCTTGGGTACATCACGTGTACCAATTTAAATTTATATTATTAAAATGCATAAATCAGATGTTATAAAATGAATTCATAAATTTTACACAAATTTTTTATATATATTTAAATAAATAAACAACATTAATAATAATATTTCATAAATATTAGAGTATGTGTTTTATTTCCTTTAAAATTTAACAACAATAGAATTTTAAATTGTTGCACGTGAAGTTGTTAGGCGGTAATTTCAAATTTACATTTATAACTTTTTTATCTCTCGCCCACCAATTAAACAAAATTTTAATAATAATATGGATAATCCTCCCAAAGATATTTATTAAATTTAATATTTTATTTTAATACCATATTTTGATTGTATTAATTTTAGATTATATTAATGTTTGATTATAAATATATAGATAGATATATTCTTATAGTTATAAATTATAAAGACATATGCTTATTAGGGTAAAGGAAGTTTGGGGTCCATTCCACTCACGGTTTATAATAAAATTTATTTTATTCTAAAAATCATGTGTGGGGCATACATTCATTCGTTTATTTCTTTTCAATTATTAAACAGGAAGAAAGTAAGCTTTCATTTCATATTTATTTATTGAATTAAGTTGAATGGACTTGATTATTATTTTATTTCTAAAAAGTACAGTTCAATTACTTTCCGTATTTATATAAAAAAAAAACTAGCGTGTTTTATGAATTAAAAAAAATCTAAATAAATCATTTTTACGTTTCATTATATTTATTTATTCTATTTTCATTTACAAATTTTGAATATTTCTCGAAAAAAAAGTGGATATAAATAAAAAGTGAAGTTAGAATCAAAGAACGCCCAAGGGAGTGGGAGTGTGCTCGGGTGTGTATGTGAATGTGTGTGGCACGTAAACGAATGAGAGTGTATGTGCCTCTACCCCGTGTTCTTGGGCACACGACGTCTGCCGCTGATGGGGGAGGGTTACGCACACGCTTGACCGCCCGAGCGCAAATGCTACAAACCTTGGCAGCTGCCATTTCCAAAACTACCAAATAGTGAACAGGGCTCAGAAAGTATTGCGTCGCCAACATTCCTTAACTTTGCCTTCGTATAAGGTATTCGTATATTCGAAATCATCGCCAACCAACTTGTAATAATGGAAATGTATTATTCATGTTTAAAGAAAAAACAACAACTTAAAATTAATTTAAATTTTAAATAAACAATATAAATAAAATAACAAAATATGCCAAAACAACACCATTCAGAAATATTAACAAAATAAACAAATAAAATTGTGTAAATAAATCTGTATTATTAAAAAATAAATAAATAAATATTTTACTATCAATGAATATATAAAAATTGAAGTGAATTCCATTTAATATATATTTAAATATTTTTTTATCTATAAGTTTTTATGGTTTTTATAATTTCTCTTATTAAATAATTCTACTATATATTTATTTTGTACTTTATGAAAGGTATATTATTAAGTTTTAGCTTGTTCTTTATTATGAACAAATAGCAAAACGTATCGAAAATTTTGCAATGATTCAAGTGGTATATTAAAGTGATTTATTTATTATGAATGATATACGAGGGGTGTTCAAAGTATTCTCGGTATAGGTATGAAGGAAAATGGAGTAACTTCTAACTAAAATTTATTTTTCAATGTAGTCCCCCATAACCTCAATACACTTGTTTGCTCGGGAAACTAACTTTTGAATTCCCTCTAAAAATAATTTTCCTCCTTGTCCTCAAAATGTGCGTTAATTGCCACCTTCAGCTTTTCATCGTCAAAAAAACGTTTTCCACGAAGATCTTTTTTTTAGGTTGGGGAACAAGAAGTAATCACTGGGGGCAAGGTCTGGGCTGTAAGGTGTATGCTTTATTTCTTCAAAGCATTTTTCTCAACATTGTCGCATCAGTCATTTTGGTCTTCTTACACCAACGATAATTAGATTAGTACTAATGATAAATAAATGAAATTTTGAGGTTATGTTCTCAGAGAGTGTTGTTACCAAGTGAAATAATTTAAATCTCTTCGTCACTGCTAAATTACCCCATTACCGAGAATACTTTGAACACCCCTTGTATATCTATGACAATAATTTAATTTTATTTTGTAAAAATTATTTAACAATAGTAGCAGTATCCAATTAAAAAATTATAATATATCTATCTAATTATATCTATAGAGAGGCGCTTGATTATAGATAATAATTAAAGAATTATTTTTAAAATAATCATGAAAAATAAATTTAAACATGATTATTATTATTTATTTATTAACATTTTTGAACTACTCATGTCTAGGTTATATATTTTGTATGTCTTACATATTACAATCGGAAAGGATAATAATTAGTAATACTTCCACAATTTACTAATTTGGTAATTGTTTACAAAACAGGAAGCTTCAGGGATTTGGATGAAACTTTGCGAGTGGATTCCTTTTTTAATTCCAAAGAAACTTTCCCTGTACAATATTTCTCGCTCTCTTCTAGTTTAAGAGATAAAAATTATTAAAATTTGCATATAAATACATTGATATTCTATTTAGCTACCATGTTTTATTCATTTGACCAGCAGAGAGCTCTACTAATTTTCTATTTTTTTAGTTCGGTTTGGATATATGGAAATTAAAAGAATAATTAATTAAATATTAAACCGAACCGAAAAATACCGGAAAATTAGTGAATAAGTGAATAATTAGTTATTTAGCACACATTTCGACTTTCATAACCAGCTAATCTGTCAAACTTTATCTCGTAAATTAGAGACCAAGAAATATTGCATAAGGAAAGTTTTTTTGGAATTAAAAAAGGTATCCACTGGCAAAGTTTCATCCAATTCCCTTTTTGTAAACAATTACCAATATTTTTAGTATATTTAATAAAATTAATTAATAGCAGTAGCTTTTCTTTCTTTTTTTTTTATTATTAACAACAACATTTATGAAAAATGTAAAAAGATCTGGTTTGTTTTGTTGTTTTTCAAGAATTTTCCTTGTGTTATGTTATTAAATTTCATGTTTTATAAAGTGATAAATTATGATGAATTGACGATATTTCTTGTGTTTCTAGTGAGAAGGGCAGTGAGGGGGCGAGGGTTGAAGGAGAAGATGTTTCTATCCAACACGTCCTATAACAAAAATACTTATCCAACAACTTTCAAAATCAATATATTACCTATGTACAGTTCACGAAACATTTAATAAAATAGAACATGTAGTTAGTAGATAATATATAGAAATTTTATTTATTTATTTTTCAATTATTAAAAAAAAAAAAAATTCTTTAATGAGACATGATAATTCACCTCATTCTTTTCTCTTTCTCCATCCATTCTATTTAGTTACTTTTATTTATTTATTTATTTTTTTTTTAATTCTCACAAGTAATAAATTTTCTATTGACATGACGACATGGCAATTTCCTTAAGAAATGAATATTAAAGAATATACTCGTATATAAAATATATATACATATATACCTATATTCTATGTTACAGGGAAATGGATACATCACACATTTGAAGAGAAAATCTCTCTTTTTTTTCTCTCTCTCTAAGATAATTAAATATTTCTAAATAATATTATATATATATATATAAACAAATAAATTAATCCTTTAATTGGTTGCTAATAATAGATAAAAAAAAATTACAATCACAATAGAGATTACAATGGCTTTCCTAATCGGCTTCTGTTGATTTTTCTATAATCTTTCTACTGTCTACCTTCGAACTAATCCTAGTAGTACTTACTCACTGCCTTTGCAACTCACTCTTCCTGCATTGCAATTGAATGCCGTTGCACTCGGGCGCCAGAGAGGCCAGACATAAGCAGACAGGTCTTCTTTCCCTAGGATCAGCTCTAGATTTTTTTTTTTATTATTGCATTGTGATGCATAGAATTAATTAGCAATTTGCATTCCGCCATCTGCACAAAATTAAAACATTAGACAAGTCCAGTTTTCAAATGCAATTCTATGAAATGAATAATGAATTAGCTCGAAATTAAAACTCAAAAAGAAATAAAATATAATTTAAAATTTTTTTAAACAGATTAAACTTATTATGAGTAATGTAATTATTATATGTTTATTAATCATTTGAGAAAGTATTAATAAATTACATTTAATCAAAATTTTATTTTTAGATTTAAAGTTGTAGTAAGGCATGTAAGAAAGAGGTGAAATTGAGTATCCTCTCTCGATAAAATAGATATTATTTGAATTTTTAAAGAAATAATAATATCAGAAATTTTGAATGTATTTTTTTTAGACTTTAAATAAAAATAAGTAATTTCTAAATTTATTATGATGAGCTATTAAAATTAACAAACTAATAAAAATACAAATTTAATAAATATCTCAATAGAAAAAGAAAACTTCAAATAATTTAATAGAAATATTCAAATATTATTTGCTTCATATTCTATTTATTAGCAAATAGATTAATTTAATAAAATTCTAAATATATAACTCATATATTTTTAGTGTTTTTTATTAAAATTGTTATTTATAAAATTATTAATAATTTTTGATATCTATTATCAAAATTAAAGAAATTGAAATTTATTATATTAGTTAAGTTCTATATATATTTATTAGAAAGAAATCTCTGATAATTTTAATAAATTACAATAAAAAGAATACATTACAATGAATGAATATAATAATGAATGAAATTACATAAAGGTTGTAAATAAACAATTTTTCTAAGTGGTTTTTGTACCGGATATGTGGTTTATGCAATTCTCTTGTTCTTGGAGACTTTAACGACGCCTCCATGGATTTGTCGGATGCGTCATAACACTTGTACTCTCTGAATCAACATTATCTCTTATCTCTTGTTAAACATTAATACAAATATTTTCCATATATATTTAAATTAAAAAACAACAACAACATATACTTACTTAATTATTTATCAAATATTGTTCGGAAAAAATATTTCAATCAGATATTTATCTTTGATAAATAATAATTGATCATTTCTTTTAAAATCTTGATTGTTTTTTGAGATAGATATTTTAATTATATTATCAAATTTATTAATTTATAACCTATTTATTTTTTCAGGTTTCATCCCAGGCTCGAAAAAAGAAATTTTCCCTTTTATATCGACTCGCAACGACGGTAAGTAAATACGTTTATAATATAATAATATAAATCTAAATATCTAGGTAATATAATTTTTTAATAGTATTTATATAATCATTGGTATATTTGATCTTTATCCAATTCCGTCAACAATTCTTAATTAATATTATTTATTGACTTACTTAATTATATTCTATATAAAGTAATTATAATGTTATTTTATTATATATAATAATATATATTAATTATTTTCAGAACAGTTGTATTTTTTAAAATCTAATATATTGTATGAATTTCGAATCATGTTTTTTTTTTGCTGTTATATGGTTAGTTATTTTTTTTTGGAAATATGGTTATAAATAATAATTTAATATATTGTACTCCCGTATACATACATGATTTTTATATTCAATCGGTTTGTACATATATCTATCTATTTATCTATCTATACATCAATAATAAATAATAGGAGTATAAAATTAGAAGGAAACATATTTTTGTCATACTTTTTATTAATTTTTACCAATTTATTCTAATAATAATAGAAAATTGAGATGAGAATTTTAACAGAAATATTTGATATTCAAATTTGTACAAAATATCTAACATATTTTTCGTTAATCAATTAATTATAATATTTATTTTATATTTTTTTTTATTTTTTTTTTAATTATAACAAGTCAATTAGTAATACAAATTGTAACTACTTTCTAATGACTTGAATATACTTTTACGTTTTGTTTTACTTCTTTGAAACCAGTTAGGAAATAAATAATAATTCAATTTTATGGACTCCAAAAAAAAAAAAATAAAAAATAAAAAATAAAAAAACGAATGAAATGACCGATTAATTGATTTAATAATAGAATGTTGTTTTAAGCTCTTGCATTATTTTATCTTTTTTTTTTATTATCAATTTTATTTTATTTTTCTCAATATCGTTGGTACAGGTAGAACAATTTTTCCTATGGAGTGCAATCGGCAATGATCAGAGACATAAATCGAATCCGGTATCCGGCCACTCTTGATGATATCACGTGCAACATTGGCGACGTTACGTCGCGACGTGTGTTGCTCGTTTACCGGAATGTCCTTTGCGCGTGTCCTATCCAACCCCCTCCTTCAACAACACAACAATATCTAGGAAAAAACACCCCGTCATTTCTTTTATCTGCTCTATTAGAACATAAGATAATAATAATCAGAAAAAAATACGGAAAAAATAAGAATAATAAAATAAAACTAATACAATAAATTTTTATTTAATTAACATGATGTTGATGATTCCGGGGTCTCTTCAAAAAGTTTATTATTTAATTTATGATAATCTTTATATATATTATCAAAGTTAAATTAATAAATATTTAATCTATTTTTATATATTAGTTATTAGTCAGGCAGCTTAGCCGAGAGTGTAGCGTGGCAATTATCTAGACAAGAATTCGGCGTTCAATTCCACCTGAAAACAAATTTTTCTAATAAATTCAATTTAACATCAGCTGCCTCCGGCTCCAGGAACTTTCAGTTCCTGGTTCTATACATGCGGAAGTCAACAGAAAACCACCGCATTAACATTCCCAAGAAAAATCATCATGACTGAGAAGTTTCTAAGGCTATCCTAGTCATGATGATAGCCAAACTCCGAAAGGGAGGCCAATTAAAAAAAAAAAAAAATACAGTAAATAATTCTTTATTTGTAATTACTACAAATTTATATATAAAATTTCAATACTAATTTTTAAAATACAAAAATAATATTTTTAGTTTATATTATAACATTGAAAGAATATAACTAATATTTTTACAATTATTTTTATAATGTTGAAATTATTATTTATTTATTGAATTCAGAGTTATGTTTTTAGATAAAATCCTTTGATCAAATGATTTCATAAAAAATATTAAAAATTTTACTTTATATATATTTTGTTTATTATTTCATTAGAAAATTGGGATTACACCTCTTTTCTCAAGGCATTTTTCTAAACCCCTTCTTCCAACGTCTCTGATATTAAATAAATAAACTTGTTAAAAAGAAGAGATGATCGGTTTAACACCCACATTTTAAACACTCCAAAAGTATTTTTCAAAACAAATTATAAAAAAAAAGAAACCTAAATTTTTATGTTAAATCAATAAATTATAATTTTAGAATAAGGAATGTATTATTTAACTAATTCTTAATTAAATAACTATTTATTTCATATAAATCTTAGAATTTATTATTAAAAAAAAATAATATAAAATTTAAATATCATTTTTGTTTATCTATATATTAAAAGTTATAAATAATTCCGACAAATGTCTTTTGAATTACAATTCTTTTTTTTTATTATTATTTAAATATTTTTTTATTTTTATTCCTTTTTTATAATTAAAAAATAAAATTCTTTAATATTTCATTGTATAATAATTGTTTTAATGTATCTAATATGTCTATAAATGTATCTTCTGTAGCTCTACCAGCATTTGGTCTTTAATTAATAATTACTTGATTGGGTGGCTTTATAGGGCTAAAGCAGGTGGTACTGGCGTACGCCTTCGGGCGGCGATGTTAGTACAGGGAACACTTCCGGTCGTGCTATGATATATCCAACCACTGGCGGGAAAACAAATTCACATTTTATAAACAAACCTGATGAAGTAATTAATGATAACCAAGAATCCTATAACTATAATATACACCTATGGAAATCTGTCCTTTTAATCCAATTTGTTGTAATTAAATCGATTTAAATATTGTAATATATATATGTATTTATATATATATATATATATATATACATATAAAACAAATAAGGGTTTTTATAAATTAGATGTTTCCTTATTTTTTACTATTCAAATTGAACACTAAATGAATCAATATTAATCAAATTAATTGAATTGAATTTTAAAATTTTGAAAATATATAAAATTTATTGGTAGGTGAAGTGGTCATAATAATAAAGGTGCCTCCCTCAGGCTTTCTAAAGCCCCTATTGGGGGTCAACTACTAAAAAACTAAACCAAATTACAACAATAAATTTTATTTTTATTTTTTATTAATTACTAGTTGTTTAACTATTGTTTTTTTGTGGTTTTTGTGCTTAGACAGAGACACATCTTAAAGAATCATTCATTACATGATTACTCAGAATTTATAAAATCAAATTTAATAAAAATATCCAAATGAACTTGATTTTATAACATTTATAATAACAAACACAATTTTACTAATAACAATCGTCGTAATTTCAATTAATAAAAATTTTAATTATAAAATATAAAAAAAAAAAATGAAAATTTAATTAAAGTTACACTTGTAAATTAATAGTTTTATCAAAATAATTCAATTTATATTTTTTCAATTATATTTTCTTATAATTATTTTGTATCTTCACATTTTTACTTGCTACAGAAAATATTATTTAAATGTAATATAATGTTTTATATTCAGGAGAGGGATATGTCCTGGATAGAAAAAATTTAATTGGAATTTTTATTAAATTTGAATTAAAACATTGTTTAAGCCAAATCTAAATTTCACTTAATAATTTTCTATTAATATTATTCTACGTTTTTTTGAATTATGAGACTAAGGTAACTGTTGAGGGTTCGGGTTGGTTCGGATAGGCTCGCTATGATTCGTATATGCTGAGAGGGATGGAAATTAGCTTGGCGTGGATGGGCTGGGAGACATATTGGATAACATGCTTGAGGTTGACCGGCAAGACAACAGCTAAAAGACAACACGTTTCTCTACACAACGAATTGGATTAATTATTCTTTCTTCAATATTCACATTTCAACATGTATATCAGGATTGTATAATCGTAATGTATTATAATATAACATATTCCAAATCGAAAGGTATTTATTTAATATATATATACGAATGATTCGCTCAACGCTGGCTCAACTTACTGTGACGCCATTACGAACGATCATTCAATGAATTTATATCAGGCCTATTGGCTATTATCATATATCAAACCTCTTGATCATTACTATACACAATTAACATTTATAACAAACACACTCCTTTTCGTATGCATATAGCTTTCATCAACTGAATAATCTTCAGGGAGTTTTTTCCTTAGTTATACTAAGGTTTTCTCCCTTCTTGGGGCTAATAAATTCTTCAATATACACCCCAAATTGAGTATAATTATTTAATAATACCTATTCATATTTAATCCTTCTCCAAACATTTATTTTACAGTAAACAAAAAAAAGGGTTTAAAACTGAAGCACGAGAATTAGGCTTAAGGACTAGTTTTCGACGAAACAAATGGTGCCTCCTGGTGAGGTTATGGACTGATAATATCTACATACAACGAGATTAAAAATTGAAAAACATTTCTAAATCAGTGCCTGATCTCCATCAACATCGTGAAACGCAATCAAATTAAGATAAGTTACAAATTTAACTTATTAACAACGCTGTATCCTTTAATTCTATTATTTAATTATTATTATTAAAATTTAATTTTCAATCAATTATCAATTTTAAATTTTCAATTCGAACAATTAATTCTTATAAAGATTAATAGCGATATATTCTTTAATTCCATTATTTAATTATTACCAAAATTATCAATTTTAAATTTTCAATTCGATCAATCAATTCTTATAAAGATTAATGGCGCTATATTCTTTAATTCCATCATTTACTTATTATTATCAAAATTATAAATTTAAAATTTGTCAATTCCATCAATTAATTCTTATAAAGATTAACGACATTAAACATATCAATACATTATTAATTAGTATTTTTGTTATTATCATTAATTAATATTTCTGCTATTGATTGCTAATTATTGTTTTTTAAATACTCTTTTCTAATAATGGTATTACTAGAGATATTCAAACATTTCAAAATTATACAAGAAATACTATAGTAACTATAGTTATTAAAACATTTCAGAATTAAACAAGAAATAGCAATTTTGCAATTTGCAAAGTTAACAAAACCTTCTTTATAGAACTCTCAAGGGTACAATATGTAAATATATGTATTGTATCAATTTTATTCATATACATTATACTAATTTATCCATATAATTAGTATCTACGAATCGAACGATATGTTCATTAAATCCATTTGGTTATAGTGTATCTGTATCCTCATGGCTATTCTACGAATCGAACGATATGTTCATTAAATCCATTTGGTTATGGTGTATCTATGTCCTCATGGCTATTCTACGAATCGAACGATATGTTCATTAAATCCATTTGGTTATGGTATATCTGTATCCTCATGGCTATCCTACGAATCGAACGATATGTTCATTAAATCCATTTGGTTATGGTATATCTATATCCTCATGGCTATTCTACGAATCGAACGATATGTTCATTAAATCCATTTGGTTATGGTGTATCTATGTCCTCATGGCTATCCTACGAATCGAACGATATGTTCATTAAATCCATTTGGTTATGGTGTATCTGTATCCTCATGGCTATTCTACGAATCGAACGATATGTTCATTAAATCCATTCCACATCTATCTCCTCATGGTCTCCATACATATCATACTAATTAATTTTTATAATTAGTAAACTTTTCATGAGATACTTTTTACAATACATATCACTAATTTAATCATATAATTAGTATCTTCCTTTTTCCGATATTTAATCATATACATTACACAAATTCATTCATTGTGAACCTACTTGACTATTCATTTATTACACCCAACTTCCTGGCTATCATACACCTTTTAAGTGTCTAACTTTCAACTCTCTCTCGATTGATCAACGCATGATGTTTATAAAATCCTCAAAACACTACCCATCATTTAACAATATCTCATAATGATACGTCTAGATGATTAGTCACACACAATCTCACGCGCGATTTATCTTAAACATCCCAGATTCCAATTAATGGCGAGTGCCATTATAATGATGCAGGATTCATCAGGTAATTTCATACCAGCTCAATCAGTGCACGATACCTGTGCGACTGCCAATTTCATTATTGAATCGTTAACACATAAATTTTAAATCCCCAAACAAACACGTTCTATAGTGGAATTTTGTGGATTGGACCGCGTATTGATGCTTGTTGTTGTGGGTTTGTTCGGGGGATGCGGGCGTGTGCGCGGCGCCTCGGTTGCCGCCCCCGCGGTCGCCCGGTGGCGATCAAGGGGGTGGCGGTCGGGGCGCTGTGTGTGTGCTTGTGTTCCTTGGATGGATTCGCGATGGCGGGTGTCGGTGTGTGGTCTGGTTTGCGGGGTTCCATTGTAAATAAAAACAACCACTAAAGCGTTGATAATTAAACATGTTCTATTCCTATAGGAGTAATTAATGGAATGCAAACTTTCTCAAAAAATCTAATACAAATAAAGGGCAAATCCATGAATAATAAATTCTAAAGATCACTATCCTTCTTGACAGTTAATCAAATTGCTGACCTGAGTACCAGTCAAGTTTTTCCACGTGACATGTTAACGCTCCTACGAAACTTTAAATTAACTGATCCACAATTCCATTTACCACGGTCAATAGATATTCTTATTGGCTCAGGAACAAGTTTCTCTCTTCTATCCATTGGACAGATCAATCTTTCGACACATGATTGTTATTGAATTTTGCAAAAAACACAACCTGTGTCCTGTCAACTGACTGATCTGTCAAATCAATTAACTCAATTTATGGAAATTGAAAACACAAATCAAAGGAGCTCTAGATCTTTAGATGATTTCATATGTGAAACTTATTATCAAATTCACACTACTCGCAATCCATATGGTCAATATATTGTTAAATTGTCATTCCATATAAATAATCTAGAAATCAAGCTTATCGACGATTTTTATCTTTACAGAGGAGATTGAATGCTAACTCACAATTAAAAACTGAATATTGCAAGGTAATGCAAGAAAATATTGATATGGGCCATATGATATATGTTCCCGATGTCCCAGAGCCAGGATATTACATGCCTCATCATCTAGTAATCAAAACCTCCAGCACTACTACTAAGGTGCGGGTCGTGTTCGATTGCTTCTGCCAAATAAGAGAAAGGTATCTCATTGAATGAGGTTCTATTGATTGGTCCTACTATCCAAGATGGTCCATTCACTATGCTGCTACGTTTTCGATCTTACATCTATGTTATGACTTCAGACATCGCTCAGATGTATTGACAAATCCAACCATCGTAAGTTTCAAAGGATTCTATATTATCATAATAATGTTATCAATATCTTTGATCTTCAGAGAATTATCTTTGGAGTCTCTGCTCCATACTTCCTTGCTATTCGAACTGTTAATCAGTTTGTTGATGACCAAGCTCATAACTCTTCTAGAACTTTCGAAATTCTAAAAAAGGGATCTTTATGTAGACGATCTCTTAACTGGAACCAATTCTCTGGCTGAAATTCTTCGACTGCGTGTTGATATTAATCAATTGACAAACATGTGTTTTAATAGTTGGATGGCATTTAAAACATGCCGCACTCTCATTCACGAAAAGAAAAAAAAACCTCTATCTCTCTCACCTTCTCATCGTCACGAGACCGATTTGATTATCCGTGATATACACAAATACACATCTCATGCCGGAATCCAAATTTCTCTATCCAATCTTCGTCAGAGACTTTGGACTCTGAATGGTAAGGGTCCAGTTCGACGAATCATTCGATGATGCATTCGTCTTCGATACAGACCAGTGTTATTGCATGGAAAGATGGTAGATTTACCATCTGCTCGGGTCACCGAGTCAGCTGCATTTTCTCATGTGGCTGTCGATTACTTCGGTCTCCTGTACATCAAGGAATTTTCATTTTCATTCCTTGATGTAAATGCAGCTGACTCGGTGACCCGAGCAGATGGTAAATCTACCATCTTTCCATGCAATAACACTGGTCTGTATCGAAGACGAATGCATCATCGAATGATTCGTCGAACTGGACCCTTACCATTCAGAGTCCAAAGTCTCTGACGAAGATTGGATAGAGAAATTTAGATTTGGCTTAAACAAACATATTAAAGGAATATTTAATAGTTGTTTGTTTTTAATTAACTTGATATTATCAATTTTTTGAAGAAATTTTTATCTTGATGATGACTTTGAAATTTACAAAACAAAAATCGACATTATTTCCTCAATTATTAATATTTGAAAGATATTATAAACAAATAAAAGTATATAAGAGATAATTCACTTGGATAGGATAGAATGGGAGGGAGGTCAATGTTGTTTATAGACATTCGACCTTGGAGGGAGAACGTATGAGAATAAATTTTTAAGCAAACAATAACAAACAAATATAAATTAATTTGGAAATAGAACTGAATATAATTTGTTCATTGATAATAAATAAAATTAATAAATTTTGTATTTACAAGGTAACATTAATTATAATTGTTTTACGCCTGGAATACAGGCAATTTATTGTGAAAACATTATTGAATGAGAATTGGTTAATATAACTTGATAAAAAATTAATTTAGTTATCTAAAATAGCTAATTTATTATTTATTTACATTCAAATTATTTTAATAAATTAATGATAGTATAATTTATTTGAAAAGATAATAATATTCGAGATGAGTTTAAATCGAGGTTACAATCGGGAAGGCCTGCTATCCATGCAATAAAGGGGCTTATCGAATTAAAATTATTATCAAAGTGGATAAAAATTAAAATATATAAAACAATTATTTTATCGGTTGTATTATATCGGTGTGAGGCATGGTCTATGTCCTTAGGTGACGAGAGTAGATTTAGAGTATTTGAGAATAGGATTCTTCGAAGCATTTATGGGCCAAAGAAAGAGGAGGTCACCGGGGAATGACGGAGTTTGAATAACGAGGATTTGCATGATCTCTATGCATCTCCAGATATAGTTAGAATTATAAAATCGAGAGGGATGCGATAGACAGGACACGTGGCTAGAATGGGAGAAGATAGAATGGCGATAAATATATTGGTAGGGAGACCGAGTGGGAAACGTCCACTTGGAAGACCAAGGGCACGGTGGATGGATAATGTGGAAAAGGACGTGAGAGAGATGGGAGAGGGTAGGGATTGGAGGGTTGTGGCGCAGAATACTGCTTATTTTTTGTCTAATGAGTTTAGGTTGATAATTTATCTGTTTAAATTTTATTAGGAATGATAGAGTACAATTTGGAATAACTTATTTGTAATAAAATTAAACCATCTTTTACCCTCCTGTAACTTTATTGTTGTTCTAAGGGCGATAAAAATATAGTATAAGAACAGAAACCATATCGATAATATTAGATTAGCTACAAGCCCTTCATATAAAAGTGTCTCTTAACAACCAATCATTCTTTTATTATATACTTTATCAGATTATTATATAATAATACTAAAATTTACATTTGTTATATATATATTTTGGTTATATTCATAAATATTCGAAATATTACCTATATTTATTTTTGAACATATAATAAAATTTGATGTTTTATGATCTATTTAATGTATTTCTGTAACATTTGAAGACTATATTAAGATTAAATATTGATTTTTTCTGAAAAAGCTACCTGACTTCAAAAAAATAAAAAAAAATGAATAATTAATTTTCTTCAATAGAAGATAAAACTAGGATGGGTTGGGATACTAATAATGGCTTTAAAATGGGACTCCTTCCAATCACACCAAATGGAGCATTTTCAAGTTTTTGTAGATCCTTAAAATGCTTTTGAAATTGAAAGTGTGTTGAAAACTATAAAAATCATAAATTATATAAATACATAATAATAAAATATAAAATATATTAGAAAATCAAATGAATATAGAATATACGATATGATTTGATTAATACTCGTACTGTTTGTGCAAATGAATCTTTGTTTGTTTTTTTTTGATTTGTTCATCCACTACTAAATGTCAAATTAATATGAAATTTTGTGCACATTTTAATAATAATTTTAATTTTTTATTAACACACTATGAGCGGGGCGGGTATTTGTACCCGTTGCGGGGACTGCCACTTATAAGCGGGGCGGGTATTTATACCCGTTGCCACTTATATGAGGGATATATATTAGTTATCTTTTAAAATAAGTAATTTTAAGTGACACAAGGGAAAATATATATTATATAAGTGGCAACGGGTATAAATACCCGCCCCGCTAATAGTGTGTTAATAATTTTGTAAGATATTTTAATGCAGTCATATTATCTATATAAGATGTATAATACATTAAATTTTTTTTAAACCGAAATTGGCTATAAGATACCTTCTACAATTGAACATACTAACTCTCTCAATTAGATATTGTAATGATACTTAAATATCAAAGTTTTCTATTAATTTTTTTTTTTTTGAATATTACAGTTTTATTTTAAAAATTAATATTATATAAGAAAAACTATGCTGCAATATTTATTATATTATATTGCCTTTACGCACAATTTTTCATTTTTAACCCCTATTTCTTTTATCTTGTTATGTATATATAATTTGACAAGCATTGCTTAGAATAAATATGCGGAGTGGTATAAATTTCAGTTATATATATGTACGTATCTATATCTAAATACATATATTATACAATATATCCTTTAATGTCTTCTTTTTCATTCTTCAAGTACTCACTCTCTGATTTTCATAATGAGAATTTGACCAACATTCATAAACCATAACTATGCATATGAATATGGTCGGTTAAATTAATTTAACCATAAAAAATGGTGAATGTCCAGAGCGTTTATAATCAAAGATTTCGGCCATTATGAATGGCTCTTGTTATTATTTCGTTTTGATGTGGATGAATGCACCCTTTTCCCGCCAACCAGCCACCCTTTCCTGTCCCTTTGGTCAGTAATCAGGACTCTCTCTCTCTTCTTAAGAACTTAACTGACAATAGGCAGCTGGTCAGTGGACTATTCTATTCCCTCTCATTCTTTACTATCAATTCATTCCCCCACCTTCTTTCTCTCCCCCCCCACACACCCAGAAATATCCCTCTTTGCCTCCTCCTAAACAGATCACCGTTTTCTATCTCTTTCGTTACGATTCTATTACATTTGCATAGCACATAATGGAATGCGAATCGCTTTCAGTTGAGGGAGGGTTGACGGGTCGTAAATTCCCCATAAAAAATAGTAATACTCTTTTTTTTATTTCTTTCATATACCAAAAAATAAATGAAAAATTAGAACTTTTTTAAATTTTTTTTTTTTCAAAAATTGGATTGATTCTACATATTTTAACCTAAAATTAAATAAGTAATTTAAAATTTAAAAAAATAATTTAATGTTTTGTTAAATTTTAGATTTAGTTTATCTGCATAAGTTTTCAAATTGTTCGGTTCGGTTAAGCGAATCAATATCTTCAAAATATAAATCAAATAAAAAAAATTCCCCAATATTTACTATCTTTATGATATTAAAATTTTTAAATTTACAAATTTTTCTATTAATAAAATCAAAGATCTTAATTTTTAAATTTTTTTCAATCGTCATTAAATAAATTTTAATCTTTCAAATTAATTTCACTTCTAATTTAATTTAATCTAATCTGACGCTTTTCAATTACTTTTCTATAATTCAACAAGTGAACTAACAGTACTTAGGTGCAGTGAGTGAATTTCTAATTACCTATTATAAATAAAAACTATAGATAATTGTCTCATAAACCGGTCCTCATTGCGCGCCTTCGCCCCTCTCCATCGGATCCACCTTCCACTCAACCTCCCTCTTCTTTTAACAATACAAAACAAGTATTCTAGCCTTATTTCAAATGATTGCTCTGCTTACATGCTTAAAACATCCCAGGTCCTCTCCTGTTCTTTGCTGGCGAGTGATGGATGAGTGCCGTGACTTTCTTCATCAGAAGAGACAATGTCCTCTTCAGTAGTAGCAACCTTGTAGAATATTAAATTACATACGAATAAAAAAAAATGAGAAAACAATCGATTAATTAATCTATTCCTAAGAAGGAAGTCAAACTTGTTTTATATACTAAGAAAAATGTATTTATTCTTCACCTTATCTTCCCTCAAAGTTTATTATTTTGCAATAATTTTATCTATATTTATATATAAATAACAATTTTATTTATAGATAAAAATTTAAAACTTAAATATTGATACTAACAGAGAAAGAATTCACGGTTTAAACTTCCTTATGATATTCTTATAAATTTGAACATTTATTAATTTTTAAAAATAAATTTTTGTCAAAATTTGTAAGTGTGTATATTCAAAGGTTAGAGATTTTACAAAATAAGCTGGAGTGTCTCCACTCGACTATCTCGCAATTTGAATTGGATTAAAAAATTAATTCTGGTACTTTCAGTGATTCAATCAAGCTGAAATTCTATATATAGCAGTTTTATACAATTTTTAATCATGTGAAAAATTTTCAAACATATATATTTATTTTTACGGTAACAACAAAAAACAAAAACAAAATGTGGTAGGTAATGGTCTTCCTAATGAACTCAAAAGTTGATCGAAAACTACGAATTTTGAATAATGCCCGTGTAGAAAATTTCATTATTCTAGCTCAAACCGTTTTTGCGTAATCTTGTCTACATACACACACACACACACACACACATTTTTCTCAACCTTAGTGAAAATGACTCAGGGACCTTCAAAACGTATAAAAACATCAAAATCGGACATCGAAAATTTTCATGATCGCAATACTGGCGAGATAGTAAAATTTATATGTAAATGTAAATGTAAATATGAATATGTAAAAATATCCTATAAGATCCATGAACATTAATGAATATCTATGAAATCTAATTTAAAATGGACTAATAATAATTTTTAAATTTTACTTGTGAATCCATAAAAATTATCCATTCTATTATATTTAAAATGATTCTAATTAACGTTTGTAACAGTTATTTTTTTTTTAATTAACTCACCCATTTGTAATTTTTTAGAAATTATTTTAAAAAAATGATTAGGTCATATTTCTTTCTTTCAAAAATTCTCAAAAAAAAAAAAATAAATAAATAAAAATTAAAAATTACTACCTAAAAAATAATTCTATGTTGATTTATTAACTTCTGTGTCCTTTTTCGAATCCAAATGTCTTAAGTTTGGACTAATTTTAAAATAATAATCCACTGTTGACACCCTGCAATTTAATTATTAAATTAATGTTTAGACATCTGTAAATTCTACAGGGCAATTTCCGATATCCATATATAACTCTCTCCCTCTCTCTCTCTCTCTCTATATATATATATATATATATATATATATATCATTGATTTATATGATTTGCCTGAGCATTTAATTTATTGGTATTTTGATGAACTCATTTACAAGTAGGCATTGTTTCTTTTATTTTTGGTGGGGAGGGGGGTGGATAGGGGAGCAGCTGCACGTTGCCACCTGTCTGTCCCTTGACGAAAAATGGGTGCTCATCTTATTTTATCCCATAAAATGTTTTGGTGAATTTTTGAAATTCAATTTTAACAAATTAATTGGAAATAATTTGTAAAATTTTCTTTGTTTTTTTATTTTATTTTGTTCTCTTTCTCGTTAAAATAAAATTAGAAAATGTTTAGAATATATGTCTTATAAATATTTATTTAATATACATATATATATATATATAATATATTAATTAAATATAAAATTAAATAATAGAGTTAATAATTTTCAGTTTTTCTTTAATATTTAGAATATATAAATATTAAAATAATTATTATTTATTAAATTTCTTCTGACTTTTTTAATTACAATTATTCAGTTTTTAAGAAAACTTTAATTAATTAATTTTAAATCAAATTTATTTAACCTCCATTTTTTGATATCTTTATATAAATATGTTATATTGGAAATGAACTTAAAAACAAATGAGATTGCCTTCTGATTATAATGCACTTAGGCAGGTGTTCATTAACAGCCCCTGACCAGATTCCCGAATTTCCAATCAATCCATTCGTTAAGGCAGAATTATCAACTGCTAATGTTGACATCACACGGGCCCCTTTCAGACGCCTATTGGAAGGGGATCTGATAATAAAGTCGAGTTGTCCTGTCAAAATCAATCGCGTTCCAATCTAAAAACAACGAACCAGCTGCAGCTGTACAAATGTCCGAAAAATTGAGAAATGAAAGTGAAGTGGGTGGGTGATAAAAGAGGAGGAACTTTGAGGAGGGGAGGGTGGGCGTGAAGTAACAAGACGAATGGGGGAACATATGTATCGTATTAGGATAGGTTCGGGTTATACCATTGGTCATTTTCAGGTGGGGGCAAATCATAAAATGGAAATTATTATTATTATTACTGTGAAAAAAGGAAACATATTATAAAATGATTAAAAAAATATTCTATTAATATATTTAAATTTGTTAGATATCAATATTTATGTTATTTATACAAATATTTATAGGAATAATATAGAAATCTTTAAATATTTTCTCAAACAACAAAAATTTTGAAAAAAAAAGTTTGATATAAAAACATTCTAAATCCTTTTTTGAAATATTAACGAAAAACTATATTTTTACCGACCGACGATAGTAAGGGAGGTATTGTTTTCACACCAAATTTCACATGTGGAGATTTTTACATATCTCCACGAATCATGCATTTTCTAAACAGAAAAAAGTATTTTTAGCATGATGTCTGTCCGTCCGTCTGTCCGTCCGTATAGATGTGTACAGCCTGAACGGCTCAACCGATTTTGATGAAATTTGGTATATTTACTTAATGCATCAGTGGGATGAATTGATCAACTTTTGGTGCAATTCCGGAAACCGGAAGTGGTAGTATTAGCGATCGACGATAGGAAGGAAAGGGTTATTTTCACACCAAAGGAGATTTTTTTATATATCACCACGAATCATGCTTTTTGTATTGGTTTTATCCTCGAAAAAAATCATATTTATTAGTTTTTTCTTGATTTAAAATTATATGACGTCATCCAGCCATGCATGACGTCACAGCCTGGTCTTGCATATATATTATAAATAAAATAAAATTAAAAATGTTTATATTTATTATTTATGTATCCATATCTGTTTTTTATTACATTAATAGATATATGAAAATTATTTGAAATTGTTTCTGTAGCTGGAAATTAATTTATTTCAAACCGTCGGTCGGTTCGGACCTGGCCACAGGTCAACTTATTTTTAAACCTATTGTTTACTAAAGGTCTTTAAAATAATTTTTAATTAATAGGGAAATATTATTTTATTTCTTATTATATACAATAATTATAATATTATATTTAAATAATATTATTTATATAAAATGTTTGTAAATAATATAAGTAATATAAGTGATACACAAAGTTAATTATTAAAAATTCATATTACACCCTCGGTGCTATTAAATTGATTAATTTAGCTTAATTAACTTTTAAATATGTATAAAGAGATGAGCTTTCTGATTTGCAAACCAAAATAAGAAAAGAATTAGCTAACTCATCGGAGCGTAAACTAAAATATTACTTTTCCCTGGACCTTTAAGCGAATGATATACCCACTATTCCAATTAATTTGATTTATTTTATTTTTATTATTTTAAATCATTATATTTATTACTTTAAAATCATATACAATTCATAATAGTGATTCTCTACTATATATATATGTATATATTTAATATATTTATCTATATCAAAAGATTTTTATTTTATTTTAATGATCAATTACCTTACAAGTGAAATTCTTTTTATTAGCTAACTCACGTTCAATGGATATTTACATAATTTTATTTCAATAATATTTTAATGAATTTATTAAAAAAATTAAGTAGTAATTATGATTGATTGTAAAAATTGAAATAAAAAATAAAATAAAAGTCTTAGGATGTTTCAATTTCTAATGTAATTGAAAAAAATTATTATAAAATGTTTAATTATGACTATCATTCAATTAATTACATTTAAAAATAGAAACTAATATTCCATATACGAGGTGTGTCTAAAAAGTTCGGAGAATGGTATGATAAAAACATAAAAAGAGAATGTTAATTGTAAATACCTTTATTAACCTTTAAAATACTCTCCACTAGCCTCAAACCACTTCTGACAACGTTCGTATAACGCTTGAAAACTGTTGGAGTAGTCTTGATGTGGAATCGTTCTCAGAATAACCGTCACAAGGTTCAGGCCGGAAATCAACAAGAAGGACACGAGAAAATACTGAACGTGTACGAGAGATGCTAACAAAAGGTCTGCGACTAATAGCCGAAGAATTGGGTATTAGCAAAGGCACAATAAGTAGTGTTTTCTGGTGTCCTGCTTGTGGATTGACGGCCTGAACGTTGTGACGGTTATTCTGAGAACGATTCCACATTAAGACTTCTCCAACAGTTTTCAAGCGTTATACGAACGTTGTCAGAAGTGGTTTGAGGCTAGTGGAGAGTATTTTGAAGGTTAATAAAGGTATTTACAATTAACATTCACTTTTTATGTTTTTATCATACCATTCACCGAACTTTTTAGACACACCTTGTATATATATATATATGTATAATATATTAAAATTTTTATTTTAATATTATATATAGTATTTATATGTGAAATTAAAAAATTAATTATCATTTGTTACCACTTACTAATAATCATGATTGTTAATATCTAAATTAAATTTCAATAAAATCTATTTCACACTACAAAATATCAAATTAACGCTTAATAATTTATTGAGAAACATTTTCGTGTCTAAGACTAAATCTTGCTAGGATAAGAATTAACAATCAACAGAGTTAAGGGGTGAAAAGTTATCTAGAGAACAGGTTGAAAGAAAAAAAATAATGATCGGCTATCTATTATAAACAGGTGAAGTGAAAAATATGTTTATTATTATTATTTTATCATTATATACCATAGAATAGAATTATCAAGATTAAGAATACTATTATATTTATTTAGTAGTGAAAGGATTTATCAAAATTTAATATCGAAATTTACTGAACTATACATTTAAATATAATTAAAAATTATGACTTAATATATATATAATATCCATTTTATTGATACTATTAATAAAATGAAATAATTTTATATTGTATACTAGCTGCTCAGAGCGCCTTCGGCGCTCTTCACACCTAGACGGGGGCTCCGCCCCCTGTACCCCCGAGTTGTACATAGTATTTGGTGGTTGAAAGTATTAAAAGGTTTTCATCCATTTTGTTTCAATCAGTATATTACATAAAACATTCATTTCTTTTTGTGTTCTTATTTAAAAAATATATTTTAATTTAATCACTATATTAATTATATATATTATTATTGTATATGTTATATCTATCTACCTATGTGGCTCAAAGATACTCTAAAGTTCTTAGCCGCAACAACCACATTTCTCCAAGTGTCCCTATCCTGAGCCCTTATTCCATCTCTCTTACGTCCCTTCCTACGCGTCATTGGTTTTCCAAGCGGACGTTTTCCAATCGGTCTTCCCACCAATATCTTTTTCCTCTCCCATTCTTGCCACGTGCCCTGCCTATCGCAGCTTTTTCCCTTTTATAACCCTAACTATTTCTGAAGATGCAGAGAGGCCATGCAATTTCTTGTTATACAGTCTCCCTCATACCCGGTGACCTCATCTTTCTTTGGCCAATAAATGCAGGGAAGAATCCTATTCTCAAATACTCTGAATCTACTCTCATCTCCAAGGGTCATAGACCATGCCTCCCACCCATATAATGCAACAGGCAAAATAATCTTTTTATATATTCCCTTTGATAATAATTTTGAAGAGATAAGCCTCTTTATTGCAGATAACAGGCGTTTCCCGATTGCAACCCCGATTTAAATTCTTCTCAAATATTATTATCCTTCGTGATTACATTCAATTTTTCTACATATTCAAATTCTACATTTTGTATCTTAAGATTTTGTATGTTAATACTCTTCCTCTTTGTTACTAAATATTTTTTCTTATCACTATTAATTTCAAACCTCCATTAATTTTTCCTCGCTGTTTGTAATTGCAATTGCCGAATATTGAATTCGCGGTTTTGTTCCTAATATCCGTCATAATGAAAATATCTTAATTAATGTTGGTCGATTTGGCCTGAACCCGCAATGATATCTCCTAATATTTCCTCCGCCTATAGTTTATAAGTATTGTATATGTTATAATAGAGTATAATATTTCTTGATCATTACATTTTGGTATTTTATTTTCATTGCTAGATTATTATTGAATATTTTTAATTATAATGAAACTTGAGAAAATGCAAAAATAGAGACTTGAGACAATTTATAAAAATTAACGGTATAAAACTATAGATAAATGACCAATATATACATTCATTAATAGTATTAATTTAAATTAATTGATTTATTTGTTTTTTTTATTATTAAGTTCATTTATTAATTTTTTTAGATCATAGTTATTTTCCTTAAAAGAAACTTAAATTCTGTGGTGCTAGGGGATTTGAAAATTATTCGTCGCAATATGAAGATTTCGCTTACAGTTTCTGTCATGTCCGACCTCCATCCAACAGTTATTTTCTGTTAAGTTTTTTGCTTCTCTTAATCATGTGATCTATATATTTAATTTTTTTTGATTCATTATAATAAAATTTAAACAAATAAAAATTTTTACTTTGTTAATTTATATAAATTTCAATATAAACTGATTGTGAGTGATACGCTTAGCCAATACTCTGAATATTTTGTGTACAAAAATATTGAATGTTCTTAGCGAGATTTGATATAATGTTGTACGATTTGTCCTAAATCTGAATTAGAAGAAAATTATAAATTGCCTCCTCTTCCAGCCCAATTCATTTACCCACCCATGTTGCATATGGCATCTAAATTTCTTAAAACTCCGTTTTTTTAATTTAAAATAGAAGGAGAGAAAGAGTTTTAAATTATATTCGAATAGTCTATATATTCTATATATCAGTATTTTTTTTCTGAATTTAATAGCAAGTTGATTTTAAAAATTTTCCATTCTTAATGCATATGATTGATTACATGTGTTAAAATTTAAAAAAAAGCAAATATTCTAATTTTTATATTTATATAAACAATTTAATATTATTTTTTATTAATATCATATCAAAAAAAAGAGAATTTATTAAAATTAAAAATAAAAAAAGAAGCCTATTAATAAAAAATTGAATGGTGATTTAAATATTTTATTAAATTAATTAAAATGAGACCTTTTAGAATAAATTATTTAATTGAAATGATATTTAAATATAAGAATTTAAAAAAATATTATATTCTTTGTTTGGCAATTGTTATTTAATTATGTGCAACATGATTCGACTTGCACAGAGCATCCTTATTTTTTATTAATATCACATAATAAAAATGAATCTTTTAAACATAATAAATAAAAAAGACATTTTAATAAATTTAAAAAATATACCCAATTTAAAAATGTCAAAAATTTAAAACAACTTTATATCATCATATTTTAATTTTTATATAATATATATATATATATTTAGTAATTAATAATAGAGTAATTAAATTAAAATAAAAAACAAAGATAATATAATTCAGTCATTTTAATTCAGGTTAAATAATATTTTTTTTTATTATTCAATGATAAAATTTATATATTATTATATATATATTATAGAAAAGAAGAAATATTCAATTAAATAAAAAATAATCTATATATATAAAAAAAGGTTTTTGTCTGCACATTGCTCAGAATTTAAAAATTTTTGCATATCTTCGCGTTTCATGACCTCTAGAATCCAAAAGTGACTTTAGAATTTTTCACGTCTGTCTGTCTGTCTGTCTGTCTGTCTGTCTGTCTGTCTGTCTGTCTGTCTGTCTGTCTGTCTGTCTGTCTGTCTGTCTGTCTGTCTGTCTGTCTGTCCGGAAAATTACTATTTTATAGACTCAGAATTGGCTGAACCGATTTCTTTGAAATTACATCACAATATTCTTATATACCTCTAGAGTAACATAGGCTATAAATTTTATTAATATCTTATCAATAACCGCAGAAATTAATTTTTTAAAGTTTATATAATTCTCCGTGTTGTTCATTCAAGAGCAGCTCGCGGCTCACTGTCGGCCTAGCGGAATCATTTCAAACAATGAATTATCATAGAGATTCCCAATCGAAGAATTATTATAATATTTCCCTTTTTATTTTAAATTCTAATATACAAATATCAATTCAATTAAATAATTTATTCTAAAAGTTCTCAATTTAATTAAAATATTTATTAGATCATATTTTTATCTTAAATTATTTTTTATTTAATTGAATATTTCATCTTTTCTATAATATATATATAATAATATATAAATTTTATCATTGAATAATAAAAAAAAATATTATTTAACCTGAATTAAAATGACTGAATTATATTATCTTTGTTTTTTATTTTAATTTAATTACTCTATTATTAATTACTAAATATATATATATTATATAAAAATTAAAATATGATGATATAAAGTTGTTTTAAATTTTTGACATTTTTAAATTGGGTATATTTTTTAAATTTATTAAAATGTCTTTTTTTATTTATTATGTTTAAAAGATTCATTTTTATTATGTGATATTAATAAAAAATAACGATGCTCTGTGCAAGTCGAATCATGTTGCACATAATTAAATAACAATTGCCAAACAAAGAATATAATATTTTTTTAAATTCTTATATTTAAATATCATTTCAATTAAATAATTTATTCTAAAAGGTCTCATTTTAATGCAATTTATAATTTTCTTCTAATTCAGATTTAGGACAAATCGTACAACATTATATCAAATCTCGCTAAGAACATTCAATATTTTTGTACACAAAATATTCAGAGTATTGGCTAAGCGTATCACTCACAATCAGTTTATATTGAAATTTATATAAATTAACAAAGTAAAAATTTTTATTTGTTTAAATTTTATTATAATGAATCAAAAAAAATTAAATATATAGATCACATGATTAAGAGAAGCAAAAAACTTAACAGAAAATAACTGTTGGATGGAGGTCGGACATGACAGAAACTGTAAGCGAAATCTTCATATTGCGACGAATAATTTTCAAATCCCTTAGCACCACAGAATTTAAGTTTCTTTTAAGGAAAATAACTATGATCTAAAAAAATTAATAAATGAACTTAATAATAAAAAAACAAATAAATCAATTAATTTAAATTAATACTATTAATGAATGTATATATTGATAATTTATCTATAGTTTTATACCGTTAATTTTTATAAATTGTCTCAAGTCTCTATTTTTGCATTTTCTCAAGTTTCATTATAATTAAAAATATTCAATAATAATCTAGCAATGAAAATAAAATACCAAAATGTAATGATCAAGAAATATTATACTCTATTATAACATATACAATACTTATAAACTATAGGCGGAGGAAATATTAGGAGATATCATTGCGGGTTCAGGCCAAATCGACCAACATTAATTAAGATATTTTCATTATGACAGATATTAGGAACAAAACCGCGAATTCAATATTTCTGTTCACTAATTATTTGTAGACTTTAGTAAAACATACGCATAACTCAATAGATCCGGATAAACTTTTTCAAATTTTCAATCTTCAAATTTCTCTTCAAGGTAGTAAAGAAAGAATAAGATGCGGAAATCAATTGTAAAATATTAGGTTACTCAGACGACTTAAATATAATAGGAGATTCGGCAATTGCAATTACAGATAGCGAGGAAAATTTAATGGAGGTTTGAAATTAATAGTGATAAGAAAAAATATTTAGTAACAAAGAGGAAGAGTATTAACATACAAAATCTTAAGATGCAAAATGTAGAATTTGAATATGTAGAAAAATTGAATGTAATCACGAAGGATAATAATATTTGAGAAGAATTTAAATCGGGGTTGCAATCGGGAAACGCCTGTTATCTGCAATAAAGAGGCTTATCTCTTCAAAATTATTATCAAAGGGAATATATAAAAAGTTTATTTTGCCTGTTGCATTATATGGGTGGGAGGCATGGTCTATGACCCTTGGAGATGAGAGTAGATTCAGAGTATTTGAGAATAGGATTCTTCCCTGCATTTATTGGCCAAAGAAAGATGAGGTCACCGGGGAATGGGGGAGACAGCATAACAAGAAATTGCATGGTCTCTCTGCATCTTCAGAAATAGTTAGGGTTATAAAAGGGAAAAAGCTGCGATAGGCAGGGCACGTGGCAAGAATGGGAGAGGAAAAAGATATTGGTGGGAAGACCGATTGGAAAACGTCCGCTTGGAAAACCAATGACGCGTAGGAAGGGACGTAAGAGAGATGGAATAAGGGCTCAGGATAGGGACACTTGGAGAAATGTGGTTGTTGCGGCTAAGAACTTTAGAGTATCTTTGAGCCACATAGGTAGATAGATATAACATATACAATAATAATATATATAATTAATATAGTGATTAAATTAAAATATATTTTTTAAATAAGAACACAAAAAGAAATGAATGTTTTATGTAATATACTGAGTGAAACAAAATGGATGAAAACCTTTTAATACTTTCAACCACCAAATACTATGTACAACTCGGGGGTACAGGGGGCGGAGCCCCCGTCTAGGTGTGAAGAGCGCCGAAGGCGCTCTGAGCAGCTAGTTTAAGATAAAAATATGATCTAATAAATATTTTAATTAAATTGAGAACTTTTAGAATAAATTATTTAATTGAATTGATATTTGTATATTAGAATTTAAAATAAAAAGGGAAATATTATAATAATTCTTCGATTGGGAATCTCTATGATAATTCATTGTTTGAAATGATTCCGCTAGGCCGACAGTGAGCCGCGAGCTGCTCTTGAATGAACAACACGGAGAATTATATAAACTTTAAAAAATTAATTTCTGCGGTTATTGATAAGATATTAATAAAATTTATAGCCTATGTTACTCTAGAGGTATATAAGAATATTGTGATGTAATTTCAAAGAAATCGGTTCAGCCAATTCTGAGTCTATAAAATAGTAATTTTCCGGACAGACAGACAGACAGACAGACGTGAAAAATTCTAAAGTCACTTTTGGATTCTAGGGGTCATGAAACGCGAAGATATGCAAAAATTTTTAAATTCTGAGCAATGTGCAGACAAAAACCTTTTTTTATATATATAGATTTATATAGTTATTATCCATTTAATTATTTATTAATATTAATTATTAAATCTAAGAATATAATATATATAAATTATTAATTGTGTTTGTGTGTGTGTATTAAAATTGGATATAAAATTTATTTACAATCAGGTGCAGTTTTTAGATTTGACTATGAAGAGGATGAGACGTTTAAATTATATCCTCACTTAGTATAATTTGTGTAGGTGAAATTTAAAAACTTCAATCGTTTTAATATTCATTTTTTGAATTAATTAATACTTCTATGTGATTGTATTGTCGGTTGCCTTCTAAAAGGCGAAAAATTAAAAATGAAAAATAATAAAAAAAAGTAACAATTTAACAAATTATAAAACCATCTTTATTTATTTACAGATTATTTAAAATAACTATTAAGCTAAAATTTGTACTTAACCCATTTGTAGCCAGAGTTCCCAAATGGGAACAACAGAAAAAATCTAAATAGCGTTTGTAACCTGTTAAATTTGACACCAAATTTATGCTAGTGTAATCATATTATAATCTAACTTTTGTTTTAAAAGTACATTTGAGAGCTACAGCTTGCAACAAAAACAAAAAAAAAATTTGAAAATTTAGTAATTGTGATTTTTAAACATATGTAAATTCATGATAAGGTATTATTATTTTATTGTTTTTATAAATTTCTTTTTATTTACTAGTATGTAGTAGTTATAATTAGTTCAAATTAATAAAAAATTTTCATTTGAAGTTTACAAAACAAACAATAATAATCTCATCAATTAAAAATTAATAAAGAATTTAAAATTTTGATAATTGACAATTTATTTATTTATTTTATTATATTAATCCAACAAAGCCTAAAAATTCATTTTATCATTCTCGTTTTCAACAACTAGATCAATAATATCATCATATTTTATATATGAATTCAAATTATATTTATAATAAATTTTAAATTTATATAGAGGAGAGTGATTTCCTTTGTACTTCATTATTATTATCTATGACTATCTGGCAGTTTATCAGATAAAAATCAAATAGGCAGCTGTGAGTTTTGAGGGTTTTCAAAATCGAATCCAAATCATGACTCATACATTGACATTGGAGTTTTTTCTAGAAATAAATAAAAGAAAATATAATACGATTGTGATTATTAAATGTAAATTCAAAGGGTTTCAAATTTGAAATAAAATTGAATTTTGTATTAAATATTAGTTAAGTATTTTGATATTATTTTTATATAAAATAATTTTTTGATATATTTAAAAATATATAAAAGTTTCATTCATCAGAGCAAAGAATACAATACAAAGAACGTCTATATATTAAATTTTAAAAGATTAATTTCTGTGGTTATTGATTAGATAATAATAAAATTTATAGCCTATGAACAAATAGAGATATGCAAGAATATTGTGATGTAATTTCATCGAAATCGGTTCAGTCAATTTTGAGACTCACTTTTATAATATTCTATAAAAAAAGCAATGAAATAGAGTAGGATTATAATAAGTAGGGGGAGGGAGTTCATATTTCTATAAATAAGAAATGTTAGTATCCAGACTCGAGTTGAACCCGCATCTTAGAAAAGGCGACTGAATATTTTTCCACCTGCCTAACTTTTAAGGGCTTCTATAATTACCTACTTATTAAATAATTGTTATTTATTATTATGTGCAAAAAAATTATGTAATTTTTTAAATATTACGATACTTGATTATTATAATTCATTTTTTTTTATATTATATATTAAAATATAAATTTTATTCAAGTGAGTTATTCAAATGACATAATGGTATTTTTTTTCTGGCTATTTATATATATATATAATAAGGCAATACTTATTAAATATGCTTGGATTATATAATATTTCTACATAAATATAAAATAAATAAATTCGACTTTAATTATTCAATTTTAATCAAGTTTTTTAATTTTATTCTATGGTAGGTAAATTATAATTAAAGAAAAAAAAACATAGCTCTTTTTATAGAGGTAGTTAATTGATTTATTGGTTAATATTTTTTTAATTACTCACTATATTAATTGGATGCAAAAATTCTATTATGAGATTAGCATCTTTTTATTTTTCAAAAAATACTTAAAACTTTTTGTCTCATGTTGAATAATATTATTCAACTACTCTCCTCTTTGACTTGCATGGTGTAATCATCATACTAACACCTACTTTATTTTATTTCGCTTCTTTTTATTTCTTGTAATGTGAAATGGTTAAATTTTTGTTATATTCCATGTATAATAATATTTAAAATGTTAAATTGTTAAAGCATTGGTGGTAGTTTTTATTTATATTAAGGAATTTTGTAAATAAAACCACATTTTTTGATATTTTATTGTAAATTTATTCAAAAACACACAAAAAAAAAAATACACAACTTTTCGACTGCTGTCCAGTGCCGAGACTGGACGCTCGGACAGTGCAGTCGCTTGATAACGATTGCAGAAGGAGCAATCGAACAGTTTTTTTTTTAATAAATTTACAATAAAATATCAATATACGGTTTTATTTACAAAATTCTCTTATATTTAAAATGTTCTTTTTTATTAATGAAACATAAAATAAAACACATTAATATAAACATTTAATATAATAAATAATTATTTATAATTCAATTAAATTCTTTATTATTTAAATAAAATTAATCGGTTTTATTCATCTCATATAATTATAAAGAAATCAAATTTAAAATTGGTATTTTTTTTAAATTTCATATTAAAGCTAAGGTGGTTGTTTTAATTTATAAGGGAATTTTGTAAATAAAACCACATATTGATATTTGTTATTGTAAATTTATTCAAAAAATACTAAAATATACACGTTTCGATTGCTACTTCTGCAATCGTTATCAAGCGTTCGAGCATCCAGTGACGAGTTCATAAGAAGATATTTAGAAAAGATCTAAATCTTCCATATTTGTGTGTATTTATTTAATTAATAAAAATTTTAAAGATAAATTATTTGATATATTTGATATGCAATCATATTTAATTAAATTTTATTTTTATTTTTATATTTTGTGCTAAATATAATTTCAATTTATCACTAATGATAGAAATTTGATTACAAAATAATAAATTCATTTTGTTTTTGTTTACTTGTTTTTCTTTATTCTGCCGAGAATTGTAGAATGCTTAGAAAGGTGTTGGCTAGTTTTCGATTCAAATGAAGCTATATTTATATTATACAGGTGGTCGGGCTACGCGTGCTTCATAGTTGACTTAGCACGCGTGGACTCGCTAATTGCCCCTACATATGTCCCCTGAGCTTTGTATTCCAATAAACCTGCCCTCTACAAGAACTTAAATTATCATACACGATTATTTTACTTAAATTAATGTTATTAATGTTATATTATATTAGAATGAATTAGATTATATTTAATTTGAATTTCTTGAAATAAATTATTTTAATTTTTTTCAATATAAAAAAAAGAATATAAATAATCACTATTTCATTGAAAATGAATTAGCAGATTAAAAAAAAATGAATTAGCTCCATCCAATTTCTATTCTCTTCTAATTCCTTCGTTTCATCATTTGGACTAATACTGCAGGTTTTTCCCAGTTGGTTTCAATTTCTTCACTTATAGAAGATGAATGGATGTATAAAAATATACAAATGTAGAACTTTGAACACATACATATCAAAGTCAAAAATTCAACTATAATAATCTATTCCGATTTGCACCGCTATTTATTTATCAACATAATATTCTATTCCATCTTTATTATATATAGGAGGTGTGTCTAAAAAGTTCGGTGAATGGTATGATAAAAACATAAAAAGAGAATATTAATTTTAAATACCATTATTAACCTTCAAAATACTCTCCACTAGCCTCAATATACTTCTGACAACGATCGTATAACGCTTGAAAACTGTTGGAGAAGTCTTGATGTGGAATCGTTCTCAGAGTAGCCGTCACAACGTTCAGGCCGTCAATCCACAAGCAGGACACCAGAAATCACTGAACATATACGAGAGATGCTAAGAAAAGATTGGCGATGGACTCTGCGACTAATATCCGAAGAATTGGGTATTAGTAAAGACACAGTAAGTAGTGTTTTCTGGTGTCCTGCTTGTGGATTGCCGGCCTGAACGTTGTGACGGCTACTCTGAGAACGATTCCACATCAAGACTTCTCCAACAGTTTTCAAGCGTTATACGAACGTTGTAAGAAGTGTGTTGTGGCTAGTGGAGAGTATTTTGAAGGTTAATAAAGGTATTTACAATTAACATTCTCTTTTTAATGTTTTTATTATACCATTCACAGAACTTTTTAGACACACCTCGTATATATATATATATATATATATATATATTAACTTAAATTAACTAAATTTAAAATAATTTTTAATATACTTAAACATTAAACTATTAAATAGAGTATTTAATGTTACATTTCTTACATAAAATAAAATAAATAAGTATTTACTTATTAAATAAAAACTAATATTCTTAAATGATATATTTATTCTCTGTAATAATTATAATTAATATTGATTACTATTTAATTCTTTCCATTATATATCTAAATAGTTAAATTCTAGGAAGGAAAAGCTAAATAAATTAATTATACTCCTTCATTGATAAATTAATAAAGATAAACTTTCGATATCGCGATTAACGTCATTAACTATTAAGTCAGTTCATTTTGGAATAAATTCTTCATTAAAAATTGAATGACTTCCCGCTACCAATCTCCACCCCTCCTTAAGCTACTTCCTTTCCAATTTGTTATTTTAAATAAGCAGCTGAATATTAATAGGGTAGGACATTTTAGGGCGATTCGCATCACTGCCACCTCCCAACCCTATTTGATTGACTCGATAACTAATGTTAAGACAACACCCACCCACTATTTTATAATTTTTATATATAACTATATCTTCTTTAAATTATATAATACATATTAGAAATTTAAATATCCACTTTCTCACTTATATTCATAATAGATTTTCTTATTAAAGAGAATAACGAGAGTTGAAAATTTGATGAATATTTTTTTTTACCTGTTTTTGTTTGTTTTTCAAATGAATAATTTATAAAAATATGTAAGAATTATTTTTTAAATATTTTGAAATTATTTTTAATATTATAATTTAAATAATTCATAAATAATTAGAAAAATTAAAAATTTAAAAAAAAAGAATTTGTAATAACAAAAAAAAATTTTTTTTTTTTTTGATTCTTAAATTCAATTAAATTTTAATTACATATCTATTCTAGCTAAATACAAAAAATAAATTATTAAATATACTTATGGTATACTAATAATTAATAATTCTTCTCTAATTATTATCATAAGTATTAATTTAATTATATATTAAAAATATAATTTGATTTTTAATTTTTTTCTAAACAAATCATAATTAAATTAAAATTTAGATATTTTTTTAGGATCATTCATCTCTCTCACTCTTTCTCTAGAAATTCTATTATAAATTTTAATAAAAGTTCAAATACTGCTTTAACCAAAAACATTAATTTTTAAAAAATTCCATAAACACAAATTTTAATATAAATGTATATTTCACATCAACTACTCTATAATCTAATGAAAAAATATATGAGATAAATAAAAAATGAAGTTATTAATATATAAAAAAAGAGAAGTACTCATTGTTATATATATATTATTTTTTTTAAATAATATACTCATTATTAAATAATTATAATAGATTATATTATTCATTAATTATATCTTATATAATTAATAGATTATATAATGAAGAGAGAACACATTAGTTGTTTTTTCAACCAATTTACTCGTAATTATTTACTTACAGTTAAAGTAATCCTAATTCATATACTCATACAAAAATTACCCAAAAGTTATCTTATATTGATGTTCCTATTCATAATAATATATAAAACAAATGCCTGTATTTCATTAATATTAAAATAAATCAATATTTTATATAAAAAGTATTGTATTATTTGAAATAATATTATATACGTATTAAATAAATATTATATAATTCATAAATTAATAGAAAAAAATATAAATGAAATTTTTAATGCAATTGTAGGTTAATATAAATTTTAAATTCTATTCTAGTGCATACTTTCAAAAATTATTAAATTTAAATTTAAATAATAAATAAAACCAAATGCGCCCAACGTTTTTCGTTGAATATGAAGCAATTCATCCATAAACTTTGTCAGGCTTATAGAAGAATTATTTTATTCATTTTAGTCCATTATTATTTTTTTTTTATATTTATATTTTTAATATTTGTAATATCATTTAATCTATTATGTTTTATGATTTATAATATTAAAGATACCTATTTTTATTGATAAGATTTTTAGAATATTATTTATATTCATTTCTAAAAGATATATACTTTCAAAAATTATTTAATATTAATAATAATTCATGAATATCTTATTAATCGTGATTTAAGCAAAAAGTAATAAAAAATAATTGCAAAGACTTGTTATTTTATTTATTTTTTTTTTGTTTGTTTAAATGTCAGCCTGGTTAGCTAGTGAGGTGTGAATCTCTTGGTAGGCATAAGTATTTGTTTATTATACCTGTTTTATCTATATATCTAAAATTGAAAAGAAACATCTGATCTTTTCAATAAAATAATTGCAATTTAATATTTGATATTTACAATGACCCTGGCATTACATACGTAAAGGATTGGAGGATTGGAGCGTTGGATAAGGGGTAGGGAGTATATGTCTTACATTTGTTAGAAGATTTGAATGCGCTTGGATCTGAAAATGGAATGCAATTGAAGACGTAAACATGAACATGTATGTGTTAGTGAGACAAGGGAAGAAGTAAGTAGTAGCAGTCGAAAGAAGGACGATAGAGGAAAAAGGGGAGGTGGGGATAGAGGGAAAGAATTAATGATAAGATCGCAAAAACGTCGGCGCTTCCGGTTCTTCGTCACGCTTTAAAGAACTTGAGCCACTCTTGCCAACTTGGAATTAAGAAAAATACTCCAAGATCTAATTTTTTTCTCTAGATTTCTTTATTAAATAAGTTTGTAGTTTTTTTTCTTATTCTTTAATTTTGATACAATGTAGGTATATTTAAAACAGAAAAAAATAAATAAATCTTATAAAATTCAAATTTTAATTTCTATTTTATAAGATATTTTCTTCTAAAAAAAGTGTAATTAATAATTTTTTTCTGACTATTTATTAATTAAGATTAAATTACACAAAATGTCGTATTTTATTTTATTCTTAAATTTTTCATTTAATAATTATTATTATTTAATAAATATTTCTGAAGAATCTCATATTCTCCATCATTAATTTCTACAATAATAAGAATATGTAAATGGATTTCAGTGTTGTAGTTGAAACTAAAAGTTAAATGCTTAGAATGAAAAGTTTTTTTTTTTTTCAAGGGCGGAAATATTAATTTGACCTGAGTGGACAGAGGTCACAAGCCCTTAAAGAAAGTGCCCGAAGAAGAAGAAGTGGAAAGACCCTACTGAAACTGCCCAGGCGTGTTTCCCTTTTGACATCCACTAGAAGTTCTGTTCCATCCTTTGAACACGCTAAGAACGATATCACTTCCGGCGTGGCTCTCCTTGGATTCATTCTTAAAGAAGTCTCCTTCCCCTCCACTCCCACTCTCTCTCAACTTTAACAGTTCCTCAATCATTCATAAAATTAACTACTAGATATAGATTGGAGACCGGAGAATTGTTATTATTATTTCTATTAATGATAGGATGATGATGGTAATCCTGTCCAAATGAGAGAGAGAGAGCAGTGAACTGAACTAAATTCCAATTAAATTTCTATTAACTTAGCTTGGACAAAAATCTTTTAAAGTGGCACCGTTGCTTGATCGTATTTCATGTTTTGAAGAAGGGGAAACAAGAACTGCGAGCGATATGTTCCTCGATCAAATTCGACATCTCATTACATATGAACTCATTAATTAATAAAAGACCATTTTACACTCATTATATTCAATTCATTGTAAGTTATCAATCGGTTTGCTAAAGAATATTAAATAAATCAAAGAATATATAAATTCATAGAAGAACTATAGAAAATAAATAAAAATTCAAACAAGATAACAAATACATACTTGACATTCCACTTAATTTGAAATTAGCTTCAAACTTAACTTTAACTTAATTTCAAATTAACCGGATGTGTACAAATATTTGTTTAAAGAAAAAAAATTATATGATGATTGTATATATTGTATATGTTTGATATTTATTAATTGGGAAAAACTTGAATCTAACTTTATATAATCAAAAAAAAAGTAATTATTATAAAAATTGTGTTAGTATAACATTAGAATAGGAGAGAAAGAGCTAAAATTTCAAATAATAATTTATATAACCGAATGTATACAGTGCCGAATTTTCAGGCCCTAGGAAAAGACAGAATTCCGGGCCCCCTCCCATAAAAAAACATAAAATCTTTATTTTATTTTTCATTTAAAAAAATTATTATTGAAGAGTACTTTTTTGAAATAATATAGAAGGGCTGGGCACACTTGCCTGAAAAATCGTGATCTCAAAATCATTTTACATTTTTTAGAACCATATTGAAAATTAAAAAAGTCGAAAATATTTAAAAGTCTGATCGCAAAAATTATTTTACCTTTTTTTTAAAACCATGTTGAAAAAATTAAAAAAAAAATCGAAAATATTTAAAAGTCTGATCGCAAAAGTGAAAAAATTCACGATTTTTTTAACCGTTTTACAGGCCCCCTAAAAATTCGGCCTCTAGGCAGTTGTCTATTCTGCATAAGCTTAAATCCACCCCTGAACATATATTAGGCATACATTTTATATTTTTATTTTTATTATTAAGTAAACACCCCCAATTATTGCATTTATATTTCAAGCAAATCAATAATATTTTATACCTATATATTACTGAAATAGTTTATTTTATTTTAAAATTGTAATTTTAAGTTATAATAAAGAATTTTTTGAAAATTCAAATTTTCTCAAAATCATTTATTTTTTTAAATTAATTTAATTTAAATAAAAAAATATTTAATGAAATACAAAAATCTTATAATTTTTATAATATATAGTTAAATTTATTTGAAAATATTAATAATGATAGTTGATAGTAACAAAATAATTTATCAATAACAATCATGTAACATGTAACAATAATTATTTAATATATAATAATTGATAATTACATAACACTTAAAAAAAAGTCTTAAATAATTGTTAAGCAATATGATACCATCACATTATATATAACAATAAACAAATAATTAAATAATTAGTTATAATTAATATTTTTTTTTATTTTTAAAACATTCCATAATTATATTTTTGAGGTTATGAGGTCTTTCTTTCTAAGAATCCATTATTATTACTTTCATTATTATCCATGTAAAGGACATTTAAAATTAATGAAAAAAAACAATTAAACATTTTATTTTAAATTTAAATTTATTATTTTTATTTATAATATAATTGTGTTATAAAATTTATCAACTTTTTATTTAAATATATATTTGATGAAATAATAAATAATAATTGAAAAAAGAATTACGAAAAGAAAATGAACAACACGAATCAAATTATTGAATTTTATAAAAAAAAAAAGTAATCCATTGAAATAAAGCAAAAGATAATTATTTAATTTTCCTTACCCACTCTCAACTCACTCATAACTCGTTATCATAGACATCTTTAATATATTTATTTTTTTTTATGAGATATATTAATTTTAAATGAATGAGAAGATTAAAAAAAATTATATTTTAATTAGATAGATATGAAGTAGTTCTTAGTAATTTAACTGGTTTATGAGAATAAATTCCTATTCTATTATGGATACATTAATACTAGCATTCCTATAACTGACAACGAAGACAAAAATAAAATACAAGATAATTGAATTAGTACACATTTCATATTAAATGAAATGGCATGTGTAGATGGATTTTTAAGTAATTATAAAAAAAATCCTGTTTTGATTTAGAAATATACTGACATTTTGATGTAAAAGATTTGACATGACATGATTTTTAAAAATAAAATAAAAAATATTGTTTATAACTTTACAAAATTAAAAAAAATCACATTTAATCACTTGTAGCTTGTAGTTAAATAAAATCATCCTATAATGAGATTAAATATTGAGCAAGTGCATTTTTTCTTTTTTTAAGATTTCAAAATCATTCTCACTCTTACAGTATTTATTATCTTTATTCGTATTTATTAAATAGTCCTAAATTTAAAAATGTTCTGTTATAAATTAATCCAATGAAATAAATTAATTAAATAATAAATACAATATAGAACTAACCATTTTCTAGTTCTAATATATTTTTCTAAGAACTTCTTAATAACAATCGTCGTTTATTATCTTGGTGACTGAGATACGATAGTTGGATAGAATTGTGTCTTTGAACCAGAAAAATAAAAATTGAGTGTCATTGCTTATTGTCAATGAAATAATAATAATGATGATGATGATAATAAAATGAAAGTAAAAAAAAAAAAAATGAAAATGAAAATGTTGACGAGTTTATTTACCTCCTGAATCATTATTTGGTACCAATTGAAGAGTGAAAAGCGATAGGATGAAGGATAATTAAAAAAAAAAACACATTTCTTAGACCAATTAAAATCATTGCACTACGAATCGATTGAATCGGTTTTGGTGTATCGATTTCCGCACTGATTGCTCTTCATCAGGAGAATCATCATGATCAGAATTTCACAAAAATAAAAAAAAAACACAAAAAAGAAAAACAAAATAGAAAATACGTGTATGTAGGTATATATTTGCTTTTTATCGGATATATACAATAAAAAAATTAAGATTTAAGATTTTTCATTGTTTTTAGTTTTATTAGACCAGTTTGTGGGTAAAAAACAAGCTAGAGGCTTAGATTTACAAGGCTAGGTCAATAATTCCGTGACTTTTTGAATTTCCTGTCTCTTCAATGTAATGAAACACTCCTCCTGCCGTCAGGCAACTATCAGTTGACTCCTGTTGAAATTTTAACTAGTCCATTCATTAATAGCAGACTACTTCTTAAACAGAAAATAGAAAAAAAGTGAACATCCATGAAAATTCATGAATTGGGATACGAATTGCTTCCTCATCCGCCCTATTCTCCGGTTGTAGTCCCGAGTGACTATATCTTGTTTTCAAACCTGAAGAAATGGGTCGGCGGAAAGAGATTTGACTCCAACGATGAAATCATCTTACAAACAAATATCTATTTTGATGTCCTTAACAAATCTTATTTTTTGGAAGGGATAAAAAAATTGTAATTATTATTCTAATAGTAACTTCCTTCAGTTTTATGGTGGGGATGCTGATGAATAAGAACAAGACCAAGACCTATTCTTATTCATTCTCGACGCCATTCTTTATCTGTAATAATTTTGTAATAATAATAATAATTTACTCTTTTTTAGATATAATAAAATATTATTATTGATTTATATTTTTTCAGTCATATTAATAATAAAATATCTAGAACAGTGATTCTCAACCACTGTGCCGCGAGATTATGAGGCTCTTAAACATTTCCGACTTTTTTTCTAAATTTTTTAAATTTGGTGCTAAAAAAAATAAATACATCGTTAAACCGTTTTTGGGACCTCTTTTTTCAATATGATAAACTTTTAAACTTATCTTCATTAAACTTATTTCCATTTCCAATTTCGAAGATTTAATTTAAATATTAAATCGTTGGATATAGTTTTTCGTATAAATTGATATAAACAGCTCACAATTTCCTAATTATTCATATTTATAATAACTCAATAAGTTCAAAAAGGGAAACAAAGTGTAAGTACTTGTGGATAGATTGTGCGTGTCTGTTTTTTTGACGTTCCCAGGTTGAATTCCGTGCGAGTTAAGCATAAGCAATTAAGTCGACTAAGTATTGTATGGAGATAATCTGAATTGAATCTTTGGTTAGAAAATTAGCATTTTTGTTCATCTAAACAACAAAGGTTGATGTTCCAAATCGGAAAAGTGAACGTGTTTTAAAATGGAATTAATTTGGTAGCCATTTCGTGCGAACTCTATTGTATTCCTAGCCAGTTTTATATATATATATATATATTACCGCAAATTAATAAGAATATGACGGTATAATAGATCGTAGTTTACTTTGAAAGCGAGTGGGCAGGATACGGTCTTTTTATTTTAATTTAGGTCCTTTGCAATTTTTTTTTAAAAGAGTTTCTTCTATCAAAGTACAATTTCTAACGGTGAAGTGAAGGATGAATAAATAATATTAAAAAAAAAACTATGACCCTGTCGGAATTTATACCAAGCCTTTTGGTCAAGAATTATATTATATTTCATTATTATACAAATATAATAGTTGAATTATATGTAAATAATTTTGTATTTCCTAAGAAGAGAAAATGATACATTTTTCTTGATTAAAATAAATGATATATTCTTGAAATGGAAAATATTTCTATTAATTGTTAAATTGTAATTTATTTTCAAATGGCGACAATCGTATAAATTCAATTTTATAACGGAAATATAATCATTTCTAACAGTTGTCTTTCTTATCTGTACTTTTAATCATTTGTCAATTTTTATTACTTATTCTACATAATGATAGGAGATTAATTCCATAAAAGTGTAAATTCACATGAAAAAATTTCTTTCTAAATTAATCATTGTAAATTCAACAGAAGAATTTACAAGTAGCTATACAATTATTTATTTTATACTTACACCAACATTGGATAGTACCATTTTAGATTTCCTACTGCCCTATACTAATTTCGATAATATCAATAAACACAAGGATTTGTGAATAGTTGAAGTCAAAAATTAGTTAAAATTTGGGGACAAGATTCTATCCAAACAGCCAATTGTATTAAAGGATGATAAAAATATTGTATTCTTTTACATGATTATTTTGTTATTTCTTTTTTTAATACAAGACGGATTTAAGAGTTGTAATTTTTTTGTGAATACTTATCACAAAATAATTCATCAAAATTATTGAACGATTCAATAATTCATTATTAATAAGGTGACCAATCGTCCTCTATTTGTATGCTCTGCCCTTCTTTTGTAAGTGTCCTCCTAACTGTCCTTCTTTTTGATATCTGTCCCGTTTTTTGAAATATTTAGGACATTTCGTACTTTTTTCAAAATTTTTTAAAATTTGGTTCTAAAAAAAGGGTAAAATGCCCTGATTTGGTGTTTTCAAAATATGGTCACCTTATTATTATTATTATTATTTTTACAGTTCCCTCATAATTCCAAAGAAATACAAATATGTATGTATATGTATTTTCTTTTCAAAATTATTCTTATAAGTTTAAAAAAATGTCTTATAAAAGTAATTTAATAGATTTTCTATTATTTATTTTTTTCTTTTATCAGTTTTTTTTCTTTTATCAGATTTTTTTTTTTTTTTTTTCAAAAATTCTTTTTTATGATAATCGTCCATAAATTACTTTCAAGTACATTTTTTTACTTTCTTATGGATTTTTTATTGAAACTAAAGTGAATAAAAATCCGTTAAGCCCCTATCTTTTCTTTAACTTAGAGGCCATGTAACATAAGTATCGATGTTTCGGTTGGTTCCACACTTTAGCACTTCCTTCAAGGTCTCCTCAAATGTATTTCACCTCCCGCTTCTACTGGATTCTATTAACATAATTTTATCTTGTGACTCATATATATTCTATGAAGTTCACCCGTCACTGCCCTCATCTTCCTGAAGTAGGATTGTCTCATAAATCAATACTAAATTTTCAAAGAAACAATGTACCTATATTATGAAGTTTTAACGATCAGCCCACACCTAACCACTTATTGTTCAAAAAATATTGTTTTTTATGATCATTTTACTACAAAATATCTCATTATTAATAATAAATAATGTACTTAATTTAAGTAAAATATTCTGTGAATCGTTTTTCACATATATATATATATATATATATATTCAAATATATTGGATATGTGTAGTTGGTAACTACATGTAGTATAGGTATTGGTTTGAGTCCGAGTTTAAGGTAGCTCAGGCGAGGCGGTCACGCGTCGACACGCGCGCACACGTGTGTGTTCAACCACCACGCTCGAAAAGCACAAGGACGTCACTTTTATGTCTTTTCGAAGACATTTCTACTTTTAGTGAATAATAAAATATTCTCAGCACTAAATAACAACAACAACAACAATACTAACAGCATCATTTAGTAAACTTTCTTCCCCTAACTAATTAATTAATATATATTATCTCTGGGATAATCTATTTTGTGTTGTATTGTAAATTCTTAATTTTAAATGACTACCAGATAATTTTATACTTATATATTTTGAGATAAGAAATAACGGGATTTATTCATGAATTAAAGAGAGAAAGAAAGAGAGAGAGAGAGAAATAATGAATATTCTTAAGAAGAGAGAAGAATAGTTTTTAGTTATTACGACCAAACAACTAAGAGCATCCAACTTCATCTATAAAATTTCCAACTTGAATTAATTAAATTTAAACTTTATTAGTTCAAAACTTCTATTCTCAGGGTAATAGGCATAAAATAAATTAGTTAAATCTTTTAGTGGTTTTAATCTTCGGTGGAGAAGCATTCGCTCTTTCTAGAAGTTGACAGTCGTTGACTCTCAAAGAATGATAACGACACAATTAATGTTCAAGTGACATAGAAATTATCTTTTCTACTAGATAATTTAGAAGTTGATATGAATATTGGTTCGAATTTGTTTTTTTACTATCTGGCCAGAGAATTTTCGATGTCGAGATTTTGATGTTTTTAAACGTTTTGAAGACCTCAGAGTCATTTTCACTAAGGTTGAGAAAAATGCCTGTGTGTGTGTGTTTGTGTAAGATGACGGAAAAAAGGTCTGAGCTAGAATAATGAAATTTGGTACAAGGGCATTATTCAAAATTCGAAAACTTTTGAGAAATGTAGTTCATTCGGAAGAGGACCATTACCTACCACGTTTTCATTTTTTTCCCTCTAAACCAGTGGTTCTTAACCGGGGGTGCCCGCACCCCTGAGGGTGCGGGAATGTATTTTTGGGGGTGCGGGAGAAGCCCCTACCTAACCATAAAAATTATTAAATATCATTTATTAAATTTCTTATAATAAAATATTTGAAATCTGCAATAATGTCCCCAATATTGAAGCTCATAAAAATTGCTAGGAACCTAAAATACAAGTGATGACTTACGCGTATGTCTTTCAAAAAAGGAACCTCGCTTCGCCAGTATAATAATGAACAAACAACAACAGACTAGTCATTAATAAAAATAATATTGTTTTGTATTTAAATAAATTGTACAATGTTTTTCAATAAACAATAAGTTTCGCAAAAAATGTATTTTTCTAGACTAAAAAAATTAAAACACATTTTTCAATGGGGGTGCGGAGATATATTTTCAGATTCAATGGGGTGCGACTCGCTAGAAAGGTTAAGAAACACTGCTCTAAACTGACCGTAAAAATAAAGAAATATGTTTGATAGTTTTTCACATGATTAAAAATTGTATAAAACTGCTATTTCAGCTTGATAGAATCGCTGAAAGTACCAGAAATAATTTTTTAAATTTTTAAATTTTGACTTAAATATGAAGTTAAAAAAAATTTAATATATGTTAATTAATTAATTTAATTGAATAACAATACTAAACTGTAAATTTAAATTTTTAATTAATTAATCCAAACAATTATACTTAATTAAATTTAATTTAAATATAATATATTTGGGTTAATTAATTCAATTCAAAATTACGAGATAGTCGAGTGGGGACACTCCAAATTTTTGTATTTTGGAAAAGTGGGTGTTTAAATTCAATAATTCAATAATAATACCAGTCAACAAAAGTTTTTGTATTGTCCTGTGAACAAATATTTAGAAAATTTGATTCATAATTATTTGGGATGATTTATGTGATAAAGAAAATATTTAATTATACAATTAAAAACAAATGTTAAAGATTAACATTTCAGTCCTAATATATAATTTATTGATAATTCAGGATCAAATCCTATTTTTGTCATTGGTCATATATTTATAATTTTTTAATTATTATATAAAATATTAATTTTGTTAATTTAGTGAGGTTTAATTTCTTGTGATGAAAGATGAGTAAATTATCAAGTATGTAAACTACTATACCACTGATCAAAGTTTGAATTTATAAGGGAATTTTGTAAATAAAACTACATATTGATATTTGTTATTGTAAATTTATTCAAAACATACAAATATTGAAAATATTCTGCAGAAGTAGCAATCGAAACGTTGTGTATATTTTTTGTATTTTTTGAATAAAATTACAATAACAAATATCAATATGTGTAAATTTAATTTTTTTAATTAATTAATCTAATCAATTATACTTAATTTATAATTTATACTTAATAAATTTAATTTAAATATAATATATGTGTGTTAATTAATCCAATTCAAATTTACGAGATAGTTGCTACTTCTGCAATCGAAACGTTGTGCATATTTTTTGTATTTTTTGAATAAATTTACAATAACAAATTTCAATATGTTGTTTTATTTACAAAATTCCCTTAAAAATAAGAACAACCACCAAAACTTTAATAATTTAACGTTTGAATTAATGATTCTTTTAAAATGTAGAATTTTCTAATAAATTTATACGTCTCTTGATCTAGATGTTTGTCTGAAAATAGACTGATTGATATAGACTATATTTACGAGGACATTGTCCCCTCATCAGTTCAACCTAAACCTTTCACAATGACTGTTCAAGTAAATTTACTATTATAATGTTTCTATTTTCATTAAAATATTTATTCATTTGTTCAAATTCAAATACTTTCAAAGAAATAAATACAAAATGACTATTAAGTTTGAAATAAATACTCGTAGTTAAGATCTACCGCTGAAAAAATTAAAGAATAATTAAATTTCGAAGATGTTAACTCTATGATAATGGATGTAATAATAATTCTTGAAAGCGATTGAAAAGTCACTTAACCAGTTCAAAGACATTGAATCAAACATTCCTTACACATTGCATATTCAATTTTATCTAAACTTACCGTATCATTTTACCTTTAAACAACGTTAATAGAAATTTGATCTTGGCAATGTTTTTATATTAAATGTAAACAAGAAAACTTGAAAGAAATTGAGAGTCCATCACAAGGTCATTTCTATTAAAAAAATTATTATTTTTTTGTACTTTTTACTTTTTTTCATTTACTTTATATTACAATAGCGTTTCTCAACCTTTTTGGACCAAACGTCCACTTCGTAAGGCCGGCTTCATAATGCGCCCCCCTAAAAATCTTAACAGATAAAAATTCAAAATCATTTTACTTTTTGTTGTTTTTTTAGAACCTTATTTAAAAAAAATTGAAGAATATTGAAAAAAGCCTGTTCGCAAAAACATTTTACCTTTTTATTAGAGTTGAAAATGATTTTGCCCCCAAAAATAACTAATCGCCCCCTTTTAGATGTCGATCGCCCCCAGGGAGCGATATCGTCCACGTTGAGAATCACTATGTTACAAGAAAGAAATATTTTTATAAACAGATTGGAACCAATGAAATGTTCTTCCTACGCCCTCACTTATCTTGCTTTCTAGAAATGTGGACTTATATAAACGTTAATAATTAACTCACATACTTAATTATATTGGGTTTATTAACGTGCTTTACCTGGATAGTTGGATGAAGGTTTAAACCGCTTCTAAAGTAAAGTTACGCTACTTAGTCGAACGCACTTGCCACTCTAATTAAACACAAGCCGGTTCATAATAATTCAAGGAAATTGCATTCATTTTAAATATTTTATTTTTTTCTAAACCACATTCGTACTACATTACATATATAACTCCTATACTCTTGTATCTATTTTTAGATTAAAGAAAATATAAAAACAAAAAAAAAATAAATAAATAAAATAAAAAAAAATTAACAATATATTTATCATCTTAAAAAAAAACAATTAATCAATGACTTACTTAATATTTTTTTTATATTTCAAATTAAGTATGTTGAACATTAATTTATTTATATTCATATATTATTGTTATTCTATCATTTTTTTACTATTTATCTTATTAAAATTTTTGACATTTTTTTTTATATAAAATTTAACCTTCAAGAAAGTTTATTACTTGAAATCACAAGAAAATTTAATTATTTATAATCTCATATATCTTATCTTTTTTTTTTTACCAAAACTTACTATTAATTGTTAATATTTCACATGTCTTGTTTGTTAGATTATTATCATTTAATTTTTTTAAAATTATTTTTACTTTTATTATCTCGTCAGAGATAGTATTACAATCATGAAAATTTTCGATGTCGAGATTTTGATGTTTTTATACGTTTTGAAGGCCCCTGAGTCATTTTCACTAAGGTTGAGAAAAATGTCTGTCTATGTGTGTGTGTGTGTGTGTGTGTGTGTGTGTATGTAGACAAGATTACGAAAAGACGGTTTGAGCTAGAATATGAAATTTTCTTCTCGGGCATTATTCAAAATTCGTAGTTTTTCATCAACTTTAGAGAAATGTAGTTCATCTGGAAGAGGGTCATTACCTACAACGTTTTCATTTTTTTTCCCTCTAAACTGACCCTAAAAATAAATTTGTTTGATAGTTTTTCACATGATTAAAAATTGTATAAAACTGCTATATATAGAATTTCAGCTTGATTGAATTGCTGAAAGTACCAGAATTAATTTTTTCACACCGCAAATCACGCGCCAACACGTGACGTGTTGCCATCAACAAAGGGCTAAACACGCGTTGGTTTAATAAATATTATCCATTTATTTTAATTTATAATTTATAATTAATTACATTTAACTTAAATATAATATATGTTAATTAATTTAATTCAAATTGCGAGTTAATCGAGCGGAGATACTCCCGATTTTTAATTATTAATTTCGTACGATCTCTAGTTATCTAAAATAAAATATAAAAATCCTTTCAGAGTAATACTGAAAATATACTTATATAATATAATTAATATTATTTGATATTGATGAAACGAGTTGAATTAAAATCATTAAAGTAGATTTTTAGAAAAGTGAAAAAAACAGTAAAATCACTGATGTAAAATGACACTTGTGGTTAACGTTTAAAGAATATACATTCCATGGATATAGGTAAAGTGAAGGAAAAATGTTATCACCCTGAGGGCGCTGTTGTCGGGCAATCAATTGTTTGAGTTAACCCATTGCCATTGCCCGACAATATAAAGATTTGATTCTTGTTTAAAATTAATTGTAAGATAATTATTATATAAATGTTTTGAAAGAATATATATATATATATGCCTGTAAATAAATAGTAGGTATAGTATTTATTTATAGTTTTCAAATATATATATATATATAATTTCAATTAGTGTTTGATCTATTTTTATTGTTTATTTTTCTTAAGAAGGATATTTTGTTTAGCAGTCTAAGCTTTCAATTTTTCTGTTCTTTATGTTCAACAAGATCTATAAATATTTATATACTATACCTTCGTAAAGTGTAAATTATTTATTTAATCAACTTCACCTTGGAATTTCCAAATTTTTACTAATTTCTTTTGTTATTTCGTTTTGTTAGTAATTTATTTGTGAGTCTGATTTTTAACCCATTCATCGATGAATATATAACGAGTTGTCTGACGGTGTTAATTAATTCTCTTCGTGTGATTGAGTCATTTGTCGCAGGGGAGTGTGCTTACTTGATTGCGCGACTGGACAACAAAAGCAAACAGAAAATGTGTCATTTTTGATTAGCCGTCGGTGTACGTCAGAGTGGAAAGGGGAGGGAGGAGGGATGAATAGAGAGGATCTTGAGCAAATCAAAGAGAGGGTAAAGAACTCACGCTTGTGATCTTTTCATCGATCGGACCCTTTTCTTTTTTCATCTCCTTTAGATCATCATCGACCTAATTTTTTTTTTTTTTTTTTTTTTTTTGTTTCTCGTAACTTATAAAATGCTGTCAAGGGGAACAATATTAATTAGGAAATTAGTCGATTAATAATCGATCGATCATCATTATATTTTTTTTTTATAATAATAATAATAAGATTTTATCTATTTTTTTTTTTTTAAATTTAAGAACTAGTGGTTTTTTTTTTATCTTTACAACGCCTTTTAATTTTTAATAAAAGACTCTATTAAGAATAATATCCTTTTATAAGTTTAAAATTACTAATTTATTGATTTATCATCAATTTTTATCAAATTTAATCAAAATTCAAAAATGTTTAATATAATAATAATAATAATACTAAAAAAAAATAAAAATTCAATAGATCATTTGTTTTGTTTGAAAATCTTTTACTTTTCTCTCTATTATATAATATAATATAAATTAGATAAATTTATTTGAAAAATAATTATAACAAAACAGTAAAAACGACACAAATAACAAAATTAATGTATCAATTATTAAATTAAATATATATTATTTATATTATTATATCATTAATTAAAATAAACATCCTGAATTAATTCTATAATAACATCCATATTCTAACAACTTACAATATTTAATTTTATTATTCTAGATAACATTTATTATATATATTATTACTTATTATTATTATTATAATCATCATTTTAATTTTATTTATATTTAACTCTGTAATGATAAAATTTACAAAAAAATTTAAAATTATAAAAAAAGAAGTTATTTTAATTTTTAACTCATTCTTCTTTTTGATTAGTATATATTATATACCCTTGTTTAATAGAATAATAATATTAATAATAATAATAATACAAAAAATTATATTAAAAATAAATGCATATAAAATAACCCATTTAAGTAAAAAAAAAAAGAAAGTGAAAATAATGAATTCCCTGTCACGAATTCGGAGAAGAAAAAAGACCCTGTGAAAAAAAATCCAGTTAAGAAAACACAAAAAATTTATACAAGCCATGTAACAACTAAAAGAACTTAATGCTAAAGAATATGAAGGGAAGGAATAAAAAATGATGGATCATTTGATTAATGAAGAAGAAGAAGTTTTGTAGCTTGAATTAAGATGATTATCAACGTACGGCAGGTAGGCGTGTTTCATTATTTTTATATACGTTTTATATTACGAATGATATATATTTTCTATTTAAATTAACATATTTTAAAATGTCAAAAAAATAGATAAATAAATAAATATAAATGTTGGAAAATAATGTTTTAGGATTTATCAAAAATATAAGAAATGTAGAAAAAGGGGTAGAATAATTTTTTTTTAATTTTTCATTTAGATAATTTATTTAAAAAAAAAAAATTAAAATGTTAAAGTTATGAATTTTAATATGAATAAAAGATTTTAAATAAAATAGAAATATTGTTTTTAAACTGAGTGAAAAAATATAAATATAAAAAAATTTTATAAAATATAACGTTTTTCCAATGAACTAAAAAGAATAAAATAATTTTTCTATAAGCCTGACAAAGTTTATGTATGAATTGCTTCATTTTCAACGAAAAAAAATTATTTATTCATATGAACAATAAAGTAAAATTTTTGTAATAAAATGGATTGTTTAAGAGGTAAGAAATTAATCTTTTATTATTTTTCACTGTAATGTACTTATATCAAAGTATGTGTCAAAATTTAAAATAATTTTTATTAAATTTACATATTATCAATCCAATCCAAAATGGTTGATTATATTACAATACATAGTGTTACTTGTTAATTAAGTGTTTTAGTGTGGTACGTATGTATATATATGAATTATAGCTCTATAAAGGAAGTTAATTCCATAGAAACTAAAAGCGCCCAACGTTTTTAGTTAAATATGAAGCATTTCTTCCATAAACATTGTCAGGCTTATAGAAAAATTATTTTATTCTTTTTAGTCAATTAGAAAAACGTTATTTTATAAATTTTTTTTATATTTATATTATTTTATTCTTTTTAGTGCAATTTTAATATGATAAATTTATTTAATATAATAAGAGAAATAGAAAAGATGAAGTTAAAAGAAAATTTACGAAAACAAAAAAATATATTAATCTTCTAAATTTGATTTTATGTTAAGTAAATGTTATTATTGAATAATAACTATTATATTATATTTATAAATAAATAATTTTTATTAATATGTGATTTTATAAATAAATAAATATATATATATATATATGCTCATATTGTCTTCAAAAAAAGATCAATGCTTTGTTTTTTTTAAACTTGGGGACATATATAAAAAATGGATCTTTTCTCTATACCAGTGGTTCTTAAACTGTGGTCCGCGGACCCCTGGGGGTCCGCGAAGCCTTTACTGGGGGTCCGCGGTCCTCGGAAAAAAATCATCGTAAAAATATATACATATATAAATATTTAAAGTTCATTGTGTAACTATATCCTCCTAGAGAATTACGGCTATAATTTAATACTATTAATAATAGTATTTTATTTTATTAAATTGATAATTATGTCAATTAATTTTTTGTGAATAAATAAACATATATAAAAAACTATATATAAAATTTGAATTTTCATCCATTCATTCATTTAAAATCATTTTTCGATTGTTCCTTTAAAATAACCCCTCTTAGGGGCTCGGAAGGGGAGGCATATAAGGGAATTTTCTTTCACTTTGTTATTGGGGAAAACCAGGGGAGGGGACAGTCTTACCCGGAAAAACCCAAATTGTCAGCGTCCACTCTGGGGTTTTAAACAGTTTTAAAGCAAATGTTAATTATAAGTTCATTTCTCAACGAGTTGTATCTTTAAATTATTTTTATTAATGTTAATTATAAGTTCATTTCTCAACGAGTTGTATCTTTAAATTATTTTTATTAATTTAATTAATTATAATTAAATTATAGCTAATAATAGTTTATTATAGCTAATAATTTTTTTTAATTTTTAGTGTAATTTGCATGATCATTATTTTATAAAAACACTAAACACATTTTGCAATTTCCCAGAAAGGCTGTTTTTGAGAGTAAGTATAAGTTAGTTTTATGAATAAAAAATATTTATTTTAATAATATTTTAGAATCAAATTACGAAATTAATAATATTTTAGAATCAAATTACGAAATATATTTATTATATAAATTAATATTCATTTAAAATGATATTAAATCATTTATTTAAAATGATTTAAAACATTTATTAAAATGATTTAAAACATTCATTTAAAATGATATTAAAACATTCATTTAAAATCATATTAAAACATAGCTAGTAAATAATAATTCGTTATATTTATATTATATTTATATCATATTTATATTATTGTAGTTCAATGTTAATAAATTACTCCATAAAATGGATCGTTGGCTACAAACTGGTTCAACACAGAAACGGAAAGAATCAGATGATGAGGCATCAACAGCAAACTCTACCAAGAAACGAAAATATTCGGATGATTATTTATCATTTGGATTTACTTATATTTGCAACAATGATGTGGAAAGACCAGTCTGCGTTCTATGTCAGGAAAGTTTATCCAATGAAAGTATGAAACCTGCTAATCTCAGACGTCATTTACAAACAAAGCACAGCGAGCATGTTAGTAAGTCTATCGAATTTTTTAAAATGAAAAAAGAAGAACTTAATTCAAGTCAGAAATTGATGGTAAAGACGGGATCTGGTGGTATGAGTAAGAAAGCAGTAATGGCATCATATGAAGTAGCTCTACTTATTGCTAAAGCAGGAAAGCCGCATAATATAGCAGAGCAATTAATTCTTCCTGCTACAAAAGTAATTACAAATATAATGTTAGGAACTAAAGCAGCAAACGATATAAATTTGATTTCATTATCAAATGATACGGTTAAGAATAGGATTGAAGACATGTCATGTAATATAAAAGAAGAATTAATATCGAGAGTGCGCAAAAGTCACTATTACTCATTACAATTGGATGAAAGTACTGATGTCACTAATAATGCCAATTTGTTAGCTTTCATTAGATATGAGTTTGAAAATCAAATACAAGAAGATGTATTGTTTTGTGATTCACTACCTTCACGAACGACAGCTAATGACATATTTAACAGTTTGAATAATTTTATAACCGAAAATGAAATAGAGTGGCCAAAATGTGTTGGAATTTGCACTGATGGTGCTCGTGCAATGTCAGGTACAAGAACTGGATTGATTGCTCTTATTAAAAATGTTGCGCCTCAGGTTGTTTGGAATCATTGCTGCATTCACAGAGAATCATTAGCAGCCAAAAATATGTCACCAGATTTGAAAAGAACATTAGACGAAGTAGTTAAAATTGTCAATTTCATTAAGGCTCGTCCACTTAATTCCAGAGTTTTTAAAATTTTGTGTGAGGAAATGGGTAGTCAACATACACATTTATTATTACATACAGATGTACGTTGGTTGTCCCGCGGGAAAGTACTCATTCGCCTTTTTGAGCTTCGAGATGAAATACGATTGTTTTTAATAGATGCGCATTTTGAACTGACCGAATGTTTCAATGATTTTATCTGGTTAGCTAAGGTGGCTTACTTGACTGATATTTTTACAAAATTAAACGAACTTAATTTGAGCCTGCAAGGTACTGTTGTAAATATATTTAAAGTTGAAGATAAAATAGAAGCAATGATTAAAAAAATCGACTTGTGGTCGAAACGCATCCAGAACGGTGTATATGAGTCTTTTCCAACTCTCAATGATTTCATAGAAAGCTCCAGTGAAAAATTGCTTAATCAAACGCGTCAATTATTTGTTGAACATTTAATTACTTTGAAAAGCAACTTCAGGAAGTATTTTTCTACTCCTGATCCTTGCAATAACTGGATCAGAGATCCATTTAATATGGAAATTACAAATACTAAACATTTATCTGCACCTGAACAAGATATTCTCGTGGAATTATCATGTGATACAACTTATAAACTAAAATTTAACAAAACTGAATTGAGCAACTTTTGGTTACTTCTCAGGTCAGATTATCCTGCGCTTGCAAATAAAGCACTTCAACACTTGATTCCATTCTGCACAACATATTTATGCGAACAAGCTTTTTCGGTACTATTTTATATTAAGTCTAAATATAGAAACAAATTAAATGTAGAGCCGGATCTTAGATTAAAAGTTTCCAATATTAAGCCAGATATTGAGATTCTTGTTTCAAGAAAACAACTGCATACATCTCATTAAATATGTAAGTTATATTTAATGAGATAGATGCAGTTATTTTTTAAAATATTTCTTATTTAATATTTTCTGAAAAAAATTATAAAATATTTATATGAATTTAATGTAAGTACCCATTATAATTTGTGAGATTTGTTGCTATGACAATGTTTGTATTTTCTTTCTTCAATATTATAATTTCTAATAAAATGTGTTCTACAATATGCAAAAAAATCGTTATTCACCAATCACTGTTAGAAATATTCATCATATATCCTTGTCCTTATGAGATCGTAAGCCAGAAATTAATTAATAAAATGACGTAAAGTACCTAAAGTTGTGATGGGGGTCCGTCAAAAAAAATTTTTTCAAGTGGGGGTCCGTGGAGTACATAAGTTTAAGAACCTATGCTCTATACCATTTGAGGGAAAGAAACCCCCCCCTCATTGGCGATAAAACTGATTAATAAGAATTCATCATTAATTTTAATGCTATAAAAAATGTTTAAATACGTCCAAAATGAAAATCTATCCTGAAATCGATATTTATGTTTCAGAATCCGTTGAAAAAAAAAGTAATCGGAGCAATATAAAAAGAGTTAGTTACTAAAAGAAATTAATCGCTAATTATTTACAATTAATTAATTATAATTCAATTATATTTCTTCTAAAGCTTCATTGAAATATCTATAAAAATTTTCAAAAGTCTTTCTCAATAAAAAGTCGATGAAAAATCGATTTCAATTTGTCAAAAGAACGATCAGACAGAGAGACAGAGAGACAGACGCCAAGTAAAGTTAAGAAAAACGTTTTAAAAAACCAAACATTGGTTTTTATTTTATTTATCTTAATTTTTATTGATTCTCTCTTTTTTTTGAAATTAATAAACCATCAGCACATGAAAATATTAATAATTTTCTTAAGATTTTTTTTTTCTTTTCAAGAATTCCATCTTCTGGCGGTTGGGAGAAGAAGTTGTGGTTGGTGGTGGGTGAGGGAGAGAAGGAGGTGGAGGTGGGGGAGGGATATAAAGAAGCCATGGGGTCTGCTATAAAACTTATTATTTATTTTTCGATAACCAATCGACCAGGTGTTGTCGCTGTCGGCTTTATCAAGCCCCGCAAACAATTCCCATCCTTTCTTTGATTGCCAACAATATTCATGCATTATATATTCATTGAATTCAAATAGATATATTTATAACATTCTATGCCTTGGCACAAGTTGCCTTTGTGCATCAATAATTGAAATTTTATTTCAACATCACACATCGATCGTCAATTATATCTTGATTGGAATTCTAAACAAAGATTGGCAAAGATTTCAATTAATACTTTGTAATGAATTTTTGGTATGAATGTATTAATGTAATTCACAATTCAATGTTCATTTTCATTTAATAAAAATAAAAATAAAAATGAAAATAAGAGAAAAAAAATCAATTGAATTAATTTATGAATAGTCAAGTGTAAAACAAATATTAATGATGAATGAAGAATAATTTTAACTCACTTGTATGCAAATTTAAAAGGGTTTGAGAATGAATAGCTAAGTTATTAAATAAATGAAAATAACATAGAAGTAGAAAACTACGTTATCTACTTATCATTTTACATAAAAATATGTTCTAATATTTTAATATTCTCTTAACTAGAATCATTTTTTTTTACGTTCAATTACCTATAATATATATATATATATATTCAGTGGCGTAGCGTGATCTATTATGTTGGGGGGGGGGGGGCAGGGGGAGGTCCGGGGGTCTCCCACGGCAAAAATTTTGACAAAATCAATTATTTATTTATTCATAACGTTTAGACTATACTTATACGTGATTTAAAGATGTTTTTTTACTTTTGGGTTCTCAGATTTAAAACTAATTTTAAAATTTATTTTTTGCACAATGTTTGGGAGAGGGGCACGTGCCCCCCCCCCCCACACCCCACCTCGACGACACTGTTAGAAATTAGATATTAGAAATATAAAGAGAGAAAGAGAATAACTATTATCATTTTCATCAAAAATCATGTAATAAGGTCCTTTCTGAACAAAAAAGTCCCTCAAATTAGACTCTCTGCAGCATAGAAAAGATTTTCGAAACTATTATAAAACTCTATATTTGATGTTTATGCATGTATAGTGACTGAAAAAAGTTGTCGGGCAATGGCAATGGGCTCAAACAATTGATTGCCCGACAACAGCGCCCTCAGGGTGATAACATTTTTCCTTCACTTTACCTATATCCTTGGAATGTATATTCTTTAAACCCTAACCACAAGTGTCATTTTACATCAGTGATTTTACTGTTTTTTCACTTTTCTAAAAATCTACTTTAATGATTTTAATTCAACTCGTTTCATCAATATCAAATAATACGTATTAATTATATTATATAAGTATATTTTCAGTATTACTCTGAAAGGATTTTTATATTTTATTTTAGATAACTAGAGATCGTACGAAATTAATAATTAAAAATCTGGAGCATCTCCACTCGATTAACTCGCAATTTGAATTAAATTAAATAACATATATTATATTCAAATTAAATTTAATTAATTATAAATTAAAATTAATAAATAATATTTATTAAACCCACGCTTGTTTGGCTCTGTTGTAGGCACCACGTTACGTGCTGGCGCGAGATTTGCAGTGGTGTTAAAAAATCAATTCCGGTACTTTCAGCGATTCAATCAAGCTGAAATTCTATATATAGCAGTTTTATACAATTTTTAATCATGTGAAAAACTATTAAACAAATTTATTTTTAGGGTCAGTTTAGAGGAAAAAAAATGAAAACGTGGTAGGTAATGACCCTCTTCCAGATGAGCTACATTTCTCAAAAGTTGATGAAAAACTACGAATTTTGAATAATGCCCGGGTAGCAAATTTCATTATTCAAGCTCTAACCGTTTTTGCATAATCTTAATGTCTACATACACAAACACATACACACAGACATTTTTCTCAATCATAGTGAACGTATAAAAACATCAAAATCTCGACATCGAAAATTTTCGTGACCGCAATACTATCTCTGGAGAGATTGTAAAAAGAGAAGACAACTGTAAAAAGTAGGTGACTGAGATGCCTGTACCATATTTTTCATATAACCCATATACTCGTATATGTTTTTTTTTTCATTTGGAAATTTTCTTTATATAAAGTCATTTTATATATTTTATTGGTTTAGTCTAGTTTCTAGCAGGATCAAAATATTTACTACCAGTAAACAAGAACCAAACATTAAATTAATTGACAAATTTATTTATATTACCTTTAAAACATTTATGCGAATATGAATTTTATTCTAATTAATAATTTTTAAACAATATTTGATGATTTAATATTTAATATTTGATTTTTCATCAATTTGAAAAATATTTATTTTCAAGGATATTGTCCCACAGTAATTAGGTATTTATTTAAATTAAATTTTCTTCAATTAATATTTATATTTTTTTTTTTGTTTTAATGAAAATGGTAAATAATTCTGATTTCGAAATTTTTGAAATAATTACAATTTAAAAATTAATATAGAATCACAATTTAACATTAATTAATTATTAAAATTAACTAATCTACTATATTATTTATTTTGAATAGAAATAAAAGAAATATAATCAATTGTATGGAAATTTACTTAGGAGTGAGCGAAGAGCAGGGAGAATTGTTCCACTTTTAGGTGCTCTATCTCGGCGTCCCGAAAAATGTCTTCAGGACAGCCTATTGTCCCGTTTTTTACCGACCGACGATAGTAAGGGAGGTATTGTTTTCACACCAAATTTCACATGTGGAGATTTTTACATATCTCCACGAATCATGCATTTTCTTAACAGAAAAAAGTATTTTTAGCATGATGTCTGTCCGTCCGTCCGTCCGTCTGTCCGTCCGTCCCTATAGATGTGTACAGCCTGAACGGCTCAACGGATTTTGTTGAAATTTGGTATATTTACTTAATGCATCAGTGGGATGAATTGATCAACTTTTGGTGCAAATCCGGAAACCGGAAGTGGTAGTGTTAGCGATCGAAGATAGGAAGGGAAGGGTTATTTTCACACCAAATTTCACATGAGGAGATTTTTTTACATATCACCACGAATGTATTGGTTTTATCCTCGAGAAAAATAATCTTCATTATGTTTTTCTTAATTTAAAATTATATGACGTCACCCAGCCCTTCATGACGTCACAGCCTCCTTATTATAATCACGGACAACGCCGGCTACTTCAGCTATATATTATAAATAAAATAAAATTAAAAATATTTATGTTATATTCATACCTGTTTTTTATTACATTAATAGATATATTAAAATTATTTGAAATTGTTTCTGTAGCTGGAAATTAATTTATTTCAAACTGTCGGTCGGTTCAGACCTGGCCACAGGTCAACTTATTAAATATATAGGACATTTCGTAGTTTCTTTTCTAAATTTTTTCAAATTTGTTCTAAAAAAACAAAAAAGGTTGTCCCGGTTTGGTGTTTTGTTAAGGCATTCCATGAACAACTCTTTGATCTACATATATTCAATACTACAATTTGTCTTTTAGTTATAATATCAAAAGGACAATAAAATATTTATTTATTTTAAATTAATATTTTATTTTATAATTTAATTATTTCTATCTTGGTCAGAAAAAAAGTAAATATCAAATAATAATACTTTAAATTTATGTATTTAATTAAGTGTTCTATTATTTATTACTATGCTGATTAGTAGAAATTGATAAATTGTTTGTTTTGTTTGTTTTTTTATAAAACTTAATATTTTTTTTTTTCTGATTATCCTGATGTAATCTAAAACTGGCTTTAAAAAATACTCTTCTTTATTTGTAAAATGATTATCATCAAGATTTTTCACCTTAAAATAAAATAAAAATATCCACCATGAAAAACTAGTATAAAAAAAAATTCAATTTCATTCTTGTGAAAGTATAAATTCTTTGTTTAGATATATTGAAGATTATTTGTTTTCAATATTGACAAAACTTGGCGATAAAATTTAACGGGATTCGTGTTCAAAATAATCAACCTATTGCCAAATGTTTGATGAATTGGCCTAAGAAAATATTAGCAAATAAGGGATGAGAGTGGGAAGGGTGAAAGGCTTTTTAAAACCCGCTCAGCTGCGAAAGCGACTCACCGTCCCCGATGATAGACAAACCCTGCGTGGGAAACAAATCTCTCGGCCCCGATGACGGGGCAATCCACCGACGAATAGTGACTTGACATCTTTATCCGTGCATCCACCAAAAAAAAAAAACTAAAAAATAAAAAAAAAAATATAATAATAATAAAACCAAACTCGAAGCCAATAAAGCCTTATTAAAGACCCAAATATTCGACAAGTGTTCTCTACCGGGCGGCCCAGACTCCCACTCTTTCAATTCATCCCATTTAATTCTAATTATAGAATATTGTACCATCCCCTTCCTATTCACCCTAATAATAACCTAATCAGTTTATTTAAATTTTAGAGAAAAAAATGTTTATTATGAATATTAGAGGATTGAAATGAAAATAAATATTATCAGTAAAATAATTAGTTTTTTAACATGAAATTATATTTTTTTTTTGAATCTATTAATAATAATTAAATTTGATAATGATCATAATAGCTATAGTATTTCGAAGATTATTTTTACCGACCGACGATAGTAAGGGAGGTATTGTTTTCACACCAAATTTCACATGTGGAGATTTTTACATATCTCCACGAATCATGCATTTTCTAAACAGAAAAAAGTATTTTTAGCATGATGTCTGTCCGTCCGTCTGTCCGTCTGTCCGTCCGTCTGTCCGTCCGTCTGTCCGTCCGTCTGTCCGTCCGTCTGTCCGTCCGTATAGATGTGTACAGCCTGAACGGCTCAACCGATTTTGATGAAATTTGGTATATTTACTTAATGCATCAGTGGGATGAATTGATCAACTTTTGGTGCAAATCCGGAAACCGGAAGTGGTAGTATTAGCGATCGACGATAGGAAGGGAAGGGTTATTTTCACACCAAATTTCACATGAGGAGATTTTTTTATATATTACCACGAATCATACACTTTGTATTGGTTTTATCCTCGGGAAAATCATATTTATTAGTTTTTTCTTGATTTAAAATTATATGACGTCATCCAGCCATTCATGACGTCACAGCCTGGTCTTACATATATATTATAAATAAAATAAAATTAAAAATGTTTATATTTATTATTTATGTATTCATATCTGTTTTTTATTACTTTAATAGATATATTAAAATTATTTGAAATTGTTTCTGTAGCCAGAAATTAATTTACTTCAAACCGTCGGTCGGATCGGACCTGGCCACAGGTCAACTTATTTTATGTGTGAAAAACTAGAAAATTTTATATTTTTTTTTATATTAATATTTATTATTAAAAAAAATTACGATTTGATATTTTTTAGAAATTTTACTCTTAAGTTTTTCATATAATTATCACCAATTTCTATTTTAATATATTTATATTATTCAATTGATAAATTTAACTATAACAATAAAAAAAGAAAAAATTAAAAAACAATGTTGAGGATAGTTTCAAAATTTGTTTTTTCTCTTAGATGAAAAATTATAGAAATTATTTGATAAGAAAAAACTGGGAAAAAATTTTAGTCATAATTTTCTAATTATTATATCCCTCTCCCCAACATATTTTTTTTTGTCAATGATATAATTGATACTTCATTAAAAATAAAATAGTACTCTACTGTCCGTCTGTCCGTCTGTCCGTCCGTATAGATGTGTACAGCCTGAACGGCTCAACGGATTTTGATGAAATTTGGTATATTTACTTAATGCATCAGTGGGATGAATTGATCAACTTTTGGTGCAATTCCAAAAACCGGAAGTGGTAGTATTAGCGATCGACGATAGGAAGGAAAGGGTTATTTTCACACCAAAGGAGATTTTTTTATATATCACCACGAATCATGCACTTTGTATTGGTTTTATCCTCGAGAAAAATCATATTTATTAGTTTTTTCTTGATTTAAAATTATATAACGTCATCCAGCCATTCATGACGTCACAGCCTGGTCTTGCATATATATTATAAATAAAATAAAATTAAAAATGTTTATATTTATTATTTATGTTTCCATATCTGTTTTTTATTACATTAATAGATATATAAAAATTATTTGAAATTGTTTCTGTAGCTGGAAATTAATTTATTTCAAACCGTCGGTCGGTTCGGACCTGGCCACAGGTCAACTTATTTACCCCGGCACACTTTGAACGATTTAGAAATTTGGCGACACACAAAGAAAAAGATAAGTTTAAAAGTCATTTACTTACCTATAATAGACTGTGTAATATAGTTTATGATAATACTCAGGGGTCGGCAACCTTTTTCAATATTAAGAGCCTGATCGCAAAAACATTTTTTTTTTATTTTTTTTTTAGAACCATATTGAAAAAATTGAAAAAAGTTCGAAATGTATAAGAGCCTGATCGCAAAAACATTTACATACATATAAAATAAATAAGTACTTTTTTTTAATTTGAACTTTACATTTGTAAAATTTGGCGGCACATTTTAGAAATCTCGTGTCACACAAAAGTGGTTGAGAATCACTTATTTATTGAAATAAAATTGATCAGTATAAATATTATTACTCTTTCATTGAAATTTTTATATGATTTTTTTTTATTTTTAATTTCTAATTTTAAACATGCATAGGAGGTATATAAAAAAGAAAATAAACCAAAAAAAATAAATATATATATTTTCATCGTGTTGATAAGTATCGAAAATTCTATGGGAATTGGAAATGGAAGGCATAAATCATTCACACCACGAACGAAAGATGAGAGGCTCATAATTAAAGAACAATTGTTTATATTTCTACGATGAAGTAAGTATATGTGTAATGTGTATATGTAGTTGTTATTTCCATCGAGTCGATTCGATTGCAATCAGATACGGCCAAAAGCCGTCCCGATTATTAAAGCAATTAAAGTTCAGAATGCCAAGTCAAGTTGAAGGAATTTTCATCTTCTCGAGCGAGAAGATTCAATTTCAATTTTATTGAAATCATTAAAAATAAAAACGACTGCCTAGAAATATATCTAACTGATGATTTAGATAATAAAATTCACATTCTACCATACATATTTGATGTTTATTTTTACATATAAATATAATTTTTATTCTGCTCTTAGCAAAAATATGAAATATCGATAATTTAGAGAAAATATTTAAATATAAATAAAATTCATAAAAGTTATACTCTTTTCAATTTTAACACGATATTCAATATTATTTCAGTTATTTCTTTTTTTACTATCTCGCCAGAGATAGTATTGTGATCACGAAAATTTTCGATGTCGAGATTTTGATGTGTTCCTGAATCATTTTCTCTAAGGTTGAGAAAAATGTCTGTGTGTGTGTGTGTTTATGTGTGTGTGTGTGTAGGTGTGTGTATGTGTGTATGTATGTAGACAAAAACGGTTTGAGTTAGAAATATGAAATTTGGTATACGGGCATTATTCAAAATTCGTAGTTTTCTATCAACTTTTGAAAAATTTAGCTCAATTTAGTGACTGTAACAATAAAGAAATATTTTTGATAGTTTTTCATATGATTAAAAATTGTATAAAACTGCTATATATAGATTTTCAGCTTGATTGAATCGCTGAAAGTACCAGAATTCATTTTTTTAACACTGCAAATCACGCACCAACACGTGACGTGATGCCATCGGCAAAGAGCCAAACATGTGCTGGTTTAATAAATATTATTTACTAATTTTAATTTATAATTAAATAAATTTAATTTACATATAATATATGTTATTTAATCCAATTCAAATTGCGAGATAGTCGAGTGGAGACACTCCAGCTTATTATATTTAAATATAAATCTAGAATTCTTATTAAACAAACTTAATTACTGAAACTATTTTTTTTTATTTTAATCCTTTCTCCCTTGCCGTTTTTTTTTTAAAAAAACCTCTCATTTTTGTATGTACAAGGACAACGGCTATAAAGTCGATTATATCAATGAGGTGTCCTATGATCAGTAGAACGAGTCCTATTAACCTTTACCTTGATTTTCTTGATCAATGGCGCTACTTTTTATAAAGTAGCTTTCACAATTTTGATTCCAATGGCTGGGTTTACTCCGTCCCATAAACCCCAGCTAGAGAAATTCCCTTCCCTGGCCGGGGACTTGAACCCGGGACCACGAGAATGTGAGCCTGCCACCCACCGTGTGCCGCCTCTTGGCGTTTTTTTTAATATTTATTATTTTGTTTTATAGAAAAACAAAATATTTATTTTCAATTAATTATATTTTATTATTTTAAATATTAATTAATTATTAAACAAAATTGAATAAAACTAAAATTAAAATATTTTTAAGAAGTAAGAATAATGTTGCTATTGAAGATTTGTTTAATTATAATCATTACTGCTATTATCATAATAAATAAAAGTAGATTACTAATTAAGACTTGAGTAACATCTTTAAAATAGTAACTAAAAAATATATTTTCAATAGTGAAGGAAAAATGTAAACGTCATGGGGCGCTTTCGGCGGGCTTTTCTAAACCGGGTGATTGCCCGACAACAGCGCCCTCGTGACAATAACATTTTTCCGTCACTCTCTATTCAATTTTTCAAAACTTATTGAAATTTAATTTCCTACCTTAAATCAAGTTGAATCCACATTGCCACGATTTTTAGTTATAATAATCTTGATTATTTTATCTTGAAAATTACTAAATTTAGTTAAACCCACTTTTAATTAATCAAATAACCTGCGATTTCAATTCTTCCCAATTATCTCATTGGAATTTAAAGGGTATCTTTCTAAAAAGAATTGATATTTTTTTTTTCTTTAAAACAAAAACCTTAGCCTATATAAACATAATAAGTTATGAGAGAGCAATCGGTCTGCCTTTATGTCTTGATCTTTCTTTTCTATCGATTGTGAAGAAAGGCAATTTTTTTTTTCGCAAAGCTATTAAATACGTATCAACCCCTCTGTTTCGATCGAAGTCAAGAATGGAGTAAAAGAATGGCCATTGATGGCATTAATTGCTGACACCCCTGCGTCCCAGATGACTGGCACCCACAGATGGGATCTCGTCATCTGTTGTTGATAACGGGACACCTTCTATCGGTGATCTTTTCTAATGAACCACGCAGATGGTTTCAAGGATCAACTGGACCACAAGAATCTTGTACTTTTCCCATTTATTGACTTTCTTTTTAGTCCTTTATTTTTTTTTTTCTACTATTCCGATCCGTTAAGGCGCACGTGAGAGAGAAATCGAGACTGTGATTTAATCATAGACTCTATTAATATTTATATAATCATCACTAGTTAGATAAATATTTAATGCTTTATCCAGAGAAGTACCTTCGAAAAGAGTGTCTAAGTATGTGTCTAAGTGTGTGAGTGAGAGAGAAGAACAGAAAGTCAATATTTTCTTTAAGTAAAGAAAGTCAAGTAATCATCGGAATTCTCAAGATTTTTGCGCAAATATCCTTTTAAAGTTGAATGCTGTTTGCTCCCTCCATTCGTTTTTGATTTATTTTTATCAATTATTAAACTTCGCTTAAAATTTTTAATTCATTAATAAATAAGAGGGGGATTATAAGTTTACCTATTTTTTGTTCCAATTTAATTTCATGCATCAGGTTTGTTTGTTTTTTACATACTTATACTAATAAAGATCAAATTATTTTTAATTCAATATTTTTTTAGTAGCGCTCATTAATTTTATAGAGCATCTCAATACTGAGAAGATAACTAGGTTGAATAAATTAATGTGTCATTTTTTATGGCACTGTATATACTGAATATTATTAACTCTTTGAAAAATCAAACTATGTAGATATAGATTCTTTATTTATTATATAATATACAAAAAGAACTGACTTTTGTACTTCCTACGCAAGGACAACGCCTATCAAGTCGGTTATATTATTTAGGTGTCCTATGATCAGTAGAACGGGGCTTATCAACCTTTACCTTGATTATCTTGATTGGAGGCGCTACTTTTTATCAAGTAGCTTCCCTATTTTTATCCCGGAGGCTGGGTTGACCCCGACCTATAGACACCAGTTAGAGAAATTCCATTGCCAGGCCCGGGACCACGAGAGCTACGCTACCTCTCACCCTGTGGCGCCTTTTTATAATATACAAAATAAGTATTATAACTATAAAATTTTCAAAAGGATAGAGTAGATTAGTTGAGGATCACTGATCAACTATCAACTTTTAAAAATAAAAATAAAATAACACATGTCTAATAAATAAATAGAATAGATTAAATAGATTTCTGTATTTATAAATGATTGATCATCGAAAACAAAATTATATAGTAATATATTTTTTTTAATGTTCCAATTGCTGTTAGAAATAATTTAAAAAATTAAATACTGAATAAAGAGATGGAGATGTAGTTATTAAATATTCTTTTCCAAATTCCAATTGTTTTTAAAATATAAAAAGAAAGATCAAATTATCCTCTTGAAAATATTTTCTGTCTTTTGAAGATCGAAATAATTTTACGATATTTTTTTTTTTAATTTTATTTTTGTTGAGTGGATCACCGTGGGAAGGGACCTCGTATCTCACCTAACACATTCCATTCATAGAAACGAACACTATTCTACTTAAAAAGAAATTTGGTCATTTATTATTTCGTTCGAGGGTCAAGATTTATTTTTTGCTCTGTTTGTTTTCAATTGTTTGAAGTTAAACGTATAAAGAGCTGTGGCTTTAAAGTACTGCCCTTGGGACCAACAGAACGATAAGCGTTATAGATTCATTAGTCATAGAATACCCTTTAAATACTTTTGATTCTTTCAAATAGTATCATTTTTCATTCGAACTAAAAGATCAAATAATATTTTGAAGAATTTTTTTTTAATAAATAATCATAGATAATAAATGATCATGTATGAGTTTTTTTTTCTTTCTATATAATATACCATACATATTTACATTATATAATTGTACCAAATTTATAGTAAAATTTCTAATAATTTATTTATTTTTTAGATTTAAATATTATCAAATTTTTAATAATTTATAATGTATTTACAAGAAATTTTTTTTTTTAAATAAAAATTTCGATAATTTCTGTTCTCTTTTAGGTAAAATAAAATGAAAAAAAAAATTTATTTTATAAAATTTATGAAAAATATAAACAAATTTTTAAAATAATTTAATTATATTTTTCTCCGAAGTTTTATGTGTTTGAAATCGATTCGATATTTTATTTTTCCGTTAATTCAGACAGAGATTTTCTTTGGAAAAGATTATAGTAGAAAATTCAACAGTAAAATTTCAATAGAATCTGTCACTCCAATCCAAGATCATGCCATCTGCATTGAATAATCATCCATCATGGATTTCTTCCCTAAACCCGTCGACGTTCGTTATTCCTTGTGTAAATAGCTGACTTTTACTTCTAATTTTCTTGACCAGATGCTATTCTCTCTTTTTCTCTCGCACTTCCCCGGATTTTTGCATGAAAGCAAAAAAAAAAGTCAAGATTCGGAAGAAGCCATTATTCCCTTCTGCGCCAGATGCTGTTGTTGTCGGGTCATTATTTTTGCAGGAAGGTCGTTTTCCATTGAGGAGGATTGGTAGGTGTCTTCTCCTTGTGGTAGAAGAGTGCCCGCCCGTGCTTAAGACACGCGTGCGACACGCTTGAGGCGCTTCCAAGGGTCTTCAGTGGGCCGGAACTCAACGGTCCGGCCGCCTGCCACCGGCCCTTACACTCCACTCCCAATTAGACCTGCTTTTCTTCTCCTTCATTCTTCTAAATTTCTATTCATTTGCTGTTATTTCTCTACTTTATATAAATTTTTTTTTTTATTCACAGTCTACTGTTTTTTACGCGCGTTTCTCCCTAAAAATTTCCTTCTCCCCTTCTCTCTCTCTCTCTACATTAAAATAAAAAAAAAAAAATTAAGATTTCTTTTATTCATTTATCAAAATTTTCAAGCTGTCTCGTTATCGTTCCTATTTTTCAAAAAATTTATTCAAATGATTTCTAAGTTTTTTTTTTATCCCTTTATTTTTATTATAAAAGTATAATCGTCTTTTATATATAACAAACTTTATATAGAAATAATTAATTCTGTTTTATATTATTCATACACCTATATAAATTTTTATTTACAAAATTTCTTATAATAGAAAGAAAATTATTATTTTTTCAACAAAGAATATAAAGAATTAGGGTGTTTTAGATTATGAAAGGAGAAAGGGAAAACTTGATATTATTCGATAAGTTGTTTCCGTTAAAAAAAAAAAGAAAAAGAATGTATTTAAATAAATATAGAATATTTAAAATCTAATTTATATATACATTTATTTATATAAAATTTTAAAATGAATATATGTATTTTTTTTTTTTGTTTAGTATAGTCAAAGTAAATATGCAACCGTTAATAAAATTAAAATTTAATATTTTTTTTTCATTTGAATACTTGTTATTTAACTATTAATAACAAAAATATTATGTTTTTTAATAGATATAGGTATAGTGTATAAAATGAAAAGAAATAACATAAAAATAAACTGAAAATTTTCTCAAGGAAGTACTTTTTTATAGTTTTATTACTTATAAATTCATAGAATTTATTATTATATTTTTTTTTACATTCGTAGACTTTATTATTCTAATATATAATTCTTTCTTTCTAATTAATTAATTTTTATATTTCATTATTATTATTTAAAGTATAATTTAATCTTATTACATTATAATATTTCTATATATTTCTTAAAAATATGGAAAAAACATTTTTTATTAAATTCCTTGAATTTAGTGATTTTCAACCTGGGCGATCGACATCTTAAAGTGTGCGATTATTTGACTATACGCTTTTTGGGGGCGATAGTTATTTTTGGGAGGCGAAATTATTTTCAACTTTAAAAAAAGCTGAAATGTTTAAAAGCCTGATCGTAAAATCAACTTTCCTTTTTACCGACCGACGATAGTAAGGGAGGTATTGTTTTCACACCAAATTTCACATGTGGAGATTTTTACATATCTCCACGAATCATGCATTTTCTAAACAGAAAAAAGTATTTTTAGCATGATGTCTGTCCGTCTGTCCGTCCGTCTGTCCGTCCGTATAGATGTGTACAGCCTGAACGGCTCAACCGATTTTGATGAAATTTGGTATATTTACTTAATGCATCAGTGGGATGAATTGATCAACTTTTGGTGCAATTCCGGAAACCGGAAGTGGTAGTATTAGCGATCGACGATAGGAAGGAAAGGGTTATTTTCACACCAAAGGAGATTTTTTTATATATCACCACGAATCATGCACTTTGTATTGGTTTTATCCTCGAGAAAAATCATATTTATTAGTTTTTTCTTGATTTAAAATTATATGACGTCATCCAACCATTCATGACGTCACAGCCTGGTCTTGCATATATATTATAAATAAAATAAAATTAAAAATGTTTATATTTATTATTTATGTATCCATATCTGTTTTTTATTACATTAATAGATATATGAAAATTATTTGAAATTGTTTCTGTAGCTGGAAATTAATTTATTTCAAACCGTCGGTCGGTTCGGACCTGGCCACAGGTCAACTTATTTAATTTTTACTTTCCCGCATACTTCGTATAAGGGAAGTATTGGAATATCGTCAAAAATTTCGACTTCGAGATTTCGAACGTTTTAGACCTCCCTGAGTCGGAAAATACTATTTTTCGAATTATGCCTGTGTGTGTGTATGTATGGATGTAAGGATGTATGTAATGTTTGTCTTAATTTACTCAGAAACTAATCAAGCTAGGACTTCGAAATTTGGTACACCGATATTATTCACAGTTTGTAGATTTCTATCAAAATTTCGTCAAAATCGGTTAACCGGAAGTGGTACTTTACCTACACTGGTTGCGTTTACCTTTCAAGTAAAGTACCAGTTTGCTTCATATTTTGTATATAGATTTAACACTATTAAAACAATTCAGATACCAAATTTCATCATGATCTGACTACCGGAAGTGACATTTTACCTATACAAGTAGCGTTAGGTGTAAATTATAAATATATATAATAGTGTTAAAGCATTTTACTTTATAATTTAAATTAATTAGTTTGTTTATTTATATTGTTGTTAAAACATAATAATAATAATCTAATTACCTATTTATATTCGGGAAAGTCTAGGAGAGGACTGATATATCAAATTCATTTAAATTTAAAATTGTTTTTCTAAAATGTTGACTGAGCTTTGAAGAAATAGTTTTGGGATGGATGGGTCGTGATCTAAAAACATTCTTCTTAAGAAAATATTATTTTATAAATTTTCATGAAAATATTTATATTTATTTTTTTTTTAATAATTATAAATTTTATAAATATACAAAAATAAAATTTCCATTTATCTGTTTACTTGCGTGGAGGGAACTTGGTTGGTGAAGAGGAGGGGGAAGAGAGAAGGAATAATGAATTATAAAAGGTTCTTAATATATTCCTTAGATTTTATTTACTTCATTATGCATAAATCATAATAATTTTTAATTAAAATATTTAATTTTACATTGTTTTGTTTTTTAAAATACCAAAAATGAGATAAATTTCGAGTTTTTAATTTAAAAAAGAATTTCAACTTCTCTTTAAATTTTTGTTAAATACTATTTATTATCAGTTGTCCACTAAATTAATTATTTTAAGATACAATATAAATTTACAAAAAAAAAAAAATATTTATTTATATAAAATAATTTTATTATATTTAATTCTAAAATATATACTAATTGTTTCAACTGAAAATTAAAGAAATATATATATTTATATACAATGGTGCATGTACCATGAAAGGAAGAGTCAAAAAAAAAATAGTAAAATTTTTATTTACATTTTAAAATTTATTTTTGATTAGTTATTATTTAAAAATTTAAATTATTTTATAAACATTAATTTCAATTCTATTAATAAAGTTAAAGTATTCTTATATGGTATGTTGTCATTCATAAGACTAGAATTATTATTATTTAAATAAAAAAATCAAAATTCATTTCACTAACCTACCGTATTATTAAAATAATATTTTTGAATTTTTTTCTTTTTTTCATTTTTTATTTCAAATGATTTGAAATTAAAAACAATAATATACCATAGAATTTTATGAATTTTATTTAATAAGAGAGTAAATAGTAACAATTTCTTAGAAGATTGAACTATAATAACGTATAATTAACTTTAGTCTTACATTAATAATTAAATGAATATTCTTCTCATAGATAGAAATTGTATTTTCAATGTTCAAAGGTTGCCTGCCCTCAGATAAGCGATATTTTAAGTTCAGGTCTACTTTTCCTCCAATCGTTTTTTTCCTATTATCAAAAGTGACGTCCATTCAAAAAGTCTTACAAAAAGGCTTAAAAGGTTTTATCATGTTCAACCGAGCATGCCCACATGCCCTTGCTAGAACTAACTGTCTTTGCTCATTTCCGTTCATGATAACCCCTCATCAATCGTTTCGGGTGCATTCGCAGATTCTTAGCGAAAAATTGCCTTCCTGGAAAATATCTATTCGAAATAGACATACTTATATAAAAATTAAAACTCCTATTTTAATGAATAACTTAATAAAGTAACAATCTATTATACTTATATAACAGTAAAATGAAAATAATTCTTTGATGAAAGATTGTTTTCTCTGACAATGCAACTCACCATCAATAACAACTCATCTCGTAACTATAATTAATGAAATAATTACATTGGAAAATCTATTCAATACTATTTCCGCTTTTAAATGTATTCTTTTCTAATCATACATATATTATAAAAGTATACTCGCTCGTTAGATTATATAAATATTATTGAAATAAATAAAATATATATGATAATTCTTTACTTATTTTCTTACGCTATATATTCTATTAATTAAATATTCAATTAATAGAATCCATTTGCGTGTATGAAACACTTCCTATAATTTGTTTGCCAAAGAAAGAGTTTTGAACTTCACTGTTTAAATTTTACATTAATTTCAATTTATGCTGATGATGATGAAGTATTTTTTTTTTTTAGCTTGTTTGTTGACTTTCGGAATCTGAGCCTAATTCAGTCAATTTACACATTAGCACTATAATTTATGTCATTAAGATATCAAATATTATATTATTATAATTTTTATATTTTGGTAAATCTTGAACCTTCGTTCTCAAATTTATGAGTTCAATATTTTACAATTGAGCTAAGCGTTTGATAAAATGAAATTTTATTTCATATTAAATCAACAAAATCAACAAGGGGTATTTTTACATTATGATCAAAATATATATCAAAAGTATTTGGTTATTTTTAGTTAAAATAAATAAGTTAAATATATAATTTTTTTAAATTTTTATAAAAAAAAATTAAACCTAACGTATGACATGATTTTGGATAAAACTTTACCAGTGGGTTATTAATTTCAAATAAACTTTTCTTATGCAATTTTTGAGAGTAGCTTCTTGTTTAAGAGAGAATAGAATTAAAGTTTGCCAGATTAGCTTATTATGAACCTCGAAATATGATGTCATTAAGTAATTTTTTATTGACTAATACACTAATTATTCACTTATTCCTAATTTTTGTTTTTTTTTTCGGCACGGTTTGGATATAGAAAAATGATTTAATTAATTAATTTTTTAGTCTTCTTATATCCAAACCGAACTTATAAAAAAATTAGTGGAGCCCTCTGGTATTCAAATAATAAAACATGGTAGCTAAATAAAATATCAATGGGTTTATATGCAAACTTTAATCCTTTTCATCTCTTAAACTGAAGCGAGCCGCAAAAATTGCTCACGAAAAGTTTATTTGAAATTAAGAACCCACTGGTAAAGTTTTATCCAAATCCATGTCATAATAACTCGATTGAACAATTAACCTTAAATTAAAATAATTTTTTTTATTTTAAATGTAAATTTTAATGAATTTTTGATATTATCAATTATCTGTTTGTGTTAATTTATTATTGTGTATAATTATTTATTAATATTTTTAATTGATGTTATTATTGTTAATATTAGTATTGAGAGAAATAAAATAATATTAATTGGATCTTTTTTTGATAAAGAAACCGTAGTAGTAAAATTGAACTTGGAAAAAAGAACTAAAATATCAAAAGGAAAAAAAAAACGAATAAAAGAAGAAGAACTTGACTGTTGTCCAGGTGCCACGCGCCTATCCCCTCCCGTTTGCCTTCTTCAATGGACACCTCTGTATACAGAACAAAGATCGCCATTGAATCCATCCCAGTGAATCTAGCCATGTATAATTCTTTCCCGGGGTCATTGTAAGTCTTTTTGGATGATTTTTTAGCTGGTATGATTGCCCACCCCCTTCACCCCGCCCTCTCAAAGAAAAATCGTTTCCCTCCCCCCTCCCCCACCCCTAAGATAGCTTCCGTTTTCTTATCAAAATGTCGTCGATAAGCGGCCGGATGTCAATCACTGGACCCGTTGTCATTCAATCCTTTACCGTCTCAACCCCACACAGCTGCCAGTACGGTGACATCATATCAGATGAGTTTCAATCCCAAAAATGTTTTGAAAAATAGCGTTACTTACTATTAAACAAGAGGTAAAAAAAATAAAAGAAAAACCAAACCACGTAATTGAGGTGAAATCAATGTTCATAGGACAGCTGCCAAACATGGATTCTTTAAGGTTGGAGGGAGGGGGATAAATTGGTCTCATTTTGTGGTAAAGAAAGTTACAACCCTTCCGTTTTAAATTATACCCTTACACTATTTATAAAACTAAATTTTATTGGTTAAAAAAAAACAAATTTATTTATTTATATATTGATATTTTTATTATTTATTTAATAAAATTTAATATTCAAATGTGAATATTAATAATATAAAAAAATAAATTCAATATGCTATTTTGTAAAATTATTTTATATATATATATATATATATATATATATACAGAGAAAATTTGAAAATCTAAATAAATACCCAACCAAAAAACAATCAAGCAAGCAAAATATGCCTTATTCTTGTAAATTATTTTTTTATCTGAATTTTAATTTTGAAACCTTTAAATATATTCAAAAATTTAATTATATAAATTCAGTTCAAATTAAAAATAATAGAATTATAAATATAATAAATAAATAAATAATCTTTAAAATATTTTTTGGTATTAATTTTAATGTTTTTATTTAACTCAAAAGAATGAATAAATAAAGTAATAAAGAATGATATTAAAAAAAACCTTACTACCTCTCCTTTTGTTTCATTTTTCTCTGTTACAAGTTTATAATTATATATATATATATATGTTAAATTCCAAAATATTTTTGGAATATTTAAAGAATTTTGATTAAAAGAGAAAGGGTCGGTGCATTTGCTTTCATAAAGGTTTTTTTTTATTTATCTTAAGAGGATCTCCGAGGCTAATCTTCAGCATTAGGGCTACATTATGTTCAAATTAATATAATTAGCTTCGATAATGAATCTCACCTGACCATTAACGAGGTGAAAAAAGTAAGGAGAAAGAAAATATTATTTTGACATTAAAAAAAAGAGTCGATAATTCTTGTTGTAATTTTCTATTATATGATAGTTGGATATTAAATATTATGGTGAAATTTAATGTTTACAAATTTATTTTTATGTCTAAATTGGCGGCTATATATACATATAAATTAATATATTAATTTTATTAGACCTTATATTTGTGTTTAAAATAAAATTATTAAATTTTAATAATTAATTATGGGTTTTATTAGGAAGCAAATAAATAAATAAATTGCGATTTTTGAGTTATATGCAGCTTTTATGTAACTCTAAATAATAATATAATTGTAAGGATAAAAATCTTTCATCCTCCTGAGTCATTCATTAAATGTGTGTGCAAGAATATTAAAAAAAAAATATTATATATGCAATTTCAACGGTACAATTCGATTTTCATTACTCATCATACATATTGTGTTTTAGAGAAAAAAGGTTTTATTTAATTATTTACTCTACCTTATTTAAAAATATATATATATATACCTGTATAGGTTAATTTAAAGATTAAAATCTTCATTTACATCTTACTACATATTAAAGATCAACAAAAAAAAAAATAAAATAAAATAAAATAAAAGATAAATAATAATAAATATTTATATTTTAAATTTAATTATTATTTTTAATTATTTATAATCAGATTTTGAAATATTATATTTACATAAATCTTTTACTTGAATACTTTTACTTATAAATATATCATTTTTATCAACGAAATAAGGTGAATATATAAATATATAATATTAAAAATTTTTATATGTATATATTTTCAAATCAATTTTATCGCCTTTTTTCCAATAAAACTTTTTGTCCACGATGATCATCAATAATTGCTTTCATTCGGCTTTCGTTTTCTAATTTGAATTGTATTGAAGCGGTTTTTTTAAACTTTAATCAGAGCTAAACCCGGCGAATATGGTAGTTGTGCAATTATATGAATTGAGTTTTTAGTGGAAATTCTCTAAATCTTCTGTATAAATTTATATAAAGTTATATATATTGATAAAAATATTTACATAAAGAGAGAAAGAGATAGAAATATTAGTATAAAATTTAAATGTATTATATTACACTCATCTAATTTAGTTGTTTTCTAAAATTCTTACTATTTGAATTTTTCTGATTGAAAAGGGAAAGAAGGGAGATTTAAGGAAACCGATGCATCTCTTTATTCCTTCATCTGTGTGTGTATAGATTATTTTAAATAAAAATTAGAAAAAGCTATAGGTTTTGTTATAAAAATAGAATAAATTTTGTTCTACCACACAGGAAATTTAAACGCCTAATATTGTAGTTGTGTGTGGTGCTCACGCCTTTTTATACATTTATCTCCCTCAATGATAGATATTTTCCGCCTCATTCAATACTTCTTTCGTACCGCTTACGAGAACTTGTCAATAATAAATTCTTGAAACTGTCAATTGTAATTGGCTCTGATGTGTTTCCCAGTAGGTAACATCTCTCTTTTGGACATAACGACACTCTCTTTCACTCATTCTTTCTAATATTTCCCATTAAAGAAGAACCGAGGTGATCCCAAAGGTGAAAACATGTGTCCAAATCTGAAGGATTGTTTTTTGAATGAATGGCGGCATTGCACCTCAAATAACGCCATCGGTCAAGGCAATTGTTATCCATTCCATGCATTGTTCGCTACTTTTGTACACGATGCACAGTCTATTTGGAAATTAATTTATCAACTTCAGGTAACTACTCACTATTCAAAGATTTCCTTTCCTAATTTTTTTTTTTTTATTTTAAAAAAAGTCAATTTTAAGAAAAAAGAATGAAATATTTTGTAAAAAAAAAATTCAGGTGTCTTTTATATACATTGTGAGCTTTTCCATTCTAAGAACTAAAATTGTCAAATACTCAAGGACGGCCAATCATAATATCCATATTGTATACAACAAGGGCGCCAATTTTATGGGGCGCCAATTTAAACAAATATAAAATATTCTCTGGTAGATAATCATTAATAAGTTTAATAATATTTGAGTAATCATATTCAAAAATGTTACTAAATTAAATCCAAAGAATTTCAAAAAAAATAATTAAGTAGTCATTTTTAATCACATTAATTGATTGCACAAATAGAAATTGATGGTATTTTCTTCATGAATGTTCATAGTAATACTTCCCTCTTGCCATTATTAATCAGTGAAAACTTTATTCAATTTAAACCCTCTTCAATTAACACCCTGATGCATTTCATTTTTTAAAGAATGAAGCAGGGAGTTTAAGCTTCTATACCACTTCCACCAGATTAATTTTAAATAACAAAAAAAAAAAAAAAAAAACAAGAAAAACAAACATATAATAAAATATGAAGGGATTTTTTTCTTTTACAATTTTCTTGGCTCATTAATAATATTTTAGCAGATTATCATTAAGAAAAATAAAAAAAAATTATGAAAATGAAAAAAAATATCATATAAATATAAATAAAAGTGAAGTGAATATTATGGTTCATTTAATTTTATAAAGCATTAGAAAGCAGAATGAGATGAGAGGGCGGAATTTAAATTTGGAAGAGTTGATGCCCCGTTACAACTAATGAATGTGCCACGTATTTCTTACAAGAGTAGTTTGAATTTCATATTATTTGCTCAAGTAAGACCCTGAGGCTCATTTTCTATTGCTTTATTGACCGATAACAAAATCCTTTTAAGGATTTTTCATTATTTTTTTTCTTTTTTTGTTATATTTCCAAATTACCATTATTGTTGTTATTCTTAATATTTTCATACAATTAGGAATTTAATAAAAAATCTCTCTATTTATAAATTAATAATAATAAATAAATTAAAATATCAAATATTCCTATAATTTAAGTAAATATTTATTAAAATATTTTTTTTTTAATCTAAGAAAATATTTTGATTTTTATATAATATAGAGATATATAGATATGATTGATTCCCTAAGGTGTTTATTCAAGCTCTCATTAACTTAACGTTTTATAGAAATTATATTAAAATAGCAATTTATTTAAATAAATAAATTAGATGCCATGAATGTAGCTAATTAAAAGAAACAGGTTCTCAAAAATTGATATGAAATTATTTTTACAAGAATAATTGAATAAGAAAATCCAATCAAAATTATAATATGCTTTGAGTTTTAATAAAAGTATTATAATTTTATTATTATAAAAAAAAGATTTTAAAACAAAAAGTATATTAAAAGCGCGGTCGAATTTTATTTTGTAGATAATGACTTTGACTTGGATAGTTTATTTTTTCTGTTAACATATGAATTTTTATAATAAAGAGTATGTAAACCAGTATAGCAAATCTTACCATAGTTAATCAAATTCGATATTTGTAAAAGGGCAACTTTAAATTAATATTTATTTTTCTTTTTTTAATTCAATAAATTGTTAATATATATATATATATATATATATATATATATATTAGGAAAATTTTATAAATATATTCCAGTTTTTTTTTGTTTTTTTTTTTTTGAAATAAGGGAGACGAAATTTTTCCATTACAAAGGCACATGCCGGTTCTCTATACCTGTTTTTAGATCTATTTTAAAATAATTAATTCATATTTATAAGAGAGGTAGGATTTAATTATAATTGTGCAATATATATATATATATATAAGTTAAGTTAAATAAAACGTAACAACATAAAAAAAAATTTATAATTAATGATAATTCATTTTATTTCAGTTGCTAAGATTTCAAGATTGTATATATTTTTTACTAACTTGCTTATTTTGTTGATATTTCTGTCTAACTTTCAGGGGTTATGATCAGAACTCGTATTTTTATTAATTTCTACTTATCAATTGATATCAAATCAATGCTTATTTTGATCTTTAACAACTGCAAAAATTTCTCTAATCAAAATAAAAATCAAAAACACCAATATTTAATTAATATCTGAATTAGTAAAAATGATTGAACGATGTAGAAATATTTAAATCAGAATTATTATCAGAAAAAAAGTTATAAGTATATGCACTTAAAAATTATATATTATTATAGGATTTGAATAAAATAAAACAATATATTCTCTAACATAAACTATGATTTAACTTAAAAATATTTAAATATAATATTATGAAATTAATAGATTAAAACAATAATTAATTATATACATCTACAACAAAGAATCATGCCGGTTATATATATAGATATATAATAAAAGAAAATTAAACTTGGACTATAAACATTAATAAATATAATATTTGTTTATTAAAATTCTTAACAGCTGAGAAGAAGAAAAGTTCTACTATTTTTATTCATATTTTTAATTTTTGTTTATATAATAAGACATGGCCCTTATCCTCTCCCCCTCTTTCTTCGAGTCCTCACTCTTAAATTAAAAGGATTTTAAGTCTAATAATAATAAATAAATCAATATTATTTGAGTTTAAAATATCATTATCATCAACTTGTATAATATACAGGGGTTGGACAAAAATATGGAAACACCTTGTGAAATAAATGTTTGAAAATAAAGAATGATTTCAATGAAATATGTAGGTGCCGCTGGCGTTTTTGATTACTGACGCCACCTATACAACTTCGTAAATGTGCTAAACAGTTCAGTTGTTGTCGGAGAGTACTGTTATGTAAGGTTGTCATTGCATTATGTCAGAGTTAACAGACTTCGAACGTGGGCAAATTGTTGGTGTACGTATGGTAGGTGCTTCCGTAAGCAAGGTAGCCGAGGTGTTTAGTGTATCAAGAGGTACTGTATCGAAGATTTATTCAGCATATTTGAAAAGCGGAAAAACATCATCTGCTAAATCACAGCGCGGACGAAAGTGTGTCCTGAGTGATCGTGACAGACGAGCATTAAGGGCAATTGTGACGAAAAATAAGAAGACCACAGCTGCAAAAGTTACTGCTGAAATGAATGTTGTGTTATATCCATTTGAAAGAAAAGATATCAACTGTCAATTATTATAATTATTATTATTTGCGGATAGGCCCTGACGATTATGCAGAGCTTAAAAGAGAAATATATTAATTATTGAATTTGTCTAGGTCTGAACTCGAGACTTCATTGTGATATACTGTCAATAATAATAACAATATTAATAATAGAATATCAATATTAATAAAAATGACTAATTAATACTTTTGTAATTAATCAATTAATTTTAATTGATTATTATAGGATTTTTATTATAATTTTATTATAAATTTTTTTTTCTAATTTTCTATTATCATATTTATCTATCTGTAAGTTTTATTAAGTAATTTAAGTAACTGAAATATATTAGTACATGATATATTGATCATGGAAATATATTAAGATTGAATATTTTCGACTATGCGTGTTTCATTTATGGATTCTCTCAAAGAATATAAATAAACAAACCATTCTGGCAAGTATCTTGGCGGTGACGATGATGGACACTTGGCCAGCTGGTACATCTTCTGGTCTCCGTATCTTCGAGGAGGCGCCGCAGCTGTGTCTGGGGCCGCATGGCACGCACTCCTCAATCGGGCCCAGGTGTACCCACACCTGGACCTTGACACCTGCCCGAAGACGGTCGCCTCGCGGGTACCCGCGACTTCCCTGGGCCAGGCCTACATCTTCTTTCATTTGACGCGACACTTAACGGGATTCGGCACTTATCAACAAATTCTTCTTCTTCTTCCTTGGAACACTTTTCCACACTTGTAAAAAAAAAAAAACATTTAACTTTCCATTTATAAATTAATGAAAAATTATTATTTTATTCACAAACAATCATCATATTCCATAGATTAATTAATAAAATAATAAATTAAATTAATTAATTAATAGATTAGTGAATAAACAAATAATCATAAAATAAAATATTGATTTATTTAATTTTTAAAATCAATATTATCCTCAAAAAATGATTCATAAATACAACAAATAATAAATTAAACAACTCGTTATAATCGCATAAAATTTATATAGAAATATTTTTTTTCTTTCGTCTATATATTCTGCAAAAATTATGTAGAAATAATTTTATCAAACAATATGAGGAAATTATTATATTTAATTAACCATTGCAAGGTAGACGGACATTTATAAATTATTTGAATATATAAATAATTCATTTTTTTTTTAAATTTATTCTCTAAAATTATATAACTAATATTTTTTTTATATATTTTCTTATATATTATTATAAATAAATTTAATTTAATATTTTTTTATAATATTTCCGATTATGGAGATTCAAATAAAAAATAAATAAAATATTAACATAATTTATATAAATAGTATCTTGTTTCTTAAATGGGGAAGATATAATACAATAATCCATCTCTCATGTGATTATCTATCCATGTGATTCAAAAGTAAAACTTGATTATTTATTTATTTTATTATAGTTATATATATTATAGTGATATTAGTAATACATATATTATAATATCATTTTTTATTTATACATTTGTCATTTGCATGAATCAAAAAGGAAGGAGAAGAAAAATTTATTGAAATAATAATATATTCTTAGAAAATTTTTAATCATAAAGATCTGTGAATAACCAGTAATTTTATTTTTAGATAAGTGGCCATTTTGATTATGTCATACGAAGAAATCGACACCTTTTGCATATTCTGAGAAAGAACAAACAATTCAATTTAAATGATCATCTCAACAACACGAATTTTATCTTTTAATAATGATCGATTATTTAAAATTTTTTTATTTCCGGAAATCAATTTTCTCAATTATTATGATTGAATTCTCTATTTCATTTCTTTTCATTAAATAATTAAAAAAAAAAATAAAAATAAAAATCAATTCGTTATAATTTCTTTTTTATATTCATTTAAATAAATAAATTAAAGATATTTATTTATTTATATATATAAAACATTAATGACTTGAATCTTTTATTTCAATAGTAACGATGGCGGAAAAAAAAGTAAAAGTTAAACAAAAATTGTTGAAGGGGAAACCAACAAGTCAGGTTTGTTTGTTTACCATGCGCCTCTTGAAAGTTTAATGTTTAAACAGCCCTTCCCTCCTCCCCTCCCCCTCAACCCCACCATTAATGCCTCTTCAGGTGTAGGAGCACCCCCCAGCCAGATTATCCTCAATGGAGACGCGTGCTGGAATTGAATGTCACTCCCATAAAGACCAATTTGGGTCAAGAGGGTGGGAGGAGTGGTCACGCCCTCGCCAACCAATAGGTCACCTGAACGGAGGGTGGCATACAAAGGAGGCGTTTTTCTATAAACAGGTAAAAGACCCTTTGACTATTCATCCATTGAAGAACATTTCCTACTATTGAAATAGATATTATAATCTACAATATATATACAATCATTTATTATAATACAGAAGAAAAATAGTTTTAAAAAATTAGCTGGAGTGTCTCCACTCTACTATCTCGCAATTTGAATTCGATTAAATAACATAATATATTATATTTAAATTAAATTTAATTAATTATAAATTATAAATAATAAATATTAAACCAGCGCATGTTTGGCTTTTTGTTGATGCCACCTCGTCACGTGTTGGCGCGTGAGATTTGCAGTGTTAAATTAATTCTTGTAATTTCAGCGATTCAATCAAGCTGAAATTCTATATATAGCAGCAGTTTTATACAATTTTTAATCATGAGAAAAATTATCAAACATATATCTTTATTTTTACGGTCACTTTAGAGGAAAAAAAATCAAAACGTTGTAGGTAATGACCCTCTTCCGGTTAAGCTACATTTCTCAAAAGTTGAGAGAAAACTACGAATTTTGAATAATGTCCGTATACCAAATTTCATGATTCTATCTCAAACCGTTTTTGAGTAATATTGTCTACACACACACACACACACACACACACACACAGACATTTTTCTTAACCTTAGTGAAAATGATTCAGGAACCTTCAAAACGTATAAAAACATCAAAATCTCAACATTGAAAATCTGGCGAGATAGTAAAAATAGAGAGAAAGATATAATAAATCTAAATACGAGTTACATTTTCAATAATTAATTAATTATATACTAGTTAGAAGAAATAAATAAATAAGGATGGCAATTTCTAATGAAAAATAAAAGTAAATGATTACAAGATTCAATTATGAATTGAAAATAGATATTTCTTAATGATGGTTTTATTTTTTATTTTTTTTTTTCAGTTAAACTTGATTTTTAAAGAAAATAAATAAATAATTCATAATTTCAGCGTAAACATATATTTTTTATTTCTATTATTTTTTATTTTAAATTTTTTTATCTTAATTTCTATATCTTGATATTTATTTGAGACTTGCTGTAATTGCTGTATTTGTTGTACTGTAGTTTCTGATCCAGCATTTTGCGAATAAATATTAAAATACAGTAATTTTTCTACTCAAAATTTAGTAAACTGAAACATTTAACACGTTTCCGCCGCCATATACCACCGGTGGCTCATGTCGTCACATAAAATAAATAGACAAATTATGGAGCTGGCGGGAATGTGTTAAATTCAATAAAGCCAATCAATTTATATTATCTTATATTTATGAATCTTCTATTAGAAACTTTTAAAATAATTTTTCCTGTTAAATTAATAATTGAAAAATTAAAAAAATTAGATTTCAAGAAAAAGTTTACTTCTAATATTTAAGTAAATATAAATATATTTAAATTTTAAATAATATAAACTTAATATTTACAAAAGATTCTTGAGAATAATAAAACAAAAAACATAATTATTATTATTATTATTAATGTTAATGTATTTATTGTTAATCTTCTTTCAATGCAAGGAAAAAAAAAAATAATATTTTTTGAGTTTTTATTTTACGTGTCTATTATATTAAATAATTTTGATGTCTGTCAACTTAGAATTTTGTCCTGAAAAAAATTAATTATCATCATATTCAAATGTCCATTCAACTTGATTAATACATTGTATTTTTTCTATTTAAAATCATATAATTGATCTAATTAAATAAAACAGAATAATTTTTTTTTTAAATGCAAACTGATCATCATTAAGATATCTACACATTAAAAACTGAAAAAAATCAAACTTGCAAAAAAAAACAAACAATTTCTTAATTTGGATTTTTTTCTATATACCTATATTAAAAAAAAAATCGGGAAGTTAACTAAAAAAGCGTGTCAAGTGACAACCTCGTGAATAGGTATATAATTAAAGAGATTGTGAATAGAAGATTGTGTACTATTTTTTCAAGTTCAAGGATCAATCTTCGAACTTCCGGCCAAAGCAATCCAAACCAATCCAGCAACTAAGCAGGTGGTGGTTTTTTCCCTTAATTTTATATATATATATATATATATTTATAAAACAACTTTCAATCTCTGATAAAGAATTTATAATAAATAATAATAACAACAAAACATAAAATTTCGTAGAATACTTTTACTTTCTAAACAGAAGTGATAATTATCCAGATGACAGTTTTCATAATTCTCACACAAAATAATTTTGAAAAATTATCCTCTACCCACTTAAATAATTATTTTTCTTCAATCTTGTCAAACATAACTGACAATTCACGAATAGTTTTATTTTCACTATCTGATATTGATAGTTTATTATATAATAAGTCATATGACAGAGTTAATGATCACATGAATGTTAAGATAATATCTTTTTACCGACCGACGATAGTAAGGGAGGTATTGTTTTCACACCAAATTTCACATGTGGAGATTTTTACATATCTCCACGAATCATGCATTTTCTTAACAGAAAAAAGTATTTTTAGCATGATGTCTGTCCGTCCGTCTGTCCGTCTGTCCGTCTGTATAAATGTGAACAGCTTGAACGGCTCAACGGATTTTGATGAAATTTGGTATATTTACTTAATGCATCAGTGGGATGAATTGATCAACTTTTGGTGCAAATCCGGAAACCGGAAGTGGTAGTATTAGCGATCGACGATAGGAAGGGAAGGGTTATTTTCGCACCAAATTTCACATAAGGAGATTTTTTACATATCACCATGAATCATGCACTTTGTATTGGTTTTATCCTCGAGAAAAATCATTTTTATTAGTTTTTTTCTTAATTTAAAATTATATGACGTCATCCAGCCATTCATGACGTCACAGCCTGGTCTTACATTTATATTATAAATAAAATAAAATTAAAAATATTTATATGTTATATCCATATCTGTTTTTTATTTCATTAATAGATATATTAAAATTATTTGAAATTGTTTCTGTAGCTGGAAATTAATTTATTTCAAACCATCGGTCGGTTCGGACCTGGCCACAGGTCAACTTATTTATATAATGTTATAATAATAATTTTATTTTTATTTTTATTTTAATTATTTATTTTATAACTTATGAATTCAAACCTCCTATAAGAACAAAATTAATAAACAATTAATCTATTATTTTAAATTTTTTATATAGATACCGAAAATACATTTAAATATATAATAAAAATATAAACATTTATTTAGGTAGATTATAAATTTAGTTATAATATTTAAAATTTTTATATTTTGATATATTTTTATTCTCTATAATCAGTGATTCTCAATCTTTTTTTTACCGCGGCACACTTTTAACTGTTTAAAAATTTGGCGGCACTCTAAGAAAAAGATTAGTCTAAAAGTTTACCATATTGAAAAAAAGTGGTCCCAAAAACGGTCGGAAATGTTTAAGAGCCTAGTCCCAAAAACGTTTTACCTTAAAAAATTTAGAAAAAAAGTCGGAAATGTTTAAGAGCCTCACAATCTCGCGGCACACTTTTGAAAATCTCGCTGCACAGTGGTTGAGAATCACTGCTCAATATCAATGTAATAAATATTATCTTGAGAGTAATTTGATTATTATTAATATTTTATATATGTAATATCTTGTAAATGAAAATTTAGTCCCTGTCAAAAAAATATCGAAACGTAAATTTAAGAAATTAATTCAAAAGTCTCTTTTTTACAAGTTTGAATAAATAATGGATAAATACGTATTAATACCATTTTATAAACAATTTTTTCTTTCTTTTTCTTTAAATAAATATATTTCGTTCAAGAACTATGTTTAATTAAATTTAGCTATATCAATATACTAATAAAAATTAATATTTCTATTATAATTTGTTGTTTTTTTTTATCACCTGTTAGGTTGGTTAACCTTTTATCAACGAGTTATTTATTATATTTATAACATTCATTAGATTTGAATAATCTATTAAAAACGTGTGAAATAGAGCTGAGAATTTTTTATTCACACCTACCTCACATAAAGAATAATTTATTTTTATATGCTCATTTTCAAATTAACCTGATCCTTCATCCTTTTAAATCGTTTTATTGATAATCTAGATATTTATTAACTATCTCTCTATACAATTATCACTTTGCTAGGTCAACTTATGCTATTAAGTGTTATTATTGATTGATAATCTTTTATCCTCCAATTAAGGGTTTCGCTTGAAGCCACTACATAAATTTTTATCATCCTACTTACTGGTCACTACAACTTGATCTACTCGTAATACTAGAGTAATGTTTCATGAAACGTGTCTTTATTTGTAATAGATTAACAATAGATACAAATTCATCTTAGTGATAGAATTCAAATTTTCAAATTCAAATATATATTTTAACAAATATATATACTTACAAATAGTTAAATTTGAAAATTTTATTTATTACCTCTATATTACTTTGATATAAATCTAAAGTAAACAAAAAAAAAAAAAATGTTTTTTCGCCTTATAGATATGCAACCTTAATATCTGATAACGAAATAAAAATGAAATAAATTTGATATACTATGTACTATTTTTCTTGAAATAAATTTAAATACACGTACTTACCATCTGTTATTACATTAAATTCTGTTCTTTTATTATTACTGGATTGATTGAAATTCTAATTTTAAATTATACCTTCAATACTAATTTATGAGAATTGAAAAAGTTCTACACCAGATGAATTTTTAATGAGAAAATTATTGAAGCACTAAAGTAAAAATTCTTCCGAATAACTCAGCTATATATAGAATTATAAAGTTGCCAATCGAGTAATATATACTTACTTTTAATTACTCTATAAATCTATCATTTATTGCAGAGTAGTTTACTCAACATTTTTTTTCTTTTGAGAAAAAAAAAATATTTCGAAATTTTGAATCAAATTTATTTTAATAAAGAAAGAAAATAAACAATATACGTTATATTAGTCTCATTTACGTATAATAAAAATGAAAAATATAATAATTAACCATATTGTATACAATTTCATCATTATAAATGATTCTAAATTTTAAATTAATTTTTATTTAATTTTATTTGAAATTTTGAAATTATTTTGAAAAATTTGATCTCAATATTTTTCTGCTACATTCATAAATGTATAAACAAAATATCTATCTATTTATTTGGTTGAATAAAACTCAAAATTTATTGCTGGTAGTAATCATCTTCCTTCATATTCTGTGCTTCCTCCACTCAATATCAATTCTCTCCAAACTCCCTTCTTATATTGTCAACTTAAAACGTAAAAATATACATTTTTGCATAAATTAAATTAATTAATTAGTGATTTACAAATGAGGGTTAGTTGTCTTTTGAAGGTGTGCGTTTGGAAGGGGGAAAAGAGTCCGTACATAGCACGCATAGCTTATATGCAGGGAACACGTAACAGGTTGGACGTAACACACTGAATTGGTCTTGGAAAGTCATCCCTGCTCTAGTTAGCCCGAGCAATGCCTCGCGTTACATTCTTCCTCCTCAAGCGATTCAGGTTCGCTTATTAATCGGATTATCCATTAGAGAACCACATTCCTCGTTATTTCCGATACGTCGACTAACGAACAATACACGCCGGGGAAATACACAATTGGATTTAATGAGCAACTTCACTGGAAAGAAAGCTTTTTTGCAAATTGAGATATAAGAATTTTTTTTCTCTTTAACTTAATGATTTACCTTTAGAATAATAATATATTTATTATAAGAAGATTGAAAAAATATTTTTTAAAAATAAAAAAAATCATTGTTGATAGTAATTATTACTATAAATAGTAATGAAAAAAATATTACTTGTTATTACTTAATATTATAGATTCAATATTACTGAAAAATTAAAAAAAATATTTTATTTAAAAAAAAAACTTCTATATATCCATCTAATGTATAATAAATTATTATATATATATATAAGTTAATATTAGAAAATATTAAATTATTTAATTATATTTACATTTATTTAATTCAAAACAGTCTATAATTTAATAAAAAATTATAATTGACATTATAAACTTATAAAAAATTTTTTTTTTTTTTTATATTTAACTATAAATTCAAATTGAAGATTTAGAGACATTTAAAATAAAACTTTCAAATATAAAATTAATTATTTATTTAAATTTGTAAATATGTAAATTGGTGGGCGAGCATAAGTGAAAGTCATTTTTTTTTAATTTTAATTATTATTAAGTGTTTTTCCATTTTAGGTAACTTTTTCAAAATTTATTCTTAATTTCTTCCGTTATACCACCATGTCCTTGCCAACCTATTCTTAAATATTAATTATTTTAATATTCACTGACAAGGTTAGAGGTACCCGAAATAAGAAATAAATATGATACTACGTATCGGAATATATAATTATTTGCTCTAGATATTAAAAAAAAAATAAATGTTTTGAAAGATGTTACATATAATAAAATACTTTTTATAAATATGTTTCCAAAACATACTTTTATAATACGAGGGAAGGTCAATAAATCCATGACTTTTTGAATTTCGTGTCTCTTAAATGAAATAGCAACACTACGCGTGTCACCAGACAACTATTGGATGACTCCTGTCGAAATTTGAACCAACTGGGTTTTTTTATTTTTAATTTGACATTCATTAATAGCAGACTAACTCGTGATTGGAGAAGAAAATGGAAAAAAGTGAATTTTTATGAAAATCTATGAATTGGGATACGAATTGCTCCTTCATCCTCCCTAATCTCCGGATTTATTTTTTGTTTCCAAACCTGAAGTAATGGCTCGGTGGAAAGAGATTTGACTCCAACGATGAAATCATCTCACAAACAAATCTATTTTGATGTACTCGACAAATCTTATTTGTTGGAAGGGGAAAAAAATTGGAGAACGTTGGACGAAGTGAATAGAGGTTTATCAAAGGAAACTATGTTGAAAAATAAATTTATCCAAAAACCTGTGTTTCATCCAAAAAGTCACTCAGATTTATTGACCTACTCTCTTATATACGCGATATTATTTTGTTTTTAAATAAGCAGTTTTTGATATTTAATCCAATGAATATAACTAATATTTCTATAGATTTATACAAATTTTACAATAAACAATATATGTAAGTTAAATTCATAATTTTATTTTTAATAGTGGTTAGATAATTTAATTAAAAATTAATTTTATTAATCATCTACCACACAATTGTTAAATAAAATTTAGAAATAAAAGAAATATTTTATGAGTATTTTTTTTTATTCTACATATTTGTAAAGGGTGTTTTTGTTAGTTATAGACATCTTTGGTGAAATATTATTATAAATTAAACTATTCATTATTTGAAAAATGATACGAAAATGCTTGTAATTTAATATACATATATATTTTTAAATTTTCTTAAAATGGTCTTTATTATTTATTTCAGGTAAAAACTATTTTTTTCTTTTTTTTCAGTTTTTGTTAATTCCTTTCCAGCACCCTAAAATAGTAAATTGATTGCTCTTTTTTATATTTATTATTCTCAAATATCAATAAATTCAATATCCAAAAAAAAAAAGACATCTGAGGAACGTATTCTTATATAAAGGTATATATAATATATATACCATAAACAAAAACAGCAGACCTCTCAAGATAATATGTTATTTTATTTTTTTTTACTATACAGAAAATGCCATATGTTTTTTTTCTCAATCTCTCATGTGATGCAAAGAAGAAAAAAAGAAAAGATCGCGTTAAAGCAGAAAGCTCTGTTTACACACCTTCTACATCATCTTCAGGTGAATGAAATTCGAGCGAAGAGGGTTTCGATATTAATATCAGGCTTATCATTGAGAGAGAAGAGAAATGGTACCTGTGGAGGGATGGGTGGTCATTAAAGGTGGGCACGTGGCATCTGCTCTCTGTTCGCGTGCCACTCGCAGCTGCCAGCATCCCTCCCCTCCCCCTTCTCCTCCCTCCACCATTAGGACTACGCCGAAAAAGTGAACCAACTACTTCGGCTTCACCTATATATGGGTTACTTAGGCGGACACCTTCAACCAATTATGACAAATACCGGTTAATAAATAACATCAACCATCACCAATCGTTCGGCAATGGAATGTTTATTTAATCCAAAATATTTTTAAATAAACTATTTTTCTAATGTTTTTTTTTTTTTTGAAATATATATACTATTTTTTAAAAACGATTACTATTCATTTAAAATTTAAATTTTCATTCAGAAATAATTTTATCTCATTATTTTAGAATTTTCACATATTATGATTGTAATAATTGATTAATAAATCCTTTCTAATATTTGTATACTTACCATTATTTTTGAATATTATTATTTTTTTTTTAATTTGTTTTTTAAGATAATACCAGTTATGAATCTTAAAAATATTTATCTATATTTTATAAAAGAATTTATCAATTTTTACTCTCTCGTAAGAGATAGTATTGGGATTACGAAAATTTTCGATGTTGAGATTTTGATGTTTTTATACGTTTTAAAGGTTCCTGAATCATTTTCACGAAGGTTGAGAAAAATGTCTGTGTGTGTGTGTGTGTATGTAACCAAGATTACGCAAAAACGCTTTGAGCTAGAATGATGAAATTTGGTACATGAGCATTATTCAAAATTCGTAGTTTTCTATCAACTTTTGAGAAATGTAGCTAAACCGGAAGAGGGTCATTACTTACAACGTTTTGATTTTTTTCCTCTAAAGTGACCGTAAAAATAAAGATATATGTTTAATAGTTTTTCATATTGATTAAAAATTGTATAAAACTGCTTGTGGTGCCCCACACTACAAATAGATGTCGCCGCGCCAATATGCACCAACTAAGGAAGTAGTAACAGCTGTTAAATTTTGTATATGATGAGGATGGTATGAAACAATAAAATGAGTTATGTCTCTATCTCTTTGGCACCTCTCAAGCCTAAATAAATATTTATTATGTTGACTCTGAGATATAATACAATGATGAAGGACAGTTTTGAAATCTATTTATTAGATGTAGATGCATTCAAATGATGCTGATTCTTGTATGTGTGGGAGAGTAGGATGATGGAGAACGCTAGTAATTATTGCCAAAGAGATGGAGTCAACTACAATTAATTCTTTCATACCATCCTCACTATATAAAATATTTAACAGTTGTTACTATTCCTGAATTGATGCACTTGGCGCGACGCCATCTATTTGTAGTGTGGGATACCACACTGTTATAAATATAGAATTTCAGCTTGATTGAATCTCTGAAAGTACTGGAGTTAATTTTTTAACATGCAAATCACGCGCCAGCACGTGACGTGGTGCCATCAACAAAGAGTCAAACACGCGCTGGTTTAATCAATATTATTTATTAATTTTAATTTATAATTCATAATTAATTAAATTTAATTTAAATATAATATAAGTTATTTAATCCAATTCAAATTTTTGAGATAGTCGCGTGGAGACACTCCAGCTTATTTAATTTGTTATATTTATTTATATTTGATGATATTGATATTTGATAATTTTTCACATGATTAATAATTGTATAAAACAGCTATATATAGAATTTCAGCTTGATTGGCTCGCTGAAATTACCAGAATTAATTTTTTAACACTGCAAATCTCACGCGCCAACACGTGACGTGGTGCCATCAACAAAAAGCCAAAAATGCGCTGGTTTAATATTTATTATTTATAATATATAATTAATTAAATTTAATTAAATATAATATATTATGTTATTTAATCCAATTCAAATTGCGAGATAGTCGAGTGGAGACACTCCAGCTAATTTCTTCTATCTTTTAAATTTATCAATTTTAGAAATATATTTAATGAAATAATTTAATGATTAATAATTTATTATTCATTTGATTTTATTAATTTATATAAAATTAAAAGGGTGAGGGGAAGATGCTATTTTTGAAATAATTGAATGTTTAGTAGCGTCCCTGTCCTCAACATTTCTCCATCTTCTTTTTCTTCCTTATATGAAGAAATCAGGTATTTTACCTAAAATTCCTTCCACTTATAAATTGATTTATTTTGATACTTTTTATATAAATAAAAGGACGGACGATTAAATTAAGAATCCAAATTGAATTTTATTTAAATCATATCTATTTATTAAAAAAATTTATTTATTAAAATAATTCAAGAAAATTAATTATATAAATCATTTAATCAGTTAAAAGAATATTTTAAAGTATCATTTTAAAAAGTATATTAATTTTCTTATAAATCCAAATAGAAGAGTAATTAATATTTATACTTTATTTTGATGTTGTTGTTGCCATATTTTTAAATAGAAATATTCAAATTTGAATAATTGTATGTATTATATACCCTTGAATCCAGATGTCATTTATCGACACGGTAGCCCCTCTACATCATATGTTTGGTGTCTAGTCAAATATAATTATGCAAATCTATCTATATCAACCTTTATACGATATAGGTATACATGATATTTTAATAAACTAGTTATAAGAGTAAATTTTTAAATCAATTTAATATTTATTCACAATTAATTCTGTATATATTTTATTATTGTAAATATATGTAAAAATATTCGTATATTTATATAATTCATATTTAAATAGATTTTTAAAAAGCAAATGTCTTTAGTTTAATTTATGGATATGAATTAATTTAATTAGAAAGATTATTATTTTCATTTTGTTTTTGTATATTGTTTAATATAAATATAAAATTTATTAATTATATTATATATTGGATTATAATTGTGATAAATAAGATATATATATATTTATTCTAATTTTATTATTAATAATAATAAAAGTATTTATTCAAATATGGTATATTAACATATGCGAATTTTTTATTGATAAATTATAACAATAAAATAAAATTTGTTTTTCTTGTTTCCAAATTGAATATTTAATTTTAAATTTTCAAATTATAATATTTTTTTTAAATAAAATAATAATAAATTTAACAAATAATAAATTAAAATAGTAATTTTGCTAAGTTTATTATTAAATAGAATTATTAAGCTAATCTAAAACCACAAATATTTATAAGAATTATTATTTATTTTTACTAATCTTTATTTAATTGGATATGTATATAAATTGAAATTTAGTACTCGAATTTTGAGTACATTCAATTAATAAATTAATTCCAAATTTTACATACATAATTGTTCTTGGTGATAAATATTAGGTGTAGAAGAATGAAACCGGAATTTATTTCAAAATTTCAAAATTATAAAAAATGTTCTCCATATGAATTTATACATTTTTCCCACCTTTTCGGCAGGTTATGAATGAGATGCCAAAAAAGCGAACCCTTTTCGTATATTTTCATAGGAATTGAAGTGTTGTTCGGTGAGTGCTTATCCCAATGATGCGAAAAGATTGATGGTAATCAGACGGAGCCAAGTCTGGAGAATTGAACGCCTCGATCGTATCCGTGACTCGTTTTGCTGTGTGTGAGGGGGCATTATCATGAAGCAAAATTGAGTTGTCTTTTGCATATTCTGGTTGTTTTTCAGAATTGCTCGATTCAAATTGATCATTTGTTGATCGTAGCGATCAGTGTTAATGGTTTTACCACGTTTTAGTAGCTCATATACCCTTCTTCGGTGGTTTCCCACGCCCCTCGTTTCTCACGTCAAAATCAGTACTTTTAAATTTTTTAAACCACTCAAAGCATTGAGTTTTGCCAAGAGCATGTTCACCGTATGCTTTGACAAGCATTCTATGCGATTCTACAACAGTTTTCTTCAAATGATAGCAGAAAACAAATGCTGTCCGCAAATCATAGTTCGTAGGCATAAAACTCGACACGATTGAGGTTATAGAAAAATATTCCAGTGTATGAAACTGAGGTTATTGTGTGTTGACAAACTTCATCAGCTGTTAGAGGGAGAAAATGGCGCTACAGAAGCGGTCTTAGGGTCTTTAAACTGATACCGTGCACCATTCCATTCCGGTTTCATTCTTCTACACCTATGTACATTAATTATTTGTCAAATCTATTTATTTATTGTTAGTATCAATTGATTAACTAAAAAAAATATTTGTTTAAAATAATAACGTTCAAGAGATTAATTTAATTAAGATTAATATATTTATTCATGAATAAATATTTTAAATCAATTAATCAATATATAATCAACGTTTAATTGAAGGAATTGCTATTTCTCACAAGAAATATTAAAAATTAAGAACATAATAGTTGATAAATTTTATGCTTTGTGGTATTGATATAATTTTTAAGGACTAATTGGTTATTTATGGTTTAAAAGTAATTAAATAATATTATAACTATAGCTTTCATTTATAATAATTTTGGGGAAGGATAAGCAAATATATATTAAATTGAAGCTCTTATTATTTCAAGCTCTTTTTAAAAAGGCAAATTCCATCACAGAGTTAAAATCTAAATTCTTTTTTAAAAATTTTATATATGTATTAAAATATGTGTGTTTGTTATTATTTAACGTCCTCGGGATATTTAGCGAATTAATTCAAGATGCGGAGGTTTAATTGGATGTTTTTCAGTCACGTTGGCATATGCTGCTGTATTAAAGGACGGATGTGTCCTTCCTTGGGCTCTGGTCCTTCTTCCTTCCATCTTAATAGCCAGGACTCGGCACCTGGCAGCCGGACTCTTGTCTTCTTGGCCAGCTGCAGTTGCTCCTTGCATTTCGCCTTCTGCACTTACGAAAAATCGAGATGGTAAACCCGGTCAGGATTACTCAGGGGGGCCCTTCGAAGTGTCCAAGTCAATTTCCCTGTCGACATTTCGACACGAGGGAAAAAAACAGAAGAATTACGGCATAAGGAAGGAAATGCGCTTTGGAATAATTTGTACAGGCTGCTTGGAATAGAAAACAGATTGTCCCTCTCCGAGGGTCCTATTTCGTTTCGAAACAAAGGACATTAGATATCGATTTCAAATACAAGATTTTTCTACCTTATAAACAAACATTTTAATTTTACTTTTAAATTAATTTAGAATTAAGAAAATAAATAAATATTTCTATTTATAAAAAATCCAATTTAATTTTTTTTTTACTTCATCGAAAGTTCACAATAATTTTGATAAATTCCACCCTTTTTTTCTATTCTTCTACTTTAGAACTGATAACTCAAATATATTTGAATTTCTCTGCAGGATAAATTAATGATTGCTATCAAGAAAATAAAAAAATAATTTTTAAGATTTAAATATTTCTTTAAGTATTAGAATTTCTAGAATCTGATTCTTCTCAAAAATATCAAAATATTTAAATTTTAAAATTTTATATTATTAAAATAATAATTAATATATTTATACCAGTTTCTCAGAGCGTCGGAGGCGCTCTGCGAAGCTATACAGGGGTCTCCGCCCCCTGTACCCCCGATATAATACATAGTAATTTGTTGAAAGTCTGTATGCGAAAGGTTTTAATTCATTTTAATTCAATCAGTATATTTTTTATTTCATTTGGATTTTCGTTTTCACTGAAATTTGCAAATTGCACTATTTTTTAAAATATAAATTTAAATAAAACAATATTGCTTAGAAAATATTAATTAATAGTCGATAAATATATTAATATATATTAATAGGAGGTAGTTTATTAAGAAATCCAAACACCAAGTAGAAATTCTATTAAAAGAATGAAATATTAGCATATTATATTATTTATAATTTAAATATATTATATTTAAAAAATTTAATTTAATTATTTAATTAAAAAAATTAATTTTTGATAATTAAATTAATAAATCATTTAAATAATAATGAAACAATAATATTTTAATAATTACAGTTATATATCTATTAGTATATCTGATTTTATGGTAAAATTGGTACTTATGAAGATATCTCAAAAATCAATCTTGATATTAGCGAAGAAATTCCAGGACTTAACAATTAGTTGAGCCAAATATCAAGTTCATATATTTTCTCATACCTTCAGAGAGCCGCAACATAAACTTTATTAGTCTAATAAATAGAGTCTAATTAGCTTCATACATAAAGTTTAGAAAAAGAATAACTGTTGCAACCCACATATGGGAAATGAAAAAAAAATTATTTAGTGGTAGACATTTATTAAAATAACACTCTCATACTTTACATTATTTAGTTTTAGTTGGAACGGTGTTCATTCATCGCTTTCGGTAGCTTACCAATGTCTGGTAACTACTTGTTTTTAATTTAAGGCATGACTGTAAATTGTTGTATGTTAATTTGCATCTTAATTTGTTTTTAATTTGGTTCATAGACAAAAATATTTGCTCACATTAATATGTGAAGCCGAAGATAGTTATGATAGAAAATGCTAGATTTTTGTCGTATCATATGTTGCAGGAAGGCTATTCTATGTATCAAATACGATTTGCTGGATTTTGGGCTATTGTTTTACAGCCGTCTACTTATTAACAGATATCAAATTTGATTTCTCTCTCTCGTACTTTTCCAACCGACTTACAAGTGCTGTCTTACTTACTGTTCCACAGTTTCTTGTTCTTGATATCAATCAGTTGCATCTGAAGTTCCGCAGAATATTTAAGGGGTATAAGATGAAGGATTTATTTATTTATTTATTTATAGCCTTTATTATGGTTCATTTATACATATTTTTACAATATTTACATTTATAATTGTGTAACCAGCCTCCTTAGGGCATAGCCCTCTTCCAAATCAAAATACATAATAATTAATAATTAATGAATTTAATTAAAATGAAATTAACAAAATATTAATAAAAGATATTAATGACCAACTCTAATAAAAGTTGATTTAAAGAAAAAAGAAAATAAAATTAAAAGTTGAAAGAAGTGGATTATGAGAAATTTGCATTTTTTCTAAATTAGTGCTTCTTTTTAGGATTAATTTTTTGTTTTATATAAAATCTTCTCAAATGACATTATGACAAATTAAAAAAGTCCTTTGTGGATAAATTTTTGTCATTTAATATTTCTTTATTTAAGAGATTATTTTTATTCATAGATGTAGTAGATGGTAATGGCCGCCGCGTGGTCACTTGTCCGTTGACCTTAAGCAGATAGCGTCCCTACACAGATAATCTCCTTGCAACCCCTGGCGAAGTCCGCGATTCGATGAATACTGCCGTGCAGAGTCCAATATACCGTTACCACTACTTGTTTGTAGTTTGGGCGCCATTGTTATTTGAGAAGCAGGAGGCTCAATAACAAATTTATTATAAGTTCGGAAAAATGTTACATGGCGGACCCTATATATAATATTACAATACGAAATCTAATATTCAATTAACATTTTTTTTAAAACACATAAAAATCAAATTTCCATTTTGAGAATATTTTGTTTTTTGTTTTTTGCCATCTAGTTTGATGTGGCTGAATTATGCGTTACGGTCACAGCCAGTGAGTGAGTGAGTGACGATGGATTTTATATATATAATAATAAAATTATTAATAAATTTATTTTTTTTATAAGTATAATAATAAATAATTCATAACTTGAATGAAAACGATTTGAATAAATAATTTTAATAAATCATCTGCAATAGAATAAATAAATATTTTCTCATTTAAGTATTTATTTATTATATCATTACATACAATATTTTTAGTTAATGTTTGGTCGCCTGTTGCGTAGGTCACGTGTCCTTTAGTAACTGCACGTGTCTGTGGGTGCGTATTTATATAGAAACATCAAAACATCAACAAAGCTTGGACACAAAGTCACCCAAGGGTGCAGCTGTCTAGAGATTTTAATTTCAATTATTTTCTAGTTTTTATTTTTTATTTTTTTCATTTTTTTTTATATTTATTTGACTTCCGACACTTATTCTTGAAATCAATATAAACCATACTATTATATTATAGTACCTACATAATTGTATATAGGTACCTACATAATGATATAGAATTATTAGTTTAATATTTCAGATATTATGATAAAATTAATTACATTACTTCAACAATTAGTTTTAACAGTAAATTATTATTTTTGTTGGTATATTTGCTGAAGAAATGATCTGACAATCTTTTAAGGAAATCTTGTAAGTATTATTCAGTATATATAAAAATTTAAAGTAAATAATACAATTGTAGTGAAATGATAAAGTATTCTAAAAATGGAATTGACTCAGATAATCAATTAATTAAAAAAAAAAAATTATCTTCTTCTTTCTCTCAATCAATTAACACAATTTACATCTTTTATAAATATTTTTCTTAATATCATTATTTATTAATATGATAATAATTAAATTAAAATAAAACAATAATAATAAACGAAAAATTAAAATTTTTGAATTAATTTCTTTAGTTTTTTTTTTCTGAGTATGTAATTTGAAAGGAAAAAACGAACCATGAATTTAAAAATATTTCTATTTTATTCTATTTCTTATATATTTTAATAAATTTCTTCATATTAACGATATTAAATCTTTTTAATTTTTTTTTTTTTTTTTATAAAAATAATTTACTTACAAAAATATAAAATTAAAAGAGAAATTATAAAAATAAAGGGGATAAAAAAAACATAGAAATGAGAAATGTTTGGGTGATGTAAAAAAAAAATATATAAATAAAATAAAATAAATAAATCGACAATAAATTTTAATGAATGGTTTTAATTGAAAAGTAAAACGTTATCGGCCAATTAGAGAACGGAGCATAAAATTCCTTCTCCTCTAGCGTTCACACCAAGTGAGTGTGGGAATGGACGTTGTAACATTTTGTCGCGATCGATTAGCGTTCCATTGGCAGAGCGTAAGCAAAAGCAAAGCCATAAGAAAACAAGAGGAGAGAATAAAAAAAAAACTTAACAAACTAAATACGATAAAATAAAAAGAGTGGGAGGTGAGAGGGAGAAAAGAGTTAAAAAACAAAAATAAAAAAAAACAAACAAACAAACAAAAAAGAACAAAAATTATAAACGGAGAACTTGAATGAGATTGGTTAAAGAAAGCGTGATTTGTTCGGAAATCCCAACGGTAGCGAAAGCGAAAGATGCATTAGCCACCGAGTGATATTTGGATCGATGCCTTTTTTATATTTATATATCCATCTTTGTGGCTCTACTGATGAACTCGAAAGTTCTTGGTCTCAGTAACCACATTTCTCTAAGTGTTCCTATGCTAAACTACACCTATCCAACATCTATTTAACAAATATTTATATATAATATAATATAATATATATTTTTGAATTTTCCGTGTCTTGAAATGGCAACACTGCTCCTATCAACAGGAAACCATCGGCTACCTCAAATCGTAATTTGAACCAGTTGGGTCTTTTAGTTTTTGTTTGATGTCCATTAATAGCAGACTACCTAGTGACTGGAGAAGAAAATTGAAAAAAGTGAATTTCCATGAAGGATACGAATTGCTCCTTCATCCGCCCTATTCTCCGGATTTAGCCCCGAGTGACTATTTATCGTTTCCAAACCTAAAGAAATGGCTCGACGGAAAGAGTTTTGACTCCAACGCGATGAAATCATCTCACAAACAAATCAGTTTTGATGTATTCGACAAATCTTATTTTTTATAAGGGATATTAATAAATAACTCTATTTTAATATATTAAGCAACTCTCCTTTATAAATCAATAAATGAGTATAAAATAATATTGACAATATTATTGTGTCAAATGAAGAGCAGAGATGTCATAAAATTCAAGAAAGCCAATGGGCATCTCAATTTGGGTGGACAGTGATGATAATTCACTAAATTTCCACTAAGTCACTTGAACTGAATAAAAAAGAAATTAAGTATAATATTTTTTTTATGAATATTGCACAATAATTTAAGACAAGATTGGTTCGTTGTAAGCTTTATTTGAAATTAAAAGAATTTTAATAATCTTTTTTACCGACCGACGATAGTAAGGGAGGTATTGTTTTTATAAGTATAATATTAATTACAATAAATCATATTTATTTGTTTTTTATACTTTATTTTTTTTATTGTTTGTCTTTTTTTTTGATAAACAAGTAATTCACAATTTTCGATAAATATTGACAATATTATTTTATAATGTTATGAAATCTTTAAGCATATGATTTTAATATAATTATAATATTTTAATTCATTTTACATAATCGTTTCAATATAAATATTTTATAAATATCAATTTTAAATATAAATTTTTTTATAAATAATTGTAAAAATTATTATAATATTTTCAATAAAAAAATATAGAGTAAGTGAGAAAAGTGAGTTCCATATAAAGTGAATTTTTTAAATTTTTTCCTTGAATACCTGATATATTATGTATCCTTTACAATTATTTCTTGTATAACATGTTTAGATAGATATCAATAAAATAAAAATAATCTAACCAATATTTAAACATACTTTATTTATATTTCCTTAAATTTAATTTAGATCTCGATTAAAAGGATATATCTTTCGATTCGATTAGTTTAATTATTTGAACTACAATTCCTTAATGAGGAAGTTCAGTAGAGCAAACGACGTACAAAAGACTTTCATGGTTTTTCTTCTTATCGCTTTCTAGTTCTAAAATTATATAATAAATAAAACCATCTTATTTCATTATACATATTATAATAAATTCGATTAATTGCTGAATTTACAAATCCTTTAAATACAAAACTATATTTTTTTTTTAAATTTTTTTATTACTTATTTCGAAATATATTTAGATATATTAATATTTTTTTCTGCAAAATACATAATTATTGAATAAAATTATAATATCTCAGTGCTATTTATATATAAAATTTTTAATTAAAATTAAATTTAAAAAAAAAAAAAATAAATTTAACTACCATGACTGGTATCTTATGATTTAACTAACTAATGCAAAATAAATTTTATAATTTCTTATATATATATTATTATCATTAATATAAATTCTATCTAAAATATTACAATTAAATTAATATATATTTAATAATTAAATCTCGTGATTTTTTTTTTTTGAAAGAAATCCTGTTAAAAATGAAATAATATATTTATTTTCGCATGAGGTATTTGATTACCTTTGAGAAATATATAAATGTACTTTTTTTTAACAATACTTAATACTTCCTCGAAAATATTTTATTCATTATTAGTATTACTATTATTTATTAAAATGATTTCTTTATTTAGCATGATATATTTTCAAATTTCAAGTAAAATTATAAAATAAATAAAAAGAAAGATTACCTGTAGACCTATAAAATTTTAAATTTCTATATTCGTACATATTAATATAAAATTAAATTACTATTATTTTAATTTTTGAGTTTTTTTTTTGATAATTACTATTCTATTCACTTGAATTATTAATATGATTGAGAAAATATTTATTGATTTAAGATATGAAAATTTTTGATAAATTATTTTTGAATCAAATTTTAAAAATATTTTTAAATGAGAATGATTAACTCAAAAATATTTGATCGTTACAAATCTTTAAATATTTTTGTAAGAAAAAATATTAATAAAAATTCAAGGAAATCAAGTGAAAATCAGAACTCGATGACAAAAGTGAGAGAGACAATTTTATATATAAATAAATTGTTGTTGTTGTTACTGCTAAAAATTTATTTCAGTAGTACCATAGAGATAATATTAGATAGATAACTACTCTGAAAATAATAATTATTTGAATGATATTTCCAAGATAAACATATTATTAGTTATTTAAAATATAAATGTCTCTGCCCTATTATTATTCTTAATATTTTATCTTTAGGTCTTTCTCAATTTGCCACCCTTAAATGAATTTATATCAGTTAAATCAAAAATTTCCATAACGATAGTGCTACCTGTTCCGAAAGCAGGTGAAAACTTGTGTTTATCATTTTTTTTTTCATTTTAATTCATTTTTTGAAAAATTAGGTCAAAAAATCAAATCAATTTTTATCACCCTGATTAATATATTCGATAACATTGTAATATTTATTAAGTTCAAGCCGGTATGAGGAGGGGATGAAGGAAAAAAAAATAACAGGGGCAGGGAATCTTTTCTATTAAAATTTACTATTTTTTTAAAATCTTCTCCTCCCCCCTCTCTGATTGGTCTAGGAATATAATTAAGATAAATGTAATCTCTCAAACAGCTGGAGCCTTTTAAATGTATCTTTTTTTCTTTCACCTGCAAGGCTCTTTTTCATTTCTTCCAATATATATATATATATATCAAGATATTCCTCCCTTGCTTTTTTTCCACGGTAAGGATGTCCGATGAGAGTGAGTAGCAGAGGTTTGACCCTTGAATTCACCTGTTGCTACCTTCTGTGTTCGTGACTGTCAGGTGTCCTGGGGAAAGGATCGAAGCAGGTGCCCCCGGATGGGGATTACGAATCTCAGGGGCTTGGAATAAGGTGAATGGTGGGGTAAATTGTTAAAAAATGGCCAGGTGGGTTGTTTATGGATAATCCTGTAATTCGGGAATTTATTTACGGGAATTAAATTCAAATTTTATAATTTTTATTTATCTATTAACACTGGATAATAAATACCTACCAGAGATACTGTAATTTTATATAGGTACTCAATTCTAAGATATTTCTTAATCTACAACATCCGATTTCATTTTAAAGTCATATACTAATATAATTTTAATATATGACTTTAACCCAACCATAATAATACTCGTAAATTAATCAAAATAACGCCCATTACATTTAAATTATATTATTAGTTGAAATTGAAAGATTTAAATTATTTCAATATTGTGATGAGAAAAGATTTGATAACTTATTAATAATATTAAATAATTCATGAAAATAATAAATATTTATTTTTATGAATTGAAAAAGAATATTTATATTAAAGATTTAATTTGATTTTATTTCTAAATTTAAAAAGAAAACATAAGAATAAATGTTTTACTTGAAATAAAAATTTGTATTTTAAATTTATAAGTAGAGCTTTAAATAGGTTGACCTGTGGCCAGGCCCAGAACCGACCGACGGTTTTAAGTAAATTAATTTCCAGCTACAGAAACAATTTCAAATAATTTAAATGTATCTATTGATGCGATAAAAAACATATATGGATATAACATAAATATTTTTAATTTTATTTTATTTAAAATATATAAGTAAGAGCTGGCATGATTTGTGGAGATATGTGAAAAAATCTCCTCATGTGAAATTTGGTGTGAAAATAACCCTTCCCTTCCTATCGTCGATCGCTAATACTACCGCTTCCGTTTTCCGGATATACATCAAAAGTTGATCAATTCATCATACTGATGCATTAAGTAAATATACCAAATTTCATCAAAATCCGTTGAGCCGTTCAAGCTATACACATCTATACGGACGGGCAGACGAACAGTCGGACGGACAGACATCATGCTAAAATTACTTTTTTTCTGTTAAGAAAATGCATGATTCGTGGAGATATGTAAAAATCTCCACATGTGAAATTTGGTGTGAAAACAATACCTCCCTTACTATCGTCGGTCGGTAAAAAACAATAATAAAAGTTCAAAATTCTAAAAGTTAAACAAATTTGCTCAACTATTCGTCCCCCCCCCCCCCTAGGGGTTTAAAACTTCCAAAACCATGTTCCATTCCTAAATACATTAATATATGTTTTGTTCCTAACTTTTATTAGACCATAAAAGATGTATAAATAGTAGTCTCTCGAAACTGTCTCAGTCATTATATTAAAAAGTTTATATTAGTTAATTGTCAAAGTAGATAAATTATTTTATACATTTACAAGACAATTATGATTAAGTTTATATACTATTTATATGTTATATAGTAGTATATAATAAAAATTAATCAATTTATCATAATAGCAAGTCCGACACACAATCACCCGCAGATTTCAAAAGATATTAAAAAAAAATAATGTTGAATTAGTAATAGATATATAGGAAATACTAATTTGTTAAAGTTATAATTAATTCATTGTCAAAGGGATAAATTGATATATCGTAATTACTAATTATCAGATAATAATAATAGAAATTTCAGAAAATGAAAGGTCTTCTTTTTTGATACGGGTTCATGTGCTCATGTGCCTCTAACTTGTTTATCATTTTGTTATGGCTTGAAGCAAGAGCCTCCAGCACAACTTGGACCGTGGACCCGTATCTTAACGTCATAGGGGCATCGGCTGGACCAAAGGGCATCGAAATGGGGGCTCTAATCAAGGGGACTTGGAAACACCTTGTCAGATTATCAACGATGAATTTAGAAAAGAATTCCTGGTGAGTTATAAAATAATATTTTTTCTTTTATTATAGTAATACGAGTAGATAATTAATTATTGATACTTTTGGTTTATTATAATAAAAAGAAATACAAATATCGGCCTTGGAGAATATTATTAATATTCTTTGAAATAATTTCAGTTAACTTTAAACTTTAATGTTGATTTTGTCTTGTTTGCTAAATTTGTTATTTTTCCAGTGTAATAAATAACCGATTATGTAATAAATCTACTTATATATAGAGAGGCGACTTAAATATAATAGGAGATTCGGCAATTGCAATTAAAAAAATTAATGGGTGGGGCTTGAAATTAATAGTGATAAGTTCAAATATTTATTAACAGATAAGAACCGTATTAACACACAAAGTCTTGACATACAAAACGTAGAATTTGAAAATGTAGAAAAATTTAAATTCTAAGGATCTGTGTCATCACGAAGGATAATAATATTCGAGAAGAATGTAAATCGAGATTGGAATCGGGTAAAGCCTGTTATCATCCAATAAAGGGGCTTTACTCATCAAAATTATTATCAAAGGGGATCAAAATTAAAATACATAAAACAATTATTTTGCCAGTGGTATTAAATGGGTGTGAGGCATGGTCTATGATCCTGGGAGACCAAAGTGTTATGAGTGTTTCGCAGAATTTATGGGCTAAAGAAAGATGAGGTCACCGGGGAATGACGGAAACTGCATAACGAGGAATTGTATGACCTGTATGCATCTCCAGACATAGTTAGGATTATTAAATTGAGAAGACTGTAAATGGGCAGGAGACGTGGTTAGAATGGGAGAGAAAAGAATGGAGAGAAGGGTATATATTTGTGGGGAGACCGATTGGGAAAAGTCCTTTTGGAAGACCAAAAACGCGTAGGGTGAACAATATTGGAAAGGACGTGAGGGAGATGGGTAAGGGTAGGGGTTGGATGGTGTTGTGGCTCAGGAAATGGACACTTGTGGTTGCTGCGGCCAAGAACCTTAGAGTTCCACATTAGAGTCACAAAGATGGATATATATATATATATATATATATATATATGTAATCCCCATACTAACCTTACCTAGAGACTGCTTATTGTTTCCAGTGACTGCTCTTTACATTTTAAGTCATAGATTATAGAGTAAGGATTAACTGAATTCAGATTACAGGTAACTACTATGATAAGATTAATATTGTATTATTATTATTTATATTTGTGTATATAATGTTTAATTGATTAATTGTTTAATAAAACAGGTTTTTATAACTTCGTAATACTGACGGTTGTCCTTCATTCTTCTAACCATAATAATAGAATTAAATATATATATATATATATATATATATATGTGTGTAAATATAAAGTATTTTCTATACATTACAACTTTTATCTTTTTTATGTGTCTCATGAACTGGTGAATTAAAAGAAACTGTTTTTTTAATACTGAAAATCAAAATTAGCTATTATGGATAAACTTTACAATATTTAATATAACGTTAATCATTGTTAAAACATGTATATATATATATATATAATATTATAATTAAAAATTTTAGAATAATTTGGATTTAAAAATGTTGGTTATTCAATCTCGATCAAGAATACTCATATGTGCAAAATAATATGAATGCAAGCAAACCGCGGATCTATATTAAAAATCATTTATAGATAAAATATGTTCTTTAAACTAAAGATATGATTTATGGATCTATTCTTTTATTTTATTTTATTTTTTTTTTATTTTTTAAATAAAATAGAACAAGAGAAATTTGACATTATTATTAAAATAACACATTATTTTAATTAACTCATTAAAATCCTTGATTTAGAACAAAAACATTCAAAAAATCAGTTTTTTTTTTGGCTCATTAAATCCAAACTAAATCGTTTCCTTTTATCAAAATGTTAATTATAGACAAATAACAAAAAGAATAAAGGAAATATACAATTAGTGTGACATTATTCTTGAAAAGTTTTTTTTTTTCTTTTACTCCTTATTAACTGACAACCACAATCATATTCGGATTATTTATTATGATGAGCGGAATTGCTAATGTAAAATCAAATTAAAGTTTTTTTTTTCTTTTAATTAAATTATATATATATATGAAAATTACTGTTGCGATATATAATAAATTGTGGGTATAGATCCTTGACTGATTGGGTCCAAATCCTTTTAAAATAAATAAATATCTGCCTTATAGGTCTCTGTTATTCAAGTTATGTTTAAGGAATTCCCATTCAGGCATGGTTTAAATAATATTTAAACAAATTTGTGAAGATCATTCTTGGATATGATACTCTTCTTTAAAAGAGTTATATATATTTTTAATTAATTATTTATATATATTAAGAAAAACTATTTAAGTTTTATTGAAACAATCACTCCTCTGTTCCCAACGAGCGAAAGCTTTTCCTCGAATCGTTACATTACTTTCTTTAACTTTACTCAATAAAACTAATTAACAAAAAATAAAATTTAAAATACTATTTAATTTAAGAATTTATCTTTTAAAAATCAATTTTAAACATTAAAAAAGAAATGATTATACCTAATCTAATCATAATATATAAAAAGTAAATTTAATATAAAAAAAAAGTTTGTGGTCTTAAATCCATTATTATGAAAAATAGTTTCTATATTATTATGAACATAATAAAGAGTGAAAAATATAATTGAATAAGTTGACCTGTGGCCAGGTCCGAACCGACCGACGGTTTGAAATAAATTAATTCCAGCTACAGAAACAATTTCAAATAATTTTCATATATCTATTAATGTAATAAAAAACAGATATGGATACATAAATAATAAATATAAACATTTTTAATTTTATTTTATTTATAATATATATGCAAGACCAGGCTGTGACGTCATGAATGGCTGGATGACGTCATATAATTTTAAATCAAGAAAAAACTAATAAATATGATTTTTCTCGAGGATAAAACCAATACAAAGTGCATGATTTGTGGTGATATATAAAAAAATCTCCTTTGGTGTGAAAATAACCCTTTCCTTCCTATCGTCGATCGCTAATACTACCACTTCCGGTTTCCGGAATTGCACCAAAAGTTGATCAATTCATCCCACTGATGCATTAAGTAAATATACCAAATTTCATCAAAATCGGTTGAGCCGTTCAGGCTGTACACATCTATACGGACAGACATCATGCTAAAAATACTTTTTTCTGTTTAGAAAATGCATGATTCGTGGAGATATGTAAAAATCTCCACATGTGAAATTTGGTGTGAAAACAATACCTCCCTTACTATCGTCGGTCGGTAAAAATTCACTGATAATACATACTATAATTTTTTAGATAATTTATAATTAAAATGTTTTTCATTGTTTTTTTTTTACAATATTACTCTGAACTTGACTTCATTTTGCATGTGAAAAATGATTATTAATCTAAAATAAGATAATTATTTTCAAGTAAACGCATTTTCGTTGATTTGGATAATACTTTACCAGTGTGTTCCTTTTGCAATTCCAAATAACATTTTTTTATGAAATTTTTTCTGGGCTCTTTTAGTTTATGAGATAAAAATTTGCATATAAATCCATTTATATTCTATTTAGCTAGCATGTTTTATCCGTTTGACTACCAGAGAGCGCACAAATTTTCCGGGTTTTATAAGTACGGTTTGAATTTATGAAAATTAAAAATTTTTTAATTAGATTATTTTCCTATATGCAAACCGAACTTATAAAAACCGAAAATTAGTGAATAAGTGAATAATTAGTGAAATAGTCAATAAAACATTACTTAATGGCTCATTTCGACGTTCATAACTAATCTGTCAAACTTAAAAATCTTTATTTTAATAATTTTTATTTCGTAAACTAGAAGAGGCCCGAAAAAATTTCATAAGAAAAGTTTATTTCGAATTTTAAAAGGAATCCACCGGTAAAGTATTATCCAAATCCACGGAAATGCGTTTACTTGAATAAGTACCTAAAATAATAAATAATCCAATTTTAATTTAATAAATTTTAATAAAAAATTAAATATTTTTTTTTCTTTCCTCTCAATTCACACATACGTAGGCCAATTGATGGAAATAAAGTTTTTTATTCAGGAAACCCATATAATATGTATTTTCATGGAAATCTTAATTTGCTAATCATTCATCTAACTAGTATACTAGGCATTTAAACTTAAATAAAAGAGAAAAAAAAAGTAGAAATCCTTGAACATCATTAAATACTATTTTATGTTCCTTTTTACACAAGACCACCTTACGAGATGGAATAATCTATTTCACCTTCTTGAAATCTTGTTATCAACCCCTATCTGAATATTTTCATGATCAGAATAAATATTCGATAAAAGAAGATTTAATTTAAATGTTCACGTTATTTTTTTGTCTATTATGCTGGTATCAAATGGATTACATTCTATCATACAAACCTATTTAAAATAAAAATAAATAAATAAATGAATAAATGTTTTTATTAGAATTCTTATATGCTTTTTGATAATATCATTTTTTATAATTAAATCTTATCGTTTAATTTATCATTTATTAAAATATTTAATTCTAAAATAATTTTTGAAATTTAAAATTACAATTAAAATGTTTTTCTATATATATATATATACTAAATATAATTTACTATAAGTAAACACAATGAAAGTAAAATATTAAAATAAGTTAAATATTTAATTCGGTTTTCTTTTTATTTATTTGATATTCAATTCATTGCCAAGGATAAAAATACCTTCAAATGTGGGCTGTTGAATAAATTTAAACTGGATTTTAATATTTAATTACCCTTATTTGTTTCTTTTAAATCTTTTTTTTTTCCTGAGTGAAAAGTTAACGATTTAATAAGTCCACTCTATTTATTTATTTACTAATCAATAATTATATCCAAATAGAATGTCGTTTAGTAATTTACATTTGGATGATTAATTAACAATGATTATTAATAATAATGTAATGAGATGACAACAAAGTTACTGTTATCATGAAAAATCATCGTTGTTATTGTTGTTAACTTATGATAATGAGTTGAATTAGGTTGTTGAGATTTTACTAAAACGACTTTCAATTAGTCCTTGACTTCTTTGCTCGGGAAAATCTCCAAATTTAGCGGCATTCAGCCAGCTTGCCACCTGTCCTTCTGTCATTTCACTTCTCGACCTGAAATTTCATGGAATCCTTTCGATACACCTTTAATTCCACGACTTGTTTTTCTTTTTTTTTTTTTTTTTTACTTTTTATATTCATCTCTCTTTCTATCTAATTTCGAACGTTTTTCCTTTATTTTTCGAACACCAAAATGTTGCTACAAAACGATTTTCTATATTCTTGAATTGAGAATGAATTACTGATTATGTATTTTCATTTCCACCTCTTAGAATGTTGATTTATTAGAGTGTTTTATTTAAATTGCTTGGTTGTCTGTATGGTTCAAATCTAGTAGCTCACTTTTAACACAGTTGCAGTTGACCAATCGAACTAAATCTTTACACACTTTTCAGATTTGGATGACATTACATGAATATGAAAATAACTAATTAAAATAATTTTTAATTTTGTCACCATTTTTAATTTAAATGCAAGCGTTTTATTTGAGAGATCCCTAGAAAATTAATTAACTAATTCATTTTAATTAGGCTCCTTATTCAAAGTATCTAGACCATTGTTGTTGAAGTGCTAAGTAGGCGGACCATTGAACAACCCCATCATGAAGAAGAATATACTTATAAAGCTAAGAGAAAAATTATTTTTTAGTTTTTAGTGCATTTATAAATAAAACACTGTAACTTAATTTTTTTTTAATTATTTATTTTTTTATATATTCATATTTTTATATCAATTTACAATTACATTTAATTATATATTCATTCACAAAGTATTTTCCATATATTGAAAAAAAAAATTAAAATTAATTAAATTACAACATTTCTTCGAAATTAAGTTGTATTTGTAAAAATGAATGGTAATTTTGGATGAAAATTAATTAAAAATTTATAATAAAAAAAAAACAAAATATAGTTTTACCTTCTCTGGCATAATATCTCTTTAATATTAATTAATAATAAAATAGAATAATTATAGGTATATAAATACAATAGCTAAATAATCAACTTTCAAAATAATAAAGCAATTTTCCTACCCCAATAAAGTTTTTTAGTTCACATTCATTATTTAATTACATTAAATTTCAAAGACCATTTCTTATTTTATATTTATTATTAACCAGAAGGTATATTACTATTTTATATGTACAATCCCTCATAAATTATAGAAATATAATAAAATAGTTATATATAAATTTTAATAATAAATAGTAAAAAAATTACCAGAGAGAAATTGTTAAAAAAAAACATTATTCCCACGATCTGAATTTCAATCCCTCACCAAATGTCATCTTATAAAAATGTTCCATTGTTTTGATATGAATTCATCGAATCATATAATGATACCTAATAATAAGAGATCAGATATAATTAACAGAGAAAGAATATATAATAAAAATCTAGATATTTCATGTTTATTTACTCCTAGATCAGTTGTATCTTTCTTTAAACGTATTTTCTTTCATCTTCTTAGTGTATGTCATTGTTTTTACTTTCTAAACACCAGGAATGTTGTGTAAAGTAATATATTATTTACAATCAAGATAAAAAAAAACTGGCAATAAGATTTTGATGGTTGTCTTTATTATAAGTGAATTTAAAAAAACGTGGGGATCAGAAAGAGTTTTCTAGAATATATTATAACACTTTTTAATCATATATTCTTCATTGATTATTCAATTAAATTCGACATTTTATTTACATTGAAACATATGACTTTACCATATAATTCCATGACATCAAAATGATAATATTATAAAAAGATATATATCACAATATCATTTATCTTTAAACGAATTTAATAATTTAGATCAATAAGATAAAAAATTATATACAATTGATAAAACAACTTAAACATAATATTCAAATAATTGTTTATAAATAAATAAATGTCCTTTTGATTTTGGAGTGATTGTAAAAGGACCACAACTGGCTAATTGAGATTGATTGAACAAATCTTGAAGAGTATGATGTGATTTATAATTATATAATTATATAATAATAAAATAAAAATTATATAATAATAAAATAAAATAAAATAAAATAAAATAGAAAATAATAGAAAAATTTAAAAAAAATAATAAATTAAGGCAGTGGTGTATTGGGAAGGGGAACGACGTTCCCTTACCTTTTTTCAGAACCAGAACGCGTTCCAGTACTTTTTCATGTCCCGACAACTCCCACTTAAATCTACTGATAGAATTTCTTTTTTTGTGTTCGTTAATATTTTGTATAGTAAGAATAAAAAAAAAATAAAAACTTACATGGAAAAAAATAGTTTGCTGAAAATAGGACTTTTTTGTGCTTCCACTATGCGTTCCCTTACTTCTTATTTTACCAATACATCACTGATAAAAGATTAAAAGTGGACAAATGAAAAAAGCAAAATAATAAATAAAATATAAAAGTTACGTGGGTTTAAATCTAAAACTTAAATAAATATTAAAACTAATGAAGTATAGTTTTTGGAGTATTTGTATTTAATTTTTCGATTTATAAAACTGAACTCGTCCTTTTATAGTCAATCCAATTTCCATATTTGCATATATTTATTATTATTTTTAAATTTATTTAATTAAAACTTTTTATATGAATATATTTCTTTAAATAAGATACTAATACAGCATTCACGTCCTATCTAATATTAAAATAAATAGATAATAAAATCTGATATATAATATAATATCATATGAAATATTTAAAAATATTTTTTTACAATTACACAATCTCACAGGTACTATAATCCTTTTTATTTTAAATGTTGTTAAAATAAATATTTAAAAATAATACTTGATAAAAAAAAATGAATGTTTCATAATGACTTCGGAATGTCAGTGGATAATTTTTCAAGAAGAGTGTTTTTTTTTTCATGTTTATTTAAAATCCAGTTCTCTGTGTTCACCTGATGCCCTGGTGCATAGCTGCCCCCATCTTTGTTCTTATCACGGACCTAAAGTGGGGATCATTCCTGTAAGAAAAACTTCATTTCCCGCATCTGGTCGTCAATGCTTTTTTATTAAATCGCTTTTTTTTATTTCCCCTTCTTTTGCCTCTCTCTCCCCTCGTTAATCAATTTTAATAAAATCCAATCCCAAACGATTGAATAATTGTTATTATTTTTTTTTTAGTTCATTAATACTTAATGCCTGTTCATTGGAATGTATGGAAATAATAAATCCAAAAATAGATATGTATTTGAGATCGTAGATAGTGAAGGAAGCCAGGATGCGTCATTCTTAGGCCAAGTGCAAGGTCTAATCATTGTATTCGTGTCCCTAGGATGTTATTGACCTGACTTACTAAAAGAGGGGTGTCAGGGGGGTCTCGGACCTGTTATAAATTTCGTTCCTTACGCGCTAGCAGGTGGAACACGCAGCCACCTTCGAAAATTGACCTCTGCCAAACGAGTAATCAAATTTCCCTATATTTAAAAAAAATTTTACTAAGATGATTCTAGAAGTATCAAAATTAAATTCAGTATATATATATATATACTTTAAAGAAATTACATCATTTCAAATTATTATTTATATAATTGTTGTTTAATGTAATTAATCATATTAACTAATAAATTAAATTCTAATTTAATAAAATTTTCTAGTAAATCTATTATAAAATATGGTTATTCTCTTGAAGTACAGGGATTATATTTTAGTAAATTCACAAATTTAGTTTATACCTAATATTCAATAAATAATAAATAAACTAGAATTGATTTTAGTTCACAATGATCAATAAAAAAAAATATATTATATTATATAGAAAATTACATCATTTCAAATTAGTATTTCTATAATTGTTGCTTAATGTAATTAATCATATTAATTAATAAATTAAATTCTAATTTAATAAAATTTTCTAGTAAATCTATTAAAATATGGTTATTCTCTCGAAGTACAGGGATTATAAATATTTTAGTAAATTCACAAATTTAGTTTATACCTAATATTCAATAAATAATATGAATTAAATTTAATTAATTAATTAATTAATTAAATATAATAAATAATAAATAAACTAGAATTGATAAAAATGATTTTAGTTCCCAATGATCAATAAAAAAAAATATATTAAATTATAATCTGAATGTTTGTTTAAAGTTTATAATATTTATATACCTGTAATAGAAATATCATTGCATTTACTATATATATATATATATAGAGAGAGAGAGAGAGAAATATATATATATATATATATATATATATATAAGTATTTTGTTTTTTTCTGCACTAATAGAACAATAATAATAATAATAATAATTTTAAGTTGAATCGAAATTTGCTACGACAGTTGTTCTATTAAATTAGCTAGTCCCTTAGAAGTGAGGGGCTGAATAAAGTTTTTCAAAAACATATGTTAAAAGTTAACGGGATTTTTGCTATATATTTTTCTATTATCAGAGGCGTTTGATCAAAATGAAAATATCGCAGTTTTTTTAATGAATTCGAGATGAAATTCACTTTTCGGAAAGGAAGTGAGATTGTCCGGGTTTGAACCCGGTTATCTAGATTGTCACAAAAATAGTTAAGGCAAAAAAGGCCAGCGATCTAGTTCCCGAAGAAGAGGAAGAGCGAGCGCAGCGCGATATTACAGCAGGTGCTGGGTTCGGACCCCGGCGGCTCCATCCATTGCACCTGCTGCCCACCTGAACTTGACCAGGACCCGCAGACCGCTGAAGCTGCATCAAAAACAAAAACAAAAGGGACAATTGTACTTTTTTTATTGGGTTCAAGCTATAGAAACCGACTAATTAAAATGGAATAACAAAAACAAAAAAGAAATTCTACTTTGAGATTTGTTAAAATAAAAAATAATAATAATTAAATTTAGGAAATGTTTAAATGGTTTTTTGATAAAGAAAGAATTTTAATTAATCTGGCTATTATTCCTATTAAGATTTTTTTTTCACTTATATTTAAAATAATAAAAATTTGGAGTTGATTCTTATCATCACTTACTCCTCCTATTCTTTAATATTGCTAAGAATATTCCAAATTGCATGGGTATTCGATATTTTAAAATTATTAATTTGAATTATTTTCTCAATTGGGGTAATTTAAATTAATATTAACAAAATAAAATAAATACAGTAGAACCTCGATAAGTTAAAGTCCAAGGGAAACAAAAAATATTTTAAGTTATGAAGGTTTTAAGTTATCAAGGGTCTATGTTAGGGATAGTCGGATAGGTTAATAACATTTTTTAAAGGCTAAATCATGTCGTTTCTTAAAATTCACTAACCAACCATTGCTGACTTTAAAATTTTTGATTTTCAGCGAATTAGCGAACTCTTCAGCTATTTCTTTCAGTATGGGTCCATTAACACTGATGTTTTGGTTTCGAGACCGTTTGAACCACGTAAACAAACATTGTTCTAAATTAGGGAATTCGGCAATTTTTCGTCTTTTCCATTGAAGACTTTCTCCTGATTTTTGTTTCTTCAAGATTTCAGCTTCTGAGGGCCGTATTTTAAGTTATTGAGGTTTTGGGCTCTGATGGGAAAGGGACGTCTTATTTTTTGAAGTTATAGAGGTTTTAAAGTTACCGAGGTTTGAGTTATCGAGGTTCTACTGTATATGAATTTCAGATTTATTATTATAATATCAATTTGAAATATATAAATAAATAAATAAATAAATAAATATATATATATATATAAATTGAACAATCATTTCTAATTTTATAAATTACAATAAATATAAATAATTAAGTATGTTTAAAAAAACTATAATTCTCACTTATTAGTTTGTTATAAAAATTTTTTTTTTCTAAATTTTGATTTTTTTCTAATTCAAAAAATATTTAATTTTAAAATATTATGTATAACAATTTACAATTTTGATTTTAAATAAATTTGAATTTCTTTTTTAATGTTAATTTAAAAATTATAAAATATTTTTTTTATAATCACATTTGATTTAATGATTTTATTTCATTTTGTTTTAATCCTTAAAATATTAAATATTATTGTAAATATTATTATTATTTGTTTTAGTTTAAAGTAAGTAGTAAAATAGTATTATTGATTTGGATTCGGATGTGGGATGATTTGTCATCCTGAGATGAAAGTTTCTTTCTCTTGTTGTGAGTAACCCTTTATGCACGTGCAACATGGAGGCCTGGAGCCTAGAGCCAGGCTGGTCCAGCATCTGCATCTGTCCTCTCCGTTAGACTCTCCAGCTGTCTGGTGCTTCTGGCTACAACAGCAAGAAAGAGAGAAAAAGAAAGACTTCTATCATAGTTGAATTGAAGGAAAATAAATTATTTTAAAAAGCCTTATAAATCTAAATATATATAAACTAGTAATAAATATATAAGATAAATAAACATCGATCAATAATATTTAGAAGTAATCACTCTCTTATAGATTTATACATTTTACAAAATCTCATCATTATCAAATACATAATAATCATAATTAGCTGGAGTGTCTCCACTCGACTATCTCGCAATTTGAATTGGATTAAATAACATAATATATTATATTTAAATTAAATTTAATTAATTATAAATTATAATTAATAAATAATATTTATTAAACATTTATTTATTATTTATTATGTTTCGCTCTTTGTTGATGGCACCACGTCACGTTTTGGCGCGTGAGATTTGCAGGGTTAAAAAATTAATTCTGGTACTTTCAGCGATTCAATCAAACTGAAATTCTATATATAGCAGTTTTATACAATTTTTAATCATGTGAAAAATTATCAAACCTATCTTTATTTTTACGGTCACTTTAGAGGAAAAAAAATCAAAACGTTGTAGGTAATGACCCTCTTCCAGTTGAGCTACATTTCTCAAAAGTTGATAGAAAACTACGAATTTTGAATAATTTCCGAATACCAAATTTTATGATTCTAGCTCAAACCGTTTTTGAGTAATCTTGTCTACACACATACACACACACACACAGACATTTTTCTCAACCTTAGTGAAAATGATTCAGGAACCTTCAAAACGTATAAAAACATCAAAATCTCAACATCTAAAATTTTCGTGATCGCAATACTATCTCTGGCGAGATACTAAAAAAAAAACAATACTATAATTAGTATATATTAATAAAAATTCGTAAACTACTTATATATAAAAATATATAAATTAATTAGTTTAAATAGGTAACTTTCAATAGTATAGCCAATATTAAGATAAGCTTTTACTAAGCAACATTTATTTCTAAATTCCAATAATTATAAAATAAACCGATTATAACTATAACTTAACAAACATAATAAAAAATAAAATAAATATATTTAATATACAATATAAATGAATATGTTATGAATATATTAATGAAATGTTTTTATAACAGAGTTTGACAATATTTATAAATTTTAATAATTTTAGTTTTAATAATGTAAAAGAAAAATTATTAAATTATTTATATAAATATGATGATAAATAAAAATTATTCGAAAGAAATAAAATAATCATAATTTAAATTATTAATGTTTACATTGAGATGTCTGTGTTGTTTAAAAAGTTATTCCAGAACTTAATACTTATTTCCATACCTAATTACAAATTAGCTGGAGTGTCTCCACTCAACTATCTCGCAATTTGAATTGGATTAAATAACATAATATATTATATTTAAATTAAATTTAATTAATTATAAATTATAAATAATAAATATTAAACCAGCGCATGTTTGGCTTTTTGTTGATGGCACCACGTCACATGTTTGCGGGTGAGAATTGCAGTGTTAAAAAATTAATTCTGGTAATTTCAGCGAATCAATCAAGCTGAAATTCTATATATAGCAGTTTTATACAATTATTAATCATGTGAAAAATTATCAAACATATATCTTTATTTTTACGGTCCCTTTAGAGGAAAAAAAATCAAAACGTTGTAAGTAATGACCCTCTTCAGGTTGAGCTACATTTCTCAAAAGTTGATAGAAAACTATGAATTTTGAATAATGCCCATGTACCAAATTTCATCATTCTAGCTCAAACCGTTTTTGCGTAATCTTGGTTACATACACACACACACATATATTTTTCTCAACCTTAGTGAAAATGATTTAGGATCCTTCAAAACGTATAAAAACATCAAAATCTCAACATCGAAAATTTTCGTGATCGCAATACTATCTCTTACGAGATAGTAAAAATCAGTTAAAGGAAAATAATAATAATAACGCCGGAGGAAAAATAAACCTTTGGATGCTTGCATACACAATCGTGTCGACTACAAGAATTAGTGAAATGCCACTATTTCATATTTGAAATGCCCTTTTTCCCGCATGATCAAATAAATAGTTTATGTAGACAAATGCTTAGCTAGGGTTGCCAAATGGCCTTTTTTTGGAAAGAACAGTCCTTTTTTAAATACTCTCGACTGCTATAAGTGTACCTATTTTTTTTAAGGGTGTCCTTTTTTTGGAGCTTTATAGAATTGGCAACCCTATGCTTAACATAAATTTCATTCTTCTAATTCAATTTTACTTGATATTAGGAATGAACATTTATATAATTTAAATTCGTAATATCCCCAGAAATGTACCATAAAATCAATTAATTAATTAATAATTGGATGTTTTATGTTTATTTTGCATAACTACTTATTGATGTTGACTTTATTTTATATAAGTATTAAAAAATTATAGTTATTAAAAATTGATCACACTTACACAGGGGAAGGGATGGAAAAAAATGTAAAATGTAAAATTCCGATTTATAAATTTATTTAAATAATTTTCTTTTTATAGTTATTAAAAATGAAATCTTGAGTTAAAATGAAAATACTTGGACTAATAATTTTATTTATTCTTTTTACAACAAAGTCAATAATTTATGTTAATATTTGAAATTGTTTAATATAGAGATTTAATTTTTTTTTTCCTTGAGAGAAAAATTAAATATCAAAACCTGAAAAATTTAAATTAGGTATAAGTTGTTTGTAATTCTACTTTTCTTTTATTATTTTTAAAACCAACTTGTCCATGGACTCAAGTTGAACTTACCATAAATGGCATTGGAAAAATATTTGTTTATTCCACTCATGTTTTAGATAATTACTAATTGAGGTAATTAGAAATTAATTCTTGTATTTATTATTATCATATATTATATCAATGCACGTAGATATATACATTTAATATATCCCTGAAAAACAAATCTCTTCTTATTAAACCAATAATTATTATGAAATATATCAAATAATTATGAAATTACATTTATTATTACATTGATTTTTAATTTGTAAATAAAAAATATTAAAAGAGAATACCTGCATAGACAAACAAAAGTGATTATTGAAAAGATTTTAATATATATTTATTTTTTTTTTATTTTTTAGCATTTCATTAGCACTCTGTCAATTTTCAAAATAACTGTTCCTAATAATAATATAATAATTTTGAAAATAATAAATATTTTTAAACTTATTTATAATTTTGAATTAATTAATAATAATATAATTAAAAATATATAATAAATATATAAATATTATTCATTTCACTAATCAATATCTTATGTTCTATATGCACTCTACAACAAGAGATTATAAATATGTAGAGAGAGCATAATATGTACAGGGTGGGGCAGAAAGACCTATCCGATTTCAAAAAGTTATAAAATTAAAACCACTCAGCTTGTCAAAAAATTTATTTTATTAACATATCGCAAATTTTATGCCATTTTCAAATTTAAGATTTGAAAAGCACATCACTTAAATGTTGTCCTTGGGAGCGGTTACCTAGCTCGCGGTAGCTTTCAATGACTTTCACCGTCATTTCCACAGGAATTTCTTCAATTGCCCGAGTAATTTCCCTTCGTATATCAAGAAGGGTCCTTGGTCGATGCTGATAAACCTTCGATTTGAGGTAACCCCAAAGGAAGAAGTCACATGGAGTGAGATCCGGTGAGCGCAGCGGCTATCCAAGATCATCTAAAGGTTTTTACCCCACTACTCTACCTGCTCCCTCTTCTGAGAAAAAGGGATTTGAAATCCGATAGGTTTTTCTGCCCCACCCTCTAGTAGGTTTAAAAATTAGTTAGAAGAAATAAAATTAAATTAAAGTAATTTTTATCAATGAAGATGATAGACAATACCAATTCAAAATCTATGCTTTCTATGAATTCCCAGTAGATCAAATTATGTGGTGTGGAGGGTTCGAATAACTGAAGATTGGTATACATTTATTGTATTTATTGGGAAACCGATTAGGAAATGACCAATGAGTAGCCTTAGGAAAGGTACCAAGGTTCCAAATAGATATAAGGGAATTAGGAGAGAATGAGAATTGGATGGAGGTAGTTCTCAATAGTTAAAGAAATGTTAACTGGCTACGGAGAGGCACTTTCGAGTTCAGTAGTACAATGGCGATAGAATGATAATGATATCATTGAAATATAAAATTTATAATCTCCTAGGAGTGTAAAATAATTATCATAAATCTCTTTTCTTTTTACTATTATTTTATTATTTATTATTACTAATTATAACTGCAAATGTTAATTTATAAAGAAATTTCTGGATTATATATTTATATTATATATATATATATATATATATATATATATAATTTCTTTTTTAGATTTATTTTCTGAGATAATAGTCATGGTCGTTTTATTCTCGCCGACTTGAGAGAAAGTAAATGAGATTCAATAAATATACTATAAAAAAAAATGTGGATCACAGACTGAGATTGAATCAGGTAGTAGTCATCAACGAACAAGTGTTTCCTTAGCTTGCACCTTGCTTAACAGATTTTCACTTCGATCCACATATTGAAAATCGAAAATTGTCGCTCTTGAGACTACATCAACAACAACACCTGGATCGTTTTAATATCAACCTTTTTTGATCTCTCTAAAACTGTCAGAAAATCATTTCAACACACATGGCACATTATCATTAACCTATGAAAAGATTTTTTTATATTTTCAATAATTATTTTCCCCTACCACAACTAACACAAATATTTATATTTTATCTTCTATAATCTATATTATTTAATTTAATTTTAAATTAAAATATCAATTGATGACATTGAATAATAAATTTCTTTATATATATATATTATTCAATGTTTTTTTTTAATTTTTTATAAACTTTTAATTTATCTATTTCTGTGGCTCTTCGGAACTCGTAAGTTCTTGCTCGCAGGAACCACATCACTATCTTTAGCTTCAACCATCCAACTTCTAACCTCTCCTATCTCCCTCATCTCTTTTTACATTATCCACCCACCGCATCCTTGGTCTTCCAATTGGTCTCCTCATAAATAAACTTTTCGCAGGTCTTTCATCCCCTGTTCTGTTCATCGCAACCTTCTTGATTTTATTACTCTATGTTTGGAAATGCATAGAGGTCATGTAATTCCTCATTATGCAGTCTCCGTCATTCCCCAGTGACTTCAAATTTATCTATTCCATATATAATACATTATAAGATATACATTGCAAAATGTGTAAAATTATTTTATATATTAAAAAATATTTATCTTAATAAAATATTAGTCATTATATTTAATGTAAGTCTAGTGTAGAAGCTGCGACGATTGAGTCACAAGTCCCATTCTCTCTAAAAATAAAAATATTGAATAAAAATAGATTTTAATTAACATTAAGAAATTTTATACTATAAAAAGTATCTATAACGTATCAGACATACAAATAATATTTTAAATATTGAATTTCACTTTCCAACACCTTTTCGTTTTTGAACATTCAGGGAACCTTAAAATATTTAACTATTCGTTAAAAACAAAAATTCGACACTTTGACAGCTTGCAAGAGTTCCCCTTAAAGTAAATATATATATATTTTTAAATAAATATAATATTTATTTTAAAATGGATGGAATGACGGATGACTCAAAAATAACTGATTTTTAATATTTTTAACTAAAATCAATTTTTTATTACTATCTAGCCAGAGATAGTATTGCGATCACGAAAATTTTCGATTTTTATGTTTTTATACGTTTTGAAGGTTCCTGAATCATTTTCACTAAGGTTGAGAAAAATGTCTGTGTGTGTGTGTGTATGTGTGTAGACAAGCTTACGCAATAACGGATTTGAGGTACCATCATGAAATTTGGTATACGGGCATTATTCAAAATTCGTAGTTTTCTATCAACTTTTGAGAAATGTAGCTCAACCGGAAGAGGGTCATTACTTACAACGTTTTGATTTTTTTCTTCCTCTAAACTGACCATAAAAATAAAGATATATGCTTAATAGTTTTTCACATGATTAAAAATTGTATAAAATTGCTATATATAGAATTTCAGTTTGATTGAATCCTGAATCATTTTCACTAAAGTTGAGAAAAATGTCTGTGTGTGTGTGTGTGTGTGTAGACAAGATTACGCAAAAACGGTTTGAGGTAGAATCATGAAATTTGGTATACGGGCATTATTCAAAATTCGTAGTTTTCTAACTTTTGAGAAATGTAGCTCATATATTATGTTATTTAATCCAATTCAAATTGCAAGATAGTCGAGTGGAGACACTCCAGCTTATTTCATAAGTTATACTATTGTTATTGGTTTAAAATAAAAATATATAAAAATTAATTATCTTATACACAACAAATCATAGAACAGTATTGTTAATTTATATTTAATAATAATATTTTATTTAAAACCTTCTCCTTACTTTTATAAAATTATTGCAAAATTGTTCAAACTTTTAATGAGATTTATTTATTGTTTTTATAGTATAATTTATTGCAATATTTTTCTGAAAAAAATGATCTAGATCAGGGATGGCGAAGCTTTTTGTATAACTTTTAACTATCCTGTGTAAAAGTGTTATAATTTTAAATATTAAACTTTATATCAAAAAAATAAAAAAAATAAAATGATTATTAAAAAATTTGGAATTTAGTTGTGGTAAATATATATCTTTCCTAAAAATTCTTTATTATTTTTTTTTATTTTTATTGTTTCGAAATTCTTCAATTGATTTTAGATTATAGTAGTGTAGACTCACTATATTTCCAATATTTAACTAAATTTTAGGCAAACATTTTAACATTTTTAAAAGAAATCCTTCTTGTTTTATTATTCTACAAACTTCTTACTATATCTCAGATGATATTCAAAAATTTCAGAAATTATTAAGATATAAAAGTTATAATTATTAAAAAATTATTAAAAGTTATAATTATTAAAAAAATAATCTTGTCTTTGTGCGAGTAAATTTAATCTAATCAAAAACATACCTGTTAAAAAGGGGGCCAAGTTCCTATCGGCTATTTGTTTGCCTAAAAAAGGGTTCAAATCCATCACAATGCCAAGTTTAGATGCACTTCAAAATCATTCATAATCATTTTTATCAACAGCCTGATCCACTGGTAAACATTTGGCATTCCAAAGAATCGCCACCACACCCAGTCCTCCGCCTCCTGCATCCAGGCACGCCACTTTATTCACGTCAACGGTCCATCTGGCCGAAATTCACTTTACCATACACCCAACTTAAAATATGGTATAGTTGTTAAAATACGTAGGTACATGGTTTAAAATATCTAAAATTGTAATACTTAGAAATTTGAACTTGGCAGGTTTTCGTGCCGTATTTTAACAACTATACCATATTTTAAGTTGGGTGTATGGTAAAGTGAATTTCGGCCAGATGGACCGTTGACGTGAATAAAGTGGCGTGCCTGGATGCAGGAGGCGGAGGACTGGGTGTGGTGGCGATTCTTTGGAATGCCAAATGTTTACCAGTGGATCAGGCTGTTGATAAAAATGATTATGAATGATTTTGAAGTGCATCTAAACTTGGCATTGTGATGGATTTGAACCCTTTTTTAGGCAAACAAATAGCCGATAGGAACTTGGCCCCCTTTTTAACAGGTATGTTTTTGATTAGATTTCAATACTTTTTTTTAAGAAAGCTTCCTATTTTTTCCTTTTTGTGCCGCGCCCGCGTCCATTCTTAGCCTTTGAAGTAATTTTGTGTTTAAAAAACTTGCAAATTTTTTTAAATTAAAATTATATTTGTTTATATATTAAATATAATAATTTTATTTGTTCTTTTATTTTATAGTTCTGAATTTCCAACTTGTATTGAATAATAAATAATTAGAACTATTAATATTAATTGAAAATTATATAGAAACTGTTAAGTTATAACAATAAAAATAAACAAACTAATTAATTTAAATTATAAAGTAAAATGGTTTAACACTATTATATATATTTATAATTTACACCTAACGCTACTTGTATAGGTAAAATGTCACTTCCGGTAGTCAGATCATGATGAAATTTGGTATCTGAATTTTTTTCATATTTTTAAATCTACATATATACAAAATAGGAAGCAAATTTCTCGAAGCAAACTGGTACTTTACTTGAAAGGTAAACGCAACCAGTGTAGGTAAAGTACCACTTCCGGTTAACCGATTTTGACGAAATTTTAAAAGAAATCTACAAACTGTGAATAATATCGGTGTACCAAATTTCGAAGTCCTAGCTTGATTAGTTTCTGACAAAACCAATGAATTCGTTTGAATTCGTTAAAATCGCATTGATATTCGATTATAACAACTCAAGCTTGACCGATTTCTTAAATTTCATAATTTTTTGTTAACCTACTTATAACACACGACCTGTATGCCAAATTTCATAGCGCTAGGACAATTGGAAATACCCTAAGAATTTTGTTGACCAATCAGTGAATCAGTTCCAAAATAAGCTATTTTCACAGGGTCATATTTCAGGATCTACTGAAGCTATAACTATGAAATTTGGCATACTGCTTTAGTTCTAGTATATGACTACGTAGATAAAATTTTATCTCTGTACTTGCAATAGGAACTGAGATACAGGGGGGTCAAAAGTGACTCCAAACCATTCGTGTAAATATACTTACGGCATGCGCGCGGCTTGCTGGAACTTGGCCGGCGCACTGCCGTGCGCATAGATAATTTTCAAACGTGTCACTTATGGCACACGTGCCATAGGATCACCATTCCAGATCTAGATCATTAATACTAGTAAAATGCTACATTATAATTTATTTATTTTAAAAATAAGAGATCTTCAAAAACTATATCTTGTCAACAAAATGACAATATACTCAATAATAATTAATTTTTTTTATTATTAAGTTTTTTTTTTATTCAACGATTTTAAAAACTATAGAAAGGGTTAAAAATTAATATTTGTATATGAAAAATAAGAAATACATAAATATACAGATGCATATCGAAGGAGAAGATTAATATACTATTTATTCAAATCAAAAGATATTTGTCAATAAATTAATATATATATATGATTATATCTTCTGGCAACCGTTCGTTGAGGATGTTAAAAACAATAATCATTATAGTGTTTGTTCCTAATGAAAAAAAAACAAAAAAAAAAAATAGAAAACAAAAAGAAGGGAAATTAATAAGAAGAGATCAAAACGGAAAAACTAATCAAGTTAGTTGGATGGATCCCTAGGCGAAAACAAGAGCCCATATCACGATAGGCAATCTTTATGATAAGTGGGCCCTATTAGCGCCGGGGTGGAGTTACGTGTATCTCATGCAAACATCAGCGGGCCTCTAATGAAGGGTGTTTTTCATTATTTCCGGGGCTGCTTAAGGCAGGTCAGTTCCACAAGGAAATTCAACTCAATTATAATTTTAGATCTGTAATTTGGATAAAATATCCAATCAATATATTAGCATTTCTTTTGAGGAGAGAAACGAAGAGGGTCGAAGAATATATGATAATTTTATGCAGTCATTTAAATAAACTAAATACAAATTAAGAAATAAAAATACAAAGAAGAGTAAATGTAAAAAATTTAAGAATTTTTTTAAAATTTCTTATCACATTAATTTACAAATAATTAAAAAAAAAATCTATTTGGATAACTATAAAATAATTTATTATTTTATTTTTGTTATATACTAGTATATCATATTACTATATTCAGAAAAAAATAAAGTTGTATTTATTTTATCATGAGAACTTTTAATATTTATTTTGTTAATAGTTGTTCAGCCGGCCTATCCACCAAGAACAAGACAAAGGGTTGCCACCCTGTGAATCACCTACACCTAGTTCTATTTTTGACTCATAGTAAATAGATACAATGTACATTACTTTGTATTACCCCCAACTTGATTTTTCATATTTTTATTTTCATTTTATATTAATTCTATCTCGCCAGAGATAGTATTGCGATCAGGAAAATTTTGGATGTCAAGATTTTGATGTTTTTATATGTTTTGAAGGTCCCTGACTCATTTTCATTAAGGTTGAGAAAAATGTTTCTGTGTGTGTGTGTGTGAAAAACGGTTTGAGCTAGAATCCTCAAATTTGGTACATAGGCATTATTTGAAATTTGTAGTTTTCTATCAACTTTTGAGAAATGTAACTCAAATGGGTCATTACCTACCACGTTTTCATTTTTTTTCTTCTAAACTGAGCTTAAAAATAAGATATATATTTGATAGTTTTTCACATGGTTAAAAATTGTATAAAACTGCTATATATAGATTTTCAGCTTGATTGAATTGTTGAAAGTATATTATTTATATTATATAAATATTATTTATTAATTTTCATTTATAATTAATTAAATTTAATTTAAATATAATATATATTAATTAATCCAATTCAAATTGCGAGATAGTCGAGTGGAGACACTCCAGCTTATTTTATTTCTCTTTGAAGATATGATAAATGAGAATGACAATTCTCCTTATTTTTTATTTTTATAACATAATAAAATATTTGTTTAGTTTGATTGAAAAATACAAATGCATACATAGTATACTTATTCTATCTAATCATAGAAATGAAGTACTATTCGAAAATAAATAGACCCCTGTGCTATAAATTGTATACCTTGCAGGGGTAAAATATAAATATTCAACCCTCTATTAACAACAAATAATTATATTTTTATTTTATCCTCTTTAAAAATTAAAAAAAAATAAATAGTTCGTTGCAAATCATTATCCTTCACATGAGATGTTTATAAATTTCTATATTATTATTTTATTCCTATTTTTTAAGTATATACTTATTGAATTTATTAATATTAAAAATATATTTTTTTTTTAAAAATAATAATAAATAAACAATGAAAAAAAAAAATGCTAAACAACCTTTAAGCCCGCATCTTCATGTTAGAGAAAAAGTACCGTTTCATTGACTATCTAAATATTTTTTTTCCGCGACAAAAAAACTAATGGATTAGAAAAGTTTTTTTTTTATATATATATTTCTAAAGATATACAATACCAGTGAATTAAATATTTGACGTTTGGATAATAAAAAATTAAATGAGAAAAGTGAAGTTTTTTTGGAATGAAAATAATGGTTTTTTGATGAAAAAAAAAATAAAATTATGAAATTTTATTATATTTGGGTTGAAAAACTATTAATAAACTATTAATTTAAATTTATTTTAACACAATAAATATTTGTTTTGTTTATATTTATTTAAATTGAAATAATCAGAGATTACTACTGATTATTAATATTTATATACTTAAATCTAACAATAAGTATATATATCTATCTATCTATCTCTGTGGCTCTACGTAACTCGAAAATTCTTGGCCGCAGCAACCTCGCCCCTCCAAGTATCTCTATTCGGAGCTACAACCCTCCAATCCCTACCCTCTCACGTTCCTTCCTACATTATCCACCCTTAGTCTTCCAAGCGGTCTTTTCCCACCAATAAATTTTTCGCCATTCTTTCTTCTCCCATTCTAGTCACATGCCCTGCCCATTGTAATCTTCTCGATTTTATAATTCTAACAGATGCATAGAAGTCATGCAATTCCTCGTTATGGAGTCTCCACCATTCCCCGGTGCCCTCATCTTTCTTTGACCCATAAATGCTTCGCAGAATCTTATTCTCAAATACTCTAAATCTACTCTCGTCTCCTAAGGTCATAGACCATGCCTCATACCTATTTAATACAACCCGCAGAATAATTGTTTTATATATTTTAATTTTTATCCCCTTTGTGATAATAATTTTGACGCGATAAGCCCCTTTACTGCATGGCATATATAACAGGAATAATATATTAAATAATAAACAATGAATAATATATTGATATGTATAATTATTATTTCTTTAATTTATATCAAATATTAATTTTTAATATTTTCATTTTTTTTTAAAAATCTTACCTTAATAAATCTGTTAAAAGTTTTTTATTTTTTGAATATAAATCTCTATGACAAAAATAGTAAATAGTATAAATAGCAAAAACCAAGGCCACTATTAAAAAAAAAATCGCTATAACTCAATATGATTTTTTTTCTATTCATTCGACTATAACTAATTATTTAATAATAGTACATATCCTTTAAATGTTTTTTTTTTCTTTATACTAATATCACTTAGAATACATCACATATAAAAACTAAGTGAAGAATATATAAGAGATCTTTCTGAATTTTTTTTTTTTCATTTCTTTTCATCATTTTTCTTTTAATGCATTTTCTAAGACGATATCTCGAATCTTCTCAAGTGCTTCAACTATCCCTTTCTTACATCGGTAACTTACAAATCAATTCCAATTCAAAAGAAAAACAAAAAAGAACATGTAACTATTTGTCGATTACAACGATCGATAACTTTGATCGTTTTCTCAACCGAAACCGCAAAAAAATCACCTAATACATTCAGATCATTCTTTTTTTATATATATAAACTTCTTTCTCTCTCTTTCTTCTTATCTCTCTCTCTCTCTCTCTTTGCTGTAGCTGAACAGATGAAGGTCGCCAAAAAATTTCAAATCCGATTCGTTTCATCCATTGAACAACCTGAAAGGACATCTACTTGAGAGAGTTTCGGTGACAGTAATGGTTTTTGTTGATATTGCGTGTCACTTTTTCAACGAAATAATGCAATTCCTTTCGCCAGGTGGACAGGAGAGAATTTGACCTGGTGCCTTATGTGGGTCTTCTGTTCGATACTTTTTAATCTACACCAACCAAAGTTAGAGAGAGAGAGAGAGAAGTCTAATGATAGTCGAGGTGATCAAGACCGTTTCCTGTTTAAGTGCAATGAAACTTATGCAGGTAGTATTCAATTCAATTTTTTCCTAATTTTAAATTTTTTTTATTCTTATTTTAATTATCGATATTCACTTTTCGGTTTAATTTTAACTATTATAGTATAATTATCAACTCAAACAAGTAATAAAATAAATTAATTAGCCCGAAATTTTCACCTATTTTTCAATTTTCAGAATAAATTACTATAAAATTTCAAAAAAAACCTGTTTTTTTTTAATATAAAATAATTATTAACAATTAAAGATGTATAACAGTATATATTGCAAAATTGATTGAAAAAAAAAAATTAGAAATCCAATTTCTAAAATTTTTCTTATAAATTATTTTAATTCAATTAGTATTGGTATTAATATATATATTCCATATTTCTAAATATTTATGTTAATATTCTTATAATTATAATATTTTTTATTAATTTTTATATATTAATTCAGATTTCATCGATAAAAAATAAAAAAAATATTTTTTTTTTAAATAATAATAATAATAATGCATACAATAGCAATTTAAAAGTTTTTAAAAAACTTAAAAACTTTTAAATCCATAAACCATTAAATATATTTTTATAGACAAATCTTAAAAAAATAATATTTTCAGTGTTTTTATTAAAATTTGTAAAAAATTTAATACCTATATATTTAATTGTTATAATAATAAATATACATATATAAATTAAATAACCTTTTATTTTGATTTAAAATATCTAGTTGTATTGATGTAAATATTTCTAACGAATGGTATTATTATTATTATTAATAAATAAAAAAAGAAAATGTTTATATATACGATATTTTACTTATCTCATCAATTGTGACAAAACTCTTTCCTTTCATTGATCTCTTCAGTTGGGAATAGGAAAAAGTCGCAGGGATCCAAATCTGGTGAATACGGTGGTTGAGATTATGGTGTTGTTTTGGCCAAAAAATCACGAATAAGCAATGATGTGGGAGCTGGTGTATTATCGTGATATAAGATCCATGATTTGTTTTTCCATAATTCCGATCCTTTGAGCCGTATTGCTTCACGCTAAACGTTGCATAACTTCCTTGTAGTATTCCTTATTATTTTTTTTTATAAGTAAAAAATCAAAGAACACACAAAACGTGACTAACTTTTCAGTTGTTAAAAACAAACTACTAATTCAAAATGACTGATAATGTCAACATATGAGTACCAACATAACAAAACAGAAATTTCAATAATCGATTGTACACAGCTGGCGAAAATTTAAAATTCACCTTTTCTTTTCAACAGACTCGTATATAAGTTTATTAATTAATTTCTAAATGTACGATTTTTGTTTAATTATAAAGATAGATGAATAAATATATACTATATTCTTTAAAAAAAATATAATAAAATATATTATTTTTTGTTATTCAAATAAATTACAATGATATTAAGGGTTAATGTTAACCTTAAAGCCCTCTCTAGAAATTAATTGATCAAGATCTTCGGAAAAAATAAAATCTACCCTTCTTCCGGTTATGTACTTGTCGATAATATTTTGAAACTGAAAATATGCAGTTCACTTGTCCACCCGGCATGCACTTTGATTCTCCAATTACATCATAAGCAACATTTCCGGTCACTGAGGATATATGCAATCTGGTTGCAATCGGGCCCCCCCGCGGCCATATGCCCAGCGGCCCCAGGAGCCAGTCACAGCTGCCCTCCAAGGAACCATATACCCACCACCTGGTCCTCCTCCTTCTGCGTCTTCGGGGTCTGCTGCGCCTCGAGGATCAAGAAGAGGCTGTTTTTGTTCACCTACCTACTTTGCCAAATGCCAGCGGACAAGTCATTATCTTGATTGCTCGAAAATTTCAAGGCTCTTTTCGCATTTCCTGTTCTTCTATAAGCTACAATGTTTCTTTTTCATGATCCTATCATCAAGTTCACTGCCAAGGTTTTTCGCGATATCTTTCTTCAATCTTATCCAGAGCTGCCCTGCCAACTTGTTTCTTGGGACACAATACAACATACCTTCAAATTCAATGCCCCTCAGGCGGATTGCTTTAATTGAATCCACCACCCAAGTGAACCTTTTTTTTCGAGGGTGGAAAGAAGAAGAAGAGGGGTGCAAGGTGTGTATTTTTTTTTTTCTGTGCAGATGCACCACTGGTTTTATTTTGTTGCTTTTCGGACGGGTGGGTGGCACCCGGGCGCGTGGCATACCACGTGTCATCACGTGCTGGACCATCATCAAGGAAATAGCCTGTCGGAAATATCCGACCCTAAATTGCATGAGCAAATATGCAACTTCACGGATGAACTTTTCAATATCCTGTTTTCATTCATCTTCATCATCACGAAAGATGAAAACATTTAGAAAATAAACAAATAAAAATCAAATGAATTTTAAAAGTAGAAATAAATCAGAATATATATCGAAAGGATAGAAGAATTACATTTAATAACAAAATTATTTTTATATAAAAATAAAATTTATAATTTTCAAAGAAATTTTCAATAAAATTCAGAATAGCACACACTTTCATTAATGTATTATAAATAAATAATATTTTTTTTTTATATTTTAAAGCCAAATATTTAATACAGGGACATATGTAAAATATTATTATATATTTACATATATTAAAATGAAATTTATTTTTTTATAAAATTTATATTTTTTAAATCAATAGATAATTTACAATTATTTTTTTTTTTTTTTTGTAGATGATTAAAATGATTAATTTTATCAAAAAATTGGGTATTCCTATATTGTATAGTATATTTAAAATATACTTGTAGTATTGTGTAGTTTTTATTTTTTCTTATTCTTACTATACAAAATATTAACGAACACGAAAAAAGAAATTCTAACAGTAGATTTTAGTTGTCGGGACATGAAAAAGTACTGAAACGCGTTCCGGTTCTGAAAAAAAGGTAAGGGAACGTCGTTCCCCCGCGTTCCCCTTGCCAATACACCACTGTCTTTTATTATTTAATTGATTATTTTTTAAATTTTTATATTATTTTATATTTTATTTTATTTTTTTATTTTATATAATTATAAATCACATCATTCGGTTCTGAAAAAAGGTAAGGGAACGTCGTTTCCCCGCGTTCCCCTCTCAATACTCCACTGTATATTAGAAATTAAATTTAAATTTTTTTTTTTAGAATTTATTGAAAATAATTAAATAAAAAAATAATTTTTGCTAAATTTATGATGGTCATTATTATTTATTTTCCTTGGAATGAATGTTTATGTTTTTTTGTATATATCCATTGGACTTAATGTACTTGTAGATAAGAATAAGAGAGATTCGAGTGTTGTCAGGTGATCAGTGTCAAGTTGAATGGTTATGTCAACAGTCCGGATTGAAAGGCTTCCAGTGTCCCACTGGCCTATTGACAACGGGTAATCGCTATTCAACCCTCTCTTGGAACATTTTTCGCCATGGCCATCTCAGGATATCTGGGCAGCTGGCACGAGCGATTGGGCGCGTGGAGCCCGTTTAAAAGGCCCGGTGTGGCACGCGTGCCACGTGCCAGGCGGGCGCCAGGTGGTTGCCAATCGGCTGCTGGCTGCTTTCTGCTGCTGCTGGACCACTGCGAAGGACTTCCGCCTGCTTGGATGAAGACCACGTGTTGCTTCCTTAAGGATGCCAACTTGCCCCCGTCATCCTCCTCCCTCGACTCGATAAACATCCTGCAATAATTTGTAGTGCCTGATATCAAAACAACCAAAATGGTGGCGTTTATTTAGGTGGCTGCACCAAAAGGAAAGAATATTAATAATGAACCTTCCTCAACATCTGCCTAGAATTAAAAGATTTCAAAACACAATCTCTTCTTTTTTTTATTTTTTTTTTTTTGTTAAAATATAAGTGAAAAAAAATATTATAAAGAAGTATTTTAAATAATTAATTTAATTTACAAGAAAAAAAAATCAACATCTTTTTAAAAAAAAATTATTATTATTATTATTATTATTACTTAAGCCTTCTTCTTAACCATTTTCGGATTTAGTCCTCTTCTTATTATTTCCAGATTTCTCTATCATTTTTACCGACCGACGATAGTAAGGGAAGTATTGTTATTTTAGAATTCGCAATTGAATGATTAGGGATATTTAAGCCATGAAAGGCCACGTTGGCTAAACGGGTTTGATAGAGTATATGGGAAAGATTTTAACGTTGAATAGATAGGATTTTTTAGGGTTAGAGACGTGATTTCTTCAATTGAAGGCGAGGAAAAGTCGTAACTTACTTGAACAGGGTTGTTTCCCTGAAGTGGATCATGTGATTTATTATTATTATTATTATTATTATTTCTCTCTCTATTAATATATTTTATAAAAGAAAAAACAATTCAGGTCATTAATAAATAAATAACATCAACTATAATAAAATAAATAAATAAACAAATAAATAAATATTTAAATATTATTTTTCCATTTTTAATTTTTTAATTTTCCATTTTTTTTTTTAACTTTAACATAAAATAAAAATATTTCTAATACAATGAGACAAATACTTGTACATATTTATTCATTTTTATTATAAAATTTTTCTCAACTTCACTTGGCGTCTGTCTGTCCGGTGTCTGTCCCTATTAGAAAAACGTTATTTTAAAAAGTTTTTTTATAATTATATTTTTTTATTTTTAATGTATCATTTATACATATAATATTTATATTATTTTAGTATTATAAAAAAACATTATTTGCTTACATATCCAAATATAACTATAAAATATTTACCTATGCAAATTACATATAGATACTATAAATTTTATAAGAAACTAATCTATTAATAATATAATATATATATATAAATCAATATTTATTGAATATTTTTGAAATAATTTATTTTGATTCAAATTCTAAATAAAAAATCTCCCAATATACCCCTTATAGTCATCTGTTTTCATTTAATAGAATAATAATTAATTTAAATATCTTTTATCAAAAAAAAAATATTCTTGGTGTAAGGATGAAGGGATCCTATCATCCAAATGAATCTTTCTATCAAGTCATCTGCAATCAACCTACAGGTAGATTTTAATTAAATCTTAAGATTAGAGAAAATGAATTAATTATATAAATATTAATTATAAAATATTCTTAAAATAGATTTCAGTTACAAAAAATAAACTTTATTTTAAAATTTTTATATATGACTATATATATGTATTATTATATAAATTATAAGTTAAATTTAAATACCTATTGAGACGATCATTAAAAAAAACAATTACCTATATTTTCGTTGTAATCACAATTTTCCTTTTTTACTATCTGGCCAAGATTACGAAAAAACGGTTTGAGCTAGAATCATGAAATTTGGTATACGGGCATTATTCAAAATTCATAGTTTTCTATCAACTTTTGAGAAATGTAGCTCAACCGGAAGAGGGTCATTACTTACAACGTTTTGATTTTTTTTCCTCTAAAGTGACGGTAAAAATAAAGATATTTGCTTGATAGTTTTTCACATTGTATAAAACTGCTATATATAGAATTTCAGCTTAGTTGAATCATTGAAAGTATCGTAATTAATTTTTTAACACTGCAAATCACGCGCCTACACGTGACGAGGTGCCATCAACAAAGACCCAAACACGCGCTGGTTTAATAAATATTATTGATTAATTTTAATTTATAATTTATAATTAATTAAATTTAATTTAAATATAATATATGTTAATTAATCCATTTCATATTGCGAAATAGTCGAGTGGAGTCACTCCAGCTCATTTCATTTATTATATATATTATTCATAGTATTTATTAAAACAGTGGCGCAACCAGGGGGGGGGTTTTGGGGGTTAAAACCCCCCCCAGGAGAGAAAAAAATATAAATTGCTGTATATTATGTACTATATTACAAATAGAAAAGAAAAAAAAATTCTTACAGTATAACTTAGTGCATAATAAGTAAGTTTATTTTATTTTAAAAACATTTTAACAAAAATAAAAATTGCTTATTTTTTCGTACAGAATTAAATATAAGAAATAAAAAATTATTTTATTATTTCTCCCAGTGGCGCAACCAGGGGGGTTTTGGGGGTTATAACCTCCCCCCTCCCTCAGGAGAGAAAAAAATATTAAAATTGCTGTATATTATGTATTATATTACAAATAGAAAAGAAAAAATATAATCCTTTTTACCGACCGACGATAGTAAGGGAGGTATTGTTTTCACACCAAATTTCACATGTGGAGATTTTTACATATCTCCACGAATCATGCATTTTCTAAACAGAAAAAAGTATTTTTAGCATGATGTCTGTCCGTCCGTCCGTATAGATGTGTACAGCCTGAACGGCTCAACCGATTTTGATGAAATTTGGTATATTTACTTAATGCATCAGTGGGATGAATTGATCAACTTTTGGTGCAATTCCGGAAACCGGAAGTGGTAGTATTAGCGATCGACGATAGGAAGGAAAGGGTTATTTTCACACCAAAGGAGATTTTTTTATATATCACCACGAATCATGCACTTTGTATTGGTTTTATCCTCGAGAAAAATCATATTTATTAGTTTTTTCTTGATTTAAAATTATATGACGTCATCCAGCCATTCATGACGTCACAGCCTGGTCTTGCATATATATTATAAATAAAATAAAATTAAAAATGTTTATATTTATTATTTATGTATCCATATCTGTTTTTTATTACATTAATAGATATATTAAAATTAATTGAAATTGTTTCTGTAGCTGGAAATTAATTTATTTCAAACAGTCGGTCGGTTCGGACCTGGCCACAGGTCAACTTATTTTATTTGAAAAAAAAAATTCTTAAAGTAAAACTTAGTGTATAGTAAGTAAGTTTATTTTATTTTAAAAAAATTTTAACAAAAATAAAAATGCTTATTTTTTCGTACAGAATTTAATATAAGAAATAAAAAAAATTTTTTATTATTTCTCCTAAATCATGAAAAACAAAAGACTTAACATAAAATTACTAGATGATTGTGAAATTTTCCAATTTGACTATTATTTAAATATAAAATAAATAAAAATATTACTCAAATTCTAAATATTTTTTATTAATAATACATTAATTGCTAATTTCATAAAAATTATGAAGCGAAGACTATTTTTTTTAAAATGGAAACGGGTAAAAATCCCTAAAGGAAAAAATCCAGTCAAAAATCCCTAAAAAGAAAAATCCCTAAGACCGAAAATCCCTGAATAAAAATATCATTGACTGAAAAAATCCCAAAAAGAAAAAATCACTAAAATCAAAATTTTTCATTTTTGTATTAATTTTAATTATGATTAAGAAAATTTAAATACAAGGTGAGCATGACACCCAGTTGCCTGAGACACGACCTCCCAAGGAGGTAAACAGGCCTGGACCGAAAGTAGGGAAACATAGGTCAAAAAATACATACATAGGGCCCACACACATGATTTAGGGATGTCAAATTCGTATGTAAAATAAAGGGAATTTACTCAAATTCCGTTTATTAGCATACGTTTTAATAGCTTAATGATTCCAAATACAAAATACACCATTTGCACCGTATATTTCTCCAGGGAATATATAACGCAATTTGTCAAATTTACTATCATCAGAGGTTGTCTTTTTCATTTTGCTCAATGCATTTATAGAAACATCAAATCAATGCCAGAAGTTTTGAAGCTCTATAATGATATAGACAACTCCACTCATTTACGAACTCTTGCAGCTTTGGTTTTGGTACCACCATCAAAAGTCATTGTAGCCTACCAAGCATTAGCCGGACGACCAACAGGGTAAAAATTCGTGATCTTTTTTCTTACTTCGAGCGCACTTGGCTAGGTGAACAATTTTTGGCTGGCTTTTATGACCCCGAATTCGACATTGGAACATTGGAACATCTACGATGCCACTTTGATGAGTTTGCCTCGAACAAACAATTCATTGGAAGGTTACAACAATGCTCTTCGTTCACGCTTAGGAGGTAAAAAGACATCTGTATGGGACCTGATTAAGCAAATCCATATTGAGCATAACCTTATCTCTTTGGAAATCTGTCGTGATGTTCGTGGTAAGAAGCCTGATCCACCAAGGAAACGATTCCGCGACTCGCATGATGAGCTTCTGACCATAATGAAGGCAAACCATGAAAAATGGGACGCTAAAAAACCAGATGGAACAGATGTGATGACACCAAGCATGATGTATAACTACCTTATTCAAGTCTCTTCGGCTATTCATTATTAAATAAGTAAAAAAAATTAGGGAAATTTTTTATTTAGAGATTTATTTTTTTAGAGATATTTTACGTAGGGATTTTTTCTTAGGGATTTTTACATGATTTCTTTCAAAATATCCTGCCACTACGGACGGACGAAAAGATTTCGAAATCTTAAAGTAGTTTTTTATAAATAACTCCTTTATTATTATGTTTAGGTAAAAATGAATATAATGAAACTTTTAGTAAATTCGATTGCCTATAAATTTAATACGATAGTATAATTCTCATAAAAATCGGTATTTATTGAGAAAATCAATAAAATGTGCTTTGATACTTTAAAAAAATTAGGGATTAAACTAACCTTACTTATGGTCCGATCTTGTCCAAAAACAATCCAATCCCCGCCCAACATTCGCAAAAAAAAACATCTAAATATCAAATTTCAAGACAATATCTCATTTTGTCTATAATTGTCGGTAATCTCGGTAACGAACGGCCGGCCGGTTCAAAAAAATTTTTTTGCAGTTTTGGATTCAGAACCGTCTGAAAAGTGGAAATCTCGAATAATCTCGGAGAAAAAATTTTCAAAATTTTCCGACCATCGTATAAGCTATCCTCATTCCATGAGGAAAGCTAAAATGATTTACTTATAGCTGGAAAAAATATTTTCTTTCTAAAACTGTGAATACGAGTAAATAAAATACAAAATTAAATTTTTTTGGCAGATTTTGTAAAATCAGTGTTTCATTTACAAAACTTTTTTAAATATTTAATATAAAAAAAAAATCTTAATGAAAATTTGTCTTTGAGACAGACCGGGGGGGGGGGCATAGGAAGGTGGAGCGGCTAGTCAAAACCCCCCCCAGGATCAAATCCTGGTTGCGCCACTGATTAAAAGCTCTTCCTTATTCGAATTGTATATATTTGTAAAAATTATAATAAATAAGTAATATTTTTAAAGAATAAAATCTATCATATTAATATATCATACAAATGTATAACTTAATTTAGAAAATATTAACAAATGTAGGGTATAATAATATTGACCATAAATTTTTCTTTATTTTCCTTGAGGGATTTTTTTTTTTATGATATTATTTTATATTTTCGAAAATTTGTATAATCATCCTGGTATGAAGGGGTTATTCCCGTTATTGTGTAATTTTTTCATTGTTTTAATTGACTTATTTGCTACCGTAACCTTCTCATAAAAAACAAAAATAAAATAAAAATAAAAAATATGGTGGGAATTTTATTACCCATCTAAAAGGTGAATTAATAGATAGGTTGGCTTTTTTACTTTTGTTAAAATTAGGTCAGTAAGGGAATATTTCTGCCACCGGCTACTGTCTTATTATTTTGGTATCTATTAATTTTATGAATAGATATAATCAAAATGTCCCACCTAATTTGTCCCTTACGGGCAGAGAACATCCCACAAAAAGATTAATAACCCATTCTTTTTAGTTTTTGAAATGGTAACAACGCAACGATTGTGAATTGTGTTTTTTTTTTAATTTTATTTTTGGTCTTCATTTGTTGTCCTTTAAATATAGCAATATGAGTCAATTTTTCTCGGTCTTAGGTGTCAGAGGAAGGAGAACAGGCGCCTTTGTCTCTGCCCTGGTCTTTTCCCTTATCCTTGACTTCCCTCAAATTCCTTCGCCAACTATTTAGCACCATTCATTAGGAGATTCAGTGAAATTACTAATGAGTGCATACTTTACTCTTCTGATTCCCCTTCATTCAAGACTAAAAATAAACATCGAATTCATTTTTAACTTTTCTAAATTTCTAAGTAAATATACCTACATACCGTTTATATACCAGATATATTATTACCGACCGACGATAGTAAGGGAAGTATTGTTTTCACACCAAATTTCACATGTGGGGATTTTTACATATCTCCACGAATCATGCATTTTCTAAACAGAAAAAAGTATTTTTAGCATGATGTCTGTCCGTCCGTCCGTATAGATGTGTACAGCCTGAACGGCTCAACCGATTTTGATGAAATTTGGTATATTTACTTAATGCATCAGTGGGATGAATTGATCAACTTTTGGTGCAATTCCGGAAACCGGAAGAGGTAGTATTTTTTATATAACACCACGAATCATGCACTTTGTATTGGTTTTATCCTTGAGAAAAATCATATTTATTAGTTTTTTCTTGATTTAATATTATATGACGTCATCCAGCCATTCATGACGTCACAGCCTGGTCTTGCATATATATTATAAATAAAATAAAATTAAAAATGTTTATATTTATTATTTATGTATCCATATCTGTTTTTTATTACATTAATAGATATATGAAGATTATTTGAAATTGTTTCTGTAGCTGGAAATTAATTTATTTCAAACCGTCGGTCGGTTCGGACCTGGCCACAGGTCAACTTATTTGTATTTATTTTGAAATTAAATAACCAAGATTTAGGTTCTTATTTAAACAAAAATCATATAAAAATTTAATTTGATTTATATTATAGCAGGTATAACTAGTAGGAATTTGTATTAATATTTTCACTAATTAAAATTATTATAAATCTCTATAGAATATAATATAATTGTAAAAATTGAATAGTTTTGGCTGTAATTTATTCACTTTCAAATTACTAAAATCATATACTGAGAAAGAAGATAAGATTTTAATAATTTAACACAGTGATTCTCATTGCAATTTTATTTTTTTTTTAAATGTGCCCCCAAATTTTACAAATGTAAAGTTCAAATTAAGAAAAAGTTCTGTATGTAAAAAAAAGGTAAAATGTTTTGGAGATCAGAGGCTCATAAAATGTTTTTGCGATCCGACTCTTAAACACTTTCGACTTTTTTCAATTTTTTCAATATGGTAATTAACTTTTACACTTATCTTTTTCTTTGTGTGCCGCCAAATTTTTAAACCATTAAAAGTGTGCCGCGGTAAAAAAAAAAAGGTTGAAAATCACTGATTTAACAATATATGTATATATATTGGTAAAACTTAAATTTTGTGAAACAAAAGCTAAAATTTACTTAAAAAATAAACATCTATTTAAGTAATTAATGAATGAATTATAATTGAGATAATAATAAAAAAACAATTAAGTAACTACAAAATATAATCTTTTTTTTTTAATTAAAATTTTATATTCCTATGATGAAATCAGTTTGTTTATAATACATAAATATGAATATAAATATATATATATATATTAATTTATAAAAAAATAATCTAATAATATTTTTTTAAAATAATCTACTATTATTCATCATAATAAATTTATATTATAAATAGGTTTTATATATATGAAAGAATTTACTTTCACTTGATGGTTATATTATTAATATTTTTTACGTCATTAACGTTTAATGTATTATATTAGTAATATTAAAATATTAATTTTCTATGGAAAAATGTTAAATCATTTCTAAATTCTTTCAACACATGGAAAGAGAGAGAGAGAGGATTATTTTAATCATTTATTGCAATTATGTAAACGGAATTCATATTGAAAATTTTTATTTAATTGTATTAATATTCAAATTTTATTTTATTGTTAATCATTTTATATTTTTATTACTGTAATTATAAAATTATCTGATAATTTTTTTTTTTTTTTTTTTTTGAAAATGTGTTATTAATTTTTTTCATGAATTAATATTAATTCCTTCTAAGTTAAAGATATAGAAAGTTATTAAGTACTAATATATTAAATATATATATATATTAAATAATGGTAGCTTAAATCGGATATTGTTCCCGTTGGCTATTGGAGAATTTAAAAAAAAAATAGTTTTTATAATTCTATAATAATTATCTTGGTTGCCTACGCCCAATTGGAAGATTATTATTAAATCCTATAAGAGAACATCTGGCAGAGATTAAGTGAAATATCAGCTGATATTTTAATATTCTTTCTATTTTCTATATTTATCAAAAAAAAAAAAAAAAAAAAAAAAAATTAGGTAAATCAATTCATAAAATTCTTTTTTTTTTTGTGGGTCTTAATTTAATTTTATCCCTAGAACGAATTTTTTGAATTCAAATTAAAGAATGAATCAGATTTTCTATAATAGCTAAACTCTAGCGATTATATCTAATAATGATGTCAAGTTTTTGCAACATATTTTGCGTACGCGGATCACCTGGCATTCTTTCTAACCACCATTCCCCACTTGGCCAGTTTCCGGATCCCCCTATTAGTATCCGGATCCGGGGTTCTTTGAGGCTGGGCACGCGCGAGGCATCAATCACGAAAAATCCCCTCTCCTCCATTTCTCTCTCTCTCTCTCTTCTCGTCTTCTCCAACCCCCTAATATCTCCCTTCGTCTTCCAAATGCAGATGGGGGGATGAAAATGAATGAAAAGGAGTGGATGGAGGAAGGGAAGGGACTTTCTTTTCTTTGAGAGATGTGCAACAGGCGTCACCCCACAACCACCTGGCCGAAACCCTCCCTAAGAAGCCTCCACCTCGCTCTTTTTTTTATAAACCATCCAACGAGAGTTTGAAGGAATTCGTTTTGCTCCATTTAAAAGGATCGTTTTTAAATTTTCTTAATAAAAAATCCTCTCTTTTATTTTATTTTTTATTTTTAATTTTTTAGGATTTTTTTTTGTTTTTGTTTTTTTTTTGATTATAGGCATTCAATCAAAATATATTGCAGAACATTGGAATTTTTAAATTATTTCAAATTCATAAGATATTTATTAAAATGATTATATATTATATTATTAGTATATATTTTAATATAAAATATATAAAAATTAGTATTTTTAATTGTTATATAATAAATGATAAATTGTCTTGAATGAATTGAAATAAATCAACCAAATGATATTATTAAAATTTCATGTAAATGTTTTTTGAAAAGATTGATGAGTAAGGGATCTATCTATTTACTACATATTGGTATAAAGATATAGTAATAATAATAATATATATATATATATATATATATACATCATTATATATATATAAATAATTATACATTTATATATAATTTAAGGTAAATTAGAATAACTTCTAAATTTTTTTAATTCTAATTTATTTTTAAAATAAATGTACTATATAAAGAATCAAATAAAGAATGACCGAAACTTTACTATAACAATACATCCCTTACTATCGTCGGTCGGTAAAAATTAAACAGGAATTTTAAAGTTGATTAAAAATCGATTTAATTTTGACATAAGATCGAACAGACAGACAGACAGACATGAAGTGAAGTTGATAAAAGCGTTATAAAAATACCTGTATTCTCTTTAAAATTTTAGTTTGTTTAATATTACATCCTAAATCAAAATGAAATCTTACAAAAAATACTACAATCTAATTTTTTTTAATATTTTTTTAATGGCAATATTTTATATACTTTAAAATAAATTTGTGGGAATAAATTTCTAGTCAAAATATTAATTTATTATTTAATTAAAAATTATTTTAAAATTATCATATGTATACCATACATTTCTATGACCTACTACTAGAATTTGTTACTATAATAAAAAAACTCAATTTTTATTTGTATAATTTAAAAAAAAATATTTTTAAATTTAATTATTCCTTGAATTATTTCAGCTGCTAGAAAAATTAATATTAATCTTTTATGAAAATAAAAAATTAATTCATGTAAAATTTAATTAAAATTTAAAAAAAAAAATTTTTTATAATAAAAAAACTAGATTGTATATACTTGTATATTATAAATTCATATTAGAATTCTATTAATTTGAATTAACTATTGCATGTATTGAATTTTTGATTAAGCCCCTATAAAATTTTAAATAATATTTATTATTCATTTTTATTTAGTAATTATTTACTTATCTATTAGGAAATATAAAAAGTAAAAACAAAATAAAATATTAATGTTCATCAATATTTATATTTGAGAAATAAATATTAATTACTTTAATATATGTCTATTAAAATAAATGAAAATTAAATGAATATTAAATTAAGTTATTATATATATAAAGTTATTTTATGTTTTTATCTGAAAATTATTAATTAGAGTAATTTATTTATTATTAAATTATAATAACATTTAAAGCTATAAGTACACTCAAAAGTCAATTTTCTTAAAATTGATTATTCTGATTCATTTGATAGAAATCATATCAAGGTGTATAGAGTCTAATCCGTTGGGACACAGATAGTAAACACCACAAGTGATATTAAAATTGTATTTTAAAAATTTTTCTCCAATAAATGTTGTTATAATAATATTCATTTTTTTTAACATTAATTGATTTATACGAGTAGTTATTATATTTAGTTATTATAACTAGATTAAATGAATAAATATTACCATCAAGGTCGTTTTCTGTAATTGTTTGTTTTATTTATTTATTTTTTTTTTTAAATAATTTTTTGTTTTTATATATTTCTAATGATTTACATTGAAATAGATTGCAAGACTAATTGCTTTTGCAAAAAAATACGAATATTTGCTAGTCTAATTGGTTTCTATCTGATGTTGTGTTGATATTTTATGTTGTAGTTTGGTCATTAATTTTCGTTAAGCATATTTAATTTGTCATTTAAGAAATCTCTGATCTAACCTTCAAGGTAATTTCGACGGATGTTCTGAATAAACATTTCTAGGCGCCTCAAACGTGATGAGTGAGTGAGGATAAAATGTGGGACTGGTGAGTAAAAGTGGTGGGGGAGGGGGAGGGTGACTTTAGAAAAACAACATTCTTCCGGTATAAAATCAATTTTCTTAAAAATCAAGCGCTCAGTTGTTGTAGCAGCTACTTCAAATTTTAATCCATGCCTTTTTCTCCTTTTTAATTAAATCTTTCTACCCGGATGTTCTTTTAGTATATTTATCTATAAGTATATATATATATATATATATATATATATGTATATTCACCAGATTTCCCTGAAGGCCCAGAAAGTTCGGTACGTTTGACATCTGGGCTTTTTTGGGCAGATGCTTTTCGGATACTTAAGACATTCACAGGTACCAACAATCTGTTCGATACTTATCCTCAAGATGTGCACCATAAGGTCGCCCCGAAACCCTTTTCGATCCCCTTTTGTGGCTGTCCAACGAATACTGTAACCAAATTAATTATATCAATCACAAAATCGCTGGTAAACCAAGAATATAAAGTCATTAATATTAATATCCATACGTTAGGTCCGAACTGACCCCCTTATGATTATTTGATGGTCATCTTGAGCTGCTATAAATTTCTTCAAACACGCATTTGAATAGCAACGAAGACATTCAAAAAGCCGTTTAAAACCAGATCGAATCCAGTCCCTTTGCTAATCCTTTATTCTGAACCCTACATTTAAGGGAGGCGTTGTCTTTTTTAGGGATATAAAGTAGTGGAAGGGGGGAAGGGGGCAAGCAGTATTCAACAACGACCTGTTTTCTTATGCGAGTTTAAATAGAAAATGATGAATGCCCCGACAAAATGCACTAAAGAGATGAATGTAGAGCTTAGTAGAATATTTAAATTTTTCCACTAACGGCTGCTGGCTTCCGCTAAATGACACTTGATCGACATATAAAGGGTTGGGTTGTAATGAATTTTACATATAAAATTAATATAGAACAACATCAACAACAACAACAACGTTCTAGGACAAACTATTATATTTATTGCTTGTTGAAAGGATGCGGGTTTCGATTGATTCAGGCGCCCTTGATTTAAAAAAAATAAAAAAATTAAATAATCATCCGTAATCGAGTAACAAATCGTTCCAGTCACGATATTCTCTTAATTTAGTACTCGTATCACAAACATTCTATTCATTTTTACTGGAAATTCATACTTAGAATATATATTATATATATTAAAGAAAATTTCCAAACAAATTAAATGAGAAAATACATTATAACAATTTTATATATCTCGTATAACTATATATTATAATAATATATATATATCTTTAAGGTAATTTTAATTTAATTAATATTTTAATTATAATTAATAAATTTGAAATTTATTCATTATTTTTTATATGAAAAAAAATATTTTTTTTCAATTGTTTTTTTATTATTTTAAAAAATTAAAAACTATATATAAAATAATATAAACAAAAGAAATTATTATTAACAGACACCTCCATTGATACCATATTTAAATTAGATACATACTAATGAAATACTTAATTTACAAAATAAAAAAAATAAAAATTTTTGTTATATATTTATAAATAAATAATATATTTTTTTAGATAAACATTATATATATATTTACTATATTGTCCTCAAAAGTTATATTATTTATAATTTATTGATATATGAACAATATACAATTAGTAAAATTACTTTGAATAGATACTTAATTTAGTAATTATTCCTAAAACATTAAAATTGAATAGGGAAGTTATGAGATATAAAAGTTTATTACACCTACGAGTAAATAAAAAACAAAAAACACAATCTTCCTCCCCCTACCTCTGTACGTACACCATTAGATTTACCAATTATCATTTATTAATATATATAGTTAATATATATTTATATTATATAAAATTTATTTTAATATATTTATCACAATAACATTTTTCTATCTAATTTATAGTTTTTTTAATTTTTCTGATTTATCATAAAATATTTTTTTTTTAATAAACGTTGTTTAAATCAGATTTAAAAACAGTTATTTCAATAAACAATTGATTTATTTTGAAGTAAGTGCTAATTATAGTAGAGATTAGTAATATGTGAAAAGTGTATAATTATTATGATTTCTTATTACTATAAATATTAATTAATAGCTAAGAGCGTGTTAGTTATTAAGTAGAATTTATACAAAGATTTTAACAGTTTATCATGTAATAATTAAATTCAATTATTTAAATAGTACTTTACTCTAGTATATTTACTTATATTATTTTTGAATTTTTTTTTGTAGAACTTGTAAATTTGAACTTATACATTATACATGTATTGGTTATATTATTGTTTTAGATATTAATCTGATCACAAATTTAAATAAGAATATGAATGAAAATATATATATATATATATATATATATAATCATTATTTAAAATCTAAAACTGAATCAATTGATAATTGATTAATTTTATTTTTGTATTTACGTTTTTTGAAAATTTGAAAAAAATACATCATTTTCTATTTTGGAAAAGACTATTAAAGATATATCAAAAGAAAAATCCACCTTACCTACAAAATCAAAATTAGAAAGCTTATTGATAAAAATTAGCACCTCTGATCAAGCAAGTTAAGCTAAAGGTTAGGTCAATATTCTTGATCATAGAACATCTTTACCATTTAAGTTTTTTTCTTTAAGTTGATTAGCGCAGTCCTTTCAAAGTATGTACAAAAGTCAGTATGTTTTATATTTCTTTATAACTCTTAAAGAAATATAAAACAAACTCTGAATTTTGTGAAAATTTTTTGAAAATTTCCAAAAATTCATTATGAAAATGAAATTTAATGAATAATAATAAAAAAATATTATAGGCAATATGTGTATGATCAGCGGTCGCCAAACTTTTTGACACCACGGACCAGTTAATTCATAATTTAAATCCCGCGGACCACTAATAGGATTTTTTAAGTGTTAAATATATTTATAAATAAAAATTGTAATCAAAGAACACATAAAATGTACCTAGTTAATAAAATGAAACTATTATCACGTATTGTTATGAATTGAATCATGTTTTAATGCATCTTAAAACATAACTTAACATGATGAGTAAGTATATTCCACATTTTTCTGCGGACCAGCGAAATTTTCTCGCGGACCACTAGTGGTCCACGGACCACCACTTTGGCAACCTCTGTATGATTATACTTTTAAAAATTTTTAAATAAATGGCATTTTAAAACACTTTTTTATATATTTTTCATAGTAAAATTGTTTTTATATTTTATGTTAAAAAACTGATATATTCTAAACGATTAAATCAAAATAGTTTGATAATCTTTTGCTCTCTTTTTAAATATATAATAATAATCACAGAACGTTTCATTTTGTAATTATATACCTTTTATATAATCTATATCATCTTTAAATAAAACTACATTGTAAATTGATGGGCATTAAATAATCATTTGTATTGTATAAAATGTGTCTGATAATATAACCTTGATTAACATTTTTATAATCTAACTAACTCCTCAAGGGATAGAAAGTACGACCCTTAATAGTAGCATATAAAAATTTTAAATTTTATAAAAGAATTAGAGCAACATCAGGTATAGATTAACCCTTTAAAATAAAATTAAACTAATTATTTATTCATCGAGAGATATAATTTAATATAAATACATTCATTCTTTAATATTTTTTTTTTGTTTTTTTTTTATGTTCTACAAAATAAGAAATAAATTAAATATGAGAAAGATTTTATTAATCAATTCATTTTTTAAGTTGCCTTGAAAAAAACCCTGACTTCTTATATCATAACAATTATATTATATATATATCATACAAAATTAATATAAAATTAATATAAAATTTTATTTAAAAAAATAAATTCAAAAAAGGGAAATGTCTTCTAAGCATAATACGAGGGTGGGGTGAAAAGTTTCCGGCCTGACCAAGAATAACGATGTCGTTAAATTATTTTCTTACTAACGTTAGACCAAAAACTGGTTCGAAAAACCATTTCTACCGTCAATTTGGCGCTGTAGGCGTAATCCAAACGAATTTTTGCGTCGATTCATAACTGTTTTGATGAGACTTAAATTAAATTAAATTTAATTTAATTAATTCATTTTTTAATTAATTAAATTAATTAACTAAATTAGAACACCGTTATTAGAAATGTATCAGTGTTGATGCAGATTATGTTGAAAAATAAAAAAAAAATTTTAAAACATCGTTTTTCTTGGTCAGGCCGGAAACTTTTCACCCCACCCTCGTAAATCATTAAATTTGTTCAATATCTTTAAATATGATTTTATGTAATATTTTATATCATTTTTTTAATCACTAAACCACTTAAAATGGCTAAATATTGCTGAATTCTTGTTTGTTTTTTTCAAATAAATTCGTATTTTATTAATTTGATTGTATAAATTTTATTTTATTTTTATTTTTTACTATTTTTGAACAATTTTGAAAATTTATGAATTGAATTCTTATCTGTTTTTCTAGATTGTGAAAGAGAGTGGGAGCAATATTTAATCAAACTCTTTTATGAATCTCTTGAATTCCCTTCTCCATTCCGATTAACTTAACCCGGCCCGATTCGCAAAGCATCACCGTGAAATTACTTCTATTCTTACCTCCCTCTTTAAATTCCATTGTCCTTTTCATTTTATCCAACCAGTTTTCTCTTTACAATTTTTTTTTTTTTTTATTTTTTCATTTTTTTTTTTAATTAACTTTCTTTAGATAGTAGACGTTGTCCCTTCAGAGGGTTGGACTAAAGGTATACTCACCCCTTACTTATTTCTAAGGGTCCGAGTGTTAGATTTTGAATCAATTATAATATATATATATTTTACATAAATGTTATAATTTTATATTCTAATTTAGGTTTTAGTTACACCCTTATTTATTTGAAAAGAATTTTATTCAAATTTCTTTTTTAACTAAAAATGTCCGGACGAATTTTTTATTAAATTTTTATTTCTTATTTTTTTTTTTATTATATTATATTCTTACACAATAGTATTATATAACTGTATTTTTCTTCCCTTGTTAATTTTTTTTTTTTACTTTTCATATTATAATTCTCATGCCTAGACACAATCAAATAAATATAGAAATTATACTATAAAAATAATAAAAGTAGTACATTTTTATGATTATTTCTTTTAATATTATTATTATTATTAATTGCGTATGGACCGTCTTGGATCACGCAAAGCTCCCATAAATTTTTAGAAGCGCATCGCATCCTCATGGTCATGATGCGATTGCTGATGGCATTGACTTCTAATATTGAATCGATGATCTTCTTGTTCACAATGAACGCCCAGAAGTGGTAAACTTCTTCCAATTCGCTTGGCCGTCTTGCTCTTGAATATGCGATAGTTCTTATAGTCCATTGTATTTTTCATCCGTGAATCTTGTCTCTTGAAGAGCAATTATCTGGATATTCTATCACGATTCATGGTTGCTTGTTTTGAGGTTATCCTGCCGGAGCAGGCTTTGTAGAACCAGGGCTTGTCAGTTCCTGGAGCTGGGGCAGCCGATGTTAAATTGAATTAAATTTTTATTTTTATTAATTAAATAAATATATAATCTTGAGTTCTATGCTGGGATTCGAACTCAGGCTTCCTGTGTAGAAATCTCGTACACTACCCAATCAGCCATTAATATTAATAATTTGATATTAATAATAATAATATAACGACGATTAGCTTTTTCTTGCCAATGCTCAGATAAAATTCTTTTCAGATTACCTATAGTCTTTCAAGAAACATAAAAAAATTCAATTGGAGTAATTGGAAAATATCTCATTTTTTATATAACAAATATAATAAATTTTAATTATATTTTTTTTTTTTTTTGTTGTTTGATTTTTTCCTTAGATGAGGTACAATGCTATTTCATTATTATTAATCTTAGGATATTTAATATGTATAATAAGATAAATTTTCAAAATCCATCAGTTGATTCTTTCATTTTACATACAATTGGGTTCCAGTTTCTTGTCGTAGTTTAGTCTTTAATAGACATTCTGTTCGTTTTGTTGGCTTGCGCGTGGCTATCCATCCATTCGTTAGTCCCCTGACCTTTCCCTATATGCCCTACGTAGTCCTAGACTTGAATATGAAAGATAGAAGTTTGCACGAAGGGGAGAGGATCTTTAAGAAAAAAAAAATAATAAAAAAAAGAGGGAGACGAAGCATTGTGCATTTTGAAATATACGTTATGCTAGTGCTTACTTGGGGGGAGGGAGGGTTGTCTCTAATGTTCAGGACCTTCGCTCTTTCTCTTCTTTTCGACCCTCTGATATTGTCGTGGGTTGGATTTCTTAGCCGTTAAAGCCTCGAAGGTAAAGCAACTGGAGGACTACTTTTTCTAATCCAGTGGTTTTCAAATGAAGATGCATCTCCCCAAATACAGATCACAAAAGAATATCATCAAAGAGACTTGAAAAACAAAATACTTAATGACCTTTGGGTGTCTGTTCTTTTCTTCTTTCCAAATCTGCTTTTTAAAGAGATTTCGGTTAAATCTTTGAGCTATTACTACTACTACTACTACTACTACTACTACTACTACTACTACTACTACTACTACTACTACTATTTTCATGTAATAAATTCAATTCAACTACGAAAATACTGGATTACAAAATAAATAATTTTTGAATAATTCAAATTATCTAATCTTATAATTATATAAGTAAACATGCTACGATACTAATGCTCAATTTGTGTATTTTATTTCTAATTATACTCATATACGAGGGTGGAGTGAAAAGTTTCCGGCCTGACCAAGAAAAACGATGTTTTTAAATTTTTTTTTTTTTTCCTTTATTTTTCAACATTCAAGATAGCTGAGACCTGTACGATGTCAGCTGAACGTGTGCGAAATATTTTGCACAACCATTTGAACATGGACAAGCTGTGTGCAAGGTGGGTGCCGTTTGCTAACGTCAGACCAAAAACTGCTTCAAAAAACCATTTCTACCGACAATTTGGCGCTGTAGTCGTAATCCAAACGAATTTTTGCGTCGATTCATAACTGTTGATGAGATTTAAATTCAATTAAATTAAATTTAATTAATTAAATAAAATAATTAATTAAATAAATAAATTAAATTAATTAGAACACCTTTATGAAAAATGTATCAGTGTTGATGGAGATTATGTTGAAAAATATAGGAAAAATTTTTTTTAAAAACATCGTTTTCTTGGTCAGGAAGGAAACTTTTTACCCCACCCTCGTAAAATATTAATATCTGTAAAAATTTATTCTTGTCTTCAAAATGTCAGAAACGAATAAAATAATAGACAGTCCAATATATTATATATTTATTTTTAAATAATGCTTAAATATTATGTTGTATACTCCTATCATTTTATATTCAATACAAATCAGAATATAATATCCTCACAATCCTTTCTTTAATTTGATATTTTATAAATATTCAATAATTTTGTTGATATGATAATGCCTGTTTATGAGCCTAGTATAACAAATTAAATTTACACTTTTTATCTTTAAAAACATCCTAGCAAAAACTATTTAAACTTATATAATTGTTTTATGATTAGATAATTGCCTTTTTATATTGTATTGAATTATAATTACTAATAAGGAAGGTAAAATAAAAAAATAAATAAATAAATATAATCGATAATGATTTTGAAAATTTTCCATCATTGAGATAACCAATCAAAATAAATAAATTTTAAATTTGAGAAAAAAAAATTAATTATATTACAAAATAAATATAGACATTTTAAATTTTTTTTTAGAATTTTAATCCTAATCCAGGATACAAAAATATTGACAAAAAAAGAGTATTTAATCATTTAAATTACTTATAGTAATCATTTAATTTTGATAATTTAATTAAGCAAGGTTTTATTTGTAAAAATAATCTCTTATCCACAACACGCGAAACTGAAATATTAAAGATAAAAATACATATCACTAATTTCTTTGAAATATATATGATAATCTATCTATCTATATCTATCTATATATCTATATATCTTATCATCTATCTTGGTGCTGTTTAAAAATTTTTTTTATAAAATTTTGGAAAGTCTGACCCCATGTAATTTTTAATTTATTTTCATCTCATTTTTTTTTTTTAAATATAATATTATTATTAAAATTATTTATTAAAATTATTAATGTTTAATAAAATATTTTTTTGAAAAAATAAAATAATTCTATTTATTTTGATATTATATTTAAAAAAAAACAGATATGGATATAACATAAATATTTTTAATTTTATTTTATTTATAATATATATGTAAGACCAGACTGTGACGTCATGAATGACTGGATGATGTCATATAATTTTAAATTAAGAAAAAACTAATAAAGATGATTTTTCTCGAGGATAAAACCAATACAAAGTGCATGATTCGTGGAGATATGTAAAACATCTCATGTGAAATTTGGTGTGAAAATAACCCTTCCCTTCCTATCATCCATCGCTAATACTACCACTTCCGGTTTCCGGATTTGCACTAAAAGTTGATCAATTCATCATATTGATGTATTAAGTAAATTTACCAAATTTCATCAAAATCCGTTGAGCCGTTCCAGCTGTACACATCTATACGGACGGATGGACAGACGGACAGACGGACGGACAGACATCATGCTAAAAATACTTTTTTCTGTTAAGAAAATGCTTGATTCGTGGAGATATGTAAAAATCTCCACATGTGAAATTTGGTGTGAAAACAATACCTCCCTTACTATCGTCGGTCGGTAAAAAATAATATTCGTACTTGCCTCTCTATTAGTTGCAAAAAAAGAGATTATTGATATTAGATTCAGGAATTCTGAAAAATAACCTTCTTATTCTTTAGTGACCTTCATTTCTTCATAAATAACATTAATACTCTCCTTAAATTACTAATTGTCCCGGATTGTCGAGGTTGAATTGTAAAAATGAAAATGTCCCTCTCTACCCTTGGAACATGATTTGCAACCGGTAGCTGGGGATAGGAAAACCTATCGAACACCTTTCCAATTTCACCTCCCTAAATTGGTTAGTGCCTATGACTTGTTTTCTAGGCGTTGATTTTTTTTCCGCTGCATATTATTTTTTGGGGTGGATTAAGGCCCCTCACTAAAGATATCGCCTCCGGGCTTCAACGTCGTCGTTATTTGCTGCTTTACGATTTCTGTTTGTTAAAAGAGGAAAGTTCATTTCGGAAGGTAAGAAGGGAGCACAGAGGGGCCGGAATAAATCACAGACAGTTGGTAATACGTTAAGCTATGATTGTATCATACCCCTGAAAAATCTTTTAGCTTTTGTTACGATTTCGTTAGAAATTGATATTTCAACATTTCTTATTGCTTACCCTTTCAAAGGGAATTTCAATATTAATGATCAATAAATTTTCAATATGCTTAGTCACTAAAAATAACAATAAAATGAAATTTTTCGATAATAATTCAACACTCTTAGATAAAATACATGTCCCATCAAATAGGCGTGAATTCAATTCACCCTTCAATAGATTAAAATAACAAATAATAGACAAAATGATTTATTTAAACAAACTTAAAGAAAAAAAAATATAATTTACATATAATATATAGATAATAATATAATATAAAAGAGTTTATTTTTTTCTTTTATTATATTAAAAAACTACCCGAGAATATATAATATAAACATTATGATAAAATGAATATAGATATTTAATGGAAATTATTTTAATGAACAAATTATTCATTTTTTCATCTGACTTTTTGTATATCTATTTAAAATAGAGTAACGAGTAAATCTTTTAAGAGGTGAAATTTATTTGAGGGCTATATTATAACGACTTTGGCCAAAATACACACACACACACACAAGTTTTCTTATATATATGTATATATTTATCTTAATATTCCTCCTCTTTTTAAGAATCTTAAAATAAAATTAATTCAATTTATTAATTAATTTATTTAACAAAATAAATTTGTCTATTAATAATAAAATATATTTCATAATAATATCAAATATTAAATATTTTAAATTTATAAATAATTGACTAACTATGGATTAGTAAATAATTAGAATTAAGATTACTATACTAAAGTGAATATACCAGTATTTGACACTATAAGGACATCTTTATAAGATAAATTTGATATCTTCTATTTTTTATCAGGTATCAATTTGAGTTTTGAGTGATATGATTCATTAGTTAATGAAAAGTTTCTCTGACACCAATACAATTTCTTATTTCTTTTATTTTTTTATATTTTTTTTAACATTAGCATCTAAAAGCACCAGTAGTTGACACCCTTAAAATTAGATAATATGGACATTTAATTAATAATATTTAATATTGATGTCAATACTAAAAAACAAAAAATAAAAATAAAAATTAGTGATTTGCCTCCTTAAGCATTCGAAGAACAAAATATTAAAATATTAATTTGTTCGATTCTATAAAAAGTAATTGTTGAGCCTTTTACTCAGACGGTGACTCAAAATTTATATATTGACACATTTTCAATAGAGAAAGAATTACTTTCATAAAGAGCGCATTTAGAATTGTTTCGGAAGATATAAGGCTTATTATCCGATATTAAATGTATATGTGTCAACTACTGGTGGTACACTGCCAACTACTGGTACATTTACCTTAAATTGTTTACTTACACATTTCCCAAAGAGACTGTAAGTCATAAATATTTTATCATTAAGTTATTCAAATGATTCTTAATATTTATATAAATATATACTTGTATAGTCATTTATTTAAACGACATAATTAATAACAATTTACTTGAATTACAAATATAATTTATCATTATCTTTATAAAAAATCAAATGTCTCCTTCTAATAACTTTATTAATATATATATATATATAGGTATATTTTTTTTATTCTTAAAATTTTAATCCTCAAAAAATAATTTTTTATTTAATTTTTTTGAAAAAAAAAAAGAAAAAGAGAGGAAGTGAATTTTTGATCAAGTGCTATTACAGGAGAAGTACCAAATACATCTGTCAGTACAGGTATAAAGAATTGAATCAACAAGTGAGGAAGAACTGACTACCGGAAAACCTACCCCCATCCCCACTCACACTTTTCGCACCCTAGCCAAATTCCGGTATTGTAAAAATACCTTGCAAAAAGAAGAAAGAAGAAAAAAAATGAAACAACAACAACGGAAACGACCCTCTGATGTTTATTTTATCGATTTTTGTCACAATTTATGATCGATGATGTTGATTTTTGATAGCATTAAGTATTATTGTTAATTTCCCCCCCCCCCCCACCAATCAACCGTTTTTAAAACGACAATTCTTAAAGAGGATAAAAAAGTACGTTACTGAAGTGAATTTTAGCACTTTTTTCTAGGGGAATTAGGAAGTTCAGATCCGATTGATGTATATTGATTCAACTTCTTTATAGATTTATGAAGTATTTCTTGATTTCTTACCAAGAAAAATTCATCAAAATATTTTTTCTATCTATCAAAAAAACAACAACAACAGATGCTTGCTTATTTCTTATTTTACTTGAAATGTCCATTTTCGCTGATCTTTTCGAAAATTTATTTATTTTTTTTTTTTATCAAAATCTTTATGAAGCGTCAATCTTTTTTGTGTTTTTATTTTCATTCCAAAGTAAAGATAACCATCCACAGGGCATCTCCATCTGCGCCCTTATCTCATCCTAAGGTGTTAAAATCGAAAACCCAGCTGCACCCACGCACCCGAGGGAGGCTCACCTTGGCAAGATTCTCACACAGCAACCTTATCGAGTCACTTGTCTATGATCCCCTCCACGACCGGAAGAAACCTTCAGCTAGTGCATTGTGGTTAGTAAAAAGAGGGCTCTATGTATATGGATATGCATAAAGCACCCTGATTTCCGGGGTTGCATCTCTCCCACCGAGCAATGAGATGAAGAGCACAGCTTCCGCCCCTGAGGAAGGCATCTGGCGCCACCAGGTGAAGGATACATCTGCCCGGGGAAGCAACAGGCTTCCGAATCTAAGAGAGTGAGAGAGAGAGGGAAAAATAACAACCATACAAGGTCGCCACGGGGTTTCGATTTAATTAACTAAGATGCTCTCAATTTGAAATCGGGAATCGAATTATACGAATCGAATGCACAGATGGCAGAAACTTTGATTTATAATACTAGAATATTTAAAATAATTTTTCTACAATCAATCATACAATTTCATCATAAAATAAAATAAAACACCTTATATAGATAATAAAAAATATATTTATTAAAATAAAATTGAATAATCAGATAAATCAAACAGATTCTTTGATGATTAATACCATCTTTTTACTAAGATGGTATTAATGGTATTAAGAAATAAGGATATCATTTTTTTTAGTTTTAAAAAAAATAATAATACATTAATTTTCTAGGAAATTGATAAATAATATTTTATATCAATTCTATTCGGTTAATAAAAATTTCCGACAATGAATACAAAATTAATACTTAGTAAACTACCACTTCTGGTTTCCGGATATACACCAAAATTTGATGAATTCATACTACTGATGCATTAAGTAAATATATCGAATTATATCAAAATCCGTTGAGCCATTCAGGCTTGTACTTCTTATTACGGACACACAATGGATGGACAGACAGCATGCTAAAAATATTTTTTTCTGTTAACAAAATGAATTAAGTAAAAATCTACACATGTGAAATTTGGTGTGAAAACAATATCTTCCCTTCCTAAAAATAAAAAGAGAAAAGTAAATAATAACATAGATATGAATATTTTGAATTGAGTTCTAATTGCTTTAATATAAAGTGGCCATTAACGAAATAATTTTACATATTTAAAATGTACTTGGAATGTTAATAAATAATATTTTAATTAGCATATTACTAGTAGTAATAAATAATATTAAGAAAAATGAGACTTATTTAAGAACCAAACCAAAAATTATTTAAAACCATCAAAAATTGATTATTTTTAAATTTAATTTTGATGCAACAAAAAAGAAATTACATGCAAAATTAGAAATATATGAAAACGACTATAGAGATGTAGTTTTAAATTAACAAAATCCAGAAAAGCTATGAAATAATCATCTATCTATACATTATTATTTTTTATATTTATTTTATCAAAAAATACAAATGAATATTATTTTTTATATAAAAAATTACAATTTTAATATAAATGATAATATTTTTTGTATTGAATTTTGAATAAATGTTTATTTAAATAATTTAAATATACAAATAATAATTTTTTCATATTTAATATTATTATTAGGAAAATATTAATATTTTTATTAATATTTGGTACAATAAAATACATCAGATTGTATGTGAAATGTGGAAAAAAATAATATTTTGATTTAATTGAAAATCGATATAATAAAAAATTTAAAATATAATTTAACTTTGAATATTTAATTCATTTTTATGATTCTTTCTCGAAAAGTTGATTTTTAAAATTAATTCAATTCAAGTTGAATATTAATCAAACAAATATTTATATTTTATTTATTTATTTTTTATTTAATTCTTCATTTAAATTAAAACCTGTTACAGGTAAATAATGCAGATTATTTTTTTTTATCTTTGGTGATCTGAATTTATATAATGTATAATAAAAATATTTCTTTTAAAAATTAGTACGTCTGTTCTTTTTTCAAAAATTTCTTTTTTTTTGATATGATTTATAGATATTTTTTTATAAATCACAGCTGATTACCTATAGATGAAGATGAAAAGGTAGCTAGCCGATTCTCATCACCATCCCCTGTTACGAAGATCATCATCATTGGGTCATAACTCACCCCTAACCAGTCCTATTCACTCACTGAAACCACTGACATCCATTCTTTACAATTAGAGTTCTTTGTGAAATATTGCCAAAAAACTTGAACATCAAAGAATAAAATCAATAAGAAAAAATGTAAAAAAAGAATTAGACATTCAACATTAGTTACTAAATCATAATGAATTGATTTATAAATATTTTAATAAAAACTTTAAAATATTTTAAAAGAATGTGTAACTAAATAATATAATTGAATAATATATGTTTTTTAAGACAGGGTGAGTATATATTTCATATTTATAATTCTTATTAAAATAAAGTATTAAATAACTTAATAATTATTTAGAAAGTGTATTATATATATTATTATATCAGTGATAGCTATATATATATACCATATATATATATATATAAAGATATTTAGTCTAAATTTACGAGAGAACAAAATTGGCAATTTATTGCAATTAGAATTATAATATTTATCTAAATAATTATTAAAATATGACAAAATTCAAATGATTTTAGCCGAAGAGTAAAATAAATTATTAATTCAATACTAAAAATTTTAAAGTGATAATTAAATTTAAATTTAAGAGTTTATTTAGTATTTTAATTTGAATATTTATATAAATAGAAAATTACTAAATCTAGTGATTTTCTTTATTCTTTAATGAAATAATTATTTAAGAAAATTATGATGCAACCTCAATTAAATATAACAAATTAAAGTATTATTAATATTGTATTAACACACTATGAGCGGGGCGGGTATTTGTACCCGTTGCGGGGACTGTCACTTATAAGTGGGGCGGGTATTTATACCCGTTGCCACTTATATAATATATATTTTCCCTTGTATCACTTAAAATTACTTATTTTAAACGATAACTAATATATATCCCTCATATAAGTGGCAACGGGTATAAATACCCGCCCCGCTCATAGTGTGTTAATATTATTAATTTTTTTTTATAATTTATTATTTTTTTTTATATAATTGATTATTTTTAGATAATTTATAAATAGAAACAGTCTGAAATTACTTTTGAATAAAATATCAAGAAATTTTTAAAGTAAATTCTTAATACAGGGTCCGGCAGGGAGGTGTTACCTTTTAGTGTCCGCCATAACTTACGTGGAAGGAGGGCTAGCATATGCGTAAAGGTTCATATACATTCGTTATTAATTGCAATTTCAGTAGTAATGGAGCCTTGGTCGATTGAACAATTTGTCTTTGATTACGATACCTTTGTTGCAACCGGTCATTCAGCCACCTATCCAGATCTCTCCGTATTTCTTATGGGGCTACTTGAAATCTCGATTTTACATTAAAAAATCACGGACTCTTGAATCTCTTGCTGAAGTAATTACTCGAAAAATTCGAGAAATTCTCCTTGCTCTGCTTGAAAGGTGTATAGACAATTTCTTCACTCGCCTGCAACAATGCCTGGATAAGAACGGCCGCCATTTTGATGATGCATTTTTCGCACTTAAATTGCAATACATTGTTGTTATGCTTTATGGTTATTAAATGGCATTGTATTTGTAATGTTTAAGCAAAATAATAATTGAAGTTTATTTAAAAATACATGTGTTAGTATGTTTTGAAAAGTGTAATACTCCCTGTCGGACCTGTTCAAACATCAAATATTGATTAAATTCATTAATTGTTAATCTTGACCGTAATTTAACAATTTTTCTTTCTCTATCATATTTCTTATATTAATATTAAATAAATATTTCAAATCTTGACTTTTACATTTATTCAATAAACAACTGAAATCATCTGATATCATTAATAACCCTTTCAAAACATTTTGACTCTGGTTCAAAAATGATTTATCTTTTTCATCTGTATTTTTTCTAAAAGATTACTTGATATCCTTTTGATTCATTATTGGAAAAAAAAATTTTCTAAGACACAAATTCTAGATTCTTTGAATAAAGAACCTAATTAAAATGAATTAGTTAATTAATTTTCTAGGGATCTCTCTAATAAAACACTTGCATTTAAATTAAAAATGGTGACAAAATTAAAAATTAAATGCAAGCGTTTTATTTGAGAGATCCCTAGAAAATTAATTAACTAATTCATTTTAATTAGGCTCTTTATTCAAAATATCTAGACCATTGTTGTTGAAGTGCCAAGTAGGCGGACCCTTGTAGAACCCCATCATGAAGAAGAATATACTTTTTGAGGCTAAGAGAAAAATTATTTTCTAGTTTTTAGTGCATTTATAAATAAAACACTGTAACTTAATTTTTTTTTAATTTTTTAGTAAATAAATTTTTAAGGTTTTAAGTTTCATTTGAATATACTTTGAGATTATAAATGCTACTTAATGATGGGTTAAAATTTATTAATTAAATTATTAATTAATTAATTAATTAAGAAAATGAAAACTTTATTTCATATTCATGTTTTCTCATCCAAATCTGAAAAGTGTACAAAATTTTAGTTTGATTGGTCAACTTTAAATAATTAATTAATAAAGAAAATGAAAACTTTATTTCATATTCATGTTTTGTCATCCAAATCTGAAAAGTGTGCAAAGATTTAGTTCGATTAGTCAACTGCAACTGTGTTAAAAATGAGTTACCAGAGTACTCAGTAGAGACTTCAATATTGGGTAAGGCATTGGCTAAATCAACATGTCAGAAGTAATATTATCCATCTCTTGCCACATGCATAGTACTAATTTAAAAAAAAACGTTAACAAAACGACTTTTGTGCCTTGAATGTACTAAACCCTTGACGTATCTCGAAACTTGTGACTTATGTTTGAGAAATGGTATCAAAATATTGTTTGACGTAACTCGAGGATTGCCTGTAGTTTAAATATATTTAATTATTATTTTTTTAATATTTATTTAAGAATATGAAACCAAATTTAAGAATTGAACAAAATATATTAAATTAAAAAAAACATTTTTTAGGTGAGAAAGCAATAATTAAGAATGGATATCCTCTGGGCCAACCTTAAATAACCCTCCTGAATCTGTCATATATCATTATTTATTATTTATATACATTTTTTAAATATAATTCTTTTCCGCCCCTTTTGGTATTTAAGAAATCTTTTGATATTAAAGATAGACTGTTCCGTTGTATTGTTTGCCGAAAGGGTTGGAAATCATTAGAAAGCATAAATCAGATCCCACCCAGATACCACGCATAATAATTCATTAATCTTCCCCCGCCAATCGGATAAATATGATCTAATGATTTCAAAGACACCAGCTGATTTTTTTTCTCGGGTCTATCGAAGGAGTTTGTATATATATATATATGTTATATGTCTATGATTTATCGAACATCGCCACATGTTTTCATTGCCGAGCAGGAAGCATAAAAGTTCATTCTCTGATAAAAAGCTCAGCTGAAGGTGTTGGTGGATATGAACTGCTTTCAGGCAGTGAAGGAATGGTGGATCATCAGGGCGGACATATGCCCAAGCAACAGGCATAGTGATTTTTTAAAATTCCGCTACAAAAGAGCCCATCTGTTGCTTTTTGGGGGCCACCGGAAGGAAACCTCCCCGTGCAGGTGATAACCCCTTTACTCATAAAACGTCTTTTCTATTGGTATTTTTGCCCTTGAAATGTGCACCACAATTACATTGACCTTCAAAAAGGGGGTAAAGAATAAGAAGAAGAAAAAAAAACCGCGAACTCAAAACTGGGCCATCATCTTTGAATGAAATGTCGGAGGAGGAAATGAGAAGGCGGGAACTAAATACAAAAACAAAACCATCATTTGAAGATTTACACAATTATTATTATTTAACCACACAAAACATTAATATTTTTAACAGTTCAACTAAGTAAGATTTATTATTAAACTTTATTCAAATTACATTTAACAACCAGACACCAGTAAATTATTATTTAAATAAAAATATAATAAATTTCTTTAAATTAGATTAAATTACATTTAATAAAATTAAATTTTTATTATAAAACAATATATTTTAAATTAAATATTAATATTTATATATAGTAATGATTATATTATATGATATATATATTATTATTTAAAATATGAATTATATTTTTTATTTTAGAAATCTCTTAATCAAAATTTTAACTAACTATGATAGAAAATATTTAGTCTATTTCTCATAATAATAAAATAAAATTATTATTTGTGTATCAGAATACTAATTTTGATGTTAATATTTTTATTTTCGTTAATTTCTAAAAAAAAAAAATAAACATAGTCTTTATAAAATTATAATAAATAAATCAAAAAAAAAAAATTGAGGAAATTTTTAATCGATAATGAGCTGTTTTGAAGCAGGAAATGGAAAAAGGAAATTGGAAGCAGTATTTCAGATTTGACATCGAAAGATGTATTTTGAAAGGGCTCAGGTCATGACAGAGGATTCAGCGAATGGTTCAGGTCATATCCTGGCTGCTGACTGAAGTGGTGCATACGACATTTCGGAAGTCTTTAGGGATTTTCAGGGCAACTCGCGACCTCAACATTTCCTGGAAGCGTGCCATTGGAGGTCGCGGGTTCCTGCAGATGCTGCCAAAATCTCTTATCTCTCAGGTTTCGAGAAAATCTTCGTCTTATTCTTCTTGATTCTTTAAGCCCTTGGCTATCATGAGGGGGATTTTATTTTTTTTTTTTTATTTTTTTGTTATAAATTATTTCTTTATATTTTTTTTTATCACTCATCCCTACAAAGTTCTCTTCATGTCTTTGGTCCGCCCGGGAGGACACCATCTGCTCTTAAGCTCGGCGTTTTTCGTAATCACTCGGTTTGTTTCGGTCGTGTGGCACAAGCGTGCCACCGGCCAATCACAAGAAAGCTTACGCGTGACGTCACCAGCGCCCAGGGCTGTTTTTTCTTACTCTCTCTCTCTCTCTTTGCACTGATATCATCTGAATTATCAATCAAAAAAAAAAATTGTTTTGATTTGATATCAATTTGAAGTTATATTCATAAAATGAGAGAGATTTAAATATGAGGGTGGTGGAGAGAGGGAAGAAGAAATTCTTATATAGGGGATGTGACAACACGTGAACGAAAAGGCCACCCCGGAAGCTCATCTCCGCCCCCGAATCAGGGGCACGTGCAGTGCACGTGTGCATCCGACATTATCATATCACGGACAAAGTGTAAAGCAATCCACAATACTATACACTCCTACATGAAAAGACACGTGCTTTTGAATCAGTGGAAATAATCTTGACAAGGTGTTCATCATTTCAACAAATCAATAAAATCAAAAAATCCAGCTGAAGGGAAGGAGAATTAATTAATTACATCAAAATTCATCAAGTAATTGATACACACTTAAATCACATTCTAATAATAATAGACCTTTAAATAAATAATTCTTTATTATTTTTTTTTTTATTTAATTAATAAAATGATAAGATTTCAGGTTTTTGATCCTTTTATACAAATCGATTACTCTTTTCTCTCTCTCTCTCTCTCTCTCTCTCTACATATATAAGTATATTTAAAAAATATATTAAATAGACAATTTTTTTTTTTTTGGAAATTTTATTCTCAAGACTTTATTTAATAATATAATTAAGTTAATAACTATAAATATATATTTTAAAACTTAAATATATATATATATATTGTTACTGTATCAGAATGTAATTAATTTCATATAATAAATATATAAACAGGGTATCAAATTTAATTGAGCAAAATTAATAATATTTTTATATTTTATGAATTAAATGTTGAATATATTTTTTTAAATCAAACAAATTATTTATTATTTTATTTATTTATTTATTATTTGTAATATTAAGCAAATATTCAACCGTTAAAATAAATAAATAAAATAATTTGAAAAATCCAAAAGGGGACATTTATAATTTTTGGAATAATATTATTTGTTTTTGTTTTCAATAAATTTGAGGCTTTAATTAATGAATGAATTAATTAAAATTCGGGACTTTGAACCCTTGGATTGTGTCATTAGAATATGTGTATTTTAAAGATGATCAATTCGGTTATCGGCCTTGTTTGCAAGTTATCAATGACGAAGCCGTTCGAATCAAGGTCGGCTTGGTGGGGGGAATAAGGAGGATTGGACTCATGTTTGGCTGAGCATTGCCAGGGCAGGTGTGGCCCTTTACTAGTGTTGGTGTTGAGCTTATATATATATATATGTATATATATTTATATATGTATGTATGTGTGTGTGTATGTATGTATGGGGACAAATCGAGAGGGACGAAGAGGGACGTATATACATATGCTATCTACATAACATCTGCTCCTGGTAGAAGGCGTGTCCAAAATGGGCCACAAAAATTGTGGCCAAGTCTGGCCCAATACATTGGAGTGTAAGTTTGCGACACCCCTACGGGCCAAGTGAATCTATATTATCCTAATCATATTTCTAGAATAAAAAAATCAGAATAGCAAAAGGGGTGGCTCTATTGGCGGGAGGTGAAGGAGGAGGGGAAGAACAAGTTGTCCAGGAAGGAAGGAAGCTTCGGATTGCGTTTCAAACCCGACACAGAGGCATTGATTTGTAGAGTAAGGGAGGGAATATTTTATCAGCAACCCTTTACTGAATGCATTCATAGGGTGGACGTTTCAACGAGTCTCGTTAACAATTAACATTCGACCCGTCAGTTAATTGGAAACTCAAATTTTATATGAAAAAAAAAAATTCATACTTTTGTATTCCAGCTTATTATAAAACATAAAACAAAATGATATACTTAGGTTTAAAACTAAAGAAAACATTGTTAAAATATATTTAATTAAAAAATTATTTTAAAATTTGCAAAACATTTTCAAATATATATAGTATATTTTTTTTTAAATTATTAATTTTTAATTTTTTTTTTTTTAAATTTTCAAATCAAAACTTAATCAGAATATTTAATAGAAGATTTGAAAAGGATAATCGGTATAAAGTTTTTTTTTAATTTTTCTAAATTTTCAAATAATAACATTAAATATAATAACAAATGGGAGGAATTTCGATTACATCTAATGTAGATTTATAATATTTGTAAAAAACATATAATTATTTTTATTAATAATCATGTCAATTACAAATAAACTAAATATATCATTTCAATTACAAATAATCAAAATGTAATCATTTTCTTCTTTCTTGTCCTGTTTTTTTGATTATAATTACGACTAAATAAATTATTAAAAACAAAATCTTAGGTTATCATTTGAACTTTTAATAAATTCTATCAAAATGTCAATTTCTTGAATGCAAATATTAATTTAAAATTTATTTCAATATTAACATTCCATTTACTTGAAATCAAAAAGTAATAAAATGAAAATCATTTTTACTCTGGCTTACATATTTTGATACTTATTTTATTAAATATTGTAGAATGATTATTTATTTATTTAATTATTAGTTTTTTTTTAATAAATTTAATAATACTCATTCTATTACATTGAATTATATAAATATATCATATAATAGATATATTTAATTAGGAAACAAAAATACATTATTTTCAAAACTAATATCTCTCGGACAAATAAATATAATTACAAATTTAAAATTAATTTAGAAATTTAATTTTTTAATATTATAATTAAACAAAGCAATTATTTACATATACAGTGTGCATCTTACATATAATTAATATTAATTCACTTTTTATTTAATTAAAAAGATTTTTATTCTTATTGGGTTTTAAAAAGTAATAAATAATTAATTAAGATTTTTGTCTGGTCATTTTTAGAGTATATAAATATTTTATATTTAAACATGCATGGAAAAAATAATTTATATAGATTTGTGATAATTGTGAAAAAAATTTAATTTATTTGATATTTGAAACACACAATTTTGTTTATTATTTCCATTTTTATAGTCAATGCATATAATAATTTCTTAGAATTTTCAAATTTTGTTTATTTTAGATTACTTTCTAGAAATGAGATTCACTATATGATAAATGGATAGATTCTTGGCAGATGATCTAACAAAATATGTATAATTTTGGCACCGCCTGACAGGTTATGGTCACTGAAGTGTACACTCGACCAAATGTAGTTCATAACAATCCTGTCGTTTACTAAATTAAAAACAGGTTTATTGTAAAATAATAATAATGAAAAATATACAGAAATGTCACTAATAAATCATTTTAATATTTGCATACTACTTGTATTTATTTAGGTTATTGAACTTGCAATATCTATTTTTGATGAATTTTTAAATATCATAGCAGTGATATTTAAAAATCATCAAAATATTACCAATGATTTAATTTAATTTTTTTTTACAAAAATGCTATATTTGCTACTAAAATTTTTTTATTAATTAATTTTACTACCTTAATTCTTATTCTATCATTAAATTTATTAAATTGTTTATCATCCCATAAATACATATTACTAATTTCTCAAAATCAAATTTATATTTTTTAATTTAATTATTAAAAACATCATTGATATATGATTACTTCTAAAAATAAAACAAATTTAAATAAAGTTTGTTTATTATTGCTTAAATAATATTAATTTTATTTAATAAATAATGTTGTGTTTGTTTATGGATTTAAAAAAAAAATAAATATTTTTAATGCTAGATTAAATAGTAAATAGTAATAAATAGGAAAAATAGAATTATAAATAAGGGGTGGCTTGGTAGTAGTAGTAGTAGTAGTTTAGGGGTTTGATATAATTTTGATTTCGATTGGTTATGGAATAAAATCAGGCAAGGTAACTAAGGATTGTTGCCATTGTTTGTCGAGGCGATTTAGTTTGTTGACGGAATTGGATGTGTGGCACGCGTTTCGGAGCGTCACCCCTTTAGTGGCATTGATTGGGGTTGGGGGCAGCCGGCAGCAGTCCGCTGCAGCTGCTCCTGTCCCCCGAAGTTATAAAACCACGCTCTGATAGCACGGGCGTTCAGTCGCAGCCGAAACGTTCTCCAGAATAGTTGAGTGCTGCTTGTCTTGAGCTGGGCTCACATCCTCTGGAGTGAGTGTCACCAGCTGCACTCTAGCGGTCGAGTAACACACTCTCAGGCCACGCCTCCCATCATCCCCCACCACTGCGTTTGTAACACCCCTCACGCGCCGTCGAGAGATGCGTTAGTTCCTCGCTTCGGCAGTTCGCTCCGAAACCCCGTACTACTCGGATCGTTCACACATGTGGATATACCTGTGTTGTGTGGTGCAGTGATCTTGTGGTGATTGTGTGTTGTGCTGTTCCTTAAGTGGTGGGTTTAATGGCGCCTTGTTGCAGCCCGTACTTGAGGTAACCATCAGTGTAACCGCCTCAAGAAATTTCTCATCGACTGTGCAAAACGAGGATTAAACATCATTATGAAGACATCACATATATTAACCTCTGCGCTCTGTTTGCTTGTGCTATGCCTAGTCCATCAGGTAAATTTCCCCCCTAAGATGAAAAATTCCTAAGTGTCTTATTGACATAAGCGCCCCAGCGCGTTCAACTCTCCTCAAACATTGACTTGTCCGATTCACACGATTTCACGAAACATCATTTGCCTAACTTTCAGGCATACCAGTAAATCCATCAATTAGCCGCATTCGGTTTCGGCTCATTAAATCACTCGCTATCTTTCGAATTAATTGTTGGCCTTGCAGGCTCGAGTAATTTTCTAGTCCTCTCATGCGAAAGATGAAAAAATAAAAATATATATATAAAAAAAAACATATCCGGTGGATTACTGTTAGTGAATTCACCTCATTAGACAGAAATTGATAAACTCAATTTTTTAACGAAATCATCATCATTATCATTAGTCAAAAATCATCACATCCACTTACATCATTGCTATCCTTTAAATAAAACTTCACGAAAATTTCTATGTTAGTAATCACAAAAAAAAAATTAAAAATAAAAATAATAAATTAAAATCTTACCACAGTAAATATTTTCATATCTTCTCCCAATTCATCAATTTTTCTAATATTAAAAAAAAACAAGTCTTATAAAATTCATAAATTCATAATATCCATCGGAAATGAAAATTTTTCTATCTTCTAACTTAACAAAAATATACATCCAATCACTTATGACATCGAAATTTATATTTTGAAATAAAACATTTTCTTTTATATATTAATAATTATTTATATTAAAAATTAGAAATATAATAAATAATAATACAAAAATATCTCTTTTTACCATTCCATTAAATAAAAAAAACTTAAATTTTGACTTGAGCGATATTTTTGTTTTTTTTTTAAGTTCATTTGACATTTTTCATACATCTTCTTATTTCAATAAAATGCAAAAAAAATAAATTATTTTTATATTATATTAAAGAAAATGTTAATTATTAATTAAATATACTAGAAAAATTTTAAATATTTAAAATTATTTATTTTTTTTTTTACTTTCAAAATTTATTTATAAGTTCCTTTTATGATGTGATTTCCAAAATTGAATAAAAATCAATGTATTTCTATTTTAATTCATTATCATACTTCTCTATTGATGATTTAGTTTTTCAAAAGAAATAAATTTATTTATTTAACTTAATTTCGTCTTTAGTATTTTTTTTTAATTATTATTCCAAAGTAGATGGGTCGATAGAAAATGTTTAGAGTGGATACACATAAAATAGGTAGATAAGTTTTATATATATATTATATATATATGCTTATTATATAAAATATAATATTAATAATATTAATATATAATAGAGTAATGTTAATAAAATTTTTATAAAAGTTAATTTAGTTGTCAGTTTGAGTGTGAATTATAATTTAAAGTTGAAATTTGAAAAATAATAATAATAATTATTATTATTAAATAATATTATAAATTTTATTTTAATTTATATTTATATCTTGTCTAGATCGGACAAGAAAAAAATTAAACTAGTTTAAAATTTTTATCTTTTCTCGTTCTTTATAATAATAAATGCTTTTATTTTGGTTTTGGTTTTGTTTTGAGTTTTTTTTTTTTTGGATATTTTTTTTAATTCAATTCGAGCCGAGTATGAAGCATGAAATGAATTAAATGGAATTTAATTTAAATGGGATGTATCTTTTTGCTCGTGAGCTGTGATGAGTGAGAGCCCCCGCTTCGGTGAGGCTCTCCCATTACCTTCCCGTAAACAATAGAGGAGAGTTGAAACTTGAAATGATTCCCATCATATATATATATATATATATATATCTTTTATTTTTTTATTTATTTTTTTTTTTTATTTTATTATTATTATTCTTCCCCGACCCGACCTGCCCCTTAATTCAATTGGCCAGACAATAGGCTTGAATGAATCCAACTAATGGTTCTCTTGTTCCGGACATTCAGGCGAGCAGCTCGGGCGTCTTCGAGCTTCGTTTAAAGTCATTTCACAATGAATTCGGCAAAGACGCGGTCGGACAATGTTGTTCCGGAAGTGATCCGAAACAACCGTGCCATGGACCATGTCGTACGCGATTTCGCGTATGCCTAAAACACTACCAAGCAAAAATTGACACCTCCTCGCCGTGTACGTTCGGTGTTGTTGTAACACCGGTGCTGGGCGAGAACAATGTGGATATGACAAGACAGCGGGATGGATTCGCCAATCCCATCCGATTTCCATTTGACTTCTCGTGGCCGGTAAGTTTTCTTTCAAAGACATTCTTTCAATAAATTTATACATATATATAGATATATAGAAATAGAAATAGAAATAGAAATATAGAAAGAGATATAGTTTTCTTTTTTTTTTTTTTTTTGCTTTAATTAATGTCGTGATTATCAGTGGCCAGGCATCGCGGCCGGCGGCACGCGTGCCGTATAAACAGACACGACTGTATGCCTCCCCGATGCCGCCATATGGACACCAGACGTGCATATGGCATGCGCAAACGTACCCTCCCCCTTCCCCATTATTTTAGCATTAAATCCAGCAAAGGTAAGACTTTGACTGGAACGGAAGACCAGGCATCCGCGGGCATTATGCCAACTTGACTTTTTCTAAAAATATGTAGCGCATTGCGGGGTTGAGAAAAAACAAAAAAAAAAAACAAAACAAAACAAAAAAAAAAAAAAAAAACAAGTAGTCAAGCGTTGGAGAACAAACAGAACAGCATCAGGAGCAGGATTTTTCCTCCCCCAAAGTCCCTTGGATCGATGTATGACGCGGTTTTTGTGCGCACGTCCGCGCTTCCGTCCGTTGACAGTCGTGTCACACACGGCACATTGGTATGCACGACATAAGAACATACTGAACATACGAAAGAGACAGTGACAGGCTAAAGGCCGGCGTGGGAACCCATCGCCCTTCCTTACCGGACACCTTGACCGGGTCAGGAAGTGACGTCACTGGGGTTGTGTAATGTTTGGACCATTTTTTTTTTATTTTTATTTTCTTAATCTAATTTTTTTTTCTTTCTCTCTCTTTTCAGGGCACCTTCTCGTTGATCGTTGAAGCCTTTCATGAAAACAACAATATGACAAATACCCGTAGCGCACGAGGTAAGCATCACTCAAAAATGACTTTTTCTCATATATATTTCTTTTTTTTTTAATTTTATTTAATTAAAACACTTGTTGCACAGGTTGTTAATTGATTTGTGTTTATTTTATTAGGTGAAACGCTCATTACGAGACTAACAACTCAACGCTGGCTTGACGTGGGTGCTGAATGGAATGAAGACGAACACCGTAGTGCTCATAGTGTAATGAAATACGAATATCGTGTGACATGTGACGCACATTACTATGGTACTGGTTGCGCTACTTTATGTCGACCACGTGATGACAATTTTGGACATTACACTTGTTCTGAAACTGGACATCGCGTTTGTTTAAGCGGCTGGCAAGGCGACTATTGCACCAAACGTAAGTTTCCATCAATTATTATTATTATTATTATTATTAAATATTCACTATCTTTTTCAATAAGATATTTCAATGATACCTTGAGTAGTAAAGTAGCAAAGTAGCGAGTGCTTGAGGCAATAGAACGTCTCTCACTCTCTCCGGCCAGTTTTATTTCTGTCTCAAGAGGCCTGCAGGGTCTCCTCCTTTTTCTCCTCATCTTCTTCTTCTCCTCGATATGCCCTTAGGCGATATACACAACAGCAGCCAGACCATTTTATTCGGTGCCTTGTTGCCAAGCCTCTATCTTCATATTTTTTTTTTTACCTCTCGATTCGTGTTTTCTCACGCAATTATGACTGTTCAATCGGTAAACGTCCGTCCATTCATTGTTGATATTATATATTCCAAAAAAAGCCCCCGGGCATAAAGAGTGAAGAGGAAACACAGAAAAAAGATACCAAAAAAAAAAAAAAAAATAAAAAATAAAAGATAAAAAATTAAAAAAAAATGAACGGATCTCAATAATCACCTTTCCAATTTCCAGTAGCGTGCTTCTTTCGGAAGTAATCTTTTTTTTTTTTTTGAAAATAGTGCAACTAATTCGGGTTACAAAATTTTCAAATTTTAACTTATTAAATGTTTTTCTTTTTAACAAAAAAAAAGGTTCATTTTCAAGATCAATTATCTATCGCTTGACCTGACGGTCACCTGGAAATAAATTCCCTCACTATCTCTATTTTCTCTCTTCTCTTTTTCTTTTCTCTCTGGCTTACACATAATTAAAAATATTTTATTTAAAAAAAACTATTAAATTTCTATTTAAAATAAAAAATAAAGAATTTTTTTTTTATTTTTATTTATTTTACTAAGTTCTTTAAATAGTAAACTTAAATGGATGTTAAACTATTTATTTTAATTTTAAAAAACTCTTTCAATATCTATCTATAAAGTTATATATAGATAAATCGTTATAATAACTGGTCTTGGCTATCAGTCCAAGTCAAGGGGGCACTTGTATTTAAAAGCCACATCGACTCGAACCCTCGTGTTATTAGGACAGGGTTTTTTAAAAAGCAGATGTGAGCCTGAAGGGGAAAGGACGCTTATCCGGGTAAAAAGGGGAATGGGGGTCTTTGCAGCTGCCCAAAAACGACGCTAACGGCCTTCTTCTCCCCTTCACCTTTCGCTATATACGATGACGTATCTTTAACGATCAAATTTTATGTTTTGATTACAGCGCGGTGTTTGCCCGGTTGCGATGAAGATCATGGCCACTGCAATCAACCCAACGAATGCCTGTAAGTAGAATATCATTTTACTCAGATTTTTTTTTTTCATTTTATTTTTAAAATTTTGCGCTGCCTTGACCTGTTTCGGGGGCGCGGCGTGGGAAAGCCTGAGCTGGGCGCCCGCCAGCAAAAGCGCCATGCCCCGCTTAATAATGAGTCAGTGTCAATGGCCGAGCCAACTGGATTAGCCAAATCAAATCGACACGCCCAGAGATGACACGGCGACAGGTATTCTCACCTGTATGCCGTCGTTTTTGTCTCCATTCATATAACCAATGGCGTGATTTTTTTTTAATTGCTTGTGTGGGCTTGGGCGTGTGTGAGTGCGCGTGCTTTGCGACCCGTGAGAACTCGCCGGTCGATCCTTGCATGCAGATGAGCTGATGTCCCCGGCGCATCCACAAGTAGCCTCTCGCCATCCACACACCTCTCTCTCTCTCTCTCTCTCTTCTCTCTTTCGCTCTCTCTCTCTCTCTCTCTCTTTCTTACACACTTTCACTTGAAGGATAATCATCTCATCCATGATGTTGCTCTTTGCAGATGCCAATCCGGCTGGATGGGCCGCTTATGTGACGAATGCCAACGCTATCCCGGTTGTCTTCATGGCACCTGTCAACACCCTTGGGAGTGCATGTGCGACGAGGGCTGGGGTGGGCTGTTCTGCAATCAGGATCTCAACTATTGCACGAACAACAAACCCTGTAAACACGGCGGCACTTGCTTCAATACCGGCCAAGGGTCATATACATGTAAATGTCCTCCTGGTTACACTGGCACTGATTGTGAACGTCAAGTCAATGACTGCGAGCATCATCAATGCTTGAACGGTGGCACTTTCAAGGTAAAGAACTAACTTATAATATTTTTGAAATTTCATTGTCTATTTTTTTTTTTTTTTTTTTTGTATCTTTCTTTATTTTTATTTGTTTACTTGTTTTTTTTTTCTTATAACTAATGGAGTTATTTTTTCTTCTTATTAGGACAACGGCACTAATGGCTGCCACTGCGAGTGCCCTCGGGGCTGGCATGGCCCTCGCTGCGAGACTCCAGCTCGCACCTGTGAGGATTCCCCGTGCCGCAACGGTGGTACTTGTCTCGACTCAGGACATTCTTACACGTGCCAATGTCTGCCAGGATATGCGGGCACCGATTGTGGCCATCAAGTAGACGAATGTGCTTCTTCACCTTGTCAAAATGGAGGTTCCTGTGTTGATAAAATAGCTGGCTACGAGTGCAACTGTCCTGTGGGTTTTACCGGCAATCAGTGCCAAGTGAATATTGATGATTGTCAAAGCAACCCGTGCCAACATGGAGGCACTTGTGTGGACTTAGTGAATGACTTTAGATGTCAGTGTGTTCCTGGTTTTGTTGGTGCTTTGTGTCAAGACCAAGTTGCTCTTTGTCAAGCAAAACCCTGTGCCAACGGAGCCACCTGTATTGACCTTGTGAATGACTATAAGTGTGCTTGTCGTCCTGGATTCACTGGGAAAGACTGTTCCGAGGATGTGGATGAGTGTGCCTCCTCCCCATGTCGGAATGGTGCCACGTGTATTAATCGTGTTAATTCCTATCAGTGTCAATGTCCCGAGGGGTTCCGTGGTCGCACTTGTGCTGATGATGCTACTCAACAGGCCACCTTCTGGCCAGCTGGCAATGTTTCGAGGCATGTCGGAGAACGCGATGATGCTCATGATGGACTGAGTACTGAACACATGGTCATCATCGCCACTCTCTCGACTGCTGTACCTGTGTTAGTACTAGTGGCTGCTGTTGTAGTGATGTGTATGAAACAGAGACGAAAACGGGAACGTCAATTGGCCGATGAGGAAGCGCGAATGCAAAATGAACAAAATGCTGGGAAACGGGCTGCTGCAGCGGCAGCTGCAGCGGCGGGGGCTGACCCACATGTTATAAAAAATACCTGGGGAAAGACTAACAACAATTTATCTCCTGATGAGGAGCCTGAGGACTCTGTACATGGACTACATAGATCAAGATCCCATAAGATGCTCAATACAGATCCCGCAAGGTGCTCAGCGTTAATATCGCCATCGAGCAAATTGCGCGATCTGGAAAATATTTGTCAGTCACATTTAGACAAACGGATATCCGTATTGTCAGTGGATTCCACATTATGCCAATCCAGGTGATTACCACATCCCTACTTTTTCATTCCCACTTTCTCTTGGAAAAATTACTCTTCTCTAATATTTGGCTTTCTCGCTCTTTTCAGTGACCCTGCGTTATTAAAACGGCCACTGGACAGCAGCGGCGCCGACGGTGGAGGGGGCGGGAATACTTGCAAAGACTCCACTTCCGCCTCTAGTAGTGTCTACGTCATAGACGAGCACTTCCGGCATCCGGACGGTTTGCTCGCCACTGAAGTCTAGTTAGTGCATCCCGCCTCCTGATATTTATATATATCAAATATATATATACATAGATATATTAATATATTTAAAAAAAAAAAAAATCGTGAGTGATCTCTTTGACAAGTGATAGTGCAGTTCTATGCCAAAACACTGCCCCGCCCCCCTCGCGCCCTTCCCCAAATATATATAAATATATAAATAAATAAAATATATATAAATATATATATATATACATATATATAAATACAATATATAAATATTATTTAAAAAAAAAACATTAAAAAAATCAAAAAAAAAAAAAGAAAATGAAAATGTACTGTACAGTAATTTATTTTGATTTTTGAATCTTCTCGCCCCGAATCGGCGTCTTGACGATATACGTTCTCGATTTTTAACGCTACGCATGAACTCTCCAAAAAAAAAAGGAAAAAGTTATGGTGAATCTAATGTATGATTATTTAATAAATTTTTGAAATATTCAGAAGAAGAAAATAAATATCGCACAATTAACGAGTGCTACAAAAGTTCTTTTGTGATCAAGTCAGAAAAATAAAATTTAAAATTAAAAAAAAAAAAAATAATAATACTCTCATTCTATCTCTATATATCTAATCTATATCTATATTATAATAAATATTCTATGAATTAGTCAAAATTTTGTATGTGGACGTAATTTAAAATTTAAAAAGTGTCATTTTTTCATTATCATGATTTTCATTATTACTTCTGATAGTAGTTTTTTTTTTTGTTAAAAGAGTTCTAGTTCTTTTTTTTTCTTAATATAACAAATGACTGAAATATTTTTTTTTTTACGTTAATAAATTTATTTATATTTATATACTTTAAAAGATTGATTTAATTAAAACAAATATCTATTTAAATTATTAATAAAAATTTTCGTGCATGTTTCGGCTCTAATTTTTTTTTTTTTTTTATATTGAGTTCTTTACTATGGCGTTCTTTCTTGTTCGTGATTGGTCACTATTTATAAATAATGATGTTTGTTAATAGAACAAAGATACGATGTTCCTGTTATATAATATATTATTATTATTATTATTATTATTATTATATTATATTATTATTATTATTATTATATTATTATTATTATTATTATTATAAAAAAAAAATAAAAAAGCTAAGTCATTTTTCCCAGGTGGGTTCAATTGCCCGGTGGTGATGGCATCCCCTTTATTGGGATCCCCTCCCCACTAGTCAATTCCCAAATTAAAAAAATAAATAAATAAAAAATAAAAAAAAAAATAAAAATAAAAATACACTCGTTGTAATTTGTACTTATCTGTTCTCTTTTTTATATATAATTTTGTTTTTTTGACGAGTTAAAAATTGTAAAGACTTTATATATATATATATATTAAATAATAAAAAAAAAAACAAAAAAATACGTCGAAAAGACCATTTGTAAAATATTGTAAAATATTTATAGTATCAAATGTAATTATTGTGTAAATAGATACGAACTGTCCCATTATATCAAAATAAATTTGTCATTCTTTGGCTATTTTTTCAAAGTATCGAGGTTGTTCCTTGCGATATCGTGATGTATCGTGAATAAAAAAAAATGTGTTGTTTATAATAATCAGCACGTGTTAGTAAAGAAATTTTGTTCAATTAAATTATATCTGTGTTTTATTTGATTAATTTTAAACATTTCTCTATCACTCTTTCATTTTTCTATTTTTTATTATTTTTTTATTTTTTTTTTTTTTTCAATCTTTTTGTTTTTAGTATCTATTTACTTTTCAGATTGAAAATCCTCACCAAGTTGACTTGATGTTTGTTAAGGTAGAGTGAGACTTCCTTTTACCTTTTGCCTAGGCAGATTTGGGACAAAAGAACTCCACGCTCCCTTCCACCTTCCTTTGGAAATATATGCACCTGGTCTGAAACTGTGGGAAGCTTCTGAAGAAAAGTCAGAGGTATACGGGGGTCCTCGGGTTGGTTGGGTCTTGAAAGAAAGAAGGGAATAGAAAAAAAAAAAAAAAAGAAAAAGAAAAAATTGTGTAAGAGGAGAAAAGACGGACTCGGGTGACAAATGATGGGCCGCAAGCTGTTGCCTAGCCAGGGCTAAAGCCAGCTTAAGTTCGTTGATATGCCAGGCTAATTGAGTTGGGGTCGCGATTAGCTTTATCTAATGTATCCTGCTGCTCGTCCTCGAGATAGAAAAACGAGCTCAGAGCTCCGGCTACAAATTAATTAGCAACAGCGGCAGTTCATGCCATTTACAAATTGTACAAGGATCATAATTAATATTCTACTGTGGAATTGTATGATTATTATTTTTTTTTTTTTTTATTTATTTTTTTTTATTTATAAATGCATCAGACTAATATATATATATTTAAAATTGAAAATAAGATTTATTTTTATTTTCAAGGTCGGATAGATCCGACGTTTAAGAGTTGGTTGATTTTTTTTTTTCGATTCATTGCCTGGTAATTAAAGATGAAATCATCTGCATTTTCTTCCAATTTCGGAAAGAGAAAGTTTTTAATATTCTATAATCTCTTGTTTTTAAAAAAAAAAAAAAAAAAAGAAAAGGAAAGAATAAGAAAATAAAAATAGTTTTTAAATTTAAAAGAATTATCTCAATACTAATACTGATACAAATATCCTCTTGATAATTTGTCAAGTAAAGAAAAACACATTAAAAAAAAAATATCCTATTATACCAAAATTATTTTAACTAGTAAAATATCTAAAATATTGATAAGAAAAATCATTAAAATAAATATTTTTTTATTAAATTAATATATATAAACAGCTTATATTTTTACTATCTCGTCAAATTTTCGATGTCGAGATTTTGATGTTTTTATACGTTTTGAAGGTTCCTGAATCATTTTCACTAAGGTTAAAAAAATATCTATGTGTGTGTGTGTGTATGTAGACAATATTATTCAAAAACGGTTTAAGCTAGAATCATGAAATTTAGTATACGGGCATTATTCAAAATTCGTAGTTTTCTATCAACTTTTGAGAAATGTAGCTCAACCGGAAGAGGCTCATTACCTACAACGTTTTGATTTATTTTCCTCTAAAGTGACCGTAAAAATAAAGATATATGTTTGATAGTTTTTCACATGATTAACAATTGTGTAAAAGTGCTATATATAAAATTTCAGCTTGATTGAATCGCTGAAAGTACAGGAATTAATTTTTAAACACTGCAAATCACGCGCCAACACGTGACGTGGTGCCATCAACAAAGAGCCAAACATGTCGCTGGTTTAATAAATATTATTTATTAATTTTAATTTATAATTAATTAAATTTAATTTAAATATAATATTTGTTATTTAATCCAATTCAAATTGCGAGATAGTCGAGTGGAGACACTCCAGCTTATTTCTAAATCATTTTTTTTATTTAATTTATTTTTATTTTCGTAATTTTTTTCAATATTTAAAACTGTCAATAAATATTTTTTAATATTTTTAATATATAAATTAACTTAATTTTCTTTTATTATAAACTTAAGTGTTGATTGAATGATATTTTTTTAATATTTACGATGTATTAGTAGAAATTATGAGTTGGAATTATATTTACTTTATAGTCGTCAACTTATAAAATCAGTGTAGAAATAAAAAAAAATGGAGATAAAATTTTCTTCTCAAATGTAATATAAAAATAAAATGTGAAATTTCTTATATATATATATATATATATTTATTTTATTATTTTAATAAATAATATAATATTATATTTATACGTTTTTTTTATAATATTAATTTATGTTTCAAAATTGATTTGAAATAAATTAATTATATTTACGTTTTGCCTATTAAATAAATAAATATAAATTTATATTTTACTTTTATATATATATATATATATATATATATATATATATATATATATATATATATATATAAAGAGATTAATAATTATTTTTTGGAAAAATACACTATTTATTTTAAAGGAATTTATTTGTACAAATTTTTGTGATTATGTTTATATTAATAAATATATAAAAATAAATAATATATTTATTTATAAATAATCATTAGTTAATTAAATTATTATTATTTTTTTTTTCTAATATTTTTTTTAAATTTCATAATTCTTCAGACTATATTGACTCCTCTTGTGTTTTTTTTTCACGGTGTGCAATCAACCATATAGAAGAAGTACTCGTGAGGTAAATATCCTGATAATTATTGTTCCAGTGTTTCCACCTCGAATTGAATGTGATAAATAGTTAATCTCTATCAAAAATGTAAACGATCGATTCAAAGAATTGTTTAATCATCTATATAATATATTTTTTTCTTTTTAAAAAGATAAGGAATTATTTTTAAATTAAATTAAAATATAAAAGTTCTCATAAATGAAATTTTTATTATTATTTTTTAACTCTAGATAGGTAAAATAAATTTTTTCAAAAAATTTAGAAATATAGATTAAAATTATTAAAAATTAGTTTTTTTAAATCTATGAGTATAATGAAAAAAGTAGGATAGATTTATTTTAAAATTTTAATTTATGATATTCATATACGAGTATCGTAGTATTAGATGCTGTTTTTCTTCACAAATTCATCCCAAAGGGCTTTTAAAGTTACTTAATATATAGAGAGCTAAGAAATTGATGTTGAAATTTTATTATAAAAATAATATAAATTTTTTAAATATTTAAATATATATCTATAATATTTGTATTTTAATTAATATTAAATTATGGATGTTGATATATTTGAAGCTGTCATATGCAGAAAAATTAAATTAACACGTTCCCGCCGGTTCCAAAATTTGTCTATTCATTTTATGTGGCGGCATGAGCCACCGGTGGTACATGCCGGCTGGAACGTTAAATACTTAAATTATAATTAAACATAATTTACGGGAATTAATAATTCACCAAAAATACTAATTAAATAATTAATTAAATTAAAATATTTTTTTATAAATAGTTTGAAATTAAAATAAAGATAATACGAGAATTATAAATTCTTTAACAGATCAAAATGACTAGCAACATTTACCAATCGAGATTAATGAACTCACATCAAATTTCAAAACATTTTACAAATTAAAATTCTCAATAGCAAAGGTCAAAGATCTTAATATTTTATAAATAATTAAAATATATTAATAAACTGTTAGGAATATATACATATTTAGTGTATTGGTTTGTTTTAATTCAGATAAAAGGGTTTGTTATATAAAAACCCTTACTCCTTTCACATGGTTTAGGGAACCCTGGACACCCTAAAAGATCAGGACTAGAAGGTGTAAAACCTTGAGTTAAAGAATAAAAAAAAAGACTTTGGAATTCTAAAATTCTCTGTATAAAAATTTTGTCGTATATTCAGAAGATATACAATATAATTGATATTTATTATTATTAAAAATATGTAGATAAATTACTTATTGTTAGTATAAAATATAAATTAATTTTAAAATAAACCATAAAAAATTATTATAAAATTGATAAATACATATGAAATAATATTATATTTTCGTGTTTTTATGTTAATAAAATTATTATTATTATTATTATTAATTAACACGTTACCGCCGGTATATGCCACCGGTGGCTTATGCCGCCACATAAAATAAATAAACAAATTATGGAGCCGACGGGAACGTAAAAATAATGAAGAGAAACTTACTTTACCGTTATACATTTTAATTTAAATAATTAATTCTTCCTTAAATATTTGATTATGTTAAATTTTAGAATGTAATTTCATTTATAAAGGCGATAATAAATATTTTATATTTAGATTAATGAAATAATTTTTATATTTATTTGACTAATATCAATCCTAGAAAAAGACTCTCTAAGTCTTACAATTTAATAAATCAATTTTTTTTTATTATAATTTAAATATGATATTTATATATTTTTTTTTAATCTTTATACTAAATTTAAAATATCTTAAATTAAGTAATATAATAATTATGAATATTTGTAGAATATTTTAATAAATATGATTATAAACTATGATTAATAAATAATAGTAAGTAATTAATTATATAATACAATGATGTATAAATCGACGTGTAAAAGAGTCACATTATTCGTAGATCAGAACAGGTATACACAGGAAAGAATCTTTAAAAAAAAGAAAAGAACCACACAGAACAAAGTTTACCACCCTCACTCTCATTCAAATAAGTTGACCTGTGGCCAGGTCCGAACCGACCGACGGTTTGAAATAAATTAATTTCCAGCTACAGAAACAATTTCAAATAATTTTAATATATCTATTAATGTAATAAAAAACAGATAGGCATACATAAATAATAAATATTAACATTTTTAATTTTATTTTATTTATAATATATATGCAAGACCAGGCTGTGACGTCATGAATGGCTGGATGACGTCATATAATTTTAAATCAAGAAAAACCTAATAAATATGATTTTTCTCGAGGATAAAACCAATAGAAAGTGCATGATTCGTGGTGATATATAAAAAAATCTCCTTTGGTGTGAAAATAACCCTTTCCTTCCTAACGTCGATCGCTAATACTACCACTTCCGGTTTCCGGAATTGCACCAAAAGTTGATCAATTCATTCCACTGATGCATTAAGTAAATATACCAAATTTCATCAAAATCGGTTGAGCCGTTCAGGCTGTACACATCTATACGGACGGACAGACGGACGGACGGACGGACGGACAGACGGACAGACGGACGGACAGACATCATGCTAAAAATACTTTTTTCTGTTTAGAAAATGCATGATTCGTGGAGATATGTAAAAATCTCCACATGTGAAATTTGGTGTGAAAACAATACCTCCCTTACTATCGTCGGTCGGTAAAAACAAAAAACAATAAGTTGACCTGTGGCCAGGTCCGAACCGACCGACGGTTTGAAGTAAATTAATTTCCAGCTACAGAAACAATTTCAAATAATTTTCATATATCTATTAATGTAATAAAAAACAGATATGGATACATAAATAATAAATATAAACATTTTTAATTTTATTTTATTTATAATATATATGCAAGACCAGGCTGTGACGTCATGAATGGCTGGATGACGTCATATAATTTTAAATCAAGAAAAAACTAATAAATATGATTTTTCTCGAGGATAAAACCAATACAAAGTGCATGATTCGTGGTGATATATAAAAAAATCTCCTTTGGTGTGAAAATAACCCTTTCTTTCCTATCGTCGATCGCTAATACTACCACTTCCGGTTTCCGGAATTGCACCAAAAGTTGATCAATTCATCCCACTGATGCATTAAGTAAATATACCAAATTTCATCAAAATCGGTTGAGCCGTTCAGGTTGTACACATCTATACGGACGGACAGACTGACAGACATCATGGTAAAAATACTTTTTTCTGTTTAGAAAATGCATGATTCGTGGAGATATGTAAAAATCTCCACATGTGAAATTTGGTGTGAAAACAATACTTCCCTTACTATCGTCGGTCGGTAAAAAAAATAGTTTGGAACAATATATTTCTTCTTACAAAAAGATTATGTAAAATAATTTTCTGCTTCTTTTCCTATAAAGTAGCTAAATTCACCCTTTCTAATGAGAATATGATATTTTTATTTTATTTTATTATTTATTTTATTTTATTTTAATATACCAAGATGAATCGATAGAATACCGTTTGAAAAATACAAGGAAATCATATTTTGGTTTGTTGTTTCTACCAACCACCTCCACCATCACCCGTCAATCATCTTTTTTAAGTCTTTTCTTTGGACCTGGAATTAATTTCAATTTTTTTTTCCTTCTTCAGGTATCATCCCCGGGTTGATTTATGCTGATTTAATCTCTTTTCTTTCGCTCCAGGCTGGGAAACAAGATGTTTTGTGAGCGAGGAGGCACATCAGGAACCCGGAAGCAAACCAGCATCGAATCAGAAATCTCCTGTACTAAACTCAAGTGTTTCATGTTCCAGGGAATTTCCCCCACCATTTTTCCACTTGTGTGACACATTTATTCATTAGACGACCAAAAACACACACGTCGCATTCTCTCTTCTCTTAATTTCGATTTTACATAAATTAACTATTTTTGGTATTCAAAATAAAATCCAAAAACGAAATATTCTAATAGATTCAAAATAAAAATAAGTATTATAATTTTATTATATCTTTATTACATTTCATTAATAAATATTAAATAAAAAAAAAATAATAATAATAATTTGATAATAATATCGAATTTTAATATAATGTCCGATATATATAATTATATTTTATTTTTTTTTATTTTTACTATCTCGCCAGAGATAGTATTGCGATCATGAAAATTTTCGATGTTGAGATTTTGATGTTTTTATACGTTTTTAAGGTCCGTGAGTCATTTTCACTAACAATAAGGTTGAGAAATAAGTGTGTGTGTGTGTGTGTGTGTGTGTGTGTGTGTGTCTCTGTGTGTATGTATGTGTGTGTGTATGTAGACAAGAACACGCGCTGGTTTAATAAATATGATTTATTAAGTTTAATTATAATTAATTAAATTTACTTTAAATATAATATATGTTATTTAATTCAAATTGCGAGATAGTCGAGTGGAGACACTCCAGCTTATTTTTATTAAAATATTTAATCAAATTTAAAAATAAAAATCTTTTCACAGAAATTTTAAAGATAAAGTCTTTCAACAAGAATGTAAATATAAATACGTGTATATGGTGAGTATATACATACATATAATAGTATAAATGATCTTCCAGATGTAAACATTAAAATAAGCTGCTACATGTTTCAACTTAAGTGAAAGGTAATATAAATAAATAATTTTATTACATTGACATGATATTTTCCAAGTAATAAAAATATGCATTACATTATATGTGTAATATTACAAAAAAGGTTATAAGTTCATGATAAGGTTATTATTTTCTACCCCTAAAAAAAACATATTATTATAAATATTAATTACTTATTCAAATATTATTTGTATTTATTATAAATTATAAATTAATTAATAAAAATTATTTACTTACTTAAAAATTGTCTATTATTGTGTTATAAAATTTTATGCTAATATTTAAATTAAAATAAATTAAAAAACAAAAAAAAGAAATTCTTAAGGAGAGATCATTCTTAATAAATATAGTTGAAAATTATAATTAAAAATAGATAACGAAATCTATTAATTCATAATTGTCTCATTTATTTATTTATTTTTTTTTTTTTTGATAAAAAATGAATGATAGTTTAAATAGCAATATATTATGATTTGGGAAAACTTTAAAGGGTATTCGAATAAAAAAAAAAAAGTCGAATTGGCAGTCGTGGGACTGGCCGACAGAAGTGAAAACTTGTGCGTAAGAAATTTGAAAGCAGACGGAATGCGCACCAGCTTCACGAGAAAAATGAAATTTATATACGTATATATATATATATATATATATATATAAAATTCATAATTATTTTTTTCAGCAAACTGATTATTATTACAAAAATATTAAAAATACGATGTGTATGAATATATATATATATGTCTGTCTGTCTATCTGTCTGTCTGTGTGTGTGTCTGTCAAATACTCAAAAACTACCCGTCCGATTGCGATGAAACTTTCAGTGATTGTTGTGGGCGTCCCAGGGAAGGTTTTAGTGTAGTTAAATCCAAAATTAATTTATCCAAAATTAATTTAATTAGTAATATTTTGGTAAAAGTCTATTTATGGTTACCATGGTTACATTGAAAAATTTACAATAAATAAATAAAAATAATTGGAAATCTTTTCAACTTATTATTTTGATAAATTTTATTAATATTTTTAATTTTTTTTAAACTGCCAAAAATAACATACCCATAATAATAGTTGTAATAAAAATAAAAATATAAATCACAATGTAAGTAAAATATTGAATCGTTTTATTTATATTGTTTCAATTATTGTTTGAATATTTATTAAATTTATATATAGATTAATTTACATGTTTAAATGTATATTTAATAAATTTATTTATTGATTCTTAATATTAATAATTCCAATTACTTTCTTGAAATTTTTTTTTATTTAAAAGCATATTCAGCATATCTCGCAAATTTGAATTGGATTAAATAACATATATTAATTTAAATTAAATTAAATTAATTCAATTATAAATTAAAATTAATAAATAATATTTATTAAACCAGCGAAAGTTTGGCTCTTTTTTGATGGCACCACGTCACATGTTGGCGCGTGAGATTTCCAGTGTTAAAAAAATTAATTCTGGTACTTTCAGCAATTCAATTTTCGATGTTGAGATTTTGATGTTTTTGATGTTATAAATAATATTTATTAAATTATAATTTAATTAATTTAATTTAATTTAAATTAATAAATATTATTTAATCAAATTCAAATTTGCGAGATAGTCGAGTGGATAGTGGAGTGTTTGGCTCTTTGTTGATGGCACCACGTCACGTGTTGGCGCGTGAGATTTCCAGTGTTAAAAAATTAATTCTGGTACTTTCAGCGATTCTATCAAGCTCAAATTCTATATATAGCAGTTTTATACAATTATTAATCCTGTGAAAAATTATCAAACATATATCTTTATTTTTACGGTCACACACACACACACACACACATATTTAAAAATTAATTTATTAAAATATATATTATATAATATATTATATATAGTATATAATTTAATATATATATATATATATATATATATATATATTCAGAAATTAATTTTAAATTATATAAATATATTAGAAATTAATTTAATATAATTTAACACATAATAATATATTAAAATATTTTATTTTATATATACATAATTTAGTAATACTGATTATTAATGTAAATATAAATAATAATATTTAATATGGCAAATATGTAAAATTTTATAAAGAATGTATCAGAAGTTTAGTGTCTAACATTCTGGCGTATTGCGCATGCGTATATCGGTCGGGTCGGTGTCGTTTTGGAATCTCACGCGAAATCTATATTTTTTCCCCATCCGCAAAAGTGCTCAACGCCGCTAAAGAAGTTTTCACTTCAAAAAAGTGATGATCGCTTCAGGACATTGCTGATGCATCTTGTAAAAACGGAAACTGATCTTTTAGTGGATGATAAATTTTCTTATCTGACTTCCAACCATTTCTCATTTGCACGTCTCTCTCTCTCTCTCTACATCTTGTTCGGGTGAAAATAATTCCATTGGAATTTTTTTTTTTTTTTTTTTTTTTTACTTTTTGCGATAGTATCTTCTCATAAAAACAAGACAGGGGAGGATCTCGGAGTAGCTGTGTCTGCAATTAAAACAATAAACCGCTCAACCCTGAAGAGGGGTGAATGTTGTTATTTTTTTTTACCCTCTACTCGTAAGAGAATAGACAGCGTGCAAAGTTATGCACTAATTGGTGAAGGTATCGGGCGAAAATGTCAGTTTAATTTGGTTACCTGCTTCTTTTTTCGATGAGCCCTTGTAAGGTCCGGGATGCCGAATCCCAGAAAAGATGATCATGATCTTCTGATGATGATGTGTGGGTGGGTGGCTAACTCAAGAGCCCTTCTGGCCGCACAATTCATTTTCATTTAATTGGAGGACATCGTGATTTGTTCTCATCGAGAAGGTTCAAATTATAGATCACTTCATTGAAAGATATGCAATTTTCCTTCTATTGATCTTCGCTTTCTCTCTTCTCCTTTTTCTTTTTTCTTCTCCCTGAGAGGACAATTTATTTAAGACAAGGGGAAAAAAGATTTTATAATACTCTTTCAAACTAACAAAAGAGGTATAATAAAAAAAAATAATCACAGTTTTATTGAAAAACATTAGACTTATAATAGATAGAATATTTTTTCTAATAAGCGATGAAGATCACAAACTAGTTGTCCGAAAAGAAAAGTTTTTTTTTTATTGTATAATTTAGAAACAATAATGTTATCTTTTAAATAGTTTTTTTTTTAAGTGACTAAACATCTGAAAAATATTCACTTTTAAATGTGGTAAGTCAAATCTGAGAGAGAAATATTGGATCTAATTTCCAGATTCCTTAACCACATTAGAATCAAATCAATACAAAATTATACAAAATTAGTTTCTTTTTTTTTTTGTAATTCAATCCAAAATTGGGAATTCAGAGGGTAGCTAAAATTAATTTATTATGTAGGTCTCCAATAATATGACCATAAATTTGGTTTATTGTGGTGGAGATGTAATAAACAAATAAATAAACTCATAACTAAAGTCAAATCTGTTCCTAATTTTTCTTAAAACATTAAATTCAAAGAGTATTTAGATAAGAGATGATATGACATAGAAAGAGTTGTGAAGGAATGTTGTTTTTTCAACCAAAATATCTTTTTGGGTTCAGGAGTAGTATAAGATATTATTATATTCTAGTCCTTAAGTTAATTCCAAATTTTAAATTCCTTTATTTATTCATTTTTTTTAATTTCATATTTAATTGAATGAAATGTCAAAATATAATAATAATTTAAAAGCAATTTTAATCAAAATAATTATAAATTATTAACAATATAACAAATTCAATTTCAAAATTTTTCTTTTATTCATTTCTTTATTTCAATTACAGAAAAATATGAGCTCCTCAGAAGCCAAACCGATTAACTCCACATCACAGACCATTTAACAGACTGCTAAACTCTATTGTTCTCGATGAAACAAAGTTTTTGGCGCCACCATGCGAATGCTGGCAGTAATTAATTGAAAAAAAAATCGGACTTGTACACACAACACATACACAAGCCCGATTTTTTATTATATTTTCGAATGCCAGCATAACCAGATGGTGCCAAAAACTTTGTTTCACGGAGAACAATAGAGTTTAGGGGGCCTGCTCCACATATAAACAAACTGAGAAAATGAATCACAAAGTTCACAGTTTGTATTAAATTCTGGGTTATTGATTACAGAAAAATGTAATTTGCATTGGAATATTAAGATTATCAAGTTATAATATAATCTAATATTCACTTCATATGTTGCAGATTACAATAGATTACATTAAATTACATTACTAGCAAAATTTGAAAAATTGGAGTTTTGGCTTCTAACTGACTCATATATAAAAAATAAATTTTCCGTTGATAAACAAAACAAATAAAAAGAAATAATAATAAAAATTAAGTTAATATTATTTTTATTTTTATTTAAAAAGACACACTAAATTAACATTTTGTTACGTTCTGCTTCATTTAGTAAAATTATTTTTTATTATTTTAGAGGGTGTAAGTAAGTTAAAGGCGATAAATTTTTATTTTTTTTTTCTTTGCTTTATCTCATTGTCCACTCGATAGATAATTGAAGTGTGAAAGAATCGTAAGAGCCACCATCAGTGGTGCTATTCTTTTACTAATATAACAGAAAAGGAGAGATGTTGGGCGGAGGGTAACGGAGAGTGCAGAGCGAAGGACAAAATACCTTTTCATTTGACATTTTCTTTCTTTGGTTTTTTTTTCAAGAACATAAACAAAAACAATATATATCATTTCTCACTTTTTTTTTTTTGTTTGTCGTTTGTCTTTTTACTCCTTTAGAATTATTTTTGAGGGTGCCATAAATTTCAAAGAACATAAGAAAAGTTATCCTAATTTTCTTTCTAACGATTATGAGAAATTGAATGGATGAAATGCGATGGACAAAATGGAATTTACTTCTTTAATTTTTCAACTCAATCTATTTTCCTTTTAACTTCAAATTGAAAGATTATATACCGTTATGTTTTTTTTTTTTTTTTTGACTTATGAAAACCACATCCAATACTCAAGAGACAACCCGGAAAAGAACAAACATAAGTAAGCCAAAAGCAACCCTTTGAATTTTCTTTTTTCTTTTTACATTAGCGGGTCCTTTTGAACTTTAGAATTTTTAAAGGATAAAATCGTAGTTTTGTATGCTCTTCTGCAAAATCTCTATTCAGTTCTTGTCAACCTTTTATTAACTTTATACATACACGCGTGCCATAAATCAATCTTATTATATATATTAATTAAATTTCAAATATTTTGAAAAGTCAATTTTTAAAAGGAATGTTGATCCTATAGGCTATAGAGGTAGGTTTAATTTTTATTTTTACCGACCGACGATAGTAAGGGAGGTATTGTTTTCACACCAAATTTCACATGTGGAGATTTTTACATATCTCCACGAATCATGCATTTTCTAAACAGAAAAAAGTATTTTTAGCATGATGTCTGTCCGTCCGTCCGTATAGATGTGTACAGCCTGAACGGCTCAACCGATTTTGATGAAATTTGGTATATTTACTTAATGCATCAGTGGGATGAATTGATCAACTTTTGGTGCAAATCCGGAAACCGGAAGAGGTAGTATTAGCGATCGACGATAGGAATGGAAGGGTTATTTTCACATCAAATTTCACATGAGGAGATTTTTTTATATATCACCACGAATCATGCACTTTGTATTGGTTTTATCCTCGAGAAAAATCATATTTATTAGTTTTTTCTTGATTTAAAATTATATGACGTCATCCAGCCATTCATGACGTCACAGCCTGGTCTTACATATATATTATAAATAAAATAAAATTAAAAATATTTATGTTATATCCATATCTGTTTTTTTTATTAAATTAATTGATATATTAAAATTATTTGAAATTGTTTCTGTAGCTGGAATTTAATTTACTTCAAACCGTCGGTCGGTTCAGACCTGGCCACAGGTCAACTTATTTTTTTAAAGACAGAACTAAAAGTTTTACAAATATAACAAAACAAAATATAAATTTAAATTGGAGTAAACGAACCAGTAGATGACCACTGTACCAGTAATTGACCATTTGATAGATTTTTTATCAAAATAAAATAACCTTTTTAATTTCTCTGTTTTTTTGTTAAGCAATCTGGAAGAGGCTCTTTTTGATATTGATAATTTGAAATTAAAAAGCTTATTTTATCTATCAAATGGTTAATTACTGGTACTTTTACCTAAATTTCTACAAGTTATTTTCTGGTGTCTATTATTTTATTGGTCTTTAAATTGGAAAGTGCTTCTTGTGTGGGCATTCACCCTTGATAATTGTTTTACTTCAACAAAAGATCTTTGTTTTTTAGTTTAGTTTGAACAAAATCTATAGAGATCACTTAATTAATATTTATTATCTCCTCCAGGGTATACAATAAAATTAAATCAAGTAATTATTTGAATTATTAACTTATTATAATTTAACATTTAAATTTAAAGATTAGTTTTATTCCCTCACAATAAATGAACTCAAAAAGTGTCTTCTGCAGAATGTATCTTTAATATCTCTAACAATAAGATAGATTAATAATATTTTTTTTTTTAAATTTGTAACTTTTTCAAATTTTCTAAAATATATGAAAAAATATAAATATAAAAAAATTATATAAAATAACGTTTTTCCAATGGACTAAAAATAATAAAATAATGTTTCTATAAGCCTGACAAAGATGAATTGCTTCATATTCAACGAATTTAGTTTTATTTATTTATAAGAAAAATCAAGTCAAATTTTTGTATTAATAAAAATTTTATTAAACACATAAACTGACAAATATTTTTTAATCATGGAATAAAATTGATAGTTTAAGAGCTAAGAAATTAATCTTTTATTATTTTTCACTGTAATATACTTATATCAAAGTTTGTATATAAATTTAAAAGTATTTTTTTTACATTTATATATTATCAATCAAATCCAAAATGGTTGATTATATTTGAAAAAATAGTGTTACTTGTTCATGAAGTGTTTTAGTGTGGTATGTATGTATATATATATGAATTATAGCTCTATAAAGGAAGTTAATTGCATAGAAATCAAACGAAAACTAAAAGTGCCCAACGTTTTTCGTTGAATATGAAGCAATTCATCCATAAACTTATTAAGATTATTTTTGAAATATTTATCATTTTTTCACCAACATTAAAAAAAAGTCTATGGTGTTTATATTAAAATAATAGATAATATTAAATAACAAAATATATAATTTTCAGTATTTTACTTTAAAAAAAAACAATTTATTATAATTTGATAATATATATAATTGATAAATACTTAATGTTGGATTTAATAAGTAATTATAAGAAATGTTAATAGAAAAGTTTTAATATAAATTTTTTTACTCTCCCTCTGCCCCTTTTTATGACAATACCATAATTGGATTAAGTGTTGAAATGATGAATGGAATTTGGATTGGTGCGATTGCGAATGGGTAGAGGTGGAGAGTTTAAGGGAAAAAGCTTCCGAGATGGCATGTCGCCCAGCGTGTGGACCCCGAGGGAGGACGCTCAGGTAGCGCCCCCACCCCACCCTCAAACAGCCACGTGGCCCATCATTAACTACGTTGCTCTGAGCCACTTGTCATTTTTATTTCTCTCTATTTGATAGGGCAATCCGTTTTAGACAATATCGGTCACGTATATCGTCTGGGACCCTCCAGTGATCTGACTTTGAATTATAACAATTGTTGACTCTTTTGCAATATTCACAAACCCACTCCATTACTCTCCTACCCTCTTCATCCTCATTTAGTGGGAAAAATTAGACAAGATCTATGAGAGGCTCTTATTCTATTAGAAAAGGTTTTTTTATGTTTGTCAAATTGAGAATATAATTAATTACAATATGATAGCTTTAGTATAGGCAACTCTCCAAGCCAACAAAAAAAAACATCCTTAGATTTTAAGATAAAATAAATTAAAAATTTTGTAATTTTTGAAAAAATAATTGATAATAAGTAATTTTTAGTAATTTGTTTCTTATTATAGGGTCTTTGAGGAAAAATATATTCTTTGAAATTATACTTAAGTTTAAAGACCGTTTGTTAATATTTTTACTATCTCGCCAGAGATAGTATTGAGATCACGAAAATTTTCGATGTTGAGATTTTGATGTTTTTATACGTTTTGAAGGTTCCTGAATCATTTTCACTAAGGTTGAGAAAAATGTCTGTGTGTGTGTGTATGTGTGTGTGTGCTTATGTATGTAACCAAGATTACGCAAAAACGGTTTGAGCTAGAATGATGAAATTTGGTACATGGGCATTATTCAAAATTCATAGTTTACGATTTTCTTTTGAGAAATGTAGCTCAACCGGAAGAGGGTCATTACCTGCAACGTTTTGATTTTTTTTTCTTGTAAAGTGACCGTAAAAATTAAGATATATGTTTGTGATAATTTTTCTCATGATTAATAATTGTATAAAACTGCTATATATAGAATTTCAGCTTAATTGAATCGCTGAAAGTACCAGAATTAATTTTTTAACACTGCAAATCTCACGCGCCAACACGTGACGTGGTGCCATCAACAAAGAGCCAAACATGCCGCTGGTTTAATAAATATTATTTATTAATTTTAATTTATAATTAATTAAATTTAAATTAATAGATGTTATTTAATCCAATTCAAATTTGCGAGATAGTCGAGTGGAGTCACTCCAGATTTTTTTAAATTTTGATTAATGTCTAGCTATAAAACATCATAATTCTTTTGTATTAACTTTTTATTTTATTTTTTCTAACAAATTAATATAAAATAGAATAGTATAGAATTCATATAATTAAAAATCAATTCAAGAGAAATTACATTTGAAGTTATGAGCAAATTTTCAAAATTAGATTCACATGAATTTGGCAAAAAAAACTTTCACCTTTTAATGTACAATTTGAGTATTTTTTTCTCTAAACAATGGATGTTTTAACATTTCTGATATTGATAGTAGACTTCTGATAGAATAGTAGATTAGAATAAAATAATAATAAAAAATTGGCCCATGGGGGGATCGAACCCACGACCTTCGCGTTATTAGCACGACGCTCTAACCAACTGAGCTAATGGGCCAGATATTTTTTCAAAATTTTTTATTTGTAGAATAAAAATGTGATAAAGTCTAAATTTAGAAAGGTATAAGAATATAATTAAATATTGAATAGTAGAATATTATTTTCATATTTGAAAAGGAGAGGAAGAAGGTTAATATTATTGCATATATATACCAGGAGGTTTAAGAAAAATTTCTGCATTTCTATATATTTTGAATGAAGATAAACAAGAAATAAAATACAAAAAAAAAAAATATGATATTTTTAAATAAAACAAAATATCGTTAAATAATGAAGATTATTATAAAGAAAAAGAAGAAAATAAAATTAAAGTGATAGAAATTTATGAAAAATTGTTAATAATGACAATAATATATTATTATGAATATTATTTTTGTAGAAAAATGATTAATACTAGTATACCGTTTTGGCAATATATCTTAGAAAAGTAACAAAAAAATTTCCATCTCTTCTCCCAATAACGCGTTTTCTCTTCCCATAAAATAGAATTGAAATGACAGTTTGAATATTAGAATAATTTAAATATTCAATTAAAAAAAAAGTAAGAAAAAAAAAAGATGAAAATGAAATGTCGGAATGAAATCAGGAAATATGGAGTTTTTTTTCATTCTTTCTCTTTAAAAAGATTGAATAGATAAATGGAAGTGTAAAAAGTAAAAAGGGGTATCTTTCTCACTCGCTCATCTTTTTTTTTTTTTTTTTGATTATTTTTTTATTTATTTTTTTTTAAGACGTTCATCTGAACGCTGCGGGGCGCCCTGTCGGACCTCCACCAACCAATACATCCACAAACACATCCACATCGAAAGACAGCAAACATCCACGGCACAAGAACAAAGGCCGAGATTTATCCTGCTCGTATAGGATGCTGCATACAAGGAGGACACACATACATACATACATACACATACACACACACACACTCACTCACTCACTCACCTATCCATACCTTCATTTACGATGCTCAAATATTTGGTCCTGCGCCGGGTAAATATCCCGGACGTTAAGATACTGAAAGAAAATGAGTGGAGGCCTTTCTTAACCTTACAACCAGACATAGGGGCCAATTCTTAGGTAATCCAGAGTTAAATTAGACCATTATAACTCATCCAAACCTCTCTCCCCCACCTATTATTCTATAAAATGTACATCGTTATTAAGTTAATAAATTGAATCAAAACTTTTAAATAGCCTTCAATAATATTATATTCAATTTAATTATAATAATTTTGATTTATTATTTATATTTATTATATATATATATTAGATAATACGATAATAATATATATATATATATATATATATATATATATATATATATATATATGAATTTTGTATTCTATTTTGAATTAGATTATTAATTATTAAAAATTTTAATCAAATAATAATTAATATATAAATATATAATAATAATATAAAATCAAAAACAAAAAAAAAGGGATATTAAATTTAATTCCTGACGTGTATATACATAGATTTAAATTGAGATTGATTTAAAGATGAGACCCAAAAGATAAGGCGTGAGAGATAGTTGAGGGTGGGGGGGAATATAGCTGAGAAGGAGGGGGGAGGGGGATGTTGTTAAGTATAAAGTGACAGACATTTTATCCTTAAGAGAGGAAATTCCTTCATGACAATCCAAATTTATTATTCAACAATTTTTTAATTTTAATTGCATCAAATTCTTTTACTTATCCGTAATTTATTTCTTTAAAAATTTCATTGATGGATTAATGAATAAATAAAAAAAATCATAAATTTATTTATTAATATATTTTTTAACTGATGTTTAAGATGATCACTCGAACACACCCATTATATTGTAAATAGATAAAAAAAAATCTGGAGTGTCCACACTCGACTATCTCGCAATTTGAAATGGATTAATTAACATATATTATATATTTAAATTAAATTTAATTCATTACAAATTATAAATTAAAATTAATAAATAATATTTATTAAACCAGATCGTTTTTGGCTCTTTGTTGATGGCACCACGTAATTTGGAGTGTTAAAAAATTAATTCCGGTACTTTCAACGATTCAATCAAGCTGAAATTCTATATATAGCAGTTTTATACAATTTTTAATCATTTGAAAAACTATCAAACATATATCTTTATTTTTACGGTCACTTTAGAGGAAAAAAAATCAAAACGTTGTAGGTGATGACCCTCTTCCGGTTGAGCTAAATTTCTCAAAAGTTGATAGAAAACTACTAAGTTTGAATAATGCCCATGTACCAAATTTCATGATTCTAGCTCAAACCGTAATCTTGTCTCCTTAAACATACATACAGAAATTTTTCTATTAGTAAAAATGACTCAGAAACCTTCAAAACGTATAAAAACATCAAAATCTCGACATCGAAAATACTATCTCGGACGTAAAAATACGAAAATAATTATCTCACATTTCATTCATAATTTCTCCACTTTTATTCAAATATAACCATTTATATTTTCTTAATTATCTTAATTGCACATTAAATTATTTGATTTTTATCTCAACAAATTAAAAATTGAATTATTATTTGTACCTTGTCCACCGAGTACTCAGCTGCCAGAAAAATTAAAAGAACAGGGAATATTATTATTCAATATCTTTCCTAGGATTTTGATAACTAGACTCAACACATATAGAATTGTTTTCTTACTTGAGTAATAATTTTACTTTTCGATATCAAACACAAAGTAAAATGAATAAAAAAATGCTTCATTCTAATAAACTTATCATAATCTTTGTTGGTATATATTATATAGTTTATCAATAATTTATGTAAATGTTTAAAAACCAAGAAATTAATTTTTGGTATAGAATTCATATTAAGAATATCTAATATAGTACAGGCTGTTCATTCGATATCTACATCGGTGGAGAGACCCTAACTATACATCTCATTCGATAATATAAATACAAAAATTAATATTATTATTATTCATAATTAATTATATATATATTTAATTAAATTTCTAAGATTTAAACGTTTAAATTATCTTATTTATTCTTTAAATTATTTTGTTTTATTAATTTAATTATTATTATTTATTTATTTATTAAATATTTAAGTAAAAATATCATATTAATTAATTATCTATCATTTGAAATGAGTATTATTTAAAGAAATTTATTTATTTATTTTTTTTTTAATATGTATATTTATATATATACTAATAATAATATAGTAATAATAACATCTTAAAATTTTTATTTAATAATACATCTATAGATCTAGATAAATTCCTAGATTATTAAGATATCTATTTATTTGTATATACGTTCAATTTTTGCTAGTAAAAATAAGATTAGATAATTTAGATGTTATGATTTTAATATTTATTTTATTAAATAAATTAAATTATTTAAAATAAAATAAAATATGTCTTCTGATCGATCTTTACTTTTTCCAAATTATTTTGAAAAATATTAATGAAGTAAAAGTTATTTGATTATTTAGTAATCTTTGTAATTTCTAATATATGTACTTTTAATGAATATCACTATGACTTTCCAAAAACAGGTGTTCTCTACTGTCACAAAGTATAAAATCAAAATATACAATTCATTCTTTCTCAAAAATATTTTTATTCTTTTTTTCATATATTTTTATGTAATCATGAAAAATATCAGTGGGTCACCTCCCACTCTAATATTAAATTATTTTTTTTATTTTATTATATTATATCTTATTTTATTCAACCATTTTAAAAAATCAATTATAGATATTATAAATTGAAAATGATTAATTAATTTATTAAAATAATATCGAATTTTTTGACAAAACAAATTTAAAAGTGACATCAATTTAATGATTTTTCTGTCTTCTTTTATTTTAATTTTAGGATATACTTATAATTTAATCAAGTTTATTAGTATTTAAATAATTAATATGTTTCGCCATTTTCCGTTATAAATTTACGTAGGTATATTAAAAATTTAAAAAAAAAATGATAAATAAAAACTATAAATACAAGTATACATCATCGAATCAATGAATTGAATATATTGTGTATTCAATAACATAATTCATCATTGTTTTAAATAATATATATATATATATATATATATAAAATTTAACCTCTCTTAAAGGTACATTAATCTGTTTATATTACGAATATTCAAATTTCTTTCTTTGAACCCGATAGGTTCAAATAAATGACAAATGTTTAATGAAAAATATACCTATAAAAATAGACGTGACATCGGAATATCTATTTAAAATGTAAAAATACAACATTTATCCAGTATTTAATCTTTTGATGACTCACATTATATAATAAATATTTGATGAATACATCAAAGTGTGAGATTGACTATTTAAATAGAATAGAAAATAAAAGAGATGGAATAAGAATAAAAGAGAAAGATTTTAATATATATTTGAAATTGTGTTCATTACTTTAAAAGGATTACTTTTTATTATATTGAACCATATCTATTTACATTCAAACATTACTAATAGAGTTTAACCAAATAAGCAGTACATTTATTTTTTTAGAAATTAAATACAAAATTACAAATTAAAAAAAAAAAATAAAGATTTTTTTTAAAATTTATATTTAAATCTTTTAAAATAGGTTTAAATGTATTTACCTTCATCAATTATTTTTGAAAATAATAAAAATTTTATTTTTAATCAATTATATATAATAAAATGAATAGTTTTGTTGTTATCTATCTAAATTTATTACAATATGAATCTGAATTTTATTTATTTTTTTTTTAATAAATAAATAATTTTTTTAAATATAAAATAATTAATATTTTATATACTTTTATGGACTTAGTAACTATGGTGTCTATCTATCAGGATTGAGGTTTTGATAAATCACTCCCTTTAATGAGATTACATTTGATAGGTACACTTTCACCGTTTCTTGATCAGAGGAAAAAAAAAATTCCTCACACGCCTGGAAAAATTATTATTTCAATTTATTTAATGGTGTGAACTAAATAAAAAAAAATATAGAACTCACTTGTCTATTATGACTTTCATTCAATTTCAATTTTATTTTCGTTTTAACATTTTTATTATTATTATTATTAATATTATTATCTAATAGGAAAAATTAAAATTTTTATTAACTTCAATAATTATTAATCGATCGATGATTAAAATTTCAATATTAAATTGATTTTTAGTTAATTTAAATAATAACAAAAAAATATAGGTATTTATTTATTTTATGATGTTTTGGTGTAATAATCTAATTGAATTGAAGAGTAAAAAAAAATCTATAATAATACTGAATAAATTATAATTGTATAATCATTTTATGGTATAAATTAATGAATATATATATATATATATATAATTATATAGAAAATATACTCTCGATATTACTATAGTATTTCATTTTGATTATTAATATTTTTTCGATATGTATTTATTTATAAGTATAGTAAGCCATAACTACATGTTTATGATACATTTCTTTGATTTCTCTTTCTCTCTTCAATGTATGTTTTTGTTTTTTTTTGTTTTTTTTTTGATTTTTTTTGATTTTATGAATGTTAACTTCTCTATTATTACGGCCAGATTATCTACTTCGTAGTTGCCATGCATTTTCTGTTAAAGCTTTATAGCGGCAGAAACCTGATCGTAACCATACCTGTTAATGTGGTATCAAATTTATTAAAGTGTTGCATTGCAAAACATTAATATTGAAATAAGTCCTCGCAGGTGTTCGTTGAGATGCATTTCGATTCGAATACTCCCTCCTCCTTCACCATTATCTCCTCGTCTCATCCCCCACTTTGCATCACTAAACCTCCCCCACTCGATTCCTTTCACTGTGTACATTCCTCTACATGAACAGAATAATTTTTATTTTAACTATCAAACTCTTTATAATATATTTTAATATTTCTCTTAATCTCTAAGACAGTGATTCTCAAACTTTTTTTTACCGCGGCACACTTTTAACGGTTTAAAAATTTGGCGGCACACAAAGAAAAAGATAAGTGTAAAAGTTATTTAGTTACATATAATAGAATGTGTAATATAGTTTATGATAATAATCAGGGGTCGGCACATTTGGTGACATTTAGAGCCATATTGAAAAAATCGAAAATGTTTAAGAGCCTGATCGCAAAAATATTTTAGCTTTTTTTACATACATATAAAATAAATAAGTACTTTTTTTTAATTTGAACTTTACATTTGTAAAATTTAGCTGCACATTTTGAAAATCTCGCGGCAAAGGGTTTGGGAATCACTGCTTTAAGATAACAGCTACAATAGCAAACAAAAAAATAAATAAATATACATAATAATAATTTTTGTAACGGTTCAACATAAGTACATTAATTCAGTTGATTCATTTTGTGTAAATCTAAAAACAAAAATTTAAAAATGAAATCAATCTTGATGAATATGTTTATCTCAGTGTAATCAAAATCCAAGTTCATTGAATTAAAATTTTTCTTTTATTTAAAAAAAAAAAAGATAGAAGGAAACATTAAAGAAAGACTAAATAAACTGTTTTATTGTACAAATATATTTTTGTATAGACATAAGAAAAAAAAGATTATTGTTAAAGTTTACTTATCTTTTTTGATTCAATGAAAAGATTCACTGAGGGGTTGGTCAAGGGGGATCCATAGAATTTTCATTGTATATCTTGGATATATGAATGGTTTTTATATACAATTTTATTTTCTCAGAATTTGAATGAATGTGTGCTAAATCTTAAATTCAAAAGTCAAAAAATATCATTACTTATTTTAAAATAAATACAAATTGAATTGAACATTAAGTATTTTTCAAATCTACTTAGAAATTTGAACTTGGCAGGTTAATTTATACATATAAATAATAAATATAATTATACAATTAATCTCGTGTTATGTACAGCACGAAAACCTGCCAAGTTCAAATTTCTAAGTATTATAATTTCAGATATTTTAAACCAAGTAACTACGTATTTTAACAACTATACCATATTTTAAGTTGGGTGTATGGTAAAGTGAATTTCGGCCAGATGGACCGTTGACGCGAATAAAGTGGCGTGCCTGGATGCAGGAGGCGGAGGACTGGGTGTGGTGGCGATTCTTGGGAATGCCAAATGTTTGTTTACCAGTGGATCAGGCTGTTGATGAAAATGATTATGATTGATTTTAAAGTGCATCTAAACTTGGCATTGGGATGGATTTGAACCCTTTTTTAGGCAAACAAATAGCCGATAGGAACTTGGCCCCCTTTTTAACAGGTATGTTTTTGATTAGATAGGTTTTTAAGGTTGCTGTTTTAAAAACTATAGTATATATTGTTTAATTATTTTTATTAATTTTTGTTGTTGGTAGTTGTTTTACATTCATTTAAATATTTTGAGAATGATTACTTTTGTAATTATTTATTCCTTTTCTTGATAATAGTAAAATCCACGGTGTTAATGATTAATCAGAAGATTCATTTTAATAATAATTATAGATCCTATTGAGATAAATAAGGCTAATAATAATATGATAAAATAAGGACAGACACAATATTGTAATATTTTTTTTTTAGTTTATATATATTAATAAAATAAATATAATTTTAATATTTATTTAAAATTCTATCATATATATATTTAGAGAGAGATACATATAAATTAATTAAAATATTATTTTAATATATTAAAAATAAAGTTTTAAATTTAAAGAACAAAAATGTAAAAAATAAAGTAAGTAATAACAAATCCTTTCATTCGTTCATTGGCCTTTTTTTATTTTAATGAACTGCCTATGTAAAGTAAATAAATTCTAAAATTGATATTTAAATGACGAAATAAAAAAAAAATGATTTATTCACTTTTTGGCCATTTAAATATGGAAATTATTAATTGAAAGGAAATTATGAAGTTTACTATGAGAGAGTGCTCCTCCTCCTCCTTCTCCTCCTCCCTCCCCCGCTTCCATCATTGAATACAAACTACCATGGAGATAAATCCAGGGAGTCTTTGATCTCAGGAGGATTCTTCATATCGTTTGAAAAAACCACAAGGACATTCATTCATTCATTTATTCATTCATTCATCACTCTCTTTTAACACATCAAACAGAATTACCTGCATTATACATTGATTTATGAGATTTCTACACTTTATTTATACAAATATCCTATCCATTAAATAAAAATCAGAACATATCACAATATAATTATAGCAATCTAAATAACTAACTGTGCCTACCTATCCTATACCCCTCTTCCATTTCCATTTTCGTTCATTATTTATCTAATTATTCTCTGTAAATGTAAATAAAAAAAAATGAGGTCAATTAAATTATAAGTATATATACATAATTATCAATTTGTTTTTCTATCAATAGACATTTATCAATTAAATTTTTAAGTATTTATAAGCAATATAATCAAAATTCCTTAAAATTTAAATTTACTAAAAAAATAAATATTTCTTTTTTTAGTTTAAAAAGGTATGTTTATTAGCCAATTTGTGATACAAAAATATTTTTTTACACCACAACACAACAAAATAAGTTGACCTGTGGCCAGGTCCGAACCGACCGACGGTTTGAAATAAATTAATTTCCAGCTACAGAAACAATTTCAAATAATTTTAATATATCTATTAATGTAATAAAAAACAGATATGGATACATAAATAATAAATATAAACATTTTTAATTTTATTTTATTTATAATATATATGCAAGACCAGGCTGTGGCGTCATGAATGGCTGGATGACGTCATATAATTTTAAATCAAGAAAAAACTAATAAATATGATTTTTCTCGAGGATAAAACCAATACAAAGTGCATGATTCGTGGTAATATATAAAAAAATCTCCTTTGGTGTGAAAATAACCCTTTCCTTCCTAACGTCGATCGCTAATACTACCACTTCCGGTTTCCGGAATTGCACCAAAAGTTGATCAATTCATCCCACTGATGCATTAAGTAAATATACCAAATTTCATCAAAATCGGTTGAGCTGTTCAGGCTGTACACATCTATACGGACGGACAGACGGACAGACGGACAGACGGACGGACAGACATCATGCTAAAAATACTTTTTTCTGTTTAGAAAATGCATGATTCGTGGAGATATGTAAAAATCTCCACATGTGAAATTTGGTGTGAAAACAATACCTCCCTTACTATCGTCGGTCGGTAAAAAGGTTTAATTTTTACATTCTATTGATGACTTATGGTCGTAATTATTTGTATGAATTTAAACTTTTATTTTTACAGCGAATTTCATTATTTACATTCTACATAATATTGAAATAAGTTTTTTTTTATTTGATTTACTCATTAGGAAAATACTAATATATATAAATAAAATAAATATAAATATATATAAGTTTGGAAAGAAGAGAGTTTATTTTATTTTCTGAAAAATTTAATGCTAAATTACTTAAATTTCACAATTTTATTTTAAAATTATATTTTAAAAGCAAATATTGATAAATTTTTTTTTCAATTATACTTATATATTGGTAAAACATGAAAATTGATTATGATTATTTTGTTTTATTTAATAAAATAAATATCAGCATAAATTTAAAAATAGTTTGATTAAGAAAATCAATTATAAACTTAGAAATATGTCAATTATAACAATTGTCTATTTCTGAGTATTACAACAATAGTATATTTATCCATTACAATTATAATATATCTATATTCCTTATTATAATAAATTAAAAAAGTGCATTACTTAGAATATGGAATAGAATACTTTTTATTATTAAATTATTGTTGAATTTGCATTTTATTATTAAATTAATTGAAAAATAATTAAATAATTAAATAATATTTAAATTTTTCAAAATAATGAATTTCGCCTCTTCTTATATAAAAAAAAAATTTAAATTTAACCCTTTGGTTCACTTTTTTTAATTAACACACTATGAGCGGGACGGGTATTTGTACCCGTTGCGGGGACTGCCACTTATAAGCGGGGCGGGTATTTATACCCGTTGCCACTTATATAATATATATTTTCCCTTGTGTCACTTAAAATTACTTATTTTAAACGATAACTAATATATATCCCTCATATAAGTAGCAACGGGTATAAATACCCGCCCTGCTTATAAGTGGCAGTCGCCGCAACGGGTACAAATACCCGCCCCGCTCAAAGTGTGTTAATAATAAATAAATCATTTATTTAAATTTTGTTTTATTGATTAATATATACATTTGAATTAATTTAAAAAAAAAGTGTCAAATTTGTATAATTATTATTATTATTTGAATTTAACATTGTAAAAATGGTAGTGATGATGGTGGTGGTGATGATAATGATGATGATGATGAAGAAAGAGAGAAGTGTGAAAGATCGAAAAAAGAATGATAGAATATAATCGATCTTCTCTTGGTGCATTTTTCATTCTTCCTGCTGATTTCTAACATAATTCATTGACCGATGAGGAGTGTTTTTGAAAAGCCAATGATCGCAACTTGAAGAAAAATCAGTAATTTGCGGTCGAAGTTCAAGTACGCCGCCACAGCCAACACCTTTTTGTTCTCTCATCGTCATGAACAAATCGGATTCACGTGTGGAACAGAAGAAAAATAAATTATATACTTAAGAAAAAAAAAAAGAACAGATTCAAAAAAAAAAAAAAAATCAAGACAAGTACAATAAGAAGAAAAAAAAAATGAAAAATAAAAAGATCGAAACTTTATCTTTCCAGTTGGTATTGAATTCCCCACCTCAGACTCTCTGTGCTCTGATTTCCAGAAAACGGTCTGGCCAGACAAACGAGACAAAAGAGTGCAAATCAAAACCAAAATATAACTATATATAGAAACAAGAACAAATGTTCAACAAAAACAAAAAAAAAACAATAAAATAAATAAACCGTCCAAGTATCTTAACATCAATTTCCAATCCAAATATTGTCCTTGGATTTCAAATCAATTTCATGTTAACGAACTTTTTAATTAAATTTATTATTATTTATTTATTTTTTATAGATATATCATATCAGTGAATTCATTTCAGCCAAATCTTGAAGATGAAAAAAGATTATATAATGCGAATTGAAACTGGAATCGTATGTTTTTGATATATCGGTGCTTAAATACTACATATTTTTTTCTTAAATATTTAAAAGTAGGTATAAATAAAAAGATGGAGAGATTTTAAAACAAGTTATGAGGTAGATCTTTATACTGGATCATTTTACTTTTCATCACCCAATTTTTCATCATTGAGTTGATTTGGTTTTTTTTTTTTTGGATTCAAAATTAATAAAAATAAAAAAAAATCTATTTAAAATAAGTTGACCTGTGGCTAGGTCCGAACCGACCGACTGTTTGAAGTAAATTAATTTCCAGCTACAGAAACAATTTCAAATAATTTTAATATATCTATTAATGTAATAAAAATACTTTATATAAAAAAAAAACTTTTTTAAAAAACCACGTTTTTAACGCACTAAAAAGAAGAAAATAATTTTTCTGAAACCCCATAGGTACTGACATTACAAACAAGAGATATGATTTGAAGAAAATTTTCTATAACGTAAAACGTGGGGCGCAAATAATAATAAATTTTTTAAATGCAATATAATTTCTTTGATTAATTTATTTCAATATCCATGGATTTATATTTTAAGTTTTATATTTTTTACCAGACTTTTTGTAAAAGGGAATATTATTAGTAATCCAACAGAATACTTTTATTAATGTAAATTTTTTTTGGAAAATTAATTCCTTAATATTAAATAAACATCTTCAATTTACACTTTAGAAATTTTATTAACATAAATATTAAATATTTGCTAGAAGTTTTGCAGTAGCAAAATTTAGTTTTAGATTTCTTCAAGTTAAATTTCTTATATTATTTACCAGAATATTGTTAGGATGTCATTTTTTATCAGAATTTTTTAAAAGTGAATATTATTAGTAATCTAAAGGTAATCTTTTCATAAATTAAATTTACCTCTTTTAAAAATTTCGATAAGTTATAAGCTTTACTTTTTGAAGCTAATTAAAATATGAATTCATTTATCCTATTAATTTGTACCTAATAACATTTATTTATAAATTTTTATACGATACAGAATATTTTAGCCATAGTTGCGCCCCACGTTTTACGTTATAGAAAATTTTCTTCAAATCATATCTCTTGTTTGTAATGTCAGTACCTATGGGGTTTCAGAAAAATTATTTTCTTCTTTTTAGTGCGTTAAAAACGTGGTTTTTTAAAAAAGTTTTTTTTTTATATAAAGTATTATTTTCTACTTTTTAGTCTTCATATATTGCAATCGATTTCACTTGACCTATACTACTTTTAAGTTTTTTGATTGACTTTAATAGTCATGAAATACTATTATCCTGAAAGTAATAAATTTAAATTGAATTATAAAGAGAAATTTTTAAATTTGTCATATTTTAATTCTTTATTGCCTAAAACTCATAAATTTAAATTTTGTTTTCTAAATTACAGTACAAAACATTAATATACCTTCTTTCAAATTTATTTACATTTTAAATATTATACATATTATATTATTCTTTTAACGGGTTTTTAACGGTTTTTTTCAAATTTAAATATTTACACTTTTTGTTTTGATTTTCCCATACAAAATTATATTCATTAATTATGCTCTAATTAAACACTTGCAAGCTACGAATGTGTTATTTTATTGTATTGTCATCCAGAATACATAACTCTGAAAAGTTTCAGAGCGATTGGATGACTGGAAGTGGTCGAAATTTCGATTGCAAGATTTGACCCGAACAGATAAATAAACAAACAAACAAACAAGAAAGCAAGCTAAGAAAAACGTGGTAAAATACACTCAGTTAGCAAGAGTGCTAATGATGACTTGGTGAGATGCAGAGAGCAAATGATAGCTGAAGGAAATTGAGGGTGGCGTTTAAGTCGAAAAAAGGTGTGTCGAAACAGGCAACCAATCAGAAGACCCGTTAAGTAAAAATAAGAAGAGGGGAGTTTGAACCTTTTTTCTACCTCCCTATTATATTTTTTCAATATTTTGATTTTATTAATTTTTTATCTCTCTTTGTAAAGACGAAATTATAACTTTAAAATGATTTTAAATGTAATCAATCAAAAGTCAGAAATTATAATTTAAAAAAATCAAAATTCTTCATAAAAAAAAAATGGCTTTTTATTTTTTCTAATACATTTACCGTGTATATAATATATAGAGATTCTTTATTTCATTAGATTGAATATTATTTATTAGTAATTCATTTAATAAATATCTAATCGTTATTTGAAATTTATTTAATTATTATTTTAGAATTTATGATGCTTAATCCAAATTTAATTCGCAGCATGGAACATACGATCAGGACTGTCATTTAGTTGGAGGAGAGCGACCTGAACATTTTTTCAAACTTCTTATTTAAACGGATTTTAATATTTTGATTATTATTATTAATTAATGTATTATATTTGCATCCCGCCTCGTTTTTGTATTAGATATTGTATCAATATTTTTTATATTTAAAATATTTTAAAATTTTTTAATTAATTTCGAAAGAAAATTAAAAATATATTTATACAATTTTTGCTAGTATAATAAAATAAGATCTAATGAAATATATTTATTTTTATCGTCAATTCACAATGTGTCATTTATTATATTATTAATTTGTGAAATGATTACAAATTTTATGTAAAATCCATTCTCTATTCGTTTAGATCAAAAATAATATATTTAATATTTAATATATTGAATATATTTAATACATACTAGAATCAACTCTTGAATATTTTTTTAAACAAGCGGACTATGGACATCTGTATTATTTATTTTTAATGTTTTGACAAAGTCCCTTTTGTTGTTTTCTTCTTTTGTATTATGTATTGAGAAAGGTAAGTTTTGGAAAGGGCCTTTTGTTGTATTATTATTGTTTCTCCTTTTTAAGTTAACAAAATACAAATATTCATTAATTATGCTCTAATTAATCACTTGCAAGCTACGAATGTGTTATTTTATTGTATTGTCATCCAGAATACATAACTCTGAAAAGTTTCAGAGCGATTGGATGACTGGAAGTGGTCGAAATTTCGATTGCAAGATTTGATCCGAACAGATAAACAAGAAAGCAAGCTAAGAAAAACGTGATAAAAAACAGATATGGACATAGCATAATTATTTTTAATTTTATTTTATTTATAATATATATATGCAAGACCAGGCTGTGACGTCATGAATGGCTGGATGACGTCATATAATTTTAAATTAAGAAAAAACTAATAAAGATGATTTTTCTCGAGAATAAAACCAATACAAAGTGCATGATTTGTGGAGATATGTAAAAAAATCACCTCATGTGAAATTTGGTGTGAAAATAACCCTTCCCTTCCTATCGTCGATCGCTAATACTAGCACTTCCGGTTTCCGGATTTGCACCAAAAGTTGATCAATTCATCCCACTGTGATGCATTAAGTAAATATACCAAATTTCATCAAAATCCGTTGAGCCGTTCAGGCTGTACACATCTATACGGACGGACAGACATCATGCTAAAAATACTTTTTTCTGTTAAGAAAATGCATGATTCGTGGAGATATGTAAAAATCTCCAAATGTGAAATTTGGTGTGAAAACAATACCTCCCTTACTATCGTCGGTCGGTAAAAAACGAACAAATATTTAATATCTTTAGAATATGAAATGGAATGCATATTTTTTTATTTTAATTTCATTATATACTTAGAAATAATATAAGAAAAAACTTGAAAAATTGATCAGATTATCAATTTAATGGATATTTTTATTTCATTTTAGGGGAACAAACAAATATTAAACAAAATTTTGTTTATTAGTAAGTAGATTAAAAAGAAACTCATTACTGATATATAAGTATGTACTTTTATTTATAATAACATATTTTTAAAATTAAAATAAAATATTTTTCTAAAAACTCATTTCTCATTCCATCTACATACATCTATGTTTGTTTTTAAACAAAAGTATACATAAGAATACATTCTTTTTTTATTCAAATGTTATGTATTAAGACAATGAATATTTTCAACAAATAATTTTCAATTATATTATGATAATAATAATAATAATAATACAAAATAATATATACAGTATATATTAAATATGTATTATATAAGTTTGAATTATTTATTTTTAAAAATAATAATTTAAAGAGAACAAAAAAATATTTAAAAAAAATGAGAGTATGTATCTCTGTATGGTTGATCGTTCTAGGATCATGGATTATTCTTGAGTATATTTCTAAAGTGGTTATGCAAAATAATTAATTTGAAATCGTTTCTTTGTAGAGAAGAAGTTTTGTAAATGATAATCTGAATAGAAATGTATGTTAAGAATGGAATGCATTGCCTGTTACTAACCCACCCTAGTCTCCCCCCCCCCTCCTCCTCCTCCTCTATCTCTCATCACGTTTTGACTCACATGGATGACATTTAAATGCTTCGAATCCAGAAACACAGACAATCCATTCTATTGTAATAGTTTTTGTTTATTTTTATTTTTGATTACTAAACCGTGTTCAGGTGAATTAGTTCATAGTTGAATAGTAGTAGCAAAGGTTACACTTATTTGTATATATAATACAAGATTTAAAATGAAATGACAAAGAATGGTAAATCAATTCATATATAAAGATTTAGAATCAGAATGACACCAGAGAAATTAAAATGTTTGTCACTTTGGATTGGAGATTTCAATTCCTTGTGCAATGATTGTTCGATTGCTTACTTCATCGTTTCGTTATCAATTCAAGTAGGAATGTTAACAACCATTTAAGAGATTTGTCAAGTGATATTATTTCAAATAAATATTTATTTTTATATATAAGATACGTATGCAAATAATATATAAAAAAAAATGTTAAATTAATTTAAAATGATTTTTTTTCTCTAAATGTATTTTAAAAAAATAAATACAGTTATAAGATTTAGAAAATAATTTTAGATTTAAATTTGAAACATTACAAATAAATAAAAAGTTTAACCTTTTTGTTATTGTATCGAATAAAGTGACAACTCACGATCATAATTATTATTTATTTGAACATGATTAAAAAATATTATGTTGATTTTATCAGGCAAGTAAATATTTTCTTTTTATTTCACACACACAAGTATGAATACTAAAATAATACAAATACTTCTTATTCACAATATCAAGTAATCATTTTAATTAACTGATTCACATTCATATTTCATATTTCATCATTTAACACTTGAATCTAAATTGAGATCAGAAAGATTATTTTTTGAAAATCAAATTTCTATTTTTTTTTTATATTTTAATCTTCTAGTATTTATGTACTATATTTATGTAGAGATATAGATATATACACCTGCATAATATCTAGTTACTTACAAAATATTCACTATATTTATATTTTATAAAATTGAACATAACATTATCCATTGATGAGTAGAAGAATCTTAACAGATCTTATATGAAATTTCATCTTTTAGTAAAAAAATTCTTATGGTTTGTGATTGGGACTTGAAAATGGGATTATGAAATTCAAAATCGACTTGAAACAAATCGTATTTCTTAATTAATACATTAATCACTCTGTTTACTGTAATAAATATTTCTTTATTTTTATTTTTATTTCTTATACATACAGTATTACCATTTTTAATTTTGAGTAATAAAAATAAGGAAACAACATCGATTCATCTTTTATTTTAAAACGTGAAAGCCATATATAATATCTAGTCGAAAATGAAAATGTTTTTTTTTAACATTCTCTTATAATTTTTTTCTGATTCTTTCTTGTTGTGAAGATCAAGTATAAAAAATGACTTCGATCAATAATCAAATAATCTAATATTTTTTAGATGTTTTGATTTAAATCTAAGATATGAGTGTATAGGATAGAAGAGCTACTGAGAAGTGTTTTCTTTTTTAAAATAAATCATTATAAATTTCTTCAAATTTTTCTTACAAATGCGTTCAATAAGATCATTCAGAGAGGGTGGAAGTGAAAAAAGGTGGAGGGTTCCAAAGTCCCGGGAATTAAACAGGTAGGAGGGGGAAGGATGGGGACGTTTGCGTTTTCGGCATTTCGGAGACTTCAATGCATTCGACGATGCACTCAGTGAAATCCTTCAGTTCTGAAACGCAGGAGTCATTCGTCTTAATGAGATTGAATCTGAAATCATCGGCAGTTTCACTTGAAAATTCCACACATTCCACTTCGTGGAAACCCACCTGGAATCTTTCTACTTTAACTTGTTTATTATTTTTTTTTTTATATCTCTTCCCCTCCTGTCACCCTCTTTCTTCATTTTGTTTATAATTCTAATTTTTATTTAATTAAAAAAAAAACATGTCGTTTTTGTTTTGAAATCGTGAACATTTTAGAAAATATTTTTAATGTCTTTTCCTTTCAATCATTTTCCATTTAACATGAATTTCAAATCTTCGTTTTTTTTTCGAATAATTAAGCGAATTTTATATTTAACTAAAACCTGTTCATTCATTAGGATTGTGACATTACTAATAGTAAATTTGATCCATCTTTGATTCTTGTTTAAAAAACCTTTTTTAATGTATTTTTTTTTTTGGTTATTTATCATTGAAAAGTTTTATAATTAATTACATTCAAGAAATATAAAACTTAAAATATTTGTAATGATTTTAATATTAATATTTTTATGTTTTTAATTCAATTAAAAACTTACTAAAATAATGAATAACTATTTTAGTTAAATTCAAATATTTAGATAAACTATAAAAAAAATCCATTCTTATATATTAAAAAAAAGTACAATTTTTATAGTTAATAGATTTAATGAACAACTTGAATGTTACAATTGCATTACCAGGTACAAGATAGATGCTTAAGAGGAGTGAAATGTTTTCTGGAACAAACTTTCAATCTCACTAAACCCCAAACGTTACATATTAATTGTAAGTTCATTTTTGGTTATATAATATAATATATAATATAATATGTTTTTCTTTATTTTTCAGTTATAAGGATGAAGTTATTTCATAAAATAAAAAAAAAATCATTTCGATGATTAGTGTTTGCGTATTATTTAAAAATTAATAAAATTTTGATTTAATGTCCGCTTTGGGACTTTCTCTTCAAAGATTATCGATAAATTGAGATTCCAGGCTTTTTTCCCCCACACAACAAATTACATTCATTAATCGTCAGCTGCCAGCTTTTATTGCTCCCACTTATCATATCTATTAAGCAATTTGCACGAAGTAATTAGAAATAAATCATAATAATATTTTCATGTTATGATTTTTTTAGATATTATTGGATTTATCTAAAGATTAAAAATTAAAAAAAAATATTCTGAATTATATATAGGTAAAAGAATAAAAATAAAATATCATAAAAATAATTAATGTGATTAGATTAATGGGAAATTTTTAAAAAGATCGGCCTCGAGAGGCCTCTCTCGACCATGGTCAAATATTAACAGAATAATTGAACTAATGGGTAATTTATTAAATATTTAAAAACATTCCTTTTTTAATATTTTAATATAATATTAGAATACTTTAATTTATTATTATTTAAAATTAGTAGACAAAATAATCAGAACGGGATTTTAGTCGATTTCTTAAAATTAGGTGAAAACAACATGAAGAGAATTGGGGGAGTGTGTCTGAAAAACCGCAACTGAAGGAAGGATCCATGTCTTCATACAAAGGTGAAATGTAAAAGATATAATACGCTTCATATGATATTTGGAACCGACAAAGCGTTTCACCCTGAAACCCAAAATTATTGTACAATCCCATTCACCCTTCAATGAATAATAATAGTTAACATTCTTGTTTGTTTGTTTACCGATGACTAAATAAGATCAGTTTACGTAAAAGAATCGCCTTCATTCGACTAAATCCATTTTATTTTATATTTTTTTCCTCATGAAAAATAAACTATTTTTTTGAATCAGTGAAGAAGATAATCGTAGAAATTACCCTTTAAGGGTTCAGTTATTCTAAATTCTTTTGTACTGAAGAAAATAAGCATGAAATTTGTTATTTTTAATAAAGTTGGAATAAAAATTGACTATAGTAACAGTAGTCTTTAAATAATCAAAATTATTATATTTATTTATTTATTATATCTATTTATTTAATTGAATTTTTTGTTAACTATGAAAGGAGAGCCGGTTAGCACTCCCATTGACAAGGATGGAACACATATTGAGTCAACCCTTTGGATAGCAACGTAACCACATTTTTTTAATTGACTCTTCAGTGGTTTAGTTAGTGGTTAGCACGACAGTCCACCACAGTAAAGATTTTGGGTCTAGATAAATTCAATTTAATAATTATATAACCAAACTGTAAATTAACATTTGCCTTTATTACAACTTAAAAAACATATTATTTATATAAAATTTCAAAATTATTCAATAATTGGAATTTTTTTAATGAAAATTTGTTTATAAACTATCATAAATAATATAGATAATAATAACAATAAAAATAATTTAGTTAAAAAATATTATAAGGTTTTTCGCGCGTTCTTCTTATTGTAGAGTAAACCCTTGTCTCCTGATAGTATGTACAATAATAGATCAATTTCGTATGATTTGTAGTATACTCCTTCTTAAGCATTTTAATGATTACACTATAAATAATAAATTAGGTAGAAATGTACATATATTCATTAAATATCAATAGAAAAATAAATTAAATCAAACGACAATATTGTCTTGATTAAGCATGATAAGAATTCAGCAGCTGTTGTTCATTCTAATCCTTTATGATTGACATGATAATAAAAAGCAATTCAAAAAAAAAAAAAAATAAAAATAAAAAAATAATTTAAGAAGCGATAGGTATCGGCTTTTAGAGAAGAGCATGGCATCTTGACAGGGATATATATACCTCGCGTCATAGATAATATGATATATCAGCAGCCGATATCTTTGTGACAAGCATGGCTTGTCATTGAAATCCAATTCATACAAATAAATTGTGTTGAAAGATTATTTGCACTGGTCATACCATTTTTCTAGATTGGAATAAAATTTAAACTTGGAAATAAATACAAAAATTTCCAAAGAAAGAATAAATATTTCAATGATTAATAAATAATTTGATTTATTTTTATAGAATTTAATTATAAGAATTGAATGGATAAAATATATTGATTTAAAAAAATAAAATGAATTTATTTAATTAAAGTAAGAAGATAACTTCCTCAAAACTCTTGAAAAGATATATATATAAATACTTAATAAAAAGTTATCTCAATATACATGGTCATTATATCTAGAATTCGAAAATGTAGAAAAATTTAAATACTTAAGATTTGTAATCACGAAGAATAAAAATATTCGAGAAGAATTTATATAAAGCGACGTTGCAATCGAGAAACGCCTGTTATCATGCAATAAAAGGGCTTATCGCGTCAAAATTATTATCAAAGTGATAAAAATTAAAATATATAAAACAATTATTTTGCGGGTTGTATTATATGGGTGTGAGGCATGGTCTATAACAGTGGTTCTTAAACTGTGGTCCGCGGACCCCTGGGGGTCCGCGAAGCCTTTACTGGGGGTCCGCGGTCCTCGGAAAAAAATCATCGTAAAAATATATACATATATAAATATTTAAAGTTCATTGTTTAACTATATCCTCCTAGAGAATTACGGCTATAATTTAATACTATTAATAATACTATTTTATTTTATTAAATTGATAATTATGTCAATTAATTTTTTGTGAATAAATAAACATATATAAAAAACTATATATAAAATTTGAATTTTCATCCATTCATTCATTTAAAATCATTTTTCGATTGTTCCTTTAAAATAACCCCTCTTAGGGGCTCGGAAGGGGAGGCATATAAGGGAATTTTCTTTCACTTTGTTATTGGGGAAAACCAGGGGAGGGGACAGTCTTACCCGGAAAAACCCAAATTGTCAGCGTCCACTCTGGGGTTTTAAACAGTTTTAAAGCAAATGTTAATTATAAGTTCATTTCTCAACGAGTTGTATCTTTAAATTATTTTTATTAATGTTAATTATAAGTTCATTTCTCAACGAGTTGTATCTTTAAATTATTTTTATTAATTTAATTAATTATAATTAAATTATAGCTAATAATAGTTTATTATAGCTAATAATTTTTTTTAATTTTTAGTGTAATTTGCATGATCATTATTTTATAAAAACACTAAACACATTTTGCAATTTCCCAGAAAGGCTGTTTTTGAGAGTAAGTATAAGTTAGTTTTATGAATAAAAAATATTTATTTTAATAATATTTTAGAATCAAATTACGAAATTAATAATATTTTAGAATCAAATTACGAAATATATTTATTATATAAATTAATATTCATTTAAAATGATATTAAATCATTTATTTAAAATTATTTAAAACATTTATTAAAATGATTTAAAACATTCATTTAAAATGATATTAAAACATTCATTTAAAATCATATTAAAACATAGCTAGTAAATAATAATTCGTTATATTTATATTATTTTTATATTATATTTATATTATTGTAGTTCAATGTTAATAAATTACTCCATAAAATGGATCGTTGGCTACAAACTGGTTCAACACAGAAACGGAAAGAATCAGATGATGAGGCATCAACAGCAAACTCTACCAAGAAACGCAAAACTAGAAAATATTCGGATGATTATTTATCATTTGGATTTACTTATATTTGCAACAATGATGTGGAAAGACCAGTCTGCGTTCTATGTCAGGAAAGTTTATCCAATGAAAGTATGAAACCTGCTAATCTCAGACGTCATTTACAAACAAAGCACAGCGAGCATGTTAGTAAGTCTATCGAATTTTTTAAAATGAAAAAAGAAGAACTTAATTCAAGTCAGAAATTGATGGTAAAGACGGGATCTGGTGGTATGAGTAAGAAAGCAGTAATGGCATCATATGAAGTAGCTCTACTTATTGCTAAAGCAGGAAAGCCGCATAATATAGCAGAGCAATTAATTCTTCCTGCTACAAAAGTAATTACAAATATAATGTTAGGAACTAAAGCAGCAAACGATATAAATTTGATTTCATTATCAAATGATACGGTTAAGAATAGGATTGAAGACATGTCATGTAATATAAAAGAAGAATTAATATCGAGAGTGCGCAAAAGTCACTATTACTCATTACAATTGGATGAAAGTACTGATGTCACTAATAATGCCAATTTGTTAGCTTTCATTAGATATGAGTTTGAAAATCAAATACAAGAAGATGTATTGTTTTGTGATTCACTACCTTCACGAACGACAGCTAATGACATATTTAACAGTTTGAATAATTTTATAACCGAAAATGAAATAGAGTGGCCAAAATGTGTTGGAATTTGCACTGATGGTGCTCGTGCAATGTCAGGTACAAGAACTGGATTGATTGCTCTTATTAAAAATGTTGCGCCTCAGGTTGTTTGGAATCATTGCTGCATTCACAGAGAATCATTAGCAGCCAAAAATATGTCACCAGATTTGAAAAGAACATTAGACGAAGTAGTTAAAATTGTCAATTTCATTAAGGCTCGTCCACTTAATTCCAGAGTTTTTAAAATTTTGTGTGAGGAAATGGGTAGTCAACATACACATTTATTATTACATACAGATGTACGTTGGTTGTCCCGCGGGAAAGTACTCATTCGCCTTTTTGAGCTTCGAGATGAAATACGATTGTTTTTAATAGATGCGCATTTTGAACTGACCGAATGTTTCAATGATTTTATCTGGTTAGCTAAGGTGGCTTACTTGACTGATATTTTTACAAAATTGAACGAACTTAATTTGAGCCTGCAAGGTACTGTTGTAAATATATTTAAAGTTGAAGATAAAATAGAAGCAATGATTAAAAAACTCGACTTGTGGTCGAAACGCATCCAGAACGGTGTATATGAGTCTTTTCCAACTCTCAATGATTTCATAGAAAGCTCCAGTGAAAAATTGCTTAATCAAACGCGTCAATTATTTGTTGAACATTTAATTACTTTGAAAAGCAACTTCAGGAAGTATTTTTCTACTCCTGATCCTTGCAATAACTGGATCAGAGATCCATTTAATATGGAAATTACAAATGCTAAACATTTATCTGCACCTGAACAAGATATTCTCGTGGAATTATCATGTGATACAACTTATAAACTAAAATTTAACAAAACTGAATTGAGCAACTTTTGGTTACTTCTCAGGTCAGATTATCCTGCGCTTGCAAATAAAGCACTTCAACACTTGATTCCATTCTGCACAACATATTTATGCGAACAAGCTTTTTCGGTACTATTTTATATTAAGTCTAAATATAGAAACAAATTAAATGTAGAGCCGGATCTTAGATTAAAAGTTTCCAATATTAAGCCAGATATTGAGATTCTTGTTTCAAGAAAACAACTGCATACATCTCATTAAATATGTAAGTTATATTTAATGAGATAGATGCAGTTATTTTTTAAAATATTTCTTATTTAATATTTTCTGAAAAAAATTATAAAATATTTATATGAATTTAATGTAAGTACCCATTATAATTTGTGAGATTTGTTGCTATGACAATGTTTGTATTTTCTTTCTTCAATATTATAATTTCTAATAAAATGTGTTCTACAATATGCAAAAAAATCGTTATTCACCAATCACTGTTAGAGATATTCATCATATATCCTTGTCCTTATGAGATCGTAAGCCAGAAATTAATTAATAAAATGACGTAAAGTACCTAAAGTTGTGATGGGGGTCCGTCAAAAAAATTTTTTTCAAGTGGGGGTCCGTGGAGTACATAAGTTTAAGAACCTATGGTCTATAACCTTAGGAGACGAGAGTAGATTTAGAGTATTTGAGAATAAGATTCTTCGCAGCAATTATGGGCCAAAGAAAGATGAGGGGAATGGCGGAGACTGCATAACGAGGAATCGCATGACCTCTATGCATCTCCTGATATAGTTACAATTATAAAATCGAGAAGGCTGCGATGGGCAGGGCACGTGGGAAGAATGGGAGAGGAAAGAATGACGAAAAATATATCGAGTGGAAAACGTCTACTTGGAAGACCAAGGAGGCGGTGGGTGGACAATGTAGGAAGGGACGTGGGAGAGATGAGAAAAGGGAGGGTTGTGACTCAGAATAGGGATACTTGGAGAAATGTGGTTGCTGCCACCAAGAACTTTCGATTTCCGTAGAGCCACAAAGATAGATAGACAGGGTCATTATAAAAGAATGGTTCAGTTTAGAATATGATTTAAATGAAAACAGAATTACTTAGAGTTTTTTTTTTTTTAAATTTGTCGAATCAAACAGTTTTTCTTTTACATAATTAATAAATCTCAATATATTCTACAAATGTCCAAACTATACTCAACTTCTCTCCAAAAATTAGTTAACATTTCTTCTTTAATGTTTGTCAATGTTTCATTAAACCTGTTTTTTAAATGTCTCAGGTTGCGAATTAATTTGTGTAAAAACAACGTTTTTGATTTACCTCCACAAGAAAAACCGCAAGGTGTGGTGTTAGTCACAGACGCTTTGAATTGAAAATTTGGAGATCTATGCTCAGACCTCCAGAGGGTCAGGAACTGACACCTTGCAATTTTTTGTAAAGCTATAGTAACGGAAAAATGTTATCGCCATGTGGGCGTTGTTGTCGGGCAATAAACTGATTGAGAATGCCCATACCCATAGTCTGCCAAAAATTGCCCTAATAGTGATAACATTATTCCGTTACTAAACATCAAAAGCGTTGTTTATAAATAAAAAATTCGCGACCTAAACCACTTAAAAATAAAGACACTGATACATCTATAAAGTAATCATTTGATGGGAGCGAATAAGAATAAGAAAGAATAAAAAAATAAAACTTGAATTTTTCTAGTCTCATGTGAATCCCTTTCACTCTTTTTTTTTTGTAATCTGCCTTAATAGAGGAAGAGGCGATTTCGATAATCGGTTACTAGATCCTTACAACCAACACAACCTACTACTCTATCCTTCCATTACTTTCTCTTTATAAAATAATCATAAAGCATAGGGAATATTTTTATTACTGATTTGAAATATATATACGTAGATTTACGTGTATATTCTTATTCAATGCGTTCATAAACAATTTAACAATAAATAGTTCAGCTGTTTTTCGTTATTTTTATCATTCTATTCAGTGAGTGTGTCCCCAATTTTAACGGTAAGGCGAGTATATTTTTTTACCTGAAAAAAAGTGACCTGAAAGTCTAAAGAGACATTTTAAATGAAAACCTACCATTGACAGGGCGCTTTATAATTATCCATGTGGCCCTATACAATTTCAGCCTGCCACAAAACACTATAATAAATTCTGATATATTTTGTGTATAGCAAAAATTAAACGAAATTCCATCATAATGGCGTACACTGCAATTAACTTTTAAATAGCGTTTGCGATTTAATTATAATGCCACCCTTATGTGCAATTATATGCTGGGAGAGAGAGGGAAAAAAATCTAAAGAATATAATTGTGGGTAGTTTTAATTTTTGTTTTTTTTTTCTTGAGCCCTGAGGGTTCTTTTAGGCGCCTTTGATGAATCGTTAGAACGCCACGCGACTTTGCCAATTTTACACTTGGCAAATAATATTGATTAAACTCACAAATACAATTTTCTACTTGATTATTGTTTGACTTTCTCTTTTCACACATATTTTTATGGGAGGGGATGATAATGGAATTGTTTTTTTCTTTTTTTTTTTGTAATTGGTCAATGTAGCGTCCAAAAGTCTGACTAAACTACGTTTAAAGAAAAATCTTAGAAAATTGTTAAATAATAATTGTTTATAAAACTTTACAAAAAAAAAAAATAAAATCAAAATAATTTAATTGTCCTTTTAAATCTATTAGGTAGTTATGAAATATTTATCTAATAAATAAAATAATAATAATTTTTATAAAAATTAATTAATAAAATAGGCTATGTTTGAAGGTATGACTTAATTTATCAAAAAAATATATATTTTTTTACGGATTATCAACTACGCCTCTACCCAATTATTCTTTAACTAAAGAAATATATTTTTTTTTGCTCACACTACATTCAATGTCATGTGAACTATCGTCAGTTACACATTCATTATTCAATTGGATATATCAATTACTTAAGTAGATCAATATTTTATTTAAGTGTGATTGAATTCTTTTCCTGTTTTTTCTGTCTCTCTCTTCTCACACACTCTTCTTTTTGAATTTACCTACTTCAATATAATTTATAAAGAAAAGAAAGTAAAGCGGATATTCATCTAATTTTCATGTTGTTTTGCTGCATCTCAATAATAATATAATAATTACTATATTTGACATTATTTTACAGTTTAATTATATTGTAATAATCATCATTATCTTATTTATTTATCGGTTATTAACTTGTTTCTAGACTTCAATCCAATGTTTTGTTATTGATTTTCTTAAATAAAAATAAATAAATATATATTAATATTGACGACCTATTGATCAGTGGTGTATTGGGAGGAGAACGTGGGGGAACGACGTTCCCTTACCTTTTTTCAAAACCGGAGTTCAGTACTTTTTCATGTCCCGACAACTAAAATCTACTGTCAGAATTACTTTTTTCGTGTTCATTAATATTTTGTGTATAGTAAAAATAAGAAAAAACAAAAACTTATATGGAAAAAATAGTTTGATTAAAATAGGACTTTTTTGGTTCCAACTATGCGTTCCCTTACTTCTTATTTTAGCAATACATCACTACTATTGATTAAATATTTTAATTAAAAAACAAACCATTACAATTATTTTACCTAAAAATAAGATTTATACAAATCATTTTTATTTTCATCAAAGAAAACCACAAATATGAATGAATTTCATAAAAAAATTATTTATTTTTTCATATCAGAACAATAAGATATCGATCTATTTAATAAAAGATACAATTCTTACTTGTTTTTATATATAATGAAAATATTAGATTAGATCAAATAAAAAAGATAATTGAATTTTTATTTATAAAATATCTATAAATCATTGTTTCAATTGTAGTTGAACAATTTAGATTTATCACACAAGATACTATTTTCAATGATTAATTAACCAAAAAAAAAAAAAAAATTCTATTGAAATAATTAATGAATTATAATATAATACATGTCTATGTAAAAAAAAAATAAAATTATATTTGAAAATAATTATTTATTAATTGAATTATATCTTTTCAAGTTAATTATTATTTCAAAACAAAAACAGAAATACATAAATATAGAAAAAAAAAAAGAAATTAACCTGAGAAAAACAAAAGGGAAGTAGAATTAAGTTTTAGGTGCAATTTAAATAAAAAGAACCGCAAACAAAACTGTAATTAAGACAATATGTAATTAGTTCTTGGTAGACCAATCATTAAATTCCTCACCCCACCTTGACTCCAACAAAATCTTTAAATCGCAAAAGATTGATAGATCGTTTGTAGTTAAGGATAAATGTATAAGTATTTTAATCGTTGTTAATAATTCATTTTTACAGAAATTTTAAAATTTTTCTTATTTAATTTTTACTCTTTTTTTTAAAAGGTAAAATAATTATTTGTTTCAGTGAAAATTATATATAATTTGTGATTAAAAGGAAAATATGAAGAGAGAAGGAGAAAGAGGGAGGAGGGGTATAAGATACGGGGATTGAGAAAAAGGTTAACTATTACTTATTAATTTTAGCAGTCCCTTAAGGGCTTTTAAATATTTTTAGTATCATAAGGAGAATTAGCTAGTATTTTGCAAAATATTTTAATTAATTTATTTATCTTATTTATAACATATATGTATATTCTCACAAAAAATTATTCCCATTAAAAATTTAATGAATCGTTGAACAATTTTTAAAATGTTTTTCTTGTTATCATACTTACTAATACCACTTAACTTACCATTAGGGAAATTTATAAATTGATTTATTTTAAATGAGTAGTATAGCAAGAAGAAATGAAATAAAGTAACTCTTCTCAAGCAAATTTATAGTTGTGGAATAAAATATAAATGGATTTATTTTTATTTTTTTAGTTATTAATTTATTTAATTAATTATTTGATAAAAATGAATTACATTTTATTCTTATGTTCTAAGTACAGTTATATTTTTAAATAATATTTATTTAATTGATTTATTTTAGAGAATTTTGAGATTAAAAAAAAATCATATTAAAAGTCTTATTATTATTATTATTATTATTACTAATAGTCAAAGTAGTATTTTTATAGTATTTTATTGTATTTACTTATTATAATTACTTCATATTGGATGTTTTTAATAATAGAAATATTTATTAGAAAGTAAGTTCTCATACAAAATATTACACTTACAATTATAATTATTATGATTATCTCTATAATAATTGAATTATCAATGTAAACTCTTTTCTTCTATTTAGAATATTGTCATCTCAATTGATTACAATAACTCGTTCTTTTTACAATTCTAATCAATAATAAGTGTTTATTTATTTATTTTTATTTTAAAAAATATAATTATAGAATTGCTATATAAACAACAAAATTATTTTTTATAAAATAAATTTTAGTTAAAACATCATTTATGCAAAAATTGAAATGTAGGCCAAGCAGCATTTATCGCCAATTTGTTCAATTAGATACAGTTTTTTTTTTTAATGAATTGAATAGATCGTGTAGCCGGCGGGTTACAATTTGAAATCCAATCTACAATTCAGGCAACCATTTCCTTTATTATTTGAATTAAAGATGCTACTTTTATAATTATAATCATTTTTCTAATACCCATCACTTTAAACAAGTTTTATTCTGTTCTATATTATTAATCAACTACTTATATAAAAAGATTTAATATATACTTGGTAATATTTTATTTTTTAAACTATCACTTATTTATATATAATGTTTAATAGATTATACTTTGTCTCTTGTCTTGATATGTTCGAAATACAGGATCTAATAAATTTTCACCATAATAAAGCAATTGACCGAATAACCGCTTGGGAATATAAACGAATATTTTATTAATCACGTAGGTGAAATAGGAACTGGAATAAATAAATAGTCAAAACTCAGAACAAATTTATTCATCTATTATAAATTCTATATTCTATAAAATATTATATTATTATTAATTATATGTATATCTTTACAATTAAACGACTACGCAAACCTAAATTCCTTCTAAACGAATTTATGGATCTTAATGGTTCGGGTATCATTAGAACCGCCATGACCCACGGATAAGGTACAAGGTTGAAAATTTCAAAAAGGTAATCCGTTACAAAGTTATGGGCAGAAAAACTGACCCAAATGCATGTGGTGCCTCTGGTGGCTCAGTTAAGAAGGTGACACTCAAAATAAAATTATTAATTCTAGAAATTTCCATACATAGAATGTTTATAATATTCTAATATTCTATAAAATTAAAAGTAAAATTAAATTAAATTTAATATTACTCCTAATTGATTAATATTTTCTAAAACAATATAAGTAATATTGTTTATATTTAAATTTATATTTTGAAAATAGTACAATTTGCAAATTTGAGTGAAAACGAAGATAAAATGAGAGAAAAAATATACTGATTGAATTAAAATGAATTAAAACCTTTCGCCTTCTTAAATTACTATATATTACATCGTGGGACAGGGGGCAGAGGCCTTCGGTGCTCTAAGAAGTTAGTATTTATTAAAAATATTTATTAAGATTAAATAATTTTCATTTTTGAATTGGACTTGAAAGAAATTATTTACAGAAAGATTAAAAAGAATTTACAAAAAAAAGAAAAAAATATTTCTATCAAGTCATCATATCGCAAGTTTATTACAATATTAACTGATTAATTAATTAATTGATTGGGTCATTTAAAACAATATTTTCAATATAATTTACTATAATTATACCATTTCTATTTGTTAGTTTCCGGAAGCCGCAGAGGAAGGTTTAAATCATTTTATTATTAATATAACTATATTATTTTTTATCTCATTAAATTAACTAATTAATTTTATTATTTAGATTTTATGTTGAATGTTTTTCAGAGTTTTTGTCAAATTTTTTAATTTAAAAAAAAAAAAATTATGAAATAATAAATTTACATCTATCTCGTTTAAATTGATTTCCTTGTACCTTATACTAATAACATATATGTATTACATAAAAATTAAATTTTGTAATTAAATTTATTTAAATTTAAATTTGTGCATTTGAAAACATCTTTTCATAGATATTTATGATTTATAATTTTGAAAAAAATATATATTTTTTTTAATATTCTATTTTACAAAATATACATAATCTATGTCTTTATAAATAAATAAATATGAATGAATATAAGATGTCCTTTACCTGATAAGATAAAAGACAAAAATATTATATTCTAGTATTGATAATATTGATTTTATGTTGTTGTTTTTCTCAAAAATATAAATATATTAAAAAATGTCTACATTTTTTTTCCCTGATGAGGGAGGGGGAAAGGATTATTTATTTTCTACTATATCCTTTTTCAATTATTAAAATAAATAAGAACATAATTTCCTATGGAAATTTCTCAAAATAATGATTTCTTTCCAATGTGTCTTAATATCGTCTTTTTAAATGTGAATAAATTTGTATATTATATACCATCAACACTCCCATTCATTAATAACATAATTAAACACTCTGGCCCAGTTTAATAACAATATCTCGACAGATCAACTCTGAAACAAAAATATTATAATATTATTATATAAAATAAAAAATACATGACACAATCATAATATACTTACTTATTATTAAATGGCCCAATTTCATTTTGATTATAAATTGTTTATTTTTTTTTTTTTTTTTTGACTTTCGCACGAGGAGTTGTTTTATCTCGTATTAGAAATAATGAATTTGTACATCCGTTTCCTGTCCAAATTCATTGATGAAAGTGTGAAAGAGAGAGCGAAAGAGAGCCAAGCGAAAACAAATAGACTATAATCGCAATCTGTGGGCCGCCACCATCCAGACAGTTGCCTTCCGGCTCTTTGCCACCTGTCTTCTTTATTTGAATGAAAACAATAACCACTTTTCATTGGAATCATTTGCATTTGGACGAACCCGGCGTCGGTCCTCTCCATCTGAAACCTTCTGAATTTATAAGAGCCTATTGTCTTTGTGTGTTGTTATTTTTGTTATTGTTGTTGTTGTTGTTGTTGTTTTTTTGTTTTTAGATGGGCTAAAAATTATCACCTTCTTAAATATACTATTAGATTGTTTGATAAGTTAATAGATGAAAAGGAAATTATCATTTAATGAAAAGATGAAAGAAAAATTAATACATCGAAATATTAATGGGACATATATATTTGAAATCTTTCTTGGCTATTCTTTAAAAAAAAACTTGGTAAATAATTAAGTTTAAGCATAATTCTTTAGCAAAAATAAAATAAATTTTAAACGTTAAGTATTTAGTAAATGGAGCAAAATTTTAATTAACGATATATGTTCCGTAAATGAAAATTAAACTTTTACTATAAAACTTAACAAGATACGAATTCGGTTGTTACATAACATCATGGTAGGTAAACTTACTTCTTCTCCATGTCCATAAAACAAATTTATTATCAATTAACTTGAAACTAATTTTATCAGATGATTTTATTAAAATAAATATATTTTTATTAGATTATATTTTGTAAAATAAAATTAAACTATAAATGTAGATATATTACAATCATTACAAATCGATAATTCTTTTATTTTCATAAATATGATCAATAACTTTTTTTTTTTGATTTTTCTTATATCAAACGATAAGATTTTGAAGTTTAAAGTAGATAATAAATAATAATGATAATAGACATATTCATTTCAAGATTTAAAGCCCTGATATGTTTCAAAATATTTACAAACTTAATTGCTTTATCTTTTTTATATAATAATTTCAATATTTTTTTAACAAAAATGTAATTTTTCATCATATACATAATTTGTTTTCCATATTTTTAATTCTACAAATCAGAAATTTTAAAAAAATATATGGCCCATTAGCTCAGTTGGTTAGAGCGTCGTGCTAATAACGCGAAGGTCGTGGGTTCGATCCCCCCATGGGCCAAAATTTTTTTTCATTTCCGAGATTTAACTAATTTTATGTATAAAAATTAAAAAAATAAAATATTAAGGTCATAATAGAAAAAAAAAATGAATTTCTGGGAATTTTATTAATTCTGTGTGTGAGTGAACACTATAGCTTATATAATCTAATTAATCTGATGATTAACAAAAATGTAATTTTTCATCATATACATAATTTGTTTTCCATATTTTTAATTCTACAAATCAGAAATTTTAAAAAAATATATGGCCCATTAGCTCAGTTGGTTAGAGCGTCGTGCTAATAACGCGAAGGTCGTGGGTTCGATCCCCCCATGGGCCAAAATTTTTTTCATTTTCGAGATCTAACTAATTTTATGTATAAAAATAAAAAAAATAAAATATTAAGGTCATAATAGAAAAAAAATGAATTTCTGGGGATTTTATTAATTCTGTGTGTGAGTGAACACTATAGCTTAATATAATCTAATTAATCTGATGACAACTTAATTAAAAATTCAATTTAATGAAATCATTTAGATACATATTATACACAAATTTTTAAAAATAAATAAACTTTTCAACTATTTAAATATATAAAATGATGTTTTTTTTTGTAATTTTTAAAAATCTTTATGTTCATTTAAGATTAATGTTTTTATTTAAGAAAACGATTAATTTATTACATCTTTAGTTTTTTTATTTTATTTTTGATGTCTTTACATTAAGAGAAGAAAACACTGTTGCATTGAATCCATTTTTGGTTATCTCTCTTTCTCTTTTTCAATTCAATTGAAATTTAAATAAAAAGATTAAAAAAAAAAATTGATAGACATCTTGTAAATGCTGTGTGGACGATTCAAGATTTCACCTATTGAATTGTTTTTTATTTTTATTTTATTTTATTTTTTTTTTTTTATATTCTACACTTTAAATTTCTGATTGTGAAATTTTATCTAATTAAATTTCTATATTGATGATAAGTAAAGTGTAATAAATTATGCAAAATGCCTCAAAGGGATACAATAAAAATTTCACTAATTAATACAATTTGCATTAGTACAGATGGTTTGTTGTCTCTTTCACATATGTTTAGTTTTGTGTATGTGCATGATGTGCCAATCTGTAATATCATTTAATTATTTTTACTCTGTCAAACCACTGTCGAATAGACGAAATCCCGTCCTCCATACTTCACATGTCCTTGTTTCATCAGCCAAATGGAGATCCATTAATTACATAGACTCATTTATGGATTGCCATTCCCAGTTCCACTCCCTCGTCCCTTGCCTTCCCTGAGATGTCCACTGCAGTTGAAAATCATTTTTTTTTTCTTTGGAGAAAGGCTATTATTACTTCACCTTCTTCCCATTGGCACCTGTATTAACGAATTTCAAATAAATAAAAAGATTTGGAATCAAGTCTGGTAAAATGTCTGTTCGTTTGTATGTCTTTCTGCCATTCAATTCAATTGTTTTTGTTTATCAACATTAATTAGATCAACCAAGGGAGAAGAATTGTGAATGACCTTTCCAATAACCGGTTAACAATTGAGTAAAAAAATTCATTCAAGATAAATCAGCCATCACATTTATAAATACAATAATATAGATAAATTTTAGTGGATTGTGATGATTTAATAGTATGCAAAAAATTACGAAATCAAACATAAATTAAAAGATTATAAAAGTGAAAGGGGAAAAGAAAGAGAAAGACGAACTGTGACGAGAGACTTTAACGACTGTGAAAAACATTTATAAAAAAAAACACCTGTTCAATTGGATACATTTTCTATTTATTGTAATATTGGAAATAATAATAATTTTCATCAAAGTTAAAAGATATTGATTCACTTTTTTATGAAAAAGTTGTTTATTATAAATTTTACTTAAAAAAAATGTTAAAAACTTCACATTTCAAATTTAAATAAAAAATATTCTACATATATATATTTCAAATTTGAAATGAAATTTAAATCTTTTATTTGAAGTAAAAACAAAAATTAATGAAATTAAATTAAATAAATAAAAATTACTGAATTTAAGTATTAATTTAATTAATTACGTTGTGAAAATTTTGTTGGATACTTATAGAGATCAGGATAGGGACACTTGGAGAAATGTTGTTGCAGCGGCAAAGAACTTTAGAGTACCATAGAGCCACAGAGATAGTTAAATATATATTATAAATTAATATAAAAAAAATTAAAATTTAAAGGTTTTTTCATATGTAAAATATCTTTTTTTTTTTTTAATATAACATTACTAATATTGTTTTATTGTAAATGTAAATATACATAAGAGAAAGTACTAGGTATATAAACTATTTCCGAAGATGCTTAAATAAAAGTAACAAGTAAGTACACATATGTTTTTTCTTTTGAAATGTCATCCTTGGTATTTAACATTTAAATAAATAATAAAATATATACTTATACTAAATTATGAGTTTAGTAAAAGAGAAAAATTTTAATTTCATATACTCACCATCTCCTTTTCATTTCCATTGTTATTCCTCAGATGAATTCAATCAGATAAATTGTTTTCTATCTTCCATATTGGAATGAAATTCTAATCCAAAAGGGAAACTGGAAACTGGTATTGAATTCGTGTCTTTTTACACCAACACTATACTTTGCAATTAAAAATAAATAACTATATTCTTAGACATTCATTTTTTTCTTATAGAATATACTCTTATATATATATATATAAAGGCAAACAAGTTAAAACAGATCCCCCTTTACAATTAATCCTATTTGTCAAGATGGTTGACATTTTCGGAATTGGCTCGCTCTATACGGGTTTAATGTAACCTTACGTAAATGGGGAAGGTAAAGTAAAAATAAGCAAGTAGTATATACCATGTGTGTGAGGAAACAAGAAAAAATGTCAACGAGTAAGTTTTCTGTTTCGAGCTACTTTCAGTCAACGTCGCTTTCTTTCTTCTTCTCTTTCAACATGATGTTTGTTTGCTAGATTACCTGCCAATAAACTCCAATTATTGATAAATATATTGATAGATTGTTTTTATTTCCACTTGCCATATATAGATCATAGAAATATTTATATAGCCTATCAAAATGGTTATTTTTAGTGAGAAGAATAATATAAAACTGTCCTGAATCCATCCATCAATTTGTCAGAAATCAGAATAAAGAAAGAAAATATAATTAGACCACCGGTTTTATATATATATATATATATATAAATTCATTCGTATATAAAACTGGACCACCTGATTTGATAATCCAATCAATTACCGTTAGAATAATAGGTATACGTATATTGGCATTTTTTATAAGGAAAATTTAATCTGACTAGACTTAAATTTTAATTCTATTTTTTTTTTATATATAAATATAATGTTAAGTATTCTTATATTATATAATAAACTATATAAAAAAATTTATTTTTATTATTTTACAAATAAAATAATTATATATCGCATATACATATAATTATTTTATTAATATAAAATTCGAATAATACAATAAAATTTTATAACAAAGTATTTAAATGAATTATAAAAGAAAGTAATAAGTAATATTAAATACTCAATTAAGAATGTTATAATAGGTTATAAAACCATTAAAATTTAAATCTTTCACTCAAATACGAAGAAAGTTCATACATCAAATATTTTAACTGAATTCTAAATGAAAATGAAAATTTATATAGATTTTAAAATAAAAGTAATTTTTCCTTGAAAGTGAGTGTGTGATTGATATTAAATAAAAAAAATATTACATTATTATATATTAGATATTACAATAGATATAAGTGGTTAGTAATAAGTAGAGAGCGCAAAAAAAGGATAATTTTTTTAATAAAAAGGCTGTAAAAAGGCTATTTTTTTCAAAAATTTTCCAAAAAAATCGGGAGTGTCCTCCCGCATATAAATAGGTAATTAGGTTATTATTATTATGTTTTAACAACAATAAAAATAAACAAACTAATTAATTTAAATTACAAAGTAAAATGGTTTAACACTATTATATATATTTATAATTTACACCTAACGCTACTTGTATAGGTAAAATGTTACATCCGGTAGTCAGATCATGATGAAATTTCGTATCTGAATATTTTTTATATTTTTAAATCTATATACAAAATATGAAGCAAATATCTCGAAGCAAAATGGTACTTTACTTGAAAGGTAAACGCAACCAGTGTAGGCAAAGAACCACTTCCGGTTAACCGATTTTGATGAAATTTTGAAAGAAATCTACAAACTGTGAATAATATTGGTGGAAAAAAATTTCGAAGTCCTTGCTTGATTAGTTTCTGAGTAAATTTGCTCACAGACATTACAAACATACATACATACATACATACACACACACAGACATAATTCGAAAAATGGTATTTTCCGACTCAGGGAGGTCTAAAACGTCAAGATCTATCGAAATCTCGAAGTCGAAATTTTTGACGATTCCAATACTTCCCTTATACAAAGTATGAGGGAAAGTAAAAATAGTATTTAAACATTAACAAATTTTACTTATATTAACGAATATCAAATAATTTTTAAAGAAATATATTTTAATAATTTATAAATATAATATTTTTACTTTATTATTATTTTATGAAATAAAATATAAACAAAACATAATTATTATAACTGTTCTCTCTCAGATGTTCCATCATCCATATTTATAAAGAAATTGCACACAAAATACATTTGAAGATTTCGAATTGTGAAATTTATTCGGCGATTGGTCAGAATATTTTTATAAATAGAAAAGGACTTCTCAACATCACAAGAAGTGAGAGGTGCAAATTTCAGACATAATTTCACTATTTTTCAGTATATTTGTGACTAAGTGGTTTGGCTCAATATTTATACCACTTAGTATATCGCATGATTGTCTCATAAAATCTAAACCCATATTATTCTCCAACACTTTGGAAATCTTTGTTTGAACTATATCGGCGCGGGGTCCGACAGTTTTCTCAATTTTTTTTTTTTACACTATTTAAGTGAATCGTGTAAGCTTAATTTGGGATCTTCAAGTTCTTTTAACTTAGTGGCGATGAAGAAGTTAGAAGAAACACAAATCAAATCAAGGGGTAGCTGAGAATTTAGTATTAGTAAGTAGTTTTTTTTGCCCAGAGTATCAGAACTTTTATAAATTAAAGAAATAATAAAAGGTTGCCTTATGCTTGTAAAATAAACTTTTATTATATAAAGAGATTATACTGTAGTTTTGAGGACTTAGTCTTAAAGACTGATGAAGAGAACAAATTCCTCTAAACTATAGTCCTTTAATATAAATTAAAAATATATTGTTTGTAAATTGTAACAAGAGTAATAAAAAAATAGACTGTCGATAGTGTTTTTTATTGACACAAGACTAAATCATAGATAAGACCAAATGTATAAACAGGTTTAAACTAAATAATATATAATCTGAATATTGCAGAATTCAATCAAACTTTACTGCTGTCTGGTGTTGAATAATATCAACTATATGAAATTTTCGCGAAAATCCACTTCTCCACACCCTCTCTATTACTTCGACTCTTGTTTTTAATATAATATTTTTAATTTCTAAAGGAAATTCAAAATTATATTTACTTAAAATGTCAAATTGCAAGAGTTGGATTGTTTATGAATTTGCAAAAAAATTGAAAATGACTGAAAAAAAATTTTTTGTTGCAAAAAAATGCAAAAAAAGCAAAAAATGTAAAAAAAAAAATGCCAAAAAGGCGTTTTTTAAAATCTACTTGATTTTTATAGATCGGAGGGGATGTATAAAAAAATCTTGAAAAGGCTCAAATTTTAAAAAAGGCAAATGCCTTTTTTTGCGCTCTCTAGTAATAAGTTTAAAAGATTAATTTAAAATTATAAAACTATTATTATCTAATTTGTTTTACTTTATATCTATAGATGTGAGGTATGGTCCATGATGTTAGAGGACAAGATGTCAAAAAAAAAACATTCTTGGAAATGTTATATAATATATAATACTATTGATGTTTATCAACATTTTATTTCTAGGACAAATTGATCAGTTGCTGTTTTTAACAATAAGTCTTACAAAATAAAAAATTAATCATAAAACAAAAATCTAATATAAATTAATAGTAGCTCCCATTATGACTGATTTCACGAAAGTAGTAGAAATATTCGTTAAAATTGCTTTACTGTTGAATGTTTGTTTTTTTTATTTCTTTAATTTTATTTATTTATAAATTAATAACAAATTTTATTTAGAAAGTTTAAAAACAAAACAATATATTATTGTATTATATTATTAATTGTGCAATAGAACAATTAGTAGTTGGGAGAAGACTTACAGTTTACAGTTTAACCCTTTATTATTTTCATTGATTAGATTGGCATTCTTTCCACTTTTTAACACAAAAAGTGACAAGGCAAATAATAGAAAATTTCATTATTAACAGAAAATAAATACCATTTTTCATATTAATATAAATGTCCTCTAAAATTTATTTTTTCTTAAAGAAAATTAATTAATTCATGTATTAATAGGTACTGACACATTTCATCAATATATATTTATTTTTTTTTTTTTATTTATTAAAAATAATTTTTGATTTATAATTTTTTTACAATTCTAATCAATATTTATAGTTTATATTATATTTATTCAAATACAAAACACAATATTCTTTTTTATATTTAATAATATTATACAATCGTTACAGAAGGCGAATGTATATAATTATATATATATATATTTAGTTTGTTCTTTGTCCTTTCTAATAAATACAGTCATAAGATTTTTGAAAAGTCATTTTCTAATTGAATTTGTTCATAAAGAGAGAGAGTGTGTGTGAGGGGGCGGGGGAGAGGGTTAGTTGACTTCTCTGCCCACTACCACTTGAATGCATTGGTGTGTATCGATGTAAATACTTCTGAGCATCGCTTTTGAGGTTATGATAACTCAATTTGAATATATTACATAAAGTGAAATCTTCGGTGCCACCACCGATGTTCATATGGCGCAAGGCTCCCTCCATTCTGTTTTAGGAAAAACTGGAATCCGATTACAAACGAATAAGGACGTGAGCCAGGATCGATTCAGTAAAAGACCTGACTAGAGTTTACAAGTTACGAGGCATCGAACTGTCGATCCAGTGGAGAAATGCAAGATAAACATACGGCTCATCAAACGTGGATAGAAAGCATATCTTATTATTAGATATAGCTCATTGCCGGTTGTAAATAAAGCACAGAAAAAAAAAGAAATTAATTTAATCTCAGCCATGGAAGGAAAACATTAGAAAAAAATAAATTTTTAAATTAAACGAATTATTTGAATTATCACATTTTTTTTTAGAAAAATAAATAAATTAAATGAACACAAATAAACTTGAAAAAGAAGATTCAATTGATTTATTTCAATAAAAACAATTCATATTCTCTCCAGCAAAAAATCCTTATGATGAAAACACAAATTTAATTATAATAAGTTGACCTATGACCAGGTCCGAACCGACCGACGGTTTGAAGTAAATTAATTTCCAGCTACAGAAACAATTTCAAATAATTTTAATATATCTATTAATGTAATAAAAAACATATAGGCATATAACATAAATATTATAACATATATTTTATTTTGTTTATAATAGATATGTAAGACCAGGCTGTGATGTCATGAATGGCTGGATGACGTCATATAATTTTAAATTATGAAAAAACTAATAAAGATGATTTTTCTAATACTACCACTTCCGGTTTCCGGATTTTCACCAAAAGTTGATCAATTCATCATACTGATGCATTAAGTAAATATACCAAATTTCATCAAAATCCGTTGAGCCGTTCAAGCTGTACACATCTAAATATACGGACGGACGGACAGACATCGTGCTAAAAATACTTTTTTCTGTTAAGAAAATGCATGATTCGTGGAGATATGTAAAAATCTCCACATATTAAATTTGGTGTGAAAAAAATACCTCCCTTACTATCGTCGGCCGGTAAAAATTAAACCATCGAATACAATAATTAAAAATATGTTACAAGTATAGAGATGGATTTAATAAATTTGCAATGTATAAAATCATATCAAGAGGGTGTTTATATAAGTAAAAAAAAAGGTATTAATAAATAGTTAAATTTTAGTACCAATCTCTTGACAGCTTTAAACCTTAATGCATTTTTTTGAAAACTAAAAAAAATTATAATTTTTATAAAATATTTATAGATTGAATATTTTATTATATTTAAAGATAAAATCTATCTATCTGTGGCTCTTCGAAACTTAAAAGTTCTCAAAGTATCCCTATCCTGAGCTAAAACCATCCATCTCTTACCCTCTCCAATTTCTCTCACGTCCCTTCCTACATTGTCCACCCACCGCGTCCTTGAACTCCCAAGCCGACCTTTCCCAATAGATCTCCCCACCATTATATTTTACGCCATTCTTTCCTCTCCCATTCCAGCCTTCTCGATTTTCTAACCCTAACTATGTCTGGAGATGCATAGAGGTCGTGCAATTCCTCATTCTTCTTTCTTTGACCCATAAATGCTGCGAGGATTTAAAGCCAAAAACAACAGATAAACAAAGTTCCAATAGTATAGTAATGAACTTAAGAAATTTAAGTACACAGAAATTAGAAATTTAACAATAATATGTACTTCAAGTATAAAACTTTAGATTAAATAGACTAAATGTTCAAAAAACAAACAAAAAAAAAGAAAATTTTTATAGTATATAAATAAAGTAGAAAATTAATTTTTTATTAAAATGAAAAAATGAAACATTTCAATTTTTTTTTATTTATAACTAATATGAATAAATATAAATTTATAATTAAAAATTCGTAAAATTGATAAATTTTGTTAAAATTTGTAATTTTTTCTTACAATACTAATAATTTAAATTTTTCAAATTTTAATTCTTTAAGAGAATGTAGAGATCAAGGTTCCTTTTTTTAGGTGATGGAATTGTCTATGAATGTTTGTCGTACGATTCCCGACGAAAGCGTCGAATGAATTTTGCAATCGTCCTGCGATCCGCCAACACTTGTTCGCGTCCTCGTGGTGCCGCCCACCACAGCGGCTTGCGAAAGCATCCCGATGAACAACAAGAAAGAGGAACCTTCGTGGAGACGATCTTGAAAAAAAAATATTCTTTTGTCTTCTCCCCTCAATTACGGTGACGCCTATTTACAATCCAAGCATTAATGGCAGGCACCCACCACAACGAATACTTTAATTTTTACGACAAACGATTGAATTCATTGGTAATTTTTGTTCTTGTATTGTATTTGTCTAAAGACCTAAGATGTAATCAAAACCAACAATTCAAGGTTGAAAACTTTTCTTTTTCAAAAGAATACAAATTAATTTTATTTTTTTCTTTTATTCTATCTCGTATTTTAAATTTATATTTAATATAAAATCGAATTTAAAATAAAATATTGACTAATCAATTAATTTATGTGTGTGTGTTTGTGTGTATCTGCGCAACTCCCAGTTTTAATCTGGTTTTCTTAAATATTTTTGTTTCAAATTTACTGTATTATTTTTTAACACAAACAAAAAATATTTTAATTCAATAATTTCTACTCTGTATTACAGTAATCGCTCCTTCTTCATATAATATCCCTCTCACCTAATTATCTAACTATATCTTCCCTTTTAATTCCCTCTTGTGTAATTTTTCAATTATATCATTTATAATGTATGTGTAGTCTATTGTTATATTTTCTTTAGATGCCTCAAATAAAGAAGATGTAGAATTTGATGTATTGATGGAAGTCAAGTTAAAAAAAAAAGATTAATTTTAGTCGCAAATTATAGAAATTAAAAATTCGGCCTTAATGGATTGCGCCTTTACTGGTGGATTCGAAAATAAACATTTCAACTTGGAAGACTCCAGGTCTTTTTAATTATGTTATGTTATGTTATATTATAGGATTATGTTATAGGCAGCCATCTTAAGAGCGTTTTGTATTAGGTACTGAAAAAAGTAATTTACGTTTTTAATGATTAATTTCAAAACGACATAACTTTTTTGAAAATAATTTTTATTCAACAAAATAGTCACCACTTGAATCAACAATTTTTTGCCAACGTTCAACAAGCAAGTTCATTCCACGAGAAAAAAATTCTGGGCTCTTGGAGCTAAAGAAAGCATCAATTTCATTTTTGACTTCTTCTTCAAAATTGAACCGTTTATTGCGTAAAAAATTAGACAAAGACAAAAACAAATAATAATCACACGGAGAAATATCTGGGCTATAAGGTGGGTGAGGTAGAACTTCCCATTTAACGCTTTGAAGCTTTCATTGTGTTTCTGCTGCGATTGTCATGCAGAAGCAAAACACCTTTTCTATTGACTAAAGAAGGCCGTCTTTCAGGAAGTTTTTCATGAACTTTGTCAATTTGCGAGCAGTAGACAATTGCATTTATCGTTTGACCTCGTGGTAAGTAGTCAATTTGTAAGATTCCACGCGCAGTCCACCAGTCCACAGTCATCAAAATCTTTCTTGGGGTAAGGTTTTTTTTCGGATGTGTTCCACCTGGTTGAGAGAGACTACGTTCAACCCATTGTCCTGACCGGCGAGAATTGTCGTAATTAACCCATTTTTCATAGCTCGTAACAATACGATCAATAAAAGGTTCGTTTGCGTGCAAGCAAAGAATTGGCAAAAGTCAGACGCATAATTTTGTTGTCTTCACTTAACTTATGCGGAATCCATTTGTCTAACTTTTTTATAAAATTCATTGCATGCAATCTTTTTCTGATGGTTGATTCATCACAGTTGAATGCTTCTCCCATTTCTGAACATGCTGCAAGAGGGTTATTGTCCAAAAATTGTTTGATTTCATCGTCAGAGCACCCTTGAGGACGACCTTGGCGTTGCTCATCTTCAATGCTTTCATTACCGCTTTAAAGCGCCGAAACCAAAACCGTGCGACTTCATCACTTACGGCATCTTCGCCAAAGACATTGCGAATTCGACGTGCCGCTTCTGCTGCTTTAAGGTGATTTTTGAATTCGTAAAGCAAAGTTGCACGAATATAGAGCTGGAGTATACGATTTTAAACCTGAAATATAATATTTCAATTAAATTGGATTACAAAGTTCTATTTATGATGGAAAGAGCAAAAAATAAGCTTTCAGAAGAAATAAACACTTTTATGAATAACGTCTAAAGAACACCATAAATATTTATCAAATTAATACAACACAAAAACGTAAATTACTTTTTCCGGAACCTAATATTTTAAAACTTTGTTAATAAATGCTTTGAATTTTACGTTTTATAATTATTTTTGTTCATTTTTTTTAATTTATTGAAATAATTTAGTAATTTCGGCTTCTACAAATTTAAAGTCCCAGCTTTTTAATGTTTTTTTTTCTTTATTTTTTTTGTTTTATTAATTTAATGATAATTTAGATTTCTTGCCCAAAAGGATCGTGATCTTGCCAACGTTTTAAGCATTAAAATTTGTGAATAAGGTATGATACATAAAATCTTTTGTCGTGTTGATTAAGTAACAATTCAACATTTACAATATTAATAATTAATATGGATACACTATAAAGATACCCATCCAAGGTAGATGGATAGATTTCAAACAATGTTTCTTGTTTTTGTCTACTACACAGAAGACAGATTAGAAAAATGTAAGGAATGGCGATTGTCTTCGATTCCGTTTCATATAATTATACTAAGATATTTTAATGATATACGACAACCAAGTAGAATTAAATCTAATATTTTAACTTGTCCAATCGTAAAATTGTTTCTTCAATGCTTCTTCAATTCAATAATGCAATGAGTTAGACGAAGAGAATGAAAGAGAGAGAGAGAGAAATAAATAAATTAAAAGAAAAGGAAAGAAGAAACGAAAACAACTGGTCGTTCGTTGTCTATGCAAAAGCCATTGAAGCATTCGCTCTCTCACGACCAGAGAAGATGTCGAGTTGCACGGAATCAGAGGCGGCTGCTTCAACTTAATTTCAACTTCAAATGCAAGTTGAAAACAACACGCGATCAAGATCGACGAGACGAACGCCCCTGATAGGATTCTTCTGCAAAAAAAAGATCCATTTAATTTAGGATAATGAGGTAAATATAAATCCACAAGTGGGGGAAAATGATTTTATCCTAGAAACCGCTAACAACCATTGACAAGAGATACTACAAGTATAATAAAACACACATACACTATACAAATATTTACTTACATTCATACAATAAATCCCCTAACCATATACCAATACTCTCTTCAATTTTATAAAAAAATAAATTTTTCATAAATAGAATGAGATAAAATTTATATAATAATTAAAAACTTTTTAATTAAACTACAACGGCAGATCAATAAGTCCGTGACTTAAAATTTCCCGTCTCTTAAATGAAATGGCAACACTGATCCTGTCTCCAGGGAACCATCAGCTGACTTATGTCGAAATTTAAACCAGCTGGGTCTTTTAGTTTTTGTTTGACATTCATTAATAGCCGACTACCTCATGATTTTAACAGAAAATGGAAAAAAGTGCATTTCAATGAAAATCTATGAATTAGGATACAAATTATTCCCTCATCCGCTTTATTCTCCGGATTTAGCCCCTAGTGACTATTTTCTGTTTCCAAACCTGAAGAAATGGATCGGCGGAAAGAGATTGGACTCCAACGATAAAATCACAAACAATCACTGTCCTATAAATCTTATATTTTGGTAGGGATAAAAAAATTGGAGAATCGTTGGAAGAAGTGTATCGATCTCAAAGGAGATTACTTTGAAAAATAAAATAATTTTTCATTCAAAAAATCATGGAATTATTGACTACACTCGTAATATACAATAAAACTTAATAAAAAATAACATTTATTTATGATTTAAATTTTGTCCTAATTATATTAAATATTATTTCATTGATAGATATTAAATATTTTTACAATTTTAATTTTATTTTTTTAAGTAGAAATCAATGAATAAGTAAAGTATTATATATTCGAGAATCATTAAAGAGAGAAATGTTTTTCATTTATTTACTACAATGTTTAAAATTCATCAAACGAACCATGATTAATATATTAATTGTTCAATTTGAATAAAAAAATAATAAACGTGGTTTATACTGTATCGATAATGGAAAATAATATAGAATAAATAATTTAATCGTATTACCAATCTATAATTATAAAAATTAAATAATTATTTTTAGATCTCATGGAAAGTGGTATTTCAATTAATTTCTTTTGCCTTGTGGTTCTTAAATATGTACCACCTTAATAATTATGCAAATATTTATTACTTACTGAATGAATTTTATTAATATGAATACTTATAAATAATTATTAATTATTTTTATATAGCTAATAAAAATTATTTACTTATATTTTTTTTTAAAAAAAAATCAATGTAGAATATTAATAAAAATTTCAAAGAGATGCATCTTGTATGTGATCCTGTGTACTTGACCCCTTTCAAATGTCAAATCTCGTAAATCAGACTCCTTTTAACCTGCAACCATTCAGATCGGGTTAAGCTACTTTGAAGACTTCCGACACGCATAATTTTTGCATAAATTAAAAATAGATGACAACCATTTGATGAACATTCAATTATATACTTTATTTATATAATAAATTTCTATACACAGAAGTCATTCAGTGAATATTTATTTGAACTTCCTGAAACTCGTGATATAATTAAAAAAATTATATTCATATAATCATATTCTATTGAAAAATATGTAATAAACAGATATGAGAATGAATTTACACTTTTACTACTCAACTTTTTCTATATTTTTAATAAAAATTACTCATTTTATAATTCAATTGTGTTTTATTTTCTTTAATATAAATTTAAGTATAAGAAAAAAAATTAATCTAGTTTGAAAAATATTATAATAATTTATTTATTTATTTTTAACAGATTCCTGTCTTCATCTTTGTGAGATTCAGTCTACACTTAAATATTACAAAATATTATAGTAATATTTTAAAATTTGATTCCTAATATCACACTATTCTAAGATTAAAAATTTAATTATTTAAAACTTAAATTTTTACAATTTAGCATAAATTTAAAAAAAATAGTCATAACAGCCCATAAATGTACGTATTAATGCACTGAAACACAGAAAAGTATAGTCTGTGGATATAACATAATATATATTGATTTTATTTATATTTATAATATTTTATATTAAAGGAAGCGCTGTCTGTCGTAGTTGCTGACGTCATTTAAATTTACTATTTTAAATTAAGAAAAAACTAATAAAGATGATTTTTCCCGAGGCTGAAACCAATACAGATCGATTTTTCTTTATAAAATTATCTATGGTGTGAATTTCAAAAAAGAAAATCCTTAGAATGGTTTAATATTTCAAAAATACAAATATATATATATATATATATTTATATATATACAATTTTTGCTAGTATAATAAGATAAGATAAGTTATATATACATTATATCATGTACACATACCATCATCCTCTAATCTTTAAAACATTCGTTATATTCTTAATTTATTAAATAAAAACTATTGTATTGTATATTGAATGTAATATTTTAAATTTATACAATATTTTATACTGTATTAATGTAAGTAAGAAGAGACTCGAATAACATGATTTGTTTATAATTCTCATAGATACATAGATTAAAGTATATAATAAACAGAGAGAGTTTTCTAAATAAATATAGATACTTATATATTTTTCTGTAAGTTATAATATACTATTCTATCTAGAATGTATAGGTAAATTTAACGATTTTCATAAATAGGATTAAATTCAGATTCATTAGAAATCTGAACGTCCCTTAAGATGAAACAATTTATATCTCCCTGAGGGGACTAATTCTTAAAGATTATGAAATATTTTGAAACATGTTCTCACATACGATAAATACTTCTTGTTATACAAGTAATAAACAAGCATTTTCAGACAAGGTGTCACATATTGTATACGAAAGATATGTCAACGTCACCTGAATCAGTGACCACCTAGATAGATAAACGAATATCTACTAATGAAATTGGCAAACGCTGGATATTATTTAACGGGCCTATTGGCCAATCATCTGTTATTTCATTAAGAGAAAATATCATTTAGATATGAATCAATTTTCCACATTTTATTTTTATACAAAACATTTTAACTGTTTTTCTTTAATAATTTAAATAGTATAAATTGATTATTTTTTTCCTAAAGTATTATAGGTTTATTATACAATACTAATACTAATTTATATAATTTCTAAAAAAAATTAATTGTCGATTTTGGGTTTATTAATCTGAAATTTTTTTAATAATTGATACTTATCAAAAAATTAAATAAATAAATAAATAGGTTAATAAATTAAAAATTTTAAATAATTTGAACTTGAAATTCTTGTAAGTCTTGTTATTAATATTTATTTAACTATCATGAAAAATTTATTATTTTTTTTTTCATTTAAAATTATTTTATATACCTAATTTGAAAAAATTTAAATTTCAGAAACTTTCTCGATATATATTTATTTTTAATTTATATTAGAAAATCTGTGGTTATATGATTTCTAGGAAATTAATCTTGTTTTCAGGAATGGACAGGATATTTTCGAAACGGGATTTTTCCTAAAAAAGGAAAAATAAGAAAATCCTGGATCAGATCTTCTGAATTAAAATTCAAAAAAGATTACTTACTCATGCCCTTTGACATTTTTTAGTTATTAAAATTATAAAAAAAAAAAAAATTACTTATTTTTATATTTGACATAAATTTTTCCTATTTGTAATATATGTAGTTACTTTGCTTTCTGTAAATACAGACAAAGTTGCGACTGTCCACCACCACCATCACATTCCATGTCTCATTGTTATACATACACAAACGTTTGTTTGTTTGTTTGATTGTTTTTTCCAATTTATTAAATCCAGGAGATTAAATTCTCGAGTTAAAAGAGCTCAAGTTGGGTACAAAGGGCGATTCGACATTAAAATATGTAGGTCCGCGAGTATCCTCGCAACCTTGGCCTGGGCTCCTCTGTCTGGTCTGCATGTTGTGTCCGCCATCCGGCCTTGATCCGTCCTCGCGTTGACAATCCAAACAAAGACAAGTCCATTTGCTAAAAATACCTTCGTTTCTCTTTATTTCATTGTATTGTCCTAAAGTCATTTAGATATTTCAAAGGTAAATAAATAACAAATAATAATAATAATATATAAATATAAGAAAATTACCTACTAAGAATAAAAAGAAACTTTATTTATAGAAAAAAACAAAAAAACTTCTCGCAAAAAATAAATAGAAAAATTTTTAAAAAACAAAAATATAAGTAAGGTAGTTAACTATAAAATTAAAGAATTTTTTTTTATAAAAATAAAAAAAAAATAAATAAAATATTTATTATTATATAATTTCATCAAATGACTCATCAAGAAGATACAGTTCTTAATGGAGATGAAGTCAGTTCAATCTGAGTGAAAACTATTTTTACTTTTTATCTGAGGATGGGTTACTCGTAGTGGATGCTGCTCCATTGTCTTTTTAAATGAAAACATTTTATTGAAATATTATTTAATAAAATAATTTATTAATGTGATCTTTATATTAGGTAATTTAATATAGTGATGTAATCATTATTTACACATATGTATATATTTTTTTTTATTAAAGGAACTAATTAGTCTTAATTGGTTTCTAAAAAAAATATGATATTATTTTATATGATGCTTAATACATTTTAAATTTATTAAGTATATTCAAAAATAAAAAAATAATTTATTGTCTAAATAATTTATGTTCTCAAAATCTATACTTTAGAGAACTAATTAATCATTTTATTGAATCTCTAAATAAAATGTTTAAATTTTGGAAAAAAAAAATTTATAATGGCATTCCAATCAACCACTTTTCATATGATTTTATTTTTAATCGATAGTAAGGGAGGTATTGTTTTTACACCAAATTTCACATGTGAAGATTTTTACATATAATGCATTTTGTTAACAGAAAAAAATATTTTTAGCATGATATCTGTCCGTCCGTCCGTCTGTCTTTCTGTCCGTCTGTCCGTCCGTCCGTATAGATGTGTACAGCTTGAACGGCTCAACGGATTTTGATAAAATTTGGTATATTGATTTACTGCATCAGTATGATGAATTGATCAACTTTTGGTGTATATCCGGAAACCGGAAGTGGTACTATTACCGATCAACGATAGGAAGGGAAGGGTTATTTTTACACTAAAGCTAAAGGTAACTGGAAATTAATTTATTTCAAACCGTCGGTTGGTTCTGTACCTGTAAACAGGTCAACTTATTTTTTTTTATTTTCACTTATTATTTATTCTAAATAACAATTAATTTTATGTTTATTTAATGTCTATCTTTAAATCAAACTTAAAGAAATTATATATATATATATATATATATATATATAATTCCTTTGTAAATCTAATAAAAAGATATAGGTATGTGTATAAAAACATGTAAAATGTAAGTGAAAGAAATTGAAGAAATATTATCCTAATATGGGAAAGAAGTAAGTTATTATTAATCCATTATTGCTTCTGGAACGACGTTGATGCTTGTTTAATCGTCCTGGCACTAAAGGGGAGGCACTCTTTTTTTTTCTCTTGTTCGTGGTCAAGTCACAGCCCTAATGGTCCTAAATAAGAAATAGTGGAGGAATCAAAGGGCGATGCGACCCGAAAGGCACGTCTCCAAGTTAAACAGGCAATCTCTTACAATAACATCAACGATTACTTCATTTTTTTAAAATAATATTTATTCATTCATTTAAGTATTGGTGGGAAGGGGGTTTCAATTTTCATTCTTGTTTTATGGGAACCATTAGCTGGCTGGACCTATTTAACATCAACTCTCGTTCGTGATCATGATTATGATTCAAGTGGTTTGGGGAAATTTTTCTTTTTTTTTTTTGTTTTTTCTTTTTGAATTAACCAAATTTTAAATTGTTTAAATATGAAGAAAATTAAGAAAAAGTAGGTTTTAAAAATATTATTTTTGTTTTTAAACAGAAAACAAAAATATAAAAAAAAAATAAAATAAAATAAAATAACGAAGATGTGAAATGATGTTAAAAAAACAATTTCAACAATTTGTTTATATAAAACATAGGAATGCATTAATGCATCTTAAATAAAATTAATTTTAAATTCCTGTTTAAATATTTATTATTGATATTCAATCGATTGGTTAACATAGAAATTAAATTTTTTTTTACATTTTGAAAATTTATCTATTTGTTTGTTTTAATAAAATTATAAACTAATGTCCAGCAAATGATAATATTAGAATTTTTCAAATTTATAAACCATAAAATAAAATAAATAAATTAAAATTAAAACATAATAAATTCTTAAAAAAGTATACTTATACTCTTTTTAGTACAGAAATATTAGTTAAATAAATACTAAAATTTCCAAATATTTCACTTTCCATAAAAGTTTATAAATATTTTTTTTTTTTGAAATACACACCTTTTTTAATAAAAGTAATCATTATTAAATATAATGTAAAGGATATTTCCTTATATTTATTATATATATATATATATATATATTATAATTCTAAGTTAATATCACTATAAAATAAAACACATATATATATATAAATTTAATAAAACTTTATATTTAAAATATAAAATTTATTTATAATTTCTTATTAGATCAAATAAATATTTATTTTGTTATTTTTTATATTTTATTTAAATTTAATTAAAACACTATGAGCGGGGCGGGTATTTGTACCCGTTGCGGGGACTGCCACTTATAAGCGGGGCGGGTATTTATACCCGTTGATACTTAAATAATATATATTTTCCCTTGTGTCACTAAAAATTACTTATTTTAAACGATAACTAATATATATCCCTTATATAAGTGGCAACGGGTATAAATACCCGACCCTCTTATAAGTGGCAGTCCTCGCAACGGGTACAAATACCCGCCCCGCTCATAGTGTGTTAACTAACTTAATATTTATGTCTATTTATTGATGAATAAATAATATTTACAAAAAACAAAAAACTTTATTTAATATTTACGAAATAATTTTTACTACACATAAATATACATAAATGAAATGAATATTTTTAAATTACAGAGAAATCAATTGATTTTTAATATAAAATTTCAATTTTTAATTATTTCTTTAGAAGGTATTTGATTGTTTTTTTATTTTAATTTGAAATTATTAAACGTTTTGATAATTTTAAGAATTAATAAACAATTGAATTTTTCTCACAAAAAAAAAATCTCTAGAAAATGTTCTAATAGTTTTTCACCCCGAAATTTAATTTGTCATGATACTATAGAACAGTGATTCTCAACCTTTTTTTTTACCGCGGCACACTTTTAACGGATTAAAAATTTGGCGGCACACAAAGAAAAATATAGTGTAAAAGTTTACCATATTGAAAAAAAATGGTTCCAATTTTTTTTTAGAACCAAATGAAAAAAAAAGTCGGAAATGTTTAAGAGCCTCATAATCTCGCGGCACACTAAAGTGTGGTTGAGAATCACTGCTATAGAACAAAAATAAATACAGTAAAAGTCCATTAGTCCGGCATCCAATAGTCCGGAATGCCCGATAGTCCGGCATCGCTCCGGAAAATTGTAAAAATTTTGGTTTTCTCCAAAAGTGTGTCTTTAAAGCAAATAAAAACGCTCGAGAGCTATTCCCCTTTTGTGATAGGTAAATTTTCAAAACCCAGGGCTTTTAAGAATGCACATTTGCCTGTCCAATACGATGCTCAATCAAATGCGTGGGTGACTGCGTCCTCTTTAAAGACTGTGTTTTTCACCACTTGGTGCCTGAGGTCAAGGAATCCTTCAAAAGCCTTGGTCTACCAGAAGATACTAAAGCCATCCTTCTTTTGGACAATTGCAAAGCCCTCCTGCCAGTAGATGAGTTAGTTTCTGGAAATATTGTTGCTCCTCTGCTCCCACTTAACATAAAATCTTGGATTCAACCCATGGACCAAGGGATTATTCAAAATTTTAAATGCTTTTATAGAATGTCTTTTATTCAAGGCCTGTTAAATGACGACTGTGACTATCTACACTGCTTCAGAAATTATTGATTTCCATATCATTAGAAATAAATTTTATACTAAACGCCAAAAGTCAAGAAAACAAAAAGACTTTCGTGACTTTTTTAAATCAAAGTGAAATATTTTTTACAGTACGTGTAATACATTATATGAAATGTAAAATAAACTTTTTTGTATGTATTTGCATACTGTATTTTTAGTTTAATTATTAACCTAATTGTTCTTATAATTACCGCCCGATAATCCGGAATTTCCGGTAGTCCGGCACCGAGCCGGTCCCGAACGTGCCGGATTATCGGACTTTTACTGTAGTTTGTAATATATTTAAATGTATATTAAAAGAAAAATATTAGAATTTTATCTCAAGTTTTGTTTATGTTTATGTCAAGTGTTTCAAGTAGTTGAAGAATATTATTATTAAAGAATTCGATTATTTTATATTTTTGAATCCAAAAACAGTGCAACGTTTCAATTTTCAAATTCATTAAAATATATATATTCAACTTAAATTTCTAAAAAGTAAAGTATTTATGGATAGAATAAATTAGTATGAATGTATTGATTTATTATCCTGGATCATTTCTTATGTTTTGTTAATATGCTTCTTTATCTAATTAAAAGAAATTTCTTGAACGGCACCAATCGTGATCCCACCCACCCACAAATACAAAATTGACACGATACCACACAGGGCCACCTGCAGTCACTCAACAAACAGCAAGATAACATAGAATTCCATCGTGCTATTAATTACTCTCGGGCGGTATAATCTTCCTCTAATACTTCTTGTGTGTGTATGTGTGTGTTACTGATACAGCGATATGGAAAGAGGAGGAGAGAAAAAAGTGAAAAAAAAAACATTACAAGACGGAATTTAATTGTCGCACAGGTGATCCATTATAGGACTATCAGTCTGTGATCACAAACCAACCAGTAAACACTTCATAGAGAGCGAAGGAATGTGCACGAGAAATGTTTTCAAATAAAACAACACAAAATATAGATGAAATAGAAAGTATGGACTTAAATAGGAGTATTTTTATTATATAAAAATCAATATTTCTATTAATGTTTTGTAATTTTTAAAGAAATATTAAAACGTTCATTTTTACTATCTCGTCAGAGATGGTATTGCGATCACGAAAATTTTCGATGTTGAGATTTTGATGTTTTTATACGTTTTGAAGGTGCATGAATCATTTTCACTAAGGTTGAGAAAAATGTATGTGAGTGTGTGTGTGTATATGTGTATGTAGACAAGATTACGCAAAAACGGTTTGAGCTAGAATCATGAAATTTATTCAAAATTCCTAGTTTTCTTTTTGAGAAATGTAGCTCAACCGGAAGAGGGTCATTACTTACAACGTTTGATTTTTTTTCTTCTAAAGTGACCGTAAAAATAAAGATATATGTTTGATAATTTTTCACATGATTAATAATTGTATAAAACTGCTATATATAGAATTTCAGCTTCATTGAATCGCTGAAAGTACCAGAATTAATTTTTTAACACTGCAAATCTCACGCGCCAACACTTGACATGGTGCCAACAACAAAGAGCCAAACGTGCGCTGGTTTAATAAATATTATTTATTAATTTTAATTTATAATTTAATTAATTTAATTTAATTTAATATATGTTATTTAATCCAATTCAAATTTGCGAGATAGTCAAGTGGAGACACTCCAGATTTTTATTTAATATGAAATATTTAATTTATAATAGAGATCTTCTCTACACTATAAAATTCTTCTGTAAAACTTTTCTCACCGGACATTTCTCAATTGGTGGTTTTCCTATAAATAAACTTCTCATTAGTGTTTCTTCACTGGTAACTTAACGTCTTCTATTTTATGACTCCAATAATAGTATTTTAAAGATGCATAATAATCATAACAATTCTCTTATGATTTCATTTTTTATAGATCAAAAATTATCCGATGAAATTTATTTTCAAAAATTCTGAATTAATTTTCATCCTCTCAAGTCTTTCTTTCATTTAATAAGGGTGATAAAATAATTGTGAATATTAATAACAATTTTATTATATATATATAAAATAAAATTTAAATCTAATTTTAATATTATTTTCTATAGGGAAATCATTTTTAAAATTGGAAATTTATTTTAATTAATTTTATTTTCTTCATGAAAAATTATATTATATGATATATATAACCTGTAAGATACATTTGGTGTTTTTTTTTTTTAAATTAAATTGTGAAATGTTTATTTACTTGAAATTTAAAAAAAAAATTCGTCAAGAAAAAATAATTCTAAAATTTGATTAATTTATAAGGAGAGGAAGTTTAAAATATCTATTATCTTCATGCATACAGTCAGAGGCGGATTAAACGCCGGGCGGACCGGGCGGCTGCCCGGGGCCCACCAGCCCGAGGGGGGGTCCACCGAAACCTAAATAGAAATATTTCCTTAAAAAAAATTTAAAAAAATTGTTGAGTTTATGGATAATCGGAGTTTAAATAAAACAAGTTATTCTTGATACAGATCTTTTTATGCTGTTTTATACTTCTACTTATACTTATCTTTATTGAACAAGAGATCTTTATTTGGTCGTGTTTGAACCCCGACTAACTTAAGAAAAAATAATCAATTTTGGGTCTTGTATTTTTTACATATATGTGAGTATAAAACAGCCTAAATTATAATATTTACAAAATTTGTCTTTCAATTATAATTGTAAATAACAGAGGGCCCATTTCAATTTTACCGCTCGAGACCCCCAATCAACTTAATCCGCCACTGCATACAGTAACTTAATAAATTATTAATATTGGTTCATATAAAAAGTATCCTCGGTTTTCTATAATAACTTAAATAGTTTTGATGTTTATAATACATATCGTGAAATACTCACTTGATTGTATCAAACGAACATGTGCTTAATTGAGTGACATTTAATTAAATAATTTTTGTTAAATTGTTTTCTAAGTTGTTACTCTTGTGAAAATTTTTGTTCAAATATGTACCAAAAAACTATGAAGACTATTTATATATATAACCTTTTTTATATCCATTTATAATATTATAACATTATAATATAATTATGAAAATAAAATTTTTTGAAATATTTATTTTGTCAAATTATTTCTCAATGACATATACTTAATATAATATATATATATTGTCAATATTAACAGAATTAATTAAAATTATACATGCCATAAGACACACAATGGTGAGTGGATTTTGTTTTTAGGTTAAGTATAATTTCGGGCATTCAAACAGTTATTATTACACATCTATTCTGATGTAATTAGTTCCAACAAGAAGGGAAACAAGATTGATAATAGAAACAAAATGATTAAGAAGCGGTAAGTAATTAGAACATAATGAAAGAATGAAATTGCAAGTAATCAAAATTAATTATAATTAATAGGTGAGTTAATTAGATTAAGAAGAAAAATAGAAAGGTATAGGAATCGTCCAAACTACCTGTATTTGGAGTAGTCAAGTATTTAGAAAAATTACATTGAATTAATAATATTATTACAATTTATAATTTTAATTCTTTGATTTATGATACATTTTCAATAAAAGTATACTTAAAAATTTTTATATAATTATAAATAGTTTTATTCTAAAATATTTCTACTCTGGTTATGAAATGTTATGATATTTTTATGATTAATATCAACTAGCTGCTCCGAGCGCCTTCGGCGCTCTTCACACCTAGACGGGGGCTCCGCCCCCTGTACCCCCGAGTGATACATAGTATTTGGTTGAAAGTCTGTATGTAAAAGATTTTCATCCATTTTGTTTCAATCAGTATAAGTTGATAAGACATGTATTTGTTTTCTTGTAAAATATATTTTAATTTAATCAGTAAATTAATTATATATTATTATTGTATATGTTATATTTATCTAACTCTGTGTCTCTACAGTTTTCGAAAGTTCTTAGCCGCAAAATCCACATTTCTCTAAGCGTCCCTATCCTGAGCTACAACCAAATCCTACCCTGTCCCATCTCTCCCATGTCCCTTCCTTCATTGTCCACCCACCTTGGTCCTTGGTCTTCCACCGGATGTTTCCCAATCGGTTTCTCCCAATTTCTAGTTTCTCCAATTCCAACCACGTCCCCTTCCCATCCCAGCCTTCTTGATTTTATAACCTTAACTATATCTGGAAATTATTTCTCGTTATGCCATTTCCGCCATCCCCCTGTGACCTCATCTTCTTTTGGCCTATAAATGCTGCGAACAATATTAATCTCACAAATACTCCAAATCTACTCTCGTCTCCCAGAGTCATCGATAGGGTGACCAAACGTCCCGTCTTTAGGTGCACTGTCCCAAAAATGTCTTCGGGACAGCCTACTGTCCCGTTTTTTTCAATATTTAGGACATTTCTTATTTTTTTTTTCAAAATTTTTTCAATTTAGTTCTAAAAAATACTGTTTGTCCCGGTTTGGTGTTCTCGAAATATGGTCACCCTATCATCGATCAACATGAAAAATAATTGTTTTATATATTTTAATTTTGATCCTCTTTGATGAGATAAGCCCCTTTACTGCATAATAACAGGCGTTACTCAATTACAACGTCGATTTAAATTCTTCTCGAATATTATTATCTTTCGTGATTAGAGATCTTAAGTATAGTAGTATAGTAGTAGTAGTAGTAGCGAAAAAGTATAAATATTTAAATAAATATTTATACTTTTTCAAATTCTACATTTTGTATGTTAATTGTATGTAAGTCGTATCCGTATCATAATTCTTGAATTTTTTTGTTTAATTACATTTCGGATGATTTTTCATCAATTTCTCTAATTATATGTCTCCTCTTCCAGTCCAATTCATTTACCTATCAATGTTGCATAAGGCATTTAAATTTCTTAATTTGGCTACAACACTCCATTTTTTAAAATTTTAAATAGAGGGAGAGAGAGAAAGGTTCTAATTAAATATATATATATATATATATATATCTGTTTCTATGACAGCAAAAAAGTAAACAAATTACATACATACAAACGCTCTCCTTTATATATATTTCTGGAAAATAGAACACCCGCAGCTCAGCTCAGGAGTTACCTAAGATTCTAATTTCTTTTTTATTTTTCATCATTTGAGGTACCCTTCACCTCAGAAAAATTTGGTTACCTTACTCCTTGTAGTTTAGGCTCTGGAGTTTTTTGCGTACAGACGGACACTAGCGTATTAAATATATAGATATATATATATACATTATATTATATTGAATAATACTATATTAATTAATTCTCATCTTAATTTCAAATAATATTTTTTCTTAATTCACAATTTATTTTTTAAAAAAATGAAAAAACTTAAAAACGAATCATCTAACTAAATTGATTTAAATTTTTATTATTTATATTTATTTATTGATTAATATGCCGAGTTTCTTGTTAATTGTAGATATTTCATTTATAATAATCTTTCTATTGAAGTGACTTGTATGACCTTTATGCATCTTCAAACATAGTTAGGCACGGTATAGGGCACGTGGCTAGAATGGGAGAGGAAAGATTGGTGAAGTGTATATTTTTGAGGAGACCAATAGGAAAAGGTCCGCTTGGAAGACCAAGGACGCAGTGAGTGGACAATTTAAGAAGGGGCGTGAGAGAGATGGGATATGGTAAAAGTTGGATGGTTATAACTGAGGATATAGGGACACTTTGAAAAATTTGGTCGATGCGGCCAAGAACTTTTGAGTCACAGAGATAGATATAGATTTATTTCCTTTGAAGTCTCATGAGGGAAAGTGTAAATATATCCACTCCCATATTCTTTCTTCATTTTAATTAAATTAGAACATTAATTTTCCAAAATTATTAATTTTGAACTTTTAATTAGAATGAATTAATCCCATATGCATGATTTCTATGGAATATTTAAATTGAAAAGACATACAAGTGACAATGATGAATTTTATCAATTAGAAAAATATCTTAATAATTTTTCAAAAATTCCAAATATCATTTATTACTTTACTAATTTCATTAAAGATTTATATTTTTCCAAGTAATTATTTATGTGTATTATTCAGTGCAATTATAATAGAGAGAATGAAAGTAAAAGGATCTCTCTCAATCAGTAAATGTCACTCATGACTCTGACAGTGTCGATGTGATTTTCTGCCCTGCACCTATCAAAGGCATAACGAATTGCTTTGCCCTTTACTCATTTATTTCTCGGTTTTGATTTCTTTTTAATTTCCATGCCCATATAAAGATTTCATTTAATATACAGACAAGGCAACAACATATTTTATTTTTCACTCTCCCTACGATAATATAAAATAATATTAATAATAATAATAATTATCGTTGCTAGGTCACTCTATCAGAATCGAGCGGAGACAATCGATTCATAAATTGTTCAGCCTACCAGTTAAGGAGCAGCAACCTCGATCGGTGATTTCATCCCATTCATCAACACAAACTGCGACACGGGACAAATCCCACCGGGCGACATTTTCAGAGAGATTGGATATTCTACCATTCCACTACCAGCCAAGGTAAAATTAATCTGTCTATTTTGTTCGGGGACGTTATTAATTGAAGCTTAATGTGATACGAATTGGACAAACGGACACACATGACCCTTAATTCTTCCTTGGTGGGATTTTTTAGTTTTTCTCTTCGACGTCGATGGATCGTCTACATGAAATTGCCGCGTCGCGTCGTCTCGAATATACAAAAGAATTTCCCAACAAACAACGTTAATTACAATTTGGCTTTTTCACTCCTCTCTTCTTCTATTCTTTTATCTCCTAAAACTTCTAAAACTTTAATTAATTATCTTTTTACATATCATCCTCATAACATATAGATCAAAACAAAAATATTATTAAAACTAAAATATTTCAATTTATTTATTATAAATTATGAATTTTAAATATTAAAGTAAAATATTGTAGAAGATCGTGTATTTATATGCATTTCACATACAACGCTTTAAGAATTTTTCTAAATGTATATGTTATAGATCAGTGATTCTCATCTCCTTTTTTTTTTACCGCGGCACACTTTTAACGGTTTAAAAATTTGGCGGCACACAAAGAAAAAGATAAGTGTAAAAGTTATTTACTTACCTATAATAAACTGTGCAATATTGTTTATGATAATAATCAGGGGTCGGCAACCTTATATTCAATAGTCGGGCACATTTCTGAAATAATATAACAGGGGTGGGCACACCAAAAAGAGCCTGATCGCAAAAACATTTTACTTTTTTTTACATACATATAAAATAAATAAATAAGTACTTTTTATTAATTTGAACTTTACATTTTGAAAATCTCACGGCACCCAAAAGTGATTGAGAATCACTGTTATAGATGTTGAGAATTATTGGATGTAAAGATTTTTAAAATAAGCTAAAAACATAATATATTTGAGAGTATACTTAATTAAATAAAATTCGTAAATTGAACTGCAAGCACACTTGTTGAGATATTTAAATACAGTGATGCCTCGCATAACGAACGCCTCGCACAGCGAACGCTGCACACAACGAACCATAATGAACTAAATTTCATGATTCATACAACGAACTTCGTTTCACGCAACGAACTCGCCCGAGCTTCCACGATCGCTGCCGTTGTATTGCATCCCATTGCGTTTCACATAACGAACTTTTCGCATAACGAACTTGCTCCTGGAACGAATTAAATTCGTTGTGTGAGGCACCACTGTATATAATATCCTTAACTTTGTCCTATGAATATAATTCTCTTCTTTAATCAACTTAATTCAACGGAATTCAAGATCATTTTTATTAATCCTGGCCATTGATACATTATAGAAAAAAAATCATAAGCCACCAACAGCCAAATATTATTACAAAAAAAAAACATATTTTTTTTTTATTTTCTAATTTTTAATATTCTAAAGCGAAGATTCTTGTTTCGAGATCTGGTTTTTCGAGTAATTTGAATGCTTTATGCAGATGTAGGTGTTTTGTAACCCATCCACCTGTGATAAACACGGATTTAAATAAGATATTAAGTTATTAATCTTCCACCTCCCTCCCCTCATCCCACTTCTTCTCCTCCACTATAAATATTATTATAACATTTCTACCAAACATGTATATATATATATATATATATATATTTATATTTATTTATATTTTAGACCACATATACTGAATTCTAATTTGATTTTTATAAAGAAAAATATCTCTCTCTACGAAATGGAAAAATCTATTTATGATAGTCCCATAAATATCCAAACGAATTAATAATTTACTGTCTTGATGTAATCTTATAGATTGTGACATGATTGAAAAAATCCCAAAATTTACAATCCTAATTCGGTTTAATCGTAATAATTTTTATAGGTTATTAAAATAGATGAAAAAATATTGATATATGAAATTTATTTATGAATATAAATCAAAATTAATAAAAAAAAAAATTGTTTTATTTTAAAATTTATATTATCATAGAAATTATTATAATAAATAATTTTAAAAAAATATTTTAAATAATTTTCGAAATATTAAAAATAAAATTGTTTTTTTATTTATATTAAATTTTTGAATAATTATCTTTAAAAATTAATTTCATTATTTCGAATATACTAACATTTATTTTTATCACGTTTTACTTAACTTGTATTCTTGTCTGTGTGTATGCATCAAATCTTGCAATCGATTTTTCGACGACTTCCAATCATCGGATTTTCTTGAAACTTCACCAACAGCTTTGCTCTCTATGACAATACAATATTATCATTTCTATGAGCTTCTAATTGCTACAATTTGAATGAAATAATCCAAAATTATTCCTATATATAAAAATTCAAAATGTCGGATGTAAACAAAAAAAATGTAAACAAAAAAACATAAAATCCCCAACTTTATAAATATAAATATTTAGTACACATTCATTTCTTAAATTATACTTCATAAATTTAATTAATATGAGTAAACTAAAATCGATTGCAAAATTTGAAGACTAAAAAGTAGAAAATAATACTTTATAAAAAAAAAAAATTTTAAAAAACCACGGACTAAAAAGGAGAAAATAATTTTTTTCTGAAAATCCATACTGACATGACATACAAGAGATCTGATTTGAATCAAACTGTCCATAACGTAAAACGTGGGGCGCAAATATGTCTAAAATATCCTGCTTCTAATAAAAATATAGAAAATATATAAATCTCAAAATAAACATTAAAACCACGCATAATATAATTTGACGAATGAATATTGATCTTTATCAAAAATATTAAATTTAATGCTCGAAAGAATTTAAATTAAAAAAAATCTATTGGACTACTAATATTATTCCCTTTTACAAGTGATCTGATAAAAAATTTGATATTTGAAAAGTTTGATAGTATAAGTTAGTATCTTAAACAATTTTTAAATATATTAAATAATCGATAAATTTTCTAATGATTAACTAATAATATTCCCTTTTACAAAAAGTCTGTTAAATACTTAATAGGTAATATTTATAAAAATTATATCACGAAACTTATCCTATCGTATTACTAATAATATTCCCTTCTACAAGAATTTTGGTGAAAACTTGAGCCTTAAAAAATACAACGATTGATGCTAAATAAAAATTAATAAAGGAAAACAGATTTGAATAGAAAAATTATTATTTCTTGCGCCCCACGTTTTACGTTATGAACAGTTTGATTCAAATCAGATCTCTTGTATGTCATGTCAGTATGGATTTTCAGAAAAAAATTATTTTCTCCTTTTTAGTCCGTTAGTAAAACGTGGTTTTTTAAAATTTTTTTTTTTTATAAAGTATTATTTTATAGCTCCATAGGAATGTAGTGGTTAGATTGTCTGACTTTTACGGTGTGCATGTTCAAGGGGATTTCATTTTCTGGTGTTTTATATGATATCCATTTAACCAACGTGTTCAAAATTGGGAAGCTATATGAAATAAGAAGACATACAACATTTAATAAGCTCTCTTCTGTCTTAGGTAATTTATTAACCAGGGAGTTTTAATATTAAAATTTTAATATATATATAAATATATCCTATATATAGATAATGTATAAGAATCTTTTTGGATTTATTATTATAAATGTTTTCTTTTCTTTCTCGATCAATTTTTAAAATTTTATTTATTTATCTTTTATCTCTTTCTATTTTTTTCATTATTCTGTCATTTCATTTTACATCCTTGATGCATATTACTTTTAAGATTTGCAAAGCAAGCCGACCAATTAATGAATGAACATTCAAGTGTGATGTCGGCACCCTCTTTAACTCGCTCCTAGAATTGACAGCAACCTAAGTGAACTAAACATTTATGAATAGTTTTATTTTTATTTTATTTTCCTCTATCATATATCATAATTTATAATTTATTTTATTAATAAATACTCATGGTATGTTTGTAATATATATTTATATATATAGAGCTAATATATAGCTAATATATTATAATAAAAATCAAAATGTAAGAAAATATGAAAATTATTATTTTATTTGAATAATAATAATTTTGATGGAATAAATTGAAATTCTAAAATTTATTCCAATTGAAAATTTTTTAATTTATATGTTGAGATTATTAAAAAAATAAAATAAATAAATTATCTCTTAACTTGTATCTTAACAAAAGTAAATTTGTTTATTATTTGAAATTTATACATATAATAAATATAGATTTTTAAAAATTATAAAATGAATTATTTTTAAAGACTTTTGAAATGATTTGCTTAATCATTGATTTACATGTGCATTGCTTTTTATTTATTTCTTACTTATTATTCGATAAAATAATAATATAATAATTTATATGAAGAAACTATTAATAAGATAAATGCAAATTCTCTATCCGTGAGATTTCTATAAAAGATGAATCATCTAAATAAACAAGCTTATTTTTTAAAATTTAATGTAAATTTTATTAAAAAAATTATTTAACATTTAGTAAAGTCAATTTAACAATTAAATTATTTCCTCTCTTAGTAGTTGCCGATCGCAATACTATCTCAGGCGAGATAGTAAAAAGCAATCTGTATTTTATTACAGTCCCAACACACGACGTTCTTCCGACTTCTTATCTACAGCCAGTTCCATCCTATTATTATTCTTTTCTAATTCTAATATATATTATTTATATTATATTACCAACGCATTCTAAAAGATTTATCTTCTATACTTGCGAATCTATTTATAAATTACTTAAATATAATGAAATATCTCTTCTTGTCTAGATGCCACCATCATTTGCTGAATTTACATATATATAAAGGCGCCATTGGGTGTGTGGGTAGCGAACCTGCCTCACATTCACATGGTCTCGGGTTCAAGTCTCGGGCCTGGCAAAAGAATTTTCCTAGCTGGGGCCTATGAGACGGAGTCAACCCAGCCTCCGGGAACAACATTGGGGAAAAGCTACTTGATAGCGCCTCCGATCAAGAAAATCAAAGTAAAGGTTGAGACGACCCGTTCTACTGATCATAGGATACATCATTGATATAACCTGCTTGATAGGCATTGTCCTATTATACAAAGTCAGAGGTCTTTTTATATATATTTATTTATTTATTTATAAACAAATATTCATTCCTTCCCCCCACCCTCCGTCCCACCTTATCGTTTACATTTCGCTCCAACTTGACCATCGCTACTTGTAAGGTCATAAGGTTTTTCTATATTATAATGTATCGCCTATCTATAGATGTCTTATGCCATTTTGTCTAATAATTTGTTAAATGTTTATATATATATATATATAACTGTAGCTCTAGAGCTATACGCAATTCGAAAGTTCATGGCTCCAAACGTCCTTATCGTTACCACACCATCCACTCACACTCTCTCCCAACTCCCTCATATATATATATATATATATTATATCATAAAATACAAGAAAGAGTAAAACTATTTTAATATTAATTTAATATATACGGTAAACTAAGTAAATTAAAATAATCTATCTACTACTATAAAGATTGACTAAGCTCACCTAGTCTTTAACATATCAATTCAATTAACTAATATTGATTTCTCATTTAATGTAATTTAGAAAGTGACATCTTTTTCTTGAATAATACTCGATTTCATCTTTTCACATTCTTTCAACATTTCTATGGAATATGTTAAGTTACGGAATCGAGATTGAAATAAATACTTGTTTTAAAACAAGTATTACTATATTACAATATGTATACATATCATTTTTATTATAATAATAATTTTGTATGATTAGATATAAAATAAAATTACACTTTTAAATAATAACTAATATATAATACAAAATCTCTGATTTTGGTAATAGGGCATCAAAAATATTGTAATATATACAAAATGTTTATGAAACAAGATCGATTGAGATAATTATTAAATGTTTAAAACTTATTTATTCTATTGCTTTTTATGTAATTTATTCTTATAATTATTATATTATTAGCTACTTGAACTAACCTAATATTTTAATATATGAAACTATTTATGAATTATTTTATTCAATTCTTATTTAATTATTTATTAAGAATTAAATTCTAAATTTAATCTTAAAATAATATACTTCTTTGTTCAGGCAATTTAAATGAAATGTTCATTGAATTTTTCACAGTCAAAATAAGTTTATTTTGTCATTTGTGGAGTGGTTTTACGCTTTTATTTTTTCTCTCGTATTTATTCATATATTATAAATCATTCCCACAATATAAAAATTCATTAAATTTTTACATAAATCAAAAACATATGTTTATTTAATTTTTTTTTTATCGCAATGTTAAAGTTAAATAATAATTTTCGGCATTTAAATACCCAGGTATATTAAGTTAAAAACAAAAAGACATATTTGATTATTTATTTATTTTACTATCAATTTGCAAATGTGATTATTGAATATTATAATATATAAACATATTAAACAATATGAGAAGTGTATTTTTTATGATAAATTTGCAATTTAGATGAAGGTAATAATTTTCCTTGTAAATAAAAGATTTAATAAATTTTTCAAATATAAAGAAAAAAATATGAGAATATAAAAAATTTTCAAAATGATTTAGTATTTTTTTTTTGTCTTATATAATTATATCTATTTTAACACTTCAGAATCTAAATTACAATTGAGTTATTAATTTCATTCAAAAAATAAATTTTATAATCAACTATATCATAAAAAATTTATAAAAATTTATTGATATTGAAAGGAAAAATACATGTACAATTAGGAAAAGAAAAAGAAAGTAAAAAAGTAAAGAAATAAAATTGTTAAAAAATATAATGATTCTAAATATATAAAATAGTCGAATATTTTTCATATTACATCAAAAATAATAAAAAAGCAATCTTAAATAATAATAATCTTTTATAATCTAAAGAATTTAATATTAATATTTATAAAAATATCTACAAATATTTATAATAATAATGTTGTCAATCAAATCAAATACCAATATGCAAAAGACAAGTTAGGGGAAGACGATGACAAAAATTTACTAAAAAAAAAATTTGTATACATATATTGTTATCAATAAATTTAACATTTTTAGTTGATAATATTAATTTATTTAATTTATAATATATACTTTAAATATAGATTAAAATTACATAAAATAAAATATATATAAAAGTTGACAAACTCTATAATTTTAAAACTATTCAAGAATGTGTGTACAATCTTTTTAGGGGTGTTAGTTGGCCACCTTGGAATATGCTCTTATCCGTTGTTTAGTCATTTTATATCAACATAACCTCAAAATTTTCGGTTCATAATGGCAAGAATGCATTCTGTTATTGGATTTTTAGTCGCAGAAGGTGTAAAGCAAATTGAAATTCTTTCTAGAATGTTGATACAATACGGTAAAAGTTGTATAAACCATGCGAATTTTTACAAGTGGATTGATCGGTTTAAAAGTGGCCGAACAAGTGTAGTTGATGAACCTCCAGTGGAAGTTTCTAGTCTATTATGATTTCCTTGAAGTTTAGCGAAATATCAATAGCAAATACTACTCTAAAATGCTAGAACAAGGGTAAACCAGCCATTGGGAACAGACGACTTGGACTTTTGTCAAAAGGAGTCATTCTTCAGCACGATATGCTTTATCGTGATAATTTTCAAAAATTAGTTTGGAAGATTTTACCTCATCCTGCCTACAGTCCCTACCTCACTCCTGATTTTTACCTGTTTGAATCACTCAAAGATGCCCTACGTGGATAAAGATTTGCTAACAATGAGGAAGTTTAGGAAGCGGTGCAAAAGTAGCTTCGGGATAAATCGAAAGAATTTTTCACTTACAGAATTAAGAAGCTGCAAGAAAGATGGTACAAGTGCGTAACTGTGGGGATGATTATGTTGAAAAATAGCTTGAATTTTGTAAGATCAAATAAACTGTTTTTGAGCAAATAGTCATTTGTCTCTTTACTTATTGAATGACACTCGTATTTATTAATGGTTTTATTGTATTGAATCTATTAATTGATATAAAAAAGTTTTTTAATAGAACAAAAGAAGAAATATGGCTTAAGTTAAACAATTTTAGAATTTACAATTGATTTTATTATATACAAATATATACAATTTTTACGGTTTTCTGTAAAGATTTCATTCATTTTTTTTTTCTTCAAAAGCTATTTTGTCTAGTTTTTTAAATAAATTACGATATTAATTGCCATCATCTTTTCTTTTCTTTTTCTTTTATTATTTTTTTCTTTTTCTATTTGTTAAATTAATTCATAATAAAAATTTTGCTCACGTTCGTTATGTTCGTTATCTCCATGTACAACTTCTGTAATTTGCATTTTAGTTTGTTTTTTTTTTCTTTATTCATTTATTAAAAAAATTTGAGTATGGAACCAGCTGAGGTGGGTTTTTATAGTTGCCAATTTTATTTACGTATTTCATATTTAATTTTTAGTCATTTTCTTTTTCCTTTTCTCTCTCTCTTTCTCTTCTTTATTAATTTTTGCCCATGAATATCTTCTCATGTTTGTAAATACCCTCTATAACAAGGTGATTCATTATTTTTCATTATACAATTTTCAAATCTACCGACATGTTTATATATTCTATGAAGTGTCTAATAATAATTCATAACATTAATTAGTTATGAAAAAAAAAAAAAAAATAATAATAATAATAATAATATCATCATCATCATCATCATCATCATCAATAAATGATTCATATTGAAATTTAATTTTATTTATTTAAATAAATAAAAAAAAATATTATATATATATTTTTTTTAATATTTTTTGTATTTATGAATAAATGGATTATTTCCCTTTTCCACCACCATCCTAGACTGTAGTGAAGTTAATCGCGTTTATTGCTCCACACACAGACAGCCACGATGCTATTTTTTTCTCTGTGTTAAGCCCGTTCCTGTTTGACACGGACAAGTTGTGCAGTATGTCAAACTCCCACACTCATCTAGGACGTGAGTGCATCCGCCACTTCTTCACTGCCCATCCCTCCTTCCTCTGATCAGTTCTCTCTACCTTCTTCTTTCACTTGTTTCCATGTCAACAAGTGGTTTCGATTCGATTTAAGAGAACCATTTCTATGTTGCAAGTATCGAGTATTTTTTTTTCTTTTTTTTTTTATTTCAATCTTTGTCTAAATAATCTACTTTAGGCGTGACCTCTATTCAAAGAGCACACACTATCACCCACAATAAGCGTATTGTTATTAAAAGAAAAAATGTAAATGAATTAAACACCAAGACAATAAATATTACTTACTATGTCAAAAAAAAGGGTAAAATTATGAAGATTTCATCTTGTGAGGCATTAGAATCGATTTCTTTAGCTGATTATTTTTCAATTTAGTATCTTTGTGATGGTAAATAAATGTTCTAACAGCCAGTTAACCAGTTAAGTTAGAGAGATGGGGGTGTTAGTTAATGTCCATTGCCCTTCATAAGTGACAGATCTCGAACCAACAACCAATGTTGATTCAAACCAAGATCCAGATCTATATAACTAAATAAACATTTAAACATTAACATTTATTTATTATTATTTTATGATCAAAATAACATATGCATATATCTATGTAGATCTATATAAACAACAAATGATATATGTAATATAATAAGTTGACCTGTGGCCAGGCACAGAACCGACCGACGGTTTGGAATAAATTAATTTCCAGCTACAGAAACAATTTCAAATAATTTTAATATATCTATTAATGCAATAAAAAATAGATATGGGTATTACATAAATATTTTTTATTTTATTTTATTTATAATATATAAGGAGGCCCTTCCTGGTTGTGGCGTTATGAAGGTTAGTTTTTTCTTAATTTAAAATTATATGACGTCACTCAACGTCATATAATTTTAAATTAAGAAAAAACTAATGAAGATGATTTTTCCCGAGGGTAAAACCAATACAAAATGCATGATTCGTGGAGATATGTAAAATATCTTCTCATGTGAAATCTGGTGTGAAAATAACCCTTCCCTTCCTATCATTGATTGATAATACTACTACTTCCGGTTTACGGGTATACACCAAAAATTGATCAATTCATCATATTGATACATTAAGTAAATATACCAAATTTTATCAAAATCTGTTCAACCATTCAAGCTATACACATCTATACGGACGGACAGACGGACAGTCGGACGGACAGACATCAGGCTAAAAATACTTTTTTCTGTTTAGAAAATGCATGATTCGTGAAGATATATAAAAATCTCCACATGTGAAATTTGGTGTGAAAACAATACCTCCCTTACTGTAGTCGGTCGGTAAAATTGAACGTTTTTTATCTGTGTGAAAAATATTACTATCTATCTATAAATATATATTATTTATTTATCAATATTGCAATGAAATTTGGTACAGTTAGAATCATTATTAAATTATTTATAATTCGACAAACGACAGAAAACAAAAAAAAGATCTATAAAAGACATATTCTATAATTTATATATTCAAAGTATATAAATCAAAATCAAAATTCTTAATTGGCTAAATTCAATTATTTTTTTTCTTTTCTTTTAATTATCTATTTATATTTACCAATTTTTATCCACCTATTTTCGAATATATTTGTATATTTTAACTATTTCAATTTAAATCCCATATCTGAAAATAGTTTAAACAAAATATGATAAAAAAATATTTTTTGAACCATTTTGATTCAAATTTTCAATCAAGACGATTATATAGTTTTTATATTATATATTATATATTTTAATATTAGCTAGTATATTGAGCAATATAGAATATTTAAATTTATTTATATTATACTTATACTAAAGTGCAAATCATACTAGTAAATATTTAATAGCAATTAAATCCTTAAGAATATAAATATTAAAAAACAAAATCAGGATCATAAATTATTAAATTACAATTTTCAATTTTTATTTTTTATTAAATTACTCCTAAACCTGAAATAAAATTCTTAAGATTATACAAATATGCTTAAGCAATATGATATTATAATTATTTTTAAAAAAGGTTTCAGGGTGTATTCCTCTTGAAATGAAAGCATCACGATTAAATAAAACCCATTTGAAATTGCATTTTTAGTTAGGTACGTATATGATGCCGCGCCCACGGTTGCTAAATACTAATGTTTCTATGCATCCTAGTGAAATTGTATTAATCTATTGTATATTTCTTCCTACAGGATTCCAATAGTTAATAGACTTTTTTTAATTTCGAAATTTAACTTGAAATTATTTCAAAATCTTTTTTGTTTTCATTTAATTTATTTTTTTTTTTAATTTTATTTAATAAGTATTAATTTATTTAATAAGATTTATAATAATTATTTGCATATTTAAATTTATTACATATATAATCGAATGTAAATCTTAATAGGAATAATATTTTTATATAAAACAATCGGTAAAGTTACAGGTTGACAGAAATATTTGCTTTATGGGCATTTCGGTTGTTACACGATCATCCAAAGTTTTCCTGTTATGAAATAAGTTGACCTGTGGCCAGGTCCGAACCGACCGACGGTTTGAAATAAATTAATTTCCAGCTACAGAAACAATTTCAAATAATTTTAATATATCTATTAATGTAATAAAAAACAGATATGGATATAACATAAATATTTTTAATTTTATTTTATTTATAATATATAGCTGAAGTAGCCGGCGTTACCCGAGGCTGTGACGTCATGAAGGGCTGGGTGACGTCATATAATTTTAAATTAAGAAAAAACTAATAAATATGATTTTTTTCGAGGATAAAACCAATACATTCGTGGTGATATGTAAAAAAATCTCCTTATGTGAAATTTGGTGCGAAAATAACCCTTTCCTTCTTATCGTCGATCGCTAATACTACCACTTCCGGTTCCGGATATGCACCAAAAGTTGAGCAATTCATCCCACTGATGCATTAAGTAAATATACCAAATTTCATCAAAATCCGTTAAGCCGTTCAGGCTGTACACATCTATACGGAGGGACAGACGGACAGACGGACAGACGGACGGACAGACGGACAGACATCATGCTAAAAATACTTTTTTCTGTTAAGAAAATGCATGATTCGTGGAGATATGTAAAAATCTCCACATGTGAAATTTGGTGTGAAAACAATACCTCCCTTACTATCGTCGGTCGGTAAAAATATATACATTTCAATTTATAAAAATTAATTTTTTTATGAATAATAATTATTAAAAATTTTCTTAAAAAAGTTTAAATTTTAAAGGATATATACATATTGTATTATTTTTGAAACAATAATCATTGGACATTAACAAAATAATACTGGAATGGCCACAACAGTACAGCAACCAATTCTCATCATTATCAGAAGAGTGCAACAATATTAATTCAACAGAAAAACAAAATAAAGTAAGATAGTACAATATAATGTTTAATAATTAATGATGTAGGAATCGATGAATCGCTGTTCAAATCCATGGAGGAAATCAATAATTATAACTCTGCCTATTGGAAAACAGATTTTTCCTTGAGGCGTATATACTTAAATAAAAATTAAATAATATACAATAGTTAAATAGGTAAATATGAATAATTTAAAAAAAAAAATTCTTAATATTTTTCATTTCATCTTGTTCTTTCCTTCACTTACTAAGGTAGGAAAATTCCCATTAGTGGCCATCTTCTTCGTGGATCGTTTTCTTGTTTATGAATCATATCCGAATTCCGCTCCTTTTCTTTCCTTTTTTTTCCATCCTCCGCTGCCTCCATCCTTTCCCTATCTCACTCTCACTGCCCAGCCTTTCGAGAGATGGAAAGAGAGACTGGTCCAGACTACTCGATCGTAAACTGAGTGTCCTTTGCAAATGCAAAGTTCGTAAAATGCTAATTTCACGTTTTTCTCACGCACCTTTTGAAAAACAGTTTTATCAGTGGATTTTTTAAACAACATATAAACTCTAGAAATGGAATATTCAAGTGTGCCTACTGGTCTTTATCTTCCAAATGTGATCAGGAAAATGATTAATAAAAATCATTCATTTATATAGAAATAAATATCCATTTAAATTTAATGTATAATCAAATATTAGTAATTTGTTTCATTTGTTAATTAATTTTTATTACCCCAACAAATAAAATAGTAAGTATAAAAAAAAACTATTTAAGGGAATATTATTATTCCACCTCGAAGTAATACTAATCTTTTTCATATAAGAATAAAATATTGATTCCTAAAGATATATATAATTATATATATATATATTAAATGTAATTTATAGTATTCAATTTATAGTACTTGTACGATTTGTTCAATTGTAAAAGTGTTGTTTGAAAATATATGTTCGTTTAGGCTTCCGTAGGTTTGTTATCGTCCGACGATAGTAAGGGAGGTATTGTTTTCACACCAAATTTCACATATGGATATTTTTACATATCTCCACGAATCATCATTTTCTTAACAGAAAAAAGTATTTTGTCCGTCCGTCCGTCCGTATAGATGGGTACAACTTGAACAGCTCAACGAATTTTGATAAAATTTGGTATATTTACTTAATGCATCAGTATGATGAATTGATCAACTTTTGGTGTATATCCGGAAACCGGAAGTGGTACTATTACCGATCAACGATAGGAATTTTCACATCAAATTTCACATGATGAGATTTTATTACATATCGCCACGATTCATGCACTTTGTATTGGTTCTATCGTCGGAAAAAATCATCTTCATTAGTTTTTTCTTAATTTAAAATTATATGACGTCACAGCTAGCGCCTCCTTATATATTTTAAATAAAATAAAATTAAAAATATTTATGTTATATCCATATCTGATTTTTATTGAATTAAAATAGATATATTAAAATTCTTTGAAATTGTTTCTGTAGCTGGAAATTAATTTATTTCAAACTGTCGGTCGGTTCTGTGCCTGGCCACAGGACAACTTATTTGTAGACATTTTCAACAATGGGATTATTGTAAGAAAATTTAGGCATTCTAGACGTTTTAGTCGAAACGGGTGAACAAAAGATGCGTTCGAAAACGAGACTAAAATTATTTCAATAAATAAAACTAAGATGTAACCTATTTAATGGTTCATTTTTAAAGATTTATCTAATTTTTTTTATACTATATTAAATATTGATATTTTTTTTAAAATTCAAAGACAATTTTTTATCATTTCATTAAAATCAATAATTAAATATAGAAAGTTGAGATATTATCTGAAGAGTTCAAACAATTTAAATAATAATAAAAAAAAAATAAATAAATTGAAATATTAATTGATATGATAATAAGCATATTCTTCTTTTTCTTCCACCATTTATAGTAGAATATATTAATTATATTATATTACTTTTTTAAACAATACACCATTTATAGAAGAATACCTATTAAATAGATTTGCATAATTTTTAAATTAAATAATAGCAAAACTTTATAACAAAACACTTTCTCTAATTAAAATCAAAAATCAAATATTAAATATTTCTCACATACCACTTTCTAAAAAAAAAATATATTTGCATGGATATTGTTTAGATGGAATGTTTCGAAGCTATTGATATATATATATATAATATGTATATATTGACCTAAGATAATTTATTCTAAATGATATTTCATTATTATAGGTTTTTATGAATAAAAAGAAAGAGAAATATTAGAATTCTATTAGGAAGCATATACTTATATTAAATAAAATGAAAAATTATATTTATAATTTAATTTGGTTTTTACTCTAAATTTCAAACAATCATTAATATTAATTCAGATTTATTTAAATATATGTATACATTTATTTCACTGGCGTTAATAAATTCGAAAGTTGTTAGCAACATTCCTCCAACTATCCCTATCCTAAGACACCTCCATTCAATCTCCTCATAAATCTATTTATGGTATATTGCTGGCTACGCCCATTTTGGTCTTCTCATAAACAAAAAAAAGCTTTCAATTTCCCTATAATCAATTTATGCAAAAAATGAAATCCTTAAAAATCGATTCATCATCCTCAAAATCATTTAATCCATGTTTTTGATAAAAATCATTTGATGTGTTTTAAAAATTTGAAAAAGAAACAATAAATAAGACATATATAGGTATACGTCAATTTTTACTATCTCGCCAGAAATAGTATTACGATCACAAAAATTTTCGATGTCGAGATTTTGATGTTTTGACGGTTCCTGAATCATTTTCACTAATGTTGAGAAAAATGTGTGTATGTGTGTATCTATGTAGACAAGATTACGAAAAAACAGTTTGAGCTAGAATAATGAAATTTGGTATACGGGCATTATTCAAAATTCGTAGTTTTCAACTTATTAACTAGTTATCAACTTATGAGAAATGTAGCTCAACCGGAAGAGGGTCATTACCTAAACGTTTTTTTTTCTCCTCTAAAGTGACCGTAAAAATAAAGATATATGTTTGAAACTTTTTCACATGATTAAAAATTGAATAAAAGTGCTATATATAAAATTTCAGCTTGATTGAATCGCTGAAAGTACCATAATTACTTTTGTAACACTGCAAATCTCACGCGCCAACACGTGACTTGGTGCCAACAACAAAGAGCCAAACATGAACTGATTTAATAAATATTATTCATTAATTTTAATTTATAATTTATAATTAATTAAATTTAATTTAAATATAATATATTATGTTATTTAATCCAAATCAAATTTCGAGATAATCGAGTGGAGACACTCCAGCTTATTTCGAGTACATATTATATTAATTACTAATATATTTATTTTAAAATTTTAAAATAAATTTATCCCATCTTTAGTGAACTAGTCTGATCATTTTTTATTTGATATATAAAACGACGTTTAGTCATGGATTAATTTTAACATAAATAAAAGTCTCGCCATTTAATTTTCAACCTGTTTGCAAGTATGATGTTGCATCTTTTCGATGTTGTTCGTACCGATGATTGCCCTTTCAATTTTGAGCTAGAATTCAATGGCGATTTCATTGAATGTCAATCGGTTTCTCTCATCAGCCTTGACTGGATGATCAGTCACGGATCAATGAGAAGACAAAAGAAAATCATAGGACTATTTGCTTCTGGAAGGTTGTAATTTCTTTCTTTTTTTTTTTTTTTATTTTTATTTTTTATTATTTGGTAAAATCTTTCAATGTTTATTAACGATAAAATAAATGTAAATATTTAATTAATTAAATCAAATTGATTTAAAAATTAGACTAATCTTAATAATTTTATTTTTAATAAATAGATTTGTAAATTGTGTAAGTAATTCAATAAATATTTTTTCCACTACAAAAAAGTGCAAATATTCAAATCTCGATTAGATATTGTATATTACTATATATATACTATCACACTATTAATATTATAAATAAATTATTAAAAAGTTTGAATTTTGTAATAATAATGTATTCTATTTAATAAAAATTTGTGTGACTCCTTTATTTTAACTAATATATAAATATTAATACCTATATTAAATAAAAACATAAATAATTAAAAAAACATTAAGTTACATTGTTTTATTTATAAACGTACTAAAAACTAGAAAATAATTTTTCTCTTAGCCTCAATAAGTATATTCTTCTTCATGATGGGGTTGTACAATGGTCCACCTACTTAGCACTTCAACAACAATGGTCTAGATACTTTGAATAAAGAGCCTAATTAAAATAAATTAGTTAATTAATTTTCTAGGGATCTCTCAAATAAAACGCTTGTATTTAAATTAAAAATGGTGACAAACTTAAATAGCAATAAACAGCAAGCGTTTTATTTGAGAGATCCCTAGAAAATTAATTAACTAATTCATTCTAATTAGGCTATTTATTCAAAGTATCTAGACCATTGTTGTTGAAGTGCTAAGTAGGTGGACCATTGTACAACCCCATCATGAAGACGAATATACTAAGCTAAGAGAAAAATTATTTTCAAGTTTTTAGTGCATTTATAAATAAAACACTGTAACTTAATTTTTTTTAATTATTTATTTTATTTTTAATTTTTTTAAGATTTTAAGTTTTATTTGTATATACTTTGAGATTATAAATGATATTTAATGATGGATTAAAATTTATTAATTAATTAAGAAAATGAAAACTTTATTTCATATTCATGTATTGTCATCCAAATCTGAAAAGTATGCAAAGATTTAGTTCGATTGGTCAACTGTAACTGTGTTAAAAATGAGTTACTAGATTTGAACAATACAGAAGGACAACAAAGCAAGTTAAATAAAACACTGTAAAAAATGAGATGTCGAAAATATTTTTTATTTAGGACACGTGGCAGAATATTTGATTGAAAATTAATAATCAAAATTTTATTGAATAAAATTTTCTAATAGAAAAATCAAAAAATAAATTTGTTTTTAATATTATTTAGAGGTCAAATGATTTCACAAATTACTTTACCAAGGATTAACATTTGATTTTTGTATTATTATTATTTTTTTATTTACCTAATAGGAATGATACAATCAACTTTAAATCGAAATAAAATTGAATAAAATATTTGTATTTTCGATTATTTGAAATTAATTTATTGAATTTGTTTAAATTTAATATTGATTTCACATTTGAAATATTATCAATTTTTGTGAAAGTCCATATGCACTTATATACAATTTAGTATAACCTAAAAAAATAAAAAATAAAATAATAATAATAAAGTAAAAATTCATTGCAGATGTTGTGTCGATGTCAGTGGAGCAAATTTAAAATTAGAAGAAAGTTAATATTAAACATATCAAATAATACAAAATAACCATTTAAGTTGAAATATTGAATAAAATATGGAAATCGGTATTCATTGAATCAGGTATTTCACAATCATTTACATTGAAAGACACAAATAAATCCAAACAAGTCAATTATCGATTACCGTCCCAATGGAAATGAAATTACTGTACTTTGCTATAATTTTCACACGAGAACTTCTTATATTCAGTCCGCGATTTACCAATCAAACTGAAATTTATACAAATTCGTTTTAATCATAGTTTTATTTCTTTATATATATATATAAAAATATATTTAGAATATATCTAAATTTTCTTAGAATAAATTATATTACTTATATTATATTTACATATTGATTTGGTTCATTCAAATTTTATTTTTTTTTTTATTATTATTAATTTTTTAGTAGTCTGGAATTAAATAATATGTATTAGATATATTTTAAAATATATACAAATAATTACCCCAAATTTGTATATAGTATATATATAGGGTGACAAAACGTCCCGGTTTTTCGGGATTGTCCCGTTTTTAGATGCTCATCAATTATTTAACACATTTCCGACTTTTTTCTAATTTTTTTCAATTTGGTTCTAAAAAAAGGTAAAACTTTTTCGGGAGTAGGCTCTTAAACATTTCCGACTGTTTTTCTAAATTTTTTCAATTTTTTTTCAAAAAACCGTTTGTTCCGGTTTGGTGTTTTCGAAATATGGTCACCATATATAAATAATATATGCCAAGCAGAATAAAAAATATGTACTTCTCAATAAAAAATTTAAATTGAAGAGTAAATATCTTTATTTATTTTTTTACTAACATTAAATCTTTGTTTATTACTTACAATTCCAATGTAAGTAATATATTTTTCATAATAAAAATTTTTTCAAATGAAATAATTTATTTCTGGATCCATAACTCAAAACTTGAAACAGGAGCTTTATTTATTAAAAATATGATTCTAAAAAAATATCCTATAAAAATGATGAATATCACTTCACATTTAATTTTATTATTATTATTATTATTATTATATATGTGTGTATATAAAAGTGGCCTGCGTTTTGAAATGATATTTTCTTTCTTGACGAGGCCTTGGCCAAGCCAAACATTTTTCATAATAAAGTAACTTTATATTTTATATAAATTAAAATTCATATACCTGATACATATAGAATTTAAATTATATATTTAAAATTAATTTAATGAAAATTCATCTCTTCACACTCATTAATTTATTATTTATTTTGCTATAAATATTTATTTACAGCGATTTTTTTAAAAAATTCAATCAATTAATCAATAAATAATTTATATTAAGATATCATCACTGAATAAATATAGTTCTAATGAAACTTAAGTGGAGCCAAATGGTGTAACGTACCGGATGTTTTGATCAAAACCCTGAGAAAAGAAATCTTTTTTCTTTTTCTTATATTTTATTTAGTTAAAAAGATATAAATAAGGGATGTTTCACAAATATTTAGTTGTTTTCTCTTTCATTGATATAAACAAGATTAAGAGACCTTTTTCAAATTAATTTTTAAATGAATAAATTTCAAATAAATAATAATATATTTTCCATATTCAATTTACATTATTCAAGTATACTGTAATTTAGTTTGTGATTCCCAAAATGCTAAAAACTAATCTTTTGAACATTTCGTACTTTTTTTCAAAATTTTTTCAATATGCTTCTAAAAAAGAAAGGTAAACCGTTTGTCCCGGTTTAGTTTTTTCGAAATATGGTCACCATAATTAAGGGAGCTGCGGAAAAAATCCGATGAAAAGTTTGAGAACTTCTGATTTAGAGTATTTGCAATGAACTGTATTTAAATGTTAATTATAACAATGCAATAAATCTATATGTGGGGAGACCGATTGAGAAACGTCCGCTCGGAATACCAATGACCGTGTGGTGAGTGGACAATTTAGGAAGGGACGTGAAAGAGTTGGAAGAGGGTAGAAGTTGGATGGTTGTGGCTCAGTTGCTGCTGCCAAGAACTTTCGTGTTCCGTAGATCCACAAAGATGGATAGATAGATATCACAATGTTTTTTTTAATGTTCATATGGCCCGCAGCAATTTCCAATCCAGCCCTCAGGCCAAAACGTTTGCACACCTCTGGCATAGACTTTCCATGAATCCTTTTCATCCTTGTCCCAATTAAATATAAAATGAGTATATCAAAATAATTATTATTGGTATATAAGTAAAATACCAAAAACGCGCAGACCATATAGAGAGGGAGTTATGGGAGGGTTAAGATTTAGATGGAGGTGGCTCACAGCATAGGGATATTTGGAAAAGTGTAGTTCTTTTGAGTTCAGTAGAACCACACAGAAAGATAGATTTAAGTTAAATAGTATTAACTGATATAAATTAATGTTATTTTTTGTTTGAATTGTTTTAATTTCATTTTATAGAAATATAAATTTTTTGGTATATCTTAATATAAATTCTGGCCATATTATATAAATCATTGATAGTGTATACATGCATTAGCAAAATATTGGTAAAATAAATACAGGCCAATCAGAAATTAAATCGTATATCATCATTTATCTAAATATTTCTTAAAATATATTAACCGATATATTTATATTTATTTTTTTTTTATTTTATTTCTAATATATATAATTTGCTCCATTATAATGACTCACTAGGACGACATCATTTTTCTCTTTTGCAAGAATTGAACATCCATTTCTCTTTTGCAACCTCTTAGTAGACGCCAAAAAAAAACAATCAATGATGAATTAATTTTCGATTTCTATTCTTTGTTTTGTTTATGTTTTAACGTGTTGAAGATATTATCATTTTTCTTTCTTTTTCTTTCATTTTATTTTTTTTTTTTTGTTACAAAGAACTTCATCTTCTCGTTATTTTATACTTGTTGCTAACTTCAGTGTATTGCGCCATATTGAGATACAAACTTTGGCCTGTTAGCCCTCGAATTTTATGAGTATGACATTTCGATCGTGGTTCATAGATTCACTTCTGAAAAAATAAGAACTAAATTGTTGTTTTGTAAGATGGTTGTTAACGAGAAGATAATTTGTCATCGTATTAAACAAGATGTCGCGAAAAGCCGATTAAAAATTTACAAAAGAAAGAAAAAAATAAACTAAAGATCGGATTAAGTAGTAAATAAGAAATATCAAATTGATCATTCGTAAACAATTGTAGATTTCTTAAGTATTCGAATATATTATATATATATTTATGAATAAATGTATAAATTGATTGTGAGTTTAAAAAACATTTAATACAAATGTTTATTTATCTACAAATTAAAGATTAAATCGACTTATGAGATTAAATAAATAAAACATCTCTGATTTAATATAAAACAATTAATTATTAATAAATTTTTAATATACAAATTAAGTCAATTAACAAAATAGATTATTAAAGATATAAATTTTTAAATTTAAAGATATAAATTATTGTAAATATTAATGATTGTTAAAGATTAAAAAAAATAATATTTTTTTTTCTTAATTTAAAGGGTATAAGTACCGGGACCCCGAGCCTCGGCTCGGTAATTAAGTTAAAAAAAAATAATTCATTATTATTGGGTTTGGCTGATAATATTAATACTTGGGACACCGAGCTGATATACAATTCTTTAATTATTAATTACAATTATTAAATGTTGAATCATTGCATCAATCTGATTAAAATGAATGGAACTTGGGGTCCTCAATAATACATAAATATGTATTATTAGGTATGTTTCTAAGTGCATGAATATTTTTTTTTTATTGGAAGAATGATAAATATATATCATAATTTATAATTATAAAATATTATTAAAATATATATTTTTAATTTTATTTCGAAATTAAATAAAAAATTTTAAAATATTTTAAATATAAAAAAAAATATTAATACAATATCCTTTATAAAAAGGCGGGAGTCAAATTTCAATATGGATGTCATTTGTGACGTCATCCATATATAAATTCAAATTAAGAAAAAACTAATGAAGATGTATTTTTCCTCAGATGTGATCAATAAAACTCAATTTTTCTTTATAAATACTATATCTAGTGTGAATTTCAAAAAAATTGTTAGAGCGGTTTTTGAGAACCCATGGCCATACAAACATACAAATAAACAATTTTAGCTAGCATAATAAGATAAGATACTAAAATTAACATAATCAAACAATATTTTGAATAAGTTTAAGATGATATTCTTATATATGACCGATACTGATTTAATATTTTAAGAAAATTAATTAATATTCCAATAAATAATTTTATTTTCTTTATACTTAAAATAAATTATTATTTATTCTTGATATAAAATTTGATAATTTATGGGGTATTTTGAAATAAATTAATTAAAAAAAAAAATAATTATTTTTGAATTTATTTACAAGCACATAAAAAAAAATAATTAAATTATAAAAATTGCAAATTCACATGTTCAATTAAATTTATACAAAAAAAAAATAAATAAATAAAATAAAATAAAATACTATATATCTAATCAGATAAATAAATAAATATATAAATTATCCGTTTAACACTTGCATTATTTCCCTATTGAAATTTTGCCAACAATAACTGTAAATGAAGAATATCAAGAAATTTTACAAATATATTTTTATCATTAAAAGATAAAAATGGTATATCATTAATGAACGTGTATATATATATTGCATTTTAAACATATGGTTAATTAAATAGACAAGCAGATAAAAAGCTGTCGAAATTAAAAACAAAATTAATTAAAATTACTGTAATTTTGTATAAATGTTGTTGTTAACAAATACAAAATTATAATTTACTACAATGTCATTTCTTTCATCTCTTTCCCGACTTTTTTCTTTTTATCCCACCTTTCCCTCTCTCTCTCTCTCTCTCTCTCTTTCTTTCTTCTCTCTCTGTGTGTGTGTGTGTTTGTGTATGTGTATATTGATTAATATAATATTATCTATTGAATAGGGAATCCGTCTTTAACGGTATGCTGGTGAATTTCAAGAAAATTCCCACTGGAATGCATATATTAACCAGTAATGTTCATGAAATCCACTTTCCAAGTTTAACCTTTCAATGTTGGATTTCCGTAAAATGGCCAAGATGCATACATGTAGGTTGATTTGTGATAATCTTCAGATTGGGTGAGGCATCGATTTCTATTATTTTTCTTAACTTTTATTTTTTAAAAAAAAAAAAAAAAATAAAAAAAATAACAAAAAATAATAGTAATGAGAAAATATTAGCCATTCGAGGTCATTCGATTAGGGTTGGGCCATTTTGAGCCAATCCTTCTTCACTAATAACCACCCGATTTAGCATAACAATATTATCAAGGACCTGATGGAGGTGTTTGTTTAAATTGAAATTTAGTCACTCATTCAAATCTAATGAATATTTATAAGATTAAAGAAAAAATCTAAAAATAAAAAAAAAAATTGAAAAATATTATTATTATTATTAATATTATTTCCTACCTACAGAACAATATAAATACTTTCTTTCATGTATTTAATTAAATTATCTTTAATAATATCCATGTCAATATATAATTTTTTTTTTCCTTTCTTCTTTCATTTAATTTAATTGAAGTGAATGTCGATTTATGATCCTCTGACATATTATGGAAGAGTTAATTTTTTTTTTTGCATATATGAAGGTTATATGCAATATAAATCCTTTAATTAGAATGTGGGAGAAGATTTTAGAATAGAAATAAAAAAAAATTGAATTAAACATCAATAGACTAACTAATAAATAAAAGATAATGGTATAGTGATAAAATAATGATTCTATAATTATTTATTATAGTCCTTTATTCTAAAAGAGAGAGAGGTGTAAAATTAAAAAAAAAAATAAACAATTTGAAATATTTAATTATTCATTTTTTTTTTTAAAAAGAAATAAGCTGGAGTGACTCCATTTGACGTGATTTGCAATGTTAAAAAATTAATTCCTGTACTTTAAGCGATTTAATCAAGCTGAAATTCTATATATAGCAGTTTTATACAATTTTTAATCATGTGAAAAACTATCAAACATATATCTTTATTTTTACGGTCACTTTAGAAGAAAAAAAATAAAAACGTTGTAGGTAATGACCCTCTTCCGGTTCAGCTACATTTCTCAAAAGTTGATAGAAAACTAGGAATTTTGAATAATTCCCGTATACCAAATTTCATGATTCTAGTTCATAGGTTCTTAAACTTATGTACTCCACGGACCCCCACTTGAAAAAAATTTTTTTGACGGACCCCCATCACAACTTTAGGTACTTTACGTCATTTTATTAATTAATTTCTGGCTTACGATCTCATAAGGACAAGGATATATGATGAATATCTCTAACAGTGATTGGTGAATAACGATTTTTTTGCATATTGTAGAACACATTTTATTAGAAATTATAATATTGAAGAAAGAAAATACAAACATTGTCATAGCAACAAATCTCACAAATTATAATGGGTACTTACATTAAATTCATATAAATATTTTATAATTTTTTTCAGAAAATATTAAATAAGAAATATTTTAAAAAATAACTGCATCTATCTCATTAAATATAACTTACATATTTAATGAGATGTATGCAGTTGTTTTCTTGAAACAAGAATCTCAATATCTGGCTTAATATTGGAAACTTTTAATCTAAGATCCGGCTCTACATTTAATTTGTTTCTATATTTAGACTTAATATAAAATAGTACCGAAAAAGCTTGTTCGCATAAATATGTTGTGCAGAATGGAATCAAGTGTTGAAGTGCTTTATTTGCAAGCGCAGGATAATCTGACCTGAGAAGTAACCAAAAGTTGCTCAATTCAGTTTTGTTAAATTTTAGTTTATAAGTTGTATCACATGATAATTCCACGAGAATATCTTGTTCAGGTGCAGATAAATGTTTAGCATTTGTAATTTCCATATTAAATGGATCTCTGATCCAGTTATTGCAAGGATCAGGAGTAGAAAAATACTTCCTGAAGTTGCTTTTCAAAGTAATTAAATGTTCAACAAATAATTGACGCGTTTGATTAAGCAATTTTTCACTGGAGCTTTCTATGAAATCATTGAGAGTTGGAAAAGACTCATATACACCGTTCTGGATGCGTTTCGACCACAAGTCGAGTTTTTTAATCATTGCTTCTATTTTATCTTCAACTTTAAATATATTTACAACAGTACCTTGCAGGCTCAAATTAAGTTCGTTCAATTTTGTAAAAATATCAGTCAAGTAAGCCACCTTAGCTAACCAGATAAAATCATTGAAACATTCGGTCAGTTCAAAATGCGCATCTATTAAAAACAATCGTATTTCATCTCGAAGCTCAAAAAGGCGAATGAGTACTTTCCCGCGGGACAACCAACGTACATCTGTATGTAATAATAAATGTGTATGTTGACTACCCATTTCCTCACACAAAATTTTAAAAACTCTGGAATTAAGTGGACGAGCCTTAATGAAATTGACAATTTTAACTACTTCGTCTAATGTTCTTTTCAAATCTGGTGACATATTTTTGGCTGCTAATGATTCTCTGTGAATGCAGCAATGATTCCAAACAACCTGAGGCGCAACATTTTTAATAAGAGCAATCAATCCAGTTCTTGTACCTGACATTGCACGAGCACCATCAGTGCAAATTCCAACACATTTTGGCCACTCTATTTCATTTTCGGTTATAAAATTATTCAAACTGTTAAATATGTCATTAGCTGTCGTTCGTGAAGGTAGTGAATCACAAAACAATACATCTTCTTGTATTTGATTTTCAAACTCATATCTAATGAAAGCTAACAAATTGGCATTATTAGTGACATCAGTACTTTCATCCAATTGTAATGAGTAATAGTGACTTTTGCGCACTCTCGATATTAATTCTTCTTTTATATTACATGACATGTCTTCAATCCTATTCTTAACCGTATCATTTGATAATGAAATCAAATTTATATCGTTTGCTGCTTTAGTTCCTAACATTATATTTGTAATTACTTTTGTAGCAGGAAGAATTAATTGCTCTGCTATATTATGCGGCTTTCCTGCTTTAGCAATAAGTAGAGCTACTTCATATGATGCCATTACTGCTTTCTTACTCATACCACCAGATCCCGTCTTTACCATCAATTTCTGACTTGAATTAAGTTCTTCTTTTTTCATTTTAAAAAATTCGATAGACTTACTAACATGCTCGCTGTGCTTTGTTTGTAAATGACGTCTGAGATTAGCAGGTTTCATACTTTCATTGGATAAACTTTCCTGACATAGAACGCAGACTGGTCTTTCCACATCATTGTTGCAAATATAAGTAAATCCAAATGATAAATAATCATCCGAATATTTTCTAGTTTTGCGTTTCTTGGTAGAGTTTGCTGTTGATGCCTCATCATCTGATTCTTTCCGTTTCTGTGTTGAACCAGTTTGTAGCCAACGATCCATTTTATGGAGTAATTTATTAACATTGAACTACAATAATATAAATATAATATAAAAATAATATAAATATAACGAATTATTATTTACTAGCTATGTTTTAATATGATTTTAAATGAATGTTTTAATATCATTTTAAATGAATGTTTTAAATCATTTTAATAAATGTTTTAAATAATTTTAAATAAATGATTTAATATCATTTTAAATGAATATTAATTTATATAATAAATATATTTCGTAATTTGATTCTAAAATATTATTAATTTCGTAATTTGATTCTAAAATATTATTAAAATAAATATTTTTTATTCATAAAACTAACTTATACTTACTCTCAAAAACAGCCTTTCTGGGAAATTGCAAAATGTGTTTAGTGTTTTTATAAAATAATGATCATGCAAATTACACTAAAAATTAAAAAAAATTATTAGCTATAATAAACTATTATTAGCTATAATTTAATTATAATTAATTAAATTAATAAAAATAATTTAAAGATACAACTCGTTGAGAAATGAACTTATAATTAACATTAATAAAAATAATTTAAAGATACAACTCGTTGAGAAATGAACTTATAATTAACATTTGCTTTAAAACTGTTTAAAACCCCAGAGTGGACGCTGACAATTTGGGTTTTTCCGGGTAAGACTGTCCCCTCCCCTGGTTTTCCCCAATAACAAAGTGAAAGAAAATTCCCTTATATGCCTCCCCTTCCGAGCCCCTAAGAGGGGTTATTTTAAAGGAACAATCGAAAAATGATTTTAAATGAATGAATGGATGAAAATTCAAATTTTATATATAGTTTTTTATATATGTTTATTTATTCACAAAAAATTAATTGACATAATTATCAATTTAATAAAATAAAATAGTATTATTAATAGTATTAAATTATAGCCGTAATTCTCTAGGAGGATATAGTTAAACAATGAACTTTAAATATTTATATATGTATATATTTTTACGATGATTTTTTTCCGAGGACCGCGGACCCCCAGTAAAGGCTTCGCGGACCCCCAGGGGTCCGCGGACCACAGTTTAAGAACCACTGTTCTAGTTCAAACCGTTTTTGCGTAATCTTCTCTACATACATATACATATATACACAAACACATACATTTTTCTCAACCTTAGTCAAAATGATTCAGGAACCTTCTGACGAGATAGCAAAAATATTAGGTCTTTATCAAATAATTCTTCTAGTTCTATAAAATATTAATTTTGGTTTAATTTAAGTAATATTATAATTTCATTTTAATACCGAAAAAAAAAGGAAATCTCAAATGTACACATAGTACATAGTATTCTCAAATAATGAATAAATTGATAGAAGTAAAATGATTTAATAAGTATCAATTTTTTCATTTTTTTTTTATTTTTATAATTATTAATTATGAAATTAAAATAAAAATATAAAATATTTGAATAAGAATTTTATAATTTTTGTATTTATAAATAAAAAATTAGTAATTTTTTAAAATGAATATATGTAATCTTATATGATCTTTCAGATGATTATTATTTTAGCTCGTGAAATAAATATTATTATTAATACTTAATCAGATTTTAAAAAGTAACTACTTATATAGTAAATATATTAAATTAGTAATTAATTATAATTATAGGTAATAATTATGAGTTATTATTTTATGATAATATACACATAAACATATTTATTAATATTTAAATTATTATTTTTGTAAATATGTAAATAATGAGAAGAAAAGTTTTATTTTAATAATAGTCTACATATATATAATAAACAGATCAAATTATAATAGTATATGAGAGATATAATAATTAAAATACATAAAAGTTTGTCGAGGAAAAAACATTAACATACCAAAATAAAATCAATTTGATAAAAATTGATAAATTAATAAGATAAATTAATAAGAATAATAAGAATAAATTAATATGAATAATAAATTAATAAGAAAAGATTCATATTTATTATTTTTCTCTTTTTATATATAATAAAATTAAAAAAAATAAATTGACCTGTGGCCAGGTCCGAACCGACCGACGGTTTGAAGTAAATTAATTTCCAGCTACAGAAACAATTTCAAATAATTTTAATATATCTATTAATGTAATAAAAAACAGATATGGATATAACATAAATATTTTTAATTTTATTTTATTTATAATATATATACAAGACCAGGCTGTGACGTCATGAATGGCTGGATGACGTCATATAATTTTAAATCAAGAACAAACTAATGAAGATGATTTTCCCGAGGATAAAACCAATACAAAGTGCATGATTCGTGGTGATATATAAAAAAATCTCTTTTGGTGTGAAAATAACCCTTTGCTTCCTATCGTCGATCGCTAATACTACCACTTCCGGTTTCTGGAATTGCACCAAAAGTTGATCAATTCATCCCACTGATGCATTAAGTAAATATACCAAATTTCATCAAAATCCGTTCAGCCGTTCAGGTTTAATGCTATAAAATATTCTTAATTACATTCAAAATGAAAATCTATCCTGAAATCAATATGTATGCTTAATAATCCGTTGAAAAAAATTAATCGGAACAATACAAAAGGAGTTAGTTACTAAAAGTAATTAATCGAAAATTATATTAAAATTAATTAATTATAATTAAATTATATTTCTTTTATACCTTCTAGGGATCGATTGAAATATCAATAAAAATTTTCAAAGGTCTATTTCAATCTAAAGATGATGAAAAATCGATTCCAATTTGTCAAAAGAGCGAACAGACTGAGAGACAGACGTCAAGTGAAGTTGAGAAAAACGTTATAAAAAGCAAATATAAAAAACAAAACCAAAACCACAATAATGTCCTGTTGTTAGATAATTCAATCGTCTTGAAATAAACCAAAGGTGGCATATGCTTATATATATAGTTGACAGAGATAAAACTTGAAAATTAAAAATAAATAATAATAAATTATGTAATAATTAAAAATATAAAAATAATTATTTTTATTAGCATTAAAAAAATTATTTAATAATATTTTTATCTTATTACAAAAGTAGTTAAGTAAAAAAATTAAAAAAATATAAATAAACAAATAAATGTGAAAATATTAAAAAAATAAGTTGACCTGTGGCCAGGTCCGAACCGACCGACGGTTTGAAGTAAATTAATTTCCAGCTACAGAAACAATTTCAAATAATTTTAATATATCTATTAATGTAATAAAAAACAGATATGGATATAACATAAATATTTTTAATTTTATTTTATTTATAATATATATACAAGACCAGGCTGTGACGTCATGAATGGCTGGATGACGTCATATAATTTTAAATCAAGAAAAAACTAATATAGATGATTTTTCTCGAAGATAAAACCAATACAAAGTGCATGATTCGTGGAAATATGTAAAATATCTCCTCATGTGAAATTTGGTGTGAAAATAACCCTTCCCTTCCTATCGTCGATCGCTAATACTACCACTTCCGGTTTCCGGATTTGCACCAAAAGTTGATCAATTCATCCCACTGATGCATTAAGTAAATATACCAAATTTCATCAAAATCGGTTGAGCCGTTCAGGCTGTACACATCTATACGGACGGACAAACGGACAGACGGACAGACATCATGCTCAAAATACTTTTTTCTGTTAAGAAAATGCATGATTCGTGGAGATATGTAAAAATCTCCACATGTGAAATTTGGTGTGAAAACAATACCTCCCTTACTATCGTCGGTCGGTAAAAATTATTTTTCCATCATTTATATAGTTGTAAAATAAAATTAATCAATTTTTTATGAATATACTAGTATAAGATTGAAATTATACAATTATTAATATTTATAAATATTTTTTTTACTTATTAGATAAAGAAAGCCGAAAGAATCTAATAACTCAAATAAAATATTTTAATTTTCGTTACGACAAAACAAACAAGAACAAAATGATACAAATACAAAAAGATAAAATAGACAGAATAAAGCAGGTTTTATTGAATTTTGATCTTAAAGGATTTACATATTCGTGAAATCAGTTCTCAGCTCCTTCTCCTGCTAAAATTCAATTTAAATTAGATCGTATTTTTTATATTAATGATTTTCCGGCTGCCAGGCTTTGAGGTGACCTTTCCAAAGAGTTTCTCATGACTCGGAGGTTAAATGAATAATATCATATTAACTGTATCAATATTTTATCTGATCTTATAAAAGAGAAGGGAAAAAAAGAAGGAACATCGCTTTTAATGAAATAAATGAATTCAAAAATTGATAAAATAAAATATAGATAAAATATTTAATCAATTTAAAATTTATATATAGGTACATTTATTATTAAATGATATTTGATTTGTGAAAAAAAGTTGGTTGAGTTGAATTTAAATTATTTAAATATTATTCTAAAATGATTTAAATAAATAATTAATAATCATAATCCAATCTAGATAAATAATTATAAAACTGATTACATAATTTTGTTATCTGATTTATTAATTATATTATTATTCATTAATATTTTATTTAAAAAGATTAAATTAATATATATTTTTCTTATTATACAATCAAAATCAAAGAACACGTATTAGTAAAATGACAAAATTATTATACATATCGAAAAAGATATTTTAATTTTAATATTTTCAATTATTAATATTATTTTTTTTTTGCGGGAAGGAGGAAAATGTCTAACACATCTCATGCATTGTCTTGATATGTGGGGTTTGTATCCATTACAAAGCCCACTCATGTCAGTAAAATAAGAAATTTTACATCTTGGACCACATTTGTATTACTTCAAGATGCGAAATGTCTCCAATTTTCCTTGCTCATCTCATCTTTATGAGTATTAATTGTATTAAATATATTTTGATAATAATAGAAATAAGACAGTTAGAAAAGACTATGACTAGTAAAAAGGCAAGCACTTAATTTAATCATTGATTAGTTTTTTCTAATTTAAATTAAATCTTTAAATACAATCTTATAGAATTAGTAAAAACTCTTTATATACAATTTTATTATAAAACAAAACATTAAATAGTATATTCTTCAGAAAAAAGTTTGCCTGAATTTTAAAAATAAACAATCGAAAATTAAAAAATATATAAGTACCTACTCTCTGTGTTTCCCAAACATATTTGGCTACCGTCCCTTTTTCAGAAAAAATATTAATATATTATTAGTGTCAATTAGATTTGTTTTTGAAATTTTAATACCAATTAATCCGAAATGTATTAAAATTCACGTAAAGTTTCAAAACTATTAACAAATATTTGTTTTGAATAATCAAATCCAAAAAAAAAACAAAGTTATTTTATAGAGTAATTTGAGTTGATATTATATGTTTTATTTAAATGTGTTTCTTTTTAATAGAAAGATTACTGATTATTATTCAATTGTTTTTTTTTTATAAATTATATGAATTGAAATGTTGAATCATGACATATTTTTTTGATAGATTTATAAAATAATATAATTTATAATATAAAAAAGATCAAAATAATTTCATATTTAAATATGATTAACTGATAGCTGATAACTGAAATTATACATTTATATAATATATTATAATAATATAATATTTGAAAAATGATTTCTTTTTTATTAAAGTTTAAAGGGTAACTTAATTTTATAAGGTTATTTTATTCTAAAATAATTGACTTAAAATAACTATTTAAATAAATAATTCAACGATTTGACTTTTAAAGATTAAGTCATGATAGAAATGATTTTTCTTTTGCTCAATTAATCAACTATTAATTACCGAATTATACAATCTAATTGGATGTTCCTAAGCTATTTATTTTAATGTTATTTTTTTACTATCTCATTTCTTTTTTACTGTAGACCACCCATGGTTAGTATAAAAAATTAATTGAAATTAAAAATCTATATGACAATATTTTATTGATTCATTTGATAATTTATAAACTATTTATAACTTATATTATTATCCTACATCAGGGATGGCGAACCTTGTTGCCACAAAGTTATAAAAATTCATTATAAAGTAACTAGCGTGCCACAATAAAATTGTCATCATTTTTTTTTTCTTTTGTATTTTAAATTACACTTTTTTCTGCTTTTACTATCCCTTCAAAAACAGATAGAAAGTGTAAATAGTTGATGTAGAAAAGAAATGCTAAAATTGTTATGCCACTTATCACATAATTTGAATTAGTTTTTTTAGAATCTTTTATTTAAGTACTTGTAATGTACTTTCTTTTAATAACAGTAAAATTATTTTAAAAATAAAAATAATAAATTATAATTATAAAATGTAATTGTTGATAGTGAAATTTTAATTTATTTTTATTGAGAAAAAAGTTAGAATTTTTAAAAATAAAAACTGTCTTTGTGAGTGTTATCAATTTTTTCAAACTTTGACATTTTGACACACGTGCCATAAGTTCACGATCCCTGTCCTACGTGATTATAGTACCTAAATATTTAAATAATTTTTACATTTTCAAATTCCTATGTTTTGTAGTTAAAATTCATACCTAACGAGTATAAAGTAATAATTGTATGACATTAACAAATCTAAATATTTTCTATATCTACAAGATTTTTTTTTTCTTTTAAATTAAAAAATTATTATTTAATCTAAAAAATCGTTTAAACCTAGAATTAGAATATGTGTACAGAATCGCTATTTAGTAGAAAGATGTTTTATAATATTATTGATTAATATTATTAATTCATATAAAAAAATCCTCCCCTAAACTTTCCCGCATATAAATTAAATTACAAGTTATTTTTAACCATTATCTTAAGAACGATAAAACATAAATAATTAACAACATTAAAAATAAACAAACTAATTAATTTAAATTATAAAGTAAAATGGTTTAAAACTATTATATATATTTATAATTTACACCTAACGCTACTTGTATAGGTAAAATGTCACTTCCGGTAGTCAGATCATGATGAAATTTGGTATCTGAATTTTTTTCATAATTTTAAATCTATATACAAAATAGGAAGAAAATATCTCGAAGCAAACTGGTACTTTACTTGAAAGGTAAACGCAACCAGTGTAGGTAAAGTACCACTTCCGGTTAACCGATTTTGACGAAATTTTGATAGAAATCTATAAACTGTGAATAATATCGATGTACCAAGTTTCGAAGTCCTAGCTTGATTAGTTTCTGAGTAAATTCGCTCACTGACAAACATTACATACAAACACACACACACACACAGACATAATTCGAAAAATGGTATTTCCCGACTCAGGGAGGTCTAAAACGTCAAGATCTATCGAAATCTCGAAGTCGAAATTTTTGACGATTCCAATTCTTCCCTTATACGAAGTATGCGGGAAAGTAAAAATTATATTATTATTATGAAGACCAAATTTCTTCGTACCTGATACTATCAATCCTAATTTTATTTAATATGTATTATCTTTGATCAAACTATTTAAATAATACAAAAATTAAGTTTCAAAATATATAATTTTTCATTTCTCTCTCCTCCATTCCCCTTCCACTTCCTACCGTATTTTTAAAATTTATATAAATTTCAATATTTTTCTATTTTATTTACAAATTTCGAGAGAATATATTATCTCTTTCAAAGAATTTTTCGAACATTTCTTTCGTTTGGTTTGTATAAATAGAATCCAAATGAGAAGAACCACCCACTTAAGTATGTCGGCAACTTATAAAATTTCGAGGATCCTTTAAGAGGGTTGCGTGCTTGGGTGATGTTATACAGTCTGTTATAAACTATTTAACAAGTCCCTTGGTAAAAGGACACTGTCATTATTAGTATTATATAAATATATATATATATACCTACAGAAGACACAGACATAATTAATTAATTAATTGATTTTTGAAAAAAAAAATTTAAACACTCTCAGGGTGTTGATGTAAATATCCCAAATATTTTTTTAAGGATTTGAAAAATTTAAATATTATTTTTTAATAAAATAGTTATCACCAATTGTATTTTCTAACAAATTTTAATTGTACGTTTAATAATTTTTAAATTATTATTAATATAGTAAATTTAAATATAAATAACCATTATAAGATTAATATTTATAAAAATTATATAATTTATTAAAATAATATTCCTATAAATTTTTTTTTTTTTTTTTTGACTTTTAAAAATAATATTTTTAAATTTAATAAACTTTAATTTATAATTATTTTTAGGACATTTTAGAATATTAAGTTGCTACAATCCTTTATGTATTATTAAACATGTACTAATAGTTAGATTTAATTTAACTCTAGCATCTACGGCGCCCCGGGCAATAGAATAACTTGCAGGTTCTATATTCTTAAAATTTATTACATTCATAAGCAAAATGCCCTCAGACTTGCCGCCCCGGACAAATGCCCGGTTTGCCGCCCTCTAGAGCTGGCTCTGATCGTATCTTAATACATAAATATTATTCTAATTTTCAAATTAAATTGATAATTGGAATTTGGTGTTTTAAGTCAATTTAATAAAAGTGAATTTCAAATAGTATAGAATATAATATATATATTATGTAATTTAGAAAATAAAATATAAGAACTTGTTTCCATTCAAATGCGAAATCTCATTAAATAATTAAATGAAAAATAAGTAAAAGATTATATATGTAAGTCATCTAAAACAATGAATTATTATACGAAATAATCATAATTTTTTAACTTAATGATTAAAAAATTTTATTATAATAATTATTTTTATTATTCCTTGACTTGATTGAATTATAAATCACAATTTCAATTTTCTCAGTACACCGGTGTTTTGTGGTATTTTAGATAGTTAAAGAACGTAATTCATTCAAAGGTAATTTTATTTTATTTTCAATTTTGTTTTTTTTTATTTTGAACTCAAAACAAGGTATACAATATGTAGTAAAGGGCATAACATGCAAAGTTCAAGAAATCGTCCAATGTCGATGAAATCAATGTCTGCTAAATAAGGAGTTTGAGACAAATCAGAAATTGGATGTGGGATAAGTTAAACACGATCCAAGAAGTTAACCGTTATTGAAACTCTACTATTACACTATAAATTTATATTAGATGATACAAAATTGCCTTATATATGTATATTTAAGCTTATCATTATTCTTTATTTTAACGAAATTAATTTTTTTTTTTCTGGGAAAATATAGAAGAAGAAATGTGTTCAGTAGATCCTTATTTATGATTAGCTTTTGCTTTTTAACATAAATTAAACCATCTATAATTTGAAAGTTCTTAATACAAATTCAAGGATCTTCAAAATTATTATTAATATTATAGTTTAATAGTAACAAGAACAGGCCTGGCCAAACCGCGGCCCTCGGGCCTGCATGCAGTCTACCGCGAAAAATTGTGCGGCCCGCCAGTTATATTTCTTATGTAACTTTCATTTCTCGTCTGTATATTCAAAAACAGAGAATATAATTGAAATAATTATAATTAATTAATTTTTTTTATTTAAAATATATCCTACAATTTTTAAATGACATATTTGATTCCATAAAAAGGAAGAAAAAAGTTTGAAATATAATAGTAATTAATAGATAATATATTTTTTTATTTAAAAAAAGTAGCCGAAAAATAATAAATAAAAACATTAAACATTAAGCATCAAGAAAATATTAAGTGTTTTTTAATACATTGTTGCAGGTTTTCCTAAAATGTGGCCCCTGTACCATTGCTTCTAATCAAGAAGGCCCATAGAGTCATTTGGATTGCTAATGGCTGAACAAGAATATATAAAATATTCATTGTTAAATTTATATTCAAGTAATATTCCAATAATTCCTCCCTTTTAAATTTAATACAATATTTAAATTTAAATAACAGTGAGATATAACTTAATTTTTATTTTAACATAAATACACAACTTTTTACTTTATTATAATATAATTAATATTATAAAAAACATAAATTACCAATTTAGAGTAAAAAAAAAATATCTCAATTTTTGAGATGAATATAATCTTTAATTATTTATAAATAAGTAGGATTTCGTAAAAAGAAAATTTGGAATTACTTAATTTATACCCACCACCTGTTTAAATTTGTATTAATTCTACTTGGACTTTTTTGATTGGCAAGTGTGAAGAAATCCTTTCTCTTTGGTCGAATCACTCCTATAAATTCATTTATCTCTTTCACTCCCCCACTAACACTTGTATTTTTTTTTCTCCCACTTTTTCCTCCCCTTCTTGACAAAGAAAAAGTGGAGATCTGTTTGTGTGTATACATTTTCATCCAAGTTTTCCACCGGTTTGTTTACATCGTAGCCGGCACAAGTGTCGTCCTCCTTCTTTTCCCACCTTCTTCAGATCCTCAAAGACGGCTCAGGACAAAATCGTGCTCGTCTCCCACTTCGTCATTTCATAAGGATTCTGATCCCGGTCCCGTTAAAAGCCATGAGGCCAGCAAGTCTAACAAAAAGCGTCCCTTCGGTTTTTTTTTTATTATTTATTTTTATATCTGTTTATTTTATTTTATTTTTTGTTTTTTTTTTTTTGAATTCAATCACGTCGACACAGATCGAAATAAGAAATATGTTTCACTGGCTTAAAGAGAAAAAAAAAAAGAGAAAGAAAGAGAGAAAGAGAAGGGGTGGAATGATCTAACAAGTGATCTCAATGCATGCATTGTATTCTAATCGGTTTATATATCCATCCCTCTTTACTTTATCTTTTCCATCTAATTATATACTTACTTTAAAAATCTCAATTATATTCTATTTTTCTGTTTACCTCAAGCAATTTATGGCGTAAATATCAAAACTATCAATATAAACCACATATTATTTTTATATTTTTAATATATATATATATATATATATATATATATAATATATTTTGTATATACTACATGGGCTGAAAAGTCCCGGGATTTTTCAATAGGTGACGCCACTAGAAAATGAACATGACTCATTTCGAGAGGCTCATCTGTCACTAGTTTATGTATGAAGTATCATGAAATTTCGTCCATTCGTTTACAAGTTTGAGTGACGATACTTTCTCGTTCTTAGGAAAAATGGAAAAACAGGAATATCGCGTCTTGATTAAACATTGTTTTATATTGGGAAAAACTTGTGAACAATCATTGCAGTGGTTTCAGGAATGTTATCCCACATCTGTTCTTTCGAGAACAACAGTTTATCAAGACGCGATATTCCTGTTTTTCCATTTTTCTTAAGAAGGAGAAGGTAGAGTTACTCAAATGAATGTAGCTTGTAAACGAATGGACGAAATGTCATGATACTTCATACATAAACTAGAGACAGATGAGCCTCTCGAAATGAGTCATGTTCATTTTCTAGTGGCGTCACCTATTAAAAAATCCCGTGACTTTTCAGTCCATGTAGTAGATATATCACCTTGTAGATAGGTGTATCAAAAATTTATATTATTTAGATATCATTTATGTAGATCATAATCATAAATAAATAAAATAAATAATAATAAAAATAATAAAATGAATAAATATTGAAATTTGAATATTATTTTCTTATTAATTATTATAATATGTTCTTGCAGTATAAGTATACTAATAAGGCCTCGAATATTACTCTGTGAAGTATTAAGAATAAGAGGGAGCAATGTGGTCAAATTGATATTATAGATTTTTAATATCTTAAGTACATTTTTAAATAATGGGCACACTTGGCCATATGAAAATGTTTCAGAGCATCGCATAATCATCTGACCTTTTTTTTAGAACCATATTGAAAAAAATCAAAAATTTTCAAAGGTTTGGCCAGTTTTTGTTAATTTAAACAAAATTTTGAATCTCTTAAAATATTTGAGACATCAATAAAGTACATCTTATAAATAAAAACAACCACCAAAGCTTTAACAATTTAAGCACATCTTAAAATGAACACATTACACATATATTCAAATATATATAACAATATATTTGACATTTAAGGGAACTTTTATTGAAATATAATATGAAATTTTAAAATTATATTTAAATTAAAAATCATTTTATCTTTTTTATTCCTATTTCGATTGACTTCGTTTAATATTTATTAAATTATTATTTATTTCTATTTTGTTTTGTTTTTTTCCTATTAATAATTGAAAATGAATTTGGAATAAATAATCTTTTATTTGTACAGCAATAATTAACAATTAACCAGACTCACGCATGTTACTTGGTTCTTTGACTGATTATTTAAATTAGAAATTTGACCTTTCAAGGGTTATTTTCTTCTCACTTGGATTGATTAGTGAATAAATTCTTGCTGTTTGTAATTTGCTTATTTGAACAACTGGATAAGACACCAATCTAGGCTAAAACTAAAAATCCCACTTATTTATTGAGTAACATCGTCCAGTACATTTCTCAACAACTGTATTATTGCATATGAGTATGAAGCGAAGAGTGTACTGGAATTTCTATAATATTCACTAAAAACATAATTAAATTATATTTCCCATAGCCATTAAATAAAGTCAAGGCTCAACATAAAACATAAATACACTTTGATTTTTTATTTTAAATAATATTTAACACTAATATAATTTAGATATTTTAAAAAAGAAAAGAACACTCAAAACTAATTAATTTTTTTTTTTTATTTTCCAAAATATACTTTTTCAAATATGTATTATCAATTAATTATTACATAACTATAATTATAATCTTCAAAAATTTGAAAATGCAAGTAATATAGTATTAATATTTTTTTGATTAATCATTATTTGTATTATACATATTTACAATATTTGAATTTAATTATTAATTATTTTTATACCATTTTAATTAATTATTTTTGATAAATTAGTTTGGAAAATAGTCTTAATAATTTCAAAAAACATTTATTTTATTTTTGTTGTTAAAAAACAAGGTGAATCAATTTTTTAGTTTATATTGATTTTTAGTTTTTGTTTGACATCCTTTAATATCAGACTAACTTGTGATTTGAGAAGAAAAATGGAAAAAATTGAATTTCCATGAAAAACCATGATTTGGAATACGAATTGCTTCCTCATCCACACTATTCTCCGGATTTAGCCCAAGCGACTATTTATTGTTTCCAAACCTGAAGAAATGGCAAACAGATTTGACTCCAACGATGAAATCATCTCACAAACTAATCAATTTCGATGTCTTCGGCAAATCTTATTTTTTGGAAGGGATAAAAAAAGGATACTAAGCTAAAAAATAAAATAATGTTTTACTCATAAACCTGTATTTCATTCAAATAGTCACGGAATTATTGCTCTCGTATATGATTTTAGCTTTTTTGTTTTATTTTTTTTTTAACTTAATTGTGAACAAAATATATCACCAATAAACGTATTTACTTAAAATTTCCAATTTAATCACTCTTTTTTAATTTACTATTTTTTCTTATATAGGTATGTTGCTGATTCGCTCTTTAAAAATAATAGAGTTAGTGTCGACTTTGAATAAAATTACCATCTATTCAACTCGTAAAGTGTTGTTCAATAATTCTAATAAATCATAAAACTTCCAAAAAAACCAACAATTTTTAGGTCAATTCATTAACTTGCTTAAGTTAATTTATAATTAATTTAATTAGAAATAAATTAGCATGAAAAAACATAATGAATTTAACCATCTTGAAAGAAGATAAATCACAAGATTAGAAGGATTTATTGACCGAGAAATTAATAAGAGTGAGAGACCGAGTGTTTAATATATTAATATTCTAATGAGATTAATCTGGTTTCTACATAAAGAAATTGTTTTAATTGTAAAAATAATATTGTGACCGGTTTATTTTAATTAAATATTCTTACTTTGATTTCAATTTTCTGAATCATTAATATCATTTTTTTTATTTTTTTAATATTTTCACATTTATTTGTTTATTTATATTTTTTTAATTTTTTTACTTAACTACATTTGTAATTAGATAAAAATATTATTAAATAATTTTTTTTAATGCTAATAAAAATAATTATTTTTATATTTTTAATTATTACATAATTTATTATTATTTATTTTTAATTTTCAAGTTTTATCTCTGTCAACTATATATATAAGCATATGCCACCTTTGGTTTATTTCAAGACGATTGAATTATCTAACAACAGGACATTATTGTGGTATTGGTTTTGTTTTTTATATTTGCTTTTTATAACGTTTTTCTCAACTTCACTTGACGTCTGTCTCTCAGTCTGTTCCCTCTTTTGACAAATTGAAATCGATTTTTTATCATCTTTAGATTGAAATAGACTTTTGAAAATTTTTATTGATATTTCAATCGATCCCTAGAAGGTATAAAAGAAATATAATTTAATTATAATTAATTAATTTTAATATAATTTTCGATTAATTACTTTTAGTAACTAACTCCTTTTGTATTGTTCCGATTAATTTTTTTCAACGGATTATTAAGCATACATATTGATTTCAGGATAGATTTTCATTTTGAATGTAATTAAGAATATTTTATAGCATTAAAATTAATGATGAATTCTTATTAATCAGCACTAGCTTGGATGAAGTAGGGGGAGTTTTCCCCTCATATGGCATAGAGAAAAGGTCCTTTTTACCGACCGACGATAGTAAGGGAGGTATTGTTTTCACACCAAATTTCACATGTGGAGATTTTTACATATCTCCACGAATCATGCATTTTCTAAACAGAAAAAAGTATTTTTAGCATGATGTCTGTCCGTCCGTCTGTCCGTCTGTCCGTATAGATGTGTACAGCCTGAACGGCTCAACCGATTTTGATGAAATTTGGTATATTTACTTAATGCATCAGTGGGATGAATTGATCAACTTTTGGTGCAATTCCGGAAACCGGAAGTGGTAGTATTAGCGATCGACGATAGGAAGGAAAGGGTTATTTTCACACCAAAGGAGATTTTATTATATATCACCACGAATCATGCACTTTGTATTGGTTTTATCCTCGAGAAAAATCATATTTATTAGTTTTTTCTTGATTTAAAATTATATGACGTCATCCAGCCATTCATGACGTCACAGCCTGGTCTCACATATATATTATAAATAAAATAAAATTAAAAATATTTATGTTCTATCCATATCTGTTTTTTATTAGATTAATAGATATATTAAAATTATTTGAAATTGTTTCTGTAGCTGGAAATTAATTTATTTCAAACCGTCGGTCGGTTCGGACCTGGCCACAGGTCAACTTATTTATATATGTTCCCGAGAGAGAAAAAAACAAAGCATTGATCATTTTTTTGAAGACAATATGAGTACAAACAATATCTTAGATACATTTATAAAATCTCATATTAATAAAAATTATTTATTTATAAATATAATATAATAATTATTATTCAATAATAATATTTACTTAACATAAAGGCATCAAATCAATTTTAGAAGATTAATATATTTTTTTGTTTTATTCAATTTGTGTAAATTTTCGTATAACTTCATGTTCTATTTCTCTTGTTATATCAAATTAAAATTGCAGTAAAAAGAATAAAATAATATAAATATAAAAAAATTTTATAAAAAACCGTTTTTCTCAGGACTAAAAAGAATAAAATCATTTTTCTATAAACCTGACAAAGTTTATGGATGAATCGCTTCATATTCAACAAAAAACGTTGGGCGCTTTTAAGTATAAGTTTATTTTATAAAAGAAGAAAAAAAAACAGTAAAAAGAGATACAAATAAGAGTCCTTTAAAAAAATAATTTAAAATTTAAATATATATTTTTCATTAAATAATAAATCATTAAAAATACAAATTATTATTCACTTTTATTATATATTCCATGAAAATATTGTCATTGTTTTTGTTTTTTCTTTGTTTTTAAATTAATTTTTATCTCGTTGTTATTTTATTTTGTTTTTCAGATTATTGTGTCTTTTTTTGTTCTTGGCCCTCCACCCCCCACCCCCTTCCTCAATACACCTCACGGTTTTTTAATATTCGGATTAATTAATATGTGAAGAATGAAGTTTTCTATTGACAATGAGAAACGATTGAAAGAAGCCATGTCCGCTTATCTACCGAAATGATAATCAAAAAGATGATGATCTGGAGGTCGCTTTGTGGGGTCCATTGTCCCCTGGGCAGTCCATAGATCACCATAGAGCGTATACAAAGAAGGATAAACCTAACAACATGGTCATGCGCACGCGAGCAATACTCGCTTCCAAACGAACAGACTGATTTGTGTCCCTCACCCGTGTGCCGCATCGGTAAAATATTAAAAAAAAAAAAAAAAAAAAAATCCCCGGGATTGTATGGATGATGATTTGACGGCATCAACGAATGCATACTGATCAGATGAAATCGGTGGAAAAATTATGAAAGTAGATGTGCCGGCAATCCATAAGAAACCATCGCGTGTCATTTATCATTCTTTTTTCATTACGACGCTTTTAAAATTTTATAATATATTGAATGATTCAAAATAATCGATCATTTATCATTGAAGAAGAGATTTTTAATTTTTTTTTTTTTTTTTAATCTTATAATAAAATTTTTTAAACGGTACGAATTAAAGTACGATTAAATGTAGTTAGTTATAGGATTTCATAATAGTACATTCCGCTGAATGCAATTGAAGATGTTAATAGTTCTTATGAAATTCAGGAGGAAAGTAATTCTAAAACGTTTTATCTCCTTTAAAAAAAATATCATATAATAATACACTATACTACCAGAATATTTGATGCTACCATCTTAGAATCAAATTTGGCAATGGGTCAATTCTTAAATAAGTAAATAGAAAAAAAAAATTGGAATTAAATAATTAATAGAACATGTCAGTAAGATCTTACATGGGTTGGACACTTATTTTTTAATTAATGAAAAGAAATATAGTCGAGAAATTGTAAAAATTATTTGAACTCTTCACTAATTTGTGTTTCATTTCATCATTGCTAGATGCTAGATTATATTCGTTTTGTATAATTTTTAATATTCATATACAAATCGTTTCTTTTTTTTCATCTGTAATAAAGGTGAGTAAAAAGAATACAGAGGATCAAAGGCAAAAATAAATAAACTAGGTTTTGAGAAAAAAATCACAAAAAAAAAATCTCTAACTTTTAGTTTTAATGATGTTCGAGGACAGGTCAATAAGTCAGTGATCTTTTGAATGAAATACAGGTTTTTGATAAAAAAATTATTTTATCTTTCAACGTAGTATCTTTTGAGTTCTATACACTTCGTCCAACGTTTTTCCAATTTTTGTATTCCTTCCAAAAAGATTTGTCGAGAATATCTTTGGTGCCAATTCACCCCGAGAAATTCACTGTTTTTACTGCTGTTTGATCTGTAATTTTTTCGCAAAAATAATTTTTAATTGACATATGAAATTCACTCTTTTTTCCAATTTCTTAACAAATCTCGAGGTAGTCTACTATTAATGGATGTCAAACAAAAACTAAAGGATCCAGCTGGTTCAAATTTCGTCAGGAGTCAGATGATAGTTGCCTGCAGACAGGAGCAGTGTAGCATTTCATTTAAAAGACGGGAAATTCAAAAAGAGCTAGACTTTTATAGCCAGACATCAAATTTGGATAAAATAATTAAAATTAAAAAAATAAAATAATTTGTATTGGGTAATTATAAATTAAACAAAAATTATTGTATTCTAAAATGTATTAAATTTAGGAAGAATGAAGTTTTCAAATTTGTTATTTTATGATCACGTAAGACAGTACATCAACAATTGTATATTTTTCCAATTGTGTCTAACCACCGCATCCACTATCCTGGTTGATTCACAATTAATTTTCCTGTAAAAAAAACTTTTAACTAATCTTTGCACACCAATTCGAACCACAAGAACTTTATCATATTGGAAAATGTTGAAATAATATTTAAAAAAAAAATTAAAAAAAAACTTTATTAAACTTAAATAAAATATTGGTTAAAGTTTTACTTGTCTAATTAACAATAAAAATAAATCAACTTTATAAAGGAACATTTAATTTTTAATTAATATTTAATTGAAAGGCAAATATCATTGTGATATTCAATTTTAGAAAATTAATTGTAAAATTTTATAAATCATTGGAGTATATAATAAAACCATAAGATTACTAACTTTTACTTAAATTTTAATATACAATTTTTATTTTAAATATTTATTCTTTAATTATTCAATATATTTGTGCAAAATTTATACTTACAAATGTATACTTTAAAAAATAAAAACCAAGTACCTATTTGAGTTTAAAGCCACTGTTTTTTAATGCTTCTTAATCCTTCTAGTCAATTTGTCCTTTTATGCCTTTGCATCAGCCTTTCTGTTTTTTCGTCCTAATATGTCTTAATTTGTCACAAGTTTCAATGTGTGATCTAATTCCAATTCAAGTTTGCATCCTCTGTATATTGGTCCTTCTAAACTTACTACCACATTTCACCCTTACATCATTTGAGTTCATTTTCTTCGTTTAAGTATTCTTTATATTTTTACTATCTCCCCAGAGATTGAAGGTTCCTGAATCATTTTCTCTAAGGTTAAGAAAAATGTCTCTCTCTCTCTCTCTGTGTGTGTGTGTGTGTGTATGTAGACAAGATTACGCAAAAACGGTACATGAGCATTATTCAAAATTCGTAGTTTTCTATCAACTTTTGAAAAATGTAGCTCATCCGGAAGAAGGTCATTACCTACAACGTTTTGATTTTATTCCTCTAAATTGACCGTAAAAATAAAGATATATGTTTGATAATTTTTCACATGATTAAAAATTGTATAAAACTGCTATATATAGAATTTCAGCATGATTGAATCGCTGAAAGTACCAGAATTAATTTTTTAACACTACAAATCTCACGCGCCAACACGTGACGTGGTGCCATCAACAAAGAGCCAAACATGCGCTCGTTTAATAAATAATTATTATTTTTTAATTTTAATTTATAATTTATAATTAATTAAATTTATTTTAAAAATATTATAAGTTATTTAATCCAATTCAAATTGCGAGATAGTCGAGTGGAGACACTCCAGATTTTTTGTGAAGAAAATAGAAATTAATAGTTTTAATGTTTATTAGAAAAAATACACTAATATAAATAAACATATTATATAATCCCTGTTTTAAGGCATATAATAGAAGCATTACACCAAGCGTTATTTTAAGCTGTCAGAATCCGCATGAACTCTTCATTAATAGCGGTCTCTTATTTGGATAGAATTGCTAAGTTCATCACAATAATCCCTTGTACCTATGGAATGGTCGTTTTTTTTAATATGCTCATGTCAGTGTTTATAATGAACTGTGATAATTATTAGAATTACTCAATATAGGAATTTCAATTAATGTTGAATATTGTAATTAATACTGCAACATAATATTTAATCTAGAAATATCGATTATAAAATCAAAAATTCAATTCTATCTGAAATATGAAATTTTGAAAGTAAACATGCCAATACATGGCTATATATGCTAAATAATTAATTTTTAAAATCACTAATATTTGATTTGATTTAATTGCAATTTTTCGTGATATTTTGGTATTTAATATAAATTTTTGAGAAATATATATAAATATATATATATATAATAATAATAATCAATAATTTGTATTCTTAATCGTAAATATTGTTTAAAATTATTCACTTTTAACTTAAATTTTTTTTTAATTTTAATCTTGATCAAATTTCAATTAAGCTTTTTTAAGTAATTCATATACTTGTAGTATTTTACTTTATAAATAATTTAATATAAAAAAAAAGAAATTTTATACCTACCCTAAGTGGCATATTTCAATTATAATAAAGCAATAGCACATTTTTTTTATTTATTTATTTTTTATACAAATTTATCAATTTCTATCACAAGTTATAATTTAACCTTTCTATGACTAAAATGTCATATATTTAATCCCAATACATTAACCTTGTAGGAAAACTTTATAAATTTATTCATAATTACAAAATCATGTTTCATCGAACTATATATGCCTTTATATAATAAATCCTTTATTAATTAAATATATATATATATACAAAATATTTATTCATTTAATAGTTCATAAATATATTACTTTAAAAATGTATATCCTGAAATAACTAATTTCATTTATAATTTTAAAAAGCACGTGCCTATAATTTTTACATGACCTTTTCATCAACTATGGCAACATTTGCATTCCATTAAATAATAACTAGAACCCTTTAAATTTATAATACAAGTCTATAAATAAATATCATATGAATATTACGATAGTAATATATTTATTATATATTATACTAGGTCTATTGTGTAATAAAGATACTCAAAGATTTGATTATTTATATTCAGCGGTCATTTCACTTGTAAAATGTTTTCAAAAATTATATTTTGTAGTATCTATGTATATCTGTAAGATTAAAATATCGAAATTCAGTTTAGTATTTAATGAATTATTATAAATAAAATATTAAATTATATATAGTATTAGTAATTATTTCTAAGAAATCTAAGGTAATATATAAATATTATAATATTTTTTTGATTAAGATGAATAAAAAAGTTAATTTTAATAAAAAGTATCATTTTAAAAAGAAAATTTTTTTAAAAATTTAATTGAAAATTGTATTTTTTTGCCGAAAACATACTTTATTTCTTAATATTATTTAAAATAATACTAATTGTAAGATGAAAAATTTAAATTGGCATCATTTATTAATTAAAGAAAATATTTTTATAATTTTTTAAATCTTTATTAACGGAATTGTTTCAAGTTTTTTTTTTATGATATAATAATGAGATGGACTTACAATTGAGTCGTTTCCTATTCTAACTATAATTGGAGTAAAGATTGAAATTATAATCCATTCTCGTATAATATATTAGTTACCAATGTATTCTACTTTAACGGTAGAATTTTACCTGTTTGGCCATTAATTCCATTAATTATACACCTGTATCAATATATACATGTATATATATATATTGATACTTATAATACAATTCTTAGAAAACGATATATATAAGATTTCATTAGTAATTCTACTTCATGGATGAGCGAATTAACTTTTATTTTTATTATTCTATTTCCTTGTGTGTAAATACAATGTATCAGTTATTTTCAATCGGTAAAATGTCGTTTTACTCGTAATCACTGATGTAAAACAAGACTCCCTTACTTAATAAATAAGTGAATCTATAAGAATTAGTCAATCTTCTATAAAATTTATACGAAAATTGAATAAATTTAGAAAATACATATTTTTAATGGTAATTTTTATTTTTTGAATTTCAATAATACATAAATTAAGATTGGAATATACAATATAGGAAAGGTTGATTTTGAGATTAGTTAGCTCCCATATATTGTGTGTATAGTTTAAATTATTGGCACTATTTTTTAAAATTGTTATACTTGAAAATTAATAAGTACTCTTCTATAATTCTATTACTTCCTTATTAAAAAAATAAAAAATATAGTTTGGTTTTTAGGGTGATAATATGGAAATAAAAATTTTATAAGAAAAAAGTACACTTAAAGTTGAATACAAGAGATGGTCAATAAGTGCGTGACTTTTTGAAATTCTCGTCTCTTAAATGAAATGGCAGCAGGCAACTTTCGAAATTTGAAACCGCTGGGTATTTTAGTTTTTGTTTGACATCCATTAAAAGCAGACTAACTCATGATCTGAGAAGAAAATGGAAAAGATGAGAATTTCCATGAAAATCCATTGAATTGTTTCCAAACCTGAAGAAATGGCTCGTCGGAAAAAGATTCGACTCCAACGATGAAATCATTTCACAAAAAAATTAGAGAAACGTTGGACGAAGTGTATAGAGCTCAAAGGAAATTCGGTTGAAAATAAAATGATTTTTTTCCAAAAACCTGTTTTGTAAAAGTCACAGATTTATTGAACTGCCCTTGAATTAATATGTGTCCTATTGCTTTTTCTTATTTTTTGAAATTTCACCAAGCACTTTTCATGGTATTGCTAGAAAAATCTTATATTGTAAATCAATTAATAAAACAAATATGCAAAAAACAAAAGATTTTCTAGTCATTTTCACATTTTATTGTGAGATTGAGTTTCGACGTTTCGACAGCAATTATACATGACATTTTCAAGAGAATTTTTGGAATCCTATATCTTAGTCTATGTGACCGAGAGTCAATGTATGTATTTTCGATTGAATGTGTATGTTTGGCTTAAAAAACTGATTCCAATGATGTTCATTAAAAAATTGATTTCAACTTTCTTTTATTAAATATTTTAAGGAAAAATTCTTATTTGCTTTTAAAATCGTCTTATTTCATTTTTTTAAAAATTCAATACATAAGTATGAACTATCTATAATAAAATGTTCTTTCACAATATATAATTAATTTATTTTCGAAAAAATTATTTTCTTTTTTCAATTTGAATTTAAATAATGCCCTTTAAAATAAAAAATATTTATAGCTATTGAATGTTGTTTCCGTATCCTGGTCTTGTCCAAATTTGTTCAGGATGTTTGAAAACTAATAAAAATCGATCATTTTTACACTGTTGGATTTTTATAGGATAATTTGAGACTGTTTCCTTTGATTGATCCTGAACGGTTCACTCAATGGAAATTCAATCCGAGTGAAGCGACATCCATTCCTGTTCTATTTGTCAATCATTACAAATTATATTGCCGGCGATCTGACTCGTTTCATTTCTCAGATGATTGGTCTCATGTACATCACACACTGATTAGCATTCCTCTCATCAACTTCAACTGAGAAATTTATTCTCGACTTTAAATAAAGATAAAAATAATTACCTGAACTGACCTTGTTCGATTCGAAACGTCAATAATGAAGAAAAGTAACACATCACGATGATGTAAGTTATGTGGGTCAATCTATTTAATAGTCATTATTATCAGTAAATAAACTTTTAAAATATTATTATATAAGTACTATATAATTAAGTTTAAATAATAACTGACTGTAATTTAATTTTAATTTTTGATATTTAGGTATTATATTATATGTAAAAAAAAACTTTAGATGAAATTGATTTTGAAGGAATTATAAAATTAGATAAAATTAAAATAAGAATGAAAACAAAAATTATATATATTTGCATTTACGAGTATATACTTATAATTAAAATTTGAATTATTTATGTTTTATTTTAAAAATATAGTGAGATGTGCGTGGATAAATGTTATCGACATGGGGATGTTGTTGTCATGCAATCAACCGGTTGAAAAAGCCCAAACGTCTCCATGGCGATAACATTTTTCCACCACTACACATTCAATTCCAAACGACAGGACCATTTTTATTTATTTTTCTTAATAATTCAGAATTTTATTAAATGAAAAATTTTAAAATTTAGCCAGAGATTAGAAAAAAAATGCAATAATTTGAAATTCAATTAAAATTATCCATACTGTGAAGACAGCGATTCAATTTACTGACAATAAACAAAACCTAAACCCCCTCTCATTCTATTATTGATATTTTTAATTTTGATTTTCTTTTATTCTTTGTTTCTAATAATTTGTAAAATGTAAAATATTTGAAAAATTGATTTTAATAGTTGCTTGCTTGTATTCTGATCATTTTTTTTACTTTAAATAAGCATTTATTCAGGCACAATTTATATTAATCAAAATGTTTTTTTCATATTCTACATCTTTTACCCATCTTTCTTGCAAATTGTTGATACCGTGTCAATAGAACAATGTTTGTTTGGCAGTGAACCAATCATTTCCATTTTCACACTTCTTCAGCATTTCGAAGCCGAGTGACATGTTACATGCTGCATCGATTATAACAAGTGGTAATCAGAAGGCGCTATTTCTGGTGAGTACGCTGGGTGCTGCAGAATTTCTGTTATGAGCTGCAACAATGAATCCTTCACAACTTTTGCAATGCGTGGCCAAGCGTTGTCATGCAAGATTATGACTTTGTGCCTGTTAATCGCTTTGCTGGTCTTTTTTGCAACAATACGTCGTTCAATTTGTTCAGTTGACGTCGGTAGGCAACTGCAGTTACATTTTCATTAGGTTTTAGCAGCTCGTAATATACTACCCCTAGTTCATCCCACCATATGCAAAGAAAGATTTTATGGTCATTAATATTCAGCTTCGGTGGCGATTTGAATGGCTCTTCTGGACTAACCCATAACTTTTTATGCTTGTGATTTTACTAGTAGATCCACTTTTCGTTGCCAGTCACACTAGGCCACAGAAAACTCTTTTTGTCTGGCAAGCAATGAAACTGAAATGTTGAAAAAGGTTTGAAATAGCATTTTTTATATGTTTCTAACATTTATTAATTTAAATTCGTTAAAAATTTAAAGATATTTATTTATATTCATTGAACCTATATGTTTAATTAGTTGTTTTTATATTTATTTGTTTATTTTTATTAATATGCTATCAAAGTTCCTTACTCATTTATTTTAATAAATTATTAAATTTGGTTTTATATTATTTATAATTAAATAAATGAGAATAAATAATTAAACAATTAATGAGAAATTTTATTATTTTTCTTATAAATCTGTAATGAATATTATATGATCTCATCAACTTCAAGACTTGATGATTTCATTTTTTATTCCGGGTCGAGGGTTAATGTCATAAGAGTATATATAAAGACATAGTTGTTTTTATTAATTATGTGTTATATTATTATAAACCTTTTTTTTTTAATAAAAATCATAAATCTTATCAATTAGTTTCTATTAGTTTTTATTCGTTATCTATAAAATATTTTAATTTTAATTATGAAATAATATAAAAAAAAAATAAAATAAAAATCAATATTACTTACACGACTGAATTATTTTATAGAGGGAAAATTTTAATTGAATATTTTTGAAACCAATAAGTAGATTCTGTTTGATATAAAGAGCCGACACTGTGTCTGTCTATCTGACAGCTTTGACAAGTCTCCTTAGAGAAAAAAGTTAATTGGTAAGAGTCCAGGTAGATAGCTACTCTGTGTGGAATTTTTAAATCACTCTTACTACTCTGCTTAGCTAGTTTTTATTCTATTTATATTTCTAGCTTTTTCCTACAAGTCATCCATTGATTTATAGTTAACTAATTTAATTTAACTTTTAATTTATAATTTTAAATAGTATATATATTTTAATTTATTTTCATAAAATATGGATATGATTTTAAATAATAACTTAAATGAATTATATAAAAATAGCAGGCAGTTTTAGTTGTTACTAACTACGATCCTTGAACCTAGACAAGAGATGAAGCACCCCCTGCACCTCCGCCAGGGGGGGTTAATATTTTATCGAATACCTTTGTATATCTTGTAATTATCTTGTACAAAAATATTCTACTTTTAAATATTAAACTTTATAAAATTGATTATCAAATAATATTATATACTATTTGGAATGTATATGTTATAAAAAATTTTCTTTTCTAAAAATTATCTATGTTGATTTGAAGAGCATCAATTATTGTTCTCTATCGGACGCCAAAATTCTTGGGACAGTCCTGCTTCTAATTCTCAACTTTTCAAATATTATGTATTCATATATATTTAAGATGATAAAAAAAATTATTACATATACACGATTATTCTTCACACGATTATTCTATAGTGATAGAATCGATACAAAAATTTGTTTAGATGAAGAGGGGTGTTTTCTCCAGTAAGCTATTCTTAGGTAGCAAATTTCGATCTTTCAACACCTTATTATAAAATTTCTCATAATAATTTTAGTTTTTTCTATAGTTCAGTGATTCCCAAAGTGGGTGCTGCCGCCCCCTCGTGGGTGCTGCAGTGATCCAAGGGGGGGGGGGGGGCGGAGCTGGCCACAGGTGCATTTAGGGAAAATTACTTGTATACTACTTTTCTATTCTGAGTTCAATAAATAAATAGATACATAATTTCAATATTTATAATTTACACCTTTATTTATAATATTTTGGGAATAGGTACATTGATCTTTCTGTTTAATTGTTATTAAAATTAAAAAAATAGTTAATTTTCAGGGGGCGCTTAGTAAATTTTTTCTGGAAAGGGGGCGCTTGGCCAAGTTAGGTTTAAAACCACTGCTATAGTATAGGGTGACTAAACTTCCCGTTTTTAACCTTAAAACGCTTTTGGGACTAGGGTCTTAAACATTTCTGACTTATTTTTCTAAATTTTTTCAATTTGGATCTAAAAAAAAAGCTAAACAGTTTGTCCCGGTTTGGTGTTTTCGAAATATGGTCACCCTACTATAGTATATTATTCAAATGACGACGGTTCGGTCGAATATGATAAAATGGTACTATACCGTTCAAAAAGTTAAGTCACCCTAACTAATCAAATAATTGTAATTTAGTAAATATTATTTTCTACAAGCAATATCATATTTGTAAACTGGATATGATATTTTTCAGTTTGCTAGATCTTGAGATTTGTACATCTCTCATCTAAAAAATATACCAAAATACAAATTAAAATTAATTTAGGTTGTTCTTTGAATGAGATGAAAAGTATAAAATTTGTTTGCTGTTGAATTGATATATTTTTGATAATCTCTTCATTTTTTTATTATTAAAAGCAATATTCTATAAATTAGTTTTTTTTAATTATTTAACATTTTTTTCAAATATTAAACTCATTACATTATTCGAAAATATAATTGATAAATTACAGATATTATCTCTATCGATGAAAATAAATTTGTATAGGTAATAAAGAACTTAGTGAGGATGATATTGATACAGATTAAAATTGAATATTTGATTCAATGTAATGAGTTATGTATCTATTCTGTAGCTATCGTCGCATTTATCCCATATAAGGTTTTGACGGGTGAATGCAATTTTAGACTAGGACCGTGACGTCACGTCTAATTGACGAATGAGACAATAAAAGCGCCGCGCAGCGGGTCGTCTCATCACTACTGTCAATTAACGAGTTCGGTATGCAAAGGGTTGGCATGCTAAACCAGGCTGATGAAATCGTTCTGTACCAAATAAGTTACAACTATCAATTCATCAGATTCATATTGGAACTTGAACAATTTAGATATCATTGAGTGGAATCAATTAATTATCAAAAGCCTCCGGTTGTTAGCTACTCGATCTGATTTGAATATATTCTTTTGTATCTAAATAAGGAAGAAAAAAGACATCACATCTTTATCATGATATAGAAAGCATCTATGATCAAATCGATTCATTAGGGTTTAGAAATTAATTCTGATTCATATTACATATTGTAACAAATCAATTAATTAATCTTGTTAAATTTCTTTCAAAGTTATCATTAAAATAAGTGAAATATTAAAATTGCTTCTGTAAATGAATTTATCTTTAAGGTGACCAGACGTCTCAATTTTGGCGGAACAGATCCGCTTTTTGGAGATTTTTATTTTTTCTTTGACGTTAGATATCACTCTCGTCAACTTACCTGACTTGTACTACACGGATGAATTTAATTTTCTATTGAACTAATTATTAATATATAATAATATATAATATTTAATTTCATATTAATTTTATTAATAATTTTATATTTATAATTTAATCTTATATTATACAAATGTAAAACATTTAAAATGCTTATAAAGCATTTGATATTACCATGAAACAATATATAAATATATATATATTATTATAGCAATTATAGAAATGATTTTATTGTTTTTGACTGCAAAAACAGAATCCTTAATTTTGAATTATAGAAAATCTATAAATTTTTAATTTTCAATTTTAAAATAAGAAAAGTTTAAAATAATCTAAAAAACCTATATTGTACCAGAATTTAAGAGGAAAAATATTTAAAGACATTGACAGTATAAAATAATATTTTTTTTTTATTTTGAAACTTACAAAAAATGATTTATTATCTAATATACCTATAAAAATTCCGTTAAATAATATTAATAAATTATTTATTTATTAGTTATATTTATTAAAAATAAAGTATACACTTTTGGTCTTTTTTTTTAATGAGTGACATCGATCGGATTTTTCAGGTCCACTGAATAAGCAACTATGAAAGTAAGCAGTATATAAAAACATGGCGGCTAATTGCCAAAAAACGGACACTGATCATTCTGATGTGATGCAAAGATTGATGACCGAATTGAAAGCATGTGTTCTGGAGGCTTAAGACGATGCCGATTCATTAATTACTTGCTGCTTGTAGGAATAACAAATCGACATGCGTTCTTTATTTATTTATTTATTTTTTTTTTTTTTGTAAACGTCGTTCCAGTGGATTGGACATGATCACCATCTGAAAGATATGATCACCTCATCTCTCCATTATATTACATATACATGAGGTTGCATCAAAAGTTGATTAATTGTTGAAATTGTCACTTTGGATCAATCGAAGTGTGGAGAGACTTTAATGCTTAAAAAAAGATTTATAAATCAAAGAGAGAGTTTATTCATTTTTTAGTTTTTGAAAAATTTTTAATTGATTTCTAATACTAAACTATATACTCTAAGTAAATTTTATATATGTATATAATATATATTATAAAATATTATGTATATTTAAAATAATAGTGGATGGCCAATTTTATCAAAAATGAAAATTAAAAAATCACCAACAATTTTTTTAACAATTGAAACCAATTTGATATTCAATTTTGAGTTGTAAATTTTTGTATTACTAACTGACCTACGACAATTGAATTCATAAAAACACATCTTATTTTTCCCTAAACCTTCACTTAACAGACTAAATAGCAAAGAATTATTAAAGTAAAAATGCAAATCTATGTCATCGATAATCTATTAACAATTATTTTAATTTGTTTTTCTTAATCTCATTTAAATAAAAAAATTCACATGATTACAATTGAAAAAAAATTAAGGAAAAAATAATATTACTATAATAATATCTCGATAATATCATAAAGAGTAGAAATTTATAAACTCATCCCTGAAAACAGTGAGTCAATTTTAAAATATACTTTGAATAAAATAAAAAGCAATATTAGCTGATTTATATATATGTATATATTTTATGTATGTATATGTATGTCCTCTATCTTAATAGGAATTTAAATAAAATATAAATATTATATAAAAGGAATCAGAAATTAATTTAAAAAATAAAATAACATGAATTAATATTATTTATTAATAGAATTATAATTTGAATAAAATGTAGAGAGGGGAATAGGCAACAAGAAATTGCAATTGTACTATTTTATATGGTAAATAATAAATTAACAAATATTACATAATTTTCAATATTTTCTGGATTTTCATATTTTTGAGTTTTTTTTTATAGTATATATATAAAGTTAGTAAATAATATTCCAAATAGAAAATAAGACGGATGATCAAGACAAAACGGATGATCAACACAAGTTTTTACTCCCCGAGTTCGAAGGATCGAAACTCGCCGCGAGCAATTTTTTTTATCTATTTTCGTGATTTATTTGTTCATTGTTCTTTTATTAATTAAGTTTTAGATAGTTTTATAATTTTTAATATTTTTTCAATAAAATATTATTTAATACATTTAATAATTGTAATAAATAATTAAAGAATTGTATATCAATATTTTTTAAAGGGTAGAGCGAGAGCTCGGTGTCCCAGGTATTAATATTACCAGCCAAATCCAATAATAATGAATCATTTTTTTTAACTTAAGTACCGAGCCGAGGCTCGGGGTCACGGTACTGTTTCCCCTTACACTTTTAATTATCAAATAAAATATGCTTTTTTACATTTTTCACTTTAAAATATTCCTCTTCAACTACTTTCATGTGTTTATTAAAATTATATAATTATATATATTATAATATAATATTTAGTTCAACTTGACTAATTTTCCAAGTATAAATGGTTTAAATTAATTATTTTAAGCAAAATTTTAGCAAAAAACAATACATTTATTAGTTTAAATACAATAATTGTGCTAGAATGATTATTATATTCCTTATTAAGTAATTGATTATTCTTCTTTAAATTTCTCCAAGAAAAAGGTAGGTAATCAGTAAATAATAGGACTAGAAAAAAATAATAATTATATTAAACAGGATTTTTGAAAGCTATACAGATTGATTTAATGAAATATTTTCTATTGTAGTATGTACATATGTATCTATTTTTTATATATACATATTTCGTGAGGGAAATAATTATAAATAGGAGTCTTAAATTTATTCAAATATACATTTAAATATATTTAGTTAAAATACAATTAAAGAAAAAGCATTTGTTACGGTATTATATATAATTAATATTAAAATATGTTCTCATTTTTATTTTTTAAGTAAATAAAAACTTCCGTATTTTAGTGTGTATATAATTTTCAGGTCCCAATTCCCAGACATTTTTTCTAAAAAAAAAGAAAAAAATTTACATAAATTTATTTATTTTTCATAAAAATGGCGACAATCTATTATTTATTTAATTTTTTTTTTTTGACAACATCTATTTATGAAATATAAAATAATGAGAAGTTAATATATGACTAAATGGAAAGCCGTAACAATAATTAAGAAACGAAATATGAGAGAAATACTTTCTAATCGTGTATTGAATTTAATTAAAATTGGTAATTAATCTTCAATTGGGTCAGCGTAATATTAAATTATTGAAACAACCGAGTGAGTAACGGTCGTGATGCTACCCCAATTGGATAAACTCTTCAGGATATACCGTTGGAACTTTATTGACTTTGACTACAGGTAGTATATTTATAGGTGGAGAAGATTAATTAATAATATTAATGGATTTTTAGGAGATTATTTTTATTTTATTTTATTTATTTATTTATTTTTTTTAAATGAAAATTTACTAACATAAATCCAATATATATATATATATGAATCATATTGAATTAATAAATAATTTACGTTGAAAATTTTTATAAAATACGATAAAAATGGTATTTATTATGATCGATGGTAGCATTTATATCTATTAAATAAAATACTGATCAGGATTATGGTATAAAATTTTATTAAATTGAATTTTATATAAACTGGTTTTATTTAAAATAGTATGTATTAAAGTATATATAAGAAAATAATGAAATCTAAATGAAGATATATAATTTATTTTTTAAATATATCTAATATATTTGAATGAATTATTTAAAATAAATAAGATTTCTATATATTTTCATTTTAATTTATTAGAAAATATTTTAAAAAATTAAAATTTATCTTAATATATAAATAAATATTAAAGACACGCATAGTTAATTTAAAAAAAAACCGAATACTATATTTTATTCAATTTTAATAAACATAAAAACATTATATTATAATTAATTTTTAATAAATTATAATTCAAGATTTTTATTATAATTCATATAATTTTGCAGATATTTTCTCTACATATAAATAAATAAATAAAATTTCAACTTTATTGATATAGGGATTTTCTTTATGCGCATTTCGGTTCTTATGTTATCATCCAGTTGCAGTTGAAAGTCAACAAAAAATTTATAAGATACTAGAATTGAATTGAAAATGTATAATAGTTAAAGATATACATCTAAATATATAGCAATTTTGATCTTGAGTCCTGCAAGAACCACATTCCTCCACCTAACCTTATTCTTAACCATTATTATTTAATCAGTCATCTTTTTGATTATTATTTTACGTGTACTATTCTTATTACTCTCTCCTGTAATAAATAGACAATAGACAATGACAATATTTTTTTAAGAACCAATCTTGGGTCATCTGTCCATCTTATTTTAAAAGAGCTTTACTAAGTAAATATATTGTTTATAAATATGTATTATGGAATGAAATTTAAATTTTTCGCATAGACAATTTCTTGGCTACCTGAACATTGTGCATTTCTTGATACAGCAATAAATTGCCGATGCCTCTACGGTCAATTGCTTGCTCTCCCTCTATCTCTACCATTCCCTCATTTATTCTATTCTTCATTCATTCATTTATTCATTCTTTATCGAATAATTCTTCATTCTTTGAATAATTTCTATATACCTATTTTTATTTTTTTATTTTTTATTTTTTTTATAATTAAATTGTATGGAAATTGTTTCAAATTTTGATATTTTAAAAATTATTCTGATAGTTTATATTTTGATTTATTTTTTTCAAAATGTATCTTATACGACTATTTAAACTGATTTAAAAGTTGGCTAGTAAATATTTAACTCTCATTTTTTTCAGGGAATAAGATAACAACAAATAGTTAAATTCGTTTCCCCCCTCTCTCTCTCTGTGTATATATATTTCTATATATATATATATATATATATATATATATATATATACGGAAGGCGCCACAGGGTGGAAGCTAGCGCAAATGGCTCACATTCTCTTGGTCAGGGAATTTCTCTAGCTGGGGTCTATGGGACGGAGTCAACCCAGCCTCCAGAATCAACATTGGGAAGTAACTTGATAAAAAGTAGCGCCTCCGATCAAGAAAATCAAGGTAAAGTTTGATAGGACCCGTTCTACTGATCATACGACACCTAGTTGATATAACCGACTTGATAGGCTTTGTCCTGGCATAGGACATATAAAAGAAAAAAAATTATATATATACGAGTATATATGGAAATAGACTTATCTATTCCAATTTTAAGGTATTTTACGAGTATTATACAAAAGAGGGTCACAATTGTGCTAAACTTTTTTTCCATGGATTAAATTTAATATAAAATTATAAGTAAATAATCCATATAATTATATTGTTAAAACAGTTTTCGTAATTTTTTATATCTTAAAATTTAATTGACATGATTAATGAGAGTATCCTCCTCTTCCACGTGTCTATGATTGAATCGTAAATTTTTTCCCTTCTCAAATGATATCAATTTAAATTCAATATTTCCTTTTCGGATGTTTAAACCAAACAATGAGTTGTTTTTTTTTTATCGATCGAATCCTTCTTTAAGTAGTCCATTTCCGATGAGGCTCACATCCTTTTTCCCAGCCAGCTCCTCGTGAGACTTAAATTCGACACCCTCTTCTCGTTAGGGGGTTAGTGTGTGCTATATCCCAACCTGTGTGCCGAGAACAAACACCTGTCAACCGGTGTCTCACCCTTTCTTCCAGCTTACCCAAAGAGAGGTTGCTTGCCTTAAAGATCGGTCCCGCCCACCGACAGCGAAATCTTGACAGTAAATGTAATGAAGAGTGTATCCGGACGGTAGGCTTGTTTGTCACCAGTGCCTCTTCAACTAATTGCACACTTGTTAGGCCATTTGCTGGAGCTGGATCCTCCCCAGGGATTACATTGACAAAGGAACCACCCTCTTTTCAATGGCATTCAAAGAGCAGATGAAGTAAACAGTTTTAATAAACTTAATTAAAAAAAATCCAAAATTCATTATAAAAAAATAAGGTAATTATTTAAATTAGTTTTTATGTTATGAATTTGAATAAAACTTTACCAGTGGATTCCTTTTTTAATTCCAAATAAACTTTTCTTATGCAATTTTTGCGAGTCGCTTATTGTTTACTAGATAAATAAAGAGTTTTTAAGTTTGACTGATTAGCTGGTTATGAACGTTCAAATGAGCCATTAAGTAATGTTTTATTGATTAATTGACTAATTAATCACTTATTTATCATTTTCGGTTTTTTCGGTTCGGTTTGAATATAAGGAAATTATTTAATTAATTAATTTTTTCTATATCCAATCCGAACTGAAAAAAAAACGAAAATTAGTGAAGCCCTCTGGAACAAATTAATAAAACATGGTAGCTAGAATATCAATGGATTTATAAGTAAATTTTAATAATTTGTAGATAAATATAAACTAGAAGCGACCCGCAAAAATTGCATAAGAAAGGTTTATTTGAAATTAAAAAAGGAATCCACTGGCAAAGTTTTATCAAAATAAATACTAAATAATTGATAATATTATAATTTTAAAATATCATAAAATAAATAATTAATAATTTGTTATATTAATTAGAATTTTTTTAATCAAAATTTTTTTTAAATATATATATACCATATATACATATGTGTATACAAACAATACTTAAAATTAATAGTATTTTTGTTTTGTTTGGTTGATTTCTAACAATTGTTTAAATTTATTATAATTTGTTTTGTTAGTGAGTGACGGATATATAAATAGAAAAAGGTAGATTGAACATTAAGATACAGAATAGTGTGTCTAGTGAATGAGGAAGAAATAGATCAACAAAATGTTGCTAACGAATGATTGAGTGAATTTCCTCAAGAAACCAAGTAACTTGAGAATTCTGGGAAAAAGGTAAAACGTTGCACCTTGCAATATTTATATATATATATAGCCAAAATAAAACATTTTGGAATGGATGAGTGCAAGAAATTTGATATTTCGAGATGATAGCTAATAAAATAAATTAACTTTTTAAACTATTTTCACATTCAATTAAATCTATCAATAACATATAACTCAATTTTATTATTAATAGTTTTAATAATAAATTAATTAAAATATTTCGATCACATTCACAAAATATACATTTCTTTATATTCAAATATCCATATAATTGATTTAAAGTTAAACTTTATTGAAATATTCTATGGAAATTAAATAAGAAGATCAAGCAATAATATATAAACAAAAAAAAAATAAAGAAAAAATTGAAACACATATTTCAAAGGGCCTAAACAAGAACCGTATGTTTCATTTTCAGAATAGTGTGAATAATTTTGATTGTTAAAATAATATAATACCTTAAGAAGAGAAAAGTGTCCATTTTCTTTATATTTTGACAAGTTCAAACATCTGTTGACCAGACGGTGTATAAAATTTTTCATTCTTAAGGTAGATTGTATGGACCAAATTTCTTTTGACCCTCTTTTGAAACTACCTGGTATTAATCCTGTTTAGTCTTCCCTAAAATATAAAAAACATAGCAAGAATGAGAAAAATGATAAAACAATATAATTAAATTAATATTACTTTACAATATTCATACTTACCATTATTTATTCTTTAATTAATTTTCCACAATCGATACAACCTTTTTGGTTAAATTTTAAATAGTAAGTATTCTGGTTAGTGTTTTATTCCATATCTATAATTTTACTTAAATTTTATCAATTAGAAATGTTTAAATTTTTTAAATAAGCCATTTGTGGTTAGAATACAAAAATGGCTAAGCACTTTTACGCAAAAATAAATGCGCGGCCGCGCACTCTTTTAAATTAGGAGGAACGCGTATGTGGATATTTGATATTAATAAAACTACAAGTGAAAAATATTAAAATCAAATAAATATTAAATATTTATATTATTTTTAAAGTTTAATCACAATTCTGTGAGAAACATATTTTAATAAGATGATTTATAATAATTATAAATAAATGACATATGCATTTTGTAATTGGGATATTAAAAATATAATATATATATATATATATATATATATGCGTATATAATTTTGATAATTAAATATTAGCTTTCAATAATTTACACAAGCAATATTTACAAGTTCTCGAATGCAATTTCTCACAGACTGAAGAGATCAATGACGCATCGTAATTGAGTACCGTTAATTTAAAAAGAAGGAAATTGCTGCATCGGCTGCCACCTTTAATAAATATTATCAATGTAACGATTTTATCCGCATCGCAATCGATTCATTATCATCAATTGAAAAGCGATAAATGGTTGATGTGGAGGAGGATGGCGGGGTGCAAAGGAAAAGATCCTCGGTATGTGATGCTCGAGATTTAAGGAAAATCTTTTTATTTGCGCACACATTGTCGATGGCGTTGTTTAATTACCCCGATGGAATGTTTAACGATTGAAAATCACTTCGTGGAATAAAAAAAAAAAAATGACAACACAGGGAGGAATGTATTTTCTCAAGGGCAGAACTGAGATTTAACAAATACCAACTACGGGTTCATTTTTATTTTTATAAAAGTAATAATAATAATAATAACAAATGTATTTATCAATGTAATTCAATGAAAAAAATAATTTTATTGATCTCCCCATTCATTTTATTTCATTTATAATGTATTTTTTTTTTATTATAAATTATAATGATATCTGATCTAATTGATTTGTATAAAAACGTTAAAATGTTTTTTTTTCTTGAAATAAATTATATTTTCATTCATATTAATCAGTGCAAAAAAATCTATTATACTACATATATATATACAGGAATTGTATTGTACATCGCTTTAGAATTGTAGTAATAACTCGTATATCCTTACTTCTGTTTGTATATACGTCGATTATTAACTAAATAGATGTATATTTTCAAAAACACTAGCATGTGAATTTTGGCATACAACCATTCATAAAGGTTTACAAAATTCTTCATTGTCATTATTTTATGTTTTACAGAAAACATGTCTGAACATGTTCAACACAATGAATACAAAAATATTAATAATACTAACAAAATTCTCTACATATATATATATATATATATAGATATATATATATATATATATATAGATATTAAAATATAAATTGTAATTTTTATTTAATTAAAAGATATAAATGTTTCTTTAATTACCACTTTAAAAAAAACTTTAAAGAAATGAAGATCATCTATTTAAAGGATCTTATAGATACATTTATAATAGTAAAAATAAATTGCGTTAATATATAGGATGTCCCAAAATTACCGCAAAATTTAAATTAAATATAAGAGACGTTTTAGTTTTTAGATTTTTATTTTTTATTCAGTTATAAAGTTTAAACGATAGGGTTAAGTTATTTATGGAATAAGATATCGAGCAAATGGCTTCCACGGTTTGGTCGAAATTTTTCATTCAATTTCTGCATAATTGTGGCTGAATTTCGTTGATGCATCATTTAATTTCCTCTTGTAATTCTTGTTGTAGGTTTGTTAACATAAACCTTTTACCTTCAAATAACCCCATAGGAAGAAATCTAATGGAGTTAAATCACATGATCTAGAAGGCCAATTATGATCACCGAAACCAGAGAGTACACGACCAGGAAATGTCTAATGCAGTAATTGAATTGTTTCTTTGAATGTATGACAGGTGGCACTAGTTTCGGCAGAAAGAACTGTCTTAGCATATTGCGATATCGAGCGCCAGTAACAGTTACCTCTTGAACAGCCCCATTTTTAATAAAATATGGTCCAATGATACCTCCTGCCCAAAATCTGCACCAAACAGTGACACGTTGTGGGTGAATTCGTCGTTCGCCAGTCATACTTAGGTTCTCCGAAACCCAAATACGGGTATTTTGGCGATTAATAAAGTATTTTACAGCCGACAAACTTTTTTTTCAAAATATTTTTGAATTATGAAAACACGTTGTTGTGTCGTATAACGGTCCATTTTTCACTAACTCTCAACTATACAACTGTTCTTTTTTCAGTGTTACCAACAACTTTTAGCAAAGATAACGCAAATTCAAATCTTGGGTTAATTTTGGGACACCCAATATATATATATAGCATATAATGTTATCAAAACACTTGAATCATTGCAATGTTATAATTTTGATACTCTTCAGTATTTATTGAATCAAGTTATATATTTCATTAAGAAAGAACTGATTAAAATGATTTTGATAAAAAAATGAGTTCTAAATAAAATTCAAATTCAAAACTTCCTAATAAATAAATTTTATAAAAATTATGTAATCTCTGTTCTATATCAGCCAAAACAAAGAAATTTTGAAAGAGTATAATTAAATCGATAGGAAGAAGGATATTTTAAATGAAATTATTAAAACAAATTTATTATATGTTATTTGAAAATAAAATTTAAGTTATAAATCTAACAGATTTAACTTAAGCACTTGTTTAAATATTTTAATATTTTATGTAAACTAAAATTAAACTTCAAAAAAGCTTCAGATTTTGGTGTAACAAACATTAATGCGCATAACGCAAATATTTAACTTGAAACTTCACTACATATTTATAAGAAAATTATTTTTAAGTCTAATTTTAGATATTCAAATTTTTAAGATTTTTTTTATTTTACTTTACTTCAGTCGGCAATAATCCAATAAAAATATAATAATTAAAAAATGATCTATAATTTGTTTATATCTTAGTTAATAAAAACAAAATTATAAAATAATTCGAAATGAGAAAAATGGATGAATAAAGAACGTTTATCATTTTATTTGAACTAGATTTCATTTAATTTCTCTTTTTAAAATAACTATTATTTTAATTAAAATTAATAATATTTTTAATTAATAATAACAATTAAATTATTTGTATTATAAGAAAATATCTTCTCAAAGATAAAAATCCAATCAATAGAAAACAGAACTCTGACTTTTTTTTATCTTACACGTTGATAATAATAATGAATAAAAAAAAAAAGAAAAAATCGAAGGTACCTCTATTTACTTACCTAAAATGGTCAAATTCCAATTATAATCCACAAGTTTCGCACCACATGTACTTTTGTTCTCCCTCCCACCAGATGTTCGCGTGTGTATGGGAAAGTGAAAGACAACCTTGAGGTAGATACCGGAAGGTCAACTTTCGATGATAAAACGTTCATTGTTTAAAAAACATATAGGTATATATATAAAATTTCAAATTTGTGAAAAAAATAAAGAAATTAAATCAAAAAAATAAATAAATAATAATAATAAAAAATTAAAAATCAAATCAAATAAATTTCATTATATATCTTTAAAATTAGGTCAATTTATTTATTTATTTTTTTGAGATGAATGCAGATTTCATTTTCCAAATGCATACATCTTATTATCTAACATTATATTGAGTCAGTATTAGAAACATCAAGGCGGTAATAAAAATTCTCTGTTCCACTCTTTATTTTAATTACATTTTTATTAATTTATTTGTTTATTCCTCATTTTTTCCCATCACCTTCTCTTTGAAAAATGTCTCATATAATAATAATATATAATAATAATATATACCTATATATATATATATATATATAATATGAATATTTACTTTATTTTTAAAATTTCAATTAAAATTAAATAGAAAAATAAAACTTATCTGTAAATTGTAAATTAATTACTTATAATATCCGATCATATTAATATTTTGTATAAAATAAAGCTTAGAAATCAATTTATTTAGAACAACATTAAAAAATAAATTAATTTTATTATTTATAAGTAAAAGTTGGCATCTCTTCAATTCAATTAGCCCAGTTCCAGTCCAAAACCAACCTCTTAGATTATCTTTAGCATAATTTTCAAATTTAATTTAATACATTTTCAATAGCTATATAAAATTATTAGTTGAATGGTTATTTAAATTGATAAATATATTTTATTAGTATCCTATTAGGATTATATAAATATTTATTTGATTTGATTTGATTATTATTATTGATTCTCGGTATCTAAACCCATTTTAGCTATTTTATACATTGACTTGATTTAATATTATTACATTACATTAAATATTAAATAATATTTTTTTTTAATCTTACAACGTGATACCAATCAATTTTGATGAAACTCACATTAGTGATGTTTGAACGTTCGTTATCATTTTAAATTGTTCAGTATATTACCACTATTGATATCATAATATAATATAAGTAATATGAATTAAATAATTATTATATTTATTTTTAAAATTATCAATATTATTTTTATAAATATAAATCAGAAACTATTTAACAATGATTTTTTTGAGGGTGGTTTGAAAAGTCCAAGCAAGGTTAGAGAGAGCGCACTACTGATTTGTAATAAAGTTATTTTAGGTTAGTAGCAATTTTTGGTTTATATGATTTATATAGTTTATCAATGGACTTTAATCTTCATTTTGTGAATGTAAATGAAACGTAGATACACTACTACACTCCTGAAACCAAATTGTGATGTTTTGTAAATCTCTCGACTTCTTCGATTCAAACTAATGCCAAACATGAACAAATAAATTGATTTGATCGAAACTTGGTGTGTGTCCTTTCAAGAGATGCTACTAACTGAAATTTTATTACAAATCAGTAGTGTTTAAACCACCCTTGTATGAAAGTATCTTAAAGGGAAAAGGAATATAATGTAAATTAACCTGAAAAGGAATATAATATAAAATCAGTATTTGAGTAATTACGTTAAATAAGTTAAATACATTAATTTCAAAATATTAATGTAAAATATCCTGCAGTTGTGTTAGCGATGCGTAACAGAGATTCTAATTCTTAAAATAAAATTCTATTATAATTCTTAGCGAGTAAATAAATAAGTTATAAATACAATTATTATAGAATTTTAGAAATTATTAATAAAAAAGAATTAATAAAAAAAATGAAATTATAAAATTTGTTAATTATAAATAATTATAAATATTAAATTCTTTTTAAAAGATAATATAAAGTTAATTATTAAATTTAACCAAAGGTTTGTTTGTTAGTGAAATCTATTGTCAACAAAACAATCCCTTCATTGGGTAGACACCCTTTATGTTGTTAGAGATTCCTAGAAAAGAAAATCCAAAACACATGCAATTGAGAAGAATAGATTCTGAACTAAAAGGTCACTGACATTGTTCAAAATATAATAAAAATAATCAACATTGTGGAATTAACAATGAAATTAAGTTTTCATTATTGACATTTTTCGAAGTCATAAATCAATTCATATTAGTTTGTGTGAGGTTGCCGCTTTGAAACGAAAATGGATGCCTGTCATAGGAATTTTCATTTTCTAAGTGGATTTTTGATATTTTTAAAATTTCTTCTCTCCCTTCCCCTTATATTTTTAATTTTTCTTTCTTATTGTGTCTTCTTTGTGGTCATAACAGTATTCAAGTGTCAATATTAGATTAAAGAATCTCTCTCTCTCTTTTTCTTTGTTTTTGATCCTCTTAAAATAATTTTTTTCACTGGTACATATATCAAATAGTAACAGTATCAGAATATCGGGACAAAATAATCAAATTTATTATTTTATTTATAAATTCTGAATTTTTAATAAAAAAATTAATTATTTCATTTTGTGGCTAATTGTTAATAAAAATTAATAATAATAATAAATTAATAAAAAATTTTATATTTTAATTTAAAAGCCTTTTATTAGTAAATCAATTTAGATAAATACTCGTACTACACTTAAATCTAGTTTTTTTTAGATAAAATTTAATTAAAAGAAGTTAATCTTAATAAGAAAATATTATTAAACTTACACTTTGTTTATTTTAATAATTTAAAAAAAAGTCGAAATTGGCAGTCGTGGGACTGGTCGACAGAAGTGAAAACTTCTGCGTAAGAAATTTGAAAGCAGACGGAATGCGCACCAGCTTCACGAGAAAAATGAATTTTATATACGTATATATATATATATATATATATATATATATAAAATTCATAATTATTTTTTTCAGCAAACTGATTATAAAAAATTTGAAAGCAGACGGAATGTGCGCTAGCTTCATGGTGTTGGTCACGCTCACGCGAGTTCTAAACTTTTTCCCCATCTCGCAAAAGTGCTCAACGCCGCTAAAGAAATTTTCACTTCAAAAAACAACTTTTATTTTTACAAATTAAATAAATATTTGAGCGTTGATATCTCATTCTTCTTTTTTTCTGTTTTTAAAAGTTCAAAAATTCCTATGAATTTCATGCATTCATATGTCATTTCTATTAGTTTTGTAAATAGTTTTAAAAAAAAATATAAATATATTTATGAAAGAAGCAACATGTCGGTGATCCCATTCAGCATTCCACATTCAGCAACCAGATGTGATCATCTCACCTGAAGAATAAATCATAAACCATTGCCAGAAATTTTGGTACACTCTTAACAAGAAGAGGAAAGAATCTTGTTTTTATTGTGATTAATGCCTTTTCAAAATTAACATGGCTAATTGTATAATATATAAATATCGTGATTTGTATGGTACATTGGAGGATGGTTATCCCTGAGGCTAGTCTGGTGTGCTCGCGCAGTGTCATAGCCTTTGACCTTCCGCTGTTTGACTCCAGGTCACGATGCTAGTGTGTCTCTGGTGGCAAAACGGACGAAGAAATGCCGTTAATTGGAAAATTCAATAAATTCACCAACCAATCATTTACTTTTTTAGACGATTTGATATTTTACACAACAAAATGACAATTGGATTTATTTCTATACCAATAATAAGTAAATAAATCTTGACAGAAAGAAAAAAAAAAGATTCGTTATAGAACTCAAAAGATAACAGTTAAATGGTTGTTAAAACGGAGATACTATCATAAGAGATGAATGTAATATTCCCTGGGTTTTGACTGAAAATGAGAGCAAAATGTGAGAAATAAGTAATTTAACAAGTTTTATTATCATCATTCATCATATAAAATAATGTATTATTCTCTTTTGAGACCAACATTTATAGAAATTTCAAAAGTCACGGTGTGGTTTTAAAAAATACAAGTATTCATGGGAGAAGTGACCTCGGAATTGGGCTTTTAAAAAGAAGATTTGTCATACATTTCTATTTAAAATAAAAGTAAATTACTAAACTAAATCTAGGTAAACTAGTGAAATGAGTTAGATCCCAATGGACTTGTAATTAATTATTAATATATTAATTAATTTATAATTTTAATTAACACACGATGAGCGGCTAGCCTAGGATATCCGAAAAACAAACCATCACAAAAACGAAGGTCGGAAATATAATATATATAATATTTATTTTCCCTTGTGTCACTTAAAATTACTTATTTTAAACGATAACTAATATATATCCCTCATATAAGTGACAAAGGGTATAAATACCCGCCCCGCTTATAAGTGGCAGTCCCCGCAACGGGTACAAATACCCGCCCCGCTCATAGTGTGTTAATTAAAAATGTATGTTAATTAATTAATTGATTTAAAATTTTGTTATATGATTAAACAATTAAAAAATTTATGTTAATTAATTAATTAATTTAAAATTTTATATCTTTATATATACAAAATCAAGGTATATAGAATACAATTTTACATTGTACTCTATATATTGTAAAATTATACATAATATTTCTTTTTATTCATTTATTAATAATTGAATTAATAGATTTCATTACGATTCAGACCAAAGCAAAATTATTGGAATTTTTATTTTATTTTTTTTTCATATTTTTGTTTATTTTTGTTTTTTTTTTATTACAATTAAATTTCTTTTAATCAACATTTGAACGTGACTTTTAACAAAATATCTAAATTAAACAAATAGCAAAAAATAAAAAAAAGGTAAAAAAATAAAAAATAATTGCACCTTTTACTTTTTCTATTAGCTATCGATTGCTTTCTCTTCTTCTCACTCTCTCCCGCACCTTTGCATTGTTGCAAATATATTGTATCAATGGTAAACATTTATTTTTTTTTTATTTCATTCTTTTATTCGCAATGCAGATGATATGTTATTGCAATCACATGTGTTCATTTGACATTCGTTCTGTCTGTGATGTCCACTAAAAGGACAATAAAAAATGTGGCGCCCAGATGGGGTCACCTACCGTACCCTTTTCGAAGTTTCCGACTGAAAAACAAGACGTGCCTGAACCCCGGTTGCCAACAGGTGTCAAGGGATGATTTTCATCCGGTGCTCTCTGTGGGAAAGGAGCCCTTTTCAAGAACAATCGGCTCAAATGCTCCTGAATAGCCAGATGGGCATCCGTGATCCATTCACCACTATCAACGGGATTATGATATGCATCACACGACGATGGATAACAAGCTGCTCTACAAATTGATCCAGTTACTTTCTAATAACAAATTAAATCATTGCACTTAATAGTGATTTAATATTTCAAAAAAAAATAAATAAGACCACTGACAGATGAAAATGATTTACTATTTATTAATTGCCTTAAGTGAGATGAAAGTCCAATAAAAAAAAATCAAAAAATGAATCAAAATGAAGCAAGCCTTTTATAATAATTTTATGATATATAACTTTAATTGATAATAATAAAAAATAAATAAATAAATAACCAGGTAAATTTGTCATTTCCGTTTTAATCAAATTTTACCTAAAATTATATTTTGAATAAATTTAATTTTTTTTTTTTTAATACATAAATTACATATTTAATGGATAAATTATTCAAAAATTTAAAACAGAAAGTGAATATACTTATTTTTATAGTATAGCAAATATAAAAATAATTACGAGATTAATTAAGTGGCTTTTAAAATAGTTTTATTTTCAATAAATTTATACAAAGAATATAATATTTTAATTTTTAAGAAAAATAAATAATAGAATTTTGAAAATTAATGAAATCCAAATGAAGTTTTTAATTTTTATATGATTTGGGATGGGGGAGGAGGGAATTAATTGTTCATTTATTAAAATTCTATTTAATACACATAGAACTATACACTTATATAATTTTAGCACTCTCTCTCTCTCTCTCTTTGTCTCTCTTTAAATAAATTATGTAATAATAAATAATATAATAAAAAAAAAATTATTGAAGCGAGTAAATATTTATTTAGGTATTTTTTCTAGGTGTAAAATCATATTCGTAAAGAGGACAATTTTATTTGATTTATTTTGTTTTCACGATTGTATGATGATGTATCAATGAAAAGAAGGGATAACCAACCAACCAACCAATTCAAGTATCCATATTCAACATTTTTTTTAAAAGATCTCTCCAAGTCAAATATATAATATCTTTTTTAGTATTTACTAATGTTTTAATTGTAAAAAGATCAAATATGGAAAAGTATTTACCTACAGCAAAAACTTTAATATTTTATAAATATTTAAATAAATATTTAAAATCTGAATAATATATTTTTCTATCTTTTATTTTCTTATTACTATCTCGCCAGAGATAGTATTGCGATCATGAAAATTTTCGATGTTGAGATTTTGATGTTTTTTACGTTTTGAAGGTTCCTGAGTCATTTTCACTAAGGTTGAGAAATCTCTCTCTCTCTCTCTCTCTGTGTGTGTGTGTGTGTGTGTGTGTGTGTGTGTGTGTGTGTGTGTGTGTGTGTGTGTGTGTATGTATGTAGACAATATTACGCAAAAACGATTGGAGCTAGAATCACGAAATTTGGTGCATGGGCATTATTCAAAATTCATAGTTTTTTATCAACTTTTGAGAAATGTAGCTCAACCGGAAGATGGTCATTACCTACAACGTTTTGAATTTTTTCCTCTAAAGTAAAGTTAAAAATAAAGATATATGTTTGATAATTTTTCACATGATTAAAAATTGTATAAAACTACTGATATATAGAATTTCAGCTTGATTGTATGAATTTCTGAAAGTACAAGAATTAATTTTTTAACACCGCATTTGTCACGCGCCAACACGTGACGTGGTGCCATCAACAAAGAGTCAAACATGTGCTGGTTTAAAAAATATTATTTATTAATTTTAATTTATATTTTATAATTAATTATATTTAATTTAAATATAATATATTATGTTATTTAATCCAATTCAAATTGCGAGATAGTCGAGTGGAGACACTCCAGCTAATTTTTTATGAATATTATTTTGAAAATTTGTTTTCTTTTTATCAATACATTTAAATTAATCATTATTTATTTTCAAGAAAAATAAGTATAATATTAAAGTAGGTTGAATACATTTATATATACATATATATATATATAGGTAGATAATTTATATATATTATAAATCATAAACGATGCTAAAGATGATAAACTGTCGACAGGATGACTCGTTCGTAAATATAAATCCATTCAATTTGCAACGGAAGGAAAATTGCAGCTGGGAGTGCAGTTGTCAACAGGTCCTGAGAACCTGATACATATTTTCAGTATAAATAAATACACGGATGCGGCGCTTGGGAAAAGATTCTCACCTCTTCCATCACACTACCAACAAGAATACTGTCTATTATATATGAATTAAAAATTATATATATATATATAATATATTGATTGAATCCTGTTTGGAATTGAATATTTAAAGTCAATGAGACTAGTATTCAAAGTTGTTTTTAAAATCCACCTTTAATTATATGTTTGTATGTAGGCATAATATATATATATATACGAGTATATCTTTACCCATCATTTTATTATGGAAAAGATATTTTCCCATAGGAAATTGTTTTCATTTTTGAAAAATCCAAAAAACAAATAAATAAATTAATTAATAATAATAAATAAATATTAGGAAATAAACTAACGATATAAAAATGTTAATTATTTCATTATAGATTTATAGATAACTAGTACTATTTTAATATAGGGGAAACAGAAATTATATTTGTTTCTCTTTCATACTACTATAATTTATATATTATTATTTATATATATATATATATATATATATATCAAAATTGGAAAGATTTCTTGATAAAAAGTAGAGCCTCCAAATATAAAAAAATCAAGATAAAGGTTAAGAGGATTCGCACTACTGATCATAGAACACCTTCATCTCGCTTAGACGGCAATCGACCTGATAGGCACCATCCTTTTGTATTATTTAAACAAATTAGAGGGTTTTTTTTATTATTATTTTATTATTTAATTATTTATAGAATTTGAAATCTAAAATATATATAGTTTCTTTGCTTCGTATTTCTAATATAAACTAGCTTCTCAGACCGCCTTCAGCGCTCTTTGCACCCAGACAAAGGGCTCTTTCTACTGTACCCCCGAAATAATACATAGTATTTGCTTGAAAGTCTATATTCAAAAGGTTTTCATTATATTTTTATTTTATTTCGATCAGTATAGTAAAGCATTCATATCTTCTTGAGTTCTTATTTAAAATATATTGAAAATGCCCCGTCCCCGTCCAAAATTAATAATTACTTATTATTGTATGAAAATTCCTGTATAGATGTCCTCAGAAAATTAATATGGTTTAATAAACCAATGTTTAATTTATATCATCATAGGACATCTTAGTTAAAAAAAAATATTTAATAAAATTAAATAAAAAAACTACTTTTTAGTGATATTTTCAAATGTCAGTGTGTTTGGTACATCGGTCGGAAAATGAGTTTCAAACAAAGAGCTGCAATTGATTTTTGTGTTAAACTTGGTAAAACTTTTACTGAAACGCACCAAATGCTACAAAATGCATATGGTGATGATTGTCTATCCCGTACGCAAGTTTACGAGTGGTTCGGGCGATTCAAATCGGGTAGAGAGACGCTGGATGATGACGAAAGATCAGGCCGTCCCAGAACCAGATTATCAGAAGAAAATATCGAAAAAGTGCGTGATTTCATTAAAAATAACAAAGAGAGTTTTACTTGGGCGTCATGAAGCGTTTGCTGGCAAGAATTCGTCGTATTCGACCAGAATATCGAGAAGTCGGCAGTTGGACTCTTTTCGTTCGCGACTTGTAACTGAATTTTTGGTCAAAAATCAAGTTATTCCTTTGCATCATTCGCCCTATTCACCAGATCTGGTTTCGTACGACTTCTATCTGTTCCCTAAACTGCATTTGGCGGTGAAAGGAAAGTGGCACGCATCGATTGAAGCCATTGAGAAGGCGACGACCGATGTCCTAAAGACCATTCCAATAAAGGAAATGGAGAAGTCGTTTGACAACTGTTGGAGCGTGCAAATTTGTGTATCGATTCAGAAGGGGAATACATTGATTAATAAAAATGATTTGTTCCAAAATGTACAGAGGTTTTTGTTTTTTTAAAAAGTTCGGTTTCTTTTGGAATGGGGGGGGGGGGTGTATTTGCCAACTATCAAATTAAAATATTAGTTTTAAACATATAAGAGTAAATAGAAAATATATTACCAACTCTTTTTAAATAAGAAAATAGTGATTAATTAATATTTAATTTAATTTAAATTAAAAGTAACAATCACAATATTAACACTGATATTTAAAAAAATTGATTTCACTTAATATTATTGAATATTAGAAATTAAAATAAAAATTTTAATATTATAAACTTTCTTTGTATGGAAATTTCTAGAATAATTGATTTTATCTTGTGTCAGAAATGAATCTACTTCTTAACTGAGCCTCCAGAAGCTCCACATGTAGCGTTTGTTATACATTTATAGAAAGCTCTTGTCTGTTATATATATTATATATATATAATAAATAATGAACATAAATTTTAAAAAATTCAATATTTGTAATTTATAACTCCATATGAAATTTTCAAATTATAATATTTTTCAAATAAATAGAATATACTAAAATAATATAATAAATATGTGCAATCAATTTGAATATAGGTACAATTTTTATTTTATTTTATATTTAGTATTTAATGTACACTTAATTAATATCTAAAATCATAAAATACAAAAACATATATGATAAAATTATTTAATTTTAATAATTCAATTTTGATCTATGTATCAAACTCAATCTAACGATCTTTTTTTTATAATATTGTTTGTTTAACCTTTAAAGTAAACAACCCTTCTCTAAACGTTATGCTATGCAAATTTCCCCACTGTTTCAATTGTTAACCGTCAACGTTTTTTTTAATAAAGGGTTGATCGTTAACACTACTTCTTTTAAATTTCCATGATGACAAGCAAAGTTGGGTTTAGTGTACTTCTCCCTTATACGTATTTTTTAATCCGTTTGAACTAATACCGATCGATGAAATTATTCAGCATTCATGTCAGATTCATGACGAAAATTCCGTTAAATATTTTTAAATAAATTCTCATTCAGGATTATTAATGAATAAAATTTACAATGATTTTTTTTTATAAAGAAACTTTTAAATATTTATTAAAATAAATCTTTCTCGTTAGGTTTAAAATTACATGATTTAAAAAAACATGGAAAAAAGTCATAATTGTCTTTTTATGTTTAATAAAAATTTATTTTTAAAATTTGAATTTTAGAAATTTTAAATAAATATTTTATATCTTTGTACATAAATTAAATAATTTTACATTTTTATAATTGTCATTAAAGATTAAATATGAATACTTATTTAGTTAAATATAATTATATACTACACAATATTCATTATTTCAAATATTTATTAAGAAATATTATATACTTACTACTGATTGTATCATAGATTTATGTTTAGTAGTTATATTCTCCTAGATATTTTTTTTTTAAATACACTAATTCATTATTTCATTTAATATGTTAATTCATAAATATAATACCTTATTTATATTATTTAAAACATTTGTTTTTTGACATTAAGATAAAATTTTAATCGCTTTTATCAAAATTTATAATTGTATTTTATAGATATGTCTTAGAAATAGCGTATAAAATTATGAGTTTATAAAAGTCAAACAATAAAATTTTATTAAAATTTTAATCAACCCCCTTTTATTAATTTATTGATTTTTATATTGGTTACTTTATATTTTCGCTTATTCTAGTTAGGAAGTTGTAATAAATGATAAATTATAAGAAATTATAAAAATTTTCTATTTTTTATTTAATTTTAGTTAATTGAGCGAATTTAAAGAGTAGAGTGTCCTTATACTTGTGTTTTGTTAAAAAAACAATCACTAACCTAGAAAGAAATATTAACTAATAATTTGGCAATTAGAACGAGAGAAAAGGCTAAAATAAAACATTAATATACCTACTAATCTTATTGTCTTACTATTTTTAAAAACATATTAGGTATATATTAGAAAATTAATTATACAATAAATATTTACTAGAGGTTGATTAATAATTTGATAAAACATTTAATTTAATATTTTGATTGAATAAAAATTAGAATTAATTATTTTTTAAAAAAGAAAGAAAATAATATTATTAGTAATAAGTTGACCTGTGGCCAGGTCCGAACCGACCGACGGTTTGAAGTAAATTAATTCAAATAATTTTTATATAACTATTAATGTAATAAAAATTATATATGGATATAATATAAATATTTTTAATTTCATTTTATTTATAATATATATGTAAGACCAGGCTGTGACGTTATGAATGGCTGGATGACGTCATATAATTTTAAATTAAGAAAAAACTAATAAAGATGATTTTTCTCGAGGATAAAATCAATACAAAGTGCATGATTCGTGATAATATGTAAAAAATCTCCTCATGTGAAATTTGGTGTGAAAATAACCCTTCCCTTCCTATCGTCGATCGCTAATACTACCACTTCCGGTTTCCGGAATTGCACCAAAAGTTGATCAATTCATTATACTGATGCATTATGTAAATATACCAAATTTCATCAAAATCCGTTGAGCCGTTCAAGCTGTACACATCTATACAAACGGACAGACGGACAGACGGACGGACAGACATCATGCTAAAAATATTTTTTTCTGTTTAGAAAATGCATGATTCGTGGAGATATGTAAAAATCTCCACATGTGAAATTTGGTGTGAAAACAATACCTCCCTTACTATCGTCGGTCGGTAAAAACATATAAACATATTATAATACCGAAATTATAAATCTATGTCAAATATTAATATGATTCTAAATCGATTTTTCATTTCAATTCAACGTTGCAAAAACTCACTCCTCGATTCCATCCTTTTTCTAGTCTCTCTTTTTTTTACAATCTAATCTCCATAAATCCATGCTCACCCCGATACGGATCTTTTCTTTGGGCATGTTTTACATGGAGAAAGAAAGAAAAAAAAGACACTCACTAAATAATATAGCCGGGTTATAAAATAATTTGATTTGTACGTTTATTGAATCCTCTTGTCTTAATTGATTCATTCATTAAAAGGAATAAAATGGAACGTTACCACTAAACTTCCGTTGGAGCGATGGCTGGTGGTACGGGGGATGTGAGGGTACAATGTAAAGCACGACTGAAGCGATTGATTTAAGAAACGTTAACGTTTTTTTTTTTCCTGGTTGTTGTTCTGGTGACATTCTTTGTCAATGTCGGCGCCAGGCTTATATTCTACCAAGCAATGAGAATGCATGCTTCTGATGCAACCAACGCAACTGCGACTGCAGGCGTCGGAGGTGGCGTTCTCACGCCCCCCACCACGAGTCTCTCCCCCGCTGGCGCCAAGCTGTCAGTTGCACTACTGTGGCATTGATTTGTCATTGATCCAATGAATCATTTAGGCACAACCTAAGATAATGACTGCACCTAATGCCGAGCATTCCACTCCTCATTCCTGATCATCTCCTTTAACGGCAAAAGGAAAACATTGAACAAATAAATACCAGAGCCTGATATGTAGGCAATCTTTTATCTTTTTAAGGTCACTAACTGCATTTAATAATTTATTAAATATGAAATAGAAATAAAAATTATATGTTGTTTAGATTTCCAAAATTATTATAATTCGTATTAAGTTTAACATATATTTTTTTTTTAGCAATTATCTTAAAATGATTAATGAATTAAATAAATAATTTTATTTAAAAAATTTTAAATTTATTTTGAAATTTAAACATTTCTATTGATATTTTTATTATGTTTAATTGAAAAATTTTAAAAAATTACATATTTTTTTTATATATTGATATAAATTCCCCCCCCCCCCATTTGAAAAAGAAACCATGGATAATAGGTATAATAAGTATTTATGATTTTCAATATAATATAGCTTTATATATATTATTGTATAATACATACAATATTATGTTTATTATTTTTGAAATGGATATTATATAGATTTGGACAAAATATTTAATTAAAATAAAAATTTTGCGTTATCGTGAGTGATTAAAAGAAGAATTAAAGCAACGTCCTTGGCCTTCACGCGAGGTGAAAAACAAATGTGGCAAGTGTGTGTGCAAAAATATTTTATTCTCTTAGGCATATCGTTTATAATTATTCAAAGTATAAATGACGTAAAAGACATATTTGACGTTTTGGAGAAGAACGAACATTAATCTTTCTCATGCATGTTTATAAGATCTGAAATATTCCCATCGTAATCATAAAAAAAAAAAGAAATGAAAGAATAATTATTTCTTTCAACTGAAATATCAGAAGATTAACACTCATTAAATTAATTAAAGTGACCATTAAAATTAAATTCGATTTAAAATTATTATAAAAAAAAAACAAAGGTTCAAGTACTCAAAAGAAAATTATTATATGAAGTTATGAATAAATAAAAAAACAAAATCAAGCTTGAAATTTGATATATTATATACCTATATATATATATATATATATATATATATAATGATATAATTAACCTTGAAATGAATTATAAAATGATGCACTTTATTATTAATAAATATGTAATTTGATTATGAAATTTTATACATCATTCAATTCTAAAAAAATGAGGTGATGTGTTGACAATGTGATGAAATAGGAAATATATATATATATATATATATATATAATTAATTATAAATATAAATATTATTTAATAATAAGGACAATTGATTAAAATTAAAAAATCATTTTCTCATATTAAAGATACGTGATTGACTTTTAATGATAAATATTGCATTATTTTTATTTATAAGGTGTGTAAAAAAAATATTATTATTTACTTAGATAATTCTTATGAAATAATATTATGAAAGAATTTTTATTTAATCTATTCTATTAAAAACCATAGCAAAATATTTTAATATTTATTAAATAAAAATAAAAAAATATTAGTAGTATTATTTACATTAGAAATCGGATTATTATTTACTCATTTATTCAGTTAAGAGTTATTGTTAAGAAATTATGAGAAATTTAGATAAAGGACTGAATTTTTCTATGGGAAGGAGAATGTGTTAGAAAAATTATGAGCTCACGTGAGGGCAGGGGCGCCAGACCCTGAAATAGATCATATAAAATGATCTATTCGTTACCCTTAAATTAATTTGATTTTAAAAAGAAGTATCGGAAGTGCAAGGTACATGATAGTGTAGTTATTATTACTATGAATCCCTTCAGAATTTCAGTGAAATATTTTGAAAAATTGATTTAAAAAATGTATAGTTTAATAAAATCAAACTTATGCCAGGTACTAAAAGAAAAAAAATAATAATAAAAAACTAAAATATATTAATGTATTATAATATATATTTAATTAAGATTATTTAGAAGTGTGTGTTTTTATAATAATAATATTCGATAAAAATTTAAATCAAGGTTTCAATCTAGTAACGCCTATTATCATGCAGTAAAGGGGCATATATCGACAAAACTCTTATAAAGGGAAATTAAAACATAAATCAATTTTTTCGATTATATTATATTGGTCTGAGACGTGGTCTATGACTTTAGAAGACGAGAGCAGATTTAGAGTGTTTGAAAATAGGGTTCTTCGTAGCATTTATGATCCAAAGAAAGCGGAGGCTACATAAGATATTTGTGGGGAGACCGATTGGGAAGGCCAATAACGGGTTGGGTGGATTATGTAGGAAGGGACGTAAAAGAGACATGCGAGATAATACAAGTTGGATCGGTGTAGCTCAGGATTGGAGAAATATGGTTGGCCAAAAACTATATAGATAGTGTGTTTTTTATGCAATATATCAAGAATATATGGTGTTAACCTCTCAGATATCGAAACGCCTCATGAATATTGATAATTATTTAAATTAATGAATAAATAATATAATTGTTTTTCTTAAAATATTAAAAAAAAATTTAGTAAAATTAATTCATCTCTAAAAATTTTATATTCACTTATAAATAATTGTAAAACTATACTTACATTTTTCATAACTTTTTAGTAATATTTTTTTTATTTTTCTTTTTTTTGAATAAGAAAAAAACGATTACATATGAGTTAATTCTTTTATGCGAAAACAAATTTATTCAATAAACATTGCTTAAAGATGTGGTGTATCAAAGGAAGAGGAGGGGGTAGGGACAGACAACACGCGAAGGATTCTTTCGTGAACAACAAACCGAATCAAATTTATCTTAAATACTTCTTTGATTCTTTTATATATATATATATATATATATATATAAAATTATAATAGTAGAAAATTACGACAATTTTTTACTAAACTCTATTATTAACGATGTAATCAAGTAATCGAGAGGTTAGAGATGCCGAAGAAGGGAGATAAAAAAAGAAGAGGGTTCAAAGGGTTTCTTTTCCACTCTCGTATAAAAACATATAAATTACTTAATATAACTAAGAAATAAAGCATTTAAAAAACAGGATTATGAATTTTTTATTTGAAATGAACCATAATTAGAAAAATTTTATATGATACAATAAGTATCAAGAATATTATTGCAATTTGTTATAAATATTATAATAATTAAATTAAAATTAAAAATTAAATAATAAATTACAAAAAAAAAAAATATTCAAAATCTAGATTAGATTTGTGTTGTTGTTTTTCTATTATTATTATTATTATCATTATTATTTTTTTATAAGATGGGAAAAATTATTAAAAACTATGGATCCATAAATTTATAAATTTTTTGTTAAATTTTATTGTGTTCTAAGCTTAAATGAGAGAAACAGGAATTATTTTAATTATTCAAAGTTCATTCAACTTTCACATCTTTCCTGACTCTTACCTCATCGTGTTTTGTCTTTTTTGTATTAATTCGCTTGGGAACGGCTAATATTATTTGAATAAATAGATTATGACTTTATCCAGAAATAAATTATCCAATATTTAATTTTTCTAATTTAACAATATTGAAATTCATAAAATTATATAATAATATAATATATATATATTCCTATTCAACTGGTTGTATTATATAATAATGCATTAAATAAATTACTTAGTTTACTTTTTTATTTTAAAATTAACATTGCATTTTCATTAATAAAATTTATTTTGAGATTAAATTTTCTAGTATTTATGTTTTATTTACGTTAAATAAATACTTCTAATGTGATATTTCAGATTTCTTTCAATGCAATGCATGTACATATATAATTTATTATAAATATGTCATGAAATGTTTATAACAAATATGAATAAATAGTTAAAGTCTCTCCAAATTTACTGTAATTTTATATAATGTGAAAGTTAGCTGTCGTAATCATGATAGTAGATCTATTTAGGATGATTCTCATATTATAAATAAATATAAATATCTTTGAAAATGGCTAAATCGCATGATCAATGTTCTTTAGCGATGATGATCTTTATAACGGAAGCATAAAATCTTTTCAATTTCATGTTTAATTAATAAAAACCAATCCATGTATATATATATATTAAATAATTTAAAATTATATATATATTTTAAAAATAAGAAAAAAATTATAATAACTGCACTAATGTATAGGTATAGACTAACATAAGGTTTTACGACTAACCAATAAATCATGTTCATTCACTAAAATGTAAAATAAATATTTAATTTCTAATAAAATTAAATAAATTATCATTTTTTCCTTTATTATTAAATTAATGAACGTATTTATTCTTTTGAAATAGAAAAATATAATATAAAAAAATATTCAATTCTATAATATACAAAAAAAAAAAAAATTTATCAATCTGGGATTAAATAATAAATAAAAATTTCGTAAATTTTAAAATGGTATTAGAATCCCGGAACTTGTTTTATTGGTTACTTCATAACAAAATTGTAAAATAAAAAAATAAATATATAAATAAATAAAAAATGAATGACAGCCGATTGACTGTGGTGCCTTTTGTTCTCTGGTTCAATATGCTTTTTGTTTGTATTTGTTGTTGTTGTTGTTGTTCTTGTTAATAATCTTCAGCGGGAGAGTGTAAGTCGATTTTAATACTGCCGAGATTTTTCGCGACGCACGGCCCTCCTAACGGTCCAATATGCAAATGATCTCCCCACCCCACTAGTGATGCTCCTCCCCCACCATAGTCTTATCGAATCAAACGGATAAAAAACACTGGCGACGATTAAGAAATTTTGCATTCAACCTGGAGGGGATTTTGCATAAATCGCTATTAATTAATGTGTAAGTAAGTTAACATCTCAGCAGATGATGAACTATTGATAGGATAATATCATAAATCAAACATGGCTGACAAAACACAAAAAAGTAACATAAAAGATTAGATCGGGTATAATCGTTACGGGAATAAATTACCATCTATTTACTTAAGCAAAAACTATACTATATGTGTGTTGTTATGAAAATTATAATAAATAAAAAATCTAAGATGCATGGGAACTATTGGTTCAGGAAATAAATTTTTTTATATATTTGAAAATTATTGATAATATTAATCGTCACATAAAAATTTATGTATATAATTACATAATTATAAGTTGTTTTTTTTATTTAATACTAATAATAATAGTAATATTATAATAAATTATTTATTATTAAGAGATATTAGTTTGATTGGAATTGAATTCGCTAGTCAAAGAATATTAATTTCTTAGAATATTTCTTTTCTCTATTCATATAATTAATTTTATATTTTTTTTTTTCATTTTTTTCTTATTTTCTTTTTACTAAATTATTATTATTTTATGTGATTTAAGGATGATATTTTAAATTTATTTCTATTAAGTCAATTTCGAATTCCCCCCCCCACCCTCTTATCCCTTTCCCATCTCCATTTTATCCATAATGGTATTTATTTATTTTTTTTAATTTTAATTTAATAAACTTATAAAATAGTATTTTAATATTGAATTATTATTGTGTTATAAAATATTATTTTATCTAGAATCTAGACTATTATGTTATCAGTTATCACTAAATAATATCTATTTTTTTATATATCATATTTTTATTTTTATTTAAAACCAAATAAAGTACCCGAAACCATATTAACATATAAAATTTGTAATAAAAGTAAATTGTCTCATTATTTAAAGAAAATTTGTTTTTCATAGAAAAAATATATAAGTAGGTACGTTTGAAAATAATAATAATAATAATATTGTATTCGAAACGGCAGTTGAATGATTCACTTTTAATCAGTGAACGAATGAATAGTGAGGCGAATCTATTCTTTTTAACGATTAGAGTCTAGAAAAATTCGTAGATTATACATTATTAAAGATCTAAGAATAAAGATATTTCTTAGGCAAAGGATAATTTGAAGTGAGTCACGTTTTGGATCAATAAATAGAGTAAGTGGCCTATTGATTTAAAATCCAAAGCCACGAATATCAAGCGAGGTTGGCTTGATAGGAGGAGGTGTTGGATGTTGGGGAATGTCTGCTGATTGTCTGGTTGCCGATCATTCAGGGGGGAATTCTTGCCCGTGGGAACGGCACGACGCAGCGGAACCGCCGAGGACGATGCAGCAGCCACTGCCCGCGGCTGCACTCGGTTCCTGTCCTGCAGATCCAGCAGCAGCTCCTGGAGTGAAAGAGAAGGGACAGCCTCCCGGCTCCAAGACACAAATCGCACAATCCTCACATCATCATTTTCATCATTACTAACAACCCCCCAGGCAATGGAACAATATTCTTCTAAAAACGGTATCTGGAGGGTAGATAAAGAAACAAATGATATCATTAACTTATTTAAGTAATATTCTTTCTATTTAAAATTGAATCTTAAAAAAATTAATGAAAAAAATATTATTTCCTCATTTATAAATTTAAAATGGTAATTTGTAAAAAAAAATATCAATTTTTAAAAAAATTAAATTTCTTTCTATCTAAATAAAAGATTTGATTTTCGATTCAAACCAATATTTAATAATGAGTTCTCAATATTTTTCAATTAAAATAAAATTAATATAATCTAAAAATTTTATTTTTATTAGGAATAATCTTATCTATTATTTAAATATTATCATTCATAAAACTAAAATATAAAGATAACAAACCAGTCAACGTTTTAAAAAGAATTAATTTATTTTTAAATTTTAAGAATTACACAAAATATGTATTAACAATATATTAAAAATTAATTAAAAATTTTTATAAAAGAGAGGAAGATATTAATTTTAATATAAATTGACATAAATAAGTACAAAAATTTAAATAAAATGAATTATTAGAAATCAAAAGTTATGGTTTGGGCAATTTAAAAGAAAGAAATAATTAAATTGTGTTCATCCTTTGAGATTACAGTTGATTAAAGCACAGGTTTGATTTCACGAGCCTTGCATTCAAGTCTCCATTGAAGTCTCCGTAAAGATTTCTTCAGTGGACGGGATCGCATTTTTCATAGCAGCGCCGCTCGCCTTGGTTTTATTAGTCCCGTCTACCTCTCCCGTCCCCTTATGTCCGCCCCTCTTTTTGAATGAGGGAGGACTCTTTGCGATGGCTGATTGTCCCCCCCACTCGCAGCCAATTGAGGAGACCCCACGATAGACGGTGCCCTGTGGCTCCTCATCTCCTCCACTAACAAATTGTCTAGTTCCTAAGTCACGATTATCTTCATCGGCTCCCCCTCATTCTTTGTTTTTTTTCTTCTATTTCCATTTTTCGAGTTCATTTTATATAATTAATATAAATATGACAAAATTTAATTTGGCAATAATTGCGTCAGAAAACGAAGAGAGAAAGGATTGTTGTCGAAATTATCGCCTTCATTTTTTTCAATAATTAATACCAATCAATTGAGAGATGTATATACATATATTATATAGGCTAACAAAAACCAGTCCTCTACATAAATTATATTATCATATAGAATTGTGTCATTTTCTGTGAATTGTACGATTGATGACCAAAATTAAAAAATAATTAATTAATAAATACATAAAAAAATGATAAAAATAAACCACAAAATGTAGTGTTATATGAATAAACTAATTAACCTGAAATCATTTTTTTAATAAATTAATAAATTTTTAATAAACTGAAGACGCCTCGTAGGATATTGGTTAACTGTGTTAACCCGCATTATCGTGGTCTTGGGCTCAAGTCCTGGGCCTAGCAAAGGGATTTTCTCTAGGTGGGTTCATTGAGACGAACTCAACCTAGCCCCGGGATCAAAATTGGGAAAGCTACTCCGATCAAGAAAATCAACGTAAAGGATGATAGGACCCGTTCTATTGATCATAGGGCACAAAATTTATATGACCAACTTGAAAGGCACTGTATACAAGAGTTAAATTTTTTTTTTTTTTTAATAAACTGACTTTTTTCTTATTATTCTGTATCCTTTCACTTAATATATTTAATTTTCTGAATGAACAAATAATAAAAATTTATATTTTATATGTTCTATTCAGGATTATCCAATGATACTATATTTGGCACCTTCCTTCATAAAACACCTTGGGATACCTAACGGATAATAATACGTCAATATTATACAACGATGCTATACAATATTAAATACTTTATTAAATTAAACCACATATTTTACAGTGTTAATATTTGGTGTCTAAAAGAAAGATTCCAATATTTATTTGTCTTTTTATGAGTGAAAAGGTTAAGCATTTTCAAAAAATATGTAATTATTATAAAATATTGTTAAAACTACAAAATTATCTATTTATTTATTTATTTAAAATTTCTTTTTTTGAAAAATAAAATATTTTTTTTTTAACACAACATTAAATAAATGTATTTATATATCTTTTATTACAAAACTTTTGTTTAAATTTTCAAAGTCATGGCAAACATATTTAATGTCATTACAAAAGGAAGCAGGCGTGGAAATGGAAGTAAAAAAAAATTGACTTTTGTTAATTAATTATCAAACAAATTTCCTTCTTTTTCTTGTATATTTTGAGACGTTGGTCTGTGAATATTTTCTTAGAACATTCAATTTATTATTTTTCTCATTTAAAAGTCATTAGTGAAGGTCAAAGTAAGTATTCTGCTTAAAAATTTGGAATCTTTTTTATAATAATATTTTTTATAAAAATTACCTAATTAATATTCAGTTAAAATTAATATAAATTAATAATATATATACAACTGAAGAGATTTTATAAAATATAAAAGACTTATTTAGATATTAGGTATAAAATTTTAATGAATTTAATGTAGAAGAAGGTTCTTTCTCAAGGTGGACAATTAATATATATATATATTTAAAAAGAAAGAGAGAGAGAGAGAGGAGAGATAATTATAATAAATAAATAAAATAAAAGTTTGCTTTTATGAATGAACGATCCTTATCTTCATTGCTCTCCCTTCATTTCATTCATTCGTTAGAAATATTTTTATTTTATTTATTTATTTATTTATTTTTTTATTAATGCATTTTCAATGTTGATAATTATTAGGAAATGAAAATCAGATAAAATGAATGCCATTTATACACATTCCATAGATGTATAAAACATATACCTATTTGTTTTAATTTCTTTAATAATTAATTATAATATAGGTAGTATAGAATGGACCGGGTTTTGCCTTTCCATTCATGTCAGCATGATTTACCTGTCAACGAATCAACCTATAATTAATTAAGTAGATAGTTACTTTGCATGGCTATCTCACTAAACCATCATCATATCCTCTTGTCTCCAAGGACAAAATAATATTGCCTACTATTTTATTTTTCTTCTCTAATCAATCCTTTAATCTTGGATGATTTTTTTTATTTTTTTATTTTTAAATATTCAAAATATAAAATCAAGGAATATTTTTTAATATTTATATTCCTATTTAAATTTAGTGTTTTCTGGATGGATTTAAAAAAAAAATGAAGTATTCTCGTATTTAAATAGTAGGTATATATAAAGGTCTCATCAATTATATATATAAACAATAATAAATAATTTTAATCAAATATTGCAACATATTATGGAGAGTTATTCATTATATTGCACAATATATTGACATCAAATTTATTTTTTTTTGACTGTTAATTTTGAAATTTGAACTTATTTAAACTCTTTTTATATATAATAATATATATCATATTTATAATTATTATTATAATTATTTTTATTTTATCTCCCTTTTACATTATAAGTATTATGTTATTTAATATATGTTAAATATGTATTATTTATAATATTGTATTTCTAGTTTTATTGAAATTTGTAAATAGAAGTTTTGTTTGTGTAAAACAAATGTTGATGTTTCATGAATGTATGCGAAACCTCCTTTCTGCAACAGTCTACTCCAGAGAGAGTGAGACTGGTCCTCTAAGAACTGGAATCACACATCCACACGAGCAAATAATGAAACACGCAAGTGGAATGCCTCCCTCAACCCACTCCCTTCGCGCACCTAGCGAGATATTTTCACTATATACTTCTTTTATTTTACTTTATCCACAACCATCTTTGATTCGTTGATAGATATATTGTATCATCAAGCTACTAATAGATGAAGAGCATCGCTTAGTCAGCGAAATGTTTAATTTTTGTAATAATTAATAAAGCTGAAATGGCTAATTGACATTTTTATTATCCATTCCGACATAACTTGAATATTATTACAACTCATCATCATTAATTTAATTAGAAATGACAATTGATTATAACATGAAAAACTGTTTAAATATTTAAAGGAAAAAATCAATATGATATAAATTGATCATTATTGAATATTGTATATATTTTTTGCATTCATAATCTTAGATCTGATATACATTGAAAATAAATGATTACTATCATGAATTACACTAGGAAAGGTATAAAAAGATCACACAATAACCGACACATGATTAAAAAGGAATCAGATTATCCTAAATTTTTTTATCAGAAATAAACGAAAAAAATCATCAAAATATTTTTTTAATGACCCAATTTTTTTATCAACAAAAACAAAATCAAATCTTTACTTTGAGTATAACTTTTAAAATTAATTTTTTAATTTAAGAAAATATATGATAATATATATATATATATATATATATATATATACGAGAGTGGGGTGAAAAGTTTCCGGCCTGGCCAAGAAAAACGATGTTTTTAAATTTTTTTCTTATTGCTTTATTTTTCAACATAATCTCCATTAATATATTTCTCATAACGGTGTTCTGATCTAATTAATTAAATTTAATTTAATTTAAGTCTCATCAACAGTTATGATCGTTTGGATTAGGCCCACAGCGCCAAATTGGGGGTAGAAATGGTTTTTCGAAGCAGGTTTTGGTCTAACGTTAGCAAATGATGCACCCACCTTGCACGCAGCTTTCCATATTCAAATAGTTGTGCAAAATATTTTGCACATGTTCAGCTGACATCGTACAGATCTCAGCTATCTTGAATGTTGAAAAATAAAGCAAAAAAAAAAAAATTTAAAAACATCGTTTTTCTTGTTCAGGCCGGAAACTTTTCACCCCACCCTCGTATATATATACTCATATAATATATATGTTAAATATAATTTGAAAATTAAAAATATAAATTATGAATTATTACACTCTCTCCAACTTTTCCATTTAAATTAATCTTAAATCTGTCATACAATACTAATTAAAGTTTCAATTTATCAATATTATAAATTTGAATTAGATATTATATATTTTGGATGGATGCTGAAGGTCTCTGCATTCCTCATGCAAAAATGCTTCTCACTAAAAAAAATAACATTAGTATTCCTTTCAATTTGAAATTGTATTAAACTAAACTTTTAAAAACATTATTTATTACTTGTATTATAATAGATTTTCACCTTAAACTATATATATATACATATATATATATATATTATAATGAATGGTTTGAATATTTTTTTAATTAGAAGAATCCTAAAGAACGTGATGTTATTTTTTATTTATAATATATGGATGATGTTGTCTTGCATTTAATCTTTTCACTGGAATTTTGCATCTTTTACAAGAGACTTTTCTCTCTTTCTCTCTAATTCTCACTCTTTCTTCCTCTCCCCTGTTTTATTCGATGTATCAGAATTCAAAACACATACAAACGCTTTTTGAGGATCCACTAAGGTCGAAAAACCATTTTTACTCTCGTTTGTAAAAAAAAAAGCTGGTTTTCCTAATTATTTAAAAAGAACCCAATGGCCTAATAAATGTGTTAATTTATCATTACAGAAAAGAAAAACTCTCCGAGAGAGAGAAAGAAAAAAAAAATCAGATAATAATAAATCATTCAAGATAACGAATGGTTTTTATTTAACGAATTTTTCGTAAAAATCTTTCGGTTTTTCAAATGAACGAGAATACAAGCGACTTAAAATGTGGAAAGGAGAAAGAGCGATGTTTAAATTCCAGACAGATTGATGGAATTTTAATATCATTCAAAAAATCATTGACCACAGAGACTTGAGTCAAGGTCATAAGTTTTTATTGAGTTCTCTTAGAGAATGAGAGATAAAAATGTTTTACTGGAAAAAAATGCAGCATCTTTCTTTTTCTTTTTTTTTTTTTTTTAAATTGAACATCGCTACAAAGTTACAAAGAATGGTGGAGAGGGGAGGCAGATGTACTGGTAGTTTCATATAAGGACACGTCATAGAGGATTAATGTGTTAACGACATCCAACTTAATTAATTAATCTAATTATAATCGAAAAAATATAATTGAATATGTCAGGGTGTTTTTTTATATGATTTTGCTTCTTCTCTTCCTGACAGTTTCGCTTTTGGAATACAATTGAATTTTATGACATTGATTTGTATTTATGATCAGCGGATGGAATATCATTGGCGATCTGAAAGTTTAAAACAATTTATTCTTTAGACTATTTATTAATAATATAAATAATATTCTTATTAAGTCAATTCATAGATCACTAATGTCAATCTCTCTTACAGAGAGTAAAAGACAAAGAAAAATAAATTTTTCATTCATATTATAAAATATTACAGCCATGTTTCAAATAAAACAAAAAAAGATGAATGTATGTTTTTTTCAATAGGTTGTAAATAAATATTAATAAAAATATTTATTTAATATATATATTTATTTATTTAATGTGGGGTTATTGGGATGCCTAAATGCAAGGGGTTAAATGACAATATAATTATATTAATATATTTAATATAATCGATCAATCAATCTAGATTTAATATTAAACAATCTTAAACAGTCATTATTTTATGGAAATATTAATTTATTTTTAAAAATTTAAATATATATACAAATAATTAATAAATAGATAAAAATAATAAAATTACAGCGTTCAAATGATCAAATTCCAGAGCATTAATTAATTTCATATTATAAATTTGTAATTACTAATTTAGGTATATAATGACACTATATAAATTGTGAAATGATTTTCATACATTGGGAAAAATAATCAAAATACCTGTTTATATAATAATAATTTTATTAATTTTTATGAAAATATTTTATTGATCACCGTTCAATTGTTCAAATTCCAGATCATTAATTAATTTCTTATTATAAATTTGTAATTACTAATTTAGGTATATAATGACACTATATAAATTGTGAAATGATTTTCATACATTGGGAAAAATAATCAAAATACATGTTTATATAATAATAATTTTATTAATTTTTGTGAAAATATATTTTATTCATCAATCGTAAGTCACTAATAAAATAATTAAAAAGTTGACAAATTATAATTATAATACATTCATTATTTGATTAAAGGATATTTTCCCTAAAAGTGCTTATTATCTTCATTTTAATTAATTTAATTACTTTAATCTTTTTATCATCTGTATATCATTCAATATCATTCAATATAAAAATACAGTTATTCTAAGAACAAAAAAGAATAAATATTTTTATTTGAAAATATTTCATGGTCCATATCCTGTCATCCTTGATTCCATCCAAACTTTCTCTTTATAAAACCTGAAATATCTTCACTAATAACTTGTAAAAAAAAAATTAATAAAATAAAAATTATAAATGCTCCATCACTAATTAATTGAAATGATAAACGTAATTCATTTTTTTAAACATTATAAAAAATAAAAAGAAATAATAGAATCTCATTTTTCATAACTTATATCTCTTCATTAAGAAATTCAACTATAAAATATCTTCTATTTAACAACGAATTTAAAAATAAAATCACTCTTATAAAAATGGATGGCTAATTAGAATTTCCAATTTTGTAAAAATAATAAAACATTAATCATTTTTTTTTATTTTTTATAAAAGAGAAATTTCGAAACACTATTAGTTTTAATTGAAGAGGTAAAATTAATATGTAAAATTTTGGTTTATAAAAAATGAGAAAAAAAAATTGAAATCATTTTAAATTAAATAATAATTTAATAATCATAATGAAATATATATATTTATGAATTTTGATGAATGTTGATGAATATATATTGAATTTTTAAAATAACTTCATAATAATTCATAATAATGATTTTTCTTTTCCTTTATTAATCATTTGGAATTTGTCTTTTATTTTAAATCATTTGAAAAGTTTTATATATGATACCTAATAGTGTGTGTTTAGTCTTGGTTCAGCGAACTTGAATAAAGAGAATCGCACTTCGTCAATTTTTATACACAAACCGAAATGAGTGAGGAGGAGCAGAGTTCGTCCCAAGTAAGTGCTTATCGAGCAGTGATGTATTGGTGAAATAAGAAGTAAGGGAACGCATAGTGGGAGCAAAAAAAGTCCTATTTTCAACAAACTATTTTCCATATAAGTTTTTATTTTTTCTTATTCATACTATACAAAATATTAACGAACACTACTAACAGTAGATTTAAGTGGAAGTTGTCAGGACATGAAAAAGTACTGGAACGCCTTCCAGTTTTGAAAAAAGGTAAGGGAACGCGGGGAAAAAGGTAAGGGAACGGCGCTCCCCCGCGTTCCCCTCCCAATACACCACTGATATCGAGTTAAGAGATGAGAAAGTGATAAATTAAACCACAAATTAAATTAAATGCCACAATCAAAATTTTGAAAATTAAAAAATAATAGTTTGACAATTTGATATAAATAAACCTTAGTATCAAAAATAGAAGACAAAGAATATAATATTTAATATATTATTTTATATTACATTAAATAGTCATAATAAAATTTAAATTACAAAAAATATAACAATAAAGAACATACTTATATTGATTCGGTAAATTTTAAATAAATTATTATAAGTGAACTAAATAGACTTAAAATTTTATATGATGATGACTCTCTCTCTCTCTCTCTCTACCTACTATTTCATATTTTCTTTTTATAATAATTTTAATTATTTTATCATTAAACTAAGAAAAGAACCTTTGAAAATTAGTTTGTATACATTCTAAATATATTTCTATTAATATTCTCCCAATAGTAATAAAAAATATTACTACAAATGACCAGGATATAATAAATTTAATCAATATATATATATATATCGAGTATTTATTATAAGAGATAATAAGTGTCGGCTTGATAATCTGTTATTTTATCTACCGTTTTATTATTATCACTTAAAGACAGATAATTTAAATAAATAAATAAATAAATATTTCTCATGACCACAAATTAATAACTAATATCTTGCATAAGTTTAAAAGATTATAATATTTTATAATCCTAAAGAAGTGCATTAATAAAAAAGGACGAGAATATTTCTGATTATATGAGGATCAGTATATATGTTTAATTATATGATAAATAAAAAAAAATATATAAAATTTTGCAAGTATTAAAATTAAACGAAAGAAAAAAAAATACATCTTTAACGATTAATTGCGGTATTTATTATCTAAGCATATCCTATTGGTTTTTTTTTTTCTCCCTAAGATATAATCGAATAATTTACATTCAATTTGAATTTAAATAATTATTTCTTTATGTAATAGATTATTATATATATAAAGTCGATCATCTGCTTTGAATACTAATCAGCTGAGATTGAAAATAATAGAGCCTTTCATTCCTGGAGATGAATGATATGATCTACTATCGCTCTATTGATAATATAGATTTATGCATAAATGAATAATCCAATTAATTAAATTCAGGATGATATAATTATTGTTCTATTAGAAATATCAAGAGAAATGTAGAATGATAATAATCCTATCGATTATTGAAATATAATTTTTTTTTAAGAATATAATAAATCATTGGAGAATATTTTAAAATTATTTTATAGATAATAATAATAATCAAATGTGTTGACATATTTCAATACTTTATTTTATATTTACCCAAATATTGAAATATTTTCTTTTCTTATTAAAAATTCAAACGAGTAAAGAATTGATTTTGAAAATATTTCGAGTTTTTTTTTTTTAATTCAAAGAAATACTCTTATTTTATTTAATTTATATTGATTTAATTTAAAATATCATGTTTTTTTTACAAATATAATTATATAAAGTAAATAGGTATATAAGAAAATTAAATTCATTAAATTATAATATAATCTGGCTCCCATGAACCACATATGTTATTTCTTATCTTCTGGCTTTAGATAGAGTCTATAAACAACATAATATATATATATATATATATATATAGGTATAAGAATTTTTGTCCCAAAAAATTATTTTATTTGTTTTTCCCAATAATAATCCAAAAGAAAAATAAGCTGGAGTGTCTCCACTGGACTATCACGCAAATTTGAATTGGATTTAATAACATATATTAATTTAAATTATATTAAATTAATTAAATTATAAATTAAAATTAATAGATAATATTTATTAAACCAGCACGTGTTTGGCTCTTTGTTGATGGCACCACGTCACGTGTTGGCGCGGGATTTGCAGTATTAAAAAATTAATTCCGGTACTTTCAGCGATTCAATTAAGCTGAGAAATTCTATATATAGCAGTTTTATACAATTTTCAATCGTCGTATGATCCTCTTCGGGTTGAGCTACATTTCTTAAAAGTTGAGAGAAAACTACGAATTATGAATAACCAGTCAGTATACCAAATTTCATTATTCTAGCTAAAATCAAAACGTGGTAGGTAATGACCCTCTTCGGGTTGAGCTATATTTCTTAAACGTTGAGAGAAAAATACGAATTTTGAATAATGCCAGTATACCATATTTCATTATTCTAGCTCAAACCGTTTTTGCGTAATCTTGTCTACATACTCATATGCACACATACATACACACACACAGACATTTTTCTCAGACAGTGAAAATGACTCAGGGACCTTCAAAAGGTATAAAAACATCGAAAATTTATCACAATCCTGAAAAATCAAAACGTTGTAGGTAATGACCCTCTTCCGGTTGAGGTACATTTTTCAAAAGTTGAGAGGTAACTACGAATTTTGAATAGTGCCCATGCACCAAATTTCATGATTCTAGCTCAAACCGTTTTTGCGTAATCTTGTCTACACACACACACACACACACACACACACACATACACGCACATATATATACACACACACACACACACACACACATACACATCAAGCTTAGTTAAAATGATTCAGGAACCTTCAAAACGTATAAAAATATCAAAATCTCCACATCGAAAATTTTTGTGATCGCAATACTATCTCTGGCGAGATAGTAAAAAATGTATATTTATTTTTAATTTTTATGTGATCTATTTATATTAGTGTATATGTTTTTAAGACATTATATATATATTTATATATATATGTATATAATAAGAAAAAATACGAGTATGTCTTTTATAAAACCAGTAAAATGAATAATTATTTCTCTCAGGTGTTTTTTTTTTAATCCTTGAAAAACATCCCAGAATTTATAGTTAAACGATTAATCTATTATATTATATATGATCTATCCGGCTGGATTTATTTTCCCCCTCTCTTGAAACATAGAGTTGTCATTTTCTCGCCATGATTTATGTACGAAATTGTATTATTTATTTATTTTTTTCTTCTTAATCAATTTTTAAGCATTTAAAACTCATTTATTCATTGACTTTTCATTGATTTTAAAATTCGATTGTATAATTGTAACATGATAAGATGGATGGTGGATTGTTTGTATGAAAACAGGAGTGCTTCACTTTTTAGTGCCCGGGTACCCGTTCGTTGCACATGTGAACATACATATCTCGATGTCTCTATATTTGTCTAGTGGCGTGGGAAAAACACTTACGACTAAATCGCGCGCGTGGCGACACACAGATAGATAACAACGCACACCACCGCACTATTATCTCTTTAATAATGCATTAAAAGAGCTGTTTTAAATCAACAAGAGACAACGCTGAAAGAAAAAAAAAAAAGAAGGAAATTTGAAAAATAATTGAGCTAACAAATCTTTTTTTTTTCATCCGTCTCTTCTTTAAAAATATTTTATATATAAATACATAAAAAAAAATGAAGATGAAAGACCGGACTTGGATGCTGGGAATTTATAATCGGTTGGAATAAAATATAAATATTTTTGGAAAGGCTAAAAATTTGAAATATGATTTCAATTAATCGTCAATTTTTTCATTTTTAATTCATACTACGATTTTTCATAACAACTTAAATTAATATTATTCATTTTTCAATAAAGTTATAAAAACATAAAAAATATATGATCTACTCTTAATAAAAATTAATTTGACATTTGTGAATTGTAATGTATAATGAAAATGCAAATATTAATACATAGACATACCATAAATAAAATTGTGTAATTAAATAGAAATTATTTATATTCATTAATATACTTACATATTGAATATATATTAATAAATCAAATTATATAATCATTATTTTATAATTTAAGAATTTATTTATTTATACTAGGGTAGGTCATTAAGTCCGTGACTTTTTGAATGAAACACAGGTTTTTGAATAAAAAAGTAATTTATTTTTTAACGTAGATTCCTTTCAACTCTTGACGCTTAGTCCAACGTTTCTCCAATTTTTTTATCCCTTCTAAAAAATAAGTAGGTATTTGTGTGTGTGCCGATTCTCCCCGAAAAACCACTATTTTGACTGCTATTTGGTCTCTAATGTGTTGTGGTGGATCTACGTTCCATCCACGGTTACAAAACGGAGCAAAAACTCATCCATATTGCGGTTAAACAACGCCAAACATTAATGATCACACGAAATTCACTTTTTCCCATTTTCTTCTCAAATCACGAGGTAGTCTGCTATTAGCGAATGTCAAACAAAAACTAAAAGACCCAGCTGATTCAAATTTCAGCTGATAGCAGCCTACTGACAGGAGTTGCCATTTCATTTAAGAGACGAGAAATTCAAAAAGTCACTGACTTATTGACAAGCCCTCGTATATTAAAAATAAGACTTTTTGATTTTTGATAAGTAAAAGATATGATTTTTCCATCTTCATATGAGAGCAGGAGCGCCAGAACCTGAAACAAGTAATTATTATCAAATTTTATTTTAAATTTAAAAATAAGTAATAAGTTATAATAAATAATAAATTTATAAAAAAGAAGTCCCACACATATACATAAATATTGAATAGTCTAAATAACTGAAATAAAAAAAACAATATTTCCTTATTAAGATACCTATTAAAGAGAGAGAGAGAGCAAAATGATTACTTTATAATATTTTAAATTAAAAAAAATATATTTTAAAAAAAATTTCTATTTTTCCTAATAGGGGGTTTATTAAAATTTTCTAAATAAGTTGATCTGTGGCCAGGTCCGAACCGACCGACGGTTTGAAGTAAATTAATTTCCAACTACAGAAATAATTTCAAATAATTTTAATATATCTATTAATGTAATAAAAAACAGATATGGATACATAAATAATAAATATAAACATTTTTAATTTTATTTTATTTATAATATATATGCAAGACCAGGCTGTGACGTCATGAATGGCTGGATGACGTCATATAATTTTAAATCAAGAAAAAACTAATAAATATGAATTTTTTGAGGATAAAACCAATACAAAGTGCATGATTTGTGGTGATATATAAAAAAATCTCCTTTGGTGTGAAAATAACCCTTCCCTTCCTATCGTCGATCGCTAATACTACCACTTCCGGTTTCCGGATTTGCACCAAAAGTTGATCAATTCATCCCACTGATGCATTAAGTAAATATACCAAATCTCATCAAAATCCGTTGAGCCGTTCAGGCTGTACACATCTATACGGACAGACGGACGGACAGACATCATGCTAAAAATACTTTTTTCTGTTAAGAAAATGCATGATTCGTGTAGATATGTAAAAATCTCCACATGTGAAATTTGGTGTGAAAACAATACCTCCCTTACTATCGTCGGTCGGTAAAAAACAAACAAATGATTTATATAATGATTTTTTTGTCCTTTAAAGTTTGAAATTTTATACTTTACTTTTTGAATTTAGAAAATATATGACCTATTAATGATCTTAATCACTAAAATCATATTTTTCCACATCTAGTATATTATTATACTTATACGAGTATATCAGATTTTTACAATAAATTTGATTTTAAGAAAAATGATCAATTATCTGAAAATATTAACTGTCAATTTAATTCAAATCAAATGTCTTTAACAACTCAGTATATTCATTACGATTTATATTTACTAATAATATTGATCGATTGATTTAAAATTTAAATATGTATCTATATAAATGAGCTACCACCACAATGGAGTTAAAATGTATTAAAACCTAACCTCACTCTTTAAATCATATCTAATAATATTTCTTTCTTATTAGAAAAATTTATTTCTTTTAAAGAAGCAAGTTGTTATTTAAATTAACATTTTAAAAGAATTTAAAATATAGAGACATGTCAACTCAAGCGCTCACTATCTCTTGATATTATCTAAAGTAATAATTAATATTTTTAGTAGTTGAAAGTAGTAGTAGCTTGATGGGAAGTTGTTATCAGGGGAAGATGTATTTTTAGTCGCGTGCTCTTGAGTTCCACCCAGACTTATTTTTTCTTCAATGGCCCAGAAAGTTAAGATATAAAAGAAATAAAAAAAAAAAAATGTCTTTCTTAGGAAGAAAGCCAGGATTTTTGTTAATCCCAATGAATAGGCAATAACGCGTTAGTTGTTTTGTTGAAATGAAATGTATTCGGTTGAAGAAAATTTTTCCAAGTTCAAAGTTTGAAGCCTAACTCGGTTGCGCATACAAATGGTTCTCTCCCGTTATTACAAGGCAACGTTTTCCATTGAAGTTGTTTGTGATATAAAATTAATATTTATAACAAAACGCCAGTCCGGCTTCAAGTTAATCCAGTCTGTGCAACGAGAATTTATTAAAATAAAATAGATATCTATATACACGTGAATATATTTATAAATAATAATAAAAAAAAAAGAAAAAAAAAAAAAAAATAGATGAGTTTCTAGGAGAGATTTAGATTGAAGAATTTCAACTTTTTTAACATTCTAATAACGTAATCACGCCCATTGTTTGATCTTCTCGTGGATAACTTTTATGAGATTGTTTAAATAGATTTCATTCAAGCATATATTAAGATATATACCATAGAAGATCTACATGAATGAAATGAAAACTTCAATGTCAAAATGGTCATAATGAATTTCAAAATAAAATTCTTTCTTTTTTAGGGATTGAAGAAAAAATACAATAAAAAAATTCTTAAAAAAAAAAAAATTAAAAAATAATGAATATTATAAGTGTGTAGAAAGAAAAACTCCTGGGATGATTTTTTTGAAATAATATTATTATGATAAAATTTGAAAAAAATATAATGATTGTCATATCTAAAAATTAAAAAATTAAGTAAATATTTCTTTAAAATGGACTCTATCCATTTTATTTATTATAAACATGTAATGTGACTAAAATCAAATGTGATATAATATATATCCTACTTATATAATATAGGGTGGCCAAACGCCCCGTTTTTAGGTACTCTGTCCCGGCGTCCCGAAAAATGCCTTCGGGATAGTCTATTGTCCTGTTTTTTAAACATTTCGTACTTTTTTCAAAATTTTTTAAATTTGGTTCTAAAAAAAAAAGTAAAACGTTTTCTGGACTAAGCTCTTAAACATTTCTGAACTTTTTTAAAAAATTTTTCAATTTGGTTTTAATAAAAAAAAAAGGTAAAATGTCCCGGTTTGGTGTTTTCAAAATATGGTCACCCTACCTATAATTTTAGTATTCAACGTTTATGTTTTAGTAAAGTATCAGAAAATATAGAATTGTTTTTAAAATTGGAATAAAAAATTTTATAAAATTATTAAATTATTTATTTATTTATTTATTTTTCATTAAAATTTGACAAAATCATTCTAATTAATGGAGAGAGAGAATAGCCAAAAATATAATATAAAAAACTAATAAAACAAAACATTAATTGTTATATAATAAAAACATAAAAAAATTTTCATTAAAATTTAACAGAATCATTCTTAGGAATGAAGAGATAGAGAGAGATGAGGACGGGTCTCAGCTAGTTCCCCCATCGTGCATTTTACTTTTCAAAGGTCCTACCTGAATAGTTGACTATCTCTTTGTCAATAGTTTTCCGCGAGATGGCGTAAATTTTCATTCAAATTCCAGACAATTATTTGCTAATTGCATTAAAATAAATTAATTATTATTTAATTATATTACTTCCATACCTTCTAGGGATCCAGTGAAATATCTATAAGAATTTTCAAAAGTCTAGTTGAGTTTAAAGTTGATGAAAAATCGATTTCAATTTGTCATAAGAGCGAACAGACAGACAGACAAACATGAAACGAAAATGATAAAAACGTTATATTATAATAAAAACAAATCATTTTTATGATTTTTGAGAATTAATAATTAATTTTTGAAATTTTTACTTATTATAACAATAAAACAAATAAATAAATAAAATAATTAAAATTTTAATAAAAAAAAAAAATATTGATATTTTTTCTTGTTTTCATTTATAAGTATAATATTATTATATTAAAATAACTAATAATAATTAATAATAAAGACTTGAAAAAAGAAAAATAATAATTACCTTGCTAAATGGTATTCATTTTATTATTTAAATGCTCTCTTAAGAATTATAAAAAAAAAAAAAAAATAGAAAAACATTCATATCATATCTCATATTTTAATTGGATATATATATAATGTTAATATTGTTTTAAATTATGTTCAGTAGAAGGAGGATTTCTACCCAATTAAAAAAAAAAACAACAAATACCTAGCAGGAATGAATATTTATGTGGTGGCGGGGAGTTAGTTACATTAGAAATATCTAGCTTATCGTAGTAATATAGCTGGATGCTTCATGATTCAAACAAGTCTTTTAAGAAGGGATTTAGAAGAAAAAAAAAACATAAATACAACGTTGCCATCTGGCTATAGCAGGTTGCATCACAATCAATTAAACAGGATTCGCATCGTCAGCAAACAAACAAATCGGTGCTACTTTTACTCGAGCAAGCAATTCAAATTTATCTTCTTCTTTCACATACAACCAACCGACTGCCCAACCTATTTTAATAGAGGCGTTTAAATTAATTAAAGAAAAAATTCTAATTAGGAAATAGTTGATTTTTTTTTATTCTTTCTACTTAAAGATTATTTTCAAATTTGTACTTAAATGAAGCAAAGAGGTTAGTGAGAAGGTAAATTGAAATTCCTTGTGATTCGAGGAGAATTCTTTTATGTCAATTAGAAAAAAAATAATATTTATAAAAATAATATTCCATTTTATTAAATAAATTTATTATTCTTTAATATAAACAAAATTATCTATTTTAATATATTATTTTGAAGATTTTCATTTGAATGAATTTAAGATATTTTGAAAACTAATAAATTATTGTTTTAGAGACATAAATTTTAGTTTTTAAAATTTATTTTTAATATTTAAATCAGCGATTTCCAGCCTGTGGAGCGCACCCCCCCCCCTGGGGGGCGCGAGACTGTTGTAAGGAGGGCGCTAAGGTATTAGAACCAATTTCAAGTGCCCGCAAACTTTTGATATTTTTTTCAATTTTTTTCAATATGGTTCTAAAAAAAAGGTAAGATGATTTTGTGGCCAAACTTTTGAACATTTTCGATTTTTTATTTCAATATGCTTCTAAAATGAAAATGATTTTGCGATGCTCTGAAACATCGGCCCACCCCTGTTGTTATATTATGCCCGACTATTGTAAAAAGAAATTAGATTATTACAAAAATTAAGGGAGGCGCAATAATTTTTTTAACAAAAAAGGGGAGGGGGCGCCGGTACAGAAAGGTTGGAAACCACTGATTTAAATAGATAGGATAATAGATGAACAAGTATAAAAATTTAAATAATTTAATTTTTCACATATAATTGAAAAAATTTATGACATCAATTTTTAGGAAATTTTAATTTAAGAAAAAAAAAAGTTATGTATTTATATGTTTGTTTGTTTGATTTGTTTATTTAAAAATTTAAATAATTTTAAATAATATACATAAATGTAATCTTTAATTTCATATTAATATGGTTTTTAAAATTTATTGTAGATATTTTGGTTCATAATATCTTTAATAATATAAATATACAATATAAATCTTCATTTTCTTTTTTAATTTGATAGGAGTATTATTTTTTACCTTTTTAATCTATTATTAATATATATAAATATATATATATATAACATATATGTAATAATAAATTTATTTTTTTTTTTAAATATTTATCTCATATTGGTTTAATGTTATTTGTCATTTTATTTATGTTATTTTGAACATTTTTATATCATTATAATTCTTTAACTATATTTTAATGCTAATTCATAGTTTATAATTTTAAGTCAAATTATTAAATATTTGTTTAATTAATAATAAAATATTTTCTAATGGTTTTCTTAAATATTTTATATGTTTTAAGATTTACATTTAAATATAATTTTCTTATATTATTTTTATTTTTTTATTTAGAATTATAGGATATCTTTTTTTTATTTTTTTTTTTTTGTAGGTTAATTTAGTACACATATTCAGTTAAATATATAGAAAGGTGAAGATGCGAGATAAAATTACTCTTAAATAGTCATTAAGTTAAATTTCTTTATATAAAAAAATACCCGAGTGAAATTTAATCTTTAGCAATGGCGTAACTACGTTGTTAATTATGTTGTATCATTCGCAAATAGAGAGAATGGCTGGCAGGTGGGGAATAAAAAAACGTATTCCCTGGGAGAGGCGTTAATTGAACCATCCTCCTTCACTTCATTTAAAGAAAAATTATGCAATGATGTGAACAACGTTTAACCTAGTTGCCCGCCTCGATCGATTAAGTAGTACCTGTTAGATGCAACAAAATTGGAAATAGATCCACGTGGCTCTCTGACTTGAACAACCTGACATTTTTCTGACATCAATTGATCTGATCCAATGTAATTGCCAGTGAACATGTGAAGTTGATCATTGAGATCCCTGTCTTATTATTTATTTATTTATTTATTCATTTAATTTCATTATTTCATAATATTCGTTGATATCATTTACCTTTTCCTTTAATTAAATGAATAAGTTTGTTTGTGATAATCGGTCCTATTATATAATATGTAAAGATTCTTGTCTCGCTCTTATCTTAATGAAATGTTGATAACAAAATTGACTAAATAAATCCATGAGAAAATAAAATAGTAAATAATCAAGTGAGAAAAATTTAATATTTAAAATTTCGAAATTAAGGTAAAAATCAAAATTTATTAATAATACTCAATAAAATTTTGTATTAAATTGTATATACAGTATAAATATATATTTATATTTAATTGTTTATTCAACATTTATACATTATTCCATGAATATTATTTTTCTTCTTTTTGGGCAAACTTCAAAAATTTCACATTGTAGTCGATCTAAAAATGGTCTTGTTTGAGAGCATTAAAATTGTTTATTATTAACATATATTCAAGTTTAATCAATTCCACATATACACATATTCAAATAAGATAATTAAGGTCTCTATGCAGGCGGACATATTCATTTAACACGAATGCCCGAAGCTTCAAAACGCTTACGACCAAACGCGCTATCACTGCCCACATTCTGCTATCATTTAAATGCCCAGCTATATACGGTGCCTCCGCGATTCATTCATTCATGCAGGCGACCAAAACATCTCAATATAATAATTTATATTTATAAAAAAAAAGTATTAAATTAAATGTTTAAGATGTAATCTTTAGTGGAAATTTACAATTTACATATTAAAGTATTTTTTAATTATATTATAATTATAATTATATATATTATTATCAAATATAAGTGTTAAGGTTTGATGTTTTAATTTTATTTTAAAATAATGGAAAAAAAAAAAATTGTGAGAATGATCAATACTTTAATTTGATTATATTTAAATAGTTCAATAAATTTAAAGTGAAAATATATTTATTCTAATTAGTTATTTTGAACTTATTTGAAAAAAAAAAATTTTAATAATTGTTTTTTTCATCATTAAAGTGATTAACTATCATTATGGATCATTGAAAATTAAAATGAGAACTTAGCACAAATTTCAAGTATTTTCAAATGACTTTTGTTTGCTTAGCAAGAATTTGTTTTTAATAAATATAATAATTATTACTAATAATTTTAAATCCAAACGAATATTATCTATTTTTGGAATTTAACATGTAGAAATATTGAAATGTGATTAATAAAATAAAAAAAGAAACAAATTTTAAAATAAATGTCTTAAAGTATAATGAAAATTTAAAAAAAAAGAAAATCATAATTAATTTAACCAGACAGTATAGATTTGAGTACAAAATTTTTCAGCTTACAAAATACAAATTTTTATTAGAATCCTTAATTAAATAAATTTGAAATTTAGAAACAATTTATAAAAAAAACAAATTTAAATGCACAAAAAATTAAGAATCAAACTTCAAATGCCCGCAAACATTTATATATATTTTATATATATATATTCGTTATATGTAATATTTATGTAATTTGGGGAAAGTTAAAATATTAGAAAATTTAAATGGTTATCAATTATAAACAAAAAAAAAAATGTAAATTTTTTTTTATTTTTGACGATTTCTTTTCTCATCTTTTTCTTTCATTTTATTTACCATAAAAACTGAATGAAAATAACATTAAACTTTAAAATTTAATTATAAAGGTTTAAAAATGTTAAACGTTTGTGACTTTGTTTAGCTTTTTTTTTATATATATTATTTTATTTGTGAATGAAAGAGAGAGGGAATATCCTTTAAGTTTGTTTTTCATTGATTCGTCAATAATTTCAAATGCTCGTTGAATCTTGAACGATGTCCATTTGATCTGAAGAATACTCAACATCTCCATTTCAATCGCGATGGAATTGTTTTTTTTATTTTATTTTATTATTTATTTTTTTTTTTGAAACAAAGACACGTGAACCGACGAACGAAAGTAGAGAAAAGTAAAACAAAACATACTTTAGGATAAAACAAAAAAAAAGAAAGAACATACACGCTTCTACTTGGGGAAGTCAAAAAAAAAATTAAAGTGGTGAATTAAATAAATAAATAAATAAATAAACGTGAGACGAGAAAGAAAAGTGACGGGAAATGTTAACGAAATGGATGAAGTGCGTTTTTTGACATCGTGGCCAACCAATTTCCAATGTTGAATGAATGGAAATATTTCTTTCTTCTTTTTCAATGAAAATCTCCCTTCATTTATTTTTATTATCCCTTTTCGTCACAATCCTATTAGCCATTGAGAACACAAAGAGTGGGGGGGGGGGCGATTTTTTTTTTAAATATATTTATTTATTTTTTTTTTTTTTGTTATTTGCCATTCCAAATCTGTTAAGTAACATTTGCACGTCGAATGAATCAATCTCATAAACTAATAATAAATTTCCATACATGGATGATTCATTTTATGAGGTTGTTGACGAGGATGATGAGGATGATAACCAAAATAGATTTCCAAACGATGTATATTTTCTATTTTATAATAAATATATATATATATATATATATATATTTTATTTTAAATATAAATATATTTTATAAAAACTTTCTTCAATCCTAAATTGTAAATAGTATTGTTCAACTTTCAAATATGTCATTTATCATATTGTCCGGAAAAAGAGAAATTTGTAAAATTATTATTTATTTTTTTTTTCTTTAATTATATAATAAAATAAATTGATAATTTTTTTTAAACAAAATCGATATTTAATTAAAGGCAGAGGTTTCTTTCAAAAAAAATTAATAATTTACATAATTTAGTTATGTTTATAATGTTATTATACCTAAGTACACCTATCGCTCGACTTTTTAAAAAATATATAAAACTATCTAAAAATTAATTAATAAAAGAACAATGAATAAATAAATATAAATTAATAATTTAATAAAAAATAAACGCGAAAATAGATAAAAAAAAAAACAATATATAAAATTAACTAATAAAAATTTATAAGAATTAACAAAAAATTAAACTACAAAACAGATTAAAAAATTGTTTTTAAAATATTATAAATAAACTGTTTGCAAGACAATTTTTTTTTTTTTTGGTGAAAGATTAATAAATTTGGCAATTTGATTTCAAAATATTATTAAAATAAATATTTTTAATTTTATTTCGAAATTAAATAACAAATTTTAAAATATTTATATATAAAAAAAATATTAATACATTTTCATTTAAAAAGAATGGTAAGAGAAAAATATGGATGTCTTATTTAAATTTAAATTAAGAAAAAACTAAGGAAGATGATTTTTCCCCAGGCTGAAACCAATACAGATCGATTTGTCTATAAATATTATCTATGGTGTGAATTTCAAAAAATCCTTCGAGCGGTTAATTAATAAATTAATTCAAAAATATACAAATATATATATACAATTTTTACTAGTATAATTAGATAAGATATAAGTAAGTTTAATTTATATATTAAACAATAGAGAAGATTGAGTTTCTTAAGAACTTATTTTCGTTAAATTTCTCTAGTCATCTGTCGTTGTGTTGATTTTTTTCTATTAGAAATATGTAAATCATTTGAAATTTTTTTTTCAATTTTCATATAGAATTATTAAATTTTAGGAAATATGATCATTCAACCATGATAAACATGTGACAGGATTTTATTCTCCATTAATCATATTCAAAATTGATGTATTTCAATTTTTATATGTATTCTATTTAAATAAGATTTATTTTAAAATTTAAAAAAAAATAGTTTTATATAAAAATTGCTACTTTATGTTTGAATTTGAATTTTTTATTTTTAATAAAATTAATTTTTGATAAAAATAAAATAATATTAATAATTTTATCAATATATCTATCTCTACGGAATTCGAAAGTTCTTGGCCTCGCAACCACACTTCTCCAAGAGCCACAACCCTCCAATCCCTACCCTCTCCCATCTCTCTCACGTCCCTTCCTACATTTTCCACCCACCGCGTCCATGATCTCTTCCAAACGGGCGTTTCCCACTCGGTCTTCCCCCGAATATATTTTTCGCCACTCTTTCCTCTCCCATTCTAGCCACGTGCCCTGCCCATCGCAGCCTTCTCGATTTTATAATTCTAACTAATTCTGATATTACCAATATGAGATTGATAATAATAAATATAATATAAACTATAATACATTAATATATTATAACTAAGTATAACCAAATTTTTAAATCACATACCACCTTTATCATTTTTTTTTAATATCATATTTAAAAATGAACCCATAAAATGTCCATATATATTTTTTTTTAATTTTACATTCTGGCTATTCAATTTATCGTAGCAATTATTTTTGTATAAGATTTTACTTTTTAATAAAGTCTTGCAATAATTCATAATATTATCGTATTTATTAATTGAAACCATAAATAACAATTTAATTGGCAAGAAAAAAAAAATCAAAATAAAAACAAAATGAAAACGAGAGCTTTTTGATGTCGATAGATCAATTGAATTCCTAATCCAAGGCCGAATCGCCTCCCTTGCATCCCTTCCATCCAACTCGTATGCTGCACAATGCACCAGCCAGTAGGATTTCGTAAGGTGCACTCCGCCAATGCCTTTCCCACGATCATGCTCATTTCTATTTTTCGTTATCCATAGAAAATATGCCAATGACTCATACACATGTAAATGTATATGAACTTCCAATGGAATAGGAAAAAAAAAAATTTTTAAAATATGTAATAAATATAGAAAATATTCTCCCCGGTATTAAAAACAATAACACATGCCGAATTAAAACCGTATTTGTCTTGTTTTGATATTCAAGGTAAATTTACTTTCATTCCAATATATATATATATATATATATATATACTTATATATATATAATATAAAAAAAAACTTATTATATCCATTAGAAAGAATTGGATTTATTTATAGAAACACCTTCACGACAAATCAATCCATTATATATATATATATATATATATATATATATTGTACCTATCTTTTTACTTACATTCATTCTTAATGATGCAAATGTAATTGCTTAAGAGAAAAGTCGACGATTTCATTTCAAAGATTGCCAATATGGCTTATATAAACTACCACGAGAGAGGATTTAGAAAAAAAAAATCCATTTTTAAAATAAATATTCATTATTTTATTTTTTTTATACTTTTATCGTTAATATCTGTATGTACTAAAAGTAAATAAAAGTATTGCGGTGAGAGGAAGGAATAAGGTAATTTTTTATGACTAAATCTCTTATATTCACCTTCCCTTCAATAAATTTTATAAGAATTTTGTATTTAATCTTCAAAAAAAAAAAAAAACCAAGGAAATTAAATCAAATAATAATTCGATTGATCATACATGTATTTTATTTATTTACAACAATTCTTCTCTTTTCTTATTTGAAGTTTAAAGATGTTTATTTATATAATTATTTCCAGTTTGTTTATTTACACTTAAATAGTTAAGAGATATTTTAATTCTTAGATATTTTATTTATTTTTCTTTTTTCCTAACTTGGTTGATAAGTTATTTGTAGAAATCTCGCGCTATTTGGTACATATATTTTTTGATCCTTTTTACTATCTCAAAGAGATAGTATTGCGATGACGAAAATTTTCGATGTTGAGATTTATATGTTTTTATACGTTTTGAAGGTTCCTGAATCATTTTCACTAAGGTTGAGAAAAATGTATGTATATGGGTGTGTGTGTGTATGTATGTAGACAAGATTACTCAAAAACGGTTTGAGCTAGAATCATGAAATTTGGTACATGGGCATTATTCAAAATTCGTAGTGTTCTATCAAATTTTGAGAAATGTAGCCCAACCGGAAGAGGCTCATTACCTACAACGTTTTGATTTTTTTTTCCTCTAAAATAAAGATATATGTTTGATAGTTTTTCACATGATTAAAAATAGTATTAAACTGCTATATATAGAATTTCAGCTTAATTGGTTCGGCTGCACTTCGACAGAGATTTTCCAGGCGGCTGTTACATTGTACATTGTTGTGATTATGTCATTAAAAATCTCATATAAGTCTATGTTACTGATAGCAAATTCGATATAGATTGATCATATATATATATATATATACAGTGGTGTATTGGGAGGGGAACGATGGGGACGACGTTCCCTTACCTTTTTTCAGAACCGGAACGCGTTCCAGTACTTTTTCATATTCTGACAAGTCTCACTTAAAGCTAATGTTAGAATTTCTTTTTTTTTTGTGTTGTAAAAAAATATTTGTATAGCAAGAATAAGAAAAAATAAAAACTTATATGAAAAATAATAGTTTGCTGAAAATAGGACTTTTTTTGCTCCCACTATGCGTTCGCTTACTTCATATTTTACCAATACATCACTGTATATATATATATAATCATCATATAATTAAAAATTTTGGACATATATAAAAATGGATCTTGCCAATTAAACTTTATTTAAAAAAAATAATCTAATTAAATGATGTGAATACCTCATTTAACAATAAAATAAATGAGAAATTTTAAAAAATAAATACAAAAAAACAACAATCAACTAATAATCCAGAATAAAAATTAATAAATTAATAATTTATAAAATATAAAAATTAATAAAGTTACTATAAAAGGTAAACTTAAAAGAAAAATTTAAGTTAAGTGAAAGGGTAAATATTCGAAAAGATTGTCATTAGATATAAAAATAAGTTGACCTGTGGCCAGGTCCGGGCCGACCGACAGTTTGAAATAAATTAATTTCCAGCTACAGAAACAATTTCAAATAATTTTCATAAATCTATTAATGTAATAAAAAACAGATATGGATACATAAATAATAAATATAAACATTTTTAATTTTATTTTATTTATAATATATATGCAAGACCAGGCTGTGACGTCATGAATGGCTGGATGACGTCATATAATTTTAAATCAAGAAAAAACTAATAAATATGATTTTTCTCGAGGATAAAACCAATACAAAGTGCATGATTCGTGGTGATATATAAAAAAATCTCCTTTGGTGTGAAAATAACCCTTTCCTTCCTATCGTCGATCGCTAATACTACGACTTCCGGTTTCCGGAATTGCACCAAAAGTTGATCAATTCATCCCACTGATGCATTAAGTAAATATACCAAATTTCATCAAAATCGGTTGAGCCGTTCAGGCTGTACAAATCTATACGGACGGACAGACGGACAGACGGACGGACAGACATCATGCTAAAAATACTTTTTTCTGTTTAGAAAATGCATGATTCGTGGAGATATGTAAAAATCTCCACATGTGAAATTTGGTGTGAAAACAATACCTCCCTTACTATCGTCGGTCGGTAAAAAGAAAGAAAATATAATATTTAGAAAAATTTAAATAAAATTGACTCAAATGGAATTTTAATTTTTTTTTTTTCTTAATTTTCCTAAACAATTTAATATATTTTATTTATTTATTTATTTTTAATTTAATTAATGTTTAAAGATAGAAAGAATAAAAAATTTTAGTTATTGATTTTTTAATACGCGTACTTAATAATCAGTGATAAATTCTGAAGGCCAGCGAATAAGATGCTTATTTCAATATTAACCAAATGCATTGGTATATATTTATATGTAGGAAATGCGTCACAGTTCTTAGAGATTACTTATACATAGATGCCTAATTAACACTAATAACCATATTTATGTCATAATAGAGTGGTATTTTGCTATTCATCACTAGAAATTATGGTTTAGAATAGATTGTATAATTTTAGTATTTCAAAAAGGGTAATAACCTTTCAATTAACTCTATTTACTTACAATTATTTCATAGCCACTAATCATCGAAAATTGATCAAATTTTTCTTATATAAAATTTATTAATTCAACAAATTTAATTGAATTTATATTGATAGTTTATCACTTAACGAAAATTAAATTAAAAATCAATACAAAGGAATGTAAATAAATATACTTAAATGTTTTTAGAATTATGTTTAAAATAATGAATTATAACTCTCCCTCTCTCTCACACACACACAGTTATACTTAACTTAAGTCTCCACCTCCAAAACAAACTGCATGGAGATTGTGAAAGCCTCTCTAAAATGTAGTTTAATTATTAACAACAGTCCTAGAGAACAAGTCCCAAGTTTCAATTTCTTGGATTTCTAACCAAGGCAGTCTTAGAGAGGAAGTAAAAACGCAAACGACCAAAGGAGCGAAAGTGTCTGGATGCCTACACAATTTTATATGAAAGGACAAGTTTATGACTTCAGAAAGTAAGCTGCGAATCTACAAAACCTATGTTAGACCAATAGTCACTTATGGGGATGAGTCAAGAGCAGATACAACTGTCACAAAACAATTACTCCGAACAACCGAGATGAAGATTATGAGGGCTATTCATGCCAAAACACTGTATGATAGGATGCGCAGTGAACTCTAGGACATAATCGGATGGGTGGACATGAAAAGGAAATACTGGGCCGCTTACGTGGACAGAATGGAAGATGTCAAACTCTCCAAAATTGTAGCTACCAATCGAGGAAGACCTAAGAAAAGATGGAAGGAGAGATATCATCCCAAAGTCTGAGACATGGGAAAGGAAAAGAAAGATATTGGTTGAACAGGTGCAACGGAAGAGGAAGAAAGAGAAAAATTATATATTTTTATACTGCTATACTTAATAAAAAAGCTGGAGTGTCTCCACTCGACTATCTCGCAAATTTGAATTAACATATATTATATTTAAATTATATTTAATTAATTATAAATTATATATTAAAATTAATAAATAATATTTATTAAACCAGCGCATGTTTGGCTCTTTGTTGATGTGTGATGTGTTGGCGCGTGATTTGCAGCGTTAAAAAATGAATTCCGGTACTTTCAGCGATTTAATCAAGCTGAAATTCTATATATAGCAGTTTTATACAATTTTTAATCATGTGAAAAATTATCAAACATATATCTTTATTTTTACGGTCACTTTAGAGGAAAAAAAATCAAAACGTTTTGGGTAATGAGCCTCTTCCGGTTGAGCTACATTTCTCAAAAGTTGATCGAAAACTACGAATTTTGAATAATTCCCGTATACCAAATTTCATGATTCTAGCTCAAACGATTTTTGCGTAATCTTGCCTACAAACATACACACATAACCACAAACACAGACAGACATTTTTCTCAACCTTAGTGAAAATGATTCAGGAACCTTCAAAACGTATAAAAACAACAAAATAAAATTTGAAAAATAAGATTTAAATATAACTTATTTATTATACTTTTGTTAATTTATAATGATTATATTTATATTGTACATACTAGTATATAGACTTAATTTCACAGAAAATAGCCTTAGTGATACGAACAATTAATAGTACGTATAAAAATATTATTACTATATTAAGTATCAATAAAATTCAATTTTAATAAATATCATAACTTCATAGATTTTTGAAAAATCTTGATTTTTTTTGAGTTCATTTAAAACAGTGGTTCCCAAGATGATTTGGCCAAGCGCCCCCATTCCAGAAAAAATATTTATTCAGAGCCCTCTGGGAATTAACTTTTTTTTAATTTTAATAACAATTATACAGAAAGATAAATGTATATATTCGCAAAATATTATAAATGAAGATGTAAATTATAAACTTTGAAATTATGTATTTATTTATTGATCTCAGAATAGTAAAGTAATTTCCCTAAATTTTCCTGTGGCCATCACCCCTGGATCGCTGCAGCATCCACGAGGGAATCACTGATTTAAAATATATTCAGAGTTAAAACAAACTCTAACGAATTTTTGAAATTATAGAAAATATTAAAATTTAAAAAAGATCTTTTTAAAAAATGTAAAAAATTGATAGACTGTTCTTTAAATTAAAATTATATTGATTATTAATATAAAAAAATTAAATAATTAAATATATAATATTTGTTATAAATACACATTTTTTTATTTTATAATATTACGAATTTATTGTTTTATTAGTTCCGAATATATCTGGCAAAGTAATATTTTTTGTAAAATTCATTAGAATCATAGTTTTTGCTAATATGTATTGTTTAAAATAAAAATTGTATCCATAATTGAAAGCAATAATTAAAATGAAAACATAGATTATCAATGAGATGAGTATCTGCAAATAAAAGAAAACTCTAAATATTTATTCATTTTAAAAATAAATACTAGTGATATTATTTTTAATACACACGATGAAAAATGTATTTTTCGTTGGATATTTCATGCTGAAAATTTGAAGATCTGGTGGGCGTACAATTATTTGCACTAGCCACATTTGTATTAAATTTTGTGTTGAAGAGTCCAATTCAATTAAAGAGATTTGACGTATTTTATCCACAAGATGATTTACCTTAAAAATAAATAAAATTAGATACCTATAAAATACATAATATTCACAATAATAAGAAGAAGAAGTTAAAAATTGAAATTAAATTATTTCAGAATAATTTTATTTATTTATTTAATATAAATTTTCTGAATTTTTATAGAAAAATGGAATATTAGGGAGCAATATGATGGCAACAAAAGTACTATTTAAAAAAATTAAAAAAAATTATTATTAATCTTATATTATATATAAGATATATTATTATTATTATTATATTATTATTATATTCTAGAAAGTGTATTAATTACAAAAACGAAGTGGAAAAAGAAATTTTATATAATTAAAAATGAATAATGAATTAATATCAAGAGAATATTTATTCATTTCAAAATTTGAAAAGGAAAAAATAGATAAAAAAAAAATAAGCAAATATCTAATATATTCATGACCTGTAAATAGACCTATTGTAGCCTTATTTGTATAAAAAAAAAATTTAAAATGGACAAGATTTAAATAAATTTTTATAAAAATTAATTTAAAATATATTATACTCTCTAGTTTCTATATATTTTAAATTTATACATTGAATTGTCCTTAACCCAAAAGAATAAATTGTAATTTCCTTAAGAGTGCTTTAATAAATGTCTATTTAACTTCGAAATGCATTATTTAGTAAGGTAACATGTAAATAGATGAAAAACCATATTAGGAATATTGTAAGCAATCCCCTGGCATTTGGTATGGCATACTACACCTATCAGAATTTCAGAGATCGATATCAGTTATTTCGATATTATATTAAAAAAAAAAAACTTGATAATGATTATATACTGATTATTGCCGTTTAGGGAAAAGCATATTGAACTTTAAATAATTACAATGTAAGAAATTTGATATAATAATGAGTAAAATGTTGCCAGAGATAGAAACCTGGATTAACTCTATAAAATTTATATAATAACATCTTATATATAAAATTCTCGTGTCACAAAACTTTGAAATGATACTCCTCCGAAACGGCTGGACCGATTCTTATGAAATTTTTTATGCATATTCAGTAGGTCTTAGGGCATGTCAGACTTCTTTTATTAAACCGCTAATTGGTAAGGTGTGTCCAGGGGGTGGAATTTAAATAAAAATAGTTTAGTTACAATGCTAGATCATAGAGGCACTGGTGGCGATAATTGGACATCTATATAAATCATAATAGGAGACTTGCAAACAAGAATGGTTTCTGGTTTAGTCAACTAGGGCGTCATCTTATGACTTTGCACCCTCAGTTCGAAACTCGCAAAGACACATTTTTTTTTAAGAATTATATATTTTTTTTACAAATTCATTAATTTTTATTATTTTAGTATTTTATTAAATTATTTTATTTTATTAAATTAATTTTTTTTTTTATTAAATTAATAATTATGTCAATTAATTTTTTGTGCATAAATAAACATTTATAAAAAACTATATGATTAATTGAAATATTGTAAATATTAGAAAAATAAAAATAAAAATATAAATATTAAAAACATCTTTTTTATTGTATACTTTGCGCTGCTAAATGACAACATGTTTATATAAAATTTTTAAAAATTAATTTCTGTGGTTATTGATTAGATATTATTAAAATTTTTCTCTATGAACAGAAATGAAAAATTCTAAAGTCACTTTTGGATTCTAGAGGACATGAAACGCGAATATACACAAAAAAATTTAAATTCTGAGCAATGTGCAGATAAAAATCTTTTTATATATCTATTGATATTTACAATATCTCAATTGATCTTATTGGCCTTTTAAACTTTGAAAACATTCACATTACGGCTATAATTTAATACTATTAATTTTTAAGATTATGTGAGTAAATTATTTTAATTAAGAAAATTTGATCTCATAATTGGATTTTCACGTAAGATTTTAATATATAATATATTTTTTAATATTATTTTTATAGTAGTTTAGTGTTATGCTAATTTTATATTTTATTTTTATTTTGTTTACTTTGATTTTTTTTAAATAAATTAATAACATTTAAAGTAGCATAAAAAAATTAATCGAGGCAGGAAAATTGATGGGGTTTGAAATTAATAGTGATAAGACAAAATAATTAGTATCAGAGAGAATAATATTTGCAAAGAATTTAAATCGAGGTTGCAATCTGGAAATTATTATCAAAGGGGATCAAAATTATTAAATTATTAATTGTATTATATGGGTGGGAGGCATGGTCTATAACCCTGGGAGATGAGAATAGATTCAGTGTATTTGAGAATAGGATTCTTCCCAGCATTTATGGGCCTAAGAAAGATGAGGACACCGGGGAATAGCGGAGACTGCATAACAAGGAATTGCATGACCTCTATGCATCTCTAGATATAGGTCATAAAATAGAGAAGGCTGGGATCGGCAGGGCACATGGCTAGAATGGGAGAGGAAAAATATATTGGTGGGGAGTTCGATTGGAAAACGTCCGTTTGGAAGACCAATTGTGAACAAGGTGGACAATGTAGGAAGGAACGTGAGAGAGTTGGGACAGGGTAGGAGTTAGATGGTTATAGCTCAGAATAGGGACACTGGGAGGGGTACAGGGGGCGGAGCCCCCGTCTAGGTGTGGACAGCGCCGAAGGCACTCGGAGCAGCTAGTATATATATATATATTTGGAATATAAATCAAGAATTAAATAATATATATTATTTATTTTGAAAATATGGATATATTATTGATCTATTTGTTTATTCCTAAATTATAAATAAATAATATAATTAAATAAATCGAAACAATATTTATTATTGCTATTTAAAATACATTTTGTATATATACAAGGACGGGTCAATGTTAATAATCTGTGGCGACCATTTTGTTTTGGAGGCATCTATCAAATCTGTTTTTTCTGATTCACAGTCACTGATGCCAAATCACCATGGCAAGTTACACAGTTGAGCGGCATATGCAAATGATAAAAATTTATTATCAAAATAAGTGTTCGTTAGTGCGAACGTTGCACGCTTGCGCCCATTTTACGGCAGACGCGGTGGCCCTTCAAAGTCTACTCTCCAACGATTGATGACCAAATTTGAGACGACCGGTTCAGTAAACAACCAATCGACACCTTAACGGAACACCAGATCGGCCGAGAACATCGAGAGTGTTGAGAAGACTCCGAGGCAGTCGATTTCTCGCCGTGCACAAGAACTCGGCCTTTCGCAGACTTTGGAGAATTTTCTGTCGGGACTTGGGCCTGCATCCGTACAAGCTCCAACTGACACAATGGACATTCTGCATGAACGGTTTGAGGGTAGGGTTATCACTCGCAGAGGTGACGTGAATTGGCCACCCAAGATCGTGTGATTTGACTCCGCTAGACATTTTCATGTGGGGTTTTTTGAAGTGGCAGATCTATACCAATAAGCCACAATCGACCCTTGCCCTAAAAGTCAACATAACGCAGGCCATCGATCAGATACAGCCGGATCTATGCAGAGAGTCATTAAAAATTGAACCTCTCGGATTCGTGCCACCATACGAAGCCGCGGCGGACATTTGGACGATGCCATATTCCATGCATAATGGAATAAATGGGCCTTTCAAATAAAAAATAAATTATATCTCACACACATCTTGTTTTATTCAATTTTATCATCGACCCGTCCTTGTTGAAAGACCCGTTATAAGCAATGTGCTTATTGTAATTGTAAAATGTATCCTAAACCCCACAAGACAAGAAAATAGAAATCTTACTAAATATAAATAAAATAAATAAAGAAATAATTAAATAAATAAACCTAAACAAAGAATGCACTCACCTCATTTTTCAATTTTTTTATAATATAAGAGACTACATATAAAAAACAAACACAATTAAAGACTTCCACTATATTTTTAATAGAGGATTGATATAAAAAACAACTGATATTGATTAATGCTTCCATTATAAGAGAAAATGAAATAAACGAAATTGCATGTCCAAAATATTCAGAAAAATAATCTAAAATTTGACAAAGAAGAAAGAAATTGTATCGCGCCTTTTCAAAATAGTGAATATTATTTTTTTTAGCATTGATAATCGTATACCATATAATATTATAATCGTGAAAACGTGAAATAATATTAAAACAAAAGAAAAAATATAGATGAACGTAGATTTGATGAAAATTATAGGAGAAAATTAAAACAAAAGTATCATAAATAAATGTTGATGTAGAATGATATTTTCGGTTATGAAAAATTTCAAATAAAAGTGTTAATAAGGTATAAAATATGGTAAGGAACATCCAAAAATAGCCATCATTCCAAAAACCCCTTTTGACATTAAACTGATAAAGGCTAAATAAATTTTCATCATATTCTTCAAAAATATCAATGAATTTTTTAAATGATTTTGAAAATATTAATGGAAAAATTGTAAAATAAATTGTTCGGATTAAAAATAGGGCATTGCCTCCGAAAAGCCATGCAATAAAATCCCGTGGTAATGATTGTAAAATGATTATTAAAAAACCAAGGAAGACACTCCATAGAAAAGAGCAACTAAAAAAACGAAATTCAAATTTATTATTTAATGGAAATACTCCTAAAAAACGTATAATAGTCACCAAAGGTTTAATTGTCAACTTAATGGAACGCATGTTGGACTGTTAAGAAATCAATAAATAATAGTATAATATTTGAAAAATAATGAACAATTTTAATTTTGTTAATTGATCTTATACTTATATAAAATATTATATAAGAAACCATTTAGTATAATTACAATTAACTAACAATTCACTTCATTTAATTTAAACAAGATACTATTACTACTACTAATATTAGTTATTTAGTAAAATTTTAACGTTTTTAAAGATATAATTTAAAATAAAAATTTTTAAACTTGGTTTCATTCAAAAATTCTTTTCCAATCATTTTTATATTTGTTTTTATTTTATTTTAATGTTTACGCATTTATTCATGAATTTATTATATTAAATAATAACTTTTGTGCAATCAGGATTGGGGGGGGGGGGGTTGAAACTTCGTCTCAAGTTTAATCATAAGATATGCATTAACAAACTTTTATAAATTATAATTATTTCTATTCAATTTTATTAATTCTCCATTTAGGTATATTACTCTATTATTTCTAGATGCATAGAGATAATGCAATTTTTGACACTTTTGATACAATCACCTTTGTTTTAAAATTTTTTTTTTTTGCTTTATTTTTCAACATAATCTCCATCAACACTGATACATTTCTCATAACGGTGTTCTAATTTAGTTATGCCAGTTTTAAACGTAGATTCGTTAAGATCCTCAAAATACTGATTTACAGCTTGTTTGAACTGTTTTTTATTTTCAGGAATGTAGTGGTGGACCCGAGTCTCATCAACAGTTATGAATCGACGAAAAAATTCGTTTGGATTACGCCTATACAGGGCCATATTGTCGGTAGAAATGGTTTTTCGAAGCAGTTTTTGGTCTAACGTTATCAAACGCGGTACCCACCTTACACACAGCTTTTCCATGTTCAAATGGTTGTGCAAAATATTTCGCACACGTTCAGCTGACATCGTACAGGTCTCAGCTATCTCATGCACTTTCAACCTGCGGTCTTCCAACACTATTTTATGAATTTTCTAAATCATTTCTGAAGTTGAGACCTCAACGGGCCGTCCTAATTGAGGCTCGTCAGAGGTGCTCACACGACCCATTTTAAATTCAGAAATGGTGTAAAACCTTTCAAATAGAAGTATTTGATGACACCACGTTTTTCCAATTTTTCCATTTTCACGGAAACAACGGAAGCGTCTTGCGCAATGTGCTCTCAAAAGCAAACTAACGTAGCGATTGGACTGAAACTGTACAGACAAGCTCGGTAGGAAGGATACTGTAGGACGCCGCTCCAAAAGTAGACCTAGTTTCTTGGTCAGGCCGGAAACTTTTCACCCCACCCTCGTATTTAGTCTATTCCTATCACAAAAAAAAATTATATAATTTATTTCATCTATACTATAAATTTTATACACAATTTTAAATAATATACATTAATAGATACAATTAAAGTTAATTTATAATATGAAATAAAATAAACAATAGTTTAATCTTTTAATAAAATCCCACCGTTTTTTTTTTACTGTGATAATTACTCTAAAATCATGATAAACAATCTCCTTACTCTCTAATTACTTGATACGATGATCATTTAATTTGAGTCTATATATCTTACAAATGAGAAGCGTTTCTATTATAAACTTATTATAGGACGAGAAAATACGTTTTTATTCTTTATTTTTCTATATCATCTTTTCTAATCAATGATTCGATTATATTCCTGTTTACTACGATCAGAGTCACGAACCTGCAGATAAATAAAACCATTGATTATATTTTCCGATGAGTAATCAGGTTGCAAAAGCTGCCAGCACCAATAAAGTCAGGTAAATCGAACTTAAAAATTGATCAACCTAAGGAATATATGCTGCCAATTGTTTTCTAACGATAGATAATCACTATAATTATAATTTGTTTTATTATTACATACATTTAGTTTTAATTGATTGGAACAATTAAAAGTAATTTATAAACGTTTAAGTGATTTAATTTATGCTATATATATTAATCAAGGTTAATTTATACTCACTTATGTAAATTTTTCAAATTAATTTCAAATACTTAAATATTTTTATGAAAATATTTAAGACATTTTCAACACCAAATTTTAGTGATAATGATAGTTTAAAAATATTCATTTATTTAAAATAAATATTATTTAAATTAGCTGGAGTGTCTCCACTCGACTATCTCGCAATTTGAATTGGATTAAATAACATAATATATTATATTTAAATTAAATTTAATTAATTATAAATTATAAATAATAAATATTAAACCAGCGCATGTTTGGCTTTTTATTGATGGCACCATGGCACGTGTTGGCGCGTGAGATTTGCAGTGTTAAAAAATTAATTCTGGTACTTTCAGCAATTCAATCAAGCTGAAATTCTATATATAGCAGTTTTATACAATTATTAATCATGTGAAAAATTATCAAACATATATTTTTATTTTTACGGTCACTTTAGAGGAAAAAAAATCAAAACGTTGTAAGTAATGACCCTCTTCCGGTTGAGCTACATTTCTCAAAAGTTGATAGAAAACTATGAATTTTGAATAATGTTCATGTACCAAATTTCATCATTCTAGCTCAAACCGTTTTTGCGTAATCTTGTCTACATACATACACACACACATACACACACACACACAGACATTTTTCTCAACCTTAGTGAAAATGATTCAGGAACCTTCAAAACGTATAAAAACATCAAAATCTCAACATCGAAAATTTTCATGATCGCAATACTATCTCTGGCGAGATAGTAAAAAGAGTAAATTATTATCAATTACAATTATAAATATAAAAATTGATTAAAAATTAAAAGTTTTATTATGTTAATAAAATTCTTATTCAATATTAAAAATTTAATTTATTTGTTAATATTATATAAATTTTTATTTTATTTTGAAAAACATTTGTCTTTGATCTAGGACAGTGATTCTCAACCCCTTTGCCGCGGCACTTTTGTGTGCCGCGAGATTATCAAAATGGGCCGCCAAATTTTACAAATGTATTTTTCAATATAGTTCTAAAAAAAAGTAAAAATGTTTTTGCGATCAGGCTCTTAAACTTTTCCAACATTTTTGTCAATTTTATCAATATGGTTTTAACAAAAAAGGTAAAATGTTTTTGCGCTCAGGTTCTTAAACATTTTCGACTTTTTTCAATTTTTTAAATATTGTATATTAAATAAGTAAATAACTTTTATACCTATCTTTTTCTTTGTGAGCCGCCAAATTTTTAACACGAAAAAGTGTGCCACGGTAAAAAAAAGGGTGAGAATCACTGTGATCTAGGAGCTCACCCATTTTATGAGATACACCTCTAAATATAAAATAAAATAAGTTATGTATTCTTTTTTTACCAATGTGTCGACATTTCGGTTCCCTATCAGGACTCTCTTCAGGACTTTCGTTTTGTTATTTTTCGCATGAGAGAGCGATAATAACCAATATATATATTCTACATAAATTGTCTTTATTTTCGAACTTTAATACTCATGGCACACACACACACAATTTATATGAATATTAATATATTTTCAAGAATTATAGAAAATAATGTTGAAAACTAATATCTTTTACTAATTTTGTAGACTCTTTGTGAATTTGTTTAAAATAATTATTTACAGTTTCATAAATATTCTAATTTAGTTTTTTATATTTTTATAATCATTAATTATATATAATATATCAATTACTAGTAATATATACATTATAAAGTATATTATGTGTATGTATCAATTTGTGATTCTTTTCCTTATTATTAAATGTTGTGAAATGTGATGCTCATTTTATATCTTTTCTACACATTCACTTTTTAGTTACTTCTTCTATCTGATTCACTCATCTGTGCTTCATTTCTTTTCTAATATAAATAAACCACTTAAACCGTTTCTAATTTTGAAATCACATTTAGATCATTCTATATGTGCTTATCAGTTCTGGAAGCAACATCTTCTCGACTTCTTAGATCTAAAAGTGAATGCTTTGGAAGCCGCCTTCACTAATGATTCCAGCTTGAAATTAATGACAATTAATTACTCTCTCTCTCACTCTTATATATATATAAATATTTCAATGAATGAATGAATTGACTTGGATTTATTTCAAATGTGCGGCTTTTTATTTAAAAGAGCTTACAATCTCAAGACTGTATTTGTTCTTAAGTCATCGTGTAAAATATAGAAAGTGTGTGTGGGAGAGGAGAGGAGAGGGGGGGGTGGAATTAATGTATGTATCTATATATGAATGATAAAAAAATAAGAAAAAGAGGCCAATTAATTTTAAATGAAAATAATTATAATAAATTATAGTCATTTAAAGAAGAAAGATGACACATATTATTGTAATAAAGTATGTAATATAATTAATAAATAAATAAAAAAATATTATATCGAAATTTTAACATTTATATGTTATAATAAATTTAATTGAATATGTAAAATAATTTTACTCATTACAATCATTTCATTATTATCAGATAAAATTATTAATTATAATAATTATCAAATAAGTGTATGATCATTTAGAAAAATAGTAGGGGTGTTAATAAATTTGGAAGATTGCCATTTTGGAATTCTATTCTTTTTATTCACATTTCAATCAATGCTTTATAACAGGGATGTCCAACTTGCGGCCCACTCAAAGTTTTGATGCGACCCACTATCGACTCATTTTGGAGTTAAATTTTAAAGAATTCACAGTCCGGCAAGCGGCCTATAACTTCGAGGCTATGAAAAAAAGGCTGCAACATTCAAAAACAAAAAACCACCTCTATCCCCAAAAATCTTCATAAGTTTTGAGACATTAACTAGCTAGGCTTAACATATTCTGGTAATTTTGCGGCCCAGTTAAATATTTAAGTTTGCGGTGTGGCCCATTAAATTAAAAGGTTGGACATCCCTGTTTTATAACAAGTATTTTCGTAATACAATAAAATCCCTTAAATAATATTTTTTTTTAAGATTTGAGTTAAAAATTTATATAAATTAAAAATATCAAATATAAAAATAATTTTAAATAAATATGTGTTTACCAAAATTATTATTTTGAAATATTTAAAATGTACTTTGAATAAAATCTCAAATAAATTTCATTTAAATTAAATTACTAGTATAAAATTTACATTAAATCAATTGTCGATTATTAATCAAGTATTTATTATATCGTTATTGATAAACTAAATACTATTCCATTAATTGTAAGAATGTTGGAGTTATGATATACATTCCCTATTAATTCTTTATTTTCAGTAGAAGATATCATCAGTATTATACATTTAAATCAAATCATATAATAATAAATAATAATAAAAAGAAGATTTTGGAATAAATTATTTTATTGAAAATATTAGAATAAAATGAAGTAATAAAACTAAAATTATAAAAAAATGAAAAACGACCCTTGCTGCTTCGATTTTCTAACTACCCTGACCCAATTATCATTCCCACATGTTACAGTTCCTATGATTGAAAACATTCCCAGAGAGTGGATCAAAAGTTTCCTTCCAAATGCCAGGCAAATTCATTTGACGTGACGAGAGGCTCGCCCTCGGAATATGAATGAGTTTCGTCCAATTGCCATTGCGAATATATTGATTAATGTCTCAGATTATCAGTCAGGTAATAAATTCTCAATATTTCTTAAAAGAATGTAAAATAAAAATAAGTATGAAGGAATTTTCCTAAAGAAACAACCTAAATAATTTAACTCTTTATTTAAATATTATTAGGGGAAAAGAAAACAGGCATGAGTTTATGATACAAGTAATAAAAACAAAAGAGCTTCGATGACCCTTGCCGGTGTAATATATAATCCGGTATATAATATATACTTTCGGTTTTTGGTATATTTCTAAATTTATTTAAATCTAATAATATCAATTATTGATAAAGATATCCTCAGTTGTTGAAGAGATTTGGGTGACAATTTTGAAAAAAAAGAGAAGAGAATGATTATTATTCTTACCGATACCCTTATATTATTATATACATTTAAATATTTTGGATTATTTTACAATAATAATTTTATTAACCCCAAGAACCCAGTGAATTTAAAATTTTAAAAGAGTTTTTGTATTGTGGGTCTCATTGTTCAAAATCCTAAGTGTTTTCATTGCCTGCGGTTTAAACCAACGGCTGAAGTCGTTAGCGTTTTAGTTTATCTATCTCTTTGGCTCTACGAAACTCGAAAGTACTTTGCCGCAGCAACCACACTTCTCCAAATGTCCCTATCCTGAGCCATAACCATCCAACTCCTACCCTCTCCCATCTTTCTCACGGCCCTTCCTATATTGTCCACCCACCGCGTCTTTGGTCTTCCAAGCCGACGTGTCCCAATCGGTCTTTTCATGGCGAGCATCCTCTCCCATTCTATCCATGTGCCTTGCCCATCGCAGCCTTCTCGATTTTCTAACCCTAACTATGTCTGGTGATGCATAGAGGTCATGCAATTCCTCGTTATGCAGTCTCCGCCATTTCCCAGTGACCTCATCTTGTTTTGGCCCAAAAATGCTGCGAAGAACCTTATTCTCAAATATTCTAAATCTACTCTCGTCTCCCAGGTTCATAGACCCTGAGCGTTGTAGTTTACCTATTGATATTATTTGTTTTAAATAAGATATGATTTTATAAAAAATTCTTCACTTAATTTCATAATTTCTTTTAAGAAAAAATTAATTAATTATAAAAATATGAAATTTCATTTTCATAGCTAAATGTTTTATATTATTGATAATCAAGTTTGAATATTAAAGGTGGTTTATAAATCAAGTTATTAATAATTCATTGAAGCAATATAATATTAATAAACATATAAGGAGAGAGAAGGATGGGGATGGAGTGAGTAGGGGCTTTATACGATGCACATTTCTGAATGACAATTCAATTATAATTTCACTAAAGCCGACCATTCTATTCCATATTTGATGGTGAGTTAATCGAAATGTAGTAAAGTGCTTTATCCGGGATGCCTGGAGGGTCAACGTAGAGCCTGCTGGGTGTCCTCCACTGGTCACGGATACAAAAGTCACGCGCAGAAAATACTATTTTAAACTAAAACCAAATTAATTACTCTTCTTCAATTTGTTCTTTATCATCTCTCTCTTTCCCTCACCTAACGCGTTCACTTTTGAAAGATCATTTCTTCTTTCCCTTATGAGTAAATAATATTTTCTTAAAAGAGGAAAAAAAAAAACATTAATTCTCAGAACAATTATTTCGTGCATCATTACCACGAGTTGCGTTGCAGTTTACCTCAGGAATTGAACATTTTTAACTTGGAGATCAAATAAGAAATTAATAACTTATTAGCAACAAACAAACAAACAAAAAATTCAATTGCTAAAACAATGGAGTCATTAATAATATTAGTTTGTTTGTTTTTTTAAATTAAAAAATTTCTATTGATATAAAAGTCATATTAATTAAAACATGATTTTAAAATTAAAATCAAATATATTGTAAATATTATGTAGAATATATATAACAATATCCATTATTATAAGATCCTTATCATAGATAATTAATTGTCGATTCAAAGAATAAATTCATAATTTCATGAGTAAAAATATTTTAATGGGTCTGTAATCATTTCTTTCTAATTTAAAGTTGAAATACATGATGTATTATAGAGACTTCAAAAGTATCAACTTTTTTTTTATAAGTTAAAAATGAATGAAACACTTTCAAAAGGCCAACTGTTTCAAAAAAATCTATTGCGGCTGAAAATATCTTTAAAAGGTTTTAAAAGTATGTGATGTGAATGAGATCATTAGATCAACCTGCACTTTAAATAGTTAAATGTTGAGAGGTTTATATTTTTATATATAAATTGAATTTATTTAATTATATAAGAACTAATAGTAATTTCCAAATTTTATTTTGAGAATTAAGTGATTTTAAGAATTTAGAAACTAAATACAAAAATCAATATATTTTGGTTAAAATATTTAATATTAATGATAAAAAAGTTTTTTTTAAGTTTATTTTAATGATTTAAAGGCATCGAACAGCTTTTAGCATTCTATAATCAAATTAATTGATTTATTTTTAATTAAAATTAATTATTTTATTTAAAATTATTATTAAATGAAAAACGTAAAAATGATAAAATGCTGAACTTGGGTTTGAAGGTTCAAACTTAGGGTGACCAAACGTCCCGGTTTTTCGGGATTGTCCCGATTTTAGGGGCTCCGTCCCGGCGTCCAGAAAAATGTCTTCGGGATAGTCTATTGTCAAGGCTTATAAATATTTAGGTCCGACGATCGTTTTCTTACAATCAGTTTAGGTCTTATTTTCGATTTTTCATTCAATATGGCTCTAAAAAAAGGTAAAATTTATTACGGTTTGGTTTTTTCGAAATATGGTCACTCTATTCAAACCTCACCAAGTTCCACAAAACTTTAAAATATAATATTTGATAGGATGGAATAAAAATAAATATTGTAATGTTAAAATTGGCTAATTTTCGCTTAGATTTCTAGAGGAAATAAAACAAAATACATAAAAAAAAATGATATTTGATTTTTATATAATATCTAAAGATAAATTTTAAGTAAATATTGAAAAAAACTTGAAAATTATATTATTTATAAATTAATTTACAAATCTAAATAATATTTCCTTGTTTTTAAATAACTAAAATTATGATAAAAAAATTTCTTTAATAAATCAAACTAATGTTTTAAGAAAAATTAACATTTTTGTATTTTGTTCAGTGTGAATTCAAGATTTAGAAATGAAAATCCATCAGAGAAATGTTGATCTTGGTAAATTTTTCAGGAACGAGTGTAAATGCTGAAATATACTTTAGAATTCCGATATAACACTAAGAATAAATTTAGCTGGAGGGATTTTTTACCTTTGGGGCTCACGCACTTCCAATTAGAGGGGCAGAATACCTCGCAAAGGTCACGAATCTCCAGCTGACGCACACATCTGCACATGGATCTGCATGTTCTATGTTCCCCTGTTCTAAAGGACCAATAAAACGTAAAGTAAAATAAAAAGAAACAACAAATTTCTCAGGAATCGTTTCTAAATATTGAATCGAAGTGTAGAGGGGAAAGAGGTCGAGAATGCATTTTTATAACAACTTTATTAGAATCTACAAGAATTAAAATAAAATATGATAAATATTTATAAGTAAAGAAGATTATCAATTATGGCTCAATAAATTATATATATATATATATACATACATTTTAATTGATCGAAATATTCTTAATAGATAAATAAATTTTATTCATTGATACTTATCCAAAATAATTTATTTAAATTTAATTTTAATTATTTTTTTTAATATAAATAAACCATAAAAAATGAAGTTTATATTCTAGTATATACGATTTTTGTTTATAATTTTAAGAATTTCTTAATTTGAGAGAATTTGGAGAAGATGTGAATTGGATGTAGGTGGCACTGTATTTAAAAAGATGAAAATATCTAGTTGATGCCTCCATGAACTGTCAATTTCAAATATACCAAATATATTTAAAATATATGTACCTGTAGAGAACAACAAAAAAAAAATCAATATGGGTAATTTATTGTTTTTTACCGACCGACGATAGTAAGGGAGGTATTGTTTTCACACCAAATTTCACATGTGGAGATTTTTACATATCTCCACGAATCATGCATTTTCTTAACAGAAAAAAGTATTTTTAGCATGATGTCTGTCCGTCCGTCCGTCCGTATAGATGTGTACAGCCAGAACGGCTCAACCGATTTTGATGAAATTTGGTATATTTACTTAATGCATCAGTGGGATAAATTGATCAACTTTTGGTGCAAATCCGGAAACCGGAAGTGGTAGTATTAGCGATCGACGATAGGAAGGGAAGGGTTATTTTCACACCAAATTTCACATGAGGAGATTTTTTTATATATCACCACAAATCATGCACTTTGTATTGGTTTTATCCTCGGGAAAATCATATTTATTAGTTTTTTCTTGATTTAAAATTATATGACGTCATCCAGCCATTCATGACGTCACAGCCTGGTCTTGCTTATATATTATAAATAAAATAAAATTAAAAATATGTATGTTATATCCCTATCTGTTTTTTATTACATTAATAGATATATTAAAATTATTTGAAATTGTTTCTGTAGCTGGAAATTAATTTACTTCAAACCTTCGGTCGGTTCGGACCTGGCCACAGGTCAACTTATTTATTAATTTATTTATATAGATAAATGAAGTACTTTAAAATGCAAGAGATTTATTTTGAATTAGGAAATGACTCAATATAGTAATAATAAGATTATTTTATAATCCCGATATGATAGACCTAAACATAATAATAATACTCCTCCCAAACATAATATACAAATAGAAAGAGTTTCATGATTGATCTATTAGTTAAAAAAAAAAAATCTCTGAAAAAAAGACATTTTTAAATTTCCCTTTTTACTGTTATAACTAAATTAAAGTTGAAAAAAGGAAATACTTACTATATAAAGATATATATTATCCAATTTTTATCCTTTTAACAATACAAATTTTCCATCACTTAACATCAATTGTAAGTTCCTTCTTCCTCTTTTCTTCGCGCTACTCGCCCCTTCCTATTATTTGTCCATTAGAGCAATAGTTTATTACTTGACGTTAGTCTAAGAAACCGTGACAATCTTAAAATAGACTTTGACAGTTTCTGTAATGAGAGAGGCGATTGCGGAATTCAACAACACCTCGTTCGTTCACACGTTATTCACTAATAGATGAGGGGTAGTGGTGGAGGGGACAAGGAAAAAGAAAATACAAAACAACACACCAATCACAACGAACGTAGGTATGAAATTGGGGTGTTATTTTCGCTTTTAATATAAATCGTGAAAGATTTGGCAGATTTGTGAAACTTATGGGAAATTGAGCCAAAGCTCGAGTAATTATGCCGGGTTTGAAATAAAAGAGGAGTTTGCATTTCCTGGTCTTGTGAAAGGGATAAATTGCTGCCGCCTCTCCTCGTTTGACCTCCTCTATTTCAAGAAATCATCTTTTTTTTTTTTTGTGATTACGAATAAAATATCGATACAACACCTTGTAGGAGCTTTCACGTTATATCAAGCTGCCAAGGAGCAAGTCAAAGATCAGCAAAATAGAGATGTATCAATTAAAGAACAGAGATTGTTTGGCATATACTGAAAATATTGCTTGTTTAACGAAAGAAATTAGATTAAACAAAACAAAAGTGACTTTCAAGTTGACTTATATATACGATAAATATTTATAATTTAAAAAGAAGAAAATTTAATTATAATCTAATTTAATTATCATCTATTTACAACGAAAAAACGTTGGGCGCATTTAGTTTTATTTATATGAAACATTAAATCAAATTTTTTTAATAATAAAAATTTTATTAAACACATAAACCGACAATTTTTTTTATTATGCAATGAAATTGATATATTACGATTTAAGAAATTAATATTTTATTATTTATCAATGTAATATACTTATATCAAAGTATGTAACAAATTTTAAAAGAATTATTAATAATTAATCCAAATTTGTCAAAAGAGCGAACAGAAAGGCAGACAGAGAAGAGAGACTGAAAGAGAGACAGACGCCAAGTGAAGTTAAAAAAAACGTTATAATTATAAAAATATTTTAAAATTAGCTGGAGTGTCTCCACTCGACTATCTCGCAATTTAAATTGGATTAAATAACATAATATATTATATTTAAATTAAATTTAATTAATTATAAATTATAAATAATAAATATTAAACCAGCACATGTTTGGCTTTTTATTGATGGCAGCATGGCACGTGTTGGCGCGTGAGATTTGCAGTATTAAAAAATTAATTCTCTGGTACTTTCAGCAATTCAATCAAGCTGAAATTCTATATAATGCAGTTTTATACAATTATTAATCATGTGAAAAATTATCAAACATATATTTTTATTTTTACGGTCACTTTAGAGGAAAAAAAATCAAAACGTTGTAGGTAATGACCCTCTTCCGGTTCAGCTACATTTCTCAAAAGTTGATAGAAAACTATGAATTTTGAATAATGTCCATGTACCAAATTGCATCATTCTAGCTCAAACCGTTTTTGCGTAATCTTGTCTACATACATACACACACACACACATACACACATAACACACACACATACACATATACACACATACATACACAGAAATTTTTCTCAACCTTAGTGAAAATGATTCAGGAACCTTCAAAACGTATAAAAACATCAAAATCTCAACATCGAAAATTTTCGTGATCGCAATACTATCTCTTACGTCTTACGAGATAGTAAAAATAAACAAATTTCTTTATTCTCTTCTGTTTCATTTAGTCAAAGTTTGGATTCACCATCAGGAGCCACTTTTATTTTTCTTTCCTAAATCATTCGTTGACTCCCAACTTTTTCCATTTCTATTAAAATCAGTCATAAAGTTATATAAAATTTAAATTTAAATTGTTTTTTTTTACTTATTTATTTATTTCAAAAATGAAAAAAAAACCAGGAATTTATTTGAATATCATATTAAAATTTGTTGAAAGAAGAGCTAAGAAAATTTTTAACATCTTCTGATATAATTAAAAAGAAAATAAATTTTTAAAAAGATTTGCGTGTTTGCTTGTAATAAAAAATAAATATATACAAAGTAATATAATGTTAAATTTATAGATTTATTTAAAATTTAAATGATAATATTTGTTTAACATCTTATTGCTCTTCTAAATTAGAATGTTTTTTTTAACCAAATTATAATAACATATAATATAATAATAATGTCTGTAAAATTGTTCCAGATATATTTTTATGATCAAAAGGAGTCGGCAAGAGTATTATTCTTTCCAAAATTCTCAACTTTCATCCAAATCATTGATGATCATCGTTGTGAATATATAATATATGTTTATGTTTATGGAATCCACGCACAAGTGCATCAAGTGATGGTAAATAAATTACAAAAAAAAATTTCACTAAAAAAAAATCAAAAATTGATAATTTTAAAAATATTTGAAAATATGTGGTCAATTTGATATTTTATATTTTATATATTATATATATTTTATATATTTTATATTTGATCGTCTTCTTTAATCAATAGTTTTAAATATTTAGCTTGTGAGATACAAATTTTTCTTATTTCATTCACTATTAGTTCTGATATATTATATTATTATATTTACCGATTGACATTAGGAAGGGAAGGTATTGTTTTCACACCAAATTTCACATGTGAAGATTTTTACATATCTCCACGAATCATACATTTTGTTAACAGAAAAAAATATTTTTAGCATGTCTGTCTGTCCATTGTGTATCCATATAGACGGGTATAGTTTGAACGCCTCAACCGATTTTGATAAAATTTAATGCATCAGTAGCATGAATTCATAAACTTTTGGTGTATATCTGGAAACCGGAAATGGTAGTTTACAAAGTATTAATTTTATATTCATTGTCGGAAAATATTTCAATTAAAATATAGTAGTAATAAATAATTGAGTAATTAAACTAAAGATAAAAATAAAGATAATATAATTTAGTCATTTTAATTAAAGTTTTAAAAATATTTTTAAACAACTACCACAAAAATGATATTAACTAAATGTAATATTTCTATTTACACTCAGCGTTAAATCAATTCAGAGAAAAAAATATAAAGAATTTAAAAATTTTAAATTCGCTCAAAACACATATTTATTCTAATATTGTTTTTAATAATTTTTAAATCGTCGGTCGGTTCAGTGCCTGGCCACAGTTCATTTTTTTCAACTCTATTCTAATTAATTAAACAACTTTATTTTAATGTTTAAATGAATGTTTTTGGGGGAAATATACTATATATTTGGTGTCAATTAATTGATTGGGAATTTATTAACAAATATACATAATTCCATTCAAGTAGAGTGAGGTAATAAATGGTATCTAATAATATTTATTATAGATTACTAGATATATAAAATTAATGGATTTTATATTGACTCAAATTCTCCAGTGGACAATTCATCATCTTATTTTGATGGTTAACAAATGTTTTAACCCTAATCAGGGATTTAACTCAAATAGATAAATACAGTAAATATGTATTATTATTTACTATAGTAAATACTAATTATTTAAGTTAAAACAAAAATATAATTATCTAACAAAATAAGTTGACCTGTGGCCAGGTCCGAACCGACCGACGGTTTGAAATAAATTAATTTCCAGCTACAGAAACAATTTCAAATAATTTTAATATATCTATTAATGTAATAAAAAACAGATAGGCTTATACATAAATATTTTTAATTTTATTTTATTTATAATATATATGTAAGACCAGGCTGTGACGTCATGAATGGCTGGTGACGTCATCTAATTTTAAATTAAGAAAAAACTAATAAAAATGATTTTTCTCGAGAATAAAACCAATACAAAGTGCATGATTCGTGGTGATATGTAAACAATACCTCCCTTACTATCGCCGGTCGGTAAAAATCTCCTTATGTGAAATTTGGTGCGAAAATAACCCTTGCCTTCCTATCGTCGATCGCTAATACTACCACTTCCGGTTTCCGGATTTGCACCAAAAGTTGATCAATTCATCCCACTGATGCATTAAGTAAATATAACAAATTTCATCAAAATCCGTTGAGCCGTTCAAGCTGTACACATCTATACGGACGGACGGACGGACAGACATCATGCTAAAAATACTTTTTTCTCTTTAGAAAATGCATGATTCGTGGAGATATGTAAAAATCTCCACATGTGAAATTTGGTGTGAAAACAATACCTCCCTTACTATCGTCGGTCGGTAAAAACGAAATATATTATGATGATTAATTAATATTCTATGTAAATTAGGACCATGAATGTGAATGTAATAAAAGAGATGTCATGTCTTATTTCTAGATGATGTAATCGATTGAAGTGAACGGGACAACTGAATGACATGTATGCAAGTGAATCAGGATCACAAGGTGTAGATGTCAATTTGAATTTCTTAGGAGACTACTTTAAGTGTTGAGATGTGTGAGTGTTCCTGGATGTCATGCTGGAGTTGGTTGTGACCTGTTTTCCAGCGTCCTTGCCATCACTTCTGCCATTGATTGGATGGCTCAACAGAAGAAGTGTCTTTCCAATTGGTTGGTGTATGTGTGAATGTTGATGGTTTTACTATCATTTCGTGCCCGACACGCACGTCCTTACTTTAATTCAAAATGGTACAATTTACACAAAGAATAATTATTTAACAAAAAGAAAAAAAAATATATTATCTACAATATAAAAAAAAAAAACTAGAAAAATTATTTCTTTTTATTATTATTTCATAATTATATTTGTAATTATAATATTTTAATATAATTTTGTCCTGAAGAAAACAATATCCTATAATAGTTTTACTTTCATTAATGTATTAATGAAAATTATATTTTAGAAAAAATTAATTTAACTTTAAAAATTGTTACAATTGATTTTTATCAAAGTTCCCCTCCACTGTGTTAGATTGTGTATTCAATATTTGAAATAAATAATAAAATATTATAATTATAATACCCGGGGACCGTTGAGTCTGACATAATAGAATCGGTCAGAATTCAGTAATTTACTATTTGCCTGGCTGTGCCCCGGCGAAGAAGATGAAATTTTTCCTGTAGGGATTGCTTGGAGAAAAATGAAATTTATCTTGTACGATGGATGATTAGATGATTTCTTTAAGGCACAAATGGTCTTTGTTATTGAGGTGCCTCGATGTTCAAATAATAATAAAAATTATAATTATAATATAATTTGGTAGTTTTTTTTTTATAATTTTTCTTTTCTTTATTTAAAACTTACAAAAAATCAAAAAATTCATTAATAAATTAATAATTAATAAATAATAAATATATATGAGTTAATACTTTTTAGCATTTGATTGTATCATAGTTTAAGAATTTTTATAGAATTGTCAAATTAATAAGTAATATTTGCAAATTGATTAATTAATAGAGATTATAGTTATGTTAGTGGGAATTGACATTATTCTGTTTTTTGTCAATTAATATATAATAACTTATGGTATATAAAAAGAAAATTAAAATTAAAAATAAAATAAAATTAAAAGATAGAATTAAAAATAAAAATGAGAATAAGAATAAAAAAAAAATAAATATTGGAAGAGGCCTAGCTCTTAGGGGCCTGGTTTAAAGAAACATCTAGTATTTGTTGTTGTTTTTTTGTGTAATATTGAAATTTTTTTACTTTTTTCTATTATTCTATCAAATATTATATAATAATGTATAATGACTATAATGTAAGTAAGATTATTCATGTATAACCAAAAAGGCTATAAATAAATAAACTTATGGTGGTTATTTTATGTTTTCAATATTTTCTCATTTTTAAAAACATCTACGAGGGAATATAATATTATTTTATATGCTTGTACAAAAATCTTGTGACTATCCTTTTAACTAATTTCATAACTAAAAAATCTTAAAACTATGAGGTGGTTTATAAAGTAATAAAGCATGATTTAATTTAATTTATTCTATAATTCTCTGATCCAGTTAATTATTTACTTTTTATAATTTATTTGAATTTTATATTTACAGATTTTTTTTTTTATTTTTTTTTTGTTTAATTATAATTATTATTATTTATTTAAATCTAATCTATACATTTTTTTGTAAAATATCTATTTAATAATACAAATTTATACCAAAAAAGGAAAAAGATAAAAATTGGGTTATATAAAATGGGATGAATTGCTAGGTTAATAGAGCTTGTTAAAGAAAATGGAATTCAGTGATAATCAATCTCAATAAATATGTCGCAGCTAAAGATTAATTAGAAATCTCTTTGATGGAGTACCTCCACAAGCACAATATAAATTTTACAAGGAAAATCACTTTATTATTTAAAATGTTCCTTTTTTTAATTATTTTTTATTCATTTTATTCAATTAACATATTATCTGCTTAATAATAATAAAAAAAAAAATTATTTTCTTATATACCTACATTAAAAATTTTAGATAATTTTTTTTTTAAGAAATTATTTATTTTGTTATTGTTATTGGAAATAAAAATTTTATAAGTAATTTTTATAACAAATTTCTATTAATAATATTAAATATTAAAATTATTAAATGGATTTTGAAATTTATTATAATTTAGAAAAATCTTTATTACTATTATTAAAATTGGTTCAAATATAATTTAGCATCATATTCAATAAATTTTCTAAGATATTAATTTGAATTATAATATATTAAAATAATAATAATATATTTTTTCATTTATAATTCTAATTCTCATAAAAAAAGAAAATCAAAATCTAAATAATATACTTATTCTTAATTCAGTGAATAATAAAAATAAATTCTTAAATGCATTCATAACACAAATCAATTGCATTTGTGAGATGAAACTTTCATTTTATTTTAATTTATACTCTGGAAACTCGAAAGATTTTAGAAAATATCAATAAAAAATGATAATCTGTAAAGATGAAAAATATCTATTCCTATATAATGATTATTTTATTTTAACATTACCTAAGTTATGTATTTAATGCCAATCATTAAATATAAAAAAGAAATCATGATTTTTATTTTTTATTTTTCAATTTTCCTAATTTTTCAAAAATATATTTTAAGTATAAAAGTAATTTATAGTAAAATCTTTCCAATAAAAAAAAAAAAATAAAATAAATTAACAAAAAAAAAAAAAAAAATAGTATATATACATTGGGAAGAAAGGCAATGAAAAATAAAGATATAGAATTACATAATAAATTATAAAGCTGTTTTCAGGGTATTTTAATTTGTTGTTTTTTTTTCTTTACTGGGTAAATCGTTTAAATAAAATATTATCTTCTTTCAAAATTTAAACTGGATTCTTTTTTTAACATTCAAGGGTTAAAAAATTTCTAATATATATATATATATATATATCCTTTTCTAACACTGTCTTCTATATAAATATATTTAAATCGAATGAATGAATTAGATTTATTTTTATTCCTGTAAATAAAATTTAAAGGTTCAAATTACGACGGAATTCTTTGTCAATCGTTAAATAATCTCATATACATATACTTTTCTTTCTCTCTCTCTTTTTCTGTATATCTTTACTTCTTTCTGTTTTTTTTTAAAGACAAATTCCCTTTCTTGTTTATCTCTTTTTCATCTACAACTGACAATATATTACCAAAGGAAGATGAACAAAGTGTGAAAGAAGAGGAGAAAAGATAATTGTCAATGTGTCTACAGGGAAGAAAAAGAAAATAATCAAAGATTGTGATCGAGAAGGAATAATGAAATTAAAGTGAAGAAAGGAATCGAATTTTTTTACTATCTCGTAAGAGATAGTATTGCGATCATGAAAATTTTCGATGTCGAGATTTTGATGTTTTTATACGTTTTGAAGGTTCCTGAATCATTTTCATTAAGGTTGAGAAAAATGTGTGTGAGTATGTGTGTGTGAGTATGTATGTAGACAAGATTACTCAAAAACGGTTTGAGCTAGAATCATGAAATTTGGTACATGGGCATTATTCAAAATTCGTTGATTCAAACTTTTGAGAAATGTAACTCAACCGGAAGAGGCTCATTACCTACAACGTTTTTATTTTTTTTCCTCTAAAGTGACCGTAAAAATAAAGATATATGTTTGATAGTTTTTCACATGATTAAAAATTGTATAAAACTGCTATATATAGAATTTCAGCTTGATTCAATCGCTGAAAGTACCGGAATTAATTTTTTAACACTGCAAATCACGCGCCAACACGTGACGTGGTGCCATCAACAAAGAACCAAACATGCGCTGATTTAATAAATATTATTTATTAATTTTAATTTATAATTAATTAAATTTAATATAAATATAATTAATACAATTCAAATTGCAAGATAGTCGAGTGGAGACACTCCAGCTTTTTAGTGGAAATTTTCGTAATAGAGTTGTCTTTAAAATATCTAGAATGATATAAATTACATTAAATAATTATTAAAAGATAGTTTTTAATTTTTAAGGTAAAACTAATATTTTATTTTTCATTAGAGAAAATAATTTTTTAATAACTATTGTATTAGTGATTGAAAAAAAAAATGATTTTTAAAAAATTTTAAAACATATTCTTCTTTTTTCTAATAATAATTAAATTTCAAGGAAACGATCAATTGTAATTCATATTTCAAGGAATGACACCGAATATCATGGAAGAGATATATATTTCAACTACATATAAATCATTTTAATACACATTCAAAAATAGTATGGGATCAAATTAGAAAAATCCAGTCTCTTTTACATGAGCATAAAATTTTTATGTTTATTACTAAACTATTTATTCATTATGATTATTATTTTTATTAGATTTATAAGATTATAATTTTTCTTCTCCCTACTCTACTCTACGAAAATTTTGAAAAGCTATTGTGGGTTTGCTTTTATTTTATTTTTTAAAACATACATTTTATAAACAATGAATAATTAATTACTATAAAAATATTTCAAATATCAAACTATTTGCCATTTTTTCTAAATTATCAATTTTCAATGTTATTCATAGATTTATATTTTGGTGAATAAAACATAATTTTTTTTTTCTTATCAAAATTTATTTATAAAATTTAATTATCATAAGCACAAATTTATTAATTTATTTAGTATTTATTTGAAGTATACATCATTTATAAAATAATTATTTATTAATACAATAACAATTAATAATATTATTCATTTAATTCTGATGTATATAAGTGAATAAATGAAATATTAATAATATTAATAATACATTTCTCAATCTTAATTCAATTTAATTTAATTGATAAAATATATAAAATTTGAAAATAGACTGTAATAATTATACTACTGCAGTGAATCTCTACCTTTTTTTTTTTACCGCGGCACACTTTTAACGGTTTAAAAATATGGCGGCACACAAAGAAAAAGATAAGTTTTCTTGGAAATGTATAAGAGATAGTCCCAAAAACGTTTTATCTTTTTTTTTAGAACCAAATTGAAAAAATTTAGAAAAAAAGTTGGAAATGTTTAAGAGCCTCAAATCTCGCGGCACTCTTTTGAAAATCTTGCGGCACAGTGGTTGAGAATCACTGTACTACTGTTTTATATTTATCATAATTATTATTAACAATATTAATTAATGCCATTTGAATAAAGTATAAATATTGAGATGGAGAAATTATTCTTATATCATATTCCTTAGAACAATTACAAGCAAATTATTTAAAATGATTTATATGATTGCTATTTGAACATTAATAATGTCCCCCACTTCACTTTTGATCAATCATTAATTAACTAAATAAAAAAAAAACACTTTATATATAGATATAGATATATATTTATATGATTATAGAGGGAGACTTGCATAATAGATTTTCACACGCATCGATTCATACTTCACGCCTATTTAAATTTTTTTTTTTTTTTTTTCTAATTTTATTTTTTACTTCATCGTAGATTGTTTATAGGCCAAGTTGGTTAGAATAGATTTTTTCCGCCATATCGGCAACATCCACGTCTTTCAATTGATTTACCGAGTTGCATGCTTGTCAAAGGAGTGTTTGGATAATTTCCCTGTCAAAGCAGCAGATGGGTTCAAAAAGTAACAGGTTATCCCATATAAGTCACAAAATTAATGGTACTTGACAATTAAGTGTTTGTGTATGTTTTTTTTTTATAGTATTTAATCAGTGGGATGTCACTTGAGATTGATAATCGCCGGATTAATTCCCCATCGGATGGCGCAATTGGATGATTTTGTGCCGTACCCATTGACTGGGTGGTTCCGATTACAAAACCCCGCATTTGCATTTTTTGCTCACTACTTCAGGACACAGACACACACACACATACACAAGCATACGCAAATAAGCAAATAAGTAGAGTCGACGGTTGAGAATAGAGTAGTAGTACCTCGCCCACCTGCACTCCTCATCCTCCGGAGAAAGCAAGGGCGTTTGAGGATATTGGGAGGCTGGATGTTTGATATTTGAGTGAAATCCTTGTATAGTTCATTTTCGATATCACTTTCTTAAATAATTTTGTTACGTAGAAGATGCTTAAAGATTATTCATACAATCAAAATCAAAGAAGAAAAAAATAAAAAGATAAAATAAAAAGATGACAATAAAAATATTAATTTGGATGGCATTTGACCAATCATCATACAATTACGTAATACAGCCTTCATATATTTAGGTTATAAGAGAGAAATCATTATAAAAGATATATTATTAAATCAAGCACATTATGCTCTGCAAATTAATTGATAATCATATAAACGAAAGTGAAAATATTTTTGGAATTTGATAATAAATATTTAAATGAAAATTCCATGAGAATATAAAATGGATTCGCAAAATTTGGACTCTAAAAATATAATATAATACGAAATTTTTTTTTTCAAGTAACGAATATATCAGTTAACAAAATTATTTTAATAACTTTTATCTTAACTTATTATACCAGTAAAAATTGTTTATATATTTATATATTTTTTAATTAATTTATTAATTAACCGCTCGAAGAATTTTTTTGAAATTCTCATCATAGATAATATTTATAAATATAAATCGATCTGTATTGGGTTCAACCTGGAGAAAAATCTCATCTTAATTAATTTAAAATTACTACGTCATCCATATTTGCCTCTTGACATTCTTTTTTAATTGATAGTGTATTAATATTATTTTAAAAAAATTTAAAATATTTTAAAATTTTTTATTTAATTTCGAAATAAAATTAAAAATATTTATTTTAATAATATTTTAGAATCAAATCTAAAAGTCATCTTATTTCTCTTGTAAACATTGTAAGTTTATTTATGATATTTTAAAAACATCTTTTTTAATCTGTTTTGTTGTTTAATTTTTTGTTAATTCTTATAAATTTTTATTAGTTAATTTTATAAGTTTTTTTTTATTTATTTAAGCGTTTATTTTTTATTAAATTATTAATTTATAATTATTTATTCATTGTTTTTTTTTTTTTTTTGTTTAATTAATTTTTACATAGTTTTATAATTTTTAATATTTTTTCACTAAAATATTACTTATATTTTAGTAATATTATTTATTATTATTGAGGATCCCAAGTTCCTTTCATTTTAATCAGATTGATGCAATGATGTAACATTTAATAATTGTAATAAATAATTAAAGAATTGTATATCAATATTTTTTAAAGGATCGAGCGATAGCTCGGTGTTCCAGGTACTCTTAATTAACGTAAACACCTTCCATATCTGAGATTATTAATGAATATAACTACTCATTTAAGTATTTGAGATCTTAAAAGAAAACTATGATAAACTAACTGAATATAACAGATAAAAAATTAATTTTTTTTTTCTAGTTCCTAATTATTATTACTAATATTTTGTATTTAAAATTATTAAAAAAAATCGAATAAGCATAAAATTTAATTAAATATTATTTTATATAAGGAAAAATTGTTAAATGTATTCAAGTTTATAATTGAAGAAAGCAAAAAAAAAAATAATTATTGTTATACAAAATTGGTATCAATTACTTGATAAATGATCATTTATTGATTGTTAGAAGATTACAGGTTGGAGTAAATATTCATTAACTGTTTCCTCTTTTTTTTCCATCTCTTCTTTACAAATGAGTATTCATTTTAATGATTGGAAAAATATTTTCAATTGCATCATTTCATATCAATAATAAGTGTAATTATTAATTATCACAAAAGGATAAATCAAGCATTTAAAAAAAGAAGTAGAAGAAGAAGAAGGGGGCAATGACTTGAAATCATTTGCTTCTTCATCATCGTCTTCCGTCCTACCGCTTCATTGCATATCGAAATATTACACATAAATCACACGACTTGGTTGCTTTATTTTTTTTTCTTATTCCCGACTTGCATGTTAGTGATTGGCCTGTTTGACAAATGGTTCAACGAATTTCACTTGAGATGACCCAGCTGAAGTGGACATGACCATTTGAGGGACCAATTTAACGGGATACCAATGAAAAGAACTCAATCAATCGTAGAGTAAGATATTCAACACAGATTTTGATTTCGTTCTTCAGAATAAATATTTATGAAAGAATTATTGTATATATATATACTTATCATTGATTTACAAAAATTAATAATTCTTTATATTTTCTATTTATAATAGTGAATATAATATAAATTAAAAATATATATGTGGCTAGGAAACAACCAGTTGGAATAACAAAGAAATCCGGTGGGTGGGCAGACAACGTAGGAAGAGACGTAAGAAAGATGGGAGAGAATAGGAGTTGGATGGAGGTGCCTAAAGATCAAAACGTTTGGAGAAATATGATTATTATCAAGAACTACATATTGGCCATAGAGCGTGATAGTTATAGTGGCACTATTGATCACGAATGGTTTTGGTAGCAACAACCTCATTCCCCCAACCATTCTTATCCTGAGCATCTCTCTTCCAATCTCTTTCAATTTTCTCACATTTCTCATATATAAGTAAATGTACGTAGTTTATTTAGATTTTATTATATTTAAATTTTTATGTCTAAGCATTAAGGCATTTTAGAATAAAATTAATAGAATTATTTTTTTTTATAAAAAGAAAAAGTAAATAGTTAATGGAAAGGTATTTAATAAAATAAATTTAAGTAAAAAGAAATCTTTTTAAAAAACACACTTTACTTAAAATTGTACTAAAAAGTAAAAAATAAAATCACTGTAAAGTGTGTGCGCTCAAATTATAATAACACCGTAAAACATTTGCTTCTACTATTGGGCCCACACACTTTACAGTGATTTTATTTTTTACTTTTTAGTGCAATTTTAAGTAAAGTGTGTTTTTTAAAAAGATTTCTTTTTACTTAAATTTATTTTATACTTTTTAGTCGTACGCAAATAAATGTGTGTTCAGCGTCTGTAGAACTGCTATCGCCATCTATGATTGAAATAGTGAACTATTCCATATTCCGCATATGAAAGTTTAGTTAATTAATTACCACTAACAGATAATTAATTCAGTGGATTTTTCAATTGATTCGTGTATTATTAGCAGGAGCAAGCGCGTATGCAAAATTTCAAGTTGATTGAATGACGGGAAGTTGTTGAAATATCGATTATAAAATGCCGCGGACAAACAACACACGGACAACCTGACACTGTGAGTTAAGTAAAGTGTGTTAATAAAATAATATTAATACAATATATAATATAATATTTTATTATTAAATAAATTTATAAAATTTATTTTTATTATAATTATATATTAATAAAATAAATGTTCAGATTTGTATTTAATATTAAATTAAAAACTTTTATTTATAAAAAAATACATTTTAAATAAAAAAAAAATAAATTTATTAAACAAAATGAAAAATCTTAAATAGATAAAATGAATTTACTTTGCTTATTATTCATCAGATAAATATAAATATCATGAAAACAAGTTTTTACATATTTACATTATGAATTTTTTTTTCATATCCATTTATTAGAAACTTTATTTATATACTTATAATGAGTAGATCGCATAGAATCCAGTCAATAAACAAATCATATCTGTTAACTTGTGATAATTTTTATTTCAAAATTTATCCAAAATGTCTTAAAATAATCTCGATTAAATTATTTCAAATGCAAAATAACTGTGTGGTCATTTTTTTTTTACTCCCATTCGTTTTTATTTTTATTCCCACTCCCACCTATTCAATTGAAATGGGTTTGTTATTTTGTCCCCTTTTAATAATAAAAAAACAACTTTTGAAAAATGAACATTATTTCTTATAAAGATGCAAGTCAATGTTGATGTTGAAGTTTGTTTGTTTTTTATTTCTTCTCCTCCTCCTCCTCTTCTTCGTCCACCCCATTTATTCCAAACAATAAAATGAATTATACAGCTAGTTGATGTTTCAGTATATTTATATGAAATAAAGCGCGATTAAAAGTTCATGGACCCAACAGGATTTGCATCAAGTTCTTTAAAACGAAATGTGATGACCACATCAGTTTTTGTCCGACCGGATTTTTATTGTATTTAGATAGAGAGCTTCCAAGAGTGCTAATGCAAACCGCTCCTACTCCTTTTCAACGGGATTTATTATCGAAGAGATACTGAAGATTCATTTTTACTTTTTTCCGAAGGATGTATTGAATGATCGTTGGAAGAAATTTAATTAAGAATATATATACTCAATGAATCAACGAAATCAATTCATATCTAAACAATATATTTATTTTTATTTAATTTTTTTTTTAAATATCATTGATATAATTTATTTGTATCATTTAAATTTAGAATTTGAAAATGTAGAAAAATTTAACTACTTAGATTCTGTAATAATGAAAGATAATAATATTCGAGAAGAGTTTAAAGCGAGGTTACAATCGAGAAGCGCCTGTTATCATGCCGTAAAGCGGCTTATCTCGTCAAAATTTTTATCAAAGGGGATAAAAAAATTAAAATATATAAAACAATTATTTTACCGGTTGTATTATATGGGTGTGAGGCATGGCCTATGACCTTAGGCGACGAGAGTAGAATTAGAGTATTTGAGAATAGGATTCTACGAAGCATTTATGGGCCAAAGATGAGGTCACCGGGGAATGGCGGAGACTGCATGACCTCTATGCATCTCCAGATATAGTTAGAATTATAAAATCGAGAAGGCTGCGGTGGGCAGGACACGCGGCTAGAATGGGAGAGGTAAGAATGGCGAAAAATATATTGGTAGGGAGAACGAGTGGTAAACGTCCACTTGTAAGGCCAATGACACGGTGGGTGGATAATGTGGAAAGGACGTGATGGAGATAGGAGAGGATAGGAACTGGAGGGTTGTGGCTCAGAATAGGAATACTTGGAGGGGTGTGGTTGCTACGGCCAAGAACTTTCGAGTTCCGTAGAGCTATTTCATTTTATAGAAAAATGGCAAATTTTTTTTTTTATTATTATTTATTTATTATTACAATCTAGTTACTACTGTAGCTAATAAGTAATTTTATTTTATTACATTAAATTATATATTACATTAAATTTAATTAAATGACAAATAACTAAATTATACCAAAAAAAATTGATCTGCTTAAAATGTTATTCTAAGAATACATGGGTGTTTTTGATATAATTTTAATATGAGGACCTTTGTCCCTCCTACCCTCCACTTACTGACCCATTGTTACATGAATTTTTGTTCCATTTTCTTCAAATTTAGTTTGTAGAAAAAAACAATTTCAAAAGTACATTGCTCATCTCTCTCCATCCAAATATGATTCTCTTCAAATTCTCTAATTATGTATTATGTTTCTCTCATCGTATTTTCAGTTAATCACTCACTAATCATATTTCAATTAGTTTTCTATGCAACAAATTAAATACTTCTGAATCAAGTTTTTGTCTTGCTTTATTTAATGTACAATATATAATATTAAGAAGGATAGAAATATAATTTTTTTTTTTATTTTAGATTACAATAAAATTAATAAAATAATAATAGTTAAAATACTACTTGTATAATTAATATAAATATTTTAGATTCAAAATTGAAATCAAAAAACGAAAGAAAAATTAATCTATTCGGATGGAGGAAGTTTAACTGTCGAAACATGTTTTTAAATTAATTTATTTTTTATATTAATTATTATCAAATAATCTGATTAAGAAAAATGATTAAAAATGCAACCTGTATCTTCATGTATTCTTAATCTAATTAAGGTTATTAATGATAAATCATGTTCCATCAACATTAATGGATTCCCTCTTTAAAACATGTTTAATTTAATTGATAATAAATTCATCAATTATTTTGATGTATCATATACTATATGTATATATATATATATATAGTGTATATTTACCTATACTTTCCAGTGAGTGTCCTAATAAAGAAAAATTTCATTTTCTTATATTGTTATTTTTGACAGTAGGTAATTTTATTATAACGAGCAAAGAAGAGGAGTAGAAGAAAAAAATCATCAACAACAGGAACGATTGACAAGCTGATTTAGTTGATCGCCATCTTTAAATCTGTCAAGAAAATTCTCTCCCCTTCACTCTCTAATGAAATTGAACTCGACATCACGAATCGATGCGCTTAAGAAAAATTTGTAATTTAATACTCGGGACTTTACGAGATGGTCATTAATGGTGAAAATAGATAACCCAAAAGAGTTTGGGAATTTTCGGATTATGAATAAATAATAATCTTGGTTAATAATTATTTATTTTCTTTTAAGTAAATTATTTACATTTAGATCTGAATTATAGTGTCACGTTTTATTACTTTAAGAGAAAGCAAAAAAATTTGCATATTAATCAAATTTTTGTTTAAATTTTATTAAAAAAAAAAATCAAAATTTGTTTTATTTATTTATTTATTTATTAAAAGAAATAACAATCGTGTTGTATAAATTAACTATTTATTAACTTAATATTAATTTATTTTATTTTTATATAAAAGTAGAGGCAAATAATATATTATTTTTATTATTAATTGTAAAATTGATCAAACTTCTATTTTATTATAATTGCAATAAAATTAATAAGATAATAATGTTAGTATAAAAATTACTTGACCCTTGCCAAAACAGTTATAATAATATATGGAATTTTAAATTATTCTTGTCCCAATTGATTGAAATGTCGAAGTATTTTAATAAAACCATTAATTTTCAAATATAATCATCTATTTGTTTGTAGTAGTATAATTTTAAATTTTTAGAATTATTTTTTTATATAATATAATAAAACCATGAGAATTTTTTTGTCCCATAATTATAACTTTCAGTTATTTTTCAAATTTGCACTTTAATGATTTTGAAAAGGAAAATTACTTTTGTTTTTAGGTTAAATTGTTTTTTTTTTTAATTCTAAAATTGACTCCAACTTAAGTATATTGCAATAAAAATATCTACTATATTAGATCTAAAAGGAAAATAATTATATTTATAAATAAAAATAGTTTTTTAGGAATAATATTATGATAGTTGATGTACTAAAATTATTAATACAAAATAAATTATTATTTATAAATGAATTGTAAAATTAATTTCAAATATTGTAGAAATGTAGAAAAGCATTGAAATAGACAAATATAGATCTAGAATCCTGAAATGTTAATTTTGATTTTGTTTTTTATCGACCGACGATAGTAAGGGAGGTATTGTTTAAGGCAGTGGTTCTCAACCTTTTTTTTTACCGTGGCACACTTTTAACGGTTTAAAAATTTGGTGGCACTCAAAGAAAAAGATAAGTGTAAAAGTTTACCATATTGGAAAAAATCGGGAGAGTCCTCCCCTAGACTTTCCCGCATATAAATAGGTAATTAGGTTATTATTATTATGTTTTAACGACAATAAAAATAAACAAACAAATTAATTTAAATTATAAAGTAAAATGGTTTAACACTATTATATATATTTATAATTTACACCTAACGCTACTTGTAGAGGTAAAATGTCACTTCCGGTAGTCAGATCATGATGAAATTTGGTATCTGAATTTTTTTCATATTTTTAAATCTATATACAAAATATGAAGCAAATACCTCGAAGCAAACTGGTACTTTACTTGAAAGGTAAACGCAACCAATGTAGGTAAAGTACCACTTCCGGTTAACCGATTTTGATGAAATTTTGATAAAAATCTACAAACTGTGAATAATATCGATGTACCAAATTTCGAAGTCCTAGCTTGATTAGTTTCTGAGTAAATTTGCTCACAGACATACATCCATACATCCATACATACACACACACAGACATAATTCGAAAAATGGTATTTTCCGACTCAGGGAGGTCTAAAACGTCAAGATCTATCGAAATCTCGAAGTCGAAATTTTTGACGATTCTAATACTTCCCTTATGCGGGAAAGTAAAAAGTGGTCCCAAAAACGGTTTACTTTTTTTTTTTTTTTAGAACCATATTGAAAAAATTTAGAAAAAAGCCGGAAGTCATAATCTCGCGGCACACTGGTTAAGAATCAATGGTTTAAGAATATATATAATAATTTATAACGGAATTTTGTAAATTAAACCACATATTGATATTTGTTATTGTAAATTAATTCAAAAAATACAAACATATACACAACGTTTCGATTGCTGCTTCTGCAATCGTTATCAAGCGACCGCACTGTTCGAGCGTCCAGTGACAAGTGAATTTATAATTTATTTTTTCAATATTTTTCAATATTTTATACAATGTATTGATGATGAAAAATAGATTACATTTGTAACTAGCATGAATTAGCGCATCTTCACAAAAGAACAAAATTAAATACAATTCAACTAATAATAAAATATTTATGTATTGTATCTTGCAAGATGAAAATAATATGAAAATACATTTTAATTTATTTAAAGTGCAATCAAATGTATATAAATAATAATATAATAAATTAATATTATATATATTACTATTACTATATATATATATATATATTTTATATTGGAATAAAATTTTTAAAAAATTTTCCTTTGATATGAAAGCAAATATGTAAATAAGAGAAAGATTAAGATAAAAACAATTGACTAAAAACAAATTTCTGCAACAAAAGTAATAAAAATTTTATGATTATGTAACAAATATAAATTAAAATCAAATAAAAAAAAATTAATAAATAAAATTGTCAGTTATTAACCAACCATTTCACTAAATGAAGCGTTAAAGACCCGAAGATGAAGCTATTAAAATAAATTAAAAATAAATATTATTATATAAGGATTATGAAATGGTAGTTAATAGCATTAATCTTTCCGTACATTTTTTTTCTTCTTTTTACTGAGTATTTTAACCAACAATCCCATTAACTGAGCTGCTTATTAAGAATTTTTTTTTGTTACACACCCCTCCCCCTCTTACTTCCTCCCCTAAGGCAGTGTTTATGAAACTCATTAATTTCTCCCCTTCAATTCTCGATTGAATAAACAAGTTTTTAATGAAAGGAGACTAAAAAATTAATTGTCTTCTATATTATCTTGAAATTTAACAAAAAAACTTTTTTCAATATTTATATGTATGATCTTACAATAGTTAATTGATATAATAATAAGTATTTTTTAATAAACAAATAAAAAAATTAATAATAAATAAAATAGTGTGAATTTTTAGAAAAAAAAAAAAATTATTAAAATAAATCGATGCACTCCTGTCTTTTAATTTTTTTTTTTCATTTAAAATTAATTAATATGGATACCTCTAAATGGCAATATAAATGTGAATGTCATTGTTTAACCTCAATAAATGATCGTGTAATTTATAATTGTCCGTTAATTTAAAAATCTCACGGTGAGGGTCCCGGAAGTCTCCCGGGACGCCATCAGTTCATTAGTATTCACGAGGCTTTGGGGGTCCGCGGGTCACGAGGACTTAACTGTTCCTCCCCCAAGGGACGTGACTGGATCCGGATAATTACACCCTGGTCGAAAAAAAAAAATGAGTCGGACAACTTTGCAAAATTACATCAATAGGATTATTAAAAAAACATTTTTCATCAATTTTTATAAGAAAATGATGTTACGATTTGATGGTTGATGGACGTCTACGCTTTGCCTCTTTGGCTTTGACCTTTATTAGTACAACTTCTTCACTACGTGCTTGCTTTTATAAATTTCTTTCTATATATCTATCTATATATATATTTCTATATATATATATATATATAATCTATTTTTTTATGTCTTTTAAAATAATCATTCATGAAAAAAGTTCCTAGAATACGATCCGAAAATATATATCTAAAATATTTAATATTTACTAATTTATTTTAATGCATTTTAACCAGTACGAAATTTCATTTTTAATTGCATTAATTAATATTAAAATTATTGAATAAATTGATGAACATGTCGAGGTAGGATCCTTCACCCTTGAATTAGGCACACCATTTATATTTTCTCCCTTTCTTCTAAATTATATTATATTTAAACATAAAAGTCAGTCATGTATTGGTAAAATAAGAAGTAAGGGAACGCATAGTGGGAGCAAAAAAAGTCCTATTTTCAGCAAACTATTTTTTTCCATATAAATTTTTATTTTTTTCTTATTCTTACTATACAAAATATTAACGAACACAAAAAAAAAAAAATAAATTTTAACAGTAGATTTAAGTGGGAGTTGTCGGGACATGAAAAAGTACTGGATTGTTCCGGTTCTGAAAAAAGGTAAGGGAACGTCGTTCCCCCGCGTTCCCCTCCCAATACACCACTGATGTAGTTTATGTCAACAATAAATAAAATAAAAATATTTATTTTTCAAAAAAATTCTCAGCTTAATTTAATGAATATTTATGTCCAATTATTTTTCATGATATGTAAGAAAATTTTTATATTACCTTAAAAAGAAATTTCAAATATAATATATTACAATTAATTTGTTAAATATTTCAAACAGAGCGTGACATACTCCAAACAGACGACATTTAATATATTTATAAAAAAGTAGGTAGATAGATTATTATTAGTACTATTATTTAATATTATAATACACACAATTTTCATATTCCATATAATTTTAATATTTCTGACATTTGAAGGAGACCGCCTAACAAGCACGGTAGAGGTAGTATGATCAGTATAACGGATCCTCTCAACATTTATTTTATATTTAATTTTAGTTCAAATAACTTCCCTTGCATTTCATTTCCATAGTCTCCAGTTATACAAAAAATTCACTACCTCTGAAGTATTTAATTCTCTTATTAATCTATATTTAAATTTCCTTTATGTTATACGTATATTATTATAATCTATTTAGGTTTCATTTCTCATAATGTCATATAGAAAACAATTTATACATGATTAATTTCCACCTTTAAACTACATTATACTTAAACTTAAGGTTTCGATTAATATCTTTTTAAATAAATAAATAATTTTTCAAACGGGAAACGTTTCGATTAGAAAAAATTTCTCTTATTAATTTATTAATGTGATTGTATAAATATATATAAATATGAAATTGAAATTAATAATACTTGACATTTTTACAACAACATTAAAACTTACATTTGAAACTGTCTAATCATCTCGTATCAATAAATATTCAATTTGTTTTTATAGAATAATAATGTCATTAATAAATTTAATTTAGAAATCTTTTAACTGTAAAAGTAAAATTTGCCTAACTTGGTTGTAGGGATTAAATAATAATAATAATAATAATAAAATAAAATATTGTGTTAAGTAATTTTAATCTATGAAAATGAATAATGGCTTGTATTTGGAAACTTATGTAAAAAGGTAGATGATATTTTTATGATTGAAATTAAATGGAAATTAACGATTTTTTTTTATTATAATACAAAATTGTTTTTTTTTCTAATCATTAATAATAATAATAATACAAATTATGCATATTATGGGATGAAATGCTTTATATGATGAGATTTAAAAATTATAATCATTATATGGAATATGTTAAATCAAATATATATTATTAAGATTCGTCAATAAAAAAATACTATGGTATAAGTAACGGAATATTTATTTAAATATATAATAATAATAAATAGATAATAAGTGACTGTTTGAATCAATAATAATATTCAATCAAAGCCAAGTATTTAATCGTGTCATTCTGTGCCTGAATGGAGTAGGACAAGGGCACAAAACGAATAATGAAAAATGATAAATAAAACTCTAAAGATATAATATTTTTTTAGTTTTTTCTTTCATTAAAATAAAAAAAATGCAATTATTTTATTTCATTATATTATATTTATTTAATATTTAAAATTTAGAATATTTTTTTAATAGTAAAAATATATAGTAATTTCAAAAAGTACATTTATAAATGAGCAAATAAGTGCTTATAAAACATAAAGATATAATTGACAGTATGTCCAAGATTTGCAATCATTCTATATCTATTGCTTACAAAAACGGAATCATCAGGGATTTGGATAAAACGTTACCAGTGGATTCCTTTTTTAATTCCAAAGAAACTTTCCTTATGCAATATTTCTCGGCCGCTTCAAGTTTCCGAGATTAAAATTATTAAAGTTTAACAGATTTTTTAATTTTCCTATATAAAAAAACCCCCCAAAAATTAGTGAAGTTCTCTACTGGCCAAATGAATAAAACATTATAAATATGGTAGCTAAATTGTCAATGGATTTATATGCAAATTTTAATGATTTTTATCTCGGAAACTATAAGTGTCCGAACCACTTGCTAATTCAATAGTCACTTGAAATTAAAAAAGGAATCCACTGGTAAAGTTTTATCCAAATCCCCGAAGCTTCCGCTTTTGTAAACAATTACCCATATTTTCATTTAGAACAAACACATTTTTATAAATTATTAATTGCCCATAGAGATAAAATGTTTCTATTTCAGTTTTAAATATGATCTTTATTAACGACCTTATTTCATTAGAATATATTAAGAACTCTATCAAAATTTTTAAATAAAAATATAAATAATTATTGGTTAGTCATATGGGAATGTTGAAGAATAGAGAAAATTCTTATTTGAATATAATATAAATATATTATAGAAAAAAAAAATTGACGATAAAGTAGAAATAAATTCCTCAAACTAGCAGATAAAAGTTAACGGGGCAAAGGTTATTGTGAAGAGTCGTGGTAGAAAAAAAATTCTCCCCTAGGTAAATAACACAATATCTTTCAGATAAAATTAATTTATTGATAGATAAGGTAATTTTTGTACTAGAGGGATTTTACTTTTCAAGAAGAATGGTGGTTAAGTTTTACACAACTAAAATATACCTAAATAATAAATTTCACTTTTATTCATATAATCCAATATAAAAGAATAATAATTGTTTTTTCTTAAGTAAAAAAAAAAATACTTAATTATATATATATTAAAATCATCTATTCTTTTTCCCATAACCTCAACAAGAACTAAAAAAAACACTTTCTTTAGATTTTTTCTTTTTCTTAGGATTAAGGAGAAGCGAAGAATTAGGTTATATACTAGAAAGGGTAATGAAAAACCATTATCATCCTGTTTTATGAAAAAATATTGTTTCTCAATGTTCTATGAACATTTGCATTGTCATTATATATTTTCTCGATCTCCACAATTATTTTATTACTCCCTTATGCAGCTGAGAAACTTACAAAAATTAAAAACTTAAAAAAATTTGAATTCATTTGGTGGTTGTTCATTAAATATTAAAGTGTTTAATGAAGGAAAAGTAAATCTGGATTTAAAAAAAAAGATCTAATAAAAATATTAAAATTTTAAATTTATTATCAATTTAATCTGTTAGAATGATTAAAATAAATAAATAATGTGATATGACTTATGATACGATGAAAATGCAAAAGCTTTTTTTTTCAATCTAATTCAAAAATAAAAATTATTTTGGGTTTTTTACTGGTATACGTATATGAGATGAATGTGCCAGTAGTTGACACTATAAGGACAAATTTATGAGAAAAAATTGATATTTTCTATTTTTTATCAGATATCAATTTGAGTTTTAGGTGATATGATGCATTGGTTACTAATGAAGAATCTATCTGAATACCAATTCAATTTAAAAATTATTTTTTTTATTTTTTAATAAATTTTTAAAACACCAGTAATTGACACCCTTAAAATTCAAATGATCCATTAGTTGACAGGAACGGTACCAGTAATTGTCACTAAATTAAAAATTTATTTTTTTTATCTTTGTCTATTTATATAATAAAAATACAATTTAAATGTAAAATTATGTTAACAGATTATACTATCTCAGTCAACTAATGGCTTGTTTTCTTCTTTTTCTTTCGTGATTTTTAGCTTTTTCTTGATTTTTTTTTAAATTTTTCTTCCTGGTTCTTTTTTAGTCTAGGTGCAGTTCTCTCTTGTTTTTTTTTTTGACTCGAAGTTTCTTTGCAATTTAATATTATGGTAGTCCTGCCATTTATAATACTTTTCTAAAAGGGCTATGTAATTGCATTTGAATTTACATTAAAGTGCAGGTTTTTTTTCACTTTTTGCAATTACGTTAACTATTGGAACCAACTTGTTCCAATTGACATCGATATTAACTACTGGATAATAAAATGATAATGTAAAAAATAAAGCATTTTTATGTACAGTGTGATAAGTCGAATAAGATTTCACTTAATATTATTACATCACTGTCAACTACTGGTGCAGATACATATTCTGAGTACCCAGTACATGGCCTTATTGCCAAATATTCATTCACTTAAAGTTAAGATCTTATAGTATTATCTCCTAGGTATCTAGGTAATATGGACATTCAATTAATAATATTTAAAATTGATGTCAATACTAAAAAAAATAGTCATAAGCATACGAAGAACAAAATATTAAAATATCCATTTTGTTCGATTCCATAAAAAGTAAATGATGTTGTGCCGTCTACTCAGACGGTGACTCAAAACTTTTATAATTACACATCTTCAATAGAGAAGAAAATACTTTCATATATGTTTAGACAGATATAAGTCTTATTATCTGAAACTAAATGTGCACGTGTCAACTACTGGTACACACTATCAACTACTAGTACACTTATCCTATATATACATATTTTTAATTTAAAATGATTAATAAAGTATTTTTATTTGTTATTTATTTATTAATAAACTACGTATAATACTTATAAACATTTATTTTCAGTAAATTATTATAAAATTATTAATTTTCATTGAACTTTTGTAAAAACTACCTACTTTTTACCTCATTTATTTATTTTTGTTTTTGTCTTTTTCAAACCATCACATAATATTTGAAGAAATTTTATAAGATATAAGAAAATATTTATTTACTCATTGTTTTGTGTTTTTTTTATATTGAACTCTTCTTTTTTTCTGTAATTCTTAAAGAATTCTATTAAAAATGTAATTCTTAGAATAGAAAAAATATAATTCCTTAAAATTTAATTATTAAAGTAATTGGCAATGAAAAATGTTTATAAGTATTAAAAAAAACATAGGCCTTCTTCCAAGAATATATCTTCATTAATAGATAAAATTTGAGAAAGAAAAAAAAAGTGAAAAAATACCATTTTTTATAATAATCCTTTATTACCGAGCAAAAAGGAATTCTGTCATTTCATGGTCAAGAATTCCTCATAATGTTTGACTAAATCCCAACTGCATTGTGTCCTTAATGGAAGAATAAAACGACGCTCACTCACCGTCATTAGGGTTTCCGACTACCACCCAGGGAGGCAACTAAAATTAAACTACACAAATACCTTTTTCGCTTTGGATCAGGTTCAAAACAGGATAGGAAGAATCAATTAATCCGGTATGCTTTAAATCTAAATCAAATAGAATAGAACAAATTTTTGAAATTTTTTTTTAGTTTCAAAAGAGTGAAAAAAAAAAAATAAATAAAATTAACCATTAATTTATAGGAATAAAATTGAAAACTCTTGTCCTTGCTGATTTATGTGAGGAGCTCACGAAAAGGATTCAGAGATTTTAACGAGTGGACAAGGAGCCTTTATCTCAACATAAAAATCAAGATTCCTTCTTTTTTCTCAGTCTATTTTTTTTTTTTTTATTTTTGAAAATACCTATAATCAGATTTATGGATAGTTAATTTTTCTTTAAGTTATATATAAATAATTTTATTTTCACATTTATTTTTTAATTTTATAAAAAATTTTAAAAAATCAAAAAAAAAAAATGAGAATTTTAAAATAAGGTTGATTTAAAAAGAAAACAATTACTGGAAAACTCAGTATATAAAATAATATATAAAAATATATAAAATATATAAAAATATTTTATATTAATTAATAAATAATTAAGGTAGAGTTTGTAAAATTTAAATATATATATTGGTTTCGCGTTTCTCTAATAGAATTTGGAAGGTTATAATTATACTCATCATTTCATTTTAAAAATGAAATATAAAAATATAATTAAGTATTTAAAATTAAAAATAAATCAAAACGATAAAATTAAATATTATTTTTTTTTTAATTTCTAATCAGAGATAATTTTTAGATCAGTATTAAATTGCATACAAATATTTATATTCCAAAAAGGTGCTTTTTATAAAGATTTTTTTTTTATTTATATAATGTATTAGTAATTTGTAATAAATAAAATATAAAACCAAATATAAAATTAATTTAAAGAATAAAACGTGCTATTATTATAATCAAAATGAAATTTTCTCATTTTCTTTTTATAAAATATCAATTTTTAAATATATTTATTATATTATAATTTATTTATTTGTTTATTTTATTTGGGGGATGTTAGCCATGAGATACGCTACATTGGCTAGTCGCGTCGGCGAGTAGATGGGGTATATGAGAAGAAATTCAATATTGAATAAATAAGATTTTTAGGGATTTTCGGATGCGACTTTCTCAATTGAAGGGGAAGAAAGTCATGGTTTGTTGCGTGAGCAGGGTTGCTCCCTGAAGTGGACCTATCTCTATTGGGGTCATATAGAGTGTTCACCCTATTATAAGTTTTAATATATTAGAATAAATTTTATTATTTGTAATGAAACAGTTATGAAATAAAAAAATAAAACTTATAATCAATTAATTAATAGAGTTATAAAATGATAATAACATTAAAATATTAAAATTTATTATAAATATAAATCAAATGATTAGCAAAGAAACTATTGAAATGCAATTGAAAACTTATGAATATTTATACATTCGCTTTAGCAGGTGTATAGTGTTAGGCATTGACATGTATTTTGATAAGAAAAAAAAAATAAATATATTAGCTAATTAAAGAGTTGTTAATTACCTAACGATGCTCAATCAATCGATTTCACGTCCTTTCCTAAGCACTGGACAATGCAAACTAAATATAAAATTAGTAGAAAATATTTTATTTTATTTTATTTTATTTTATTAATCTATTTCTAGTGAAATTGCTGATATGCTTATCGTTTGCTATTCAATGAAAATAAAATTCACAATATTTCATATTTAATTACAAAATATTAATAAGTATACATTAAAATGTTATTTCTTTAAGTACCCATAAATAAAATAAAAAAATTAATTTACTTTCACTATTAATGAAAAATAAATAATTTATTTTTATATTTTAAATAAATTTATCTTTCTTTTTCTTATTATTAAATTATATATTATATTAATATTATTAATATATATTATATTAATATTATTAAAAATTAGCTGGAGTGTCTCCACTCGACTATCTCGCAATTTGAATTGGATTAAATAACATAATATATTATATTTAAATTAAATTTAATTAATTATCAATTATAAATAATAAATATTAAACCAGCGCATGTTTGGCTTTTTGTTGATGGCACCACGTCACGTGTTGGCGCGTGAGATTTGCAGTGTTAAAAAATTAATTCTGGTAATTTCAGCGATTCAATCAAGCTGAAATTCTATATATAGCAGTTTTATACAATTTTTAATCATGTGAAAAATTATCAAACATATATCTTTATTTTTACGGTCACTTTAGAGGAAAAAAATCAAAACGTTGTAAGTAATGACCCTCTTCCGGTTGAGCTACATTTCTCAAAAGTTGATAGTGAACTATGAATTTTGAATAATGCCCATGTACCAAATTTCATCATTCTAGCTCAGACGGTTTTTGCGTAATCTTGGTTACATACATACACACACACATACACACATACACACATACACACACACACAGACATTTTTCTCACCTTAGTGAAAATGATTCAGGAACCTTCAAAACGTAGAAAAACATCAAAATCTCAACATCGAAAATTTTCGTGATCGCAATACTATCTCTTACGAGATAGTTAAAACAGAGATGGATATAACAAATATTTTTAATTTTATTTTATTTATAATATATAAGTAAGAGCTGCTGGCTGTGACGTCATATAATTTTAAATTAAGAAAAAACTAATGAAGATCATTTTGCCCGAGGATAAAACCAATACAAATTACATAATTCGTGGAGATATGTAAAAAATCTCCTCATGTGAAATTTGGTGTGAAAATAACCCTTCCCTTCTTATACTACCACTTCCGCTTTCCGGATATACACTAAAAGTTGTCAATTCTTTAAACTGATGCATTAAGTAAATATACCAAATTTTATCAATATCCGTTTAGTCGTTCAAGCTGTACAAATCTATACGGACGGACAGACATCATACTAAAAATACTTTTTTTCTGTTAAGAAAATGCATAATTCGTGGAGATATGTAAAACAATATCTCCCTTACTATCGTCGGTCGGTAAAATGATCACAATTTTTTCATATACAAGATTTTTATATAAAACTATTAGATATTGTCAATATAAATTTTGAAATGTCTTTCCTGGAAACCCATTAATTTTTAGTTATGACAGATTTCATCCATACCGACGATATATCGTTGAGTATAAAATACTCGAATGCAACTAAATAATCAAAATAAAATCTAACATTGGAAAATATTTTTTTTTATTTATCTATTTCTAGTGAAATTGCTGATATGAATATCGTGTACTATTCAATGAAAATAAAATTGACAATATATCATATTTAGTTGATTAAATGTTCAATTTTTTCCCATCTCACTTATTATTATTATTTAAAAAAAAAAAAAAATTATATACAACTTGAATTCAATTTTGATTGATTTAATATTTTTTCCATTTCGAATTTTAATGACTAATTATATTTTTATTTATTTATATTATATTATTTTATTTATTTTTTTAAAGTATACCATATATATATATATTTAGGTGTGTATCTTGGGCAGTATAAATATGTCTACTATATATAAAAAGGATTCGTCATGGACGGATGCGTGCAAGATCTGCGATGTCGCCGCCAAAGGTGAATTCATTCTTGGTCCAACGTTAACATTCCCCATACGTACCATGGCACAATGTTTATATACTCTTTGTTTTTATTTTTTTTAAACTCGATCATAAAAATATGACATCTAATTAAGAAGTTATACAAAAGCGATGGGGTGAGTTGGTTGCAAAGTGCATTAAACGGCCTTGTCTTTTTTCTGATTGGCCGATAGGTTTAAGGGAGGCAGACGGCTAGGCATCCCGGACAGCGAGGTAGGTAAGGAATGCTGAGCTTGTAAGGTTCAGTCTCGATGGATAGGTCAAAGGTCACGACATACAATTAAACAACACCAGCGGACAACAACAACAAAAAAAAAATATCTCGAGATAATTAAAATCTAAAGCGTTAATCGAGTAGAAAGTATGAAAGGGTAAAAGAAACCATTATGATAATAAACCTACACTGTTTATATGATTTAATTAATTTAAAAAAAAATAATAATAATAAAATTGAGGGTCAAAAAAATGCTTTGAAAGATTATTTATTTTAAATTCAAACTCTGAATAAAAATATAAAATAATATTTTCCATTTTATTAAATTATATTGGTTATTTTGGGATTTACTCTTTTAATATATAAAAATTCTAAGAATTTCGAAAATAATTTATATATTTTTTTTGATAATATAAATTATATTGAAATCAGATTTTTTAAAAGTGTAATATTTTCAGTTAATCTCAGATATTTTCTCATCGACTTGGATGACCCGTTTTCATTCCTTCAAGCGTTCAATCCTTTTTCTCCCTGTCAATCACATTTGAAAATGTTTTTTTTTTTTTTTCTTTCTTTCTTATTCACCTTTTGAATTTAAATTAATATTTTTCACACAGTTATTTATTGGTATAGCGCCATTTTTATTAAAGGCTTCCGAGTAAGCACGGATACCTGTCATTAGATTAAATGATTGGTCAAAATGCTTACAATTAGAGAATTATTTTGCCCCCCCCCCCCCCTCTCCACTTCTTCAATGTTAAATTGATTTCTAAGAAAATCGGAACTGAACGAAGAAGCAATAAAGTTTTCCCAAGTTGATTGGAAGGGGATCCAGGCGTAAAATTCTATTCTATGGTAACTTCAACGATCGAAAATTATATTGATTCGATTTTACGATGAACAGATTAATCCCATTTTTCTATTTCAGAGAAATCTTTTCAGAACTTCTTAATGAAGTGTCAAGAAGAGATATTTTTGACATTTAATATTGAATTATTAGTGAAGAGATTAAGGATTCATAAAAAAGAAAAATATGATTTAATAAAGGATAAATGAAATAAGACCAAATAGTATTATTATTTATTAGTGATGAATATTTTTGAATAATATTATTTTTAATTATATCAGAATAATTAAATTTAAATAAAGATGAATATACATTAAAAACATTCTACATTACAAAAGTATAAAATTTAATTAATTTAACTATTAATTCAAAAGTAAATATATAAACACTTACTTAAGATGAATGATATTATATTTACTTTATGCGCATTTCTTTTGTTACAATGACTTTTTGACCAAGCCTCTATAATCGGACAGTGGAATGTTCAAGTCATATGCAAAGAAATTTAAAAAAAAAATTCATTTTTTTTTAATTTAAAAAGTAATTTTTTATCAACATTTAGAAATAAATAAGTATAACTTGCCATGATGCATTTCATTAGTTAAATTTACATTAATTAATATGAATTTAATATACATTTTATGATTTTTGCGGTTTCGTTCAAAGTGTTTTATAATATATTGTTGGTTTATCGTTTTATTTTATATTTTCTCGATCTAAGAATGAAATGAATGTAACGTTAAGCGTGTGTGTGTGTGTGTGTGTGTTAGTTTCATTCATTATACGGAGCCCCTACCTACCGCAACCCGCCCAACACTCATTTCGCATTATTAATCATACAAAAGTGTATGCAAATCAAATCGGCATTTGCATAACATCAACAACCACTCATAAATAACAAGTGGCTCTGAGAACGGACCATTTGAACCAGTACATCGTGATAATCGAGATATTAATTAGCTAGATAATACTTTTTCTTAATACTATTTATTTGTTACTAAGATTACTTCTCTATATGAACAGAAAATTCACGTCAAGGTTTTGAATTAATTAAATGATGAAATCGAGGTTGTTTTATATATTTTCAAATTTTTATTTTATTTTTTTTTTTTTCTCTTGCCTTCAAAGGAATGGCCGAAGAGGAAAGAAACCCTAGTGAATCATAGTGAAGAACAGAGATGAGAGAAAAAAATCAAGTAGCCACGTCCAATTAAATAGCGGAACGGAAGACTTTAATGCGCGTCGCTTTTTAGATTATCCGATTTAATTATTTTGTAGGGTCTATATATTCAAAAAATTAACTCGTTTTTAATATGAAATAAAATAAATTTTCTACTGGCATTTCATTATAAATCAATTTTTTTTTTAAAGCATTCCTTATAATTGTTTTATAGTTTTATTTTATTTATATATAAAACTATTATAGTTTTTCCAAATATATAATATTAACAGGAAATGAATACACATAATATTTGTTCAAAACATCAATTACAATAAATTTTAATTAATTTAAACTTAAACAAAACTACTATTAATCGATTATAAATAATTTATTTGAAATTCAAATATCAAACATATGTGATAAAATAAATATCGTGAATGAATTACTTTAGTCTTTAGATCGTTTATAATTCACAATAAAATGATATAAATATTTTTGTTTTCTTAATTTAATTATTTTGTCTAAAGTCTAAAGGTTTTGTAATATTACACTTCGTTCATTTGTTTTATCAAAATAATTGAAAATTAAGTTATTCTTAATACATTTATATAATTATAATATAATATTTAATAATACTAACAATATTAATTTATTTAAATTTTAACGAAAAAAAATTGTGGGAAGTAACTTATATTTTCGATTTATTTTGAAAAAATCCCTCCCCCTTCAAATCTTAAATTAAATTATAAATAATCTCTTTATATATTTATATATTTGTTCCTAAAATAATAAATTTGATAATTTATAATAAATAAAATCGTATACAATTTGAAATATTCTAGTATATGGACCTTCCTAGATATTTTTCTAAAAACAAAAAATATGTATCAATTAAATAATATAGATATATGACAAGGAAAAATAAAGGCAAAAATAAAATAACTATTAAATTGATAAAATCATAATCATACATCTCGTACTTAGATATCATTTATTTTTTACTGTATTTTATATTGGTCTGCCAGTCTCCGGCTCGTATTCAGAAAGCTCGAAATTAACAAATTAATAATTAAAATATAATCAAATTTTATAAAACAACATTTTCTCGTAGATTAAAAAGAATAATATATTTTTTCTCTAATGATTTAAAGAAACTAATTAATAAAAATTTATCTTTCATTTTAATGCTATAAAATATTTTAAACTATTTTCAAAATGAAAATCTATCCTGAAATCAATATTTATGCTCCAGATGACGTTGAAAAAAAAATTAAACCCACCAAAACTAAAGAAGTTTCCTTGATTCAGTAATCTATATATTTAATACGATAGTGTCCGTCTGTACGCAAAAAACTCCAGAGCCTAAACTACAAGGAGTAAGGTAACCAAATTTTTCTGAGGTGAAGGGTACCTCAAATGATGAAAAATAAAAAAGAAATTAGAATCTTAGGTAACTCCTGAGCTGAGCTGCGGGTGTTCCATTTTCCAGAAATATATATAAAAGAGAGTGTTGTATGTATGTAATTTGTTTACTTTTTTGCTGTCATAGAAACAGATATATATATATATATATATAATTAGAACCTCTCTCTCTCCCTCTATTTAAAATTTTAAAAAATGGAGTGTTTTAGCCAAATTAAGAAATTTAAATGCCTTATGCAACATTGATAGGTAAATGAATTGGACTGGAAGAGGAGACATATGATTAGAGAAATTGGGGAAAAATCAACCGAAATGTAATTAAACAAAAAAATTCAAGAATTATGATACGGATTCGACTTACATACAATTAACATACAAAATGTAGAATTTGAAAAAGTATAAATATTTAAATACTTAAGATCTCTAATCACGAAAGATAATAATATTCGAGAAGAATTTAAATCGACGTTGTAATTGAGTAACGCCTGTTATTATGCAGTAAAGGGGCTTATCTCATCAAAGAGGATCAAAATTAAAATATATAAAACAATTATTTTTCATGTTGATCGATGACTAGGGTGACCATATTTCGAAAACACCAAACCGGGACAAACGGTATACCTTTTTTTTTAGAACTAAATTGAAAAAATTTTGAAAAAAAAATTACGAAATGTCCTAAATATTGAAAAAAACAGTAGGGTGTCCCGAAGACATTTTTGGGACAGAGCACCTAAAGACGGGTCGTTTGGTCACCCTATCGACGACTCTGGGAGACGAGAGTAGATTTGGAGTATTTGTGAGATTAATATTGTTCGCAGCATTTATAGGCCAAAAGATGAGGAGGTCACAGGGGGATGGCGGAGATGGCATAACGAGAAATAATGTCCAGATATAGTTAAGATTATAAAATCAAGAAGGCTGGGATGGGAAGGGGACGTGGTTGGAATTGGAGAAACTAGAAATTGGGAGAAACCGATTGGGAAACATCCGGTGGAAGACCAAGGACCAAGGTGGGTGGACAATGAAGGAAGGGACATGGGAGAGATGGGACAGGGTAGGTTTTGGTTGTAGCTCAGGATAGGGATGCTTAGAGAAATGTGAATGCTGCGGCTAAGAACTTTCGAAAACTGTAGAGACAGAGTTAGATAAATACAATAATAATATATAATTAATTTACTGATTAAATTAAAATATATTTTACAAGAAAACAAATACATGTCTTATCTACTTATACTGATTGAAACAAAATGGATGAAAACCTTTTACATACAGACTTTCAACCAAATACTATGTATCACTCGGGGGTACAGGGGGCGGAGCCCCCGTCTAGGTGTGAAGAGCGCCGAAGGCGCTCGGAGCAGCTAGTTGCATTTATTTGATTATTTATAATTCAATTATATTTCGCACCATACATTCTAGGAGACTCATTTAAATATCTACAAACATTTTCAGAAACCTAGTTCAATTTAAAGTTGATGAAAAATCGATTGTAATTTTCCATTTGAGCGAACAGATGACAGACAGACAGACAGACAGATATGAAGTGAAGTTGATAAAAACGTAAAAATAAAGAAAATAAAGAAAAACACTATATATAAATTATATAAATTCATTTTAATTTTACAATTAAAATAGTAATTGATTGAATTTAGAATATTCGTTATTAATAAAATTATGAAATAATATTCAAGTAATTAATTTTCAATAGATAAATAATTTTAAATATGATACAAATGTATTAGATTTTATTTAATTTATTGTAAATATTAATTACATGTTCTTGTGCAATAATCGAATTTATTTTTATTTTTTGACATTATGACTATATGAACATGTTTTAAATAAATTTCAATTATTAATTATTATATAGGTACCTAATATAGAAAAGAAAAATTCATAGATATATTAATGAAAAATGATTTATTTAATTCTTTAAAAATTTTCATTTAAAATTCCTGGAAACTATTATTTTTTTTATGAAAATTTTGTTTAGTTCATCTAAAAAATATTTATTTTTTCAACACATTACGCCATTATGAATCACCAAGTGCAATGTTCATCGTTCCCATCATTGGCTGCTGGGAAGAAAAGGGTGAAGTGCATCATCATTCGCGGATGAATGAAGAAGAGGGGCTGGTGCAGACGAGTGGGGGGCGTGTGAACACACTTTACGAACAGGAAATAGCCAGCACACGTGTGTCACTTGCCAGCGTGTTAAGTCAGATAGCGAGAGCGATGGATTGGTCGTTTGACCAGTTCGCGCAAACATCAACCTAATCGGTTGTTGATCGAACATAAAAAAAAAAAAAAAAAAAAAAAAAAAATTAAATTAAAAATCAAGATGGGGAGGAACGCACCAAATCAGGAATACGTTAATGGATCTTAATGATCCGTTAATTGATTTTTACTTAATTAATGTCCGATAAATATTATAAGTCAACAACCAAGATATTAAAAAAAAATATATATAAACGATTTAAAAATTGCATGAAATAATTTTTTTTAATTTTTAACGTTTTAAGAAATATATTAATATAATATACTTATTAATTATAAATAATTTATATAATATTATAATATATTATTATTTCATTAATTTCATTAATATATTATATATAAAACTTTTTGATTCTCAACGTCTTGCCACCCATTTTAGCACCATTTTCAAAAGAGTTTGAAGAAAGAAATTTTTAGGATTTTGAATCTTAGCTTGCGTCACCAGGGAAATTTTGGGTTTATTGGACGAGCGAACTTTACTTAAGAGAGGCTTCGGAAAATCCTGAACATTCGCACAATCAATATCCCATTGAACTAAAATGTGGCTCGTCCGAGCACCACCATATATAATCTATTTCAAAAATTCACGAGATAAATGCCTACAGATATATATTTATATAAATAAATAAAACTTAGATTCTTAAATGAATGTGTAGCTTAAAGAATCAATGAATTAAAGAATCAATTAATATCACTGAATTAGAGAATTTATAAATTTCTCTAATGATAAACAAATTCATCCAAAAGAAAATTATTTTCGCCATTCGAAATTCAATTTTTCTTTCATTGTAATAAATTAATAAAAAGTAATATATCATTTTTTTAAGTTTGAAAGAATTATTATTTTTTTAAATGAAAAGATGATAGATTAATTGAAATATTTTTTCTCATTCTATTATTGTACTATTGTTATTATTAAGATGATAATATAATATTTATTATATCTTACTAAGAACAATTTTCTTGAGAAAAACAACACCGTCGTTTAAAAAAAAGTTAAGGGAACTTGTTTCTCATATAAATTATTATAAATAGTTACTTCATTAATGAATTCGAAAAGACAAATATATCTTCAAAAATAATCTCAATAAAATAAAATTGAATTAATATTACTAATATTTTTGAGTATATGATTATATGACGTCATCCAGCCCTTCATGACATCACAGCCAGCGCCTCCTTATATATTATAAATAAAATAAAATTAAAAATATTTATGTTATATCCATATCTGTTTTTTATTGCATTAATAGTTATATTAAAATTATTTGAAATTGTTTCTGTAGCTGGAAATTAATTTATTTCAAACCGTCGGTCGGTTCTGTGCCTGGCCATAGGTCAACTTTTTTTTTTATTAATAAACATTGTATAGATTATGTGGTTTATATTGAACTATTTAAGAATAGGATGGTTGGTCAATAGTAGAATTATCTAAATTATTTATTTTTTTATTTACTAAATTTATTTTTCATTATCATTTTTATGGAATATTTATTAAAGAGTAAATTGGAAGAGAATTTTTTTTCCCTAAAATCATCAATAAAAATTCTAAATATGAAATTTTAATTGTCAAACTTCCATATTTTAATTGAGGTATTAAAATATGTTTATTCAAAGTTTTAATTTTAAATTTCACCAATTTAACTACTTTTTTTTTATTTAAATTTTATTATTTTTAATAATTTCTGGAATCTATTTCTTTTTCAATCTTAAGAACCCAAAAGAAAAGTTGAATGTTTTATTTTGATTGAGAGTTTATCGGAAATGAATGGAAAAAAGGTTTCGCAAGGTAACAAGGTCAAAAGAGGAGGCGGTTCGCCATGTCATGAAGGAAAATGAATTGCTAGATCAATTAATGCAACGATTCTAGATAAAATTCGAGGTTAATTGAATGACAATGGCGAAGTTAACGCTCTATCACCTTACATAGAGTGAAACTCATTGATGTTAGAGATAGAAGAAATCGTTCCAACTAGCGACAATTCAAATTAATTATCAATTTCATCAAAATGATGAATGAAATTATACACTCATGTGTAAATAATGGTGTCTTTTATATCAAATTAACTCGTGTCCAAAACATTACCTTTCATTCTCTCACACATCCTTTCTATTTTAATCAATTAATTTATTAGATACTTTTCTTTTTCAATTTATTATTTCTTTTTTTGTTTTTAGAGCTTTCCATTCAAATAGTGAAATCAAAATTATTTAACGTTTAATTAATGATCATTTATTATTATTATTATTATTTTTGTTATTGTTGTTGTTGTTGTTGTCTATATAATTTATAAGGTTAAATGAATAAACGATTAATTATTCACTTATTTGTCAATATTATAACCCATCATATAGAAAAAATACAAATACAATAAGAAATAAGAATTTATAAAAAGATTATGATTTCAGTCATCATCCTATCATATAAATATGTTTTTTTATTAGTATTGAAATTTCTTAATAAAGATAATAACAGATCAAAATAATATTATATTCTAACTGTGAAAAAGCTTTTAGTGGTGATGGGGGAGGGGGAGGTAATATTTAAAAACTATTTCAACAAAGTCTGAAAATCAAATACTTGGATCACTTTTAGAATTAATTCTACATATTTTTCAATCTGAATTCAATTCCACCTCAGTTAATTATTAATTAATTAAACTCTATTTTCTATTAATTTTGTTCCTAAAATCTTTTCTTATAAAAATAATTTTCTAATAGTCAAGAGACTGACCAATTCTTTTTCAAACATAATATATATTCTTTGATATTACCATCCACTTTTAGACCTCCTCTAATCTCCTACCTGTTGCTCTTGTATCAATTATTTATCATTTAACACATTATCATATTTAGATAATTTCATTCGAAAAAAAACCAAATAAAATAAATTTTCACAATAAAATTTTATCAAATTAATTCATTAAATTAATTAAATATATATAATGTATGTAGATTTTTTTTTAAAAAAAATTATAGTAATAAATAATAAATTATATAAATCAATAATTTAGTTATATTTATCGAATTTTAAATAAAACTGATTTTTTAGAATAATTAAAGAGCAGGAGATTCAATAAATAAATAAATATGCGTCAATTCTCATTGATTGTGTTTCGTCTACGATTTTTTTTTTTTTTTAGGCATTATGGCACGATTTTAGAACTACGATTGTGAATTCGAAGGACTGACGAGGGAAGGTTAATGAAGGCGCAAGTACAGTTAAGAGGTTAAAGGATGCATCTTTCCTCCCACACATCAGGCCTTCGGGTCGGCGACCTGTCGCTCGACCCAGCGACCCACATCGACAAAACACCCCGCACCTTGGGCCTTGACTCAGCACAAATACTCATAACAGGCATCAATTAATCGACAGTTGCAAAACATGCAATATTTTCGATATTAATTATTCTCTAATTAACATATCCTCTTTTTAAAATGGATTTGAATTTTCTTTATTGTATATAATAGATTCATTTTTATTATTAATATGAAAAGATGTAGGCACGATTTTTAAGAAATAGCAAGATTCTTAATACTCTTGATTAGGATTTGATTAAAACTCTATAATAATATTATTATTATTAAACTGAATATATATGATGGTAGGAGAAAATAAAAATGATGCTATAGCTTTATGCAAAAAATGGATTTAAAATAGTAATGTGTAATTTTAACTAGTAAGAATTATTTTTAAACAATAGATTTTTAGTAGTATTGCGATCACGAAAATTTTCAATGTGGAGATTTTTATGTTTATATACGTTTTGAAGGTTCCTGAATCATTTTCACTAAGGTTGAGAAAAATGTGTGTATGTAGTAAACAAGATTACACAAAAACGGTTTGAGCTAGAATAATGAAATTTGGTATACGGGCATTATTCAAAATTCATAGTTTTCTATCAACTTTTGAGAAATGTAGCTCAATCGGAAGAGGGTCATTACCTACAACGTTTTGATTTTTTTCCTAGTGACCGTAAAAATAAAGATATATGTTTGATAGTTTTTAACACGATTGAAAATTGTATAAAACTGCTATATATAGAATTTCAGCTTGATTGAATCGCTGAAAGTACCAGAATTAATTTTTTAACACTGCAAATCACGCGCCAACACGTGATATGGTGCCATCAACAGAGAGCCAAGCACGCGCTGATTTAATAAATATTTTTTATTGATTTTAATTTATAATTTATAATTAATTCAATTTAATTTAAATATAATATATATTATTTAATCCAATTCAAATTGCGAGATAGTCGAGTGGAGACACTCCAGCTTATTGTTTTTAAAAAAAACATTAAGCGACAGGCTTGTTAAAAATTTACTTATATCATTTAAAAAAAAATTTTAATCTCAGTTTTTCTATTTTTCCCCCTCTCAAAACAAAACATTTAAAAGGAAATAATTACATATTTATGATTATAATATTAGATAAAAAGCTCAAACTCAAAATTGAGATAAAATGTTAGTGGATAAAAAATAGTCAGCAGATTTAAAAGTATTCCAGTGCCTAAGGCTTAAATAAAAAAAGAGAAATTAATAAAATCTAAATTTTAAGTTTATTCAAAATATCGTCTTTGAATATAAATATGTAGTATTCATGCCTAGAAAAGAAAAGAAAAAAGTATAAGTATATATATAAACTTCAATAGTAGTCTCAGGGGGTTATTTTTATTTTCCACTATAAATACCGATCAAGTTTCCTGATAACCTCTTTTATTTAATAAAAGTTTCATTCATAATAAAATGTTTAAATACAATGCACCATTAATATTTTCATTTCTTTTCTTTTTTTTCTTTAATGCAGACTTTTTTTTCTCACATTGTCTTCAATTTATGCAAGCAAAAAGAACTGTACTAGCCTTTAGCGAATGTCTGCCTACATTTCAAAATAAATAAATAAAACAATATATATATATATATAATATTTTTAACAAACAATTATTATATTTAATAAAACATTCAAATATTTCAGATTTTTTTTTTACATAGTATTAAGTATTTTTTATTACATTAATAGATATATATATATCTGTTTTTTATTACATTCAAATTATTTGAAATTGTTTCTGTAGCAGGAAATTAATTTATTTCAAACCGTCGGTCGGTTCGGACCTGGTTTTTTGTAGTAAAGAAATAACATATAATAAGCTGGAGTGTCTCCACTCGACTAACTCGCAATTTGAATTGGATTAAATAACATATATTATATTTAAATTAAATTTAATTAATTAAATTAATAATTAAAATCAATAAAAAATATTTATTAAACCAGCGCGTTGATGACACCACGTCACGTGTTGGCGCGTGATTTGCAGTGTTTCAAAAATTATATATATAATTCCGGTACTTTCAACAATTCAATCAAACCGAATTGAATGTAATTATATAAGTTTTATACAATTATTAATCATGTGAAAAATTATCAAACATATATCTTTATTTTTACAGACACTTTGGAAGAAAAAAAATCAAAACGTTGTAGGAAATGACCCTCTTCCGGTTGAGCTACATTTCTCAAAAGTTGAGCGAAAACTACAAATTTTGAATAATTCCCGTATACCAAATTTCATTATTCTAGCTCAAACCGTTTTTGTGTAATCTTGTCTACATACACACATACACACATACATACACACACACAGACATTTTTCTCAACTTTAGTGAAAATGATTCAGGAACCTTCATAAAGTATAAAAACATCAAAATCTCGACATCGAACATTTTCGTGATCGCAATACTATCTCTGGCGAGATAGTAAAAATTGATAGAAAAGTCAAAAGATAATATAATAATAATAATAATAATAATAAAGTATTTTTTTAACTATTTTACGAAGCTAAAATATTATGTGAAATTTTTAATTGAATTTTTGTATTTAATTTTATAATTATTATAAAATTACAAAATTTCGCCGCCCTCTTCCGGTTGAGCTACATTTCTCAAAAGTTGATAAAAAACTACGAATTTTGAATAATGCTCGTATACCAAATTTCATGATTCTAGCTCAAACAGTTTTTGCGTAATCTTGTCTACAAACACACACACAGACATTTTTCTCAACCTTAGTGAAATAGATTCAGGAACCTTCAAAATGTATAAAAACATCAAAATCTCAACATCTAAAATTTTCGTGATCGCAATACTATATAATAATTAGCTGGAGTGTCTCCACTCGACTATCTCGCAATTTGAATTGGATTAAATAACATAATATATTATATTTAAATTAAATTTAATTAATTATAAATTATAAATAATAAATAATAAATATTAAACCAGCGCATGTTTGGCTTTTTGTTGATGGCACCACGTCACGTGTTGGCGCGTGAGATTTGCAGTGTTAAAAAATTAATTCTGGTAATTTCAGCGAATCAATCAAGCTGAAATTCTATATATAGCAGTTTTATACAATTATTAATCATGTGAAAAATTATCAAACATAAATCTTTATTTTTACGGTCACTTTAGAGGAAAAAAAATCAAAACGTTGTAGGTAATGACCCTCTTCCGGTTGAGCTACATTTCTCAAAAGTTGATAGAAAACTATGAATTTTGAATAATATCCATGTACCAAATTTCATCATTCTAGCTCAAACCGTTTTTGCGTAATCTTGCCTACATACACACACAGACACACACACACACACACACACACACACAGACATTTTTCTCAACCTTAGTGAAAATGATTCAGGAACCTTCAAAAAGTATAAAAACATCAAAATCTCAACATCGAAAATTTTCGTGATCGCAATACTATCTCTGGCGAGATAGTAAAAAATGATAGATACAATTTTTTAGTATCGAATAGAGTTTTATAGAGGCACCAAGTTATAAACCATTTTTATTTTTCAATCTGAGAGGAAGAGTTGAATTTGTCATTCCAAAAGTTCAAGCCTGTCACGGCTCTATTGAAAATCTTGCGACCTATTATCAATTAAAATACATACATTTTAGTCTTTATATTAATTTAAAAAACTAAAATTATATTTAAAAAAATTAAAGTATAATTGAATTTAAAAACATACCTTAGTTTAAATTAGTTGATTTCATTAGTGTGCTTATAATTTCAATATAAAATAAAAAAATCTGGAGTGTCTCCACTCGACTATCTCGCAAATTTGAATTGGATTTAATAACATATATTAATTTAAATTAAATTAAATTAATTAAATTATAAATTAAAATTAATAGATAATATTTATTGAACCAGCGCATGTTTGGCTCTTTGTTGATGACACCACGTCACGTGTTGGCGCGTGAGATTTGCAGTGTTAAAAAATTAATTCTGGTAATTTCAGCGATTCAATCAAGCTGAAATTCTATATATAGCAGTTTTATATAATTATTAATTATGTGAAAAATTATCAAACATATATCTTTATTTTTACAGACACTTTGGAAGAAAAAAAATCAAAACGTTGTAGGTAATGACCCTCTTCCGGTTGAGCTACATTTCTCAAAAGTTGATAGAAAACTATGAATTTTGAATAATACCCATGTACCAAATTTCATCATTCATCACACACACATACACACACACACACGTAGACATTTTTCTCAACTTTAGTGAAAATGATTCAGGAACCTTCAAAACGTATAAAAACATCAAAATCTCAATATCGAAAATTTTCGTGATCGCAATAATATCTCTGGCGAGATTGTAAAAATTGTTAATTTTCCATATTTTATAAGATAAGTTAATTAATAAATAAATAAAATTATTTATTTTTATTGTATAAAAGCAAAAAAAAAAAAAAATAAAAAGACTAGTTAATAAACTCTAATAAACAAGAATATAAAAAAAATAGTAATTTGTTCTTTTTCCTATTAGTACAGTCATTTAAAATTCTTCTATTTTTATTTTATTTTATTTATTTATTTTTTTTTTATTTTTAATACTTTATTTAATACCTAATTCCAATATGTCCACCGCCATTTTACTTTCTTTAATTTAATGACATTTGTTCTATGTAGTATAGTCTTAGTTTACAATAAAAAATAACCACGAGCGATTCTTTTGATGAAAGAAAACTTCAAACACGGTACTGTTTAATTAGTTCAGATAATCACAGGGTTTTGAAACTAATCGTTTTAATTGTTTTAATTGATGAGTAAATTGACGTCAGATGCAGCTACCGAATGGAACAACACCCGGTAGGAATTACGAGAGGTAAGAAGGGGGTGGGGGGGAGATATAAAAAAAATATGAGAAGGAAAGAAATAAAAAAAAAACAAGATAAACTGCTGACCTGATAGGCAAGGGGCAGTCGGATTGAAGAAGCTTTCTCAAGTGAACAAACATCGCAACGGAAAATGACATCAATAACAGAAGAAAACGAAGAGGACAGCGACGACAATGTCTGCGCTTCACTTTCATTTCACTGTCAATGTGGGTGGCCCTCGAAATTCAATTTATTATTATTCTTACTACATCCTAAGCATTTTTTTTTTTTGATGTTGTAGATAAGTAAGATTTCAAGAAAAAATAACAACCAAATCACATATAGATGTCAAAAGGACTATTTTAAATAAATTGTCAATAATAAATAAATAAATTTTTAATTAAATCATTTATTATATTTAATTTTGGTTTATAAAAATTTATTATCTCTGCTCTTTACTAAGATGACAACAAGAAAATGAAAAAAAAATTGTAGTTTAAATTTTAAAGAACCATAATAATTTATAATTTTTTAATATTGATTAAGAATTTAAGATAAAAATAAAATGGATAAGTTCTATACAAGGATGATTGAACATAAGTATATAATTGTTGCTCTATTAAGCTAATGTAGAAAATAATTAATCTAAATTATGAAAATGAACTATTATTGAAATTTTTATAGTGTAATGGTTAGTTAGCTTGGCTGACTGCCGAACCCTGGAAGGAATTTCTCTTTCTGGGATCTATTTAACATATATGATAAAGATAGTATATATTTATATGCAATATTGCATATAAATTACATATATGAAGTGAAAAAGCATATATGATCAAACATAATTAATCATCTAATTAAGAAAATCAAAAGTGACGAGCTATTTGAAAAACGTTCATTTCATAAAGTGATTATTATTGTTTTTTTTTTATTATGTACAATTAATTTATAATTATAAAAAATTATAATTTATTTTTTAATATTTATATATTTAATTTAATCTGATAAATATTCTAATAACTTTGTAAACTGGCTGAAATGGGGTTTGATTCTGATGACAAATAAAATATTTTTTATTATCTTTTAAAAAGTATTTTTATTGAATTTAAATGTAAAAATATTTTGCTATTCTATTCATTAGTAATTGTTTAAAGCAGTGTTTCTCAACCTTTTAGTATTCACGGCCCAATTTTCAATCATAATTTTCATCGCGCGCACCCCCCATATAGGAAATCTTTCATGAAATCATCTGACCTTAAAGTTTGTCCATAAAATCATCTTACCATTTTTACCGACCGACGATAGTAAGGGAGGTATTGTTTTCACACCAAATTTCACATGTGGAGATTTTTACATATCTCAACCAATCATGCATTTTCTTAACAGAAAAAAGTATTTTTAACATGATGTCTGTCCGTCCGTCCGTCCATCCGTCCGTATAGATGTGTACAGCCTGAACGGCTCAACCGATTTTGATGAAATTTGGGATATTTACTTAATGCATCAGTATGATGAATTGATCAACTTTTGGTGCAAATACGGAAACCGGAAGTGGTAGTATTAGCGATCGACGATAGGAAGGGAAGGGTTATTTTCACACCAAATTTCACATGAGGAGATTTTTTACATATCTCCACCAATCATGCACTTTGTATTGGTTTTATCCTCGGGAAAAATCATCTTTATTAGTTTTTTCTTAATTTAAAATTATATGACGTCATCCAGCCATTCATGACGTCACAGCCTGGTTCTACATGTATATTATAAATAAAATAAAATTAAAAATATTTATGTTCTATCCATATCTGTTTTTTATTACATTAATAGATATATTAAAATTATTTGAAATTGTTTCAGTGGCTGGAAATTAATTTACTTCAAACCGTCGGTCGGTTCGGACCTGGCCACAGCTCAACTTATTTTTACCGAACGACGATAATAAGGGAGGTATTGTTTTCACACCAAATTTCACATGTGGAGATTTTTACATATTTCCACGAATCATGCATTTTCTTAACAGAAAAAAGTATTTTTAGCATGATGTCTGTCCGTCCGTCCGTCCGTCTGTCCGTCCGTCCGTCCGTCTGTCCGTCCGTCCATCCGTATAGATGTGTACAGCCTGAACGGCTCAACCGATTTTGATGAAATTTGGTATATTTACTTAATGCATCAGTGGGATAAATTGATCAACTTTTGGTGCAAATCCGGAAACCGGAAGTGGTAGTATTAGCGATCGACGATAGGAAGGGAAGGGTTATTTTCACACCAAATTTCACATGAGGAGATTTTTTTATATATCACCACGAATCATGCACTTTGTTTTGGTTTTATCCTCGGGAAAATCATATTTATTAGTTTTTTCTTGATTTAAAATCATATGACGTCATCCAGCCATTCATGACGTCACAGCCTGATCTTGCATATATATTATATAATAAATAAAATAAAATTAAAAATGTTTATATTTATTATTTATGTTATATACATATCTGTTTTTTATTACATTAATAGATATATTAAAATTATTTGAAATTGTTTCTGTAGCTGCTAATTAATTTACTTCAAACCTTCGGTCGGTTCGGACCTGGCCACAGGTCAACTTATTTTAGAACTATATTGAAAAAATTTGAGAAATAATCGAAAATGTTCAAAACTTTGTCCACAAAATCATCTTACTTTTTTTTAGAACTATATTGAAAAAAGTCGGGAATTTCTCTTGGAAATACTCGCGCCCCACAGGTTGAGAATCGCTGGTTTAAAAGATTAATATTTATGTAGAGAGATTTTGTTTTTCTTTTGTAGAAAAAATTCTATTCATTTCTTATTATATAAAGATATATATAATAGATACGTAAATATTTGGTGTATATATATATGGAAAAATTTATTATTTTTATTATATATTTTTAAAAACACAGGTGTGAGACTTGAAGAAAATTTTAATTACTTAACAAAGATCACCTTAATATGTGTCTTTAATAGACTGGTTTTGTAAAAATTTTTAACAAATCTATTTAGATATTTATTTATATTAGAAAAGGTATGTATATAGCATATATATATATATATATATATATATATATATACATAAAATAAAGTAGAAATGCTTAAGATTTAAAAAAAAAAAATAAAATAATAAAAAGATTTTAAAATTGTCTTTATTATTTAGTTGATACTTTATCCTATAATTTATTAATAATTTAAAGCCTTGTAAAATAAAAATATTTATTTTGTAGATATGAAATTATGAAATGATATGATCGAATGAGTGGGCTGTAAGTCTCCAATAAGGAAATGGTTGCAAGTTTTACAATTCGAATTAAACGTTTTTGTTGAATGGAAAGTAAGTCAGTGACTCTTCTATACACCGAGTCACATCAACATCAACTCTAAAAATCTTTCTTTTTTTTTTTCCTTCTTCTTCTTCTTCTTCTTTTTAACTTCTTTATATTTTATTCTGCCAAGACAGCACACGTTCAGGGTTCAATGTCATGTCAAATAAATCAACGCGGAGCCGATGTTCAGTTGGCGAAAGTCGACTCCGGATAGATACCTACAAAAACGTCGGTAACTTGCATTGGAAATAGGCAACGGGGTTTCTTAGGACCTCGGCATCCACATCAGACCGCGATGTTCACTCACATAAATTTATAAATCGTGATCGGCTTCGAGAAAGCCGCGACAACGATCTGTTTGCTTTGGATGCTTTTTACTTGGCTTCGATCGCCAACCGATGATAAACGCCATTGATAATCAGTCTGGTGAAAGAGAGACTATTGGATAGAAAATTACAACTTTAAATGGATTATTTAAAGAAAATGCCAGATTTTTTTTTTTTACTTCTTTGGTAAATGAATGATAAATAAAAAATCTAAGAAAAATAAATAAAACAGTGCACGCGTGTATCTAACAACTTTCTCATTAGTATAACAAAAAAAAAGGTTGATTCAAATATAAATTAATTAATTATTAATTAATGTTTTAAAAAACATTAAAATATTATTTGTTTAAAATTATTATTTTTTTTATATAAATATCTCTCTGACTTTTGTACGTCAAAGCCTATCAATTAGGTGTCCTATGATCAGTAGAACGGGTCCTATCAACCTTTACCTTGATTTTATTGATCGGAGGCGCTACTTTTTATCAAGAAGCTTCTCCAATTTTGATCCCGGAGGCTGGGTTGACTCCGTCCCATAAATTCCCTTGCCAGGCCCGGGACTTGAACTCGATACCATGAGAATGTGAGCCAGCTACGCTACCTCCCACCCTGTTGCGCCTTATTATAAATATCTAATATGTATAAATATTGTTGATTTAATAATTTTTTAAATATTTATATGAATTACAGTGTTAATAGCAATTATCCTACCTTACCAAGTTAATAAAAAAAATATAACTAATGAAAATCTATATGCACATGCGATGAGGGTAAGTGATTGTTGAAAATATATTTTTTTTTTTGTATCCTTTAAAATCTATCTATGTATAGTCAGGTTAATGCGTCCTTATTACAAGCACACATCTAATTTAGCATAAAACTTCTCTTACGTGACCCGCTCATAACAAACTTGACTTGATTTTATAAAACTGATTATGTTTTAGGATGCATAGAGATAATGTGATTCATCATTAAGCTATTTCAATATTTATTTATCTTTTTTTCGGTACACATAATTATAAAAAGCATCATATTACATTTTCTAAATATTATTATTATTATTATTATTATTCTACATATTATATTTAAAAATTATTTCTACCATCCAAAGTATAATTACTAAATATACTACGTATATATACACAAGTAAAAAACTTTACAATAAATTTAATGAATTTAATTTAATTAAAATGAAAAAAATAAAATATTATTTCATAAATAAAATATATTTATATCTAATAAATATTTTAAATAAGGTTAGTGATCGTTTTTTTATTATTTCTATTATAAGAAAATATTTATTATTATTATTATTCGATCTATAAATATAATTAATCTTCTGATTATTATTCACGCTTAGTAATAATTAAATTGTCGTGTTTTATTTACTTATTATATTTTGAAATGCACCCAATAAAAAGCCTTATATATATATATATATATATATATATATATTAATGGTTTAATTTGTTAATTAAGTTTAATGTAAAACTATTTTAATTAAAGCCGCTAAAGGGTTAGTATCTGTAGAGATTTTATGACAAATGTTGAATGAATTATCCAACGAAACTAATTGACTTTTTTTTCCTATACTTTTTCTTTTTTATCCCATAATTCAACCGTTTTTTGATTTTATACCAATGATTATTATTGGATAATAATTTAAAATCTTAGGTAGTGAGATTCTATTTATAAAACTGACTAATTTTAAAAATAACGATTGATGATGATGTTGTGATTTTTTTTTTTATAACAAATTTGAGTTGCTTTGTATTTTTGGAAGAAGAAGCAAAGTGGTGATGCAGGTTCGGAACAACTCCCCCACCAAACTCTGTCCAACACGCGTGACATGCTCATAATTTAAATAATAAAAGATAAACGAAAAAAAAAAGTTTTATGATAGATCGACCCATCAAGTAATCCAATTAACAAGAAACATCAAAACATAGAACTATGCCAACCAATTTGTGATTCCAAATTATTTTGCAACCATGGATGAACAACGCATAGAATAAAATTATAAAAATCTAATTTTCAATCTCGGAAACAATGAAATTTACACTTTATTATATAAATCGAATGAGTACTATTATTATATAATAATAATTAAATAAAATTGATTGATTTTTTAATTATTCTCATTTTTAAACATTCTTTTAGAGATTAAATTTGAATAATTATTTATTATATGATAAAACTCGGTAACAAATTTTATTATCGTATTAGTATATAAATATTTTTTGTTGAATTATATAAATAAAAAATACTAATTAAAAATAATTATTTCACTGTACTAGGATTAATTTTAAAATATCATAGTATTTTTCGTATTCTTATATATAATACATAAAATATATAGTGATTTTTTTTACATTTGGTGAATGATCATCGTTGAAATCAGCCTCAAAGCATGTATTACTAAGTATACTACAGCATTATCAGTAAATATTTATAATTTAACAACAGTGTTTCTAGAAAAGAACGGCCAAACAATTTATTTTGTGTAATTATTAGTTGGGTAGGCAACCTGCGGCTCGCGAGCCGCATATGGCTCTTTTGATGTCAAGATTTGGCTCTCCAGTTCTATGCACTAATATTAATAATGTAGGAAATTTTAATAAAAATGTATGTTTTTGTTGATATTAAATGGAGGTTTGTTCTGAAAAGAACAATTGTGTTGAAAAGGTGGCGCTCACATCCGAGCAGCATTGCGTCCAATTTGCAAAGAACGGAACAAGTCCCTTGCGGAGGTTTTTATAACCTTGCTCAGAACAAGTGAATCCAGTTGAGCCAATCACAGACGAGAACGCATTTATGTTAAATATTTAATTATAAGAACTTATATTTAGATTAAGATTAATATATTAAGTTAGCTAATATTATATAATATATGTTAATAAATAAACCCTATTGTAATAACATTTATGTATTAATTAGTATAATAGAAAATGTAAAAGCTATGCTTGGCTGTAAAACCAGCTAATGAGCGACAAGATTGAATATCCCTAGACACTATTTAAAAACGGACATGTATCGATATTCAGTCAGTTGACCAAATTATTACCAAGCCTTGATTATGTTATGATGACTTATACTATTGGTTTACTCGAGTTTATGTTAAGCAAGCATTTTATGTTTTATGAATTTGCTACATTTGTGTAATATTTTATTAAAAGGATTTATGCACCCAATTTATTGAATTATCATTTATAAAGATCTACCTTTAAAGAAGATAAATGAAGAGATAAATGATTTTCCTACAATAATTATATTATTTTATTTTTAAAACTCAAAATACTATATTGCAATGAAAATATATATATATAATGCAAATAAGGTAAAAACACTCAACAGAGAATAGTTAATATCTTTTAAATTAAAAATCAAATCTATATATATATCTAATCTTAATTAAATATCAAAATAATGAAACAAAAATGTTAGTGGCTCTTTAAAAATTTGGAAATTTTGTAAAGCGTAAATTTTGGCTCTGTCGTCTCGAAAGGTTGCCGACCCTTGTAATTGGGTATTGTCTGTATGAAGAGCAATAGACTGTCTAATTAATAGTAGACAAAGAGGCATAATGTATTATATAATCATAATAATATGATATTAATAAGTATCTTGTGAATTCTTAATATTGAGAAGATTTAAAACAAAAAAAAAAAAAAGAAATCCTAAAAAAAGTAGTTTAAATAATATGGGCCATCATATATAACGATTTTAACAAAAGTTTTGAAAGCGATTCCTATAAAATAATTTTCTGACAGTTTTCAGAACCTTGCTAAAGGTTTATTATATTTTTAGCATATTTATTATTACACACACTCCTTATATCATTACTTAGAATTAGCTTTGAAAAGATTCATAGAATTTTATTTAAACAAGAAAGAAAAAACAAAATTTGTTAGAGAACATTCTTTACGAACCTGATTTTGGATTATAATATTTATGTAATTTGATCCTGATGAATTTTGGAAGAGATGACTGAATTTGTATATTACTATATAAGAAAAAAAACTTAAAAAAAAAAAATTAAGAGTTCATTCATATCGGTCTGTGAATAATACCGCAAAAAAGATATCAATATTAAATTAGATGGAGGGTGGGTAGGAATTCTAATAGAATTTTCCACAATCTCGTATCAAATGGCTTTTCTTGTGGTTGAACCGAATTTAAGCCACCACAACAACAAAAACTAGTCAAGATGAATGGATCTTCAAAATTCAGGCAGGAAGCGGAAGCCAAGAGCAGCATCGTAAGATATTCGAGCTCTTTAACAGAAGGAAACGAGGGATAGAAAGGGTCAGTTAGCTTTACGGGAGGAATATATATATATATATATATATATATATATATAGTGACACTGGATAGAAAAATCGGAGCAGGATATCTGCATGAAAAGTTACCCAGGCCCTATTATTTAAACTACTTTTTTTAGGACTTTTTTTTTGTTTTAAATCTTCTCAATATTAGGAATTATTTTTCAATTTCACAAGATACTTATTAATATTATATTATTATGTTTATAAAAAATAAAGATATTTGGAAATGCAATTTTATGTTTTTGTATATAAAAATCATTTACTGGAGAAAATTAAAAAAAAATTCAATCATTTGAATTGATCTTTGTTATAATAAAGCTTAAAATATTTATTAATAATATCTTCTTTTTACCGATCGACTATAGAAAGGGCGGTATTGTTTTCACACCAAATTTCACATGTAGAGATTTTTACATATCTCCACGAATAATGTATTGGTTTTATCCTCGGGCAAAATCATCTTCATTAGTTTTTTCTTAATTTAAAATTATATGTCGTCACCCAGCCCTTCATGACGTCACAGTCAGCGCCTTCTTATATATTATAAATAAAATAAAATTAAAAATATTTATGTTATATCCATATTTGTTTTTTATTGCATTAATAGATACATTTAAATTATTTGAAATAGTTTCTGTAGCTGGAAATTAATATATTCCAAACCGTCGGTTGGTTCTGTGCCTGGTCACAGGTCAAATTATTTTATATAATTTAATTTAATGTTTAGATTCGTTTATTACGGTTGGTTAGAAAAAATATAAAATCATTGTTTAGTATTAGGGATGAAAATTTATAAGTTTTCTTTCTAAAGAACAACCCCCATAAAAGAAATTATAAAATTAATTAAATCATTATACAAAAGATTTCTTTAATAAAAGAGTCTATTGTTTATGATGTACGTTTGTCCTCTCTATAATACCCTTTAATTTATAAAAAACAATTTTTTTAATTAATTTTTAAATCATATTTCATTTCAAGTATATTATTTTCTTAATTTCAAATAAAAAAGGAAACTATTTTCTACCTCTTTTGTTTTTTGTTTCTTCATCCCGGTTGTGTAGAATTAATCTGAACGTCGGACCTCCCTCCGATGACAATTTATTTTGAAATAAATGGTGTGGAGTGGGGCTGATCGGGGGAAAAAAACTGTAATCTTGTGTATTTGGGATCGGCAAATAATAGGCCCCTGAGGTAGGCCGACCAACACCAACCCAGTCCCGGGTAGCTTTTAATAGTGCACCTGATGATTATGCTTCTGTAAATAGCAGTCTCTCGGTTCAGACGTGCTATACGTCTCCAGAAGGAAATTGGATGGACAGCCGATGATATAGAGATGGCCGCTTCGAGGAAAATACTAATTATAAAAATGTAATGTTAGTTGATTTGCAAAAAAAAAAAAATTTAAAAAAAAACGATAATTAAATAGAATTTTTTTTTGAGTAATGTATTTCGGAGAAGGAACAAGATTGGAATCTCTATTTGGACTCTATGTCAATGTCCAATGTCGGTTGAATGTATGTATGTAGGCGGAAGAGAAAGAATAAAACAACCATAGAAAAAGAATTCTTCTGAAAAAATTTTTTACATTTATACATCATTCAATGTACCGACTCAATATATTCTATTTACAATAATAAATAAAAAAAAAAATAAAATAACAATAGGAAAATTATATTTATTATATATGAAATCATATATTTGATAAAACGAAGAATTTATTTATAATTAAAAGTAGACAAATCTTAAAATTTTAAATTTTTTTTCTATTGCTAATATTTAAAAAAATTATTTTTTTAGAGATTAGTCAAACTATAAAATGTCTATCTTATCTTTTTACACTTACAGCTTATATCTCAATATATACTTTTAATGATTTATTATGTTATGTTTTTACCGATCAACGATAGGAAGGGAAGATATTGTTTTCACACCAAATTTTATATGAGGAGATTTCTACAAATCTCAAAGAATCATACATTTTGTTAACAGAAAGAAGTATTTTTAGCATGATGTCTGTCCATCTGTGTGTCGGTATAGAAGTACACAGCTTGAACAGATCAACGGATTTTGAAAAAATTTTGTATATTTACTTAATGCATCAGTAGCATGAATTCATCAACTTTTGGTATATATCCGGAAACGGGAAGTGGTAGTATTACCGACCGACGATAGGAAAGGAAGGAATTGTTTTCACACCAAATTTCACAGGTGGAGATTTTTACATATCCCAACGAATCATGCAATTTTTAACAGAAAAAAAGCATTTTTAGTATGATATCTGTCTGTCCGTCCGTTGTGTGTCCGTATGAACGGCTGAATAGATTTTGATAAAACATTAATTTTTTCAACTTTTGATGTATATCCGGAAACCGGAAGTGGTAGTTTACAAAGTATAAATTTTATATTCATTGTCGGAAAATATTTCACTTAAAATATAGTAGAAATTAATAATTGAGTAATTAAAATAAAAACTAAGATAATATAATTAAATCATTTTAATTCGAGTTTTAAAAATATTTTTTTGATACTTTATATATATGTAATGTTTATAACGGAATTTTGTAAATTAAATATTGATATTTGTTATTGTAAATTTATTCAAAAAATACAAACATATACACAACGTTTCGATTGCTGCTTCTGCAATCGTTATCAAGCGACTGCACTGTTCGAGCGTCCAGTGACAAGTGACCAATGATCATTTTGTATTTTTTGAATAAATTTACAATAACAAATATCAATATGTGGTTTAATTTACAAAATTCCGTTATAAATAAAAACAACCACCAAAGCTTTAATAATTTAATATGTAATGTTGTTTGGAAATTAATTTATTTCAAATCGTCAGACGGTTCTGGGCCTGGCCATAGCTCATATTTTAAAATAAAGCCCAAAGTTCTTATTGTATATTGAGGGAAAAAGCAGGGGGTGTTTTTTCGTCATTCTGTACATACCTATAATACTGATATTCCATTATTTTCAATAAATAATTATTAAAGTTTTAAAAAACTGCATTCCTAGGATACTTTAAAAATTTAAAATAGTCCATTTTTATTATTTAATAATTGAAAATTAATAATTTTAATAATTTAATATTTATTCATCATATAAATGTTTTAGGTTATTTAATTTTATTCCAATGTAAATATCATTTTTAATCACGAGTTTCAATAGATCGTTAGTAAAGAGTATTTTACTAATGCAAATTATATTTATATTTATATTACATGTGTGCAATGTTAAAGAAAAGGCCTCACCCAAAATATTTATAAAAAAAAAAAAACATCAGTAAAAATTTCAAATCCACCTACCCAAAAGTTAAATATGAATTTAATTCAACCTAATTTCAATAAATAGCAACGATTTCATTTTTCTCCCTCTCAATTATATCGCAAATGAAGATTAATATAAAATTTGCCTGGAGGCACGCCTCCTCGATTCAATATTCAAGAAATGAAAGTCGTAGAATGAATTAATCTTCGTCAATGAGTGGTGGCAGACTTTTTAGGAGTACCAATGATCCATATTTTGTAATCCAATGACGGTTTATTTGCGATCCATCAGTTCCAAGTTTTGTGGCTGATGGTGCAACCTAAAGTTAAACCATCAACGAGGGCAGTGCGTCTCTAATCAAATAGTTACATCATTTTTTTTAAACAAAATTAATTTAAAAAAAAAACATAGAAAATTAATGATCTGCTAATAAATAAACATTAATAAATATTTTTATTTTTATTTTAATTTATTTATTCATTTTTTCTTTAATGAAATCTAAATTCATTTGAAAATATCTTTTTTTTTATTAAAAAAAATATATATATATTTACAATTTAATTAATAGATTTTGATAGATCGTGAATTTTGTATTTTTAAATTTGTAATTTTTTTATTTTTTATAAATTAATAATTACGATGAATAATGTTGTATTAATCATACAAATAACATATCATATATGGTTAAAAAAAAAACTTTTCTTGTTTATATTAATAATATAATGTAATATATCAAATTTGAAGTGAGACTACATATGTTATAATTCTTATTATTATTATATTTATTATGAAACTTTAACCAACCCGTTGAAAGTTTTAATTTAGATTAATTTAAACACATGAAGCATGTCACATTAATAATTTCTAATTTAACATAAAATTGGTTTAAAATTTAAAAGTGTATTTATATAATACATAAATCAATATCATATAAATTTATATTAAATATATATTATATAAAATATATTTGATTAAATTAAGTAAAAATAAATTTATGCATTCCGATCAAAAAAGACGGTGACCTCTAACATATTTATTAAATATAAAATTTAAATTCAAATACAATTTTTTTTTAATTCATTGAATTGTTATTGGACTCACTTATACCTATATACTTACATTAATATATAAACCAGTGGTGTCAAACTCATAGGTACACTTGGGCCAAACAAATAAGGTTTAACTTTGGGCGGGCCGCAGACAAATTGATAGTCGAAAGTCTGATCGCTAAAACCATTTTACCTTTTTACTTTCCCGCAAACTTCGAATAAGGGAAGTATTGGAATATTGTCAAAAATTTCAACTTCGAGATTTCGAAAGATCTTGACGTTTTAGACCTCCCTGAGTCGGAAAATACCATTTTTCGAATTATGTCTGTGTGTGTGTATGTATGGATGTATGTAATGTTTGACTGTGAGCAAATTTACTCAGAAACTAATCAAGCTAGGACTTCGAAATTCGGTACACAGATATTATTCACAGTTTGTAGATTTCTATCAAAATTTCGTCAAAATCGGATAACCGGAAGTGGTACTTTACCTTCACTGGTTGCGTTTACCTTTCAAATAAAGTACCAGTTTGCTTCTAGATATTTGCTTCAAATTTTGTATATAGATTTAAAAATATGAAACAAATTCAGATACAAAATTTAATCATGATCTGACTACCGGAAGTGACATTTTACCTATACAAGTAGCGTTAGGTGTAAATCTTATAAATAAAAATGACTTTTGTAATTGCATCACTCAATAACGCCTGGACCAATTTTGACAATTCTTTTTTTAAAATGTTCGTTGAAGTCCAAGGATGGTTTTTCCGGCGAGAAAAAATCGAATAATTGTCGGGAAAACCCTAAAAACAGCCCTTTTCTTTACATTTTCTTATTGATGACGTCACAGCTAGGGAGGACGAACATTTGGAATAAAAGTTGTCGCTTATCTGACCTCCCTACCTCCCCGAGAAATTCTCACTAAAAATGTTTATAATATTTTTATTTATTAAATCAAACTAAATATTATTTTTTATTTCAATATTTTTTTAATGTTAATACAATAATTTTTATTTTATAATCTATAAAATAATTTAATTATTTTAAAAAACGGCGGTCTTCATTTTTTTTACTCTCTACTGACTGTGACTGTAAGGATGATCTGTGCTGTGAATCCCTTCCTTCTCAGTGTCGAATAGAAATAGATGATATTACTTGGATAAATTTTTAAGATAATTAATTAATTTTATCAAATAAATATCTAATTATTTTCAGGTAATTTTATATATATTTTAATATTATTATTATAGTTTTAATTTTTTTAAGTAATTTCTTTTTATTTTAATTTTTATATTTAAGCTAAATATCATTTAATATTTTTTAAATTTATTAATTTAATTAAATACATTTGTTTATATAAAATTGTTTTTCATAATATCAAATAGTTTGAATTTCTATTTAAAACGTTTTATTTATTTAATTTAATTTTATTTATTTTTTGATCATTTTATTTGTATTTTTATATTAATAATTGTTTTTTTTAGATAATTTAAAACATTTCGATTCCCTTTTTTACCGACCGACGATAGTAAGGGAGGTATTGTTTTCACACCAAATTTCACATGAGGAGATTTTTTTACATATCACCACGAATGTATTGGTTTTATCCTCGGGAAAAATCATCTTCATTATGTTTTTCATAATTTAAAATTATATGACGTCACCCAGCCCTTCATGACGTCACAGCCTCCTTATTATAATCACGGGCAACGCCGGCTACTTCAGCTATATATTATAAATAAAATAAAATTAAAAATATTTATGTTATATTTATATCTGTTTTTTATTACATTAATAGATATATTAAAATTATTTGAAATTGTTTCTGTAGCTGGAAATTAATTTATTTCAAACCGTCGGTCGGTTCAGACCTGGCTACAGGTCAACTTATTACTTGATTAATTTTGAATTTTGATTTTATTTATTTATTTACTTAAAAATTTAATTTTATTAAATAAATATCTAATTATTTTCAGGTAAGTTTATATATTTTTTATTTTTTAATCTCATTATGCTAGCTAAAATTGTTTGTTTGTATTAATGGTTTCGAGGCAGGAAAAGTGATGGGGTTTGAAATTAATAGTGATAATGCAAAATAAATAGTATCAGAGCGAATAATATTTGCAAAGAATTTAAATCGAGGTTGCAATCGGGAAATTATTATCAAAGGGGATCAAAATTAAAATATATAAAACAATTATTTTTTCTGTTGTATTATATGGGTGGGAGGCATGGTCTATAACCCTGGGAGATGAGAGTAGATTCAGAGTATTTGAGAAAAGGATTCTTCCCAGCATTTATGGGCCAAAGAAAGATGAGGACACCGGGGAATAGCGGAGACTGCATAACAAGGAATTGCATGACCTCTATGCATCTCTAGATATAGGTCATAAAATAGGGAAGGCTGGGATCGGCAGGGCACATGGCTAGAATGGGAGAGGAAAAATATATTGGTGGGGAGTTCGATTGGAAAACGTCCGTTTGGAAGACCAATTGTGAACAGGGCGGACAATGTAGGAAGGAACGTGAGAGAGATGGGACAGGTTAGGAGTTAGATGGTTATAGCTCAGAATAGGGACACTCGGGGGGGGGGTACAGGGGGCGGAGCCCCCGTCTAGGTGTGCAGAGCGCCGAAGGCGCTCGGAGCAGCTAGTTATAAATATATATAATAGTGTTAAACCATTTTACTTTATAATTTAAATTAAATTTAGTTTGTTTATTTTTATTGTTGTTAAAACATAATAATAATAACCTAATTACCTATTTATAGTCTAGGGGAGGACACTCCTGATTTTTTTTTAGAGACAAATTGAAAATTTTTTAAAAAAGTCGAAAGTTGTCGCAAAAATAAACGAATAATCCTGATATAAACGAAAAAAATATATAGTTACCTATAATAAAATATTTTCTACTTACTCATTAAATGTTTCAAATATTTAATGTTTAATCTAATAAATAAATAAATATTCTACAATTGTACCATATATGTTTACTAACCTATTCACCTGTCTATGCTTCAAGTCCTTCCATTCTCCTGATTGTATATTTTTATTTATTTAAAAGTACATTTATGATAATATCTTTCTAGTATTTCTGTTCAATTTCTATTTAATTGATTATTTTTTTTTCCTTTTAATTACTTACTAATCTTTATTTATCGAGTATAAATTTTAATCGGAGACAAATAGAAAACTTCAGGTGGACACATTTGCTGGTGTAAAAATTTTAATGGTAATTTCTTTAATGAGGTGTTTTGATTATCAGTGTACAAGATACCGGTGATAAATCTTGCCAAGCAATGACCATGTATATACCCCACTGTTCCGGCCATTATCGATTACAATCAATCTGTTTTAACGGGAAGCCCTTTAAGAGCCCATGAAGGATCAATGAATAAAGGGTTGGTAATAAAAATGTTCACCTTGTTCGTCAAATGTCATTTAATCTGTCGTTGTACACATTTCATAAGACTAACTCTTTCGTGTTTATTATTTTTTATTTGACTTAAATAGAAGTAATCCTTCAGGCTATGTGCATAGCTACATGATGTTTACCCATTGACGTTATCATTTTATAAATATAATTCATTCCATATAGGATTTATTTATATTCAAGTATAATAGAATCATTAATTAAGATTTGATTAGAAAGTATTAAATAAAAATATTAATTTCATAGTATGTTAAAAAATAATCATTAAATAAAAAGCTATAATTTCAAAATATCAAATCAAAATATATGGAATGATTAATAAATAAATAATTTTATTACTTGAGAGAATGAGGCGGATGTGGGTGTATCCTTGTTGTGGTTAATATAGAAATACAGGTATATTTGTATAATATATGTTGAACTCTCTTCAATTACTTTTCACTTTTTTTAATCAACTTTATATGATCTCCAAGATTTTCATCGTTCATGGATTCATAATAAATAAGTTGACCTGTGGCCAGTTCCGAACCGACCGACGTTTTAATATATCTATTAATGTAATAAAAAACAGATATGGATATAACATAAATATTTTTAATTTTATTTTATTTATACTATATATATATGTAAGACCAGGCTCGTCATGAATAGCTGGATGACGTCATATAATTTTAAATTAAGAAAAAACTAATAAAGATGATTTTTCTCGAGTATAAAACCAATACAAAGTGCATGATTCGTGGAGATATATAAAAATCTCCACATGTGAAATTTGGTGTGAAAACAATACCTCCCTTACTATTACTAAAAATTGAATTGAATATATACTAAATATTCCATGAGTTTTTTTTATTATTAATGTACTAAATAATACAATCTATACACAACTTTATAGAATTTAAATACTTACTTTATTCAAATATAAAAAAAAAATTAATGAAAAATTGTTATAATTTTGATAAAAATAAAATTTAATTGAAGTCGGGTAATTTAAATTAAAAATTAAATCAAATTTACCATGAACATAAGTTATCTTATTTTTGTATTCATATAAATTTCATTTATTATTAATATTAAGATTATGTTATATTTTTAGTAAAGTATCTAAAATAAAAAGGATCAGTGCATCAAAATTAATAAGCTGGAGTGTCTCCATTCGCCTATCTTGCAATTTGAATTGGAATAAATAACATATATTATATTTAAATTAAAATTAAGAAATAATATTTATTAAACCAGCGCGTGTTTGGCTCTTTGTTGATGGCACCACGTCACGTACTGGCGCGTGATTTGCAGTGTTAAAAATTAATTCTGGTACTTTCAGAGATTCAATCAAGCTGAAATTCTATATATAGCAGTTTTATACAATTTTTAATCATGTGAAAAACTCTCAAACATATATCTTTATTTTTACGGTCCCTTTAGAGTAAAAAAGATCAAAACGTGGTATTTAATGACTCACTTCCGTTTGAGCTACAATTCTCAAAAGTTGAGAGAAAACTACAAATTTTGAATAATGGCCGTGTACAAAATTTGATGATTCTAGCTCAAACCGTTTTTGCGTAATCTTGTCTACATACACACACATACACACCCAGAGATTTTTCTCATCCTTAGTGAAAATGATTCAGGAACCTTCAAAACGTATAAAAACAGCAAAATCTCGACGCCGAAAATTTTCGTGGTCGCAATATTTACTATCTCTGGTGAGATAATAAATAGTACAATTGTTATAAATGTTAATAAAAAATTTTAATCAAGGAATATATTACCACATAAATAAAAATAAATAAATAAATAAATATGAATAAATAAAATTAGGATATGAATCTTTTAAAGTGAAGTAAATGAAGGATTTATTAGCTTTTAAGTTAGACAAACTAAAATATGATGAAACTTTTTTTTTTTTGTGAACTATGAATGGAATGTTTCATTCAAAATATCTATCTAGCTATCCCTTCTCCCCTCCCACACTCATAATACTGCGACCATCAGCTAACGGTGTCTCATTTGAATAATCGGTGTTCCTGAATTTTGTGATGATACCACATCTGGTTTTGGCTAGATTATTAAATTTTATTCATCTTTAAACAATTTAAATAATAAAATTTATTTAAAAATTAATTAAATTTTTTTTTAATAATAATTAAATTAAATTTTCTTAATTACACATATATATATATAAAATTAATAAAAAACAAAATTTGTCCAGTAAATAGACTTAAATTCAAAATCATATGATGTGAATATTCAAATTCAAGTTATAAAATTTCAATAATAATAATTGATTATTAATTGTTACTATTATAATTATTATTATAACTATTATATTTTATTCATATTGATTTGACCTTATTGAATTTCAAAATAAAAAAAAACTTCAAAAATAAATAAATAAATAAAACAAGATGCTCATGGATGTAGTGAAGCTGTTTGGGGTCCCATGAAGCAAGCAACCTTTCACTGTTTTTAATTCGAGCGTGTCTGCGTGCGTGTTTATTTCCCTGGATGTTCACTACACATCAAGAATAAGGAATCCATCCGAACAACCTTTAATCATGAATTTGAGCAACAAAAGAGTCGTTGACTTGTATGGCGTCGTTCCAAAATACATTCCTTACAAAAAAAAAAAAAAAAATTGACGATTTTTGTTCAGAAACCAAAAAATATTTATTTACTTCTTAGAATATTATATAAAGAAATAATTTAATTTTTTTACAAATTAAATTGGAAGACATCAACTAGATTACAAATTTTATTTTTTTTACTATAACGTCAGATAGTATAGTTTATTTAAATAATAATGAAATAAACTTTCTTTAAATTAATATATATTTAATTTAAGTGGAATTTTATTTTATTTTATATAGTAATAACATTTTTATCTAATCTTATTATGCTACCTAAAATTGTATATATGTATGTATATATATATATTTGTAAATGGGTTCTCTGAAACCGCTCGATCGATTTTTTTGAAATTCACATCATAGATAGTATTTATATAGAAAAATCGAGTTTTATTGATCACATCTCTTGGAAATATCATCTTCATTAGTTTTTTCTTAATTTAAATGTATATGACGTCACAGCCAGAGCCTCCTTTAATCTTTTATAAATAAAATAAAATTAAAAATATTCATATCGGTTTTTACTGGATTAATACATACATTTAAATTATTAAAAATTGTTTCAAAACGTTTAGAATAAGATTCGATATAGGATAATTAAATGACGTCATCATTTTCGTCATTCAGCTTCTCCGTAAATAATCCGTACAATTTTGAGTCTATATCGTCAAAATTTCCCGACAGAAAGACTTAATTTCTGCGGTTATTGAATATATATCGAAAAAAATAGAGGTATGTAAGAATATTGTGATGTAATTTCATCGAAATTAATTCAGCCAATTTTGACTCTATACGTCAAAATTTCCAGAGAGACAGTCATGAAAAATTCTAAAGTCACTCTTGGATTCTAGAGGACATTAAATTAACAGCAATGTGCAGAGAAAAATCTTTTTAACTATATATACATATAAATAAATCAAAATTACGAAAATATATTACATTTTATATCAACAGGTCTACTTTTCTGTCTTCCAGTGCAATAATACGTACGTTTAATGGGTGTATATTCTATGACTATTTCTTTTTAATTTATGTTCTTTTAAATTATTTGAATGGCGAGTCGGTGAATCAGGTATTAATATTAAGGACCCCAAGTTCCACTCATTTTAATCAGATTGATGCAATGATGTAATATTTTATAATTGTAATAAATAATTAAAGAATTGTATATCAATATTTTTTAAAGGGTCGAGCGAGAGCTCGGTGTCCCAGCTACTAAACTACTAAAGATTTTATTCACTAACACTAAAACAGACATCAAGTTATTATGATAAAAACATCAAACCAACACCAAATACTACCATAAGCATTTACTTATAACAATAATTTTCTTTATAGAATACTTCTACTCGTAATCCTATGAAGTAAAAAAACAACTTAAATTACTTGTTCTATTGTAAATTTTCAAATCTTAATAAAAAAAATTAATGCTTTATAATTAAAAATATTTAATCACAAAATATATATATAAAAAATAAGATTTATATGAAATTTAAAAAAAAAAAACTGACTTTTTTTTATAAATTATTATACCTTTCATGATAAATTTATTTAATGAAGAAAATATTTTTTTAATCTAATATAAAGAATAATAAAAATATAATAAAAAATCAGTGTTGTGTTGAGGCGAAAATAGATAAATTTCTTTATTTATATTTATGGAAAAAAAAAACAAGAACTAGGACAATAATTTATTAAAAGATAAAAAAAAAATAATTTTAAATTTGTTAGTTTCTCTTTCTTTAGAATGTATATTATATATATCTTCGTTATATTTTTTTTCTTTTATATTCTGGCCGTGTAATATTTTTTTTTTTTTTTAAATATTAATAAATGGGAGGGGGGAGGGGTCGGAGCCCCTGGACATTGGCTCACGGGCTTTACTTGTGCTGATGATGTTCAAGACAAATTATATCCCGGTGAAGGAACATTCCATGGATTCGCTCACGAATGGTTGGCAGCACGAATCACGCCGAATGGGATCCGTGCGTGAGCCGAGCCGGTGCCCGACTGGTTCGCCGATGCCACGATGATCCTTCCTCCCTGAATATCAGCTATTCGGATTAATTAATTGCTATCGAATATAGTTATTAAATGGATATATCGGATACGTTGGAGAAGAAATCCAACCGGCTTAGAGGAGGAACTTTCCACACCCTTCTTTCCTCTCTCCTCCCTCATCCCTCCACCCAACCCTTCTATAACACATTGACTTTCATACTACATCCTACGGTACACACTATTTTATATTCTTGAGTTGAATTATAAAAAAGCTGGAGTGTCTCCACTCGACTATCTCGCAAATTTGAATTGGATTAATTAACATATATTAATTTAAATTAAATTAAATTAAATAAATTATAAATTAAAATTAATAAATAATATTTATTAAAACAGCGCATGTTTGGCTCTTTGTTGATGGCACCACGTCATGTGTTGGCGCGTGAGATTTGCAGTACACATACACACACACAGACATTTTTCTCAAAATGATCAGGAACCTTCAAAACGTATAAAAACATCAAAATCTCAACATCGAAAATTTAATTCTGGTACTTTCAGCGATTCAATCAAGCTGAAATTCTATATATAGCAGTTTTATACAATTTTTAATCATGTGAAAAACTATCAAACATATATCTTTATTTTTACGGTCCCTTTAGAGGAAAAAAAATCAAAACGTGGTAGGCAATGACTCACTTCCGTTTGAGCTACAATTCTCAAAAGTTGAGAGAAAACTACAAATTTTGAATAATGCACATGTACCAAATTTCAGCATTCTAGCTCAAACCGTTTTTACGTAATCTTGGTTACATACATATACACACATACACATACACACACACAGACATTTTTCTCAAAATGATCAGGAACCTTCAATACGTATAAAAACATCAAAATCTCAACATCGAAAATTTTCGTGATCGCAATACTATCTCTGGCGAGATAGTAAAAATTATAAATATATATTAATTTAGTTAATAGAAAAATATAAAGATTATATGTAAATATATTTCATAAACATTTTATAGTAATTACAATACAAATTAAAAGAAAAACAATTATTATTTGTCTTTAATAATACATAATTTGTAATTTTTTCTAAAGGAAGAATCATGGTAGAAATTATACATAAATCGTAAAATCATAAAATACTCATAAATTGATAAAAAATAAAATGGATAAAAGTTTTAAATTTTTCAAATTTCTTATAAATATGAGTATAAGATTTAATTTTTTTGACTCCAGGTTGTTTCGAAACAATTTTATAAATTAATTATTTCTTCTTAAATAGTATACAAAAAAAAAAAAAATTAAATCTATTTCTAATTAAAATTGCTAAAAAAAAATTTTTCGATATAAAAAAAATATTACTAATTAAATTTGATTCATGAATTAATTAATATTTGAAGATACTAATATTAACATCAATTTATTATCATCCACTTTAAGTTTAAAAAAATGTATTTGAGTGATTGAATAAAAAGTATTTTATTAACGATTAAGAATTTGTACAAGATATATACACTGGTGGACAAAATTAAGAGATGTGTGAAAATGCTTTCCATCTGTATATATATTTAGGCTGAGTATAAACTAATAGTAAATAAGTTGACCTGTGGCCAGGTCCGAACCGACCGACGGTTTGAAATAAATTAATTTCCAGCTACAGAAACAATTTCAAATAATTTTAATATATCTATTAATGTAATAAAAAACAGATATGGATATAACATAAATATTTTTAAATTTATTTTATTTATAATATATATGTAAGACCAGGCTGAATGGCTGAATGGGTGGATGACGTCATATAATTTTAAATTAAGAAAAAAAATTATTTTTCTCGAGAATAAAACCAATACAAAGTGCATTATTCTTGGTGATATATAAAAAAATCTCCTCATGTGAAATTTGGTGTGAAAATAACCCTTCCCTTCCTATCGTCGATCGCTAATACTACCACTTCCGGTTTCCGGAATTGCACCAAAAGTTGATCAATTCATCCTACTGATGCATTAAATAAATATACCAAATTTCATCAAAATCCGTTCAGCCGTTCAGACTGTACACATCTATACGGACGGACAGACGGACAGACGGACGGACTGACAGACATCATGCTAAAAATACTTTTTTCTGTTAAGAAAATGCATGATTCGTGGAGATATGTAAAAATCTCTACATGTGAAATTTGGTGTGAAAACATTACCTCCCTTACTATCGTCGGTCGGTAAAAATGAATAAGATAAAAGAAACAATTCAGATCATTTTTAAAGTAAAAAAATTATTTTATACAAACTCAGCCCTATATATTTATAAATTTGAAAGTTGATCCACTAATTGTAATTCTAGTTTTTGATTAAGTCTTTTTTGATTGATATAAATGTTTGGCATGTGTTATCCTGGTCTCACAGTGGATAAATTTATTTAAATTTCAACTGTAATAAATTTTAATATAAATTGGTGTCTATATCAAATTTAAATTGCACTTTCACACAGTAGAATTAGAATAATTACACCTCAAATGAAATTGAGAAAATTTCTTAAATTTGTTATGCATTTCTTAAAAGTAAAATAAATGCTACTAGAGTATGAATAATTCAAAAAAAAAAAAAAAGAAAAATTTGTAAAAATGAAATAAACAAACCTTTTTTTGAGAAATGTCTATTATCAATGGATGAATTTGGGAATGTTATTCAAGAATTGATAGTATTTTGATTGCAGTCATTTAGAAAAATTCACTACATTTAAGGGAGCCATATCAAATTTTAATCGTCACCTAAATTGAAAGGTAAAAATTGACTATGTATTGGGATGTAGCAAAAGAAATGACTGCTGAGTTAAATTATCGCGATGTGTGTATGTATAAGGTTACTTTCTAAGGATGTTTATTGCTATTTAAATGTCAAAATCGCTTTAAAAGGAGATTTATGAATGGATTGTTCTGACGTAACAAGGATAACGGAAGATTTTCAAGATCATTTCAAATCCATTTGTGTTCAACTTTATTTAAATGAACTGACATGAAAATGAGGTATGTTTTCGGTCATTTTATTTAAAGTATATAACTATATGTACTTTTAAGTTTCCGAAAAAATTTTAATTATTACAAGAAGTTATTTCCATGTTATTTTGGAATTTTAGTCTTTTTGGGGGGGAATTTGGGTCTTAAGGAAGATATTGGGATTTTGGGTTTAATGGTTGGGTGATTTGTGTCTTACTGCAATGTGAAGGTCCAAAAGATTCTTAGTGCTAGCACTAACACTAAAGCACATCTGATTTGGACGACAGTTGACTTCGGACTGTCGCGAAAAATTCTCTCCCTAGAAAATCTCTTGAGAATACTGCCAAAATGTCGAGACTCATATCTCAAAGTAAAACCTGAAAATAACCCGGAAATAACTTCTCATAATATATATATATAAATTACATGACCTTTATGTATAGGCAAACATACCGTATATATATCTATATATATATAGATATAATATATATAATCATGATAAGTTATTTCCGGGTTATTTGCACGTTATACTTTGAGTTGCATTATTTAATTAAAAATTATTATTATTTTTTAAATCAAATTAATTTTATTATAAATCTATCATTAAAATCATTTGTGAATAGATGTTAAAAGTGTATTTTCTTAATTAACAATCTTACAATTAATGGAAACAAATCTAAGGTCTTTACTATTATTTTTACTTATACCATAATAGAATATTAATATAATTAGTTTGAATAAATATGAATATATAATTATGTTAATATTGACAAACAAATCTTAACTATAATAGGAATAATCTTCATAAAAGTTAAGTGGTTGTATAACTTTAAGGCGTTTATTTTCAATTCTATTAAAAATTATATTTAATAGAATTAAATATATTCATAAATAAAATAAAATAAAATATTTGATTATCATTGTTTTAATTAAAGAAAAATTTAATAATAAATAATATATTGTTTATACTTGTGAGCCAATGGATGAAATTGTACTCTATTTGTATTTCTAACGAAATTGTTTATTTTCAATTGTAGCATAATTACTTGAATCAATGCTATTATTAATATATTTAATATTTAATTAACCATATTATAAAAAAAACAATAAATTTTATAGTATATTGTCAATATTATTGCATCAAATGAACACTTTTCTAAAAATAAATTTAAATGAAATGAAATCTTTTTATATTTAATAATAATATTTATGATATATTTATGTAAGATCGATTTGTATTCCTGATGTTTTAAATGTTTAAAAAATAATTCTAATATTAATTATAAATTATTCTGATATTCACTCAATAAAATATATTTATATATTTCTTAATTGATTTATTTTTTCAACAATATTCAAAATTCAAACTACAATAATCATATAAATTGACTCATGTTTGAATATTTATTCAAAAGCTTAGATAAAACTCAAATATAATTCTGAAAATATAATAATTACCAAATATTAAAAATAAAACTAAAGATAACATCAAAGTTGTTTTTGTTAATATTTTTTTAACAAATTATTGAAATATGATCCTACTTCTAACTATATCCGTTTAATGACGTTATTGATCATCCTAATCGATGGACTCAATCCTGCAAATCAAGATTTTATTAATTCCGAGAGAAATGACCTTTCAAGAGAAATAAGTTATTCTATTCAAGTGTAAATTTGAAAACAAAAGAAAGATCATCTTGATGAGAATAAATAGCTCTTATCGATATCTGGGATCTGTTATGTTTAATGAATAAATGAAATTGAATAAAAATCATAATATCGAAGGAAAATTTATATAAAAAAAATTGAGAATAATTATACCAAGGATGCAAATAACATGCGTATCGGGAAGCTAAGAGGACATTGTAAATTGAGGTTAAAAAGTTAATTGATTTCTTCATTTTGTATCTTTACTATAATCATTATCATTCATGGCACACATGAAATGATCGAATCAGAAATAGAGACACCTGAGTCAAAGATTCATAGCCAAAAGTCTTAAATCAAAAGACCTTGGTTAAAAATATAAAAGAAAAATAAAGAAAAATAACTATTATTTTCATTTTTACTTTAATTGTGATATTACTACAAATAATATTAAAAAAAATAATTTTAGTGTCAATTAAAATTACTTTCGATGAAAAAACATAGAAATAAAAATACCAATATAATTGTTAACGAAATAAATAAATATTTAATTTTAGCTATAAAAAATATTTGATTTTTATTCAAATAATATTTAATCCCATTTAAAATAATATTTTTTATATATATAGAATATTTTTAATTTTTTTATATTTATAAAATAATATTTTTTATTTTAAATAATATTTAATTTAATTTTTATTAAACAAATATTTAATTTTTTTACAAAATAATTTAAATTTAACCAACGTCACAGATGTATGCAAATTTGCAAAAATTTTAATAGTTTTTATCTCGTAAATTGGGAGTGTCCCGCAAAAATTTCTTAAGAAAAGTTTATTAGAATAAAAAAGTTTTATCCAAATCCATGTTGAAGTAACTTTTTGTATAATTACCATTTTAGAGTAACAATTAACATTACTTTAGATGAAAAAAATTGAAATTGAAATTTTAAATAATTGAAATAAAAATTACCTATATATGAATATTGGATATTTTCTGTCTTTTTCTAAATAAAGATCCATTTTTAATTGATTAATCTATTATCAATTATAAAATATATTCTAAGAAATAAGTAATATAAACGTTTTAAACACAGGTTTTAAATTTTGATTTTGATTTACAATCAAAATAACAACAAAATATTCGTCTTAAGATAGCAACAATAGTCTGTGACAACGATTCAGTTTGAAAATAAAACTTTTGGTGTATTATTTAAACCACACAGACCATATAACAGTCTTGACACCACCATGTTAACTTTCGAGACCTTATTTAGCGCCTCCTGGCTATGATAAGAATAACTAATTGACGAAAAAGCAGGTGGGGGGTTGGTTGGTTTTTACCGACCGACGATAGTAAGGGAGGTATTGTTTTCACACCAAATTTCAGATGTGGAGATTTTTACATATCTCCACGAATCATGCATTTTTTAAACAGAAAAAAGTATTTTTAGCATGATGTCTGTCCGTCCGTCTGTCCGTCTGTCCGTCCGTCTGTCCGTCTGTCCGTCCGTATAGATGTGTACAGCCTGAACGGCTCAACCGATTTTGATGAAATTTGGTATATTTACTTAATGCATCATTGGGATGAATTGATCAACTTTTGGTGCAAATCCGTGAACCGGAAGTGGTAGTATTAGCGATCGACGATTGGAAGGGAAGGGTTATTTTCACACCAAATTTCACATGAGGAGATTTTTTTATATATCACCACGAATCATGCACTTTGTATTGGTTTTATCCTCGGGAAAATCATATTTATTAGTTTTTTCTTGATTTAAAATTATATGACGTCATCCAGCCATTCATGACGTCACAGCCTGGTCTTACATATAAATATATACATATATTATAAATAAAATAAAATTAAAAATATTTATGTTATATGCCTATATGTTTTTTATTACATTAATAGATATATTAAAATTATTTGGAATTGTTTCTGTAGCTGGAAATTAATTTACTTCAAACCGTCGGTCGGTTCGGACCTGGCCACAGGTCAACTTATTTAAATTTATTTTTATTTAGAAAGAATTATTAGAATGAAAAAAATTGTGGAATTTTAAGTTAAGTAAAAAATTATTTATTTAAAGGTAAAACTGACATTTCATCAAAAATTTTTTATTTTTTCATATTATTGCTGAAACTTTGGTTTTATCTCCAAATAAATAATTTTTCATTTAACTGAAAATTCCACAATTTTTAAATTGCAGTTAGGAAATTTACTCATCTAGATAAAAATAGTAATGTTCTTGTTAATATATTTATTTAAGGTAGGATAAAAATTACAATAAATTATTAACAAAATCTTTAACTATCCCACATGATTAAAAATTGTATAAAACTGCTATATACAGAATTTCAGCTTGATTGAATCGCTGAAAGTACCGGAATTAATTTTTTAACAAGTCCCATCAACAACACGCGCTGGTTTAATATATGTATGTTTATTAATTTTAATTAATTATTTAATTAATTAAATTAAAATTAAATATAATATATGTGTTAATTAATCCAATTCAAATTTAAGAGATAGTCGAGTGGAGACACTAGATTTTACTATCTGGCGACTAGTACTTGACCTTGATGATAGAATTGCATGAGAAATATAGAATAGGAAATGAAACCTCAAAATTACATATATTTGCTATAATATTTTAAACCAAAACTATTAAACAATATTATTAATATTAATAAAAATTTAAAAAAAAACTAATTTTATTATTATCTATAATTATTATAGTTAATCTGAAACTACTATTTTCTGAATTAAAATATATTTATGTAGTTTTTTTTTCATTAATAAATTCACAAATCTTATATTAGTAATGAATAAGTTGACCTGTGGCCAGGTCCGAACCGACCGACGGTTTGAAGTAAATTAATTTCCAGCTACAGAAACAATTTCAAATAATTTTAATATATCTATTAATGTAATAAAAAACAGATAGGCATATAACATAAATATTTTTAATTTTATTTTATTTATAATATATAGTTGAAGTAGCCGGCGTTACCCGGCGTTACCCGAGGCTATGACGTCATGAAGAGCTGGGTGACGTCATATAATTTTAAATTAAGAAAAACATAATGAAGATGATTTTTCCCGAGGATAAAACCAATACATTCGTGGTGATATGTAAAAAAATCTCCTCATGTGAAATTTGGTGTGAAAATAACCCTTCCCTTCCTATCGTTGATCGCTAATACTACCACTTCCGGTTTCCGGATTTGTACCAAAAGTTGATCAATTCATCCCACTGATGCATTAAGTAAATATACCAAATTTCATCAAAATCGGTTGAGCCGTTCAGGCTGTACACATCTATACGGACAGACGGAAGGACGGACGGACGCACGGACAGACATCATGCTAAAAATACTTTTTTCTGTTAAGAAAATGCATGATTCGTGGTGATATATAAAAAAATCTCCTCATGTGAAATTTGGTGTGAAAACAATACCTCCCTTACTATCGTCGGTCGGTAAAAAGTAAATACATAATTAAACGTGAATTAATCAAAGGATTAAATGACATGAATGGAAAATGTAGGTGTTTAGAAAGGATTGAAACAAACAGATTCAGCAAAGGAGATAAGTTATCGAAAGAGAAAGGAGAAGAAATCCCTGATGCATTATGGAATTGCAAAAATGTTTGAATGATTAATTGAAAAGGAAATGGTTCGCGATAGAAAAATATTCTTGTAAAGTAATGAACAATTATCTCTTTAGATTTGCATTCTATGATAGATTAGATTGGTAATTTCTTCGTGGGTAATTATCATAAATAAATCTCCTATAAAATAGAATATTACTTTAATTATCAACTTTCAATTATTATAGAAATTGGATGGAATGTATTTAAATAAAAAAAAAATATTTTATATTTATTTATTTGTAAATAAAATTAATGAATTTTAATTATATTGATATGATGCAAACAGTCACTTTTTCACATCCATTAATCTTTGGCTTATGTTATTTATTTATTAACCAAAGAGTAATTTTCATTTATTAGTCATGATATTTAATTAGTTACTACCATTTTTAGAATTTGTTATTATAATTTTATTAATCAGACATTAGAAAATAATGTGAAAATAATGATAATTCAAACTAAAACTTGAAATTCTATGTATTATAAATTTTTTGATTAACAATTTAAACAATTTTTAAATTTTTATGAAGTTTTACTAGGGAAAAGTATACAGTCATTGGCCCCCTATTACTAAAATACAAATAATAAGAGATTTTTATTTTAAAAATTGCGCTATTAACTTAGGTTATGTAATTGTTGTATGGTTTTATTATGTGATTATACAATCACTCTAGGCCAATAACTATAACAGGGGGTTAATAACTGTATTTTCTAGGATTTTTGTGTTCTTATTGAAAATGTCATGAGAAGATGATTTTTACCGACCGACGATAGTAAGGGAGGTATTGTTTTCACACCAAATTTCACATGTGGAGATTTTTACATATCTCCACGAATCATGCATTTTCTTAACAGAAAAAAGTACTTTTAGCATGATGTCTGTCCGTTCGTATAGATGTGTACAGCCTGAACGGCTCAAACGATTTTGATGAAATTTGGTATATTTCAGTGGGATGAATTGATCAACTTTTGGTGCAAATCCGGAAACCGGAAGTGGTAGTATTAGCGATCGACGATAGGAAGGGAAGGCATTGTTTTCACACCAAATTTCACATGAGGAGATTTTTTTATATATCACCACGAATCATGCACTTTGTATTGGTTTTATCCTCGAGAAAAATCATATTTATTAGTTTTTTCTTGATTTAAAATTATATGACGTCATCCAGCCATTCATGACGTCACAGCCTGATCTTACATATATATTATAAATAAAATAAAATTAAAAATATTTATGTTCTATCCATATCTGTTTTTTATTACATTAATAGATATATTAAAATTATTTGAAATTGTTTCTGTAGCTGGAAATTAATTTACTTCAAACCGTCGGTCAGTTCGGACCTGGCCACAGGTCAACTTATTTTTTTTATTCATCAAAATGCTCAAAGTATGTATGTTCTGCAAACCTAATTTGACACAGATTGTTCCGTAATTTGCCCAGATATGCCTTAAAGACTGGCAGCAGTTGCTTAAGGGGGCCAACGACTGTATGCTTTACCCTATCTGACTGTCACTTTGTTTATATAAATTATGGATATACGAGACCAATGGCGGTAGTAGTAGAAGAAGAACGCAGAAGAATGTGTATATGTAGGTATTTAAAATTGTAAAATTATAAAAGAAAAATAAATAATAAAATTAAAATAATATAATAACGAATGTAAATACGATAATGAAATAATGAATTAATGGGTAGTAATTTTGTGGAAATATAAATGTAAATTTATATGAGCTTTTTCTTTGTAAATATATCTATTAATATATGTATTTGCTATCTTCTCTACGCACTAAAGACTTCTTTAACAATTTCCTTCATTCGTAAATCTTACTAGTAATAACCATTAACGTGACCAATTCAAATATAACTTAACGTATCTAGTTATTTATTTGTTGCTTTATTAATATTCCACTTGTAGCTTTTTAATTTATAGAAAATTCGTGATTAAAGCGTTCGTAGATAAGGAAGAAATTCTCCCGGTCAAAAAGACAGGTCCTGAAAAAAAGTATGTCACACACGATCGAATATATAAATGACACCGCATCTTTTTCTACATGCAATTCGGTAATAACGGATGTAACACAATTTTAGACAACAGTGTTTTTTTTTCTTTGGGGTGGGGGGGGGGGAGAAATAAGATGATATAAAAAATAAACCAATTGGTTGGTGACATATTATAGTTGTTATTTTGTTGGGGATTTAATGAAAGCGGGATACGCGTGTTGTCCCCGAGGGCGTACACGATATACGGTGGATGATGAAGTCACCGAACGATTAGGAAGCCACCAAGTGTCATTGTATATTTAGTGGTTAATTAATGATGGATCCGCAAACGGATGGTAGAGGTGAAAGGGTTCCAGGCTGAATTCACCTCCAGGCTATTTCATCCATGATTTATCTCCGTGGATAAATAAAATATTTAGAATATCATTAGGCCAATGATAAAATTTAAATTGAACAAAAATAATGAAATAATGATAGTCATTTAAACAATTTGTGTTCATTTATTATTTATTATCCCCTCCCATTCTAATTTCAAGTGAAATTTTTAATTAATTAAGATAAAACACAACGCGACTGGAAAATTTATTAGAATATGTAATCATTAAGTTGGATTAAAAGGATTGAAAAAGGCAGTGGAAAAAAAAACATGGACTTATAAGGATTAGCTGTTCCCATTAATTCACTTTTATGTTGATGCATATCAAAACAATTATCATTAATGTTTGAATTAACGCAGAGATTATTATTGTTATTTTTATTCATTACATAAATTAATTCTAACCTTGCTACACACCATGTGAACAAATGAGAAACAAAATTTGTCTGCTTTAATTATGAGTTTCAAACGTTTCAAGCTCTTCTGTCATTATTTTTGTTTTATTTATAATATTTTTTTTAACGATAAATTTAATAAGTATATTAATATTGATTTAAAATATTTTATAATCATGTGAAAATAACGACAATAATTTAAAGTATAATCTTAAAAATTTTTGGATAAATTTTTGATGAACAATTTACACAATTTTTAGACTTTTATGGAGCTTTACTATCTGGAAGAGAAAGTGGGGTTGCATGGTTCCGATTATTATAGGTGAATAATCAAAGTCCCAGTATATTCCTCAAATATTAACAGAAGAAAAAATACAGAATTAATATGCAATTCAGGCAATGCCTACAGATAGGGTGACCATATTTCGAAAACACCAAACCGAGGCAAACGGTTTACCTTTTTTTTTTAGAACCAAATTGAAAATTTTTTTTTTTTTGAAATTGAAAAAATTTTGGAAAAAAGTACGAAATGTTCAAGAGCTTAGTTCAGAAAACGTTTTACCTTTTTTACCGACCGACGATAGTAAGGGAGGTATTGTTTTCACACCAAATTTCACATGTGGAGATTTTACATATCTCCACGAATCATGCATTTTCTAAACAGAAAAAAGTATTTTTAGCATGATGTCTGTCCGTCCGTCCGTCTGTCCGTCCGTATAGATGTGTACAGCCTGAACGGCTCAACCGATTTTGATGAAATTTGGTACATTTACTTAATGCATCAGTGGGATGAATTGATCAACTTTTGGTGCAATTCCGGAAACCAGAAGTGGTAGTATTAGCGATCGACGATAGGAAGGAAAGGGTTATTTTCACACCAAAGGAGATTTTTTTATATATCACCACGAATCATGCACTTTGTATTGGTTTTATCCTCGAGAAAAATCATATTTATTAGTTTTTTCTTGATTTAAAATTACATGACGTCATCCAGCCATTCATGACGTCACAGCCTGGTCTTGCATATATATTATAAATAAAATAAAATTAAAAATGTTTATATTTATTATTTATGTTTCCATATCTGTTTTTTATTACATTAATAGATATATGAAAATTATTTGAAATTGTTTCTGTAGCTGGAAATTAATTTATTTCAAACCGTCGGTCGGTTCGGACCTGGCCACAGGTCAACTTATTTCATAAATATTTAAAAATCGGGACAATAGGCTGTCTAGAAGACTTTTTCGGGACGCCTGGACAGAGCATCTACCAACCCAAAAAACAGGACGTTTGGTCACCCTACCTACAGACCATTCCTTAATTCCTTAATATAAACATAGCAAACTTGTCCTACTCCACTATATTAGTAACTAATTTTTTATTTTTAAGATTCAATTTATTAGGTTAGAAATTATAAATTATAATAAATATATTAATACAATTAATAATAATTTATAATTTCAAAGTTGAAATAAATTTATCAAATTATTTTCAATGTGATGTTGAAAATAATAAATATTGTTTCTAGTGGCATATAAGTAAAAAAAAAGATGAATACTTAAATTTTATATTTCATATGTAAAATCATTTTAAGAAGATGAAAGAAGATGATTAATTAAAACCTTAATTATAAAATTATGAAATTATAAAAAAAAAAATATATTATTAATATTTAATTTAGAAAAAAAAAATTACTGACCTGGGAGATATTCAAAAAATTACCTTTTCAAAGAAAGATAATGGAACTGTACTAAAAATTTAAAAGATTTCCTTTTAATTTCCGAATTAATTATATTTTTCTCAAGTTTTTTTATGGGGTTGTATATGACAATTTGAAACAGCAGAAATTTAAATAATCGAAAGCACATAAATTAATTCATCAAAAATTAAAATACAAAAAAAAAAATAAATAAAAAATATCTAAATGAAAAATTAATAATTATTTTTAAAAAAATATTACTCTTTTGAAGTTTTTTATACAGATTTGTTCTTTCGCAGACACAGGATATCGAATTAAATACATGAAATATACTCATATCATATATCAGGTAAACGTATGAAAATATTTTAAGAATTCCATATTAAAAAGTAAAGAGTTATTAACATTTTAATGTTTATATATTTATCTATATATAAAACAAACTTACCAAATGATGATGACGAGGTGAATATTTTCAAAATATATCATACTAAAAAAAATGAAATAATTATTTTCTGAATAATACTATTGTAATATATATATATTTTACTCACCTTTTTCTGTAAGCATCTATTATTATCTATATATTATGAGCACCCACTCTAGCATTTAAAACGGATAGAACGAGCAATTGAATAAATTCTCATCCCTATATTCGTAAAACTTAATACGTTCATAACCAAAATGCCGCCTTTCAGATTTGCCGCCCCGGATTGCCGACCTCTAGAACGGGCCCTAATATTACATATTTAATATAAACAAATGATGATCAATATAAAAATTCAGATTATATTCAACCAACAAAATTACAAGATGTTAATGAGTTACAGCTAAAAAGTGTCATATCGAGAAGTATAGGGTGGTGTGCGTTCAAAGAGGTAACTTTTGGAGTAATTGTGAACAATATATATATATATATATATATATTTCTTATTAAACTGGACGAGATCGAGTCTTGTTAAATATTATCCACTACTTAATGTATAACTCTATGTACTCGGGATTTTATTCATGAATATAATAATAATATTTATTTTGTATTTTGAATTTTTTTTTTTGTTATTTGTTGTTACATATTATAATATTATTATTATTATATATTATTTATGTTACTTGATTCGTTAAACTGACCACAATATTTATTGAAAGAACTAAGAGGCAGTAAGTAAGAAGCAATCGCCATTATATATAATAAAAAGAGATAAAAATTATTATACTGAATTTAAAACTACTATCATGATTTAAATATTACATTTCCAAGAAATTAAGATTTAAATAAAATATAATAAAGCAGTTTATAATTTATTCACCAGAGAATAGAAAATTTAAAGAAGAATAAAAAAAATATAAATGGATGAAGTTAGAAGAAATAAAAACATATTAATAAATTTAATCATCAATTTAATGATTAATATTTAATCTTAATAATGTATCTATTCTATATATATTAAGGTGACCATTTTTTGAAAACACCAAATCAGGACATTTTAACCTTTTTTTAGAGACAAATTGAAAAAATTTTGAAAAAAGTACGAAATGTCCTAAATGACAGATATCAAAAAGGAGGACAGTTAGGAGGGCACTTACAAAAGGAGGACAGAGCTTACAAATGGAGTACGGTTGGTCACCTTATATATATATAAATATTTATATATATATTAAACCTATTTTCTTATATATTTCAGGACTTTTTCTATCGTATTTGTTTTTTAGAATACGTCAATGAATGATTAGGAGGTTGTTAACCATAAAACGCCACGTTGGGTAAAAGAGTTGTCGAGTGGATGGCGAATTTGGGAAGGATTTTAAAAATGAATAGATAGGATTTTTTAGGGTTTGGGACATGACTTCCTCAATTAAAGGCGAAGAAAAGTCATGGCTTGCGTGAGCAGGGTTGCTTCCCTGAAGTGGACCTATCTCTATCAGGATCATAGAGAATGTCCACCCGCTACTCTAATATATATATTTTATATATTTGATTAATTTATTTAAAATATAAGAAGGATTTGATCCTAGTCGGTTTTTACTGAACTCTTCTTGTATAATTAATTAAATTTCTCTCTTGATTAGAATAGAATGCTTGCAGGTTCTTCCGACTTCTCACGCAATCGTTTATTTTTTTTTTCCTCAATTGCGTGAACAACCATAACGTTCCAAATCAAGAAGCTGTCTAGACATTGAACAAAATAATAAATTACGTGGAAGAGGTGATCCATAAAACATTAGCCTCCCATTTTTTCATAAATATTTTGGTGAATAAAAAAATCTTATAATAATTTTAACATTAATTAATTTTAATATTATATATACCTATATTAAAAAATATTTTAAAAAAATAATAATTTTAATATAAATTTCTTATTATATGAATATTTATTTTCTAATTAATTTCATTAAAATTTATTTATTTTGTTAGTGAAAAAAAAAAATTTCTATTCATTAATAATTCAAAATTGTTTAATATTCTTTCCTTTTCCTATTCAGTATTCATTGCCAATTCTTGATTTTTACTTATACTGTTCAGATGGATGCCTCTAAGATATTCTTATAATCATTAAAAATATAATATAATCTTATGAATGATCTATTCATAGAATATACTATTTCAATAAAATCTTTCTATTAATATAATTGTGCATTTTTTTTTTAAATAATAATCCAATTAATACGTACAAGGAATAAATGTATATATGAATACTTCATTAATTTATGAATATATAATTTGAATAAAAAACACTAATTATATTTAGATAAGCATTAATAATATAATTTTATTAATATCCGCCAAATTTGTGATCGAAGTATCAAATTTTGATAAGTTTTAACAATTGAAAATATTATATACATATTATTATTAATAAATACCATCTATGACTAAAATGAGGGTGAACCCAGGAGGTCAATAAAATTTAAAAAAAAATCTAAAATATAAAAGATAAAAGTAAGAGATTATAATAATAATAATAAATAATTAAAAATAAAAATTAACGATTAACGATTTTATTTAATTATTGTCAATGTACAAAATGAATAATCCTTTTACTATTGTGTTTTTGTTTTTATACGCTTTTTATTAACTTCACTTTTCTATCTGTCTGTAATGTTAAAAATTTGTAATTGGATTTTAACCCACATCTAGTTGAACGAATTTGGATTATATTACATCTAATCAGTAATATAATTTATAAATTATTTTAAATAAATTCGGAAATAAAAATATAAAATGAAAGGGCAACGAATAGAAACTGCTACACAAAGGAATCAAGGGAGAAATATAAAGAAAAACAAATATTGAAAAAAGTAAGTGGAGTCTAAATTATAAAAGTTATCCATTAAGCTTACAAAAAAAATATAAAAAAACTAAAAACTTGAAAATAAATTAATAAAGAAAAATTTTTTTTTAATAAAAAATGCCCTTAAAAAATAAAAAATAAAATTAATTAAACCTTGAATATTATCCTTTACATATGCCCAACAAAAAAGCATGGGGCGGATATAATTATATTAAGTTTTTTACCTACTACTTATGTTTGTATGCATTGTAAATTTTATTTGAAATTAAAAATTGGTTTTAGAAATATAGCTAAAGGCTAATATAATAATATATTATATAATAATAATAATATAATAAGGTCTATTGATATATAATATGTATCTGTATGTAAAAATTAATATGTCTAAATTTAATGGAATGTAGTATTAAAAAAAGTAGTAAGTATAAACTATTTAGAAATGTTTTAAATTTAAAATTAAAAACTAAAATGAAAATACATTTAGTTTTTATTTTTTGTTTTTTATAATTAATATTTCAAAAAAAAACCTTAATCTAAATGACCGATTATGAAGAACCCACTTTCTAAAACATTTATTTTTTTTATTTTATCAATATTTTTTAATATAATTTAAATAACCTATAATTTTGATATTCAATGTAATCTTTTGGTTATATTAGACTTAAGAATTCAAATCATTTTAATTTTTTTTTTTTTGTTTTTTAATTTTTGTTGTGTGTTATGGGAAATTAAAAATGGACGGTAGTCGATAATCGGTAGGCCAATTAGAGATCGCCGATCCTTATGGATGTTCGACATATTTTACATATTATAAATATATATATATATATTATATATATATATATATATTTAGAGAGAGAGGGAGAGAGATTTTTTTAAGGTAAACATATCAACCATCTGTCTATGATTAGTTATTTGTTGGTAGCATTATCGTTTAACTGGAAAACGCGCTTATTTTAATTAAATCTTGTCACGAAAAATAACTAAAAACTCTTGTTTCTGGGACGAATCCTTGGGTTTGAATTTCTTCAGAATTTTTTTTTTTTTAAAAACAAGAATTTTGAAATGTACTATAATTTAAACTTTTTAAATTTCTTTTTGAAAACATAAATTTAATTCTTAAGTAAAAGTTTAGTTGGTCCATAAAACTTTGTAAAGGTAATTCAAATTATTGAGTTTCCATTTGAATTATGATGGAATGAAATATTTTCGATTAGATGTTTAAATATTTAAAAAAAAAATTATTATTTAGAAATCCATAGAAATTATTATTAATTTAAAAGTATATTTTTAAATTTTGATATTTTTATATAATAATTGACATTTTTTCAATCATTTATAATGTAATTATTTATTTATAATTTATAATAATATAATTAAAATATAATATATTTATAATAATTTTCAAATAATAGTAGTTAAAATATGTAAATAATTTGATTAATTACATAAATGCTAATGTAATATTCTTAAATAATATATAATAATATATAAAGGTAATAATAATATTGGCTGGTATTGTATATAAATTACTTATAATATACTTAGACTATAATTTCTTAAAATATTTGTACGAAAAATCACATTAATTTTCAAAAATAAGTAAAATATGAACTTGTTTATTATTTAAAATAAGTTGACCTGTGGCCAGGTCCGAACCGACCGACGGTTTGAAGTAAATAAATTTCCAGGTACAGAAACAATTTCAAATAATTTTAATATATCTATTAATGTAATAAAAAACAGATATCGATATAACATAAATATTTTTAATTAAATTTTATTTATAATATATATGTAAGACCAGGCTGTGACGTCATGAATGGCTGGATGACGTCATATAATTTTAAATTAAGAAAAATACTAATAAAGATGATTTTTCTCGAGAATAAAACCAATACAAAGTGCATGATTCGTGGTGATATGTAAAAAATTTCCTCATGTGAAATTTGGTGTCAAAATAACCCTTACCTTCCTATCGTCAATCGCTAATACTACCACTTTCGGTTTTCGGATTTGCGCCAAAAGTTGATGCATTAAGTAAATATGCCAAATTTCATCAAAATCCGTTGAGCCGTTCAGGCTGTACACATCTATACGGACGGACAGACGGACAGACATCATGCTAAAAATACTTTTTTCTGTTAAGAAAATGCATGATTCGTGGAGATATGTAAAAATCTCCACATGTGAAATTTGGTGTGAAAACAATACCTCCTTTACTATCGTCGGTCGGTAAAATATATTTTTCCATAAGAGTAATACTAATAGTAAATTTTAGAAAGTTATGTTATTTTTTATTGTATATAGGTAGTATTATCTAATATTATTATTTGCATCCGATAATTCTATTTTTCTCATGCCTTTGAAATGAAATATTTATGAACTATTAAATGTTTCAAAAAATAGTAAAGATTTGAAATAAGCTTTCCAAATTTATGTAATATATATTATAAATAAGTAATATAAAGTTTTTCATAAAATGTGAGAGAATTTTTCTTTTTTTTAAAAAAAAAACCTGACCTGATCCAACGATATTACCACCAAATCGACTGTAATTTATTATTCGTTAAACATTTCATAAAAATCAATTAGTTTTGGGAGCGATCGTAATGGAGAAGGGGCAAGAGAAGCATAGGGAAGTAATTTATGAGTGTGTGTGGGTTGCACCATCGTTTGGTTATGCAAAGTGGAATGAATGTCCATCCTCACTGGCCGAGTGTCCTCCTCAACGAAGAGGATTATTAATAATGTTCCAAAGGGAAACCATCAGCCACGTAACTTAAGTACTCACTTGGACTGGACGGTGTTTGATGGTAGAAAGTGCATCATCGTGGGCCCCGGGGCTTTTCAATATAAATCAAATTAAAAGTGGCGAGATGCGTGATCGACGACGACACGAACCAGGCGGAAGACATTTTTTTTCCACTTGTCTTATCCCTCCGGAGATTAATCTGAAATTGAATTACAGGTTGATTATTATCTAATTGCCAAAACTCATACTGAAATTTGGAAGTTTTTTTTTTTACTATTAAAAAAATAACTTCTTTCAATTCAGTAATTTTAAGAAATAAATAATAATATACCTACAAAATAATTTATGTTATTTTTAAAAATATATTGTTTTTGTTTTTTTAATAAGTTTTATTAACAACCTTGTTAAAAAAACATAAAAATAAATAAATAATATTACGTTAATAGATAATTAATAAATAGTTAATAAATAATAATAATAAATTAATACCTTTTTAAGCAGGGGATTTATATAAATGGAAGGCACTATCAGGCCCCGATCTAGAGGGCGGCAATCATGGCATTTGTTTGGGGCGGCAAATCTGAAGCGCAGCATTTTGGTTATGAATGTAATAAATTTAACGAATATTAGGGGGGGGGGCAATTTATTTATTAATATCTATGGAATGGAACTGATTTCCTTTAATTTAATTATCTTGTAAGAAAATATTTAGGATTTATGTAAGGTATCATGCTGCTCATCCGATTCTCATTTCAGTTCAGAGAACTTGTTCATACTTGCTCTCGATAAAGAATATAAAATTAATATTAATTCTAACAATTTCCAGAATTGTTAAAATATTTATAAATGTTTTATAAAGTCAGATTATTAAAATATCATAAATCATTGTAATATTTTTATTATATATATATATATTGATGTAATATAGAGATAATTTTCTCTAATATAATAAAATTAGATAATAGTGAGTTATTGTTGATAAGAATGATTGTTATTGAATGTTGAATCTTTGTTAATTCTAATATAATGTAAAGAAACAAGTTTAAAAAAAAAAAAATTATAAAGTCATAAATCGAAACGATTTTAGGTGTTATTATATCTCGTAAGCCTGTTGTTATGTTTATAAGAAATCATTGGTTGGATTATATTCAATGGACTTATGAATCATAAAGTATCCCTCTTCTTGTACCTTTACACATACACACTAAGAAGGTTTTTAAATTTAGATATACTTGTATATATTTTATGAAGTCGAAAGAAGACCTTCCCGATAATTCTATTGTCCTACCTGCTGAAGGTCAAATGACCAAGCAAAAAAAAAAAAATATCGACTTTATTTGAAATATTTAACCAATCATTATATGAATTTTTTTTTTTTTATTTTGAAAGTAGGAAAATGAATGATATTTTTATCTAAGAATAAATTGCATCGGAATAATTTATGCATAATTAATTAAAGATAAGTTTCCAGATAAAATATTGAATAATTAATTATTAAAAGATATCTTATTAAGATTGTATGAAGGATTTCCATTTAATTTCAATTAATATAAAGAAAAGGACAAATTAAGAGAGAAATTATTATTTTTCGGAATTTTTGTCTAATAATTGATAATATATTTTTATTCATTTTTTTAGAAGAGTGTTTCATGTTTCACTTGGATTCATAGTTATACTATTTTCAAGGTCACTTATGGACATGTAGCATGTGATGATTTTAAATATATCGTGAGAGATACGAAACAGTTTCCAAAAACAAGTGTAAAAATGAGGAAAATATAAAGAAAATTTTTACAGATCTTTCCTTAGAATGATTCTTTTGTAATTATTTAATTTTAATTGGTTTCAGTGAGTGATCTGTAACTTTTTTGAAGATTGTGTATTATTATAACGAAAATAACCATAATTGTAATCCTATTAAATATATTTAATAAAGAATTCAAAAAAAATTTAGGAATAAATCGTTTTTTGATTCCCTTTTTTACCGACCGACGATAGTAAGGGAGGTATTGTTTTCACACCAAATTTCACATGTGGAGATTTTTACATATCTCCACGAATCATGCATTTTCTAAACAGAAAAAAGTATTTTTAGCATGATGTCTGTCCGTCCGTCTGTCCGTCCGTCCTTATAGATGTGTACAGCCTGAACGGCTCAACCGATTTTGATGAAATTTGGTATATTTACTTACTGCATCAGTGGGATGAATTGATCAACTTTTGGTGCAATTCCGGAAACCGGAAGTGGTAGTATTAGCGATCGACGATAGGAAAGAAAGGGTTATTTTCACACCAAAGAAGATTTTTTTATATATCACCACGAATCATGCACTTTGTATTGGTTTTATCCTCGAGAAAAATCATATTTATTAGTTTTTTCTTGATTTAAAATTATATGACGTCATCCAGCCATGCATGACGTCACAGCCTGGTCTTGCATATATATTATAAATAAAATAAAACTAAAAATGTTTATATTTATTATTTATGTATCCATATCTGTTTTTTATTACATTAATAGATATATGAAAATTATTTGAAATTGTTTCTGTAGATGGAAATTAATTTATTTCAAACCGTCGGTCGGTTCGGACCTGGCCACAGGTCAACTTATTTTCAGTTACAATTTTGCGAGAGTAAGAGGACATAAACTATTTTAGAGAGAAATGCGAAGTAGCCTCTAAAAGATTATATGTTCTCTGAGAGAAGTACTTCATTGACAGGTTCACTGATTGAAGATTGATTTTCTTTTTTCTTCATAAAAGTTATTAATTCATATTGAAATCAATTATTCATTAAATTTTAATATATAAAAATATAGGTACATATATTACTATATCTATTAAGATACTTTAAAATTATTTATTTACTTATTTTTTTTTTTTTATTATTTTTTTAAAATATATTTCTAATCAAATTTTGGAATAATTATATTTAGTTGAATGTGCGTGTCATATCGTGTTTCGTTAAAATATTTTTTTTTTTTTAATGATGTAATAAGGTGTTTGACCTAATCGTTAGAAATGACCTTGCAACCAGGCAATCAAAAATAAGTAGTATTTTATGGTCTTTCAAATATTATATATATTTTAAAATTATTATTATTTCTAATAAAATTAAAAGTTGTTTTATTATTAACAAAAAAAAATCGTGAACATTTTTTCATATTATAATTCATATATAAATTTGTTTTTGTCCATATCATATATTATATTAATTTAACAAAAATTTTAAATTAAAAAAAAAAGGTATTGTCTTTTAAAAAATAAAATACTCAGATTTTAAAATTAAAATAAAGAGGTAAGAGCATAGAAAAATAAATTTTCGTAAAATTATCTAAGCTAATTGGTCGATGTTGATTAGTAATCCAGTTCATATCAATATATATATAAAGATAATAATCAAGTTTTCGAAAAAATAAACTTATATAAAATATTTTTTTTTAATTATCAATTGAAAATCAGTTTGATTTATAGTTGAATTTACTAAGTTTCGAGTTTCTGTTTCATAGGTTTATGCAACCAGCTATTCTGTTTTTTAAAGAAGAAAAATTGTGCTTAGAATAACGGGGATTATATAAATGTGATAGGAAAAATAATAAAAAATAAATATAAAAATAATTATAAAATTGAATAATTTAAGAAAATATTTATTTATTAGAATTATTTATTACGATGTTGTTGTTGTTGTTTTTTTTTGGAATATCACAAAACAACGGAATCAGACTTATCCTATGTAAATAACATCGGCCTTTTGAAATAAAATAAAATTCAAAAAATAGGATCCAAGAGATTTGATGTAGCGATAAGGTGAGATGCCACTCCTTTGGCAAATAGAAAAAAAAATCATCATCGTCATCATGATTTCCATCAATAGTGTGTGGGGGTGGGGTGGAGAAGGGAGTTCACGAGGCCTGTCTCAACTGGAAGCGGAGACAGACCTTGAAACGACTTCTCATCATTGTGATCATCATGAATGGAACATTACGTTCAAATGTATCCTCTTTTCCAAACGGATTTTCATTTGTTATTAATCATTGATTTTGTTTAAGAAAAAAAAAACTATAATTTTGGAACGACAAAAAAGTATTCTATTGGTTGAAGTATTATGCTGGCCTTGACTGAAGATGTTACATAATTGACCATTGCGAAGAAGAAGACGACGCGACGTACAAAACGCGATTATTTGAAGAGACTTTAATGCAGGCGTATTTATTTTTATTTTGCAAGTGAATTATATTTTTTATTTCATTCATTTATTCATTATAATTAATTTAAGACAATAAAACAAGAATTGATTTAATCTTAAAACCATTTTATAAACACATACCCACCAACATACTTACATACACACAGCTGTAAAATATAAGAAAACAAATTATCTAAATTATAATACATTACATTTCCTTTGCTCGTAAATTGAACAAAAATTTAAATGTTTCAGATTTTTAAAAGTAATTATTAATATTTACCTACTGATCTTAGTTGATTTAAAAATAAAATAAATATAATTCATAACAAAAATATTTAACAATATGTAATTTATTAGAAAATTTATGGAAACTATTTTTCTATTGAGATTCATAAATTATAGATTTGCTTATATATAGAAACTCATTGAGTTTTTGTGATTTATTTTAGTCAAATTTTACAACAAAATAACTAATGTAAGTCGAAGCTATTTGTTTATTCTTATTGCTATGAAGCATAAATATATATTCATAAAATATGATCAGGTGTTTAGAACAATTTTCATAGTTTCAAATTTTTTCTTGTTTTGAATACCATTTTTACCGACCGACGATAGTAAGGGAGGTATTGTTTTCACACCAAATTTCACATGTGGAGATTTTTACATAGGGGAGGGAAGGGTTATTTTCACAGCAAAGGAGATTTTTTTATATATCACCACGAATCATGCACTTTGTATTGGTTTTATCCTCGAGAAAAATCATATTTATTAGTTTTTTCTTGATTTAAAATTATATGACGTCATCCAGCCATTCATGACGTCACAGCCTGGTCTTGCATATATATTATAAATAAAATAAAATTAAAAATGTTTATATTTATTATTTATGTATCCATATCTGTTTTTTATTACATTAATAGATATATTAAAATTATTTGAAATTGTTTCTGTAGCTGGAAATTAATTTATTTCAAACCGTCGGTCGGTTCGGACCTGGCCACAGGTCAACTTATTTTTGTTAACTCTTTATATATAACTTAATAATAATAATTAATAATAAAAACTATGAAGTAGAGAAATATAATAATAAAATCAATAAACAAATATAAAAATTTACTTATAAAGCACTTGGATGTAGTTTCCCAAATAATTATTTCTCAAAATCAGAGATTTGTTTATGCATTATGAGTGCAATTATTGCAATAAAATAAAATAAAATAAAAAATATGAGAAAACAAAATATATAATATATTTTAATGCTCGCGCGATGAAATAAACAAGCCAATGCATTTTTTTAATATTGAAACCAATTTATATCACAGCGTTTGTTTGTTTTTTTTTGTTTACGAAACATTGAAATATACGTTCTGTTTTGACATTCATATAAAGAATAATTTTTAAATTAATGATAATAATAATAGTAATACTAATAATAATGATAATTTAATATTGATGATAATGAAAAATAATTTATGGGACCTTGACCATGTAAATCTAAAAGTGATCCGACTAAGAGGTGTATACAAAATCATAACAATAAAAAGTTGGAATATAAAAGTCATTCAATATAAATATAAATAATTATGAATTCTATAGATTTCGAATGATACTTAAAAATTAAAGATGAAATTTTTTTTTTTTTTTTTGAGACTTAAAAATTTCATTTATACTATAATCAAAATTCATTGAAAAATATTCAAAATTTGTATAGACGAATAATTTATTACAAGCCATCAAATACAAAATTTACAAATTTAAGATATTAAAAAGAAAAAAAAAAGGAAGAATAAGAAGAGGACATAAAATACTCGAATTATATTTATAAAAATTATAAATATATAATAATAAAATAAATTTTAAAAAAATTTTTATATAAAAATATTTAATTATTAATTATTTTGTCATGACATAATTTAAATCACAGCCTTTAAATTAAATTCAAGATAATTATTCATTGCAAATGATTAAATTAAAAATAATTAAATGATATTTTTATTTATTTTTTTTTTTCCTTTTTTTTCAAAATTTTAATTAAATAAACAAAAATTATTTACCAATTAGAAAATATTTTTATGAAATTTTCTAAATCTTTCTAATTTTTTCAGTTTCTCGATCGGTTACCTGAAAGATATCCCGTAGTACTTCGTAAATAAACTAAACCTGTTTTAGTTAATCGAATGAAAATTATTTCCAATTAATCATCAGTCGTGTTGTTGTTGTGTTATTTTTTTAAAATAAAATTTAATAGAGATTTAGAATATAATCACTTTGTAATGGATGATGATGAATAATTAAAATATTAGAAATCGACGAATGTTTATGGGATTATCTTATTAACCTACATCCGCTTAAGATGTTCAAAGCATTAGCGACATGCGATTTCTTTCATTTATATTGATTAGTTTTTTTTGTTTCTTTTGTTTACATTTATGTTGAATGGTGAAAATTTATTATTTGGAATTTATTTTTGAAACATAAATAGACAAGAATTTTATATCACCTATTGAATGAAAATACCAAGGATATTTTGGAATTAAAATATTTTTAAAAAGAATTCAGGCTTTCCTTTTTGTTTCTTATTTACAAAAATATATCTATTATAATGTTCTTTTTTATTTTTTGATTATTATTTATTTTATATTTTCATAAAATCTAATTAAGAATTTTTCAAAAAAAAAAAAATTTAATTAATAATTCAATTAAAGTAATTTATATAAATATTTTATTTCCTCGTTCTTTCTTCTTATTTTTGGGCCAATTAAAATGCAAAATCATTATTAATTTATATTTAGAATAGAAATGATATTTTCAAATATATTTTGTTAATTTTATTTATTTGATTTATTTAATTTCATTTATTAATATACATGATTAATCAAAATAAATTAATAGTTTTATTTAAAAAAATATATGTTATTATTATATTATTACAAATATATTTATTTATTATTTCTGTTTATTTGATTGATATTTTTTTAATAATGATCTATGAAAAGATATTTTTAATTAATAAAATATTAGTTAAGTCATAGGAAAATGAGAATGTTATCCACTTTAATTATTTAAAAATAAAAGGATAAATGAATAATAAAAATAATAAGTTGACCTGTTGCCAGGTCTGAACCGACCGACAGTTTGAAATAAATTAATTTCCAGCTACAGAAACAATTTCAAATAATTTTAATATATCTATTAATGTAATAAAAAACAGAAAGACATATAACATAAATATTTTTAATTTTATTTTATTTATAATATATATGTAAGACCAGGCTGTGACGTCATGAATGGCTAGATGATGTCATATAATTTTAAATTAAGAAAAAAACTAATAAAGATGATTTTTCTCGAAGATAAAACCAATACAAAGTGAATGATTCGTGATAATATGTAAAAAATCTCCTCATGTGAAATTTGGTGTGAAAATAACCCTTTCCTTCCTATCGTCGATCGCTAATACTACCACTTCCGGTATCCGGATTTGCACCAAAAGTTGATCAATTCATCCCACTGATGCATTAAGTAAATATACCAAATTTCATCAAAATCGGTTGAGCCGTTCAGGCTGTACACATCTATACGGACGGACGGACAGACATCATGCTAAATATACTTTTTTCTGTTAAGAAAATGCATGATTCGTGGAGATATGTAAAAATCTCCACATGTGAAATTTGGTGTGAAAACAATACCTCCCTTACTATCGTCGGTCGGTAAAAATATATGAAAGAATTTTAAACTATGAAATTATTTCTTTAATAATATTATTCGAAGATTTAAAATTGATCCCTTGTTAAAATAAAGATATAACAAAAACCTTAATTTATATACCTATAAATTAGAAATAATTAATTAGGCGTGACTAATGACTAAGCTAGATTGAATTTCAGGATAGGTTTCGAGAAAGGGTGAAAATCAAGGATCTTGAAATACTAGACAACCCTTTAAATGATTTATAGGTTAAGACTGTTATCAGCGGGTTGACATTTCGATACAAATTGTCAAAGCATAATTCTAAAAAAAAAATTTAAAATTATTTCCTACTTAAAACTTCTATTCAAAGTAATAAAAATGATTTGAAAATAAAAAAAAAATGTTATAGTTCAATCCAAAGACGAAGATTTTAAGCCGGCGCACTAACAAACGTCAGCCATTGCAAGACACGTTTATATTCTACTAAATATCATAGATAATTGAATTTTTTTCATTCATCTAAAACTAAAATTAATTTCTTATCTAATTAAATTTAATTAATAAATTATTATTTGAATGATTAAAGAATAAGTTGGAGTGTCTCCGCTCGACTATCTTGCAATTTGAATTGGATTAAATAACATATATTATATTTAAATTAAATTTATTTAATTAAATTATAAATTAATATGAATAAATAATAATTATTAAACCAGTGCTTGCTCTTTGTTAATGGCACTACGTCACGTGCTGGCGCGTGATTTGCAGTGTTAAAAAATTAATTCCGGTACTTTCAGCGATTCAATCAAGCTGAAATTCTATATATAGCTGTTATATACAATTTTTATTCATGTAAAAAAACTATCAAACATATATCTTTATTTTTACGGTCACTTTAGAGCAGAGGTCGCCAAACTTTTTGATCTCACGGACCAGTTAATTCATAATTTAAATCCCGCGGACCACTAATAGGATTTTTGAATTTACGAAATATTATTCAACATGAAAACATTGAGTTTTTATAACTTATCACGTATTGTTATGAATTGAATCATGTTTTAATGCATCTTAAAACATAACTTAAAATGATGAGTAAGTATATTCCACATTTTTCTGCGGACCAGCGAAATTTTCTCGCGGACCACCACTTTGGCAGGCGCTGCTTTAGAGGTAAAAAATCAAAACGTTGTAGATAATGACCCTCTTCAGGTTGAGCTACATTTCTCAAAAGTTGAAAGAGAACTACGAATTTTGAATAATTTCCGTATACCAAATTTCATTATTCTAGCTCAAACCGTTTATGCGTAATCTTGTCTACATACATACACACATACACACACACACACACACAGACATTTTTCTCAACCATAGTGAAAATGATTCAGGAACCTTCAAAATGTATAAAAACACCAAAATCTCGATATCGAAAATTTTCGTGATCGCAATATTTACTGGCGAGATAGTAAAAAATAAGTAAGTTTTTGATTTGGAAGTGATCTAAGAAGTATTATTTGTTTATTTATTTGTCTTTTATATGATGATTAAGGCTATTAATGTTAAATATAATTATTAAAGTATTAGAATAAAAGAAGTATATCACTGTCGTAGTTAATTAAAAATAATTTTAGGGTTTGATTGATAACCACTTTTGTATTCACTTTGCACCTGACCGATTCGATAACCTGATTACAAACACGAATTATTCAATTAAGAACTCGAATCGATGCTTCTTGGCTGGTTATTAGTAAGAAAAAAAAAATCCGTAAAAAAAAATATCCGATTTCTAAGCTGAATAGTTAATTATCAATCTGGTTTTGGAATATGAATTATTTTGAAAAGTGAATGGGTATGTATGAATCGCCATCTGTGTGGATAGAGAAATAAAGGGATAGTAACTTTGCCACTTGCCGATTTATCCCACAAGCCATTACGACACTCTCACAAATACCGGAGGAAAAAGTCGTAAAACGAGAGGGGGAACCTGTTTTGTTTGCATTTTTTTCATTTTTTGGCCCGTTACGTTTTGAAGAAGTGTCAATCGATCCCAAAAAAAAGTGTTTTTATTCTAGAAAAGAGACTTTCTCTGGGTATTGCGCGAGCACAATATTAAATCTTTAAATCTGTGTAGGTATATATAATATATGCCCGTTAAAAGGTAATCTTCCTAATGGAATTTTGCTTGTCATGCAGGAATGAGTCGGTCCAAATTGGGCCTTTGTGACAGGCTCAATGGGAAACCTAATTGATAAAGATATGTTTCGTTTGCAAATAGAATATAAATATATGAATATTTATATGACAGGCTCAAAAAGAATGAAAAAAGAATAATATTTATAATTTACTTGAAAGTTTCAAAGATATAATAAATATATGTATAATATGATAATTGTTTGTCTATGAAATATTTCATTGAGTATTTATAAAGCGAGAGTTAATTTAAGACCACTTTATATCTATATATATATATATAAAAAAAAAAAATAAAAATAAAATAATAAGCATATGCAAAGATGTTGCATAAAAATATGCGAATTTGAATAAAGTGAAATTGGTTTATCATAAAGAATAAATAAATTATTTTTAATCTTTTGTAATTTGTCTAAAATTGATAAGTTAAATAAATAATAATAATAATAACGATGAATAATATTTACTCAAAAGTGAAATGATAATTTTTTATTTAACTTTAGAAAGTCAATTTAAAGTTTTTGAAAATTAAAAAAAATGCAAAATTTTCATTTTTGATAATATACTTGAATAATTTTTAATTACCAAAGCTAGTGTTTCTCAACCTTTTAGTATTTACGACCCAGTTTGCAATATTAAATTTCATTTTCGCCCCCTCCTTATAATAAAATCTATACAACAATAATGTATATTGAAAGGGTTTTGCTATATATTTAATCTTTATTTTAAAAATAATTATCATCTGCCAAATCAAGTTTTCCATGTGTTTGTGTGGTTTTCTTTAAGTCAGTTAATTTTTTTTTTAAATATTTTTTCTTGGACATACTCTCGCCCCAACTGGTTGAGAATCACTATTATTTTTAATTTGGAAATAAAATTAATTTTAATATTTGTATTTCTTGATAATATTTAAAATTTATTTAATAAAATAATATTTAAATTAACTTAACTACATTTATAATATAATATATACGAGTATATATATATATATATTGGATTATATCTCTATTTTAGCCAGCTTTCTCAGAATTGTTTATTATTTTTATTTTATTTTTAAATATCGATGAACTTGGCGAGGTTCGATCCCTCGAACTCGAGTCTACGGACCAGAACTATATATTTTTTTATTTTATAGGATGGTTGATATATAATAATAATAATAAAAGTGAGAAATTGTAATATAAAATTTAAAAAATTAAAATTTTCCATTATTAAGTAATACTATTTCTTCGTTGTCGATAACTTCCTAGCGGAAGTGTCGTGGCCCTAATAACTCCACAGGAGTCATAGGGTGTTCATGGGAAAATTTGACCGAAGTGGTTTCCCCTTGCCTTCTTCGGTGTAATACTATACAATAAACTAAATAATTAAGAGAGATAAAAATTAGAAATACAATAACTCTATTAGTATAAATGCACAACCATATATAATAACAGAAGTGTATTATAAATAAATAGAGATTGATAGAAAATTAAAACTATATTAGGAGAATATTTATTAATTAATAAAATAAATAATAAATCGAGAATATTGAATTTAGTAGATATCTTAGGGTAAGACCACACATACCCTATTACTAATAAAAACAACAATTGGAAATTAATTAATAGAGAAGGCGCCCCATAGGTTGGAAATCGCTGCCCTATATATTAATAAATCTATAGAGAAAATCTCTTTTTACTTCTTTTAATAAATATATTATTATACATTTAGTTAAGTTAAATATTATTTTTGTGACTAAAAAAATTAGTATTTTTCTAGAAGTTGTAACATTAAATTATTATTTTTTTTCTCATTAATTTATTATAAAAAATCTATTTTAGTTTATTAAATTAAATTTTAATAATAATATCAATGCTTTGACAAAACTTCAGCATTAATGTTAAATATTTAATTTTCTGAACTTTACTAATATATTAACACATAGCTAAATCTAATCAAATAATATATTATCCTAAATTATAAAATTAATTATATTTGTTTTTAATTTATTTGATAATTAAATAATATTTAATTTTTATGATAAATAATTAAAGACGCCATCCAGTCTGTAGATGGGGTGAAACTCCTGACTCACAATCTCGTGGTCCTGGTTTCAAATCTCATTCCTTCAACAAGGGAATTTCTCACTAAGACTTGAGATCTTTGTGAATAAGATCTACACAACCAAACGATGAGCCTGTCCGTGATGAAAATTAGGCAGCTGTTTGAAATAAAAAATAGCGCAACAGATCAAAAAATAGTAGTTAAAAGGATCCGTCGTACTGATCATACAACTTCTTTACCCTGTTTAGATGTTAATGGACTTGATGAGCACTTTTGAACAAAAGTCAAATGTTTTTGTTTTTTTTGTTTTGTTTTTTTAATATATACATTCTTTTCTGTAACAAAATATTTTTGTAATAAATCTTATTTTAATAGTATTAATTATTTCTAAGTACTAGGTATTAAATTATTTCAAAGCGTGATCCAGAGGTGCAATTGATAATAAACAAGTATATGTATTATGTATGTGTGTGTGTGTGTGTTAATATAAGTAATTTATACTTAACAGTATTTAGTTTTGATTTATTTGAACCTTAGCGACACAACTATCTATTTATTATACGCGCATTACGTTGCATTCTCATTAGGTAGCTTGAGTGCTGGCCATTGGATACTTACTTAGTTAATAAATTCCGACTCGATTACAATTAGCAATGGCAGTTAGGTCCACAATGGCGCCGCTAGCAACACCCTTGAACCATTCAGAGATATTTATGGCAATGTAATGGGAATAAATCGCAACTTATAATTGCATTACGAATTAGTTGTTAAGCTGATTTGCATTTCATTAGATGTTTTCTAAAATCCATTCACTGATTCACTTGTTTTCATCGACGGTGTAATTATGTCACTTTATAGTCAGTCTCAATCACTACTGGAAAACTTTGCTTCCGCGTATTACATTGCAAACATTAAGAATCAAATTGGCTCCTCTCTCATCACACCACCATCTCATCACTTTCCAATCCTACAAACTACACCACTACATTCTACATCTTCTCAACCATTCATCCCTCTTTGTCATATAATATTATTTAAAAAATATTTATGTCTAATATTTTATTTATACTTATAATACAATAATATTATTAATTTCGAAAATATTTAAAAAAATAAGTTGACCTGTGGCCAGGTCCGAACCGACCGACGGTTTGAAAAATTAATTTCCAGCTACAGAAACAATTTCAAATAATTTTAATATATCTATTAATGTAATAAAAAACAGATATGAATATAACATAAATATTTTTAATTTTATTTTATTTATAATGTATATGTAAGACCAGGCTGTGACGTCATGAATGGCTGGATGACGTCATATAATTTTAAATCAAGTAAAAACTAATAAATATGAATTTTCTCGAGGATAAAACCAATACAAAGTGCATGATTCGTGGTGATATATAAAAAAATCTCCTTTGGTGTGAAAATAACCCTTTCCTTCCTATCGTCGATCGCTAATACTACCACTTCCGGTTTCCGGAATTGCACCAAAAGTTGATCAATTCATCCCACTGATGCATTAAGTAAATCTACCAAATTTCATCAAAATCGGTTGAGCCGTTCAGGCTGTACACATCTATACGGACGGACAGACGGACGGACAGACGGACGGACAGACATCATGCTAAAAATACTTTTTTCTGTTTAGAAAATGCATGATTCGTGGAGATATGTAAAAATCTCCACATGTGAAATTTGGTATGAAAACAATACCTCCCTTACTATCGTCGGTCGGTAAAAAACTATATTCAATCGTTCAATATCACGAAATTTCAATTTTCACCCTATAATTAATTCATGTTACTAATTTTAATATTAAAAAAAATATATATTTTAGTAATAGTGATAAAAATGATGTTAATATTAATAGTTAATACACGAAATGATAATTTTCTTTTTATTTCTGACGAAATTTGAACAAAATTAACATCGAAGCGTTTAGAAATATTAATAAATAAAGAAATATTTATTTATAATATTTTTCTTTTCTTTTCAATCTCAAATGTATTTGTCATAATGTCTTTTCAATGAATTATCTATCTAGTTGAGAGTTTGTTTTCTTCTTCTTACATTACAGGTAAACATCTGAAATAGAGTCCCGGAACTGCAAAAACCGGTTCTATTGAAATTCATCATGAATTTATAAAATATTTTTAATTCGAAATAGTCATCTTGAATTATATATCTTTTAATTTCAATCATTATACATTCAAAGAGAAAATATTGAACTTTCCACCATTATCTTCTATCGCTTGGTCGATATAAAAATATACCAAAGAATCAGAATTGTAAATTTGTTTTTACAATTAAATACACATTTTTTTAAAATAAATATTGAAATATATATTAGAGATATCAATTCTTTTTTTTTTAAAAATTAAATAAAATTGAACTCTAATCAAATTAATTTTATTTGGAATAATAAATAAATGGTTTTATTAAAAAAAAAGCATATGGTAATTTTCACACGATATTAGAGCACTTTTTGTTTATATACAGACGCCCTTAAGTCTGCCGTCATTTCCGGTCACCCCATCCACATCCCTCACTTCCCCTAGACATCATAAGACAAGGTTTCATTTCCTTCTTAATGAGCTGTTTAACTTTCTCACTAAACTCAAACCTTCTATTCTTCATCGCAATCATTTTGAAAAACAATCCCCTCTCTTATTGCCATGATATCAAAATTAAATCATCTGGGAGGATTTTAATTTGAAAAATTCCTGGAATTAAATTATAAAAAATGATAAATTAGAAGTCAAATTTTTGTTCGTTTTTTTTAAATTTTTTTATTGGTTTTTAATTTGCAAATAAAATTTATACATCTTTATTAGCTTTTATAATTATATTATTATTATACTATATTTATCATAAAACACACACACACATTAAATAAGTTGACCTGTGGCCAGGTCCGAACCGACTGACGGTTTGAAATAAATTAATTTCCAGCTACAGAAACAATTTTAAATAATTTTAATATATCTATTAATGTAATAAAAAACAGATATGGATATAACATATAGATTTTTAATTTTATTTTATTTATAATATATAAGACCAGGCTGGATGACGTCATATAATTTTAAATTAAGAAAAAAACTAATAAAAATGATTTTTCTCGAGAATAAAACCAATACAAAGTGCATGATTCGCGGTGATATGTAAAAAATCTCCTTATGTGAATTTTGGTGCGAAAATAACCCTTACCTTCCTATCGTCGATCGCTAATACTACCACTTCCGGTTTCCGGATTTGCACCAAAAGTTGATCAATTCATCCCACTGATGCATTAAGTAAATATACCAAATTTCATCAAAATCCGTTGAGCCGTTCAGGCTGTACACATCTATACGTACGGACGGACAGACGGACGGACGGACGGACAGACATCATGCTAAAAATACTTTTTTCTGCTAAGAAAATGCATGATTCGTGGAGATATGTAAAAATCTCCACATGTGAAATTTGGTGTGAAAACAATACCTCCCTTACTATCGTCGGTCGGTAAAAACAGCCATATAGTATGGTTATAGTTATGTTAGTAATAGTACCTCTGTCAGAACCTAAAAGTTCTATCATGCATTTCTAATGTCAACTCTATAATAATTTAATTGAAAAAAGTTCAGGTATTTCAGATTAACCTAAATTTAAATATTATATAAAAGTAAAAAATGGAATACAATGAACATGAAAAAAAAAATATATAGGTATATAAATTATTTCTAATTCAATTATGAATAAAAATACATTTTTATGTTAAGAGTTATATTTATAATCATTTGAAAATATTAACTATCAGTACACTTTTCAAAAGAAAACAGTTAAAATTTATTTTCCTCTTAAGTGATTCTGTCAGAGAAGAAATCACGCTCAATCATATTTTCATCCGGAATTTGCATAAGAAAAAATTCATGATTGTTTTCATAATTAATGTCGCTGCGTGGGTGCAGCTGGAAAAATTGGTTCATGTGAACCTGTTCACTGTTATTCGATCATTTGAATAACAAATGACTTTTAAACTGCTTTTAAATTGACAATAATTTGTAATGTTTAAGTTTTAGAAACGTTCTACGGGATAATTTATTTTGACCTACTCAAGTTGAAAACAGAGTACTAACCTTGTAGGTCACTAGAGATTGCAGATTATCAATTTTTTTTTTTTTTAAATTGAAATAGAGAAAAACAAATTATAGATAATAAATATCATATGAACCATGCATTAAAGTCACCTTAAAACGTAGATATTTTAAATAATAAAAATTACATTCATCAATTTAAAATTATTATTAATATATATTTTATTTATTTTATTTACAAATAGTATTAAAATTTTGTACATATAAGAAACAATTATTTGTAACTACTAAGAACGAGTATATTAAGAATACCAATGATATTTACTATTTTGATATGAATTAAAAGATTGAATTGAATTATCGCTCAAACAACCATCTTTCATTAAGTCTCTCTACCATGTGATTCAGTTAATATCTATCGTCTTTCAAATCTATTGTATATTTATATTTCCTACATTAGGTTCGTTTCCCAATTGGTTTCTCTAAAAAAAAACTTTTTATAAGCCTTTCTGTCAAATATTTCGCCCAAAAACAATGGATTTTTTGAATTTATATTTTTGTTAGATAATTCTTTAAGTCATGAATAATCCTTTATCAACCATATAATAAAATATTTTTTTTTATAAATGCTAAAAATTACTACCCGAAAAATTATTTGAAATGACATCAATATAGAAACAAAAATTATATGTATTTTCGAGCTATAATAATATAATTAAATATGTTGAGCAATGGACTTTGCATAAAAATAAGAAGAAATATATAATTACTTTTATTTTAATGTAAATGGATATTCATATGAGTAGGTTTATACATGAAATAATTCCTATTTTGAATTAAAGGGTAATGAAATGGATCAATCGGGCATTTACATAATATGATATTTAACGTTTACCGTTAAGAGGTTTTTGATGATGAGACCGTGTCGTTAATGGATCCCGATTATCCTAGTTGCCCTCAATGGCTTATAGAATCGTGAGCAGGGTGGATTTAATGATTCCTGGACCAAGGAGAATAGGAAAAAAAAATCAAGTTGCAAAGATTTTCGGCCAAAACTCGGCCTGGCATATTTATATTCGTGCCACTTGAAATCGAGCTAGGGGTAGAGCCGTATGGTGGCGGACGAGGAAGGACCGTTGCCACCCTGCTGGGGTGTCTTGGTCCATTAACAGTTGCATCGCTTGTAAGGAAGTTCTCACGAGAATCGGCGGCCTCCAACTGGCGCCTGGAAGTGAAGTGTGCACGCCTACCGATCGAACTTCCGCAAATACCCTCCGCCCAAGACGATATTTTTTACTGAGTTAGCTGAAGAAAAATTATTACCCCGAGTACTGAATAGGACACTTTTCAACATACCCTTTTTAGGCATATTTACCATCTTGAAATGATCAATGGACCAGTAGTTCATTTCCATTCGTATAATTAGCATATTAAAGAAATATACTCAAAAAACGCTTCATCTGAGGGAGGGATAAAGGGGAAGTTCAACATTCTTAAATTCCCCTTTCACTCCTTAGCAGAAAAAAAATATTTAATCTTTGTTTTATGAAAAATTTAGTAGTTTTTTATTTAAAAAATAAACACAAATTATAAAAACCTTTTTGAAAATTAATATACATAATCTATACCATAAATATAGGAGACAGCTAGCCGAGAGTGTAGCATAACAATTTTCTACATAAGAAGTCGGCGTTCGATTCTAACTAAGTACAAATTTTTCTAATAAAATTCAATTTAACATCAGCTGTCTCCGGCTCTCCAGGAACTGTCAGTTCCTGGTTCTATACATGCGGAAGGCAACGGGAAACCACCGGATTAACATTCCCAAGAAAAATTATCATGGCTGGGCAGCTTCTAAGGCTATCCTAGTCATGATGATAGCCAAACTCCCAAAGGGAGACGGCACCTTAAGAAGAATACCAGAAATAATATTATATAAATTATTCAATTAAAAAAAAAATTATAATAATTATTTTTTTTTAAATAAAAAGAAATCAAAACAAAATTTTTCCAAATTTTAAAGATAAATAAGATAAATTTCATCTTTAAAAATTTTTTATTCCATGATTCTAAAATAAATAAATATTATATAAAAAATATATTTATAATTTTATTAATAATAATATTTTATTTTTTTAATTTTTAAATTAATAATTCAAAAATAATATTTTTGTAATGATTTATTGTATTATTTGTTATGTAGATACCTAAGTAATTAAATTAAAACTTTAACAGGTTCATAAAATTAGAAATTAGGTAAAAAAGAACATTTAAATAAAAACAGGTAAATTTATCAAGATTACTAAAAGATATAACATTCAAATAAAAATTTAAAATGAAAATAATATGTAAATGAAGTTAAATTGGGTGTTGGTAATAATAAAATAAATTTTAAAAACGTTGTTTGTTTTTCTTATTTTAAAAATACAATCGTCAAATTTAATTAAATGATATTGGTTTCTATTTTATTCAATAAAACCACTTTTTTTTCTAACTTAAAGGATTAATTAACATTTTTCACACACCTTTGAGTAATTGGGTTGTCTTTAACTGTTCGAATTATAATCGGTTGGGGTATTTTTTTTTTTCGATTAAATCAGCCCTTCGGTATATTAAATACCATCTGATAGATCTACTGAAAGGAAAATAAAAAAAAATCGAAAAGAAAGAAATGATTCAATTTGTGACCGGTCCTCGGATTTCACACAATGTCACTCAAATATGTAATCAGGGGGCAGGGGAAGAATGAAAGATACAAGATGTAAGGTAAGTTGTCTAGTCGGCGTTAACGAGCCGTATGCATTAATTCGTGCTCAAAGGGTTCTCATTTAATTCTGGTCCATGATCATCAATCGTCACTTGACTGTCGGTGGGCTGGTCTTACCCCTTTTCACTACCCCCTCTTGTCAAGTGAGAGACTGTCAAGTTGCATCCACCCTCGTCTTTTGATTAATCCTTCTCCCAAGTTTATCTTAGACGATTATGGTTTCAAGTGCAGATGTGTCAAATCTCCCACTCGTTTAAACCATCCTTCAACCCTTGGCTCATTCTTTATCCTGGTTTTTACATCTTTTCAAATAAAAAAAAAATTACTTCATTTAAATAGCCAAAAAAATAAATACTTTTTTGTGTTTGTGAAAATTTTAGACTAATGAGATTTTTTTAAAAAAATATATATAATTATTTTAGGTACTTAATAAAATACAAAAACCAAAGAAAATCATGAGAATTAATTTAATATTAAATGTAATGGAAGAAGTAAAAATTTTTTTTAATAATATTATTTAATACTTAAATTTAAAAAAATAAACTATTTTCATCATTGTTTCTTATTTTGAATTCTATTGTTCTAAAATTTTAGAAAGTTATTTTTTTTTAATCTATCTCAATTAAAATTTTATTATTTAAATATTTATTTTTAATAACTTTCGAGATTTTAGAACTTTAGCGACTTTTCGCATTTATTTGATTAAAATAATTATTAGATCTTAAAACTAGGGGAACTTTGGAGCTAGAGTTATTAATTTATTTATATAATTTAGTTAAATTTAAAATAAATTTATTAAATAGATAAGATTATAATTTTAAAAAATAGAGAAATGTATAAATAAAGAAGGTTTTCTTAATATGTTTTAGGAAACAAATGACTGATTAAAAAAAAACAAAAACTAAACACTATTTGTAATAAATATATACCTAATTAAGTGTATGGTACTTGAAAACGACAGCAGAATAAGCAGTCAAAACGTTGTATCTTTATTTAACTAAATAAATAAATTATACAAATATGTGGTGTTTTATGTAATAAAACAAATCCCTTTAATAATTATAATAAGCTGGAGTGTCTCCACTCGACTATCTCGCAATTTGAATTGGATTAAATAACATAATATATTATATTTAAATTAAATTTAATTAATTATAAATTATAAATAATAAATATTAAACCAGCGCATGTTTGGCTTTTTATTGATGGCACCATGGCACGTGTTGGCGCGTGAGATTTGCAGTATTAAAAAATTAATTCTGGTACTTTCAGCAATTCAATCAAGCTGAAATTCTATATATAGCAGTTTTATACAATTATTAATCATGTGAAAAATTATCAAACATATATTTTTATTTTTACGGTCACTTTAGAGGAAAAAACATCAAAACGTTGTAGGTAATGACCCTCTTCCGGTTGAGCTACATTTCTCAAAAGTTGATAGAAAACTATGAATTTTGAATAATGTCCATGTACCAAATTTCATCATTCTAGCTCAAACCGTTTTTGCGTAATCTTGCCTACATACATACACACACACACACATACACACACACACACAGACATTTTTCTCAACCTTAGTGAAAATTATTCAGGAACCTTCAAAACGTATAAAAACATCAAAATCTCAACATCGAAAATTTTCGTGATCGCAACGAGATAGTAAAAAGCAATTTGATAAAAAATTGATAACTTATCATTCAAAATTATAATTCTAAGGAATAGATTTTATATGAAATTATTTTAATTAATTTTCACGGTTATTTAATAATTTTAAAAAAAGCAATTTTATTCTACTATAGTTAGTTCTGAATATCAATTCAGCAGGCTTATCTATAATTTTTCAATTTTATAAAAATCTTTATTAAAATTTTAACCATAATAGCTATTATAGTTTTATAATTTTTTTTTATATATTCTTTTGTTTAAGGGTTGAATTAGAGAAGTTGTGTTGTTTCTCATGTGTTTGCTCGATTAAGAAACCTATCCAAGCAATCTCCAGAGGTTCATCTCATAAACTCGATTGTCTTAATTAAATGACTGTGTTTCCCACATCATACGAGGGTCCAGTTATCTACAGCGAATCATGGAAACGAGATAAAACCGAAATATCGATGGAGTTGTTCAGGTGCAGGGCTAACGAGGCCTGCATTTTTTTTCCTTTGGCCTCTACTTAATTGGACATGCCCATTGACATCTGTCCTGGTGGTGGCCCCAGTTCTAGATGGGCCGACCTTTACTTGGATTGGAAAGAATATGGACCTGTTCACGGTATAAAAAGGAAAAAATCTGTTTTTTCTTTAAAAAGTGAAAGATGTTTGTTCCAAGTGGCTTTTGAAGAGAAAAATGAACAAAAGGCAAAGACTATTAATATTAATAAAAGCATCAAGTTATCTATAGAAACTAAATTATTATCATTGTTTTTTAATGCGTCAAAACAAAAACACTACAAAACAATAACAAAAAGCATTTTTCAAAAAAAAAAAAAAAAAGAAAAGAAAAGAAAACAATATAAATTAGATTTTATTGTTAACAGATAATGATTTGAAAATCTTGAAAAGATAAAGAAAAGTCTATCAAAAATAAATCTTTTTAGAATAGCTAAAACATTAATTAATGTTTCTAATTTCTTGTCATTAAAAATATTCAACAATAAATTGAATAAAATTTGAAACTACAAAAGAAACATTCTATTATAATAATGTCAATAAATATATTAATTTAATAAAATATTTGTTTTTTAATGTGAAGTAATAATAACATATAATAATTATGACACCTATATTTTACTGGCTATGTATTGTAGTGTAGATTTTAAATGGTAGCTAATATAAATTGGCTCTTCTCATTCTTACTACACTGTAATTTGGAGCAAAAGCAAATAACTCCCTTTGTAAATTGAATCGATTTACTACTCCATAATCATCTTTCTTAAAGTAATCATTAATTTTATATTGATATTCATCTTGTCATTGTGTTAAGAAAGCATAGTTACAATTTTATTTTCATTAGTTTCAATTATTTTATTATAATTTTAAAAATTTCAAATAGTAAATTAATAAAATTAATGAAATAGTTATTTTTAAAAAAGAAAGATCTAAAATGAGTCCCATCTCAAGATCATTAGGGAATATATTATACGAGGGTGGGGTGAAAAGTTTCCAGCCTGACAAAGAAAAACGATTTTTTTAAATTTTTTTTTGCTTTATTTCAACATTCAAGATAGCTGAGACTGTACGATGTTAGCTGAACGTGTGCGAAATATTTTGCACAAGCATTTGAACATGGAAAGCTGTGTGCAACGTGGGTGCCGTGTTTGCTAACGTTAGACCAAAAACTGCTTCGAAAAACCATTTCTACAGACAATTTGGCACTGTAGGCGTAATCCAAACGAATTTTTGCGTCGATTCATAAATGTTGATGAGACTTAAACTAAATTTAATTTAATCAATCATTTAATTAATTTAATTAATTAGAACACCGTTATGAAAAATGAATCAGTGTTGATGGAGATTATGTTGAAAAATATATCAAAAAAAAAATGTGCAGCATCGTACACGTGGCGGAAGTGAAACTTCTTACAATCTAGAGAATAAGATAAATTTTAGTTGAGAGTGTGAGTGAGAGAGAAATAGAGAAAAATAAAGGGATCATTTCGAAAGACATATAACAGTATAAAATTTTCGTAACAAATATTCGCTTTATTATTATTATTATCTACTCTATCATCATATCTACATTGCCTGTACTATTGTCGGTTGGTGCTTCAATTGGTAATACTGATATTAATGGCTTGTGATAACTAAAATAAGATATATATGTTCGTGATTCGATATTTTCTATATAACGTGTAAAAACAGCATCTATTGTAGTTCCAGATTTTGTTGTTGATTCCTTGGGATCGTTATTTATAAGCAGACCAAATGTTTCTTAAAGAAAGTTGATCAACGGCAACGAATCATCAGATCCAAAATTTACATTAAAATCTCCCCCGAGAATTAGAGGGATTTTATCTTCGCCTCGTTCAAGTGCATTAGCACCTGTGTGGCTATAAACCAGTAGTGAACGGTGTATGAAATAAATAATATCGTCTAAATTTTGGTCGTTATTTTTTTTCGGCATAGTGAAATCTGTGGAGTAGAGAAAAGCAGTTTTAAATGCAATAATAATTTTAAATCGATTTAGTAGTGTTAAAGTAATGTTGAGATTCGGATAAATAACGTGAATGGTCATCGACGCACATAACTGTATGTGTTGGCGTGTGAATCGCCGACCATGTTCACACACACAATTACATGCGTCGGTATGCGTGCACGCTGTATATTTGACTTGAGAATTTTAATTATTTCACGATATATATATATATATATATATATAAATATCAATTTTTACTATCTCGCCAGAGATAGTATTGCGATCACGAAAATTTTCGATGTTGAGATTTTGATGTTTTTATACGTTTTGAAGGTTCCTGAATCATTTTCACTAAGGTTGAGAAAAATGTCTGTATGTGTGTGTGTGTGTGTGTGTGTGTGTGTGTGTATGTGTGTGTGTATGTATGTAGGCAAGATTACGCAAAAACGGTTTGAGCTAGAATGATGAAATTTGGTACATGGACATTATTCAAAATTCATAGTTTTCTATCAACTTTTGAGAAATGTAGGTCAACCGGAAGAGGGTCATTACCTACAACGTTTTGATTTTTTTTCCTCTAAAGTGACCGTAAAAATAAAGATATATGTTTGATAATTTTTCACATGATTAATAATTGTATAAAACTGCTATATATCGAATTTCAGCTTGATTGATTCGCTAAAATTACCAGAATTAATTTTTTAACACTGCAAATCTCACGCGCCAACACGTAACGTGGTGCCATCAACAAAAAGCCAAACATGCGCTGGTTTAATATTTATTATTTATTATTTATAATTTATAATTAATTAAATTTAATTTAAATATAATATATTATGTTATTTAATCCAATTCAAATTGCGAGATAGTCGAGTGGAGACACTCCAGCTAATTATATATGACTTAACTAGCGCGCATGCGCGTCATGGACTTTGGACCTAGAGTGGGGATTAGAACGAAAGACAGCACAAAACGGAGTCGCAGATAGAGGCTATCTCATTCTCACTCGTTATACCTATATCTTCTTTCTCTCTTGCGTTACGAAATTTCAATTTTTCAATTCACTCTCCATTCTCAACCAAACGTCAGGACGCCGCTAAAGAAGTTTCACTTCAAAAAATTTAAAAACATCGTTTTTCTTGGTCAGGCCGGAAACTTTTCACCCCACCCTCGTATATTGGGTATAAGTATAACAAAATGGAAGAATAGAGGTGAATCAGGGATAGGGACAGTTGGAAGGATGTGATTAAGCAGCCAAGAACTTTCTAGTTCAGTAGCACCACAGAGATATATAAAATAGATTGATAGTAATAAATATTTAAAAAAAAATAATTACTAGTTTTAAACTTGAATGATAGCTATAACTTTAAATTTAATAGATCTAATAAATGTAGGTAGGGGTGTAGTAATTAAAAAAAAATATATGAGAAGTTATGTTAAAAAATTGTTAGTGTTGAACAAAATCAATTTATAAAGTTTTTTTTTAAATACTGATGTTTTTAAAAATTATAAAAATATCTTAAAATTGTAAATCTTTATCATTGAAATTTAATAATTCCTCTTAATATTTTATCTGTTAGAGGGAAGAGAATTTTGTTTATTTTATGGGTTGTATGAAGTTTATCAGATAATTATTATTTTAGAGTTTAATAACCTTCACATAATATTTTTGAAAGAATTATTTATTTAAATTAAATAATATCAAACTATGATATCATTTGAGTTTCTTTATTAATTTAATCAAAGTGTCCACCTTTTCAATGTAGAATAATGACTTTTTAAACAGAGCATAATACAGCTCGGTTTTAACTTGCACAAGTGAATTTTTCCTTTCTTAAGCCCAATTTACTCGGGCTTAGTACTTGTCATTAGTTCAGGGGTGGGAAATACTTTTAAGCACGGGCTTTTCGAACGCCCCCCGGCCCGTTGAAAAAGTTGGCTCTTATTTTGATTTTTTTTTTATTAATGTTTTCGAAATATGGTCCTCCGGTCCGGAAGACATTTTGAAAATTTCATTTTGGGCGGCGCTTAAAAGTATTTGTCCACCACTGAACTAATGACAAGTACTAAGCCCGTGGGCTTTATGCATTTAAAATATATATAGTAATATTTTTTTTATTTAGAAAATAGAACAATTAAACAACAATGAAATGTCATATATTGGGTAAAATTTTAATAGAAATTAGAATAAATTTTTGGTAAAAACTGTAAATTAAGGAGTTAATTTAAAAAAAAAGATTTAGAACAAAACTAACAGGATCTGGTTGCATAGTAGAGGACACTGATTGATAATAACATAAATATAAGAATTATAAGGGAGACATAATGAGGAAAAATTACAAAAATATTAATCCTAATTAACTCTCAAGTTGGCTTAGATTTCTCTCTTGATAGCTTCTAATAAATGATAAGATTTATGGATTTATTGTATTCGAAAAGAAACTTTCATCATTCACACCCGGATACAAATAAATAAATAAATATAAATGTTGAAAAGAAAGAGTATCCTGGATGAATCACAATCTAAAAATCATCCTTAAATATATTGTCTAGTAATAGGAATATTGTTAGATGATTGAGTAAATGGAGATAAATCGAAAATATTTATTCGTGATTCATATTCCAGAGAATATTTTTTTTTTATTTTATATGTTCATTTTGGTAATACAGCGAATAAAGGTGTTTATGGCATATGCAATGGAGAAATTGATAATAAATGATTAATAATATATTCCAGAAATTTTTTTTAACATGTTAAATCAAATTATTTTCAACAAGATAATATTATTGTTTTTTTATATTTTTATTTACAAAAGAACTTTCGAGTTCTGTAGAGCCACAGAGATATTTATCAATTTAATAATAAAAAAAAAATGAGTTGACCTGTGGAACCGACCGATTGTTTGAAATAAATTAATTTCCAGCTACAGAAACAATTTCAAATAATTTAAATGTATCTATTAATGCAATAAAAAACAGATATGGATATAACATAAATATTTTTAATTTTATTTTATTTATAATATATAAGGAGGTGCTGGCTGTGACGTCATGAAGAACTGGGTGATGCCATATAATTTTAAATTAAGAAAAAACTAATAAAGATGATTTTTCTCGAGGATAAAACCAATACAAAGTGCATGATTCGTGGAGATATGTAAAAAATCTCCTCATGTGAAATTTGGTGTGAAAATAACCCTTCCCTTCCTATCGTCGATCGGTAAAAAGTATAGTGAGGTATACAAAAAAAAAAATAAATTTACCTTTCAAATTTAAAAATAAAAATTCTTTAATATTTTAATGATAAAAGTAAAAAAAGAATTGAAATCAGATTATGATAAGTAATTAAGAGATCATTAATTGAAAATATTTCTAGTTAAATTCATAAATTTTAAAATATATATTTTATTTTTTTTTAAATAAATAATATGAAATTTATACGTATAGAATCAAGTTCTAATTTTCGAAATCCAGTTAAGTAAGAATTTATTTATTTTCTTGTTACAAGAAGTAATAAAATTTCCCACATCTCTTTTTGATAAATCGTCATGAAAACACTTCTCTAACTTTTCAGTTTTAGATGATAGATCTGTTTAACGTTTAGGCCCCCCGAGGGGATTATAGTAGGCTACATTCTAAATAAATTAAATCAAAATCGAGAGATTTATTGAACTATTTGAATGCATTTAAAAAACGATTCCTCGTTGCAAATGAAGGATAATTTAAAAATCACGAATTAAGCTCCCCTATCAATTTGGGTGACCTGATTATTTCACACAGCCCCCAGGCGTTCATTAATGATACCTTCATGAAAAGGATATTATTGGTTAGAAGACGTTATTCGTATCTCTCACCGGACATTGGATAAAATAAAAATCATATACAATTATCATTCAACAAGTAATTAAAACTATAAACATGTAAATGTAAATATATCCGTTAATATTTGAGATTTGACATTAAGAAGAGAGAGAGAACTTAAAAGTTTTTTTTTTTCTCATTTTAACTAATTTGGAATTATCTCCTTATTGAATATGTATAACTTAAATTAGCTTTTCCGTAATGTTTATATGAGACACTACAAGAGCACTGCTCTTGATTTAGATAAATTTAACTCAAAGATTAACATGTTCATGACATAATTATTAAATCTTCTCTATACCCTGAAGATTGGAAATCTATTTATATACAATCTTTTTATATATATATATATAACCCCAACGGGTTAAATTAAATGTATAGTCTAAAAAAAATTCATTAATAAACTAAATGCATAATTTTTTGAAGAATTAATTATGTTTAAGAGGTGTTATAGGAATTTATTAAAAGTAAGCATCATTTAAAAGAAAAGATTTCATTTATTATAGCAAAAAAAAAACGAATGTAAATTTTTATTCGTAAATATAATTAAATTAATTTTAATTAGAATAATTAATTAATTAATTACGAATAAAACATATTTATATTACAAGAATCCAATAAACTTCTATTCTCTTTATTGTATGAATTATTTTTTTTTTTATTTTTAATATATTGGTTTAATATTTTTTTCTTTTATTTTATAAAATTATAAACTATATATAGATGAATACCACTGATGGGCAAATACTTTTAAGTGCGGGCTAATATGAAATTTTCATAATGTCTCCCGGGCTATATTTCGAAAACACCAAACCGGTATATTTTTAATAAAATTTACCTTTTTTTTAAGAGCCATATTGAATGAAAGATCGAAATAAGAGCCAAACTTTTGCAACGGGCCGGCGGGCCTGATAAAATAAGCAAAAGGGCCGGATCCGACCCGCGGGCCGACTTTTGCCGACCTCTGATAAATACTCTACTCACATTCTTCTCTCTAATTTTATTTTTTTTTGAAATTATGTAACGATATATTTTTAAATAATGTACAAGTTAAATCAATAAAAAATGTCTATCATATAGAATGTAGACTTTATAAACAATTTTTATATTTTATTTAAAAAAAAAAAGAAAAAAGGATTTAAGGATTTATTTCAGAGGTTCTATAAAAAACATTAATCAAAAAGTTTAGGTACCATTAAAATGATTTTTGTTATTAAAAGTAAGTGTACCCAAGGTAATAAAATACCATCAGTTGAGAGTACAGGTACCAGAATTTGAGATCCTCAGATTTAGTTAATTGATATAAATATTTATTACTACTTCATTAGTATATGTCATAGGTTCTTAAACTTATGTACTCCACGGACCCCCAGTTGAAAAAATTTTTTTTGACGGACCCCCATCACAACTTTAGGTACTTTACGTCATTTTATTAATTAATTTCTGGCTTACGATCTCATAAGGACAAGGATATATGATGAATATTTCTAACAGTGATTGGTGAATAACGATTTTTTTGCATATTGTAGAACACATTTTATTAGAAATTATAATATTGAAGAAAGAAAATACAAACATTGTCATAGCAACAAATCTCACAAATTATAATGGGTACTTACATTAAATTCATATAAATATTTTATAATTTTTTTCAGAAAATATTAAATAAGAAATATTTTAAAAAATAACTGCATCTATCTCATTAAATATAACTTACATATTTAATGAGATGTATGCAGTTGTTTTCTTGAAACAAGAATCTCAATATCTGGCTTAATATTGGAAACTTTTAATCTAAGATCCGGCTCTACATTTAATTTGTTTCTATATTTAGACTTAATATAAAATAGTACCGAAAAAGCTTGTTCGCATAAATATGTTGTGCAGAATGGAATCAAGTGTTGAAGTGCTTTATTTGCAAGCGCAGGATAATCTGACCTGAGAAGTAACCAAAAGTTGCTCAATTCAGTTTTGTTAAATTTTAGTTTATAAGTTGTATCACATGATAATTCCACGAGAATATCTTGTTCAGGTGCAGATAAATGTTTAGTATTTGTAATTTCCATATTAAATGGATCTCTGATCCAGTTATTGCAAGGATCAGGAGTAGAAAAATACTTCCTGAAGTTGCTTTTCAAAGTAATTAAATGTTCAACAAATAATTGACGCGTTTGATTAAGCAATTTTTCACTGGAGCTTTCTATGAAATCATTGAGAGTTGGAAAAGACTCATATACACCGTTCTGGATGCGTTTCGACCACAAGTCGATTTTTTTAATCATTGCTTCTATTTTATCTTCAACTTTAAATATATTTACAACAGTACCTTGCAGGCTCAAATTAAGTTCGTTTAATTTTGTAAAAATATCAGTCAAGTAAGCCACCTTAGCTAACCAGATAAAATCATTGAAACATTCGGTCAGTTCAAAATGCGCATCTATTAAAAACAATCGTATTTCATCTCGAAGCTCAAAAAGGCGAATGAGTACTTTCCCGCGGGACAACCAACGTACATCTGTATGTAATAATAAATGTGTATGTTGACTACCCATTTCCTCACACAAAATTTTAAAAACTCTGGAATTAAGTGGACGAGCCTTAATGAAATTGACAATTTTAACTACTTCGTCTAATGTTCTTTTCAAATCTGGTGACATATTTTTGGCTGCTAATGATTCTCTGTGAATGCAGCAATGATTCCAAACAACCTGAGGCGCAACATTTTTAATAAGAGCAATCAATCCAGTTCTTGTACCTGACATTGCACGAGCACCATCAGTGCAAATTCCAACACATTTTGGCCACTCTATTTCATTTTCGGTTATAAAATTATTCAAACTGTTAAATATGTCATTAGCTGTCGTTCGTGAAGGTAGTGAATCACAAAACAATACATCTTCTTGTATTTGATTTTCAAACTCATATCTAATGAAAGCTAACAAATTGGCATTATTAGTGACATCAGTACTTTCATCCAATTGTAATGAGTAATAGTGACTTTTGCGCACTCTCGATATTAATTCTTCTTTTATATTACATGACATGTCTTCAATCCTATTCTTAACCGTATCATTTGATAATGAAATCAAATTTATATCGTTTGCTGCTTTAGTTCCTAACATTATATTTGTAATTACTTTTGTAGCAGGAAGAATTAATTGCTCTGCTATATTATGCGGCTTTCCTGCTTTAGCAATAAGTAGAGCTACTTCATATGATGCCATTACTGCTTTCTTACTCATACCACCAGATCCCGTCTTTACCATCAATTTCTGACTTGAATTAAGTTCTTCTTTTTTCATTTTAAAAAATTCGATAGACTTACTAACATGCTCGCTGTGCTTTGTTTGTAAATGACGTCTGAGATTAGCAGGTTTCATACTTTCATTGGATAAACTTTCCTGACATAGAACGCAGACTGGTCTTTCCACATCATTGTTGCAAATATAAGTAAATCCAAATGATAAATAATCATCCGAATATTTTCGTTTCTTGGTAGAGTTTGCTGTTGATGCCTCATCATCTGATTCTTTCCGTTTCTGTGTTGAACCAGTTTGTAGCCAACGATCCATTTTATGGAGTAATTTATTAACATTGAACTACAATAATATAAATATGATATAAATATAATATAAATATAACGAATTATTATTTACTAGCTATGTTTTAATATGATTTTAAATGAATGTTTTAATATCATTTTAAATGAATGTTTTAAATCATTTTAATAAATGTTTTAAATCATTTTAAATAAATGATTTAATATCATTTTAAATGAATATTAATTTATATAATAAATATATTTCGTAATTTGATTCTAAAATATTATTAATTTCGTAATTTGATTCTAAAATATTATTAAAATAAATATTTTTTATTCATAAAACTAACTTATACTTACTCTCAAAAACAGCCTTTCTGGGAAATTGCAAAATGTGTTTAGTGTTTTTATAAAATAATGATCATGCAAATTACACTAAAAATTAAAAAAAATTATTAGCTATAATAAACTATTATTAGCTATAATTTAATTATAATTAATTAAATTAATAAAAATAATTTAAAGATACAACTCGTTGAGAAATGAACTTATAATTAACATTAATAAAAATAATTTAAAGATACAACTCGTTGAGAAATGAACTTATAATTAACATTTGCTTTAAAACTGTTTAAAACCCCAGAGTGGACGCTGACAATTTGGGTTTTTCCGGGTAAGACTGTCCCCTCCCCTGGTTTTCCCCAATAACAAAGTGAAAGAAAATTCCCTTATATGCCTCCCCTTCCGAGCCCCTAAGAGGGGTTATTTTAAAGGAACAATCGAAAAATGATTTTAAATGAATGAATGGATGAAAATTCAAATTTTATATATAGTTTTTTATATATGTTTATTTATTCACAAAAAATTAATTGACATAATTATCAATTTAATAAAATAAAATACTATTATTAATAGTATTAAATTATAGCCGTAATTCTCTAGGAGGATATAGTTACACAATGAACTTTAAATATTTATATATGTATATATTTTTACGATGATTTTTTTCCGAGGACCGCGGACCCCCAGTAAAGGCTTCGCGGACCCCCAGGGGTCCGCGGACCACAGTTTAAGAACCACTGGTATATGTAATATTTTCTAAATTTTAAATTATTTTTTGCTTTTATATTTCTCTCTATTTTATAAACGAATACCTAAAATTCCTTTTAATTTATTTTACACCCTTAACGACAGATGGAGCAATAAAACTCATAGAAATGATTTCCACAAATTAAAAGGAAGAGTTATTTCACACACCCCTTTACAATAGGCATTAGAAACTAAAACCACTAACGAAAGGGGATCTTTTATTTTTATGACACTCTGAATCACCGTCAAATGTAGGCTACTGCTTTGACATTTGGCGCCTCCCCTTTATTTATTTACTCAACCAGGGCTCGAGTTTCAACCCCGGAGCTATCAGGTAGTGGAGTAAACAACCTCTGGGCTGAAACCAATTCACAACTAATATATATATATATATATTTATTTATTTATACTATTCGACTTCTGAGGGTGAAAACATTAATTATATGATAAATTTATTGATAAAATTTTGATAACAGGAAACAATATCAAATGACGCGTGATTTGGAGTCAAAAAATTAATTTCGGTACTTTCAGAGATTAAATCAAGCTGAAATTCCATATATAGTTTTTAATCATGTGAAAAACTATCAAACATATATCTTTATTTTACGGTCACTTTAGAGGAAAAAATCAAAACGTGGTAGGTAATGACCCTCTTCCGGATGAGCTACATTTCTTAAAAGTTGATAGAAAACTACAAATTTTGAATAATGTCTTTGAACCAAATTTAATTATTCTAGCTCAAACCATTTTTAAATTAAATTTAAATACATAATAATATATGTTAATTACTTCAATTCAAATTTGCGAGATAGTCGATTGGAGACACTCCAGATTTTTATATTTTATTTGTATTTTTTTAGAAAATGATGGGTTTTTTCAAAATTACAATCAATGCTTTACATCTTATTTTTCATTTTTAAAAGATTCCGCCAAAGTCGGCAAACTGATTCCGCTTGACGTAAAAAAATAAGACATTTCATAAATATTTAATTTATTAATTTTAGAAAATCATATTATCATATTATTTATAAAAAATAATTTGGTCAATTTCAATGAAATATTTTTGTTCAACTTTAGTTGTGGTTAATTGATTCAATTAAATATATATAGTATAGATGTGAAAGTTTAGAAGTGTTATGTAGGTTCTGTCATTATAACAATGAGGCTGGTTATTATCTAATTAAATTTCTGCTGTAATTTTAATAATTATATATAAAAAATTATAAATATATAATTTTCAAAAATTATTCAATTTATATTATTTTTATTTTTATTACAAACGGTTGTAAGTAATCAGGTAAACAACATTAATAAATACTAGCTGCTCCGAGCGCCTTCGGCGCTCTTCACACCTAGACGGGGGCTCCGCCCTATGTACCCCCGAGTGATACATAGTATTTGGTTGAAAGTCTGTATGTAAAAGATTTTCATCCATTTTGTTTCAATCAGTATAAGTAGATAAGACATGTATTTGTTTTCTTGTAAAATATATCTAATCCAAAACATACCTGTTAAAAAGGAGGAGTTATTTGTTTGCCTAAAAAAGGGTTCAAATCCATCCCAATGCCAAGTTTAGATGCACTTGTTTGTTAATTATCATCCCATGTCCCTTCCTTCATTGTCCACCCACCTTGGTCCTTGGTCTTCCACCGGATGTTTCCCAATCGGTTTCTCCCAATTTCTAGTTTCTCCAATTCCAACCACGTCCCCTTCCCATCCCAGCCTTCTTGATTTTATAACCTTAACTATATCTGGACATTATATCTCGTTATGCCATCTCCGCCATCCCCCTGTGACCTCATCTTCTTTTGGCCTATAAATGCTGCGAACAATATTAATCTCACAAATACTCCAAATCGTCTCCCAGAGTCATCGATAGGGTGACCAAACGTCCCGTCTTTAGGTGCTCTGTCCCAAAAGAGTCTTCGGGACACCCTACTGTTTTTTCAATATTTAGGACATTTCGTAATTATTTTTTCAAAATTTTTTCAATTTAGTTCTAAAAATAAAGGTATACCGTTTGTCCCGGTTTGGTGTTTTCATCGATCAACATGAAAAATAATTGTTTTATATATTTTAATTTTGATCCTCTTTGATGAGATAAGCCCCTTTACTGCATAATAACAGGCGTTACACAATTACAACGTCGATTTAAATTCTTCTCGAATATTATTATCCTTCGTGATTAGAGATCTTAAGTATTTAAATATTTATACTTTTTCAAATTCTACATTTTGTATGTTAATTGTATATAAGTCGTATCCGTATCATAATTCTTGAATTTTTTTGTTTAATTACATTTCGGTTGATTTTTGCCCAATTTCTCTAATCACATGTCTCCTCTTCCAGTCCAATTCATTTACCTGGCTTAAGAAATTTTTTAAAATTTTAAACAGAGGGAGAGAGAGAGGTTCTAATTATATATATATATCTGTTTCTATGACAACAAAAAAGTAAACAAATTACATACATTACAAATACTCTCCTTTATATATATTTCTGGAAAATGGAACACCCGCAGCTCAGCTCAGGAGTTACCTAAGATTCTAATTTCTTTTTTATTTTTCATCATTTGAGGTACCCTTCACCTCAGAAAAATTTGGTTACCTTACTCCTTGTAGTTTAGGCTCTGGAGTTTTTTGCGTACAGACGGACACTATCGTATTAAATATATAGATTATCAATTTATATTTATTTATTTATAAGATTTGTTGTTCTACACACAATTTAATAGATAAAGAAAACTTTTAATAGGTCGAAATTAAAAAAAAAAAAAAAATCGTTGTTTATGTTGTTTTTCAAGAACCCAGATGTGGGTTCTTGAAATTGACATTTCATATAATGATAGGTCAAGTGGTTGTCAGATATTTGTTATATTCACTCACTGACAATAATATATTTTTGTATTGTTGGTTAATCTTAGTTTAACGTGGGAAAAACATTCGGAAACAGATGTCAAATTTTCATCACCTAACTATGGAAGAAAATTATACCTATATAAGATAATAAAATAAAAAATAAATACTTAAATAATATTTAAAAAACAAGAATTTGTCTATATAAAAAACAACAACAATAATCATTGTATTAAGATAGAATATTTATGAATTTGTTTATTATAATATATATAAAAGACTATTAATTATAATATATCTATATTATTATAATTGGGTATATTTTATATCATTTAAATATTTTATTTTATAAAATTAAAGAGAGTAGAAAATATTTTGAATTTTAGTAAATTTTACCTGAAAATCTATAAATTTTTCTTTTATTTTTTATGAAATGTGGGAATTGATTAATTTTGATTTAATATTAGTATGTTGGGATAAGATAAAAAAATAAATGGAAAATTTTTACTATTTTCGAAAAATAATAATCATAATATTATGTAAGTATGTTTTTTTATTTTATCTAAAAAAAATTCAAAATTAAATTGGAACAATGTTCAATTTTGAATAAATTAACTGATATGAAACTCTTTTATTCTTACAATTGCTATTAAGAATTGTTATTCAACGCCATATGTTATATGTGAGAAACAATTACATATTCATTTTTGAAAATCTTTTGTTCCAAACCAGACAGGCATCTGTTGCTGTCCAATTGCTTAAATTGGAATCGTTTATATGGCTAAAACAATTATTCTAAATCATTATCAAGCAGATGATCTAATTAAAGAAATATATTATTTTTTTTAAAAAAATGTTTTAATTTTTACGATATTAATATATTTAGATTTAAATTTTAATGAAGAGTATTATATTATACGAGGGTGGGGTGAAAAGTTTCCGGCCTGACCAAGAAAAACGATGTTTTTAAATTTTTTTTTTGCTTTATTTTTCAACATGTACGATGTCAGCTGAACGCGTGCGAAATATTTTGCACAATCATTTGAACATGGAAAGCTGTGTGCAACTTGGGTGCCGCGTTTGCTAACGTTAGACCAAAAACTGCTTCGAAAAACCATTTCTACCGACAATTTGGCACTGTAGGCGTAATCCAAACGAATTTTTGCGTCGATTCATAATTTAAATTATTGTTTAAAATATATTCTAAAGGATATGATTAAATTATAATTTTAAAAATAAATAAATTCGTATTTCCTAGTGGATTTTTAAAACCACCCAGAAAAATAATATTGTGTGAACGAAAAAACAACAAGAAATGAGTATTTTGAACACATGACTTGGCATAAAATCAACATCATTGGTTCAAAATGGTAAAAGACATCTTAAAGAAAAAAAAAAACTGAAATGAATTAAAGAAAACAAACATTTTGTTGAAATAACATTTGATCTATTTCCAAATTATTTAAATTTTTTTTTTATTATGTATTTGATTAATAAATGTAAAATTGATAATAAAATATGTATATTAAAGTGTATATTTTATATTGTGTATTTTATTCATACTATTAATTAATGAAATAACCTACAAATAATGATTAATTGGAGGTGAGTCTCTGCTGATAAAAATTTCGAATTGCCTACTTAATAAGAAAGTGTTGTATCATGTTTTATCGTAATTACAGTTGGAAAGAAATAAAAAACAATTATGATTACTATAAATATGAAACAATTAACACTTATAAATAAAATACATGATTTAGCCATTAGTTTATTTTGTTAGTGATAATAAAATAAAATAAAAAACGTAGTTTTTTATCATTGAAAATTAAAACAATTAATATTACACTGATCGTAATTATTTTTAATTAAATTTAGAATAAAATCTTTTCAATTTTTTTTTTTTCATTTTAAAATGATTTATAAATCATATAAAGTATTTATATATTCTAAACAAATGATAATGATGGATAAATAATGCTATTTTTATTTGAACTTATTATTTCCTTATTAGGTAGAAAATATTTTCTTTTTTTATAACAAAAATAATATTCTTAAAAAGAACGTTTTGTTTAATTTTAAATTATTTTTTATATGTATATATATATATAGTATTGTGGGTATAATTTTATAGAATTTGTGATAAGTAAATGTTAGTTAAATCTATCGATAAGGGATAGAAAAAATAAATAATAATTCATAAATATCAAATAATAAGTACTTTAAATGTGGTAAAAAAATGGATGAACCACTTTCTTTTGGTTTCTCGATGGGTGCAACACCCTCATAGCAGGGTGACCACAGATACTGTTCTAAAAAAATATCATATTACTTACTAAATTTGTTATTGTCAATGAAATTCAAAACCATAAATCTAATAATAATAATTATTATTGTTATTATTAATATGTAAATACGAGTAGACAGGAGGGACAAGTGGGCGAAGGTCACGGGCGCAATAAAGAAAGGGGCGCTGGCAGTGACTGAATTATTATAAAACAGTTTTTATTTTTTTTTTTTTTTGAAATTAAAAATTTAAAATTTAAATTTAATCTTAAAATAATATTAAATATTTTTTTGTTAAATTATAATTTTAATTTTCTTTTTGTTTAAGAGGTTAAAACTTTCATTGGCGGCCTTTTAAGTAGTATTTTCTGATATATGAATAAAATACAATAAAAAAGTTTTTGGAATATTGATTCATGGAATATTATAATTAAATGTTTCATTCATTTTGAAGTAAAAATTTTGAAATTTCAAATGTTTGACTAGTCCTTGTTTAAATATTAAAAATAGTATTGGAAACTATTAAAGAAATAAAAAATCGGGAGTGTCCTCCCCTAGACTTTCCCGCATATAAATAGGTAATTAGGTTATTATTATTATGTTTTAACAACAATAAAAATAAACAAACTAATTAATTTAAATTATAAAGTAAAATGGTTTAACACTATTATAATATATATATTTATAATTTACACCTAACGCTACTTGTATAGGTAAAATATCACTTCCGGTAGTCAGATCATGATGAAATTTGGTATCTGAATTTGTTTCATATTTTTAAATCTATATACAAAATTTGAAGCAAATATCTAGAAGCATTCTGGTACTTTACTTGAAAGGTAAACGCAACCATTGTAGGTAAAGTACCACTTCCGGTTAACCGATTTTGACGAAATTTTGATAGAAATCTACAAACTGTGAATAATATCGGTGTACCAAATTTCGAAGACCTAGCTTGATTAGTTTCTGAGTAAATTTGCTCACAGACAAACATTACATACATCCATACATCCATCCATACACACACACAGACATAATTCGAAAAATGGTATTTTCCGACTCAGAAAGGTCTAAAACGTCAAGATCTATCGAAATCTCGAAGTCGACATTTTTGACGATTCCAATACTTCCCTTGTATGAAGTATACGGGAAAGTAAAAAACTATGATATTTTAAAAAATATTTCCAACAAAAACAAACAAACAACAGAATTATATTTCTATTAAAAAAGTATATAGGAAACAAAACTTTCCAAAAAATCCTATAATAGAAAAAATTCTAAATTTAGTATCAAAATTTATCAAATTATTTGGTATGATAAAAACGTTAGAGATAAATTTTACTCCTTTGGAATTGATTTAAGGAATGTTTAGAAGATAATAAATGTTTGTGTGTATATTCATCAGTAGGTTGGCCATTAGTTAAATTTCTTCTTGAAAATACGCCCATATGAATAAAAAAAAAAGAACGCCTCTTCAGGCATTTTGCCAGGATTTCCATTCTGAGAGCATGAATGAACTAAATTTAAAGATTGTAGAAGAGAGATGAGTGAGATATGCCGGCTGTTTTGCCGAATTGGAAACCCGTCAAGGAAGTGACCGAGAGGTGACTGCTGTCAGCAGTGGATCGTTTGGATGTCACGGTCATCGGGCATCGGGTAAAGCACGGCTGATAGCAAGTCCGCCTACGCGTGCCGAAGACACCTGCAGGTGGCACCTGAGGGTCAGCGGCGTGACACAACCTGCAGGAATGTCAGAGATTCTCTCAACGTAGACAACTTGCAGCAACAACTCTCGTGATTAATCATGACCCGTTGATTATGCGCAGCCATACAGCACCGGCTAATAATAGCCTCCTAAATATATGAAAGAAAAAAAAAACATGTTTTCCTTTTCCAGCTAAACAAATATCTCAAAAACACGATTTAGGTTAAATTTTTAATTCAATGGCAGAGAGACAACGTTGATGTACAATTTTTTTTTTTTTTTTTTTTTTTAAATAAATCTGTGGAAAAAGAATTTCGTTGAGGTGAACGTATCTTCAATTCGTAAAATTGGTTATGAAGAAGATATCATCCATGAAATGTATATACGTTGTCGGTAGATAACAAAACTTGATTAGGGAAATGAAGAAACTAAATCAATCTGAAATGTTAATGTCAAACGCGCAATGGTTGCCGAGTTAAAAAAAAAAGCAAACCAATAAAAAAGCTGCTTTATTGTACTTAAGTTGAAATTTATTATCATATATATATATTCTTTACCAATGTGTAGTAAAAAAAAATCACATTTTTATGATCCATTTTAATATATATGTAGGTACATTACCCCTTTTTTAAACATAATAATTATAATTATTCCCAAATAATTAAAAATCATAGATAGACTAACATTTTATAATTATTTTTATTTTATATAATTTTTTTTTTTTTTAAATCAAAATTTTTATAATATAATATTAGATAAAATATATCATTTTTTATAAAAGAAATATTTAAATTTAATTTATTATTTAAAATTGTTATACAGCCTAAACAAAAATCTGGAGTGTCTCCACTCGACAATATCGCAAATTTAAATTGGATTAATTAACATATATTATATTTAAGTTAAATTTAATTAATTATAAATTAATATTGATAAATATATATTAAACATATATATATATAGTCGTATTTGGCTCTTTGTTGCTGGCACCACGTTACGTGCTGGCGCGTGAATTCCAGTGGTGTTAAAAAATTAATTCCGGTACTTTCAGCGATTCAATCAAGCTGAAATTCTATATATAGCAGTTTTATACAATTTTTAATCATATGAAAATCTATCAAAGATATATCTTTATTTTTAAGGTCACTTTAGAGGAAAAAAAATCAAGACGTGGGAGGTAATGACCCACTTCCGGATGAGCTACATTTCTCAAAAGTTGATAGAAAACTACGAATTTTGAATAGTGCCCATACACCAAATTTCATTATTCTAGCTCAAACCGTTTTTTCGTAATCTTGTCTACGTACATACACACACACACATACACACAGATATTTTTCTCAACCTTAGTGAAAATGATTCAGGAACCTTCAAAATGTATAAAAACGTCAAAATCTCGGCATCGAAAAATTTCGTAATCTCTGATAGTAAAAAGTTATCATATCAACTTATACATTTTTAATATAATAATAATTAAATAATTTCTTAATATGAATTTTTTATTTCATAAAATTTAATTTTTTTTTTTTTGGAATATATAATTAAATAGAATAATTTTTTTGTCAATATAATAATAAAGTAAGAATGGAAAAAAGTGATATTTGTATTTGATTTTGGAATTTTTCTATTTGAATATTTGCTAATCGGTTAATGTTCTTAAAAAACCCACACATATTTAAATCAAAAAAAAAATCCTTTTCACTTTTCAACATAATTTGCATTCTTTTTTCAATGGAAATAATTAATGCTTAAAAAAAAATATTTCGTCATAATTTTTATTGAAATGTCGTCAACGAATCATTGGCTGGCTATTATTCTATTCTATGGATTCTGTGGCTTTCAAAAATAAATAAAATAAAAGAAGTAGAAAGAATTCTGGTCAGAGTTATTCTTAAAATAATAGCTACAGCCCAAGAGTGGATCTCTTTACACTCAATGTCCTTTTATTGTCTACAGATTCACTTCTGTAAAGGCAGAATGTTTTGGTGAATTATGTTAAGTGATGTGAAGTGCGTCGTGGGAGTCAAGTGTCCATTTAGAAGCGTCATATGTTTCGAATAGATGAAAAGTGCAATCATTGGTAGGGTGAAATGGTAATCCCGGCCAAGGACACTGACAACCACCTGATGACCACAGGTGCCAGCCATGTGGCTGACCCAGGGGTGCCAAATACATTCCATGCCCTGGGAAAAGAAATCTTAGGCTATTCTTTAGAAAAAAAAATTTAAAAAAAAAATAATTAAATAAATTAATAAAAATTATGAAACTGATTTAAGTAAGTGTTAAAAAAACTGAATAATAACAAGTATTCAAAAGATTTCAATAAATTAATTAAAATTGTACATAATATGTATATACATAAAATGTCCGAAAGACATGAATCAAAAGATTTGACCCTCACCTTTAATAAAATTCATTGAAAATTAAAATTTTACAATAAATAAATTTGTAGTACATATTATATTATATCATATCTTTTAAGATTGTGATTATAAATTGAATAATATTTTTGAATTTTAAATGGATTTATATATTCATTCAGAATTCTATCATATTCATAGAAATATGTAAATATAAGTTTTCTATAAAATAACTGAGAAATATTAATTAAAAAAATCAATTTCTATTAATAATTAATAATTTTTTTTTTAAATTATTAATTATTATTATATTGGTTAATAAAAAATTATTCAATCATTCACACATTAAATATCTACTATTTTTTTAAAATATTATGTTGTATAAATATATAGTACCTGGTTCAACCGGGTCATTAAAAAAAATTATTCCTTATTATCGGGTTTGGCTGGCAATATTAATACCATGTTCACCGAGCCGTCGCTCAAATAATTTAAAATTTAAAAGAACATAAATTAAAAAAAAATGTAATAAAACATACAGCCCTTAGTACCTATTAAAGCACTGAAAGACAAAAGTATGGCCTGTGGATATAACATAATATATATTTCGTAATTTTATTTCAACCTGTACACGTCAACACGGACACACAACAGACGGACAGACAGAGGGACAGACAAATATACTTTTTTCTATTAACAAAATGGATGATTCGTGGAGATATGTAAAAAACTCCAAATGTTTAATTTGGTGTGAAAAAAATACCTTCCCTTCCCATCGACAATCGGCAAAAATGTAATTTGTCGACAGCAACGCCATCTAACAATGATAAGAGTAAAAACACATAAGGTATCCGGAAGTTAAATTTACGAGTCACCCTCCTGGTTGCTATCTTAATGACAAATATTTGGTTGTTATTTTGATTGAAAATCAAAATTAAAATATAAAACGTTTATATTACTTATTACCTAGTATATATTTTATAATTGATAATACATTAATCAATTAAAAATGGATCTTTATTCACAAGAAGACACAAAATATCCTATATATATAGGTAATTTTTATTTCAATGTTTTTTCATCTAAAGTAATATTAATTGTCACTAAAATGGTAATTATACAAAAAAGTTACTCTAACATGGATTTAGATAAAATTTTACAAGTGCGTTCCTTTTTTTATTCTAATAAACTATTCTTATGAAATTTTTGAGGGACGCTCCCAGTTTACGAGATAAAAACTATTAAAATTTGCATATAAATCTGTGGCGTCGGTTAAATTTAAATTATTTTGTAAAAATATTAAATATTTGGTTAATAAAAATTAAATAAAATATTATATTAAATAAAAAATATTATTTTATAAATATAAAAAAATTAAAAATATTCTATAAATATAAAAAATATTATTTTAAACAGAATTAAATATTATTTTAAATGAGATTAAATATTTTTTGAATAAAAATAAAATATTTTTTATAGCTAAAATTAAATATTTATTTATTTCGTTAACAATTACCGGTAGTTTTATTTCTATGTTTTTTTCATTGAAAGTAATGTTAATTGTCACTAAAATTATTTTTTAAAATTATTTGTAATGATATTATTCCTTAAATTGAAAATGTGGATGTTGCGGCGAAGAACTTTCGAGTACTGTAGGGCCACAGAGATAGATAGATCGATATAAGATATACAATAATAATATATAATTAATTTACTGAATAAATTAAAATATATTTTAAGTAAGAACACAAAAACAAATGAATGTTTTATGTAATATACTGATTGATACAAAATGGATGAAAACCTTTTACATATAAACTTCCAATCAAATACAGGAACCGACGAAATTGATGAAGTCATTTATTTTCCCTCTTTAAATAAAGATAAATCTTCTAAACGTTTTGAAACATTTTCAAATAATTTAAATGTATCTATTAATGCAATAAAAAACAGATATGGATATAACATAAATATTTTTAATTTTATTTTATTTATAATTTATTTATAAGACATCATATAAGGAGGCGTTGGCTATGACGTCATGAAGGACTGGGTGACATGCTGTGACGTCATATAAGTTTAAATTAAGAAAAAACTAATGAAGATTATTTTTCCCGATGATGAAATAAATACTATCTATGGTGTGAATTTCATAAAAATCGTTAGAGCGGTTTCTAAGATCCCATTTACAAATATATATACAATTTTAACTAGCATAATAAGATAAGATAAATTAAATACAAAAAAAAATCATAAACAAAATTATTATATTTAAATTTTCATGTATTTATCCATTTTATTAATTTAGTTTTTAAATTTTCATATATAAATTATTATATACATTTCTATCGAATAAAAAAATTATATTTATTTTTCACAAAATAGAAAAGTTCAAGATAAATAAAAAAAAAAAATCAATTGTATATATATATATATAAATGTCAAAAAAATAAAAAAAAAATGTTATTTTTGAAAAAATTTTGTAACATATTTTGAGAAAAGAAAGGAAACCATACAAATTCATTTGACGTCCCTGTCAATGCTTTGAAACATATATATAATATATATTGAAAAGCGTAGAAAGAAAAAAAATATTGATTAACATATGTTTATGATTTATAGTTATAAGAATATCAGCGTTGCAGAGTTTATTTACAATGTTTCACTCTTCGTCAGGTAAAGGAAAAGAAAAGAACATCTGGTGACCATACGACCAAGGTGAATTTCAATATTACCACGATATTGTAAATCTTATTATATAAAAAAAGATGCCGTTTTAAAAAAAATTATAAAAAAAATCCTAAGTTTCCTATATTTACCTATATTAGATATAAATAAATAAATATATATATATATATATATAAGAGAAATGGTATAATATACCTATTGCAAAAATTTAAATAACAGTTATTTCTTTTAAATATACAAAAATAATAATTTTATCTAAATTGCTTCCACTCTAATAGATACAATATTATATAGTATTTTTATGGTCTCTTTAATCTTAAAGATAAATAATAAATATAATTTTACTAAATGGTTCGCGAAATAACATCTGTCCGCAAATAATATAAATAGATTGAATTAATTAAGTATTGAGAATTTAATTGAGCTGTGGTAAAAATATTTTATTTCAAATTTATTGCTAAGCTTCGATGACCTGTGTATTCTTTCGTGCTATAAATTTATATTTATATGAATATTTGTACAAATCTCTAATATAGAAAAGAACCTCAATGAAGGAAAACAAAATATAAAAAAATGTATACCTACAATAATGTAGATGGGTTGCCTATGAAATATCTTTCATTAAATCATTAAATTCTAGTTCAGTGGTTTCCAAGCATATTTGGCAAAGCGCCCCCTATCCAGAAAAAAATTTACTCAGCGCCCTCTGGAAATTAACTTTTGTTAATTTTAATAACAATTAAACAGAAAGATATATGTATCTATTCGCAAAATATTGAAAATATGTATCTATTAATTGAACTCAGAATAAAAAAGTAATATACAATTAATTTTCCCTAAGTGCACCTGTGGCCATCACCTCCTGCAGCATCCACGAGGGGGCGGTAGCGCCCACTTTGGGAATCACTGTTCTAGACTTTCCTTGTATTATAAAATAATTTTAAGTATAAATTACCTTTTATTTTGAGAATTCATAGTTCATTAAAAATTATAATTTATTATAAAAAAAAAATCTGGCTTTTTAACAGCGCTTGTCAAGTCGTCCGTCTTCAGAGCGGAATAGCGGTGTTGTATGATCAGTACAATTCAATCATTATCTTGATTTTTTTAATTGAATCTTAAGAAAATTAAATTTCTTAATTGTATGCCATTCATACATGAGTTTGACGATAGAATTTGTATTTTAATGTTTTATTGAATATAAATGAAATTTAATAGAAAATGTTTATAGAAAATTTATAGAATCATTATTAATGTATTTGAGAATATATTTAGATAACTTTTTTGATTTTTATTTTAAACTATTTAATATAAAATTTTTATGATCAAATTATAAATAAAATAATATATTTTCTACATATAATATTATCTGATATATTAAAGAAAAATATAACAAATATATCATATATTGCCCCAAATAGAATTAATATTATCGAAATTTTATTAAAATATCAAACAATATATTCTTTCATGTTTTAAATAAAATAAGATTCACAGAGAAGAATAGGCGAGTTGTGTTATTTATTTATTTATTTTCCTTCTCTCATTCCATCAGCAAGTGGATCGATAAAATTGCATTGGAAAGCCACATTTCGAACAAGAATGATACTTGTTATATCGATTGTGAATTGTGGAGGGGGTATTGGGACAGGAAATCGAGTTGTAGTTTATGGTCGGTTAATGGATGCATGATGATTGTCAATGGTTGGAGATGAAGTGGCTTGGCGCTGAATGTCCAGGCGCCTGCTGCCTGTTGCCTGACTACTGCCTCCTCCACTCGCCAAGCCAACTGGTGCAATTAGACACCACTGCTGTACATTCCCTTTCGCTTAGTTCGAGCAATTTTCTATACTTACTTTTATTTTCAAAATTACTCGAAATTAACCATGCGCTTACTTTGATTTTTATTTCGCCGTTTCCACGGTTTACTCAATTAGCAGTTTTTTGCTTTCTCACGCATTTTTCCTTTATCTTATGCTTTCTGGTTCTTCGGCAACGAAATAATAATTTGACGCCTTCTTGGATTGTATATTCATTATTCTTTTTTTTTTTTCTTACTAATTTTTTTTTTGTTCTTATAAAATTTACTTTATACAGATATGCCTTCAAAATGACTAATTTAAAAAAAAAAAATTAAAATTACTGTTATATTCATTTTTTTTTACTTATACATATGCCACAAGGACATTGATGAACAAAAAAATAAAATCCACTAAAAATTTGAAAATGATTTAAAGTACCTACATAGATTCTTAGTTATTCTTTATTTATTTATTTATTTTTTCTGGTAAATAAATTATAAAAACTTGAATAAAAATTATTATTATTAACAAGATAAAATTTTAAAGATGATTTATTTATTTTTTATAAACTAAAACGTTTATATATATATATATATATTATACCTACTACAATATAAATGAATCTAATTTAATGCTCTTGTGTCAATTTAGATACCTTATACTTCTTATGTCATCATAAATTATTTTATAATCTGTATTTATTATTATTTCTTATTAAATTTTTATAATTGTAATAAATGATGAACTATAGATTAATGACATGTAAAGGATTAATTTTTAGAATTTTATTAAATTAATCAGTTTCTTATTATTTTGAATTAAGAAAAAATATTAAATAATAGATATATGAATAAAAATCTAAGGAGTAAAAATCAGGAGTGTCCTCCCCTAGACTTTCCCGCATATAAATAGGTAATCAGGTTATTATTATTATGTTTTAACAACAATAAAAATAAACAAACTAATTAATTTAAATTATAAAGTAAAATGGTTTAACACTATTATATATATTTATAATTTACACCTAACGCTACTTGTATAGGTAAAATGTCACTTCCGGTAGTCAGATCATGATGAAATTTGGTATCTGAATTTTTTTCATATTTTTAAATCTATATACAAAATAGGAAGCAAATATCTCGAAGCAAACTGGTACTTTACTTGAAAGGTAAACGCAACCAGTGTAGGTAAAGTACCACTTCCGGTTAACCGATTTTGACGAAATTTTGATAGAAACCTACAAACTGTGAATAATATCGGTGTACCAAATTTCGAAGTCTTAGCTTGATTAGTTTCTGAGTAAATTTGCTCACAGACAAACATTACATACATCCATACATCCATACATACACACACAGACTTAATTCGAAAAATGGTATTTTCCGACTCAGGGAGGTCTAAAACGTCAAGATCTATCGAAATCTCGAAGTCGAAATTTTTGACGATATTCCAATACTTCCCTTATACGAAGTATGCGGGAAAGTAAAAAAAAGAGAATAGTAATATATAATAATAAAAATTAAAAAATAATTATTATAAGAGAAGATGTTAATGATCATTTGCATCTTTAGAAAGAGAGTCAGTTATGAGTATACTTTTACTTTCACTCTTATTCAATTATTCATTAACTCGGATTTAATCTTTTTATAATTTATTTATTTATTTATTTATTGATAATTATCAATTGAGTTAAATATATATATATATATATATATATATATATATATATTTGTTATAGGAAATTTTGTTGCGGGTGTATATAAATAAATCGATTTGCATACAAACCTGCACTTCCCGAGTCCAATCAAATTTACATAAGCAGTATTAATAATACATTATGTACAGTGAATGAAAGACGCCTTGGTATTTCAGACTGACATTTAAATTAATAAATATGGATCTTAATAATTCAGATTATAAATGTGAAATATATATATATATATAAGATAGTAAGAAAGAGTGAAAGAGTGATAATTCTTTATACATATTTATTTAGAAATAGACGAATGGTTTATAAATTTGTCTAATGTGCTTGCCACAAAAATGGTGATCATATTGAGAAATAACCTGCTGATTTATATGACCATAAATTGTTTTCAATTAGAACAGTTCAATGTAAAGGTTGATTCAATATAAGAATGCATTCCGTGGGAAAATAACAGGCTAGATGGCAGCACTGAAAGAAAATGGTAAGGCGCCGACGCTACTAACGGAAGTGTGGAAAAACTATAATACATATAAGAAAAGATCAGATCAAAAAAAGATCCTTCGTAAGTGAATTATTAGTTGTCGGATACACTTAACAAATCACTGGATTAATTTCTTTCTCTTATTATATTTCTATTCTTTGGCGGTAAAGTAATGTTAAATGAAAAATATCACCCTGAATTGGTTAAGTTTACAATGAATAACGAATATTTATATATTTTATAGTTCAAGAATTTTTATTCGAAGAAGCACGTTTTAATTCGTTACTGACCTCATAAATTCGAATAAATACATTTCTAGACAAGAATTGAGTGGAAAATTTATTTATTTAATTCCATTCCGTATTCGTGTCTTGAAGTTATAAACAATCATCGAGTGAGGGAGAAAGAAGGAAGAATAAAGATGAAATTATTGTGAATTGCAAGAAAATGTCATTGAAATCAAAAGAGACTGAAATAACTATTTTATTTCTTTGAAATATTCATAATAAGAAAGACTATTATTACTCCTAGTATTTAATTTATTATATAGAATTATTTTCTTTCTTTAATTCACAAAAAAAATAATCATATTTTATTTTATATGAAATCAATAAAATTAACGGTAATTAATAATTAATTTTATTAATTTACACTTACAATTACAATAAAAACAAATTCTAATAGTAGCTTGAATGTTAAATACGAGAACTACAGAATATACCTCAGCAATCTAAATAATTTAAAAATTGATTTACTAAATAAAGAATAAATATATAATCATAGATTAGTTAAAATGGACTTAGATTCTCATTAACCATAACAATAATCATAATAATTAATATATACAAGATTTATTTTTCTTGTACAAATTCTCAATCGTTAATAAAATAATTGTTATTCATCTCATCAAATTCAAATACATTTTTTTTATGTTAATACACTTTTTCAAATATTAATTCACGAATTAAATTAAATTAATTGATTTTAGTATTATATGGAAGAATAAATTGCTCTAATATAAAATATTTTACAGGATATTTATTTGCGTCTTGTAATAGTAAAATTTCCCAGAATGCTTTGCTTAGAATTTTCAAACCTTCGGCTCGAAGGATCAATATTTTTTTATTTAGTTTTCTAATTATTTTTTAATATTTTAAATATATTTTTAAAGTATTAAGTGAGAATTGATTTTGTGAAATTTTTTTTTATATTACTTTTTATGTTTTGTTTTTTGTTCATATTTATAATTTAATATAATTAAATTCAGACTAAAAAAAATTATTAACTTATTATTTATTTCATTTTCTAATTTAAAAGTTAATTTAGTTTTTTATTGAATCTTTTATTTTATTTATTACTATGGATTGAATCTACCAATATACCTATTGACATTTATTATGACTTTTTTTCATTCCATTTTTCTAAATAAGACATATTTTAAATTTAACCCCTCATTTCAATAAATATATTCATTCATTTCAAAGGGATATATGGAAAAATAATTAATTCAATATTTATTGTTTCTGATTGGAAATGCTGGATTTATAAGCCGACAGGACTACCCTTTTTTGTTAAGCGTAGCACCCCCGCGGTTACTGCAATTTGTACGGCTCGACTGGAATTTTAAATAGGCTCGTGTACATTTTTCCAGAATTCCCTTGTCAACCCTCTAGTGGAAAGGGATGCCGCAAACCAATGAAAAACATATTAACCCATAAATTAAAATGTCACTTTTCGCTTCCTAATTGGAATTCGAATTAAAACGAACAGAAAAATAGATGATGCCGTCTACTACAAATAAACGAATAGCTAGGAGAAAAAAAAAGATTTCTCAAGATTTCTATCGAACAAAAGAGTGGAGAGAGGAAAAAAATTTTTTTTAAATGAATTGGTATTTTAATTGTAGAAAATTAACATTTGTGAAATACCTTTTGGCAAAATGTTTATTACTCATGGATTCGATATGATCAAAACGTCACTTCAATTGATTTTGGGCCCTTAAATAAAAAAATAACTAATTTTTATATAATTTCATGACAGAGATCATTAATAATTAGTTTAAATGATTAACTTTATATTTTATAAAATATTGAGACTTGCCTGACTATTTATTTCAATCATAATAGATGGAGTTTTTGATTTTTTTTTTTTTTTTGGAATAAATTTTCAATCATTTCCAAATAAAAGTATAATTTAATTGTCTATACTTAAATAATTTATTAAATAAAATTAAATCATTTTTGAGCATCATTCAGGAATGAAACAATGAATGAATCAAAAGTGTTTGAAAAGTTAAATCAAATATCGAAATGATTTATATCAGAACTCCTTAAATAGATAACACTAGGTGCTCCGAGTGCCTTCCAGGCGCTCTTCACACCTAGACGGGGGCTCCGCCCCCTGTACCCCCGAATGGTATTTGGTTGAAAGTCTGTATGTAAAAGGTTTTCATCCATTTTGTTTCAATCAGTATAAGTAGATAAGATATATATTTGTTTTCTTGGAAAATATATTTTAATTTAAGCAACAACAAATTTTCCTAGTACATATAATAAGTAAGATTTATTGACTATTTCATATTATTATTTATATATTTACTAATATATTTGTGGCTCTTTGCATTTATTTAAGTAGATTTTAATTAATTAAATAATTAATATTCTAAGTTTATGAACATTATTTTTTTTTATAAATTATATTAATTAAAATTTATTTTCTTATTTCTGTTTGTTCTTTATTTTACATATATATGTACAAAACACAAAACAATAACACAGACAGACACACAGACATTGCCTTTTATATATATAGATAGATTAAAACCTTCCCTGGGATGCCCACAACAATCCCTGAAAGTTTCACCGTAATCGGACGGGTAGTTTTTGAGTATTTGACAGACACACAGACACACAGACATTGCCTTTTATATATATAGACTAGATCGAGTAGAAAATAAATAAATAAACTAATTTTTAATATATAAAATATAAGTTTAGGAGTACTATAAAATATATTTTTAAATGGTTATTGGTTAAATTTATTTGCCATGAGCAAAATTTTAATTAATTTTTTTTTTTACTTTTATAAATTTATATATATACATATATAGGTAGTATTGAAATATTTTCAAAAATCAAATGAAAATGAAAGTTAAGTAATAGTCAGAAGAGAAAAAATTTGAAAAAATTTCAAAATTGTTTAATTTTTTTTTTTAAATATACTAAAAATGATTTTTATTTGATACAGTTTTATATAATTTTTATTTATTTATTATGCTTATACAACTTTTGTTATTGCCAAAATATTATATATGCTTATATTGTTTATAATGATTTATTATATTTATTCATTTGATTAAGGATATTGGAGTCTATTTTTAGAAGTATGTGCGGAAATTAAATCAGCGAGATTGCCATCCCATTTATACAATCGTGTTTCACTGTTTATGTTTCCTATTTATTACTGTATTGGTATTTGAATTGGTAGCTCCATTGCCTGGCTGAATCAAGTGTCACTCCCTCCCTCTCCTCTCTTTTTCTCTCTCTCTCTTTCTTTTGACGTCGCCATTTCCGCTACCGATTGATTCCACTTCCGGCGTCAGGCGCGCCAACGTGAGAAAATCAAACACGCATTCAAGTCTCTGCTACTCCGGTTGCGATTGAATTTAGCACACAAAAAAAAGGACAAGAGAAAGAAGTCAGAATGTCAAATAAAAAAAAACAACAACGGAAACATTAGTTTTTACTTGATTGGGGAAAAAAACTTTCGTCAATAATAATCAGTTTTATTATTAATATAATGAAGGTTTCATTGGAAATTTTTTTATTAAAATTATACTAATCCAGTAACTAATTATGGTTGAAATAGTGAAACAAGTCAAAAATTGACAATAAATAAATAAAAAACAAAAGTGAAAAGATTTCAACATTTGACACAATGCTCAACAATTTTAAATTAATATATTAAAACAAAATCAAAGAAAACTACTAAATAAATACAATAAACAGGAAAATTTAAAATATAATTGAAATATTTGTTTACGAAGGTGCATTATATTTGATTAGTGTTACGAAATTAAAAATACTTTTTTTTTAAATAATAAAATAATATTTGAAATATTATTCTATAAATCTTTTGAGTTTTTTTTAAATAATAATAATTTATGATTATTATTATTAATTTTTTTTTTTTGGTATGTAAATATAATTATTTATTAACTGATTGACACGTTGATTTGCATACCTTTCAAAACCCGCATTTATGTAACTTTATTTATTTCCAATTTAAAAAAAAAATCGATGTTATCGTTTTTTTTTCGAAATGATTTCATCTAAAAGATAACCAATCAATAAGTTCAAATAAAATTCAAATGATTAATGAAAGTATGATTTAGAATATGATTTCATTGAAATTCACTAAAAATTTATAATATAAAATATAAGAACGATTATGAAATATTAAATCTTTCAAATTAGAATGAAATATTATCTTTTGAAAATTATTGTGATTTAAATGAAGAAAGAGTAATAAATTCATTTGCATATTAAACTAAAACAATAAATTTAGTGCAATCTATCTTATAATTCATTTTATCAAAAAATAAAAAAATAATAAAATAAAAATCTTCTACTCGTTTATTATATTTTCAATCAACAGAATCAATTAAAAAAATGTCCACATCGAATGTTTATTCATAAATTTTAATAAGCATGATGATCAAATGATCTTAATTTGAGAAAGAAAAAAAAATTAATTTAAATTTAATTGATTTAGAAAAAGAAAAATAAATAGAAAAATTAATGTAAAAAGTATATATCGGTATTCATGCATATCTCTATATTATTATAAAAAATCCATTTATTATAAACTGAATTGTAAATCGTATTTTCATAAATAATTAATTATTTAATTATATAATAAATATTATTAAAATATAGTCAATAATTATATATTCAATCAATTTCATTTAATAAATTCTATGGGAATGAAAATGAAAATAAAAAAAATTAACTTACATGTTTTATGTAATAAAAAAGTTGAATGATGATTCAATTATATATTACTATTTAGTTAAATCTATACTCTAAAATTGATTTATTTTATTGAAAATGCATATTTCAGATATACTAGTTAAAAATTCAATGTCTGATTATCTATCACATAAAAGATGAACTGAAGTTTTATAATTATAAATATATAATATATTAAATAAAATAAATATTTTTAAGTAAAACTTTACTATGTTATTTTAAATTCATTTGAACCTCTAATAGAGTGATTTTCAACCTTTTTTTTTACCGCGGCACACTTTTAACGATTTAAAAATTTGGCGGCACACAAAGAAAAAGTGGTCCCAAAAATGGTTTACCTTTTTTTTAGAACAAAATTGAACAAATTTAGAAAAAAAAAGTTTAAGAGCCTCGTAATCTCGCGGCACAGTGGTTGAGAATCACTGTTGTAATAACTAAGATAAGAATCTAATTAAAAGTAAAAAAATTAATATTCAGATTAGTGGTTCTTAAAGTTTCATTCCCTAAAATAAATACATATATATTTAGAGAGAGAGAGAGAGAATAAAGTATTTAATAATCTATTTAAATTTATAAGTAATGTTTTTACGTTAAATATCAATATATGTATATGACAGTGATTCTCAACCATTGTGCTGCGGAACTTCTGTGTGCCGCCAAGTTTTACAAATGTAAAGTTCAAATTCAGAAAGAGTACTTATTTATTTTATATGTATGTAAAATAAGATAAAATGTTATTTTGATCAGGCTCTTAAACATTTTCGACTTTTTTTCAATTTTTTTTTTCAATATGGTTCTAAAAAACAAGGTAAAATGTTTTTGCGATCAGGCTCTTAATAATTTTCGATTTTTCAACATGGCTCTAAGTATCACCAAGTGTGCCCACCCCAGTTATATTATTTCAGAAATGTGCCCTACTACTTAAAAAGTTTACCAACCCCTGATTATTATCATAAACTATATTAGTCTATTATAGGTAAGTAAATAACTTGTACACTTATCTTTTTCTTTGTGTACCGGCAAATTTTTAAACCGTTAAAAGTGTGCCGCGGTAATTTTTTTTATATTAAATATGAAATAATAGTTATGAGTTAATTTTTATGTCTTATTATTTTGGCGACTCAAAATATATTCAATCAAAATTAAAAAAACAAAAAACAGTTAATCTCATTTAATTATAGTATAACATACATTTTGGTGAAATTTTATATTTTTTTTTTTATTCATTGAATTTTTAAAATATTTTTATTTTTAATTAATTAAAATATGATAAAATATTATACATGTGTTTTTTCAATTGCTTGTGAAAATTATAGTGTGATATGTAAAGTCCCGGGATAATTAGAGTAATCGAGTCATAGTTTAATTGAAATTATCCAAGCTCATTATGGCCAAGGATATCTTTGATTAGCCGTCAGTATAGTATAGTATCCAAGTTTCAAAAGTGAATACGAAATCGGGCAGTAATTGGATTGTAACATAAGCCCAAGAATAAATCTCTCTCCATCTCTCTCTTCTATCTTTCTCCCTCTCCCTCGCCCTCATAGCCATTCTTAGTACTATCCATAAAGAGCATCTATGGGAAATTAATTCCTATCATTAGCGTTGTATTAAAATTCAATTTGTCCTGGAGGAGGAATTGTTTGCTCGTGCTGAGTTAGTTAAAAGAAAGTATGGTATTCATTTGAGATGTGCTGTTAATTTGATGTTATTTAATTAACGCCTGACGTTTCTAGAAATAACATTTTTCATTCTCACCTGGACCAAAAAAATTAAATCAAATTTATCAGGAACATAAGTTATCTTATTTTTGTGTTCATATACATTTCATTTATTATTATTAATATTAAGATTATGTTATATTTTTAGTAAAGTAGGTAAAATAAAAAGGATCAGTGCATCAAAATTAATAAGCTGGAGTGTCTCCACTCGAATATCTCGCTATTTGAATTGGATAAATTACATATATTATATTTAAATTTAATTTAATTAATTAATTATAAATTAAAATTAATAAATAATATTTATTAAAACCAACGCGTGTTTGGTTTTTTGTTGATAGCACCACGTCACGTGTTGGCGCGTGAGATTTGCAGTAAAAAAGTGAAAAAATTAATTCTGGTACTTTAAGCGATTCAATCAAGCTGAAATTCTATATATAGCAGTTTTATACAATTTTTTATTCATGTGAAAACTATCAAACATATATCTTTATTTATTAAAAAATCAAAACGTTGTAGGTAATGACCCTCTTCCGGTTGAGCTACATTTATCAAAAGTTGATAGAAAACTACAAATTATGAATAATGTCCATGTACCAAATTTCATTATTCTAGCTCAAATCGTTTTTGCGTAATCTCGACTACATACTCATACATACTCACACACACATATACACACAGACATTTTCCTCAACACTAGTGAAAATGATTCAGGAACCTTAAAAACGTATAAAAACATCAAAATCTCAACAACGAACATTTTGGTGATCGCAATACTGGCGAGATAGTAAAAATCGAACTTTACAGGTCTGCTATTGTAGAGGTTTGGGGTGTGTTTCATGATTGTGGTAGAAGAGAATAGACACAAGGAATTTGAATATAAAATAAATCGGAAAAAATATACGATTATAAGAATTACATGATCTCTATGAATATGAATAGACATTTTTTTTAATGGTACTTGATCTTTGGATTTTTCTATTAAATTCCAAATCTTTGATAATATATATTTCTAATTTATAATTGTAATTTATAATTATTGAATTAATTATAAGGAATGGAAATTAATCATTTCATATTTGAATAAAAGGGAATTTGATGTTAGTAATTGATATGATCTCGAAATTATAATAGAAATATTCATAATCATGTAAGATATTCTTAATTAAAATTGAAAATGAGAAAAGTATAATTAAATAAATGTTTATAGTTTATCTATTATAATAAATTAATAATTTTATTCAAGTGATTTTGTGGATCCTGTTTTATACTTGTTTTATTAAGTAAAATTAAAAATCTAATTAATAAAAATTGATATCCATCTAAAGATTATATTTAATTATTTAACTCGATTCTCTAATTTATTTTCAACAGGTATTTCAAGAATTTTACAAGAAATGCATATATTAGTTGACCTTTAAAAAATTTAGTATATATGCTACTAATGAAGATTCATAAAAAATTGATATCAATCAATAACGAAATATTTATATTTAAAATAATTGTAAAACATCATAATAAAAAATGAAATAATTTATTATTTGTTAAAAAAAACTATATATATATATAGTGTATATAGGAAATATATATATATATTACCTGCTATAAAATTATTATTAATTTATAAAGAGAGGTAAGCTTTACTACTAGAGTTGTCGAACTAGTCTTGGGTCGATAAAATTTATCTTGTAAAATGTTAAAAAAATATTTTTGACTAGAATCATATATCTAACAACCTAAATAACTAAATTAAACTTAGTGAAGTTTATCGTCCCTTATAAAGACCTACCCTTCTTATCATAAACAACTCCATTTTATAAGCATTAATTCAGTGATTCTCAACCTTCTTTTTACCGCGACACACTTTTACGGTTTAAAAATTTCGCGGCACACAAAGAAAAGGATAAGTGTAAAAGTTGTTTTTTTTTGGCTTTTTCGGAATATATCTCCATTTAGCTAGCTTTCTTAGATTTGTTTATTATTTATATTTATATTTATAAACAGAAGAACTCGGCGAGGTTTCAACCCTCGAACTCGAGTCGGCGGACCGTTATAGTGAATTTATACCTATAACCTCGCGGCTAAGCTCCCGGTCAAGTGTAAAAGTTTACCATATTGAAAAAAGTGATCTCAAAAATGGTTTACCTTTTTTTTAGAACCATATTGAAAAAAAAATTTAAAAGTCAGAAATGTCTAAGAACCTAGTCCCGAAAACATTTTACCTTTTTTAAGAACCAAATTTAAAAATATAGAAAAAAAAGACAGAAATGTTTAAGAGCCTCATAATCTCGCGGCACACTAAAATGCCAGGGCACAGTGGTTGAGAATCACTGCATTAATTAAACATGAGACAATAACATAATACAAGTTAAAAATTTTTATAAAATTTATCTTCGACTACCGCAAAAAAGAATTAATATATTTTAATTTTGCATTATTTACATTAAATATGTACCAAATATACATTATAAATAGATATTTAAATTTTTTTTTATTTTTATGAAATATACATATCAATTAAACGTCATTTAGATGTAATAAAGTATTTGAATGTACTTAAAGTTTATTTTGTTTTTTTCTTTTCAAAGATCAATATTGGAATAATCAATCTATTCCATTGACAATCGGTGCATTATTCATTTATTTCTCAAGAAAGCTAATAAACCTTGGCCTAGAAGAAATTCTTGCCTATGATAAATGGTAAACATTTTTAATTCGACCCTATCAAATGAAATCGTGTCTTTGGGAGACAATCATTGTTGACTAATCGTTGAAATCTGATGTTGTAGAGTGGAGTACACTTGACAGTCCAAATACAAATAAAAAGAAGGCAGTCTAATAAATTCACAGGGGATGGTCAGAGTTGATTTTATGTCATAAGTCAACATAATCTCTCCAATCAAGAATAAAATTTTTATTAAAAAGCATTGAATTTATAATTTAACAGCTGAGATTTAAAACTAAAATAAAGTGTGGAAGAAAGTTTTTTTTAACTAAATTTATAATTTTATAAATAACAGAAATTTAAACGGGATAATAATGTTTGGGTTAGAGATTTGAACCGAATTTTTTTTTTTTTTTGGGGGGGGGGGGGTATTAATCCAACCACACGATGAAAAAACACCTAATCGAGCAATCCTTACAAAGAAACTTGTTTTTATCATTCGATATTTTTCTTTAATTTTGACTAACACAAATTTTATTAAATCAATTTATAAATATAAAATTTAAAAAGAAAAATTTTAATTTTGAAAAATATGAAATATTTTTAGTGGAAGTTATAATAAACTGAGATCTAACTGGAATATCGAATTTGTACATATATATAATATGAATAATAGTTAATAAATATAATTATTTTTATTAATTACATTATTATTATTAATAGTACGTACATATTATAGCATATTCTCGTATCAACCTGAATATTTAAGTATAATTATTATATTCAATATTATGTCTTCTATAAATTTAAGAATTTAGTAGTAAAGTCTCTTTAAATTAAATACAACAACCATGTTACCAGACTATAGAGTTAGAATATATATAACTATATATATGCATTAAATTAAGAGAAAATTAAAACAATTAAACTTATAGGCAAAAATATATAATAATTAAGGATATGTTAAAAATTTTTAAAATATTTATTATTATTTTTTTTTTTAATTTAGAAAATAATTGTTAGGTTATTTAATAAATTGTGGGGGTTTGAAATTGGATTGATAGTTTTTGAGTTAAACCACGCATGGTACAGAATCTAAATGAGATATATTTTCATTAATATTTCATGAATGTTAAATATTCATAGAATATTAGAAAATATTACAACATAATATATAATTTTTTAAACAATTATGTATTTTGTAAATTATTTTAAATTATTGATTAATTATAATAATTTTTGATTTTTATCATAATAAATTTATTGAAAAATAATTTTATCCTTCTATATAAATTAATAAATGAATATAATATAATATAATGAATATAATTAGTAATATAACCTGTATAATTACCTATTAGAGTATGATTGTGTTGTTGTCAATTGCCAGGCAAATCCAGTTCAAATGAACTCAAACATTTGAAAGAATAAATTAAAGTTTTGGAAAAAAACTTATATCAAATTTCCAAGAAATTTTATATCTATATTTTACTTATTTTTTTTTAATTATTTTTATTTAAAAAAATACACTTACTATATATATTTAAAATGCGTAATTAAAAATATCATATTTTATCAAGTCTCTAGGAGATAGCAATAATTTTTTTTTAGTTTTGTTTTTCTCCTAACAAGAGATTTAATATTATATCAAAATTAATTATTATAAGAATTATTATATATATAAAATAGAATAAAAAAAATATAAAAAGAATTAAAAACTAATAATTATTCCAACATTTCAAATACACATAATTTTGCTAAATTGAAGTGAATAAGTTTATACATATTTACATTTAAATAAATGACTTGTTAACTAATCAATATTAGATTTAATAATAAATAAGTTGACCTGTGGCCAGGTCCGTACCGACCGATGGTTTGAAGTAAATTAATTTCCAGCTACAGAAACCATTTCAAATAATTTTAATATATCTATTAATGTAATAAAAAACAGATATGGATATAACATAAATATTTTTAATTTTATTTTATTTATAATATATATGTAAGACCAGGCTGTGACGTCATATAATTTTAAATTAAGAAAAAACTAATAAAGATGATTTTGCGATGAGGATAAAACCAATACAAAGTACATTATTCGTGGAGATATGTCAAAAATCTCCTCATGTCAAATTTGGTGTGAAAATAACCCTTCCCTTCCTATCGTCGATCGCTAATACTACCACTTCCGGTTTCCAGGATTTGCACCAAAAGTTGATCAATTCATCATCAAGTAAATATAACAAATTTCATCAAAATCCGTTGAGCCGTTCAAGCAGTACACATCTACACGGGCGGACGGACAGACGGACAGACATCATGCTAAAAATACTTTTTCTGTTAAGAAAATGCATGATTCGTGGAGATTGGTGAAATTTGGTGTGAAAACAATACCTCCCTTACTATCGTCGGTCGGTAAAAAGTAGGTAATTAGACTTACTATAATTAAAATTAGTACATATAACAGATTTTAAAATAACAAATAAATAAGAAAATATTTTTATTAAAAAAAATATATCATAATAAATATAATAGAAATTTGTAATAAAGAGGGAAAAAAATGTCTTTTGTTTAAAGAATTTTTAATTAAGTTCTCTTTTTTCTTATGGAAGCGACCCGAAATTCAGTAACAAAAGATGATTCATGAGTCTGGTATGGCATTTACTCACCGTACCGATAATAAGAACCTTAAAGTGTGTGGGAAAATACAATCTAAAAATATTTTCTATAATTCGAATTCGAGTTTCATTCTTAAATTATTCCCGTAATTTTTTTTTTTTTTTTATTTATTTATTTATTTATTTTTTATTGGAGTGATTTTAATTATAAATTCATTCAAAGACTGAACCTTACAATTGGGTTTTTGATCATGTAGCATTACAACAGGTTATAAAAATGTCAGACATTTCTAGAAAGGAAGTAATAAAAATCAAGGATGATTAAAAAATAATTGAGGATAAAACAAGGGGAGGTAGAAATGAAAATGACCAGACATGGGATGTCAAAATAAATAAATAAAAATAGTATATTGTTTTGTTTTATAAAACTATAATTTTAAGAATCTCAGAAAGGAGTAGTTAATATTTTTTTTTCTTATTATTAAAATTATTATTATTATGTATTTAATGAGTGTAGTTCCAAAGAGTTGAAGGTAAGTAAGACAGATTTAATTATATATATAATTTAAAAACTGAATTAAAATAAAATTATGGAAGTGTCAATTTGAAAAAAAAACTATTATGTTATGTAAACTAAAATTAAACTTAAAAATATTAATACTAATAATTTTTAATTAATCACAGTATAGTTTCAAGTTTACATATATATTTATTATGTAAATTTCAAATCTTAGTTTATCACCAAAAAAATTGAAAAAAAGAAATATCATTATAATATTTTATATAATATATATATATAGCAATTAACTTAAATTTTATACAACTAATGTGGTCTTTTAATAAAAATTCTCTTAATAATTATCAAAATAACCACAAAAGCTTTAATAAATACATTTATGAGAAATATAACCTAAAAAAAAAAAAAAAAAAAAAAAAAAAATTAAGTTCACAGTGTGTTTATTTAATAATTATTAGTTATATTTTTAAGTTTAATAATAATAATAATAATAATAATTTATTAAAATATTTCTCAATAATTTTTATTGAATTAAAAAAAAAATAATTTTTTTTTCCAAAAATAAATGTGGGTGAACAATTTGTCTATAAATAGAAATAATGCATTTTATTAAGAATTTTCATTCATTTTTATGTGATTTTTACTATTTTCGATTTAAATTCTTACTAAAATGGAAAAAGTCACACTTTCTTACGTTAAAAATATTCATTTTAAAACATATTTATTTTTGTATTATTATAGAAAGCAGAAAAATTCTCTTTTTGGAAAAATTTAACAAATTAATAGAGTTTATAAATTTAAAGTAATAAACATTAGTTCACACAATAGTTAGTAGTTTTTATTAGATTTGAAAATATTCTGAAATTTCTGATTTTACCTCTGATATTTCTATTTATCTTTATATACAAAAATATTCCGAAGGATTTTAATTATTTTTGTTCCATCATGTCTCAAAACCATATAATTACATAATTAATTAATAAAATTATTTTAATTTATATTAAATTTATTAGTTAATTTAAAATTATTTAGATTTATATAAATATATATTAAAGAAATATTTTAGGCATAATTTTGAATTTGGATAAATTTTGTTTTTTATAAAGAGTTTATTAGTAGATATTATCTATTATTCAGTGGTGTATTGGGAGGGGAACGCGGGGCAACGACGTTCCCTTACCTTTTTTCAGAACTGGAACGTACTTCGAGTACTTTTTCATGTCCCGACAACTCCCACTTAAATCTTCTGTTAGAATTTCATTTTTTGTGTTCGTAAATATTTTGTATAGTAAGAATAAGAAAAAATAAAAACTTATATGCAAAAAAAATAGTTTACTGAAAATAGAACGTTTTTTGCTCCCATTATGCGTTCCCTTACTTCTTATTTTACCAATACATCACTGCTATTAATACCTATTAGTATATAAACTTATCGTTTTATTCATATAAGTAAATTACAGACTGATATTACTATTGAAATGCACAAAAATATATATATATTATAGTAATAGTATAGATTTATATTTAAATGATCATTTTTAAATTTAGAGAATTAAATTAAAAATGAAAAAGTTCAAAGGGTGGTATGGAGGGTATGTTTAGAGTAGTTAGTTGAGTTTCGATTATCTACCCAGAAGTAGTTTGTTTGGGTGAGTTCGATTCTAATTAGTTGAGACTACGAGTGCGTCCGCTCAAGTTGTTTCTTTTGGCCGTGACCCGGCGTGGGCGTTCGGGTCGCAAGGCTACCTTGGCCGTGAGCCCCGCGTGTCGTCGAGGGCGAAGCCCCCTCCCGAGGCCCCCTAAATGCACGCTCGCTTCGCCTTTAGGCAGATTCCAGCTGAAAGAGACTCGATCTTTTGTCCAAGAAATGATCTATCTCCAAAACCCATACTAATCTCAGATAATAACTTTATTAAAAATATAATAATTAATTTTTTATAAAAAAAAAATAACATATTTATTAAAATATAATAATAAACTGGTATTATTATTAATATTTCAATGTTTTACTTTATTTAATCAACAATTTGAAAATTTTAACTAAATATATTTTAAATTTATATAAAATATTTAATATAGAAAGTGATGATGTCATTGAAAAGTCGCGCGTTTCGATACAAACCACTACTACAATAGTATGTAAAATTTAATAAAATTTAATCTTACAAACATATTTTATTTATATATATATAAAGTATAAAACGAATTAAAATTATATTATCTTGGTATATATTTTTAGTTTAATTACTCAATTATTAACTTTACTATAATTTGATATAAAGTGAAAAATTTCCGACAATGAATATAAAATTAATACTTTGTAAAGTACCACTTCCGGTTTCCAGATATACTCCAAAAGTTGATAAATTCAGACTACTGATGCATTACCGTATTTTTTGCCGTATAAGACGCACTTCCCTCCCCCTCCCAAATCAGGGGCGAAAAGTGCCTGCGTCTTATACGGCAAATGCAAAAGCATACCATGGCCCTCCAGCTGCCCTGTTAGAATAAAAACATCACAGCCTTATTTTTGTTACTTTCACTGTTTGCTGACTGTTTATGAGAGTAAAGATAGCTCTTAGTATGTTACATGGTTGACATAAAATTTTTCTTAAACTGGTGTTAACTTTATACAGTTGATATAAAATATTTTACTACAGAATTTGGTTCATAATCTTTTTTTTTCTTGATTTTCCTCCTTTAAAATTAGGTTCGTCTTATATGCCGCTGCGTCTTATACGGCGAAAAATACGGTAAGTAAATATACCAAATTTTATCAGGCATCATTCTAATAATACTTTTTTTCTGTTAACGTGGAGATATGTAAAAATACCTTCCCCTTCTATAGTCGGTCGGTAAAAAAATGACCATTTTCTATTAATGCATTTTCCCAAACACCTAATTAGACTATCAAATGTGTTTATGTAAACATAGAAATTGGTAGGAGAACTTCAATGTAGGTGAATAAATTCATTAGTAGCTCTAATTCTACAAATTAAGAACTTTAATCAAATCACGTAGTATATTTCTAGTGCTCTTTAGAAAGTCCAAAGTTTCTTTTGACAGTTAAACATACAACATTCATTTAAAAGTGATAAAAAAAAATATTAATGAATAATTACATGATCTATTTTTTTTTATTTGAATGTAATAATATATTCATTTAACGTAATAAATATCATGAAATATAATTAAGAGTTTTGATTAGAAAGTAAATATGATATAAACTATTGAGAGTGGAAAGATGTGTGATAAAGTTTAAATTTTATTTAATTAGTTATTTAGAGGAAATATTGTCAAATTATAGATAATTATCATAAATCATAACTATCATCAAATTGTATATAATTCCATATTTGACAAATTTTTTTGAAATAAAAAAATAAATTAAAATTAATATCAATTATAATTATGATTTAAATTTATATTACAATTAAAAACATTAAATGTTTTTCTAAAAAAATAATGAGAAAGTTGTTTTAGGAATTTTTTTTTCCTTCAAAATGCCACTGTAACTTTAAAATTAGCTAATACATCATAATGGATGCTTTAATTATATATGTTCAGAGTTTAGAGATATTCACAACAATTTCATATTAGAATAGTGGAAAAAATTGATATAAAATGATTAAAAATAAAAAAAAAATTATTTATTTATTTTTAGAATATTTCTAGAATATAACTAAATTGTTTTTTTAATAAATATATACTTACAATACTTAGATAAAATATTTAAATCAAAATTGTGTATATGTACTTAAAACTTAAAAAAACACTAAATTATTGTAAGAAAATAGAAAAAAAATTAATAAAAATTCAATTTCAAAATTAATCAATAAATAATTCTGTTATTACTAACTCGCCAGAGATAGTATTGCGATCATGAAAAAGTCGATGTCGATGTCGAGATTTTGATGTTTTTATACGTTTTGAAGGTCCCTAAGAGTCATTTTCTCTAAGGTTGAGAAAAATGTCTGTGTGTGTGTGTATGTAGACAAGATTAGAATAATGAAATTTGGTACACGGGCATTATTCAAAATTCGTAGTTTTCTATCAATTTTTGAGAAATTTAGCTCTTTCGGAAGTGGGTTATTACCTACCACGTTTTAATTGTTTTTCCTCTAAAGTGACGTAAAAATAAAGATATATGTTTTATAGTTATTCACATGATTAAAAATTGTATAAAATTGCTATATATAGAATTTCAGCTTGATTGAATCGCTGAAAGTACCGGAATTCATTTTTTAACATTGAAAATCACGCGCTGGTTTAATAAATATTATTTATTAATTTTAATTTATAATTTAATTAGTTAAATTAAATTTAAATATAATATATATTATTTTATCCAATTCAAATTGCGAGAAAGTCAAGTGGAGTGGAGACACTCAAGATTTTTTTAAATTTTTATATTATAAAAAAAAACAAACTAAGTAAATAAGATAAATTTAAGTAACTGAATTAATATAAAAATATTAATTTCTTGTCTGGGAAGTCATATAAGTATAATAATATAAAAATATAAATAAAAAAATCTTTAGTTTTTTTTATGTTATTATCACGTTTTTCTTAGCTTGCTTTCTTGTTTATCTGTTCGGATCAAATCTTGCAATCGAAATTTCGACCACTTCCAGTCATCCAATCGCTCTGAAACTTTTCAGAGTTATGTATTCTGGATGACAATACAATAAAATAACACATTCGTAGCTTGCAAGTGATTAATTAGAGCATAATTAATGAATATTTGTATTTTGTTAACTTAAAAAGGAGAAACAATAATAATACAACAAAAGGCCCTTTCCAAAACTTACCTTTCTCAATACATAATACAAAAGAAGAAAACAACAAAAGGGACTTTGTCAAAACATTAAAAATAAATAATACAGATGTCCATAGTCCGCTTGTTTAAAAAAATATTCAAGAGTTGATTCTAGTATGTATTAAATATATTCAATATATTAAATATTAAATATATTATTTTTGATCTAAACGAATAGAGAATGGATTTTACATAAAATTTGTAATCATTTCACAAATTAATAATATAATAAATGACACATTGTGAATTGACGATAAAAATAAATATATTTCATTAGATCTTATTTTATTATACTAGCAAAAATTGTATAAATATATTTTTAATTTTCTTTCGAAATTAATTAAAAAATTTTAAAATATTTTAAATATAAAAAATATTGATACAATATCTAATACAAAAACGAGGCGGGATGCAAATATAATACATTAATTAATAATAATAATCAAAATATTAAAATCCGTTTAAATAAGAAGTTTGAAAAAATGTTCAGGTCGCTCCCCTCCAACTAAATGACAGTCCTGATCGTATGTTCCATGCTGCGAATTAAATTTGGATTAAGCATCATAAATTCTAAAATAATAATTAAATAAATTTCAAATAACGATTAGATATTTATTAAATGAATTACTAATAAATAATATTCAATCTAATGAAATAAAGAATCTCTATATATTATATACACGGTAAATGTATTAGAAAAAATAAAAAGCCATTTTTTTTTATGAAGAATTTTGATTTTTTTAAATTATAATTTCTGACTTTTGATTGATTACATTTAAAATCATTTTAAAGTTATAATTTCGTCTTTACAAAGAGAGATAAAAAATTAATAAAATCAAAATATTGAAAAAATATAATAGGGAGGTAGAAAAAAGGTTCAAACTCCCCTCTTCTTATTTTTACTTAACGGGTCTTCTGATTGGTTGCCTGTTTCGACACACCTTTTTTCGACTTAAACGCCACCCTCAATTTCCTTCAGCTATCATTTGCTCTCTGCATCTCACCAAGTCATCATTAGCACTCTTGCTAACTGAGTGTATTTTACCACGTTTTTCTTAGCTTGCTTTCTTGTTTGTTTGTTTGTTTATTTATCTGTTCGGGTCAAATCTTGCAATCGAAATTTCGACCACTTCCAGTCATCCAATCGCTCTGAAACTTTTCAGAGTTATGTATTCTGGATGACAATACAATAAAATAACACATTCGTAGCTTGCAAGTGTTTAATTAGAGCATAATTAATGAATATAATTTTGTATGGGAAAATCAAAACAAAAAGTGTAAATATTTAAATTTGAAAAAAACCGTTAAAAACCCGTTAAAAGAATAATATAATATGTATAATATTTAAAATGTAAATAAATTTGAAAGAAGGTATATTAATGTTTTGTACTGTAATTTAGAAAACAAAATTTAAATTTATGAGTTTTAGGCAATAAAGAATTAAAATATGACAAATTTAAAAATTTCTCTTTATAATTCAATTTAAATTTATTACTTTCAGGATAATAGTATTTCATGACTATTAAAGTCAATCAAAAAACTTAAAAGTAGTATAGGTCAAGTGAAATCGATTGCAATATATGAAGACTAAAAAGTAGAAAATAATACTTTATATAAAAAAAAAACTTTTTTAAAAAACCACGTTTTTAACGCACTAAAAAGAAGAAAATAATTTTTCTGAAACCCCATAGGTACTGACATTACAAACAAGAGATATGATTTGAAGAAAATTTTCTATAACGTAAAACGTGGGGCGCAACTATGGCTAAAATATTCTGTATCGTATAAAAATTTATAAATAAATGTTATTAGGTACAAATTAATAGGATAAATGAATTCATATTTTAATTAGCTTCAAAAAGTAAAGCTTATAACTTATCGAAATTTTTAAAAGAGGTAAATTTAATTTATGAAAAGATTACCTTTAGATTACTAATAATATTCACTTTTAAAAAATTCTGATAAAAAATGACATCCTAACAATATTCTGGTAAATAATATAAGAAATTTAACTTGAAGAAATCTAAAACTAAATTTTGCTACTGCAAAACTTCTAGCAAATATTTAATATTTATGTTAATAAAATTTCTAAAGTGTAAATTGAAGATGTTTATTTAATATTAAGGAATTAATTTTCCAAAAAAAATTTACATTAATAAAAGTATTCTGTTGGATTACTAATAATATTCCCTTTTACAAAAAGTCTGGTAAAAAATATAAAACTTAAAATATAAATCCATGGATATTGAAATAAATTAATCAAAGAAATTATATTGCATTTAAAAAATTTATTATTATTTGCGCCCCACGTTTTACGTTATAGAAAATTTTCTTCAAATCATATCTCTTGTTTGTAATGTCAGTACCTATGGGGTTTCAGAAAAATTATTTTCTTCTTTTTAGTGCGTTAAAAACGTGGTTTTTTAAAAAAGTTTTTTTTTTATATAAAGTATTATCTATTAATTGGATGAAAATGAATAAATAATAGAGAATAATTTAAATTTAAAATGTGAAAAAATTAAATAAATATTAATAAGTGATTTAATGACTGATAAGGTATTGTATAAATGATGAGGTTTGATAGTAAAACTTCTCAATCAGTCATTATATTAAGTATTCCATGCGGAAATTAATAATCTATAAATGATTAATTATTCATTTTCATGAAGGTATTTAATAATCAAATATAAATGAAAGTAAATTTCTAGCAATCCATCTTTTTTCTTTATGTATATGTATGATTGTAATAAAAATTTATCATTTAATTATTTATTAATCGAGGACTCTTTCTTTCATTTTTTTACTATCTCGCCAGAGATAGTATTGCGATCATGAAAATTTTCGATGTTGAGATTTTGATGTTTTTATACGTTTTGAAGGTTCCTGAATCATTTTCACTAAGGTTGAGAAAAATGTCTCTCTCTCTCCGTGACCGTAAAAATAAAGATATATGTTTGATAATTTTCTACATGATTAAAGATTGTATAAAACTGCTATATATAGAATTTCAGCTTGATTGATTCGCTGAAATTACCAGAATTAATTTTTTAACACTGCAATTCTCACGCGCCAACATGTGACGTGGTGCCATCAACAAAAAGCCGAACATGCGCTGGTTTAATATTTATTATTTATAATTTATAATTAATTAAATTTAATTTAAATATAATATATTATGTTATTTAATCCAATTCAAATTGCGAGATAGTCGAGTGGAGACACTCCAGCTAATTTTTTTTATATATAATCTCCTCAAAAATATATTTATTTTCTTTTAAGTTTGTTTTGCAATAAAGATTTAGTTTTTATTTTATGGTTATATTTATTTCTAAGTTGATAAATATTTTTGCGCAAAAATTGCACGTAACATAAATCATGGTGCATTGCAGATAAAGTTTAAATGATGTATTTAATAGGAATTTTATACGACACTTGGAATGATCAATGATCTTGGTAACGAAACATAAATCAAGAATTAAATTCACTTTCTCATACGTGTCACTCAGTCAATCACTGGTCAGATTCACAGACCTTCAATTATTTACATTGAGAATAAAGATGCACCATTATTCTAACAACATGAGATAAAAATAATTCTACAATATAACCGGAAGTGAAAATGAACTATTATTGAAAAATAATAATTAATAAAAATTTCAATAAAAAAGAATATCCTTTAAAAAATAATAATAAAATAAAATTATTAAATATACGCGTAAGTATATTACTTAATTAATTTTAGTAATAACTATAAGTAATAAATATTTTATTTATTATATTGCAGCGAAATAAAAATTGGAACAGAAGTCATTTTTTACGTTATTAATATTTTTTTTTAATAAATGGGAAAGACCTATAAAATCTTTTTAATGGATTAAATTAAATATGATTGGATTTAGAACAAAAATTTTCAGATATATATATATATATATATATCACTTCGAGATTAATTATTAAAATAAATCAATTTTTACATAATATTCTCTTCATTTCATTTATTGTATACGAAGTGTGTCTAAAAAGTTCGGTGAAGGGTATGATAAAAACATTAAAAAGGGAATGTTAATTGTAAATACCTTTATTAACCTTCAAAATATTCTCCACTAGCCACAACCCACTTCTGACAACGTTCGTATAACGCTTGAAAACTGTTGGGGAAGTCTTGATGATCGTTCTCAGAATAGCCGTCACAACGTTCAGGTCGGCAATCCATAAGCAGGACACCAGAAAACACTGAACGTGTACGAGAGATGCTAACAAAAGATCGGCAATTGACTCTGCGACTAATATCCGAAGAATTGGGTATTAGCAAAGACACAGTAAGTAGTGTTTTCTGGTGTCCTGCTTGTGGATTGCCGGCCTGGACGTTGTGACGGCTATTCTGAGAACGATTCCACATCAAGACTTCCCCAACAGTTTTCAAGCGTTATACTAACGTTGTCAGAAGTGGGTTGTGGCTAGTAGAGAGTATTTTGGAGATACCTTTATTAACCAAAATAAAGGTATTTACAATTAACATTCCCTTTTTAATGTTTTAATGATACCATTTACCGAACTTTTTAGACATACCTCGTATATTGAATTTAATCAAATTTACAAATTTATAATTTTTATCGAATTTATTTATTAAAACTTTTGTGGTTTTTATAATTATTAAAGGGATTTTTATTAATACACAACATATTTGTATAATTCATTTATTTAGTTAAATAAAAATACAACGTTTCAACTACTTATTCTGCAGACGTACGCTTGCTACGACTCAAGCGGGGACTGAGTTGAAATAATTTAGTTAAATAAATAAATTATATAATTATATGGTGTTTTAATAAAAATTAAATTATATAATTAAATTATAAAATTATTAAGTATTCAATTTCAAATATATTATTATTAAAAAAAAAATTTCTTGGGTCTTATAAGCCCTTGTAACATATTCTCAATTTAATTTAATTTATATATTTATTTATTGATAAATAAAAAAAAATAAATTAAGAAACTTAATAAAAATAAATAAAAATAGTCTTCTCAATTCAAAATTTTTAATTTTTTTAAAAAATGCACAGGAAACTAAATACCTAGTTAAAAATTTAAAAAATTGATTATTTTTGAGTTATAAGGATATTTTTTGTAAATTATTAGTATTTAGATTAAATATTAAGGGTACATGCCGTGACTACAAAAATTTTTAAATTTTTTATACTACTTTTTATTACACAATTATGATCTAACAAGCTATATACCTTATTTACCACAATTCAGTACGTCCACTATACTTATAAAATTAGTTTTGCCGATGATTATATGTTAAAAAAGTTCTTTCAATTAACTTTGATTTATTAAATTTTAAAATCTTTAATTAATTAGTAAAACTTAAACAATTGAAGACAACTATATCTAAAAAATATTTACAAATTTATTTCAATAAATTTCCCCTAAACATAAACAAAAATTTTGATATTATTTTGCATTTTATCTTATCATATATTATAATTGAAATATACTTATGTGTTATCTGTTAAGATAATCAGTGTTTTTTTTCTTCAGAAAATTATTTTTGTTTGACAATCCTTTTTTTACCATAAACATTTAATTAATCAGAATTTCAAATTAATTCAACAAAATTATATTTATATTTACAAAATCCGGTTTGTATTTTAATTCTAGAAAAAGATTTGATTATAATAATCTTAAGACGACTGGTAAATCGTTATAATAAGTACCGACCACCCGACTCTCTCTTTCCTGATGCTCATGAAATTTGTTTTATTAAAATCTAAAAATAAAATGACTTGACGGAATGTCCAAAATCCACTTGGTTGACTTGTTGTGCGAGACCCACGCTTTACGGTACTCGTGATTACTTATTATTCATCTCCCTTCGGTACGTCATTCGAAGCCATCATTTAATTTGGGAACCTACTTTTTTTTATTTAGTATTTTGCTTCTAATTGATTTTTTGATCCGAAATACTTTCACCAAACACTTAAGCTATGACCTTTTTTTCTATTAAAAGACGACGTTAAAGAATGTCACTACACACGTTGATTAGAATGCAAATCATCAATGAAAGAAAATGCATATAAACCGCACAAATAAACGTGATTTGTGACCATATTGCAACTTTCCAATTCGAAGGGGATTTTGTTTCAACCCATCAGGTGAGAAGTTGTCAAAAGAGAGGTGAGAAAATGCACATTCAAATAAAAAAAAAAAAACACTTCTTCTTTATAACTATTACCGAAAATTATTACTGAATATAATTGTTGATTTAAATGGACCTCCGTGCATAAATTTCTATTTTATTTGCGAATAAAGAATAAAAATTTCCAAAGAGTGCCAATCAAGTTTCCATTTTGGGAGTGTGAATAAAATCGATGAATAAATCCTTTCTAATTTATATTAATTTTTTTTTTTTTTTTTTTTTTTTGGTTTTTAACAATTTATATATTATCAACAAATTACAGAAAAAGAAAATTAAATAATAAAGTTATGAGATTAATAATATTTTTAAATTTTTACTTTATAAATAATGTCTAATAAAATAAAAACCTTTAATCTATCTCTGTGACTCTACGGAACTTAAAAGTTCTTGGCCGAAGCTTCACATTTGTGTCCTGAGCTACAACCATCCAACCCCTACCCTCTCCCATCTCTCTTACGTCCACCCATCGCGTTCTTGGTCTTCCAAGTGAACGTTTCCCAATCGGACTCCCTACCAATATCTTTTTCGCCATTCTTTCATTTCCCATTCGAGTCACGTGCCCTTCTCGATTTAATAACCTTATAATAAAACCTAAATATGTTTAAAAAATATTCATATGTATTTATGGTATATATGTTATAGCTGACATGCTCTATTCATTACAGTAGGTGAAAAATCTGAATCTCGATAATAAAATTAATTAATTAATTAGATTAATTAAATAGTAAGAGTAGACATTTTTGGACCTTTGTATGGGATCAAACTTTATGAGAATGTAATTATTAATTGATCAATAAATAAAGGTATAGTGTTGTTCAAAAGGTCAGGATGTTAGCTGAATGATATAATTTTTTGAAAAAAAACACATTTCCCCAACTAAGTGATTATTTTGGTATCATACTTAGAAGCTGATAAAACAATTTCAGGAGGGTGAATAGGTGTTCAGCTTCCCCCTTCTATACTATCTATTTATCTTTGTGAATTTAATGAAAACTTAATTAAATTTAATTAAAACTTCTTGACTATAGTAACCACAATTTACTCCCAATTAATACTTTCCCAATTGGTTACTTATAGTATTACTACAAAAAAAAAACAGATATGGATACATAAATAATAAATATAAACATTTTTAATTTTATTTTATTTATAATATATATGCAAGACCAGGCTGTGACGTCATGAATGGCTGGATGACGTCATATAATTTTGGTTTGACGGTTTGAAATAAATTAATTAATTTCCAGCTACAGAAACAATTTCAAATAATTTAAATGTAATAAAAAACAGAAATGGATATAACATAAATATTTTTAATTTTATTTTATTTATAATATATAAGGAGGCGCTGGCTGTGACGTCATGAAGGGCTGGATGACGTTATATAATTTTAAATTAAGAAAAAACTAATAAATATGATTTTTCTCGAGGATTAAACCAATACAAAGTGCATGATTCGTGGTGATATGTAAAAAATCTCCTCATGTGAAATTTGGTGTGAAAATAACCCTTCCCTTCCTATCTTCGATGGCTAATACTACCACTTCCGGTTTCCAGGATTTGCACCAAAAGTTGATCAATTCATCATATTGATGCATTAAGTAAATATACCAAATTCCATCAAAATCCGTTGAGCCGTTCAAGCTGTACACATCTATACGGGCGGACGGACAGACGGACAGACATCATGCTAAAAATACTTTTTCTGTTAAGAAAATGCATGATTCGTGGAGATATGTAAAATTCTCCACATGTGAAATTTGGTGTGAAAACAATACCTCCCTTACTATCGTCGGTCGGTAATAATTGAAGAAGATCATATATTTTTTTCTTTATAATCAGCTTTATTAAAATAAACATTTAATAAATTATAAACTACAAAATATTTAAAGGGGCGATTTATACATATTTTGAATTCTACCCAAAAGTACTCTACAAATTAAAAATAAAACAATAAACCCCATAACCTTGATCAAAATACAATTTGATTTGTTTATTGTTTGCGAATGTGTAAGAAATATAAGCTAATAACTATTTTTCTAGGTTATTTTATGAGAATCGAATATTTTCTAGCCAACTTGACATAGAAAAGTGAGCAGACAAAATTTTTTTATTTTAATTTTTGAAACATTGTTAAATTATACTCGCATTATAATAAAATATAAAATAATGAAATATAGATTCATTGGAAGTTGATTATTTTTTAATGATATAATAAAAGTAGATTAAAATAAATAAGAAGAATTATACAATAAGATCTGTTTTCCTTGAAACGATATATATATATATATATTAGTAAATAAGATTACAATTTAGCGAGACTTATATTTTTCTAAATCCTTTTTTGGATTAAGCGTTAATCCATTAGAAAATGAAGGTGTTCTCCTCGACTTTCTTTTCACATACAAGGAATGAAATAAGTAATTTAAATGCTGGATTTTAAATATCAAATATCGATTTTATATCATTTCATTCTTTATAAATAAAAATACTATAGAATTTTGATTGAACAAACAGGTTGAATGGCGGTGCATTGACGGTGCAACCCCTCCCCCCTCTCCAATCTTTCCAGGAAATTTATTACCTGGACGGATTACAAAACCCATTGGAACTTAGCTCGTTCCGTCATTGGATGAGATTTTCTCATCGTGCCAATTTATTCGGGTCACTATATTTTCATATTCTCACTTTATGCCCGTTTGGCCTAAAATCTAATTAGACTTGTACTGATAAATGCAACGTGACCGGTCATGACCCGACCGGTCACGCCAACCCCCCTGGCCAATGACAGCTTGCTGAGCTGTCAGCCAAAGGATGGTAGATGAAAGTATTGTTAGATCTCCCTTCGCTTGGGATATGGATCAAGACCAATGGGATACAAAAAATAAAAACACAAATGAAAAAAAAATAATAAAGGTGTCTGGTTTAAATTCAAATGTCTTAACGCCTCCTAACATCTTCATTCTATAAAGATTCTCTCCATATTTTTTTTTTATTCTTTTTTAAGGTGATTTAAAGTTTCAAAATTAAATAAAAAGAAGGAAATATGCGTATATAAATGTTTATTTCTATAATAAGTATTTATTTGAATATATATATTACTTATGAATAATAAGGGTAAATCCCACATTGTTATAAAATAAAACATGATCAAGGACTTAAAGAGAACCAATGTGACACACAATTCTTACTCACACTTTATAAATTATTAAAACAAAACAATTTTAAAATGAATAAATTAAAATATTTTAAGTAATATAAATAAAATAATAAACCTTTGACTTTTGTACGTCCTACGCAAGGACAACGCCTATCAAGCCGGTTATATCAATGAGGTGTATGATCAGTAGAACGGGTCCTATCATTCTTTACCTTGATTTTCTTGATCGGAGGCGCTACTTTTTATCAAGAAGCTTCCCCAATTTTGATCCCGGAGGCTGGGTTGACTCCGTCCCATAAACCCCAGCTAGTGAAATTCCCTTGACAGGTCCGGGACTTGAACTCGATACCATGAGAATGTGAGCCAGCTACGCTACCTCCCACCCTGTGGCGCCTATTTTAAGTAATATACGTTAGTATAAAATAATATCATATCTCAAGCATCGGACTTATGAAGTATTTAAATATAGTGAAAATTTTTATAAAGAGATCTGTGGCCTATTGTTCATGTTCTATTTTATAGAAAAGTGAGGGATCTATCAAATTTAAAATCCCCAAAAATATAAATTCAAATAGCTAATAGGAATTTGCATTCAAATTTACCAAAAGATGCTGTCACTATATTTCAAACGGGTCTTTTCTAACAAATCTTAATTTATATTAAAAATATATTAAATAAATAAAATTATTATAAATAATCAATTTTTGACTTCAATAATATAATTTAATATTGAATTGACTTCAATAATATAATTTAATATTGAATTTTTATTATTAGTTATATGTAAGTATATATACGTACATATCTATTATTGGAGCATGAAAGAACATTGGATATCAAAAATTTTCAGCAGTCAAATACCAACTCAAAGATGTATTATTTCTTATATTAATAATATTTCTGTTTTTTATCTAATAGACATCACGGAACTCATTGAATGGATGTTATAACTTTATAATTTCATAATATATATATAGATATATATATTTCTAGAATAATATTATTTTTTTTTTATTTCATCTCGTACAACAACACGTTCTAAACAACTTATTTATTTGATTATAGTCATAACTAATAAAGATGGAGGCTTTTCCCTTTTAGATGATCGTCCATCTCGTAATGGAAATAACTTTGCGGTATGCCTAGGTGAATGGCAACAGAATGAAATGTTAAAAGCCATGAAGTGTGTTGTTTTTTGCTTTCCCACTCCCAGTGTCGGCTATCATTAGATAAAAAAATTATTAATTAAGACAAACTAATGAGTTATCAAAGAATGAATGAAGTATAATAATATACACCCATACCAGTCAAATTTTAATTGAATATTTCCCCTTCCTTATCAATTTCAAGTTACTATACATTTATTTTTACAAATTTATAGAAATATAAAATTATAATAATATTAATTTTAATAGTAATAATCATATTAGATCTAGACTATACAAATATACTTAAAAATATAAATTGCAAATGCGAAAATCAAGTAAAAAAATATAAGTATATAATTTAAACTCAATAAAAGCTCTTCTTCCACCCTCTTTTAATCCAACCACAATGGTTTCAATTTGAATATTGCACAATTTACTTCTTAACTTCTTATTAAAAAAAAAATTAAAATTTCTAAATTTAATATAATTAATTATTAAGAGAATTTTTATTAAAAGACCACATTATTTGTATAAAATTATTTATTAAATTAAAATAATTGTACAACGTTTCAACTGCTTATTCTGCAGTCGTTTTCAAGTAACCGTACGCTTGCTCCGATTCAAGCGGACTGATGCATGTTGGGATACGTCACCTCTTATATAGGCAGTGATATTGGCAATGTACAATTATTTTAATTTAATAAATAATTTTATATAAATAATGTGGTCTTTTAATAAAAATTCTCTTAATAATTATCAAAATAACCACAAAAGCTTTAATAAATACATTAATATAATTACTTAAATAAGGTTTATGATTCAGCAAAAAATAACAAATCCTTAAGAATCTTGGACATTTTGAGGATGGTAGATAGTAACCCCAATAATTCTCCTATAAAACAACCCTTTAAAATCAAAAATTTTATTTCACTGGTTACTATAAAATAAATCAATTTTATTATATTGAATTAATTATTATTATTATTATTATAAGTGTAGCTAGATAATAATAATTATTATTATTGTTATTTATATTATAAGAAATATGTAATCTCGCCTCATAGACATTTCTAAAACAATTATTTTGTATTGAGCAAATCCTGTTAAATGAGAATTATATACCTTCTTGGGGTTTGTTTTTTATTGAGTCAATTTGAAATCTATTTTTTTATGAATTATGTAATTACCTAAATAGCGTAAAGTTTTAACATTTATTTTTTAGAGACTTTAATGCTTGAAAATATTAAAAAAAATGAATAATATTATATGATATCCCCCTATGATTTACAAATTAAATACTTACTTATTTATTATTTCATAAGAATATTTAATTATATTTATTTAAATCTAATTAATTTGATTATATATTGCTATATATAATGAATAGTTAATCTCTAATCTCAATCTTAATAACTTTATAACTAATGTTTACATTGATACTTAATTGCCTACCATAGTAATTTAAAAATTTATGAAATCCCAGAATCTCGACTTTTATGTGAAATTCTAATTGTGGTCATTTTCGTTATTCCATCATTTTGAAATTGTATAGGATGAAGTTTTTTTTATTTATTTATTTATTTATTTTTTATTTTTGATTATCAAACGATTCATAATTATTTACATAAACTGTTAATTAACTTGATGTTTGGGAAAAAAACAGGTCTATCGATAGGAGAGAGGACTTGTCCGGTGTTCGGTGAAGACGAGACGTGGGGCGCGTCCGGTCTTCGGGTCACAGGTCATCGAGAGCGAGCGAGAACGAAAGAACGCTCCTCCAAACGACAGGGTGCACCAAACGTCTGGAACACACTATTTTTATAATCGTACGAGACTATCTGAAACAATTTTTATATTTCGATAAAAGAATACGTGATTTTAAGGTAATAACCCTCTTTCTACTGTATCTTGTGATTCCGGTCAATGTCTTCACCTGCGAAGTTTATTCAACCGATGACATTTGAAAACCTAGAATGCACTTATTCGAATAGGAAATGCATTTTGTGTTATTTTATTCATTTGATACACTCTAATACAACCAACACGTTCTCTTATTAAATTCATATTTCAAAATTTTATAAGGATTCAAAGAATTTTCTTTTATTTATTAATTTTCTTTTGGTTAGGTAAAAAATACTATATTGTATTTATTTAAAGATATGTAAATAATAATTTAATTAAATTCAAATAAGAATATATTGAAGTAATTATTGTTATTTTTAAATAAAATAAATTAATAAAGATTAAAGAAGAAGTCAATTATTAGTCTTTTGATATATACATATTAGTTAAATTAATTTCCCTTGAATCTCTTTTCTGTTTCTTTTTTGATGCTCAGACTACTCTAATGAATATAATGTATAACAGTTATAATAAATATAAACATAAAATAAATATTTTAAAATGCAAATAATTTTTGTTTTTTTTTGGACAAAGAGTAAAAAATATATTTGTTTTCAAATTGAAATATAATTTTTATAATATTGGCATATTGTGCAATATTATCGATATGTTGTTTATATAATAAAACATTAAACAACATTAAAATATATAATGTATAAACTATTATGTGTATATAATCTGAAGATTTGAAGGTTTCATTAATGTAAGTTTGATGATGATAATTTACAATATATATAAAAAAAATTGAATGAATTTAATTTAATTATCATGGATTTTATATATATTACAGTGTCTTTTTATCTTATTATTCATTTTATTCTTGTTTTTTTTTTATATATTTACAAGCAATGTTAGAATTACATTTATCAAACTCATGTAGCAATGATATAGTATATACTGTATAATATAGGCAAGTTTATCATTAGTAAATATATTACTTTTTATTAACAAATTGATTATTATTGTCAATTATGATAAATTATAACTAATTATTGATTTAATTAATTTATCACAAATATAATTATAACCGATTTGGAAGTTAGTTTGAAAGATAGTTTGTTTTAGTATTTATTACAAATTTTTAATGTTTCAAGATTCAATGTTTTTTAACCAAAATTATATTTAGCTCTTCTTGAAATATACAAACAAAAATACATACAAATTATATGAAGAGAAGAAGAAGAAAAAGAAATAAAATTACCTTAGAAATTAGACAAAAAAATTTTTTTATTTGAAAAAAAAATTTTAAATTAATTTTTATTTTCCTTCTTTACTCATAGTGTCATAATATGTATAATAATCTCTTTTTTTTCATAATAATTCCAATAATAAAATATATCTATTACAACTCTTCAATAAAATAATTATAATAATAATAACACACTAGTTTAATTTCTACAGTTCTCATTGGAGGGATATCATTTTTTCATAAAGCCAAAAGTAGTTGTTTTTTTTTTATATCATAAAATTCTCAAATTGAAATTAATATTTTATTTACATATAGGTACATAATAATAAAATTATAATAAAGATAAAAGTTTTTTTTTTTTTTTAATTGGATGGTTTTCTATAAATTAACAACAAAGTATAAAATAATTATTTTTCATGTTAATTAATCTTTAAAAAACATATTTTTTTTTAATTCAATTTTTTTTTTCTTTTCAAAAATCTTAAAATGAGATAGTTGTATTAGAAAAAGGAAATTACCTCAAGGACCAATAAAGTTTATTGAGAATTGTCTCCTGGGAATTAGTTGTAATTCTTGATTCGGAGGATGTCTAATTAATTATCTTAAGCGTATCGATGTGTTTGGCTACACCCGGTGAAGAAGTCCCGGCCACTTTCACTCGACCTCGGTGGTTAAGTTCACTCATCAACTCGCCACGAGGTGGCACTACCGGACAGCGCATCAGCCCTCTCCCTCCCCACCCGCCTCTGATGCATCTTTCGGTATCTTTCACAAAGACCGTATTTGTAAACAACAAGACTCGCCGACTGCCGAAAGCCTAATTGAGATGACAAGTGATTAATCTCTTAATTACTTCCAGGCCAAATTGCTTACTGTGATCAAATCAAAACCCACGCTTCCATGTATTTACAGCCACAAGACAAATCATCATCAACATTAAATAAATTTCAATTAAGATGTTACACAACGCAAAGTATAAAAATCAATTCATGAATGGACCACCAAACTGTTCGAATTCTTTTACCTTTTTATAGGAAAAATTTAAAACAATAAACGAATCCGTGAGTAAATTGAAAATCCTTTTTTTCACTTAAAATTTAATTTTTATTAAAAGAAAAAATAATTAAAATATTATCGTTTGAACTTTTTATAAACTCATATATATATATATATATATATATTTATTAAATATTAATTCAATTAAATTTTAGGGAACAAAAATGAATTCTTTCAAATTGAAATATTTTTGAAAAAAAAAATAATTAGAAATGTATTTACACATTTATGAGAGTAAATTAACAACTTTTAGAGAAATATCGTGAAGAAGGGCATTTAATAAATTAAATATATATCAAATAGATAATAGAATATTTATCTTATATAATAGAAATCTTACGCTTTAAAACTTAAACAATTTTTTAACATACTATATAAGAAAAACACTAAAAGCATTTTTATAGTATAAATTTAAGTAGAGACAATTAAAAGAAAAGTACTTTTAATTTCCCTAGACATCTATTTTGGAATCCCTTATTTTATATTCACAATAAAACAAAGTAATTCTATTTTTAAAACTCACGAAAGCTAAAAAAGTTTTTTTCAATTTATTTTATTCTCTTCTTTAATATCTTCTTTTAATATCGTTTTAAGCTTCTAAGGCATTTCATTTGACGTTTAATAAGAAATCAAAATTTCAATGTTAATATTCCAAATTTAATAAAATTTTATTTATTTAATTAAATATATGTATTATACATAGGGTAGGGGGACCATATTTTGAAAACTCCAAACCGGGACACTTTTTTTTGACCAAATTGAGAAAAATTTAGAAAAAAATTCGGAAATGTTTAAGTGCTTAGTCCAGAAGACGTTTTATTTTTTTTTTTTTTTTTAGAACTAAATTGAAAATTTTTTTAAAAAAGTACGAAATGTCCTAAATTTTAAAAAAACTGTCCCGAAGACATTTTGGGGACGCCGGGGCAGAGCACCTAAAAACGGGACGTTTGGTGACCCTAATTATACACAATCAGTGGAGTAACATAGGCTTATACCGCCTTTAAAGATATTAAATAAAATTTAAATTTAATTTTAAAAATATGTATTATTTAATGTGTAAAACAATTATTTTGCCGGTAGTATTATATGGGTGTGAGGCAACGTCTATGACCTTGTGAGATGAGAGTAGATTTAGAGTGGTCTTCGCAGCATTTATGGGCCAAAGAAAGATGAGGTCGCCGGGGAATACCCGAGACTATAACGAGGAATTGCATGACCTCTATGCATCTTCAGACATAGTTAGGGTTATAAAATCGAGAAAGCTACGATGAACACGGTGCTAGAATCGGAGAGGAAAGAATGATGAAAAATATATTGTGGTGGGGTTCGAAAATAAAATAAGGAAAATATCCAGAAAAATTTTGATATAAACAAATAAAGGCTTCCATAATCATTTTAATGTCTTGGGACATTTTGAGTGCAACTAAATTCAAATTTTTATTCTTAATTATGAACTTTTCTGTTGATTCATTAAATTGTAAAATAATTAGGAGTATATACACAATAATAATTTCCACTTTTTTGTTTATATAATCCAGGCTCAAAAATAAACCTATAATATTTATTAGAAATAAAATTAAATTATATTTTCAAAATTAATATTTAATTTTCCTATCCTTGCTCTCAGGAAATTTATTTTAGAATCATATTGTTCACTTAGAGAGGTATAATATTACAAGTTTATAGAATGATAGATAGATAGAGAGTCACTAAAATAGATTACTGATTATAAATTACATAATATTGAAATTAAAAACCAAAAATGGTTTTATAAAATTTTTTGTAACTATTTGATAATTTATAAATTTTTAATAAAATTAGATTGACAATATAAAAATATATTTTTGGAAAATTTTAACTTTAAGAGTTTATAAAATATATTTGAAAAATTTAATGAAAAACATTTTCAAAATATAGATAATATTATACATAAGATTATGAGTAATATAACAAATAGAAAGAACTACAATAAAATAAAATTTATTTCTCAGACCGAGTTAACCGACTATTTTAAGGCTCCAATTTGATGTTGAGAAGAATTATTTCACCGAAAGTCATAGATTTTAATTAAAAGGGATAAATTATGACTCTCAATCGAGAGAATTTTTTTTACAGAAGAATTCCTTACTATGTATATACTTGTTCTTCTCTTTCTCTCTCTCTCTTTCAATCATTCCTTTTACTTTTTTATACTTCAGTTTGTTGTTGTTTTCTTTGATTTATATATATGTAGAGATAATTCTAAGAAAATTATTATTTGACCATTTAACGGCATTTTCATCGTCCTGAGTATTACTTACAAGTTATTAGGTCAAGGATGAAATTAATTAATAATAATAATAATAAAAAAAAAAAATAAAAAAAACAGAATTTTTTTATCCAGTTGGTTTTTAAAATCACGTCTCAGTAATAAGAGATAGAAATTAATTATATGGGTCAAAGAGCATCTCATTATCAATTTTTCTCAAAAACATTTCGTTAACGAATATATTTTAATGTTGTGGCTTCTTAAACTTGATTGATTAAATTAAAATTCCGGTGTTTCTTGTTGTGTTCAATTTCGAATAAGACATGAGAGTTTGGTGGACAAAAAAAAGAAGAATGTTTGTAAAATAACGGTATTGTCAAAATAAAATAATTGGACAAAAGAGAAAATAATTTTGAGTGATTAGGATGATTAGGATTTTAATAGGAATGATGTATGATATTTGTGAGCTATTTAATGTGTGTATAAATATTATGAATTTAGTTAATGAAAATTTGTGATGCATTCATTTCAAGGTCATTAATGAGTGACTACTAAATAATAAAAAAATACAGGATAAACAAAAGAATTAATTTATACTCTCAAATATAGATAAATTGAATATTCATAATTGAAAAATAGGATAGTTAAATAAAGTTTCTAAAGATACTAAGTGAACCTAAATATTTGAATCAGAGGTTATTTAATAATCAATAATAATGGTTTATATTTAAACAATTGCAAAACTAGTAAAATAACAATTATACAGTGAACGCTGTATATAAGCAACTCATTTGAATCAATTTCAATAAAAAGGTTTATTTTTGGGAAAAGTTGCTTATAGAGAAAAAAGGAGTAAAAATATACTAACCGCCTAGAAAATATTTTTCCTTATTTCTTTTACTAACTAAACTATGTCAGAATAAATATACTCGTAAATAGCTATTTCAATAAACATAAATTAACTTCAATACTGGAAGTACAAAACACAAACATATTCCAATAACAGAATTTTATACAATTTGAGGTTATGTTGTTGTGTACAGCTGTCAACTCAAATATTTAGCTTTAAAATAATAAGTTGCTTATACAGAACTAAAAAAAGTTGTTGTTTAGAGGTTGCTTATAAAGAATGATGCTTATAGAGAGGTGGCTTATATAGAGCCTTCACTGTATGTATATATAAATTATTTGTGAATAGACTTTGAGGATCACGTAAAGCTTCTATCATTATTTTTCTGATCTTTTTTCTCCTTTTCCTTATGTTTGCTCCTATGTTAGAATATTCTTCCGTTTTCTTCTAGGGGCAATCCTGTATTCCTCTCCTGTTGTTTTTGGTCCAAGAATATTTCTTATAATTCTTCTTTTCCTCTTTTTACAACGTTTTCCAAATGATCCTTTCTGTTTTTAATGTTAGGGTTTCAAAGGCATACAGGAACATCGAGCTCACTACGGTACTATACTGGTTTATTTTTGCTTTTCTTGTTAGACATTTCTGTCGTACGCTTTTTTGATCTCGCTTAGACGGGTTTTCTACTCCACATTTTTACTTCCATCAAGATTTTAGCTTGTTTCTTTATAGACTAATTGTCTAGTGTTGTTACTAAGGTGAAGTAGACGTTAGTCAAAGATTGTCATGTTGTCCCTGGATATTATATATATATGTGAGCATTTTAATATAATATCTCGTCCTGAAATGTTATGCTAATAAATTTATTAGAGATTTTTTAACATTTAAATTCTTTATAATAATTATATTTTTTGGGATTCTGGGTCTTAGTTAAGCTAAGAGTTAATTTCGGGATTTTGGGTTGATTTTCAAGAGATTATTTAGGTGGGAATATTTTTTGGGATAGGTCAACCCAAAATCCCGATATTAACCCTTGGTCACACAGACTAAGACCCAGAATCCCAAAAAATATTCCCACCTCAATAATCTTTTAAAAATGGCGCCAAAATGGGTGCAGAAACGTCGAGAAAATAATCTCACAAAAATACTTGATTATATCCCTGATAAATCTGATAGTAATAAATATATATATATATTTACTTCTTATATAGATTTTTTCACATCATAATAAATAAATGAAATAATTTGATAGCCTTTGTAATAATATTTATAAATCTAAAATTTGTCAGTTATACGTTGACGTTTTAAATTAAGATTTTTCTTCTTTGTTCTAGCATTTTTTAAAATAAAAAATTAAAGTAATTTAGTATTTATATATATATATATATATATTTTATTTTTATATATTTTATTATTTTATTTGGTATTTTAAAATTGAGCATTAATTAAATATTTTTTTTTTAATTCGTTAAAGTTAGATAAAGTATAAGAAAGAGGTAAGTACTTATATATATTCACAACTAAGAGATGTAAAAATAAATATACATATAATGTGTGTGTCAATACACGACTAATGAATGACGTTGTTCTCATTTTTACCGACCGACGATAGTAAGGGAGGTATTGTTTTCACACCAAATTTCACATGTGGAGATTTTTACATATCTCCACGAATCATGCATTTTCTAAACAGAAAAAAGTATTTTTAGCATGATGTCTGTCCGTCCGTCTGTCCGTCTGTCCGTCCGTCCGTCCGTCCGTATAGATGTGTACAGCCTGAACGGCTCAACCGATTTTGATGAAATTTGGTATATTTACTTAATGCATCAGTGGGATGAATTGATCAACTTTTGGTACAATTCCGGAAACCGGAAGTGGTAGTATTAGCGATCGACGATAGGAAGGAAAGGGTTATTTTCACACCAAAGGAGATTTTTTTATATATCACCACGAATCATGCACTTTGTATTGGTTTTATCCTCGAGAAAAATCATATTTATTAGTTTTTTCTTGATTTAAAATTATATGACGTCATCCAGCCATTCATGACGTCACAGTCTGGTCTTACATATATATTATAAATAAAATAAAATTAAAAATATTTATGTTATATCCATATCTGTTTTTTATTACATTAATAGATATATTAAAATTATTTGAAATTGTTTCTGTAGCTGGAAATTAATTTATTTCAAACAGTCGGTCGGTTCGGACCTGGCCACAGGTCAACTTATTTACTTTGTAAAAAGATATTTGATTTTATTATTTAAAATGAAATATCAATGAATTAATCATATCTAATGTGTTCATTAATTATTTATTTATTTTTTTATGTCATCGATTGTGTATTTAAAAATTATATTTACATAAACTTTGAATAAAGTTTATAGTATCCATTATATTTACAAAACTCATTTATTTAAATACCATAAATTGTATTTACTTTATGTAATAAATATGTAATGAAAAAATGCTTTATTAATTATATACTTAAGTTTAATTGATTATTATCTATTTATTTTTATATTGAAATAATAGAAGAGTTTCAAATGTTCATTTCAATTTTGATTGATTTTTTTGTCACCTTCTTGGGTTATTCCCTGAATATCTATCTCTTTCTCTTTTCTATGTCTATAACCAATCAATTGTTTTGTTTCCGGCGCGTTACTACTTCCCAAGGAATTGAACCGTGTTATCGTGAACTGCTGATGAGATGGTGCCATTCGGGCGAGGTCCCAAAAATGGACAAATAACTCAGGTGGAACACCAAACAGATCAACAGCCAAGGTTTCTACGAAATTTGAATTCGATTTTGATCGGGTATCACCCAAATCCCACGAATGACCGGATTCCAGGTTCATTTAATAGCCCCACCTGAATCAAACACAAAGAGAAAAAAAAATGTCGAAATAAAAGAAATAGAAACTACACCTCGGTTATTCAATTCAATTCTCTTAATTCTCTCTTTTTGTGATTATTTCATTTATACATAAAACTTTGTAATGTTTTTTCTTTTTTTTTTTTTGAAATACTAAATTAAATAAAAATGTATATAAGTAATTTCGAAATTTTCATATATATATAACTTATTGGGTGATATAAATAGTCTTTTGGCCCTGGATGGTGTTGAAACCTATATATTCATCAGAGTGTCTCAAATGATTTTGTGCTTAAAATGTGACATTTCAGCTTATATTTTTTTGTGAAGATAGTTTTCTTATTTATTTTTCGTGTAAGAAGTTGTAATAATATGAAAATAAGTGAATAACTGAATAAATACATTATATGATGTTTTTTACTATAAAAGAGATAAAATTTTTTTTTTTTTTGAGTATCCTGTGACTGAATGAAAACGAAGACCCAGGAGTGGTTTGCTCAATTAATTCCGTTCTTAAAATTTCGATGTCAAAAATTCACATCGTTTTGAAGTCAATGGCAAAGTCGATGAAATTTTGGAAATGATGGTACAAGACTAGCACTAAATATCAATCAGATGACAGTTTGGAATTATTTGAAAAGAGAAGGCCACATAAAATGGTAAATGTTTGACAATCTTGTGGCAAAAAATTACGGTTAGTTTTTATATAAACTATAATATGTATAGATAAAAAAAAACCTATAACACATTTACTAATTATAATAATTTATATTACATTAATAAATCAGAACAATAGTAATAGAATTTTAATTTAAATGAATTTTAAAATATAATTAAACAAAAATAAATTAGAAATTGTTGAATATTCAACTAAATTTCCATTATAATTAAAATCATGACATACAAGTTAACAAAAATTTTATTTTTTTATGCAGATATAAATTTAATTGATATTTTATTCAAGTTAAATATATATATATATATACAGTTTTTGAAATTAGATTTTATATAATAAGAACTGTATTATTAACTTATTTACATTAATAAAATCATTTTTACCGAACGACGATATTAAGGGAGGTATTGTTTTCACACCAAATTTCACATTTGAAGATTTTTACATATCTCCACGAATCATGCATTTTCTTAACAGAAAAAAGTATTTTTAGCATGATGTCTGTCCGTCCGTCCGTCCGTATAGATGTGTACAGCCTGAACGGCTCAACGGATTTTGATGAAATTTGGTATATTTACTTAATGCATCAGTGGGAAGAATTGATCAACTTTTGGTACAAATCTGGAAACCGGAAGTGGTAGTATTAGCGATCGACGATAGGAAGGGAAGGGTTATTTTCACACCAAATTTCACATGAGGAGATTTTTTTTACATATCACCACGAATGTATTGGTTTTATCCTCGGGAAAAATCATCTTCATTATGTTTTTCTTAATTTAAAATTATATGACGTCACAGCCTCCTTATTATGATCACGGGCAACGCCGGCTACTTCAGCTATATATTATAAATAAAATAAAATTACAAATATTTATGTTCTATCCATATCTGTTTTTTATTACATTAATAGATATATGAAAATTATTTGAAATTGTTTCTGTAGCTGGAAATTAATTTATTTCAAACCGTCGGTCGGTTCGGACCTGGCCACAGGTCAACTTATTATATATAATATTTCATCGTGTTTTTTCTTTGTTCTTTTAATCCTTTTAATTTGTATGATTTAAATTGATCTTATATATTATTTTCAAAGAGAAAAAAAAATAAAGACAAAGACTTGAATATAATTTCACAAGAATGTAAAAATAATACAAAATTTATAATAAATCAATTCTAATGGTATTTTTGTATTGTGTTACTTCCATTTTAAGTTGAAAACAATTTCGAGGTTGAAATTAAAATAAATAAACAATATAAAATTATTTATTTATTTTTTTTTATAAAAATTCAAAAAATGCATAGTTTAAGAATAAAATTTATTGCGAATTATTAAAGAATGAATAAATATATAATACAAATCTGTTTTAACGAAAATAAATAAAAAGTTATTTAAAATATTTCGTTAAAGTGACGGATGATAAATTGAAAAAGTCAAACATCAGAATTTCAATGTCAAATGAATCCGCGGGCTTCTTCTACTCTCCTTCAGTATACATTTTCTTCTTTCCTTCTTTTTTTTACATCCATCCCATCCTCTTTTACATTTTATTAATTTTCAACTTTTAACCTACATCAACTGACCTTTACAAAATAACCTCTTAGGTTACTGAAAAGACTTTGGCGTGAATCATCGGTTTGGATATGAAAAGGAACATATTGTGTCGGATATCTTGATCAAGCATTGGTTTTTTTTTTTTTTTTACTAAATCAAGTATGTTAATAGCGAATTGCATCGAAAGGAAATGAACTGCCATTGAAAACGAATTGAAAATCAAATTAGAAATCAATCAGCGTTCATTTATTCAAATTGGATGGTAAATAAAATAAATAAATAAACAGATGAAAAAGACAAGACATGCGAAAAAGAGTGGGGGGAGATGAGGGATCGGGGGGGGGGGTTATAAGAATAATTATTTAATTTATTTCCTTTACAAAAGAATAAAACGATTTAATACAAATACCAAATCTAATGGAAAATTATAATGATAATTATTTATATATAATTAACTTTGAATAATAAAAACATAAAATTTATACATACTTACTTTTTTTATTAATAAATATTTAGAGTGGCAAAAGTAATTAATAAAATACTATCTCATATATATATATAAATATTCAAATCTGACGTGGGAATATTTTTATCTAGAGGGGCGAATGATTAAAGAGGAATAAAATAAAAAAAATATGTTGTTAAGTTTATATTATTATTATTATTATTTAATTTTTTTTTATATATAAGTAATTCTATTTATATATTTTTTATTTATCTATATATATATATATATATATAGTATATATTTTTTTATTAAGTATTATTTTTTATTTTTATATTTTTCAGTCTTTGTGTTCTTTAAATTAATAAATTAATTTAATTAATAAAAAGCGAATGTCTATAAATTAAGAATTTATGGATTAATTCAGTGTTTCCCAACCTTTTAGTATTCACAACCCAATTTTCAATCATAATTTTCATCGCCCCCACCTCACAGTTTACTTTTTTTTTATAGAACCATATTGAAAAAAAGTCGGAAATGTTTGAGAGCCTTTTTACACTCACTGACCTAGTCGAAAATGTTTCAGAGCATCGAAAAATCATCTTACCTTTTTTTTAGAACCTTATTGAAAAAAATTGGAAAAAATCGGAAATGTTAGAAAAGTTTGGGGACAAAATTATCTTACCTATATTTTTTAGAACCATATTGAGAAAAAATAGAAAATTTTCAAAACTTGATATGCTCGCGCCCCACAGGTTGAGAAGCACTGGGTAATTAATTGACAAATTCAAAGAATGTTGTTAAAAATTATTAACAAATATCTAAAAATGGATACATTGTAAAAGTATATATAAATAGTCCAGCCCATTTAAGAAATTTTATTTATATTTTATTATGCACATTAATGAGTTAAAAAAGTATCTCTTTTCCTATTATATATTATTTTTAATTTTCTTTCCCTCTTTATTGAGTTTTGAGTTCTCATTTCAATTCATTTTAAGTTGAAAAATTGAATTAACCAATTTCTGATGTTTTTCTTTTTTTTATCTCAAGATTCTCTAATAATAATAATAATATAAAAAATAAAAAATTGTAATAATTTGTATTTTGAGCCATTTTAAAAATTCAAAATATTAAATGATATATATATATATATATATTATATTAATTAGTTTTAATAAAAAATAATTATTTTCACTAATATCAATGATATAAAGTCACATAAATTAATTTTACTAATAACAATTTTGTACTCAGAATAAAAATATACTATATTATTTCATAACTATTAATTCTAATTTTCAATACACACAGTTACTATTTTTACACCAATTTCTTCTAAATTCCAATAAAATTTGCCAATTATTTTTAGTAAAGTAGAGAGGGAAGAGGATCCAACATGATTCCAATTAGAAGGTCTTTTAGTGAACAGGAAATTAAACTAATCGAATCAATCAGAATTTACTCAAGTTAAAAATTTCATTCCAAAAATAAAACAGAAATGTATATATAACATTTAATAATAGTATTAATTTTTTTTATTTCAAAAATAAAAAAAAATCTTTTAAATGACAAAGTGGTTGAAAATCTTCATACTTAATTAGATGTATGCAAATTTGATGTTAAGTGTATTTATTTATAAATATATATTCTCATTATTAGCCAATTAACAAGACTCATTAGAGAAGATCAGACAAATCTACGTTACAATTCTCACACGATATGTTAATGGCCTTTCCGGTTAGCTTTCCTAATAAGTAAAATTTCACTTAAAAAAAAGAAGCAATTCGAGTAAATTTATTTTAATCTCTGGTACATATTAACATTGATTTATGGAAAAAACTTTAAACCTAAATGGAGTGGTTCACTTGACCATTCTAAGAGAAACAGCAAGTCCACCCCCTCTCTTCCCCCAATACAGATTATCTATAGATTAAAAAACACTTGAAAATCAATTTATAGATATTATTTATTTATATTATTATAACGTTTTTCTCAACTTCACTTGGCGTCTGTCTGTCTCTCTGTCCATTCGCTCTTTTGACAAATTGAAATCGATTTTTCATCATCTTTAAATTGAGATAGATTTTTGAAAACTTTTTTAGATATTTCAATTCAAAAATTATTTTATTCTTTTTAGTCCTTGAGAAAAACGTTATTTTATAAAATTTTTTTATATTTTTATTATTTTAATTAAAACATAGTATTTTCATAAATAATAGATCTATGATTGTCTGAAAGGTAAACTTTTAGATACATAACCCAGATAAATCAGATGAACGCCCTAATTTTAAAAGTCAATATTCCCTTCAATTAGTCACATATTTAAATTAACTGTAGATGTACCATACATTTATTTTTCATAACAATTTTAATAAAATTTCCATTTATAATTATAAAACATAATTCATTTAATAATAATCCATAATTAATTAAAATTTTGTTTGATTTTTATTTTCTTTCATATAAAAGAATATATTTATGCCATCCAAATATATTTTTAGTATCAAATTTTGGATGATATTTTATTTCAGATAAACTATAAGGTGCTTGAATAAGTTCTTGCTGTTTTTTTTGTGAAAATCAATGCTTTATTTACACAATGTGGTGCACAACACGTCACTCAAAGTACAGCCCATCTCAAGACACTACTTTTTCCCATCCCTCCAATTCTTCGTCTTTAAACTTTTTCGGTGCGCCAGAACGTTCTTTATCTTGAAGATCAAAATCGTCATTTTTGAACCGTCGAAACCAGTCTCTGCAAGTCGTTTCCTACAGAGCATGTTCCCCATACGTCTCAACAAGAATTCGGTGTGCTTCAGCTGATGATTTCTTCTGTATAAAATAATGCAATAGAATTTCGTGGCACAAAACTCGACATCTTTAAACACTCAGAACAAAATGTGGTTGACACTGTGGCAAACAGAAACACACTGGCGTTCAAGAATACGAACAGTATTTCCTGGAAATGCGTTCGTTTCAGAAATATCATCCACTTATATTACTGGAAACGCCATCTGTTAGAAAACAGCGAGAACTTATTCAAGCACCTTATAATATAACTTAGAAGTTCTTCCTGCCTAATCTTTCAAAATGATGAATATTTTTTTTTTTTTTTAGTAAACATTTTTTAATAATTGTAATAATCAATACGAATTTATAAATCTCCAACCATGTATTTTCATTTCTTTAATACAATGAATGTTCATGAATATTTACGCCCTTCTTGATCAAAATCTTGTTAAAATATTGATTTAGTAAAGATCGTATTGACTTTTTATATCAAAAGAAGAAAGTGAAAGAAAGGAATTTTGAAATGTCAAGAGTCGAGAACGTTGTAGGCATGACTTTTGAAGGTTGTAAGATCGTTCGTTTATATTAAAGGTAATAATTAAGAGAGGGGAGGTTTTTATTTTACACACAACACAGTAAAATTTAATATTAAGTATTTCAATGATAAAGAAAATGTGGAAATATATTTTAGTAGTCACGAGTTTGTGTAAATATACATATACATCTCTCTCTCTATATATATATACAATATATATATATAATATGAAAACGCGCCCGGTAATACAATACTTTGTTATTTTTAGATTTTAATGAAAACCCTCATAAAATCCTATTACTTCCAAGCGATATAATGCAAATTTTACAAAAATTTAGTTTAATAATATCATTTAATTTCTTTTATTTAATTAAGGCATAATAAGTATGTCAAATTCAATTTAACCTTTGTTTCTATGACATTTGTTCACATTTATATATATATATATATAATTTCAGTTTTTATAAAAGCGCTGTAAAATAAAAAATATTTAGGATACCATCCTAGATTGTGTGATTCAGATTTGTTATATTTATAGAATTGCACTTTCCATTTCCCAGCACACAGAGAGAAAGAGAGAGAGGGACAATGTTTGAAGGATTTCATCGCATGCAAGTTCAAGGCTGAAGGCGAAGGGCGCCGCCATCTTCCACTTGCAGGTGCAGCCAACAACCTGCTCTTAATGCTATTTCAGCTAGGATTTAATCTCTATTTATCCTTTTCTCTCTCTCCCTCCCTCTCTTTCTTTCTCTCTCTCTTTTATACCAATTTATGTTAATCACCTGACTTTTCATTCATCATACAAACGTTTTTTTTTCTTGCTATTAAAATACACTTCACTGTTATTTATATTTTTTTTTCTTATGATTAATTAGAACATCACTTCATTTTATATTAGGGTAGATCAGAAATAAATATATTTATAGTTTATATGATAAATAAATAAAATTATTTATAATTTGAAATATACTTTGCATTCTGTTTTGCAATTTTTGTTACCTTTATACATATTATTATACAATAGATGACTTTTTAATTAAATATTTTTATTTAATAAAACGAAAAAAAAAAAATAAAAAAATCCTGTGACTTTTATACGTCCTACACAAGGACAACGCCTATCAAGTCGTTTATAACAAATAGGTGTCCTATGATCAATAGAACGGGTTCTATTAACCTTTACCTTGATTTTCTTGAACGGAGGCGCTATCAAATAGCTTTCCCAATGTTAATCCCGGAGGCTGGTTTGACTCCGTCCCATAGAACACAGCTAGAGAAATTCCCTTGCCGGGATTCCCGCCAGCTACGCTGTCCCCTACCCTATGACGCCTTCCAAAACCAAAAACAAACAAACAAAATCATTATAAATCTATTCACCTAATGGTTCATAAATAACAAAATTAAAAAAATAACATATTTTATTCATATTCTTTAAATTAGATTTAAAATCAAACTTTAGCCAAATATCAATTAATAAAATTTATTTCTTTTTATTTTTTTTTTTTATATATTGGACCAAAGAATTTAAAACTATCTTGACCTTTTTACACCTTTTAGGTTTGAATTCACAGTAAAATAATTTAACTCATTACTCCATTAAGTGATTTGCTTGATATTTTATTTAAATATAAAAAATATTATATATTAAAAAATGTATTTTCTATTTACTTAATTAATTCATAAAAGGTTACAAATAATTTTAAATCGGTTAGTCGCCTGTGTATGAAAATACGATCATGTTAATTTACAAATTGGCTCTTTCTCTCTCGATATGATATGGATCGTTAGCTATTTTCGTTTGATTATGGCATTTGGTGGGTCCCTTGTCGAGTAAATCAAGTTCTACCTAAAATGTCCAAACGAATGATTATAAATAAAATATTTTTAAATATTTTTTTTCTTTTATTTCTTTTTATTTAAAATATACACTTTCTATAATACTATTAAATATATATATTGTCAAATACCCAGCCATTGGTGGGGGATCTTGATTAAGACATTAAAACGCTTCCTCCACCCTCCTATAAAAAAACTCAACTAAATGTAATATTAGCTGTTGGCAGCGCCGAATAAAGAGCAGAGCAAGCCGGGCGACTGTCTGGGCGCCAAATTTTGGGGGGCGCTGGCTGGCTGCTGGACAGTCTAATCGAAAGATGTCACCTCTCTTTCTTCTACCTCTAAGTGGTGTTAAGTTTATACTCAAAAATCTAATAAAAAAAATTAAAAAATGAAATATAAATATGTTTTGTTTCATAAATCTTTATTTCTAACACTTTCCTTTTATCTCCCTGGGAAATTTATAGTATTTTTGATGAATATGAAATGTTGATATTGAAAATTTGTTAATTATAAATTTGATCAAAATAATCTAAGAAAACAAAAACAAAATATTAAATTTGAAGTTCCCGATTAATAAAACTTAATTTATAAAGGTAAAAATTTTCAAACCTTGTACAGAAGACGTTATACGAGTACAAGTATATATATATATATATATATATATATATTACATATTGGTGAAGCAAAAGAAAAGTCTTTCTTTGCTTTTAGTACTTTTAATAATATGTATTTATTTTCAAAAATTATGGTGATCAATACTTTTTTTTTATTGCAAATAGATTTAGTATATAATATTTCTGATAAGAAAAGTAATTTTTATAAAGTGGCTTTTATCTCAATGTTGAATGGATGATGGGTGGCCATTCTCACTCTCCACCCACTCTCATCTTGTATAAACAAATGAAAAGTGCAAATGTCTTAAGGTCAGTGGCCGCTCTTTTAAAACAATTTCCCTGATATTTACTTTTCATTCACATTAAGAGAAAGGATTCCTCTTAACAAGTATCGGGTTTGTTCTCATTACTTAATAGAATGTAATTATACCAACAATTCTAATACAAATCAAAATAAAAAAAAAAAATCATAAGGATACATAGATATGTAATAAACCTGAGCAATGTAATCGAATAATAAAGGCTTTTACTTTGAATTTATTGCGATAATTTTACTTTTCGTGACATATCTATATGATTTCTTATATCCCTTTCAAATTTCAACATTCATTTTGTCTAGATTATAGAGATAGATAGATAGATTGATAGATAAACCCTTTTTTTTCTTATTTAAAACAATAATTTACTTTATCGATTGATATACCTCTTAAATAAAATTTAATTTATTTAATACAATTTATGAATTAAAAATATGATATTTTAAATTAAAATCAAAATAAGCAAATCTCTTAACTCTCGTTTACCAATTTTCATTATAATTGTATATTTATTAAACACATATCAATTTTTAAAATTAATATCTGTTATATTTACATTTTTTTTAAATAAATATACATCATATAGGTATCTATTTATTAGATTAATAAATAATTATATTTTTATAAAAATTAAAATATATACTACGTTAAAACTACTTTTATATTATGTTAAAATATTAATAAATAATTAATTATGCATAAATGTATTCTAATATTTTTATAAAAATATTTTAATTACAATATATTAATTTATTTAATTAATTAATTTCATTTACACTTTATCAAAGGACTTAATGAATGTTTAAACTAATTTTATTATTACTATTATTCTATATTTGCATATCAGTAATATTTTAATTAATTTTCTTATCATTACGATTTCTTTTATGTTAAATGCTAAAATAGTTCAAGATCAAATTTATCATAATATTTTTTTTTTTTTTTCATTATATTTTTTTAATGTTGATGTTTATTCGTTTATAAAATAAAATCATATTAAAAAACTTTAAAATTGAATTATTTTTTACACTCAAATCTTTTGAATAGTCAATTAATTAAATTACATTTTATATTAAATTATTTTTTTTTATATTTTCTTTGATTTCGTTAAATACAAAAACAAATAATTATTATATCATAGAGATAAAAAAAAATATAGTGAAAAAGTTATCAAATATAAGATTGAAAAGTAATATTTTAATATTTACAAATTAAATAAAATTAAATTAAATAAAAAAAAATAAAAAGTTTTCTATATTCAATGATGATTTTAAAATGAAAATTTCTTTGTGTGAAATTGATTTTTCAAAAAATATTTTTCAGCAAAAACTTTTTTAGTAAATACAAATATATTAAATAATTCATTAAAATAAAAAAAAAAAAAAATAAATAAAAGAGAAGTAACAAAATAATATCAATAATAAAATTAAAATAAATTAATGATTTTTTTTTCAAAATAAATAATTAAATAAATAAATAAATATTTGTTAAAATTTACAATGTCAATATTTATCATTTAATTTATATTCCATAAAAATAAAATTAATTAAAAATAGTAAATGTAATTCAAAACTATTTATCATGTCTTTATTATTATTATCTTTAGCTAATTTTATTATTTTTTTAATACTTACTTCTATTATTTTTATTATTGGGGTTGAATTTTATCGGATACCCCTTCTAATAAGTAATGTGCGACATCTCGCGGGAGGGGCGCCGTCGTAAGGGGAGGGGGGTCTTTGCAAAGCGACGCAGAGATTGCGTCATGCTGTTGGCCGGCACGTGGTCGTCGACATCACCGTTTGCCAGAGCACAATTGGTGTCAGACACTGACAGTTTGCATGACATTTGCAGTGTCTGACTGACGGACTGGGAACATGGAAGAGCGAGCATCGCGGTCACCATCCCCCGGGGGTGATATTCCACCCCCGAGTGGACTCTGGGTATTCGGTTACGGCTCGCTTTGCTGGCAGCCGGGCTTTCAGTTTGAAAAGGCCGCCATCGGATTTATTCAGGGGTTCGCGAGGAAATTTTGGCAAGGGAATACCACCCACCGGGGGACAGAAAATAAGGTGAGCAAACGAGAATAAATCACATCAATCAACAAATTTCAAACCATTTTATTGATTTTCTATAAATAAACAAGAAATACTTCCTAAAATAATCGAACTTAACCGGAAATACATGGTTTTACTTATTAAATTTCTCTTAATAATATTACTAACTTGTTATTATTTATTAATGTATTTTTCACTCCAAATATGTAAACTTATACATCCTAATATATAAAAATTTTAAAATTGTCTTATATAAATCTTATATTAATCCAAATTTCTCTACTTCCTGAATATGATATACTCTTATCCGATTTTAAATAAATAATAAAATTTAATTTAAAAAAAAAAACATTTTTATTTAAATGTTAACTATTTAAAAAATATGTAATTTTGTAAAATAGGTGATATTAATATATTTTTTTTGAAAAATTCTTAACATATATATTCAATAATTTATTACCTACATCAATAATACAATATAATATTAAATAATTGTAATATTACTTCCTTTTCTTTATTTTATAATTAATTATCTTCATTACTTATATTTAATATTTTTTAAAATATATATATATATATATATATATTTTTGTAACTGTCAATATAAATTATTAAACTCTATTACGTTGTTAATTAATTTAACATGTTATTTTTCAAAATATTTTAAATAATATTGGAAAAAATTTCAATAATATTTTTTATTTAAATTCATTTAAGTCAATAATAAATATTTACTTTATAATTTAAAAAATGTTTTGAATTAATTTATATATAAAAAATACATTATATTTATTATGTTTACTTAAGAAACATATAATAACAGCAATATATATTTCAAAGTATATTATTAAAAGACGACTTGTGAACTTATTATTGTTTACCTATTAATTAGATAAAATAAATAAATATTTTTATCAATTTTTTTTTTTTAGAATAATCAATATAACATATTAATGAATATTTATTATTTATTTATTATTTGCACTTTAATAGACACCATATTAATTTTATTTGTTTCTTTTTATAAATATATTAATTAATTGATTTTATGATTTTAAAAATTATAAAACAAAATAGTCATCATTAATTTCGAATAAATTTTCATTTATGGAAATTTAATTGAGATGTACGATTATATGAAAAAAATAGAAAAATGGATCAATTTGTTTAAATATTTTATTTGGATTTAATTTAAATTTTGATCAACTTCTATAATATTTCAGAGTAAGGAGTGGTCTTAACCTTGAATTTAATTTGATTAAAAAATTAAAATTTATAAGTAAATTAACATTGAATATTTACTAATTAAATATTGAATATTTCATAATACTAATGACTTTAATTGACAGATTCATTATTTTTTTTTTATTATCAGATAAAATGCTTATTATTTTGCTCTTTGATTAAAAACTTTTATTTTATTATTAAGTTTGGTGTTGATTAATGTTATTATTTTTAAATATTCTACCAAAATTTCAAATTAATGACTACTATTATTACATTTTTCTATTTTCTCTTATAACATCTCTAATATAAATAAAAATAGTATAGAAAAAATAGATTTAGTACATTATTTATTATCAAAAAATGTCACAATTACAATCTTTTCGATTATAAAAAAAAAAATTTGTATAGATGTGAGGCGTGGTCCATGACATTAAAGGACGAGAATACTTTTTTATTGTATTTGGAAACATTTGATGAATTTGTAGATTGAAAAAAATGAATTCACAGCGAAATTATGTAGAAAACTTAAAGATGAATTAGTTTCCCAGAGTAGATAAAGTAAAGACCAACTAAGTTAACAATGTAAAGATATAAATTGTTTAAAATAGAGTGATGAATCTCTTAACATTATTTAAATGTAAATATGTCAATTTCCGATTCTTCTTTTAATTTGTAAAAATTAATATAATTTATCTCTTCATTGTTTTGTCATTAATTCATAACAAAAATTATCCATTATATGATATCATTATTTAATTAATTAAGTTGAATTCAATAACATTTGGAGGCCAAATCAATTTATTTATTTTTCTTTTATCTTAATTTTATCGATTGTTTAAAACAAAGGTTAAATAAGTTGTAGATAACATAAAGCTTGATCATGTTTATAGTAACGAAATTGCCTGAACATTAATATTTATTAAAGGTAATTTTATTTTTTGTGATGAGTGTTTATAACGCACGGAAGTAATAATATACATATAACGAGAATTTAATATTTTGTTTCATGTCCTTGCGCGTAGAGTTCTGGGTTATGTTTACAGGGTCAGGCAGCTGATCAGTATTTTAATTATGATTTCAAGACGCCATGTTTCGGATATTTTTAGATGCAAATAATTTCTTCAGTGTCAAAGTGAAAGTCCTTGACGGATTTAACGGAGTGACGACGAGATGAATGATCTACATTAAAAACTATTTCATTCATCTTTATTCGTGAAGATATTTTTAAATCTTTTTTTTTTTTTTTTTTTTTTGAATCCCTTCATAATTGAATAATTATTCTCATTAAAAAAAAACATACCAGAATGAATGGTGTAATTTATAAATAAACAAATAAAATGTAATTATTTTTTGAATAAGCAATATTATATGATATAGGTCTTGGTTTTTAAACAAATTAAACAATTAATTGATTGTTATCAATTTTTTGTCCAATATGCAAATTAAACTGTGAATGGGGTGGAGTGTTAAAAATAATATAAATATGAAGTAGGCTCAAGATTTATATAACCTAAATAATACTTTTTCCTCTTCATTTTAAATAGATTAAAAATTATATTGATATAATATTATTTTACAAATTAAAAAAAAAACTAAATTTTAAATCATTTTAATTCATTTTTTTTACAAAAAAATTTTATTTTAATGAAAAAGGAGAGCATTAAAAGGAAGTTGAACTCTATTCTTAATTAATTAAATAATTTTCAAATAATATCTGTTTAAGTTTTGTTTTTTAAATTTTAAATATTTTAAATTTTGATAAGAATTTGTTTCAAAATTTAAATAAATAAATTTATAAATTATTTTTAAAAACAATATAAGTATAAAATAAATCAATTTCGATTTGGAATAAAATTAATAAATTTATTTTCATTTCTCAATTTCTTTTCAAAATAATTCCTTTTTTAAGATGAGAGAAATTTGCATGTACCCTTACTATTTTTTTAATTAATAAATTAACTAATATCATCATTAATTAATAGAATGGAAGAGGAAAGAAAGGCGAAAGATATATTGGTGGGGAGATTGAGTGAGAAACGTTTGCTTGGAAGACCAAGCGGTAGGTGGATAATGTAGGAAGGGACGTGAGAGAGATGGGAGAGGGTAGGGATTGGAGGGTTGTGGCTCAGAATAGGGATTCTTTTGGAGGAGTATGGTACAAAAAGTAATAGCATTAAAAAATAGTTTTATTTTTATATACTTATCCGTGTTGTAGAGATTTATTTACACTCCCTTAAATCCATCCAATGAATCTAAAATCCATTTCCAATAGATGCTCCTTAATTTTGTTATCATAAATTTATAATTATAAAATAATCAAAGAATATTATTCCGTGAATTAAATAAAAAAAATATTAATTTGTGTAAGACTTTTATAGCGTCAAAAAATATAGAATAAATTTCAAAATTACCAGACACTCTCTGTTTTTTGCTATTTCGCCAGTATTGCAATCACGAAAATTTTCGATGTCAAGATTTTGATATTTTTATACGTTTTGAAGGTCCCTGAGTCATTTTCACTAAGGATGAGATAAATGTCTGTGTGTGTGTATTTATGTAGACAAGAAAATCGGGTTGAGCTAGAATAATGAAATTTCGTATAAGGGCATTATTCAAAAGTCGTAGTTTTCTATCAAATTTTTAGAAATGTAGCTCATTCGGAATAGAACCATTACCTACTATGTTTTCATTTAAAGTGACCGTAAAAATAAAGATATATATTTGATAGTTTTTCACATTATTAAAAATTGTATAAAACTGCTATATATAGAATTCGAGCTTGATTGAATCACTGATTAATTTTTTAACACTCCAAATCACGCGCCAGCACGTGGCGTTGTGCCATCAACAAAGAGCCAATGACGCGCTGGTTTAATAAATATTATTTATTAATTTTAATTTATAATTTATAATTAATTAAATTTAATTTAAATATAATATATATATAATATATTTAATCCAATTCAAATTGAGAGATAGTCGAGTGCAGACACTCTAGATTTTTTACATTTCAGTGGATAAGACTATGATCTAATTGAAATGATTAAAGAGTGTCATGATATCATTATTATTTATTTTTTAACCTTGGCATTGATAAAAATAAATAAATTAACACCGAAGATTAAATATTTTATGTAAATTCTTTTTAAATAAACATTATGAAATATAAATATAAATATGTTTCATTTTATAAATATAAATACAGTGGTACCTCGACATACGAGTGCCCCAACATACGAGTGTTTTGAGATACGAGCCGCCAACCGACCGATATTTTGCTTTGAGATACGAGCAAGATTTGAGATACGAGCACCCCCTGACGATGCACACGGCACCAATTTGCCCCCACATTTCTAATTTTAAGAAGCTGTACACAAAGCACATGTTCTGCAAATGCTTTGAAGTGACGGATAGTACAAACCTGACCCTTCGAGAGTTTTGGAAAGACCATTTTAACATAGTGACATGTCTAAGAATTATTGATCAGGCCTGGTTGTGTGTCACAAAAAGAACATTAATTTCTGCATGGAAGAAGCTATGGCCTGACGCTGTAACTGAAAGGATCATTGCAGAATCTGAATCTCAAGTGTCAGAAATAGAAGAGATTGTTTCTTTGGGAAAATCTTTGGGTCTAGAAGTAGATGAAAATGATGTAAACGAACTCGTCGAGCAACATTTTGAGGAGCTTACAACTGAAGAGTTACAAAACCTACAAACACAGAATGATGTTGTGACCCAAGAAAACACAGTTTCTGAAGAGGCGCCAGAAACAGAAAATGTAATCTCTTCAAAAGAAATTAAAGAGATCCTAGGAATGTGGGAGAAAATTGTTGAATTTGTAGATAAAAACCACCCCGAAAAGGTTGCAACTGGTCGGGCTTCGGAATTATTTAACGAAACCTGTCTCAATCATTTTCGCAATACCCTGAAGGGGAGGAAAAAACAAACTTCCTTAGACAATTTTGTAAAACGCTTTGCAGAACAAGATGAGCAAGGGGAGGCGAAAAAAGCAAAGACAAGCGATGATATTTAAGTTTTTTTTTAAATTCTTCTTATTTTTATTTATTTAAATGTTCCCATTATTTTTGTCGTTTTTAAATAAATGTTCCTTCTCGTAAAGACATTTGTTTGATTCAAAATAGCATACAAAAAACAAAACTAAGGTGATTTTTGGGGACTGGAACGGATTAAAAGCTTTTCTATTAGTTTTAATGGCGCGAAGTGCTTTGAGATACGAACAATTTGAGATACGAGCAAGGTCTTGGAACGAATTAAGCTCGTATGTCGAGGTACCACTGTAAATAAAAATAAATATCCATGTGAAAAATATTTACCAAAAGAAAATTTTATAAATACTTTTTTAGCGTCAACTTTGTTATTTTTCTCTGAATGAAAAATATAAAGATTAGTTCCAAAGAATATAGAAAGGAAAATAAGAATTAAATAAATACTAGCTAAATTGAGAATAGTTTAATGACCTGTATGAATAGATATATAAATAAATAAATAAACTTCTCAATACAAACATAGAAGAAGATATAGTTTGTTATGATCGTTTTGAAAGTATGATTGATTTATTTTCAACCTTTGCTAAAACTAGTGACGACTAGTAAAAGTGCTTTCAGCAGGTTAATATCATTAAAAATGTAATACAAACAGAGAGAGAATAACAAAACATCAGACAATATTTTTTTTTTTTTTTTTTTTTTTTTTTTATTTTTTTTTTTTTTTTATTTTCCAAAAAATTTTTACATCTGCCCTCAAATAGGGCAATAATAAAACATTTCAAAATATACAAAAGTAAATTAAAGTAAATTATATACACGTGAGACTGGTTCAGGATAGGATTACTTGAAGGGACAGAAAACAAAGAAAAAAGAGAAAAAAAAAAAAAATAATAATAATAAAGTAAAGAAGAAATTAGGAAGGGCAGAAGGGAGATGAGAGGCAAGAGAAGAAATAAGGAAAAGGATAAAATTAAGAGAGAGAAGGGGACAGTCTGCTAGCATTGATGGAGATATAGCTAGGGTCTAATTGTCAATAAGTCTTGAGGTTGAAGTCTTTTAAGTCTTCTTGTCAAGTTGTCAGTACGAGTAAGTCGTCTGGCGCTTTGGTTTTGATGATTAATGAGACGATTGTGATACTTAAAGCTATAATGATGAATGACTTCGGTGACCAGGGGGATGTTTAATTCTTTGTGGAGATGGATAACAGGAAAGTAACGGGGAGCGCCGACTATGGTCCTAAGGACAGCGTTCTGGAACCTCTGAATGATATTAAGATTGGATGATTTTGAGGTTCCCCACAATTGACATCCGTAGGTCCATATCGGCTGAATGATAGTTTTGTAAATGAGGATTTTGTTTTGATATGAAAGATGAGATTCCCGCCTAAGCAGCCAGCGGAGCTGACTAAACCTAAGCGAGAGTTGTTTTTTTTTTGATGAAATATGATACTTCCAAGTCAGTCTTCTGTCTAGGTATATACCTAAGTATTTGGCAAAGTCTCTTTGTGGAATTATGGTGTCTAGTCTAACTGGAGGGCAAGTCTGTCTGTTTAGAGTGAACGTCACGTGAGTTGATTTAGTCTCGTTAACTGCCATTCTCCATCTAGCCAGCCAAGGCTTAATAAGATCGAGATGACCTTGAAGAGCAGTAGATGCCATCACTGGATCCTTATGAGTTGATAGTATTGCCGTGTCATCAGCAAAAGTTGCCAAGGTTGTGAGCTCGGTATGGGGGAGGTCGGCAGTGAAAATCAGGTACAGGAGAGGCCCAAGTACGCTTCCCTGAGGGACTCCCGCATTCACTCCGCGAGGCTCGCTCAGGGCATCACCCACCATTACTCTGTATGATCTATGAAGTAAGTACGATGTCAGGATCCGGTACAACGGAGCGGATAAAATGTTGGCTAACTTCAACAGCAGACCCTCATGCCAGACCCTATCAAAGGCTTGGGAGACGTCAAGGAAGACGGCTGAACAATAGCTCCGGTCCTCCATTGCGCAAGAAATCACACGGACCACCCTGTGGACCTGCTCTACCGTTCCATGGCCAGCTCTAAATCCGTATTGGTGAGGTGGAATAAGGTCTCTTGTGACAAGAATCGGTATGATTCTGTCACGAAGAATTTTTTCAAAAAGTTTTGAAAGAATGGGAAGAAGGCTAATGGGACGATAGGAGTCGACACTCTCAGGAGGTTTGCCCGGTTTAAGAATCATTACAATCTTGGCCAGTTTCCAAGTAGAAGGAAAATGCCCAATCCTCAAAATGCTGTTAAATAGATTGGTCAAGAAGAGAAGTCCACAATCAGGAAGCTCACCCAGCATTCTACCCGTAATTTTGTCAAAACCAGGGGCTTTATTTTTATTTTTAAATTGGAGAACATAAGACTTTAGCTCTGAGGTGTGAACTTCCTTAAAATTGTTTAGGGGGAAATTGATTGAGGAAGGGGCAAGTCTTTGAATGTTGCTAGGACTCATAGGATCGAAAGGATGAGGGATAAAGACCTCAGCCAGATAACTAGAAAACCTATCGGCTTTTTCAAAGTTTGATCGGGCCCATTCACCAGTTGAAAGTCTTAGGGGAGGAATGTGCTTGGGCTGGTTGTTTAGTTTTTTGGTAAATTTCCAGAGGGAATAGTTGGTGGATACAGTAGGAGTAAGATTTTCAAGGTACTTTTTCATGTTTTCGTTTTTATTAGTGATAAGGATGTTTTTTATCTGCTTACCCAAACTATTTATTTTGTTTTTGAGGATAGGAGATCTATTTAATTGCCAAATTCTTCTCAGTCTATTCTTGTAAGATATGAGGTGTTTTACATTGGGTGGAGAAGAGGGGTGAAGAATGGGTTTATTTTTTATCGGAGGAGTTGATGAGATGGCTGCTTGTTGGAGAGTTAGATTGAAATGACTGACTGCTTCATCGATATCTGAACCATTATTAAAAGGAAGTGAAATGGGTAGGCTATTAGAGATTAGGGAAGCAAAGGTGGACCAATTAGTTTTATGATTAGTCAGGAATGGAGAAGGAGGCAATGATAAGTTAAAAGATGTTAGTGAAAGGAGGACGGGAGAATGGTCAGATGTAAAATCGTAAAGTGATTTGGGTTGAAAGGATTTGAATGGAAGTCCTCTAACTACAAAGAAATCAATCAGATCTGGAATTTTGGATCTGTCTGACGGCCAGTACGTGGGTTCTCCAGTAGAAACAGGTCTTAGGTTGAATTTACTGAAGGAGTTATAAAGACTTCTACCCCTGGGTGTAATAAGTCTAGATCCCCAACCAGTGTGTTTGGCGTTAAAATCGCCACCCACGATGAAGGAAGGGCCCAGAGTACCAAAAAATTCTTCAAATTTTGTGGAGTCAATTTTATGTTTAGGGGGGCAATATACTGAAGAGATGGTAAAGCAGCCTGTACGTTCCGTCAAGGTAATCGTAGTAGCTTGGAGAAAATCTTTTAGGTAAGGGGATGTGACGTGGTGATTAATAGAATCTTTGATGATAATGGCAGTACCTCCGTGTGAGGTACCGTCAGGATGATTAGTGAAGTATGAAGAATATTTTGGGATTTTGAGGTAGCTTCTCGGATTAAAGTGGGTTTCGGAAATAAGAAGGACATCGATATCATTTGAATAGAGGAAAAATTTTACCTCCTCTAAATGTCTTAGGAGGCCATTGGCATTCCATAGGGCTATTTTAAGGGTCTGATACATTGGGCAATCTAGTAACGAGGATTGTGAGGAGGTTGAGCATGGTATCCATACGCTCAATCAACTTCGACATCATGTTTTCAAGTTTAGACAGTTGGGTTTCATTACTGTTGTTATCCTCATTATTGACAGGATGAGTATTATTTACATTTTTGTTTATATTCATTGTGTGTGTGTGTGGAGAGATTTGCTTAGGAGTTGGTTTAGGCTGGACAACTTGTGAATAGAGTTTACGATGTTTTGGTTGGGGATTATTATTAGTAGAAGGAAGAGGGAAGTCAGATGAAGGGTTTTGATTGGTGTTGGAAATAGGTTTTGGTCTTAGGGCTGGGAATTTAGATTTTATAAGGGACTGGTAATGAGAGCAACCCCTATAATTAGCAGGGTGACTCCCACCACAGTGAATACAGTAAGGAGGGGATTCTTTACTTTTCTTACATTCGGATGTAGGATGACTCTCTGGGCATTTAACACATCTAGGCCTCAGCTTGCAGTAAGATTTTGTGTGTCCAAAACCCTGACATCTAGTGCACTGGGGAATTGTTCTATAGACCCTGGGAGCTTCGATGGTGACCCGACAATGGCAAAGGAATTCTATATTATATATTTCTTTATTGTTAAGTGCAGGTTTTAGATCGAGGAAGAATAATGGGAGGGGTTGTTTTTTTTTGTCACGGATGTTAAAAACACCAGCCACAGAATGACCATGGGTTTCCACGTCTCTCTTAATATCATCTGTGTCGATTGTGTGATGGAGCTTTCGAATAACTACCCTAAAGAGTCGTTCGCTCTTGGGTTGATAGGTATAATAATTAATGTTTAGACTATCCAAAGCACTAATTATAGAGGTGAAGTTAGCTGGAGATATGGGATTTATCTTGGTAAGTTCTTGATTGATAAGGTTACACGTGAAACCATTTGGTGCGGCCCCACTTATGGTGTTGATCATTTGTTTAAAATCAGAGACGTTGGGAATGAATATAGGGGGAGGTTTGATACGAGGAGTAATTGTAATGGGTTGTGATTCATTTTGATTAATTTCCGAAAGGACCTGGAATCGGTTAGAAGTGTTTTTAATCGTGTAGTCGGTGATAGATTTTTGTTTAACATTCCTTGTAGTCTCGGGACTATCCCTTTTTCTTTTGGAGTCCACAGTTTGCCATACTTGTTTGATTAGAGGGACCAGGGGCAACACATTCTCGTTCATGCACACCTTGGATGATCCTTGTGAAGTAGAGGGTTGAACTTCAGGTTCTTCTTGAGAGATATTCACAGACATTGTGTTTTATTGTTAAATTAAGTTCCTTTATACTTTAGGAGACAATACATACATAAATACATTTCTCTCACATACATACATATATATATAATTTTTTGAATGAATAAGTTATTGATTTTTTTTTTTTCCTTTCCTACTCTCTTATTCTATTTTATTTTGAAAAATCAAATAATAGTTTTCAATTCAATTTACAATTTTTCAATATTTGATTTTTCCCTTTTCTCTCTTTAACTTTTAATAAATAAAAAATAAAAAACAAAAACAAAACAATAATGACTTCTATGTTCTATTTGACTAACTATTTACTTAATCAAAAAGAATAAAAATATACAAAAAAAAAATAATAAAAAGGTGTGTTTGAGGGAAGGGGGGGAGGTGTGGGGATAATTTTCTTCACACAGCCCGGCTTGTAGGTGTGACTGACCTTAGGAGATAAAGCCTTGGAAAATTAAAAATAGACTAAAATTCAAATAAAATCTTTAACCAGGATTAAGAATAAGGCGATTTAAGTATAAAATTCTAAAATTAATAAGTATTTAAATAACAATCTTATTATTTAACAAGAAAATTATAAAAAAAAATATATAAAATCTTTACAAAAATTCAACAAAATTGTCAAAATTAGACAATTCGGTTTGTTTCATTTAAGTAAATAAACATATATACATGCGTAGTGAATCAGATCTCACCAAAATTGGCAGACTTGAAATAAAAGGAGCTAGAAATCCACTTCGGGAGCAGGAATCCGATTTAACACATCCAGCTTATTCGAGAGCTACTCACTGAATACCATCAGACAATATAACTTTCAAATATTAGTTCTATTTCAGATTTATTTATTCAATTTTTTTTTTAGATAAATATTATTAAAAACATTCGCACCTCTATATTTATTTAAGTGGACACTTTGATGGTATTGAAAATAATTGTATGACATAAAGTAAAAATATCAATCAACAGTGCTTTTAATAAAATTGATTTATCATTCCTATCATCTTATAGAACTTAGCAATTTAATTAAAAAAATAAGTTGACCTGTGGCTAGGCACAGAACCGACCGACTGTTTGAAATAAATTAATTTCCAGCTACAGAAACAATTTCAAATAATTTAAATGTATCTATTAATGCAATAAAAAACAGATATGGATTTAACATAAATATTTTTAATTTTATTTTATTTATAATATATAAGGAGCCGCTGGCTGTGACGTCATGAAGGGCTGCGTGACGTCATATAATTTTAAATTAAGAAAAAACTAAGGAAGATGATTTTTCCCGAGGATAAAACCAATACAAAGTGCATGATTCGTGGAGAAATGTAAAATATCTCTACATGTGAAATTTGGTGTTCAAAAAATACCTCTCTTATCTATCGTGGTAAAAATTAATTTTATGAAAATTTATATTTTTGAATTTTTGATTTTAAGAAATTTATTTACAAGATAATCAAATGGAAATGTTTTATATTCTATTAGATGATAATAAAAATTTGCTTTTCAGTAAATATTCAAGTAATTTGGAGGTCTAAAGAAATTACAATCAAATAATTAATTATTCCAGTATATTAAAGAGGTGCCTTGTAAATATAATTTAAAGTATAACATTATTTGAAGTTTATATTTTGTGTGAATAACGAATGTATATATTTATCAAAATTTTACTCACAAAATAAACTTTTTTTAAGATATGTAAATTTTTCAATTTTAAATTGTCAACTTGAAAATAATGGATATTCAATAAAAATTAATTTATGGATAGAAAAAAAAATTAATGAATGCGAAGTTTTTATATTTTTTTTATTATAAATAATAATAATATGCTAATGAAATTTTTTTATAAAAAAAAAATCGTAGTTTTATTAGAATACATTTCAAGTTCAAGAATGTATCAAGGTTATTGAATAGTGGGATTTCGTTATAAATTAATATTATGTTAATAATATTTTTATTTCCATTTAAGTCATGTGTCCCGCCCATTTATGACCTTGAAGATTTAAAAACTACAATTAGATATTTTTCAAAAATAATTTTTATTCTCATTTTTACTAGTCCCCCTTATAATACCACCGAAGGTGAACTGACCAACTTATATATATATTGTATATTCAAAACATCATCTATACAATTAGATCAATTTTGAAATCTTTATTTTTTCCCGGAAAATAAGAAAATCATTATTATATTTTATTACAATTAAAAATTTCTTTCTTCATTTTTTTTTTTTTTTTTTTGATTTAATTTCTTTTTTTATTCTAATATAATATGCTATAGCCGTGTATCATTTAGTTGATAGAATATTATCTCTCGCTTTCTTCTTATATACTTACTTTTCAATTATTCGTTCTCGTTCTCTCCTTCATTTTTCTCCTCTTTTCTCCTCTCTTTCTTTTTCTCTCTTTTTCAAGTTTTCATGACAATCGCTTTTCTTGCTATTTTAAACAAAAAATTACTTCCATTTTATTAAATACAATTAGTAAATTAGAGAAAAATGATTTTATTTTTAATTAAATTTATTTTTGATATTTATTTTATTATATTATATTAAAAGTAAGATTAAGTGGATAATAATGGGAAAGGAAATTTATTGTTTTTATCCATTGAGAAAATCTATATTTTTATATAGAATAAGAAGAGATAGGAAATAATCCACTATGAAAATATTACAAAAAAAATTTTGAAATTTTTCAAACTAGACAAGTTGTTTTTCATTTTATACTAATAATCCAATATTTACTATTAAAAAATAAAACACAAATCTAATCTTATAAACATTAATTAAAATTCCTTTATTTTTGAATGGGAAAATATATTATTTCAATTTCTGTCTTATCATAATTTTTTTATTTTTTAATTGTTTTAATATATAATAGTAAATAGTAAATATTTAATATATATTAAAAGCTATAATTTAAATTCATCTAAGCATTCTCAAAGATTACATATTTTAATTTTCTTACCTTATAATATTGTAAAGGAATTGCATGATCTCTATGATTCTCCAGACATAGTTATGGTTATAAAATCGAGAATGCTGGTATGGGAAGGACTCGTGGCTAGAATCGGAGAGGAAAGAATGGTGAAAAATATATTGGTGGGGAGACTGATTGGGAAACGTCCGCTTGGAAGACCAAGGACGCCGGGTGGATAATGAAGGAAGGGGGGTGAGAGAGATAGGACAGGGTAGGAGTTGGTTTTTAGGGACACTGAGAAATGTGGTTGGTGCGGCCAAGAACTTTCAAGTTCCGTAGAGCCACAGAGCTAAATAGATAAATATAGTATTGTAATTAAAACTCATTAAATCAAACTTATTTGATTTTGATATCTAATCAAGGATTTATCAATGCTAGACAGGTAAATATTTATTTATTATTTTTTGATTTATCTAAACCGGTAATTAGTACTTATTATTAAGAAGCAAAAATTGTTTTCATCACAAAGATAAATGGAGGGTGTTTATGGCAATTTATACGCAATATGATAAATATGTATAAAACAAACTTTTATATACTTATATATATACAGATAATCTAACATAATCTCAGTTAATTATTTTCAAAATAGTGCAATGAGTAATAAATAATTCGATTACTTCATTATAATCATATTTTAAACTTAATGTCATATCAATATGACACATAATCAAATATATGACATCAATGTCTGAAACTAAATATTACATATATACTTATCTATAGCTTGTGAATGAATGTGGCTAAAATTGACATGCATAAATTCTATTAAAAAATTTATTCAGATTTTATTACAATATATAAAAATAGAAAATAAAATAAATCAAAATACATTTAATAAGCTATCTTAGTAGTGCTCATAAACTTCCTAAGAAAATTTCTTAAACCAATTTTCATTAACCATCCTTATTCTGAACCACATCTATCCAATTCTCCTCTCATATTTATATTTAGATATATTAGAATATATATATTTATATATATATTAAATGATATAATTAATTATTATTATTATTATTATTTGTTTTAATTATTCATTATAAATAAATATAATAATAAATAATTACTACCTCGCCAGAGATAGTATTGCGATCATTAAAATTTTCAATCTCGAGATTTTGATATTTTTATACGTTTTGAAAGTCCCTGAATCATTTTCACTAAGGTTGAGAAAAATGTCTGTGTGTGTGTGTGTCTGTTCGTGTGTATGTATGTATTTATATATATGTGTATATGTAGACAATATTACGAAAAAACGGTTTGAGCTAGAATCATGAAATTTGGTATACGGCCATTATTCAAAATTCGAGGTTTCTCTCAACTTTTGAAAAATGTAGCTCAACCTGAAGAGGGTTATTACCTACCACGTTTTGATTTTTTTTCCTCTAAAGTGACCGTAAAAATAAAATTATGTTTGATAGTTTTTCACATGATTAAAAATTGTATAAAACTGCTATATATAGAATTTCAGCTTGATTGAATAGCTGAAAATATCGGAGTTAATTTTTAACACTGCAAATCACGTGCCAGCACGTGACATGGTGCCATCAACAAAGAGCCAAACACGCGCTGGTTTAATAAATATTATTTATTAATGTTAATTTTTTTTATAATTTATAATTAATTTAATTTAATTTAAATATAATATGTTATTTAATCCAATTCAAATTGCGAGATAGTCGAGTGAAGACATTCCACTTTATTTTTAACTGGGAACTATTATAATAGTTTATTAAAATGTGTAACTACTAAATAATATTAAATTTATAATAAAAATTTGTTTACATGAAATTGAAAAGTCTTCAATTAAATAATAATATATAAGTAAATATATTTTATTTATTTAAATTTTTTGTGTAATTCATAAACATATTTTTAAAAAAATTTCTAATAGGAATACTGATGAAATAAAAAGAATAATAAGTTGACCTGTGGCCAGGTCCGAACCGACCGACGGTTTGAAGTAAATTAATTTCTAGCTACAGAAACAATTTCAAATAATTTTAATATATCTATTAATGTAATAAAAAACAGATATGAGAATACATAAATAATAAATATAAACATTTTTAATTTAATTTTATTTATAGTATATAAGTAGGCGCTTGCTGTGACATCATGAAGGGCTGCGTGACGTTATATTAAAGATAAATTAAGAAAAAACTAATGAAGATGATTTTTCCCGAGGATAAAACCAATACAAAATGCATGATTGTGGAGATATGTAAAAAATCTCCTCATGAGAAATTTGGCGTGCAAATAACCCTTCCCTTCCTATCGTCGATCGCTAATACTACCACTTCCGGTTTCCGGATTTGCACCAAAAGTTGATCAATTCATCCCACTGATGCATTAAGGAAATATACCAAATTTCATCAAAATCCGTTGAGCCGTTCAGGCTGTACACATCTATACGGACGGACAGACGGACGGACAGACATCATGCTAAAAATACTTTTTTCTGTTAAGAAAATGCATGATTCGTGGAGATATGTAAAAATCTCCACATGTGAAATTTGGTGTGAAAACAATACCTCCCTTACTATCGTCGGTCGGTAAAAATAATAATAAATAATAATTGATATTATTGACTATAAATATGTACTAAAAGAGAATTTATCTTATGCCTAGGAAAATTCTTGAGATTTAAGTATCTTGCTTCTTTAATCCTATTAAATTTGTTTATCATGTTGCTTTAATAGAATTGAATAACTAAATCTTCAAATAAAAATGTTGCCAAAGATCTATTCTTACATGGCAGAATGACATCAGCAACAGATATTTGCCATTTAAAAATACAATAAATAAATAGAGTCTTATAATAGATGGAGCTTTTAAAAATACAGTTAATATGTAAAATAAATAAACTATTGTTAAAATAAAGTCAATCAATCAAATATTTTTAATTGAAGTAAATAGAAGAAATATTTTATCAATTTGGATTGAAAATTGGATAAGACAATTTCTTTATTTATTTAAAGTTGTAAAAATCTTATTAAATTATTAATTAACATTTATTAAAAGCACAGAGTCTACCAGAGATAAGTAAATAAACTTAGCATGTCTGTAATGATTCTTATACACATAATTTTTTTTATTTTATTTGTTAATTTAAAATGTGTTAGTAGCCAAAAATTTCAATTTCATAATTTATATGATTATAAAACAAAAATATTTAAGAAATATTTTAAATAACTATATTTTTAAAATTAACATAATCTAAAAATTCTAGTTATATTTATAATATTTATATAGTCGTTGTTTTATAACATTTCACTAAAAATAAATACAAATGTTATTATTAATTCATTTTTTATAAAATATATATAAAAATTGATAATCTTTATAATAATAATAATTTATTGATTACATTTAATTAGAGACTTGCATTTAATTAAATAATTCTTATGAGAAGAATGAATCTTTATTCTTGAATTAAATTTTTCTAAAATAGTTTTTACCGACCGACGATAGTAAGGGAGGTATTGTTTTCTCACCAAATTTCACATATGGAGATATTTCCACGAATCATGCATTTTGTTAATACGCATTTTTTTAGCATGATGTCTGTCCGTCTGTCCGTCCGTGTACAGCTTGAACGGCTGAACGGATTTTGATAAAATTTGGTATATTTACTTAATGCATTAGTATCAAGAATTGATCAACTATTGGTGTGTATCCGGAAACTGGAAGTGGTAGTATTAGCGATCGACGATAGGAAGGGAAGGGTTATTTGCACGCCAAATTTCACATGAGGAGATTTTTTACATATCTCCACAATCATGCATTTTGTATTGGTTTTATCCTCGAGAAAAATCATATTTATTAGTTTTTTCTTAATTTAAAATTATATGACGTCACCCAGCCCTTCATGACGTCACAGCCTGGTCTTACATATATATTATAAATAAAATAAAATTAAAAAAAATTTATGTTATATCCATATCTGTTTGTTATTGCATTAATAGATATATTAAAATTGTTTGAAATTGTTTCTGAAATTAATTTATTTCAAACCGTCGGTCGGTTCTGTGCCTGGCCACAAGTCAACTTATTTTTTTAATTAAATTGTAAAGTTCTATAAGATGATAGGAATGATAAATCAATTTTTGAAGGAATAGAAGATATCAATACCTTGAATAATTTGTCATTCCATGATTTAACTGTGAATTTATTTATTTAAAAAAAAAATAAGGTTAAAGATCAAAGGTTGTTCGTTTAATAGTCATGGTATTAATTAAATAATAGCTTCGGGAGTTTTTGATTAACGACTCACTGGGAGATCTTCGAAACGATTCACTAAACAATAATAAGAATCGAAACAAATTTGGTTGTATTCCTAGTCATTGAATATAATCTAATAATAACAAACATCTGTCTCGAGTTTTTATTAAAATAAGCTGGAGTGTCTCCACTCGATTGTCTCGCAATTTGAATTGGATTAAATAACATAAAATATTATATTTAAATTAAATTTAATTAATTATAAATTATAAATTAAAATTAATAAATAATATTTATTAAACCCGCGCATGTTTGGCTCTTTGTTGATGGCACCACGTCACATGGTGACGCGTGATTTGCAGTGTTAAAAAAATTAATTCCGATACTTTCAGCGATTCAATCAAGCTGAAATTCTATATATAGCAGTTTTATACAATTTTTAATCTCGTGAAAAACCAAATTTCATGATTCTAGCTCAAACCGTTTTTTCGTAATCTTGTCTAGATACATACACACACACAGACATTTTTCTCAACTTTAGTGAAAATGTCTCAGGGACCTTCAAAACGTATAAGAAAACATCAAAATCTCGACATCGAAAATTTTCGTGATCGCAATACTATCTCTAGCGAAAAAAATTTTTTGAATTTAAATATTGATAAAAAAAAAAAATAAATAAATAAAAATAATTGTAAATTTAAGAATAACCACACCACAAAGGTATAAATTTGAAAAATGAATGTATAAAAAAAAATAATGACGCTTTTCTATATAAAAAATTTAAGATATTCATTACATTTTTTTTAAAGATGAAATATATATCTTTAAATTAATGGAATCAAATCTAAATTTGACCTTTTCCATTAATTTGAGTCAGAAATGGTTAAAAAAAAAATAATAGCAAAATAAAAATAAAAAACAAGTTTTATTATATAATAGTGAAATAAATGTAAGCGTATTATATGAATCCTAATATCGAATGGGTGTAGAGAAGACGATGTGAAAAGTGAGCATTAGGCGTTTATCTAGTAACTCGATTGGTCTAGATTGGTAAGAGGACACAATATGATTGGATCCAATTACACTCGTGAATGTTAAACCAGTTTATTGGCTGTAGAATTTCAAGAATAGGGAAGGCGAAGGCGACACCCCGTGCACATCAAGAAGGTTAAAATGACAAGAGAGCAAGCCAGGATAAATAACGGGAAAAACAGATTCTTCTCACAAACGTTCCGCTGAAAAGTCGCATTGTCTGGGTCAAAGAAGTCTCCTGGAAACGAGTAGGTTTTTATTTCGTTTCTATGGCTAATTACTGTCGAGAAATCAGACACGATTTCACCTGTGTCTGTCGGATTGTCTGGTGGACTAAAAATTACTAGACAACGAGACACCTTCATTAAAATTTTAATTCACCGTGAATCAAGCGGCTTTTCGAAATGTTCTTCTCTTTGGAATCTTCAAATCGAACTATCAATTAAGAGGAGTGAAAAAAAAACTTACTTTTATATATATATATATATATATATATATATATATATATATATATATATAAACATAGTACTTATAGGTTAAATATTTTCATAGTGAGGTTCTTTTATCATTTATGGAATTAAATAAAATCAAGCATATTAAATTATATATATATATATATATATATATATATATATTATGTTTTATAAAATATTATAAAATCATGCATATCTACTGTCCAATTTCAATCAACTTTTATATTAATTTTGTGAAAAAGATCACTTTTCTCAATTATTTGTTTTTATTTTAAAACTATGCTCCACATATATATTAGCCTTTGTATTATTCTAAATTAATAATTTATTATTAAAACTTATTTAACTTGGCGAGATTCATCCATCCCACGACCTTGTCCACAATATTATAAATAAATATTATAAATAAATAAATAAATATTATAAATAAACCTTCTGTGATTACTTTAAATATATGTTTCTACACATATAAATATAAAATTATTAAAATATAATTATAATTATTATTCAAAATATAAATTTGATTTATATTTGAGAATATGATTCTTTGTAACTTTTATGGGCCAAAGAAAGATGAGGTCACCGGGGAATGGCGGAGACTGCATAATGAGGAATTGCATGATCTCTATGCATCTCCAGATATGGTTAGAATTATAAAATCGAGAAGGCTGCGGTGGGCAGGACACGTGGCTAGAATGGGAGAGGAAAGAATGGCGAAAAATATATTGGGGAGTGGGGAGTCCGAGCGGGAAACGCCCACTTGGAAGACCAAGGACGCGGTGGGTGGACAATGTAGGAAGGGGCGTGAGAGAGATGGGAGAGGGTAGGAGTTGGTTTGTTTTGGCTCAGGATAGGGACTAGAGGATTGTGGCTCAGAATTGGGACACTTGGAGAAACGTGGTTGTTGCGGCTAAGAACTTTCGAGTTCCGTAGAGCCACTGCGATAGATATAGATAGATTCAAAATATAAATAGAATTGATATTAATATAATAATTATTTCAAAAAATTGAATTATTTCCCTAAAATGTTTTAAAAATTTTCAAAATTAAAAAAAAAAATACCATAGTAAGTATTTTTTTAATAAATAAAATAATTATTTATCGTCTTTATTAATTAATTTATTCATTTTACTATCTATTTAAACTAGTAATTGTCCTATTTATAATTTTAATTTTTTAAATAAATATTCTAAATAATAAATGATTATATACATATAACTATCGTTTTAAATTAATGCTGTTTGAATTCTTTTACAGCCGGGACGTGTTGCTACTCTCATTGATGATAAAGAGGTAAGTCTATCTTTGGTGAATACTTTTATTTATCTATGTCTTTACTGATAAATAATGTTTTATTATTATAATTAATATTAGTCACTTATTTAAACAATTATTTAGATATTGTCGTTAGGATAATATCAAAACGATTTATATATAATGTAGGTATATATATATAACTTTTTTTTTTTTTTTTGAAAAAATATAGTATAATTTTTATAAATGATAACAAATTAAATGAACACATTGCGGCTTTATTATCTAAACATCATCGAATAAATATAAAGACTAGTCAGCTAAACTATCATTAAATAGTTTAAAGTCCCTTTAATATGATATGCAAGAGGTGCTGAGCATGATGAAGGGGCCCCCCAGACGATTAACTATCAACATTTTAAGTTAGAATGAAGAAAAAATGTAGACAAATTAGTGAAATCCTATAATTATTTCATTTTCATATTTAAAAAGATCAAAAACCATTTAGAAATTATCATAAGCGTAGAATGAAGAATCAACTTCAATTAAATTACAGGGCATTTTTTTTCTTCTTCTTTCATAAGGAAGAATAAAAACCAACGGGATGAGATGATAGTTCTTAGAAATTCAGTAAATATAAATTGCTTAAGCGTTCAGATAGTAATTTGACAGGATAATTGTACTAAAAGTAAATGGTGGATTATACTATAATAGTAATTAAATTTTGATAGAGCTGGGAATTTATATCTAATTTTATGGAAATCAATCAAACAAATTTTTTGGAATAGAATTATCAATACCAAAAACTTACCAAATGAAATAAGTTTACTCATGAAATTGATAATAAAATTAATATTTTCAATCAATCTACTATTCAATGACTAATATCCTTTTATTATCAATTCATTTCTTTCTTTATTTTATTGATAAATATATATTATGTTAATAGGCTATTCCAAAAATATATATACGAGGGTGGGGTGAAAAGTTTCCGGGATGACCAAGAAAAATGATGTTTTTAAATTTTTTTTGATATATTTTTCAACATAATCTCCATCAACACTGATACATTTCTCATAACGGTGCTCTAATTAATTAAATTTAATTTAATTTAATTTAAGTCTCATCAACAGTTATGAATCGACTCAAAAATTCGTTTGGATTACGCCTATAGCGCCAAATTGTCGGTAGAAATGGTTTTTCGAAGCAGTTTTTGGTCTAACGTTAGCAAACGCGGCACCCACGTTGCACACAGCTTTCCATATTCAAATAGTTGTGCAAAATATTTCGCACACGTTCAGCTGACATCGTACAAGTCTCAGCTATCTTGAATGTTGAAAAATAAAGCAAAAAAAAAAAAATTTAAAAACATCGTTTTTCTTGGTCAGGCCGGAAACTTTTCACCCCACCCTCGTAGTCCTATAAACATAATGCATTATCAAGTTTTAGATTATTTTGAAAAGAATTGTTGATATCAAAGTATCATTATCACAAATTCTTGATAAATCAAAAGAAATGTTAAAATTAGATACAGAGGAAATAGTTCTAATTTTTAAAAACATTTCGCAATTTAATCATTCGATGTCAAATCATACAATAATCGATAATCTCAATTAAAATTAAATAACATTTTTATATTATTTTTGGGTTTTATTAATCAGATAAAACATATACCTACATGGCTATATAACATGATAATTATATTATTAAATTCATGAGAATATATATTAAAATAATTCCATTTTTTATTTATAATTTATTTAATATTTTAATTACTTTTAATAATTAAAGAATAATAATCTTAACGACTTAAAGAATTATAATTTTATGAAAGTATTAGTTTATATCAAATAAAATATCAAACATTTAATATAGATATTAAATTTCCTTTACCAAAAAGTCTTATTATAACTTCGAAAACACGTTCAGGCAAGGGTTATTTTTAACATGAAACTATTTAAAATTTAATATTTATCTAGATAAATTTTTTATTTTTGATTAATTTAATTTTTAAGCATATATTTTAGTAAAATATAAAATATAACATAGATTCGAATTCAAATACATATTTTATAATTTAATATATTTTATTATTGTTCAATCTTAATGTATATTATAAGTTTAGAGTAAATGATCATTTTTAAAAATATGCAAATTTTTAATTTAGAACAATCGAAAATATTGTATACAATAAAAATAGATTTAAATTTGACCTGGTTTGTTAGACAATAGAATATTTAGGGAATGTATGCATAAAATTTATAAAAAAAAATTTGCTAGTGACGAGGCTTAAGTTGGCGCCAATTCAGAAGAGAAAGATTCGCAAATAGATTAAGTCAGGGTTTAAGAGCGGAGAATGTGTGTTTATGGAGGAGGGGGACTTTAGGGAGGGTTCAACGATTCACAACGAGCAAGGCCAATTCAACATCTCGTTCTAATTAGGTGGTATGAGGAAAATATAAATTATAAAAAAGAATATAATATAATTAAAATGTTTATTCGTTCGTTTTTTAATTTAATTTTTTTTAGTACTTTCATAAAGGCTAAAACATTAAAAAAAAAATTTTTAATTTTTATTTTTTGTTTTTTTGATGTGTTCATCAATAATATTATTCAATTATATTATAAATTAATACATCTATTAATTTTAGACGCAGTAAAATATCCTATTCGTTGTCTATTGAATTTCTTAATAAATCAGATCGAATGGTTGCATAAATTGAAGGATCATGAAATATTTCAGTTACACTTACTTTTTAATTAATTTTGAAATTTGACATTTATAATAAGTGTATTAGACTTCTTAATTTTATTTACTTAATAAAAAATATATAAGTAATTGTAATTGTTTTTGGACACATTATACAATTATAAATTAAAATTTTGACTTCTCTTTTTTACTATCACGCCAGCGATAGTATAGCGATCATGAAAATTTTCGATGTCGAGATTTTGATGTTTTTATACGTTTTGAAGGTTCCTGAATCATTTTCACTAAGGTTGAGAAAAATGTCTCTCTCTCTCTCTCTGTGTGTGTGTGTGTATGTATGTATGTATGTATGTAGACAAGATTATGCAAAAACGGTTTGAGCTAGAATAATGAAATATGTTATATGGGAATTATTCAGAATTCGTAGTTTTCTATCAACTTTTGAGAAATGTAGCTCAATCGGAAGATAGTCATACTTACCACGTTTTGATTTTTTTTCCTCTAAAGGGACCGTAAAAATAAAAATATATGTTTGATAGTTTTTCACATGATTAAAAATTGTATAAAACTGCTATATATAGAATTTCAGCTTGATTGAATCGCTGAAAGTACCGGAATTAATTTTTTAACAGTGCAAATCACGCGCCAACACGTGAGGTGGTGTCATCAACAAAGAGCCAAACATGCGCTGGTTTAATAAATATTATAAATTAATTTTAATTTATAATTAATTAAATTTAATTTAAATATAATATATGTTATTTAATCCAATTCAAATTGCGAGATAGTCGAGTGGAGACACTCCAGCTTATTTATTATTTTTTTTATTTTCAAAATTGTCATTTAATAACAACAATGACATTTATGAATTTTTTAATAAAATTTTTGTTTTAAAAAAACAAATAATCAAAACAAAGGAACATTTTTATTTATTTATCTAACAAAAATATTTTTATTATAATATTTCATTTTAGATAATGAATGAATATTATAATATGTATAAAATACAAATAAATTACAAATTATTTTCATTTTCATTCTTTTTAATATATCGGCAGAGATTTTCACTAAGGTTGAAAAAAATGTCTGTTGTGTGTGTGTATGTAGACAAGATTTAGCAAAAATGGTTTGAGCTAAAATAATGAAATTCGTACACGGACATTATTCAAAATTCGTAGTTTACTACCGTAAAAATAAAGATAAATGTTTGATAGTTTTTCACATGATTAAATATGATCTGTGGCCAGGTACAGAACCGACCGACGATTTGAAATAAATAAATTTCCAAACAACATTATATATATGTATATACATATATAGAGTATAATAAAAAAAAATTTTAAAACTTGAATTAAAATGACTAAATTATATTATCTTAGTTTTTATTTTTAGTTTAATTAATCAATTATTTATCACTACTATATTTTAAGTGAAATATTTTCTTACAATGAATATAAAATGAATACTATGTAAAATACCACTTTCAGTTTCCGGTTATACACCAAGTTGATGAATTCATGCTACTGATGCATTATGTAAATATATCAAATTTTATCAAAATCTGTTGAGCCGTTCCAACTGTACACGTCTACGAGGTTTGTCCTGAAAATACGTATAAAAGTGGAATAATAACCTTATTTTACAAATATTCAGGTATTTCAATATGGTCTCATTCAAAGTACTCCCCCTGACACACAAGATGCACTTCTGCCAACGCAGTTTCCACATCCCCCAAGTGCCGCCCCCGGAGCACCATTTTGCATTTCGGGAACAGAAAGAAGTCGCAAGTCGGGTGAATAAGGCGGGTGTTCTGTTACGGTGATTGAGCTTTGGACCAAAAGCTCACGCACAACGAGAGACGTGTGAGCAGGCGCGTTGGCGTGATGAACCTGCACCCTTGTGTCAAATCCGGTCAAACTCGGGCCATATTTAAATACTTCATACGTCCGATGCTTGGGATCCCTACGATATTATTTTATACTAACGTATATTACTTAAAATAGGCGCCACAGGGTGTGATGGCTAGCATCTCTTACTCACATTCTCGTGGTCCCGGGTTCAAGTCCTGCGCCTGGCAAGGGAATATCTGGGGTCTATGGGACGGAGTCAACCCAGCCTCCGGGAACAACATTGGTGAAAAGCTATTTGATAGCGCCTCCGATCAAGAAAATCAAGGTAAAAGGCACCTCATTGATATAACCGGCTTGATAGGCGTTGTCCTTGCGTAGGACGTACAAAGTCAGAGATTTTTTTTTTTTAATTAATCCAATTCAAATTTGCGTGAAAGTCGATTGGAGACACTCCAGATTTTATATATATATACATTAATTAGTTAATTTTTTATTATAAAATATTTTTATTTTTAAATAGTTGATTATCATTTTATTTGCTATATTCATTTTTCTTTACCTAAATTTTTCTATTACTTTTCTCGATATTTCTTAAATTGTTTTCAATTCAATTAATCAATATATTTATTTATATTTTAATTATTAACATAAATGCATAAATTTAAAAAATATTATCCATTTTTTTTAATAAACAAAAAGTTATAAAATAAATATATTCTCGATAAAATAAAAAAATTTGTCAAAAGTGGTTGTCTACTTCCATGTAGAGCAAGAAAATCACTTTGGCCGGGTCTGCGCTGTTGGACAAGCACCAAAACATGTTCATAAGATAAAATAAAACTAAACATGTGGTCATCGCGTGAAACTGATTTTTACAACTTTTTATTTATTTATTTATCACATTGCCTTTAGAGAAACTGTGCCTTATCAAAAAAAAAAAAAATAAAAAATAAAAAATAAAAAATAAAAATAAAAAAATAAAAAAATAAAAAAAAACAAAACATTACATTAACATTATACTTTATTTATTATTTCTATTTAAATTTTCAACAGTGATAGATGAACGACGAATCTTTAGTCACCACAATTCTATATTAACTACAAGCAATTTATCTATTAAAGAGGAAATCCATTAATAGTTCGAAAATTGAATAATAAGAATAAAAGATTGTTAGAGATTGTCTGCATAGAATTATCTAAAGTTCCTAGAATTCACTTTAATAAATTAATTGAATATTATTAATTAATTTATTTATATTTTAATATTGATAAAATTTGTGATATGTTATGAAATTAATTTATTCCACAGCTGTTGATAATTTTTATTTATTTTAATTTAATTATATAACGAATATTAAGTATCTAAATAGCAAATATGCTTTGTTTGTTTTTATTTTTTTTTTTTTTATTTTACAAATATTTAGTTTTAATTAAGCATTGAGATTTAAACATAAACCCTTTTTTGCTAGTCTTGATATTTATTAATGAATTTTATTTAATATTATTAAAATGTTTATTTGACCATATCACATTTTCATTCAGTTAAGAATAATTAAAATATTTATTTTTAAGTTTTAAATGTCAATTCTTTGATTGAAAAAATAAACTTATGCATCAATTAGAGCCGATTTAAGCACAGTTTCAATGTAACGGCCATAACCGTCAAATGACATTCAATATAAATCTACATATTTCAATAAAAACAAAATTTATCTACTTTTTACTATCTCGGCAGATCACAAAAATTTTTGATCTCGAGATTTTGATGTTTTTTTACGTTTTGAAGATCCCTGAATCATTTTTACTAAGGTTGAGAAAAATGTATGTCTGTGTGTGTATGTGTATGTTTGTGTGTGTGTGTATGTATGTAGACAAGATTAGAATAATGAAATTTGGTACACGGGCATTATTCAAAATTATTCAAACCCTAAATTATTGTAAGAAACTAGAAAAAAAATTAATAAAAATTCAATTTTAAAATTAATAAATAAATAATTTTGTTATTACTATGTCGCCAGAGATATTATTGCGATCATGAAAAAGTCGATGTCAATGTCGAGATTTTGATGTTTTTATACGTTTTGAAGGTCCCTAAGAGTCATTTTCTCTAAGGTTGTCTGTGTGTGTGTGTGTATGTATGTAGACAAGATTAGAATAATGAAATTTGGTACACGGGCATTATTCAAAATTCTATCAGCTTTTGAGAAATGTAGCTCAACCGGAAGAGGGTCATTACCTACAATGTTTTGATTTTTTTTCCTCTAAATTGACTGTAAAAATAAAGATATATGTTTGATAGTTTTTCACATGATTAAAAATTGTATAAAACTGCTATATATAGAATTTCAGCTTGATTGAATTGCTGAAAGTATCGGAATTAATTTTTTTAACACTGCAAATCACGCGCCAACACGTGACGTGGTGCCATCAACAAGAGCCAAACACGCGCTGGTTTAATAAATATTATTTATTAATTTTAATTTGTAATTTAATTAATTAAATTTAATTTAAATATAATATATGTTATTTAATCCAATTCAAATTGCGAGATAGTCAAGTGGAGACACTCCAGCTTATTTTCTTCAAAATTCCTAGCAAATTTTAATTTTTAATAGTATACCTAAATTACATTTCCGGCATTTAAGTATCCCGTTTGTTTGTCAATCACACATTCAATTATTCATTAATCATATAGATTTATATATATATTATTTTAATCAATTAATGATTTTTTTATCATTATGTAAAATACAATGTCCTTTCATTTAATTTTTTATTTTTCAAATATTTGTTTGCAATTTGCAAAATATATAATTAAATGCTAATGATTACTAAAAAATTCAATATTTATATTTTTTTGCTATTGAAATATCTCATTACAATATTTTCACAAGTTAAACAAATAATGATGAGCTAATAGAAATGAAAATATAAATTTATACTTTATTGTAAAATATTTCTTTGAAAAATTTTTATATCTCGTTATCATAGTCTATATAATTAATAAGATACGTAATTTTATTAGTGTATATATTGTAATTACTTCTTCTTAATATATTTTATATACTTACATGTGACAATATACCTATCTATTTACAAAGATTAATTAAACTCATATGATAAGAAGATTTTTTAAAAAATAAAATTAATTTTAATACAATATTTACAAATAAGTTCTCTAGTTCAAAAAATAAAACAAAATGTTAGGTTGTCAAGGATGAAATTTGTAGCTAGTAATATGGCCAACCTTAATAGCTTATAACTTGACATTGGCTGAATATTTTACCGTTATTTTTTTATGTCAATTTACACAGCTTGCTTGTTTGAAAGAATTATTATAATCCCTAAAAAGTGTAAAACGGTTTTTGTTTAAATCAATTTTGTTTAAAATGGAAAGGTCCGAAATTCCAACAATTATGAAGTATGAGTTCCTACGTGGAAATACGGCGTCGCAGGCCACGCGAAACATTAATACTGTATTTGTCTCTAGTGTTACTACCCAACAGACAGTATCTAATTGGTTCGCTAAATTCCGAACAGGTAACTTTGACCTCGCAAATGAGCCCGAAATCAAAGGTGAATAATGACGATCTAAAGGTCACCGTTGAGTCTGACCCATCCCAAAGTGCATATGAATTATCACTAAAGTTTGGTGTTACCAAACAAACAATATTGACTCATTTAGCGCAAATCGGGAAGGTGAAAAAGTTGGATAAGTGGGTTCCACGCAGGTGTAATCCATTATGAGTTCATGAAACCTGGCTCATCGATTACAGCAGACATATACTGCAACCAACTGGACGAAATGATGCAAAAACTTAAAGAAAAACAGCCCAGATTGGTCAACAGATCGACACCTATCCTTTTGCATGATAACGCTAGACCACACACTGCACAAATGACTGTGGCAAAGATACAGGAATTGGAGTAGGAACTTCTCCATCATCCACCATACTCACCAGACCAAGCCCCCACTGACTACCACTTCTTCCGAAATTTGGAAAACTTCTTGATAGGAAAAAAGTTTAATTCCGATAATGCAGTTAAACTGGCCTTCCAGGAATTCATTGACTCCCGTTCACCAGGGTTTTATACTAACGGCCTGAATAACCTCCCACTTAAATGGCAAAAGTGTGTAGACAATATGGGTACATACTTCGATGATTAGAATAACTCCTTATGTTTGTAAGTTATCAATAAACTTTGTGTTTTTTTCTACAAATTTCATACTCGACGACCTGATAGTAATAAAATTGCAATATTCGATTTATAAACTCAAACTTAAAATATTTAAATATAATCGTAACACTTTCATCAAACATGTTATCTAAATTCTAAAACCAATTCAATTCATAATTATTTACACCTCTTCTTTGAATTTAGTTTTTTATTTCATTTCAAAGGATTAATTACCATCATAGAGAAATTAACAAAAATCAAAATAAATATAATAAATTAACATGACATAAGATAAAAACTTTGAAATTAAAAAAAAAAAAATTGACTTCCTAATTCCTTTCATAGATTCAACAAATACTTATCCATGTTATCAATTATAATTTTACTAATTAACTCTTAGTATTTTCTCATTTATCATTTAGTTAACTCATTTCATTTTCATTCGAATGATATATACTAGATTATATAAAACTTTCACTCTTTATATATATATATATTGTATAGTAGGAGTGGTATTAAATAATTTTGGAAAAAAACTTTCCAATTAAATTGTGACCCATTCTCTTATCAATATAAATAACTGCATGATCATTGATAGTTTTAATCATTATTCATAACCCTCGAAATCATAAATTATATATAAATAAAATAAATTTACATTTACTTTTTAACACCATATTGAGATTGTAAATATTTTCATTCTCAAATAAATGAATATAAAACTAGTTAAGATTTTTCTATAATTGCCTAATATGTCAAATCAGATAATTTATTATCAAAAACAATAAAAGTCAATTAATTTTTTATGGATATTTAATGGAAAAGTACTTCACTCTTGATAAATAATTTTTCTAAAAATATAAATAACAAAATTGTTCTAAATCATATTAATCTTCATTCTATCTGAAAATTATTTATTTATTTATTTATCGTATAAAAGAAATTTAGATTTATAATTAAATTCAGTTAATTTTATTAATTATTAAATTTATTAATAAATTAAATTAAAGATTGACGCCATTGGGTGAGAGGCTAGCCTCGCTGTCTCACATTCACATGGTCCAGGGTTCAAGTCCCGGGCCTGGCAAGGGAATATCTTTAGCTGGGGTCTTTGGGACGGAGTCAACCCAGCCTCCGGGATCAACATTGGGGAAAAGCTACTTGATAAAAACTAGCGCCTCCGATCTAGAAAATCAAGGTAAAGTTTGAGAGGACCCGTTCTACTGATCATAGGACACCTCATTGATATAACCAACTTGATAGGCGTTGTCCTTGCGTAGGACGTACAAAAGTCAGAGGTTTTTTTTAAAAAAATTAAAGATTTAAATATGTGTAACTTATATATATTTAAAGAGGTGAAATATTTTGAAATTTCAAATCATAAATATAATATTTACCAATTTGAAATAAGTAATTTAGCAAATTTAAAACTTTATATTGTACAAAATACATTTTTCAATGAATTTCGATATTTTTTTTTAGTGAATTTAATTATTTTTATAAATGATCCAAATGTAAAGACCATTTGCACTCTTTATTTTTATGAAAATTTCTAATAGGTATATTGATATCCTACAATATATATAAATCAAAATATTTGTTTTATTTCAATCATTTAAAAATAAATCAACTGTTTAATCAGAGAGGGAATCATCCTGTGAAAATTGTCAGTTTACTGATCTCATCGGACTTTTGATAACAGCCGTGTGTTCTTTGTGATAGACGAACGTCTGCCTGAATTGATAACGATTAAATGTTAGATAAGAACTAAATGATAAATTGCAGACGATTTATTTAATTTGTAAAAGAAACACAAACTACTAGGAAAGTTTTCTATTTTATTTTAATAATAACTAATTATTTATAAAGGATTAGTTTATAATTTCATAAAGAGTAATAAATAATTTAACTAGAATTATAATAATTATGTAATTGATATATTATAAAATGTTTATTTTTGATAAATATATATATATTTTTAATATTCATTAATTAAACTATTTTTACCAATAGTACTAATTTTATTTTAAAAAGTGAAAAATGAAAAATTAAGAAGATTTGATTATTCGAATTAATGAGTATTTAAATGACTCGAAATATATTTCGAATTTGCATATATTTACGAGGGTAGGTCAACAAGTCCGTGAAATTTTGAATTTCCCGTTTCTTGAATGAAATGCAACTATCAGCTTACTCATATCAAAATTTGGACCCGATGGGTCTTTTAGTTTTTGTTTGACATCCATTAATAGCAGGTTATCTCGTGATTGGAGCAGAAAATAGAACAAAGTGAATTTCATGTGGTCATTAAGCATTATTTTTTATTGAAACCGAGTTTTTACTCAGTTTCGTATCTGTGGATGAAACATGGATCCACCACAACAGCAGTCAAAATAGTGAGTTTCTCGGGGCGAATCGGCACCAAAGATGTCCTCGACAAATCTAATTTTTTAGAAGGGCTAAAATAATTGGAGAAACGTTGGACAAAGTGTATAGAGCTCAAAAGAGACTACGTTGAAAAATAAAATAATTTTTTACCGATAAACCTGTGTTTCATTCAAAAAGTCACTGAATTATATTGACCTACCCTCGTATATACCTAAATATATCTATAATAGTTGTAATGATTGCCTCATCCTATGAAATTAATTTTTCAATAAATTTTTTTTAAACTTTACTAAAGAATTATTTTATTTAATTTATATTAAATTAATTTTATTGAAAAATTACCTCAAGCAAGGCTTTTAACAAGAGAATATGGTCTATATTTAATATTTTCTATTAATTGAGGTATATAATTTGTTAGTCAAAATATACTTTTTAATGGATTTTGTTTAAAATAAATATTTGGTGAGACTCAATCAATTTGTTATTTTTCTTGAATATTTGAATTATGTATGGTCCTGATATTTGAAAAGAACAATTGAATTAGTCACTCATACGAATCATTGACCAGAGCCGTTGCTATTCAATTAGGCTATACACTATACTAATAATACATGAAGTCATATTAACAAATTGAGGAAAGAGCTAATAAATAATCAGCAATCAACCGAGTTGTGTGATAATTTACTTAAATTGATGGGTCCAATTAGAAATGAAAAAGAGATATGCGTCTTTGCAGATTTCATGTTATCTGTACCTGACACCTGGGGAATTGAATATCACTTATTAACCACGTGAAATGATTTATTTTTAGTTTTTTTAATATTAAAGAATATTCAAAAAAATGATAATTTGAACTTGAAATTTATTTTATTAAATAATAATTTTATTGAATAGATAAATTAATACTTTAATATCATAATCATTAATTAATTATGCAATAATAAATGCCTTAAAATATTTTTTATAGATATACTTATATTAAAAAATAATCTGAATTTAAATATAGAACAGTAAATAAGTAAGGTGAAGTGGGGTAAGTGCGTAAACGGGGTAAATGCGTAATCGGTTGTTTTTCTCACAACATGATAATAAAATGTATGGAAAATACTTAATTATCTACTTTATATCATCATGTACCATTTCACATAGATATCACCTATTTAGAGTGTGTTTCCCGTCTAATATATCACTCTTTTGAAATCACCCGAATAAATTGATACGTAGAACTTTGTGAGACTTGCAATAACAAATCTTAGTTCTATAATAAATTTTGTGTTTTGGGGTTTTGATTTTTGGTAAATAGATAATATATTGATTATAGAATATATTTTTACCTCTACATCTTTAAATTTATGAGTAAAAATACTCTTTTTATCTTATTCCTTAAACATATCCTATCATGGGGCAAATGCATACTATCATGTGGGGCAAGTGCGCTGTAGTTTGCTTGTCTCATATCGCAAAGCATTTCTCAATAAAGACTAACTAGGAATAAATTTTTCTGATTTCTCTGGAAAGTATAATTGCACAATCTTCAGGAAATAGAGAACCATTTAACGAAGACTGTGCAAAATTTATTCCACCAGAAACTGAAATTACTTTTGAAGATGACAATGAGTTCTATTAAAAGCAATGCGCCTAAACCTTTAAACAAAAAAAGGAAAGTTGGATGTGGAGGAGAAGTAATAGTAGAAGATATAATGCTTAGGATTTTAAAGAAAAAAAAACTGATAAGAAAGGAAAAGGTAAAATTTCAAAAAAACGAATCAGTCTTGAACCTTTTTGGACCAAACGCCCACTTCGTAAGGCCGGCTTAATAATTCGGCCCCTATACATATTTTAACAGATATAAATTCAAAATCATCTTACTTTTTTTTTAGAATCATATTGAAAAAAGCAGAAAAGCCTGATCGCAAAATCATCTTACCTTTTTTTTAGAGTTGAAAATGATTTCGCCCCCCCCCCCCAAAAAAAAATAACGTATAGTCAAAAAAATCGTCCCCTTGAAGATGTCGATCGCACAGGTTGAGAATCACTAGTTTTGAAGAATCAAATGAAAGTTTATGCTGTATACTCAAAATAACGATTGGATTCAATAATGCTTAACATGTAAGAAGTGGATGTGAGGTATATGCAATAAGGGATCAAGAATAAATGTGAAGACGATTAATATAAGTTTCAAATATAAATGATTTCTATTATTTACTTTATGTTTTATATTAAAATTCTAATGTTTATTTTTTCTAATTTTATTTTTCTAATATGTCTAAATCACACAACTTTAAGACTAAACAGCATATTTTAGTTCTGTAAAATCAGTATATAGTAAAACTGTGTGAAATACTCTTCCTGTCCCGTAAATCATCATATAAAGATTCAAAATATGCGTGTACGTCTCTTGCCCCGTTTACAGGGGACGTGCGGACTACTTGCCTTTTGTTACAATTTGTAATATTAAACGTATTTTTGAATATAATTGTAAATTTCTATCAATACAAATTAGTTAGTAGTAACATAACAATTCAATAATACTAAAACAAGATTATTATCTGTAAAATAAAAAAACTTTTTATTAGTCTGGTCCGCACTTACCTTACTTCTCCTTACTAATTTGGAAATTTTTTGAAAATAAATTGGTTATTTGGTTATCTGATTTCATTTTTATTGTAAATAATTTCAAAATTTAAATAGCCTAAAAATTACAAATTGATTGTTTCTTTTTTATTTGTCAAGAAATAGATAAAATTATTAAAATATAGTATAATTCAATATTTATAAGAAATAAAATTCAAAGAATAAACCAAGTAATTTTCTATTAAAAAATCTGGAGTGTCTCCACTAGACTATCTCGCAAATTTGAATTGGATAATCAAACTCTTTTCTATATTTGAAAATTAATTAAAATTTTGTTCTATCCGATCATAGGATTTAAGGTTTTTAACGTAATTTTCACTGATAATATTTTATTGAAATAAGAAGACTTTGGCTTAATATTACATTTTTGTGAGTTGCGCAAATTTATGAAATAGTATTTGCTTTCGACTGCTTTTAACTGCATTTAACATTTATCATAGTTTTGATAAAAATTAAATACATTACCAGGTTCTCGTCGGGGACGTAGCAATTGATGTACCCTTTTCATCTATTATATGGGATGTTCAATGGGTATACAATTATATATATGGATAGTGCAATTTGAATGTGTATTAAACAGGGATATATATATATATTATAATACACATTTATATTACCATTATTATATTAAAAAAACTTCTCTTTGAAAAAAAAATCGAGAAATTTAATTTTGGCTTCTGAGACAGAACAGCCTCGCCAGCGCGTTTTTGACTCTTTGTTGATGACCCACGTCACTTGCTGGCGCGTAATTATCAGTCAACCTGTTCAAAAATTTAAAAAATTAATTCCGGTACTTTCAGCGATTCAATCAAGCATGTAGAAACAAACATATAGAAATATGTAGCAGTTTTATACAATTTTTGATCATTTGAAAAACTATCAAATCTTTATTTTTACGATGAGTTTAGACTTACAATTAGAGGGAAAAAATTAAAACGTGGTAGCTAATGTCAAAAGTTGATTGAAATCTACGAATTTTGAATAATACCCGTGTACCAAATTTCATTATTCTAACTCAAACCATTTTGCGTAATCTTGTCTACATACATACATACATACATATAAATACACACACATATCATCACATCTGGCGAGATAGTAAAAATATGAATGTGTATTATAATATCTAAATTAATACAAATATTTTATATTAAAAATGTATTTGAAGTTCTTCTATGTGAGAATAGCAATCATTAACTTACATATTTTTCTTTAATGCACAATACAAATATTTTTATATCTAAATATCTATATAAAAAAAATAATTCGTTAAATGAATTTAAAATTTGAAAATAAATAAATTATAAGAAATAATAGATAATAAATAACTGGGTTAAAAGTATAAAGTTATTATATGCAAATAGGCACATAAACCCGGGTGCAAATTCTCCTTTAATTGTTTTCCCTGAACAAGATTTTTAACAAAAAATATTGAATATATATATAAATATATTAAAATAATCCAATGAGAGTTTGAAATCAAGTTTTTTAATCTCGCCAGAGATAGTATTGCGATGTCGAGATTTTGATGTTTTTATACGTTTTGAAGGTTCCTGAATCATTTTCACTAAGTTTGAGAAAAATGTCTGTGTGTGTGTATGTGTGTATGTATGTAGACAAGATTACGCAAAAACAGTTTGAGCTAGAATAATGAAATTTGGTGTACGGGAATTATTCAAAATTCGTAGTTTTCTATCAACTTTTGAGAAACGTAGCTCAACCCGAAGATGGTTATTACTTACAACGTTTTGATTTTTTTTTCCTCTAAAGTGACCGTAAAAATAAAGATATATATTTGATAGTTTATCACATGGTTAAAGATTGTATAAAACAGCTATATATAGAATTTCAGCTTGATTGAATCGCTGAAAGTACCGGAATTAATTTTTTAACATTGCAAATCACGCGCCACCACGTGACGTGGTGCCATCAACAAAGAAACAAACATTTAATAAATATTATTTATTAATTTTAATTTATAATTTAATTAATTAAATTTAATTTAAATATAATACATGTTAATTAATCCAATTCAAATTTGCGAGATAGTCGAGTGGAGACCCTCCAGCTTTTTTAAATTAATTCTCTTGAAGATTAAATTATAAATCATCTCAATAACATTTTTTTATTGTGAATTTTGAATTTTTTGGTATTTTTACATAAAAAAATAAGCATTGTATATCCAACATTCAAAAAATGCGCAGCAGCGCATCCTCTCAATTAAGAAGGTATGATGCAAATATACCAAATGGAGGAGTGTTTTTATCTAAGAACTTGAGTGTTTGGTAGTTAAAAATATAAAAAAAGTGTTTAAAAAATAACAACCATTCACTTTATATTTTATTTAAATTAATCACAAAAAAATATAATGTTTTTTAGAATTTGAATTATACATGGAGTATTTAATTTGAGAAATACACTTGTGTATGTTTAAATAGGCGTCTCGATACCAATATTATTATAGATAGATTAATGTTATTGATTCCGATATTATAGATTCACTTCCAATGTCAATTTGAATTGTAAATTGTGGTCATTGAAAACTACTTTGTATTTCTAATTGAAAAGTAATATTAATTGATCTAAAATGTTCGATCTTTGATAATCATCCGACAAGGAAATAAATAAATTGGTCCATTTTTTCAAGGCGATTGAAATGCATTTCTTCTCCGTAGGTCATTTCGATAATCGATGATAATTCTCGAATCGAAGGTTATTAATCGCAATTGAATACGTCTTGAAATTGTCTCTGTCGATGACGAATGATGATCATCATCATGATGATGTTGGTTTCAATTCAGTGGAGTGATTCAATTCATTGTCCAGTCAGGAGGGTTGCCGATGGACCAATTATGCCACCGGATGTCGTCGAACCGGATTGCTCCGGACGGATTGGCCTCAAGCTACAGGCCAAGTGAACCGACTTTTATTGTCCTCGGAAGTTTTTAATTACAAATGCTATAATGAATTTTTTAGATTTTAATTTAATTAAAATTTGCACCGTGAAAGAATAAGATTGTTTTATTTATATTACCATTGGAATGAATTGTAATATCCTTTAATAAAAATCATTCATCTTAACTTTATTAAAATATTTATAATTAGTTAATTAATTAATTTTTAATGTTTATTTTTTTATTTTATTTTATATTATTTATAAGTATTTATTATTATTATTATTATTATTATTAGGTTCAAAATTTAATACATATTTATTTATTTTTTGTTTCGTTGATTTATTGCAGGGTGAAGTGTGGGGACGAGCATTCGAAATTCAGGGTGAAGCAGCCCTGCCCTATTTGGATACCCGGGAATGTCAACTTGGTGGTTATCGGACCCAACTTGCCACCTTCCACCCGCATCGTGGCGGTCATCCCTTCTCAGCGCTTATCTACATCGCCACTCCATCGAATCGTTATTGGCTGGGGGATGCACCCCTTCCCGAAATTGCTCAACAAATCTGCGATTCTAGCGGACCATCCGGGCACAATGTCGAATATTTATTACGTCTGGCCGAATTCATGCGGGAAAACGCACCAAATGCTTTGGATGAACACCTGTTCACATTAGAACATTTAGTACGAACGCGATTAAAAGAGCGAAATATTCCTATTAAATTGTTGATGGGTCAAATGCCACCGCCCATTCGGGATACCAGCCCGAATCCCGGAGAACCAGAACCAGAACCAGAAGCTGTACCTCGACCAGGCACATTTCAATATACCTCAAGAGTACCACCGAAAAAATTACGTTGTCTCAATATTTAAAAAACTATCTAATCTTTCTAGTGCCAAAGAATATATATATATATATATATATATATATACCTACTATCAAAGAACCAAACAGTATAAATATTTTTATTTTATTTTAAGTATATTTATTATATCAATAGTAATTGTTCAACATTAATCTGTGATAATATTCATTTATTACAATTTATTAAAAATATGTGTATAGGTGGATGTGCTTTTTTTTAAATGTTTTTATAAATTGACTCAACAAGGTTATTATTTATTTATTTAAAACAATACAAATTCAAAAAAATAATTATTTGTACAGTAGAACCTCGATAACTCTAATCTCGGTAACTTAAAAACCTCTATAACTTTAAAAAATAATATGTTCCTTCCCATCAAAGCCCAAAACCTCAATAACTAAAAATATGCAACCTCTATAACTTAAATAAGTAATCTCTGTATTGGCCCTCAGAAGCTGAAATCTTGAAGATACAAGAATCAGGAGAAAGTCTTCAATGTGGAAAAGATGAAAAATTTCCCAATTCCCTAATTTAGAACAATGTTTGTTTACGTGGTTCAAACAGTGTCGAAACAAAAACATCAGTGTTAGTGGACCCATACGGAAAGAAAAAGCTGAAGAGTTCGCTAATTCGATAAATATCAAAAATTTTAAAGCCTAGAATGGCTGGTTAGAGAATTTTAAGAAACGACATGATTTAGCCTTTTAACAAATGTTATTAACCTATCCGTCTATCCCTAACATATGCACTTGATAAATTAAAACCTCTATAACAGGGATGTTTAACACGCGGCCCTCGGGCCGCATTGCGGCCCACTCAAAGTTTTGATGCGGCCGACTATCGACTCATTTTGAAGTTAAATTTTAAAGAATTCACAGACCGGCAAGCGACCTATAACTTCGAGGCTATAAAAAAAAGGCTACAACATTCAAAAACAAAAAACCACCTCTATCCCCAAAAGTCTCCATAAGTTTTGAGACATTCACTAGCTAGGCTTAACATATTCTGGTAATTTTGCGGCCCAGTTAAATATTTAAGTTTGCGATGTGGCCCATTAAATTAAAAGGTTGGACATCCCTGCTCTATAACATAAAATATTTTGTGTTTCTCTTGGACTTTAACTTATCGAGGTTCTACTGTATTATTCCCGGATTTATTAATCTTTTAAAATAAATATTATAACGAACATAAAATATGATAATAGAAATAAATATTAAAGAAAATTTTATTAAAAAAGAATATTTCTTTCTAAACATTATTTTTATTTATTGATATAAGTAAATTTTAATCATAAATAAGAATTAAAATGTAAATATTATTTAAATGTATATTTATTCATTAAAAGATTCATGGAAATTAATGTAAAAAATAAAGAATTTTATTTTAATATATTTATTATTTATCAATAAGTTTATATAATTGTATAAAATAAAAAAAAAACAGAAAAATAATTTCATTTAAAAAAACACATAATTTTAACACATATAACATAAATTACACAGTAATTTTTTTTTATATTAGAAATTTATTCAAAACATGATTTCAACAATCTTATTTAATTAATTTTATCATAACATTTAATAGGTTGTAAATTTTTGTAAAAACATTTTTGTATAAAATCTAACATCAAGTATTTTCCATAAATAATTAATTATTTTTTATAGGATATATAATAAAAAAAAAATTAAACATTAAGTAACATTTTAATATGTATATATATATATCAATTAATATGTATATATATATATATATATATATATATATATATATATATATATATATATTTAAATATAAACACTCTTGTATTATATTTTCTATGAAAAAATATAAATTTGTATATAAATATACATATAATATATAAAATATTTCATTACCAAGAATTATTTTAAATAAATAATTTCATTTAAATATAAAAATTTAATAAATCGATGGTTTTTTTAACTTTCGTGATTTTTTTTTAACTTTACCCTTTTTTATTAATCCTAAAATACTGGTTTGCATTTAAATTACTGTTTAAACATAAATAATATATAACTTAATGAAAATATATATTAAAATAAAGATACATTTGAAAGGTCATTTGGAGGGCCGATTATCATATTAATAATGGGATCTAGGAGTTGATCCAATGAAAAATTCAATAAATGTTTCAACATAAAATATAATAAATAAATAAAGAATTGTTTCAGAAAGATGGGAGAGAACGAATGATAGAGAGAATAGTAAAATAAGCAAACAAGAAAAAATATATTAGCTAATAATAATTAATCAAATATTTTGATAAATTGGTTATAAAAAATTATCAAATGATTAACTAATATGTTTGATAAATTTTTATACATTGAAATTGTAAGTTTTTTTAGCAAGATTAGTAAAAATTACTGAAATTAATGACGTGAAAATAAAACGGATTTATTTATTATTAATAAGATATAAAATATGATAAAATATTAAGATAAAATAATAAAAATAAGACTTTATTATGGATCTTAACATTAGTTAAATTTTCATTAAACGAATAGTATCAATACATTTAAATGTCTTTTAAAAAATAATAATATTTTACTGAAAATTTTAGAATTAATTTAAATATGTAATTGTGGAAGATTAGAAAAAATATTTTCATTGTAATTTGTTTAATTAATCTTATAAAAAAAAGACAAATATATATAATATATTTAAATAACGAAAAAGATACGGTTAATTAATCAATATATACATATATACATGTATGTATATATCTATATCTTTTAATTATTATTATATTATATTATTTATTTAGAAAGTTATTTCGTGAGTATAAAGGAAATTTTTATTAAAAGACCACATTGTTTGTATAAAATTATTTATAAATTAAAATAACTGTAAAATAAGTTGACCTGTGGCCAGGTCCGAACCGACCGACGGTTTGAAGTAAATTAATTTCTAGCTACAGAAACAATTTCAAATAATTTTAACCCTTTGCACTCGTACGTCGCCAACTAGGCGACATTATATTTTTACCGTTGCACTCGTACGTCGCCAACTAGGCGACATTATATGTTTTACCGTTGCACTCGTATGTCGCCAAATAGGCGACATTATACGTTTTACTGTTTTCTTTACATCTTCTTATGGATGACGTCACAGCTAGGGAGGACGAACATTTGGAATAAAAGTTGTTGCTTATCTGACCTCCCTTCCTCCCCTAGAAATTCCCATTCCCACTAAAAATGTTTATAATATTTTTATTTATTAAATCAAACTAAATATTATTTTTTATTTCAATATTTTTAATGTTAATACAATAATTTTTATTTTATAATCTATAAAATAATTTAATTATTTTAAAAAACGGCGGTCTTCATTGGCGAAGGCGCTCGGAGCAGCTAGTAAATAAATAATTTAAATAATATATATTTTAATTTTAATTTAAATAATATATATCTTTTAGAAATTTTCACTATTTCATTACTTTTGTAGAGAACGTCACGCGGTAAATACTCAAGTGTATGTCTAATTTATATTTGTGTTATAATTTGAAATTTTTTACAATTTAAAAATGCCCAAACGACATTTACAAAAAGAAATTATAAATGAATTGGAAAGTAGTGATGACGAATTTTATTTGGACTCGTATGGCCATGAAGAAATAAATTCCTCTAGTAATAGTGACACGGAAAGTTTTGAAGAAGAAGAGGAAATTGATATTAGCACAGATAGTGATATCGTAGTTGATAAAAAAAGAAGAACAGTGCCTTTACCAACGAGTTCAAGCAACAGTGAAGATGAGTATACCACTAAAAGGACAGACAACTATGGGCCATGGGTGGACGTCACTCTTCAAGACAATGTGCCATATAGGATCGATTTTACTTCCGGCCAAAAAACTGAAGGCCCACAAATCCCAGATAACTGCACAAAACCTACAGATTTTTTTAAACTTTTTTTTTCTGATGAACTTATCGAAAAAATAGTAGAAGAGACAAATATTTATGCTCAAAATAAAATAGAAAAAAAAAATCTGTCCAAACGGTCTACGTGGCATATGTGGGTTGATGTTACCGTAGAAGAAATTACAGCATTTATTGGAGTTATCCTAAATATGGGCACAATTACTGTTAGTAATCTGCAAGAATATTGGTCCCAAAATTTCAACTCAAAAATTCCTTTCTTTGGTAGTATATTTAGAAGAGAAAGATTTATGCAAATATTTTGGATGTTTCACTTATATAAGAATAATCCAAATAACCAAAGTCTTAGAGCCCGAACACATAAATTCAAAAAACATTTCGTTCCGTCAAGAGAAATCTCAGTTGATGAGTCAGTGGTAGGATTCAAAGGGAAAATATGTTTTCTGACATATAATCCAAATAAACCTACCAAGTGGGGAATAAGAATATATGTACTCGCAGATGCTAATACAGGGTATGTATATTCAATTTTACCCTATTATGGAAGCTTGTCTTCAGAAGATTTACCACGACCTGATCTTCTCATAAGTACAAGAATAGCACTAAAATTGTGCCAAGACTTATTGGATAGCAATCCTGGTAGTAAAGGATACCATATTTATACGGATAGGTACTACACAAGCTTACCACTTGCACAAGAACTGCTAAAGCTAAATATATATACAACAGGAACTATACAAAATAATAGAAAGTTTATACCATATTCAATAAAAAAACCAAAGTTTTCTCAAAACAATACATTTGCCTGCAGATCAGAAAATTTGCTATTGTTGGTATGAAAAGATAAACGTGTCGTCACTATACTTAGCAGCTGGGACGTTTCAGGTACTCAACCAATAACTAGAAGAGTACGTGGAGGTAATATCCAAGTTATAGATAAGCCAATAGTAATTGTTAATTACAATAAATATATGGGAGGCGTAGATCGAGCCGTCTCATATTCAGCGTCATATTATTTTATGAGAAAATCATTGAAATGGTGGCGGAAATTATTTTTTTGGGGACTTGAATTATGTAGTGTGAATGCATATTTACTATATAAAATAACTCAAAATCGCCAAAATAAACGACCAATGACGCATTTAAAGTTTGTTCGAGAAATAGTAGATGGACTGACAGCAAATTACCGAAAGGGATCAAAAATTTCAGGTAGACCATCAACGTCAGACAAGGAAGAACGACTAAACGGCAAATTGCATATTTTGCGTAAAAATGAAGTAAAGAAAAAGGATTGTTTAGTATGTACTGACCGAAAAGTCAAAGGAGGATAACATGAAACAAGATATATCTGCAATACATGTACTCTAAAACCAGGATTACATATTGGGGAATGTTTTGAACGATATCATACAATGCAAAACTATAAAATGTAATTTTTTTATACATAACTTGTATCAATTTTACTATTTAAGATTCTTTTATTTTTCATATCATTAAGGATAGTAATAAAAAACATAATGAATCCTCATAATTTTATGTAGTACAGCATTATTTTAGCTTTTCATGTGTATCCTATGTGTTTCTTCCAATTTAGAAGTAAGTTTTATTTTTTTTTTAATTTTGAAAAATCATAATGTATATACATATATTAACAGTTATATAGATTTTCATTTTTCAAAGGAGTGTAAGATGATTAAATATGTTTATTTTCATAATTTTTTCTACTAAACCGAAAAGTTAAATTGTAATATGTTCGCATGAAAATATTTTCCTTTTGATCGAATATGAAAAAAAATTCCGAGTTGAGAGTAGTAGCCTTATCGAAAAAATTCCGAGTTGATTGTTAGTCTTATCGAATATATATACGAGTGCAAAGGGTTAATATATCTATTAATGTAATAAAAAACAGATATGAATACATAAATAATAAATATAAACATTTTTAATTTTATTTTATTTATAATATATATGTAAGACCAGGCTGTGACGTCATGAATGGCTGGATGACGTCATATAATTTTAAATCAAGAAAAAACTAATAAATATGATTTTCCCGAGGATAAAACCAATACAAAGTGTATGATACGTGGTGATATATAAAAAAATCTCCTCATGTGAAATTTGGTGTGAAAATAACCCTTTCCTTCCTATCGTCGATCGCTAATACTACCACTTCCGGTTTCCGGATTTGCACCAAAAGTTGATCAATTCATCCCACTGATGCATTAAGTAAATATACCAAATTTCATCAAAATCGGTTGAGCCGTTCAGGCTGTACACATCTATACGGACGGACAGACGGACGGACGGACAGACATCATGCTAAAAATACATTTTTCTGTTTAGAAAATGCATGATTCGTGGAGATAAGTAAAAATCTCCACATGTGAAATTTGGTGTGAAAACAATACCTCCCTTACTATCGTCGGTCGGTAATTAGCTGGAGTGTCTCCACTCGACTATCTCGCAATTTGAATTTGATTAAATAACATAATATATTATATTTAAATTAAATTTAATTAATTATAAATTATAAATAATAAATATTAAACCAGCGCATGTTTGACTTTTTATTGATGGCACCATGGCACGTGTTGGCGCGTGAAATTTGCAGTGTTAAAAAATTAATTCTGGTACTTTCAGCAAATCAATCAAGCTGAAATTCTATATATAGCAGTTTTATACAATTTTTAATCAAGTGAAAAATTATCAAACATATATCTTTAATTTTACGGTCACTTTAGAAGAAAAAAATCAAAACGTTGTAGGTAATGACCCTCTTCCGGTTGAGCTACATTTCTCAAAAGTTGATACAATGAATTATGAATTTTGAATAATACCCATGTACCAAATTTCATCATTCTAGCTCAAACCGTTTTTTCGTAATCTTGGTTACATACATACATACACAGACACACACACACAGACATTTTTCTCATCCTTAGTGAAAATGATTCAGGAACCTCAAAACGTATAAAAACATCAAAATCTCAACATCGAAAATTTTCGTGATCGCAATACTATCTCTGGCGAGATAGTAAAAAACTGTTAAGATAACCACAAATAATTAAATAAATTATTTCGTGAGTATTACATTTGTGTGGATGTGTGTGATTTATATGCATTTCCAGACATAGATGGGTTATAAAAACAAAAGGCTGCGATGGCCAGGAAACGTGGCTAGAATGGGAGAAGAAAGTATGGCGAACCCCATAAGAATAACTCCAAAACAAAATTTACATAAAAAAGAATTCAAGAAATAAATTGTTTTATAAAAATAATAACTGAAGACTCCTAATCAGTTAACATATGTAGCTGTCAAAAAAACTTGATCTGACTCTAAAGGGTTCATAAAATTGATAGAGTATAAGAAATGTTTAGATAAATAAATATATATTATCTGATCATTGTAAAATTCATTGAAGCAAAAGATTTCCTTTTAAATAATACAAAATATCAATTAATTTTTTTTTAAATGGTAAACTATGCTTCTTCATCATGAAACTGTCAACAAATTGGTACACACAAAAAAAAAAATAAAGGAAATATTTCTGGCGTTTGGTTTCTTTAATTAATAGATTTCCTTTCCAAAACTCTTCTTAGTCTGTCAATTAAATTTTAAACCAACTTTCAAGTTGATTGATTTTTTTATAATATATATATATATATATATATATATATATATATATATATATATATATATATAATGTATATATATTTCTTTCATTTCTTAAGAATATAAGTTCTTTGTGTGGATTCTTTATTTTTAATGAGTTCTCTATTCTAAATCATTTCTTGACGAATGGCTTAATTGTCGAATTATCGCCCGATGAGTATCCCCCCTAAGGGGAGGCCGAGGCGTGTTCAATCCCCGGGGGGCCTCGCCACTCTTTAGGGGGCTAATCGAGACCCAATTCCACTACAACCCTTGAATCTTACTATGCGTTTGTTTTTTTTTCAGCGTTTGGCTGCAGAAGCACTGATTTTCAGGTTCACCGACTACCTTTTAATTATAACTTTCCTTATAATTTCAGACTTTTTTATGCAAAATACGCCTGAGGCAATTACTAACATCAATGAAAGTATTAATTAACTTCTAAATGAGAGGAGCAAAATATGTAGTTGTTTTAGATTAATTTTAATGTATGATTAATTGAATTAATTTATTGATAATAAAGTAGAAGGGTTCTGGTAATTCTAATTAAAATATATGTTACTTTTATTACTGTTTATTTAATTATTTATTAATAAATTATAGAAAATAAAATAATTTTATTAAATTTTGCACATACATATATTAAAGAATATCAATCAATTAATTATTAATGAAATTATTTATTATCTATCATTTTTTTTTATTTTTCAGTCATATCTTTAGAATCATATTTATCACTTGGAAAAAGAATCTTAATTTTAACCAAAATTTTCCCAATATATAATCTTGTAATTATGAAACAGAATTTTCACATTTATCAACGAAGATAAATTTCGAAAATTTAAAAAATTTGTTAATATCACTTAAAAGTTGTTTGTTTTATAACATTAAAAAAAATATAATTTTATTTTTACTAATCTGTTCGATAATATCAGTTTAATTAATTAATTACTTCTTCAGTTTATATTTTATTTTTATTATATAATATTTTTTATAAGTCGAAAGTGTAATATTTAATGAAAAATCATTTTTAAAAGAAGATAGGTTTTTTTCAGCGTGTTAATTAATTTAAAATAATTATGAATTCAAAAAAAAAACAGATTAGAATATATAAGATTTTGTTAGGAAAATATTTATATAAATATATTTTTGAAAATTATTATTTAACCATAAATAAAATAATTTTATAATATTTTGTCTATTTTATATATAGTAATTGATTTATTATCTGAATCAAGTGTTAGATTGAATAATATTTGTATACTCTTTGACGTTTGAGTTTGTAAACACGCTTTGTGAAAGGGTTTCCTCTAGAAAATGATATAATCAGAATGTTTTAGAAATATCTTCTATTCTTTATTCGATTGATAATAGATGTATGGTGTATGATGTTCCCAATCACTAGGAACGTACCTGACCAGATGCCCTACTGTCGGTCAATTTTTGCCCTCAATTTACCCTGGACTTGAGACCAAACGATTGACCATTACAACTGTAAGTGGCGTGAAATGCAAAAAAAGGCTTATCCATGGAAAAGCCAAGGGTGGCTTCTGAAAAGAAAACACAGTTTTGCTTTCACCCCTTTTTTATCATGTTCACCGCCTTAACAAATGAATCCAAACAAAGATTGTTATGGAGGGGGAAGGGGGGGGGGGTGGAAGAGCGTCTTTAGTCGGAACCCGTTGCGGTCGCTAGAAAAAAAAACATTTCTCAAGGGTTCTATTTATCTTTAATTTGAAATCTTTGTGCAGAAAATTTTCAAACGATTGAGAAAAAGGTTTTGGTAACCATCTGTGAGTCTATGTTCCAAAATCATGTGATTAAAATTCCAAAAAAGATAAAAAATATTTACTTTTTTTATTTGTGTAAAAGTTAACACACTATGAGCGGGGCGGGTATTTGTACCCGTTGCGGGTACTGCCACTTATAAGCGGGGCGGGTATTTATACCCGTTGCCACTTATATGAGGGATATATATTAGTTATTGTTTAAAATAAGTAATTTTAAGTGACACAAGGGAAAATATATATTATATAAGTGGCAACGGGTATAAATATCCGTCCCGCTTATAAGTGGCAGTCCCCGCAACGGGTACAAATTCCCGCCCCGCTCATAGTGTGTTAATTATTTTTTAGAGTTGACAAATATTATTAACATGATTAAAAATCATTTTTTTTTCTTTCGATTTATATATAGATTTTTAATAATTCTCATTTTATATTAAGAGTGACTAGTACATAGTTATGTTAACATTTTAGTGGTTTTAACTAGTTTGTTATCATTATCATATTTATTATTTTAATTTCATCTTAGTGCACTTTGCATAAAAAAAATAGATATATGATAACCCAAACAAAGTAGAGATGTTCATGGAGAATTTAATCTAATGTGATTAAAAAAAAAATTTAAATTACATTGTCAATTTGATATTAAAATATAAGTCAGGGGCAAAACAAAAAAATAACAAAGAAATATTATCATTTTGAAGATTATCTACTAATTTATATATGTTGTTAAATAAATTTCAAGGACTATTCAAATTTAAAAAGATAACTTTTTTTATATAAATATTACTATTTAAAAACTATATAAATATTTATATTTTATTCAAACTACATATATTTCATGAAATAATCCAAATTTAATAAAGTTATGTTCTTATTTACAATTTTTATGTAAAAATATAATATTTATATTTATTTTATTAGTGAAATATTATTTTATTTATAGTACTATGTAAGATTCATAAAATTGTTTTTTTTTCTAAATTTTTATCCAAGGACAATCTTTTATAATAAATATAATTTCTGTAAAGAAGTGAAAAAAAATTCGCATTAAATAAAAAAAAAACGATTCCAAATATTAATAGCTTTTCTAAAGTCACTAATAAAAACAAAAATCCAAATAATGACTGGTGTAAAATTACTATAGGACGCGCAAAACCCGAGAATATAATAATACTTATTTTGCGTCAACGATGCCTTTATCGTCTCCCTCCTGTAAAAAAACTAACCTTTTTACTCGTAAGGTTTCTTCGTACCGCCCCCGCAAGCGCCAGGTGTTCTTGACACAAGAAACCTTACATCGAAAGGGGCTTTTAGCTTCATACTCTGACAAAGCCAACCATTCAGACCTGAAAAAAAAATTATTAATGAAAAGCAACTAAAAAAAAATCACCACAAATTTTTCTTCTCTTTTATCGTAAAATTTTAAAACTGAATGAACTATATAATCATTCATAAATTAATTTTTTTTCTTTTCAAAGTGTAAAATTTAAAAATTAAATTTTTTTTTTTTACATTTTTATTTAAACTAAAAAAAAATATTTAAGGATGAAATAAAGTAATTTATCCAAGAAAGAATAGAAGGAATAAATTTGAATTTACAAATTTTTTATCCTTAAACTTACCACCCTCCACTCACTCATTTATACATAATTATAAATATATTAATATATATACACTTTGCACAACGTTTCTCCAAATTTTTTATCCCTTTCAAAAAATAAGTTTCATCCCATGAATCCCACTGGTGTGTTGTGGTGAATCCACATTTCATCCACAGTTAGGAATCAGCGTTTTTTTTTTCCAAAAAAAATAATGCTTAATGAGCACACGAAATTCATTTATTTCCATTTTCTTCTAAAAGTATGCTATTAATGGATGTCAAACAAAAACTAAAAGACCCAGCTGGTTTAAATTTTGACAGGAGTCAGCAGGTAGTTGCCTGCTGACAGGAGAAGTGTTGTCATTTCATTTAAGAGACGGGAAATCAAAAAGTCAGACTTATTGATCTGGCAAATATTTGATTCTATGTAAAAATCAATGTTATGTATATATATTATATAAACTCGTCATATAAGTATTATAAAGTAAAATTTAAATTTACTATTTGTTAGTAATTTATATTTTGAGGCTATAAACACTAGCAGATGAAAATGTATTTAATTTTCTTTTAGAAAAAACTGAAAAGATTAAACTTTACCCTTCACTGTTATTCCCTAACCATTTTTTCATTTCAGAAATTCATGAACGATTTAATTTAATCTTATTTAATCTCTATTTTCTTTTTTCAAACACAGAATTAAAAAAATTAAAATATAATTTTTCAAAAAAATATTAATCTCGGTCACTATCTATTTATTGACAATCTGACTGTTTGACATATCTAGTATAAAAAAATATCATCAACAAAAAAAAAAAGATTCAAAGTCACCCATTTTACCCTTGGATTTATACAGATTGTTACATTTTCATAAAAGATTCACAAATATTTCTTTATTATTTTTTTTAAATTTTTTTTTATTTTTTGCTATTCTACCCTTATTTTATATGCAGAATATATACATATATTTTAGTAAATTTGATTTTTAATTTACATATATAAATATGCATTATGATCGTTAGTTAATTGATTATGAAAAGATTTTAAACTGGACCACAGACATACCACTAAAAAAAATTAATAGTTTTCATATTGAACAGATGCCGAGAGATAATTTTCTCTGATTTCAGGAAAATTAAAAGAATAAGAAAAAATTTTTAAAAAATTCAAAAATATAAGAAAACTTCCGTTAGAATCATCAAAAACAGCTATCCCTTTATTTCGATTGCCATTTTTTTCTCTAATAAAGTCCTGTTATAAATGGGTAACTCACGGCGTGTCCATCAAAATTGGGTCAAACGACAATTTAAGAGGGTCTTTATGGTAAAGTGGAATAACTCCTCGAGGTCCTGGACCTGAAAAAAAATTGCCGAATTGATTTGAGCAGAACCCAAGATAATGATCCAAGAGAGGTAATTTGGACGCACACGCAGACGGGAAACAAAAATGCAGCAGGAGGATCTTTTGTTTCGCAATCGAATATACACCTTGATATGCCCGATAGATTGTAATTAAGATTTTAACCCAATCAGGTGTCCAGTTCAGAATCAATTGACAGGAAATCATTGGTAGCGTTGACTTCCGCTGTCCTTGGATGTTGTAATGTGAAGTCCAAGACGCAAAGTGATCAGCAGTCGCAGGGAGTTCATTGAAACATAGCAGGATTAAAATACGGATGATAAACATCATTCAAATGCCGCTTCCTTATCTCCCACTCAAGAAGTTTGCTTGGTAGATAACATTCAAACCGATAGCATGCATACATTCATAAAATTCAGGTGGAATTTATGATGTTGATTTGAAAACTGGTGAGATTTATCAAATAAATTAAACATTGAAAAATATTAGTTAAAGATAAATTTTAAAAAATTATTACATATTATCTTGAATATTATTTATAAATATTTAAAAATTAAATAACAAAAATTTCGATTTTAGAATACTAAACATGATTTTTTTTTTAGAAAAACTCTCAATATAAAATATGGATATTTACTATATAAAATCTTCATGTGGTAATGTTTCAATTGTGTGCTTGTAAAAAGTATTTGACTAAATATGAATTTATTATTTTACATTTAAAATTATATAGTTATTTACAAATTACAAATATTACAGAGAACTTTGATATTTATTTTAAGATGTGAAAAATTTTAAATAAAATTATAAAATCTTGAATTGAACAAAATATTTTGAGTTTTAAAAAGAAAGAACTAGTATAAAATTTGGATCTATCATAACTAAAGAAATGACTTATAATCATATTATAATCATATTATAAATTTTCGCTGCCTTAACTTTGAATTTATATAGTATTTGGGAAATTGTTTAAGAATTGTAAAATTAAAAAACTGACTGTATATTAAATATATAGATCTAAAAGAAAATATATTTTTATTTTTCAATCGTTAATCTGAAAAAATTTTATAAAAAGATTTTATTTATAATTTTCAATATTATTTCAAGTTTTTATTGGGACAAAAAAGTTTCCGGAATTTTGTCTTTGTCGATATTCGTGGTGTGGTGCATCATGAATACCTTCCAGAGGGACAAACGGTCAATATGTAACTGTTTTGAAGCTTTTGCGTGAACGAGTTCGGCTGAAATTGTGGACAGACGATTCGTGAATTTCGCACGACGATAAATTGCCATTTCATCGAACGCATTTAAGGCAAAACACTCGATAAATACCATCGACCAGGCACCGTACAATCCAGATCTGGCCCCGTGTGACTTTTTCCTCTTTACAAAACTAAAATTGCTACTCCGGGGAACCCTTTTAGTCTCCATACCGACCATAAAACGGAATGCGAAGAGAGAGCTGAACGCCATCACGGCCAACGCCTATAAAAAATGTTTCAAGGATTGGAAGAAGCGTTAGCATATGTGTATTGCTTCAGAAGCGGCATATTTTGAAGGAGACAAAATAAATATTGAAGAAGATGAACTATTTTGCGTTTTATTTAGAAATTCCGGTACTTCATACATATTTTTTTAACTACATCTAATACTCTCGTATTATGAATCTTTATAATTTATTTATTTAATTATTAACTTTATATATTTATCTAATTTATGTGTATAATATTTTATAAAAAAAAATTTTCAAGGGGCAGAATAATATTTAATCTAATATTTACTGAAATAAGTGTGGCGTAGTTGTTTCAATGAAAGTGTTTCTTTTTACTTACTAACTAATCTACTAATAATAAATATTAATATTATGATGCTTTAAACAATTTCTTAATTCATCGTGACTTCTTTATCTTAAGAATGTAGTATAACACACGTCAGGGTGGTATTATGAAAATTTATTAGCATGAATCTTTCTTTAAACTTTTTTGTTATATTATTATTTGAATATTATCAGTGAAAATAAGAAGAGGAGAGGGGGAATGAGCGCCTGGCACGTGCCACTTTTGTTTACGTTCATAAGTAATTGGATTTTCTAAGAGATTTTTATTTTCAGCCTCGGGAGTTGATTTTTGTGGAAAAAAAAAACAGGAGAGTTGATAAATCAAACGAGGATGCTTCTGACCCGTGTGCCCTGAAGGGTTAGCTCACTAAAGTGTTAACGTTTCAAGCCCTTTCACGATCTTCCAGGAGATTTTGTCTGGAGAAAAAGATTATAAAATTTTAGGAGATTTCAATTTTCTCTTGAAGATCATGAACTGGTAACAAGGGGAGAGAGAAACTTTTTTTAATTTTTATTAAAACAACAACCCTATCAGATTCAAAATTCCCCTTCCCTAGAAGCAGAAGAAGACGAAGATTAATTGAACATCAACAAATATGATTTATTGTTTAATTATATTTTTAAAATAAATATTATTTAGTTTATGTTTTATAATTGATTTATAAATTAAGTAAGTAAAATAGAATATTTATTTAAACGTTATAAGATCGTAGGTATATTTTTATATTAATATTAATAAAAAAAATAATACTAATAATAACTCATAACGTTATAATCAATAATTTTTTATGATTTATTAAACTAAATTGTGTGTAAATGAAAAATCTAATATTCGAGATGAAGCACTCTCTCTATTCATTTTCCTTTGATTGATATTAGAAGATGTGCTCGTGTAGAAATCAAATAGAAGATAAATCTGAGTTGATTTGATGCGTTGCTAAAGGATCTGAAAAAAGGTGAGTACTTCTGAAAAGACGACCCGCTCCTCTCCCATCATCTTCATCTTCTTCTCTATTGTATCCACGACAGTGAATGAGCCTAATCAGGTATGGCGAGAACAGATTTAGGGAAACATGCTTTTGTTCGTTACATTAGACTTTCTTTGGATTCAAGTGTGCAGAAAAAATTAGGGGGAGGGGGGGAGGGTTATACGGTATAGGGGGGGATAAAAATAAATAATAATAATAATAATAATAATAAAAAAAAGGGAAGTCAACACTTGGAAGAGGAACAAGAAATTTAAAATAGAAAACATATTTTGTGAAAAAATTATGCTACTTTTATAAATATAATATATTATATAATCTGTAATAATTAATTACTTATAAAAAAATACTAATTAATTAATTACTTAGGTGCTTTTAAAAATTTATTTAAATAGAACAGCTAATAATTTTCAAAGCAATTTAATATTTTTTCTGAAAAAGTTGCATATATTATTATATTAAATTTATATTTTAATAATTCGATACAAATCAATTTTATCTTATCTTATTATGCTCGCTAAAATTGTTTGTATATATATATATAGCCATGGGTTCTCAAAAACCGCTCTAACGATTTTTTTGAAATTCACACTAAATATAGTATTTATAAAGAAAAATTAAGTTTTATTGATCACATCTCTGGAAAAATATATCTTCATTAGTTTTTTCTTAATTTAAATTTATATATGGAAGACGTCACAAATGACATCCATATTGAAATTTGACTCTCTCCTTTTTTTAAAGGATATTGTATTAATATTTTTTTTTTATATTTAAAATATTTTAAAATTTTTTATTTAATTTCGAAATAAAATTAAAAATATATATTTTAATAATATTTTATAATTATAAATTACGATATATATTCATCATTCTTCCAATAAAAAAAAAAATATTCATGCACTTAGAAACATACCTAATAATACATATTTATGAATTATTGAGGACCCCAAGTTCATTCATTTTAATCAGATTGATGCAATGATGCAACATTTAATAATTGTAATAAATAATTAAAGAATTGTATATTAATATTTTTAAAGGGTCGAGCGAGAGCTCGGTGTCCCAGGTATTAATATTACCAGCCAAACCCAATAATATTGAATCATTTTTTTTAACTTAAGTACCGAGCCGAGGCTCGGGGCTCCGGTACTTATTATTAAACAGCGGTTTAATATTCTAAAAGAATTGTATTTGTGAGTCTATTGAAATTTCAATTTTTTTCAGTTTTCATATTACTTACTTAGTACTTACTAATAAAATTAATTTTAGGATCAATCTACTATTAATGTAATTGTAATTTAATCAATTTATTGAAAATGATATTTCAGTATCTATCTACAAGCTATATATTATTCGTCAAAAAAAACTTTATTAGTACGGTATAGATATAAAATAAATTAGGTATTGAAAAAAAAATCATATTTCTTATGTCTTATAGTAATAATATTTAATATAAATTTAAACAATTTATTCCAATTAAAAATATATTTTATTTACTATATTTTTTTTTAAAAAGTAATTAATTACCTATCTGAGAATGAACAAATGATTATAAATATCAAATCGAAAATAAAAATAAGATAGTATTTCCTGAAATTTTATAATTAATTTAACTTGTTTAAAAAATAAATCTAGCATAAGTTCAAAGAACTTGTTTTCTAATGAATCCATAAAGATGAATTTTATATATATATATATAAGTATATCTTTCACTGTAACACTTAATATAAAATATTTATTTATAAAAAAAAATAAAAATATTTAATAAATTAAAATTAATATATTTGGATAATAAATGTATAATTTCTAAAGAGAAATATTTTTGATATCTAAATATTAAATCTAGTTTTCGATTACTTATTGATGGTTATCATTTTTCAAATTTGTAATGCGAAATTTTTATAAGAATCATTTATATTAAAAATTTATTTGAACGTTATATTATAGAATGTTAGTCATTATACATTTGAAAAAAAAAACAAATTTATTTTTTATTGAAATCAATATTTTTCATCTTTTTGCTATCTCATTGATATCAATATTTATTTATTAATTAAAAATGTAAATATTTAATAATTATATACTTAAATAATATAAATCTGAATTAGAAACAAATTGAAATGATGAACTATTATAAATGTATTCCATATATTCTATTATTTTTTATTATAATGATAAAATAAAGAGAACGAGCAAAATTCTATCTATCTATATATCTATCTCTGTGGTTCTACGGAACTCGAAAGTTCTTGACCACACTTCTCCAAGTATCGATAAAACCATCCAACTCCCACCCTCTCCTATCTCTCTCACGTCCCTTCCTACATTGTACATCCACCGTTTCATTGATCTTAAAAGCGGACGTTTCCCAATCGGTCTCCTCACCAATATATTTTTCCCCATTCTTTCTTCTCCCATTCTAGCCATGTGTCCTGCCTATCGGAGTCTTCTCAATTTTATAACCCTAACTATGTCTGAAGAAGTATAGAGGTCATGCAATTCCTCGTTATGCAGTCTCCGCCATTCCCCGGTGACCTTATCTTTCTTTGGGTATAAATGGTGAGAAGTATCCTATTCTCAAATAATCTAAATCTATTCTCGTCCCCCAGGGACATTGACCATGACTCATACTCATATAACACTACCATCAAAATAATTATTTTATATATTTTAATCACATTTGATAATAATTTTGATGAGATAAGCCCCTTTACTGCATGATAACAGGCGTTACCGGATTGCAACATCGATTTAAATTCTTCTCGAATATTATTATCCTTCGTAATTACAGAACCTAAGTATTTACATTTTTCTACCTTTTTTCTAAAAAATTATTTATGTTAGTTTTTTTTATTCATTAATTTTCTATCATTATTAGTATTGTTGTTATTATTATTATATAATGTGATAAACAAAATGTGATGTAGGCCTCCACTATTTGGATTTTTATTTAAATAATTTTCTTTAATGTATGTAATTTTTTTTATTAAGGAAAAATTAAATGTGGTAGAACGGTTAAATAATTTATTTATTTATAATATAAATAATCATTAGGGAGAAGACCAGGTGGTGGAATAGATCCTTAGTTAGATATTCAGATTCTTCAAGGATATTTTATAAACTTATATATTGACAATAAAATGTACAATAAAAGCTCCTATAATATAAATTATATTAAGTGTTAAAAAAATTAATGATTTGTTAAATGTGTTCAAAATGTTAATAATAATAGAAATTTATAAAAACAATTATATATATATATACTTATATAATTATAAATGTAGATTAATGAAAAATAAAAGCTATTGTATGATGAATTAAATGAATGATAATATGAGATTGGTAGGTTTATATTTTAAATTATATTCTGTTCCAATTAATAAATTCTATAATGTTTATTGATGATCGATTGCTATTTTTTAAAGATTAATTGACCATTTACATTTTTTTCTGTTCCTATACCAAATCAATATATCAGAGAAATTATCGTTAATTCCTTGGACTATAAAAATAACGGTTTTAGTAAAATATAATAAATTAGTATCATTATCAATAAATATTTCTTGTAATATCATACTGATTTAAAGCAAATGAATGATCAAATGTTATGTGAACTTGTTTGGAAAATCGATCGAAATTAACTTTTGATAGTAAATGATTAATCGATGTACTTTTTTTTTAAGAGTGGAAGAACAAAGTATTTTGTGAGATGCTGCGTCGGTGGGAATCTTCAGCAGGTGCTGATGGTAAAGACACCCGCTCCTGAAATCAACACAGAGGCTAAGAAGATCGTTCAGACACGAAAACAACCTGAACAACCAACCAGCTGAGCTGAAGCACAGTGGAAAAAAAATATTAATATCCACAAAGATGGAAAATATAAACGAAAAAGAGATCAAAAAGGTGAATGGAGGAGAGGAAGAGGAGTGGAGGAAACAAGGGGAGAAACTTAGGGTGGTGTGTGTGTGTGTGTGGTTTAATAAACCAACTGATCAAAAGAAATTTCCATGGGTCGTTTTGGCGTAGTCCAACGGCAGACGAGAACAATGACCGTCTTTCAAAAAGATAGGAAAATGGTTAATTTTTCACATACCAAATGACTTGAGAAGAGTGCGGATGAGTTATAGTTCCTCATAAATTCATAAGATAAGAACTTCTGAATACTATACAAGAAAAAGGCAAAGGGAATATTGGGGAGGGGCGGGGGGAGGGGGTTAAGTTTCATTAAATTAAATTTAATAAGCTCTAAAAGATGTTATTGAAGGGTGCAACATTTTGATTACTCTGAAACAAAAATATTTATTATTACTTACTTATTTTCTGATGATTCTTGTCTCGAAATCAAAATTTGCCTTCTTCTGAAAACATTTTTAAAAAATATAATTTAATAGAATTCTAAGAAATTGTAAATTTGGTCAATATTGTTTTTTCAACATTATTTAATTAAGTAATATTTATTTTTCGCTCTTTTGCTTTAATAATATTAGATAATATTTTTCTTTCTTTTTTTTTTTTTTTTTTTTTAATTTAACATTTTCTTATTTTAAAAAATAATTTAAATTTTAATAATTTTATTTTGTAAGAAATTTTACAGAAATTTGATTGATTATAAATTTTTATTTCAATTCGAATTTTAATTTTTAATTTTAAAATTTTGAGAGTGAATAATATTATAGAACAAGAAGAAGAAAAAGAATTATACCACCCTCACAACTCTTTAAGATAAATTCCATGCGATAAGGAAATTAATGGTAAGGTACATCCTGCTCATTTAGACAAAGGGGCTTTATTATTACCAAAAACGATTATCAAAGCTATAATTACGAATAATAGTAGAAAAAAAATCATTTAATGAAATATTTTATAAAATTTCCAAACAAATGTTTTTTTTTTCCTCTTCTCTTCAAAAAAACCCACCATTTCAATTTAACTAATTAGTTGGGAATAAAAAGAAGATTTTATTAAAGTTGGTTAAAGAAGAGGTCAATAAAGAGAGGAAAGATCCCTTGCGTTGGAGTTTCATAAAAATGATTCTGGTCCTTTTTTCTACTACCCAAAGTGAGAAAGAAGGAAAAAAAGGCATTATCTTTTAATTAAATGGATCGGATGCAAAAATCGAAGACGAGCCACCCGGTGGATGATCGTTTTTATTATCCTAGACAACCAAGACTGGTTAATTATGGATGCATCTCCAGATGGTCATGATGCAGTTTCCCACCGTGTCGTGGGTAAATGCCTCCGGATATTGGAAGCTCCTCAACTGTTCTCAGATAAGTCTTATCAGTAGACCTTGCAGTATAAAAACAGAATCAGAACATCGTGCATCGTATAACAATTAATATATATATATATATATCAGTTTACTATGATTATATTAGATAAGATGAATGTGTAAAAGAACAATTTATATATTCCAGAATAAATAAATTCAATATCTATCTTCTTATTTATTTGTTGTTCCTCTTATTTATTGATAATATTTAGGATTAGTAACTTTTTTTTTTAAATTTCTAAACATGAATGGATAGTGATTGTGGTTCATGTAGAACTGCAAACAGACACTGAAAAATGTTGTTTTTTTATAAATTTTTGATAAAAATATTGAAAATATAGAAATGTATTGTTTTTTTTTTATAAATAAATAAAAAAATTTTTTTATAATAATAATGATAAATAATAATGAAAATTTTCAAATTTTTATACAAATACATAATTTTAAAATATTAAATGATATTATATACCTATTCATTTATCATGTAAAATCTTATAAAAAAAAGCAACAAAATTTTTTTAAAATTAATTATTCTTTATTATTCAAAAGTTTTTTTATTAATTAAGCTAATTATATTTTATCAAAAAATACTGTTAAAGATATTATCAATAGTTTATCAATCAAATGGCTTAATGATTAATATTTTCAGTTTTTGTTTTTTTTTTTAAATTTCAATAAAATAAAAATTAATTTTCTTTTATCATTAATTAATCATATTTGAAATTTGTATGATCTTTATAGGTTTATTTATGAGAACTTTTATTGAAAAACAAAAAAAAATTAGATATTCTGTCTCCTTTCTCATAAAAGCAATTCATTAATAATTCGATGGTAGCTTCCTGAAAAAAAAAAATCATTCCGGATGTGATTGATTAAATGTTCCGTTATTAATAAAACTAACTAATTAACAAATCAATGTTGATGGTTTGTTATTCGGTTTGTAACATGAAATTATCTTTCCAGAACCAATTGACTTTTGACTTACCAATTAGAAATAGAACAATAACAAAATCAGTATTCCAAATTCTAATACCAATTGTTTATCAAGTTAATATCATTATCCAATTTTACGCTTTCTTAATCACAATTAACATCAGAATTTCATTAAATATCAATTGAAATTAAAATTCATTGCTGTAATTTCTGCTTGTTGAACACCAACCGTTTTACCTTAAGGAAAACCATCTACGGAAGAAAGATTGGAATTTAGGTAGATATCTATAAATAATTATAATGATTTCAGAGAATATATGATGAATACAATTAATGACCTGAAAAAATTTTGTAATTCAGATAACGTTTATCTGGATTGCATGCATTTCAAATTTTTAAGTAAATATTTCTCTATAAAATAAGCGTGTACAAAGATTTGAGTCAATAAGTGAGATGTTTCCTTAAGATAAATTGTGATATATTTATGACGATCCTAAGATAATTTGGTTATTCTTTTTAAAAACAATAGAAAATGAATATATAGATAATTATAAATATAAATTATAAGTATCATGATAATATAAACAATAAATTATACATTAAGTAGGTAAAAATTATAAAATTTAATTCTTTTTGTTTTTAATTACATATAATTTTTTCACTTAATTTAAATTATATATCTATATTCAATAAATATTCTCTTATATTTAAAATTAAATATTTAATATTATATTTTTATAATGGAAAATAAATATTTTATATAATATTTGAGAAATTTTAGATTTTAATGTAAATTTGACATAAATACAATATACTTATGGTTAACTAAATGGTTCTTAATAGTCATTATCGTTTTAATATATAAAATTATTAAAATTTAAAGAAATTTAAAGTCATTATCCTTTTAATATATAAAATTATTAAAAGTTAAAGAAATATTTTTATTAATATACAAGATATGTAGACTATTTTTTTTTATCTACAATTAGCTGCTTTATGATAAAAATTGAAAAAAAAAAATTTAAATTCAATTCTTTAATAAAACAGATGGGAGATATTTGTTTGTACAATATATTATCAATATACTCGTATATAATAGAAGTACCGGGACCCCGAGCCTCGGCTCGGTACTTAAGTTAAAAAAAATGATTCATTATTATTGGGTTTGGCTGGTAATATTAATACCTGGGACACCGAGCTGTCGCTCGACCCTTTAAAAAATATTAATCTACAATTAATTATTTATTACAATTATTAAATGTTGCATCATTGCATCAATCTGATTAAAATGAATTGAACTGGGGTCCTCAATAATACAAACAAACAATTTTAGCTAGCATAATAAGATTAATCCAAGTAATATCGTCTATTTCTATTCGACACTATTTTCAGTTATGAAATGAACAGTCAGTAGAGAGTAAAAAAATTGTAATTGAAGACCGTTGTTTTTAAAAATAATTAAATTATTTTATAGATTATAAAATAAAAATTATTGTATTAACATTAAAAATATTGAAATAAAAAAATAATAGTTTGATTTAATAAACTAAAATATTATAAACATTTTTAATGTGAATTTGTCAGGGAGGTAGGGAGCCCAATTCATTTAACCATCCATGTTGTATAAGGAATCTTAATTTCTTAACACTCCGTTTTTTCAAATTTAAAATAGAGGGAGAGAAAGAGTTTCAATTATATTCGAATAGTCTATATATTCTATATATGAGTATTTTTTTTTTCTGAATTTAATACCAAGTTGATTTTCAAAATTTTCTATTCTTTATGCATATGATTGATTACATGTGTTAAAATTTAAACAAATTCAAATATTCTAATTTATAAATTTATATAAAATTTAATATTATTTTTTCGAGACTAATGGCAAATACCGGTGGCCCTAGTCAGAGCAAGAGAAGACTCCTTTTGGTAGCGGCCCAGTCGATGATGTTATATGGATCGGAGATTTGGGCTTTACAACTATATTTTAAGTGAAAAAATGATTTCTTGGTTATATAAAAATTAAAATATGATTCTTTATATCTTTATTATACAGAAAAGTAGGCGTGTTAATATAAAATATATACCTGGGACACCGAACTATCACTCGACCCTTTAACCAATTTATACAATTTATTTTTATATACTTTAAAAATTTTACAATTTTTTAATTATTTATTATAATTGTTAAATGGGATTTCTAAAAATGACCCATTAAAAATTTGTTTCCTAAAATGTTTCAAATTAATTAAAATAAATTGTATAAATGTTCATTTATAAAATCTATATATCTGTGAGTTTGTTTTTCGATTTTTTAAATTTTGATTTTGGATTCGATTAGAGCTTAAAATGTGTAAATGTAAAGTGGTCTTGGTTTTTTTAAAATTCGTTTGGGAACATGGTCAAATCGGCAGTCAAAGTTGAAAATTCCCCATATATTATAACTACTGTAATTAGTATTATTATAATGTAAAATTATAAAGAAAAAATGTTTAGACATTATTATAGACATTTTCATTCTGTAAATTAAATAATTTTATTTCATTTAAATAAATATCTATTTTTAAATATTTTTTTCTCTCTACATTATTTATCTAATTCTCACAATATATTAAGATCATACCGGGACCCCGAGCCTCGGCTCTGTAATTAAGTTAAAAAAAAAAAATTCATTATTATTGATAAATATATATCGTAATTTATAATTATAAAATATTATTAAAATATATATTTTTAATTTTATTTCGAAATTAAATAAAAAATTTTAAAATATTTTAAATATAAAAAAAATATATATTTTTAATTTTATTTCGAAATTAAATAATAAATTTTAAAATATTTTAAATATAAAAAAAATATTAATACAATATTCTTTAAAAAAAGGCGGGAGTCAAATTTCAATATAAATGTCATTTGTGATGTCATCAATATATAAATTAATAATAAATAATATTAATAAATATTAAATTTAATAAAAGAACAATGAATAAATAAATATAAAATAGTAATTTATTAAAATGTAAACAATAGATAAAAAGAAAAAAATAAGAAATTCATTATTTTCATTTTCATTTTTAAATAACGATTCACCCGGAGAGTTTCGAACCGACGAAATCCACTCGTTAAAACATCACTTTACCATCTTGACTAAATATATTTAGATAAAAAATTGTCATTTTTTTACTGTCTTAGCAGGCAGATTTGATGTTTTTTATTTTATTTTTTTTTTTTTGAGAGAGATTAATAAATATCTATATATATTTTATTAAAAATAAATATTTTTAATTTTATTTCGAAATTAAATAATAAATTTTAAAATATTTTAAATAAAAAAAAATATTAATACAAATAAAAATGGAGGCCAATTTTGACGTTTTCCATATATAATTTTCAATTAAGAAATTAATAATGAAGCTGAATGTTTCAAGAGATATCATCAATAAAACTTAATTTTTCTTTATAAATACTATATCTAGTGTGAATTTGAAAAAAATCGTTAGAGCGGTTTTTGAGAACCATGATATATAGATAGATAGATATATACAATTTTAGCTAGCATAATAAGATAAGATATATTCTAAATGTTTTAAATATATTTAAAGCCAAATTGTTTTCTTTAATATTTATTTATTTATTTTATTATTTTTACAATATTTATAACATGTTAGAATATTAGATAAAATGTCGAAAACACTTTTAAAATTCTAATTGATTTTTATTTTTTTCAATCCAGATTTATTAAAAAAAAAAAATAATTTTTTCATTAATAAAAAAATTACTTTTTTGAAAGTATAAATTTTCATTTGAAAAAATATCAGGATGAATTTTAAAAATTTGATATTGAAAAAGATCCCCTTTTCAAATTGTAAATGTATTATTAATTATATATTGTTTTGATAGTTGTGTTTAGTTATAAATGTGAACAATTATAACAATTTAATTATTAAAAACATATTTTTTTGAAATTATAAATTTATATATGGATACATATATATGGTCATTTGACATGAGTGGTGTTTCTTTAAAATTCTACGAATATTGTTGGAGTGTTTAATAAATTGACCACCAGAGGTCAATAGGCCTCAAGGTTTCTGTACATTTCAACATATGTATAATAATTTTAATTCTTTTATAATATATATATATATATATATTGAATTCCAATTTATTTGAATATTTATTCATTTAATAAGATACCAACAGCTTTCATAAACTTGTTTTATGTTAAAATTTTGAATGATTGATATGTAAATTTCAATTCTAATACATTATTGTGATTATTAATATTATTATTAAGTAATAAAATAATACGTTCGATTGCTTCATGACTCCTTCAATATCCTTAATTAATATTTGAAACATTACTTCATATGATATTTTATACTAGTATGTTATATCAATGAAGGAGGTATGAATAAAAATGGGCAAGTGTTGTTGTGTCATCGACAAATTTGCATCCGAATGACGTCGGAATAAAAACAGATCGTTTGATAAATGAACATTTCGTGAATTAATTGGAGCGTAGTTCATTTCCCTTCCAAGTAAGATGAAGGAATAAACATCGCATAAACATTAACTATAAATAAATGAGATTGAATTGATTTACAATCTGATTCTGAGGGAGTGAGGGAGGGGGAATCAGATCGAAAGAATTGGAATCCGATTACACATCAGATTTCCCAGGGTATTTCAAGACTAGAAACAAAAGAGATTTCAGTGATCTTGTTACATTCGTGAAACGGATTCAGCTCCTTAAACGGATGCAAATTCAATTGAGAAATAGATTGATAGATATTCCAAATAATAAATAAAAATAATAAGTAATATTCTTCCAATTTTTTTTTTATTTATTATTTAATAGAATAATAAAAGATTTAATTTTTTCTTTAAAATAAAATGAAGCAACTATAAAAACTTTAGAAAATTATAGAATGATTTCATGTATTTTAAGTTGGAAATTTTGAATATAAAAAAAAGAAAAGAATATTTTTATATAAAAAACATCTGGGAATGCGCAGCAAGCTTGCATTGCCAAAACGAACTTAAGTTCGGATTAATTTAAGTTATAAATAAGTCAAGATTAAATATAAATATTATTGAATAAAATTTTGTGTTCTTCGTATGCATTTACCTCCATATTGGTCGGGGTTTGTATTACGGGTCTTATATATTCCTTCAAACTTGAAGAATCGGGGTTTTAATTTTATTCGTTGTCATAACAACGGCCAAAAATTTCAACTTTGGACGCCATTTTGACCATGTTCCCGAGGGGGTATCAAAAAATGAAAGGCACTTTACATTACTACTTTTCGATGCTCTTTCCGAATCTGAAGTCAGAATTTCAAAATTTTGAGTTAGATGTCGGACAGAACGACAGACTGAACGATTTTATAAACTCAATTAAGTTCGTTGAAAATAAATATGATTATTAAGATTTTTATTTCTATTTACATATACCATTAATTAAAAATTCAATGTGAAGAACAAATTAAGATTTAATTGGACACCAATCTGCTATTTATTTTATTCATAATATTTATTCATATTAGTAACGTCTTCTGATCCATTATATTTTATATTTTCTTGAAAAAAGTTTTATTCCTTATTTTTACAGTGATAGGAGACTTGATCACCAGGTGATCTGAACACTAACAAACAATCCCTACCATCTCCCTTCGTTCATAGTGCAAATATTTAATTAAATTCCCTACAGTGAGTTCTTATTGTTGTTAACTCATAGTTACTTCTTTATTTTTCAATTGCTTAAGAGAACGTAGAACTATTTCAAGTTCAGCTGGCGATTTTATTCCCCTCCTAGTAGACATTTGTCATTCCTTCTCTCTTTTATCAAAAGCTTACCTCGCATTCTCTCCTACATCTTCTATTTAAAAGACCTATTGCTTAAAGGTTGCGCATGAGCTGTCAAAATACCCGATAGAAGAAAAGATCTTTTCTGATTTTTGGCCCTTGCTCTTTGCTTTTGTTCAAGATTCAGCCAGACGCGTGGCTTTCTTTCCATCTTTCATTCGGGAATAATTTTGGAAAGATGTCAACCGCCAAAAATCGACCAAAAAAAAATAATAATAATAATAATATTAACACATAGAACGATAGATTGAAAGACACGAGGTCTTGTTTTTCATTGCAGTTTTATGTTCTAAATTTTTTTTTTTTGTTCCTTTACCTCTTAAACAAAGGGTTTGAATGAATTAACCTTGAAAATGATCCAGAAATAATTTCATTCAAATTGTTCTTGGCCTGGGGTGTGTCTGTCTGTTTGATATCCACACAAATTCAGACTAAACCATCTCTTCCTTGTCTGACCAAGATAAATTCAATAATATCAACATAAAAATTAGGAATTAAATAAAAATTCATGTGATCAATAACCAATCAACGTTTTGCCATCATCCATTACCTAATGATAGAATTATTATTAAGTATGTATATAAATATTTACTAACAAACGTATAATATACAATACAACATTTAAGAGTTAAAAAATACAATTTTTATTACTATAAACACACTGACATACTTAAAATGAATTGAATATAATTTCTAAATGATTAATCATAACAATTTAACACAATTAGTATAGTATTTATTAACTAACTATTATATATTTATATATATGTAGTTCATTATGTTACCATTATATTGATAAATTCTTTTTTTTTTATTATAGGATTATATTTGCAGAAATCTCTTTGAAAATAAAAAAAAAAAAGAAATAACTATAAAATTGTATGATAATTAACTTATTGTTATCTGATTTATGCAATAACAAATTGTAAATAGATTTAAATGATCTTTTGTTGTAATCATTCAATGTAAAGTAAAATTTAAAAGGCCATTCTATTCATGAATGCTTTCATTCCATAATTGAATTTTTTTTTTTTAACATCATCATAAAAAATATAAACAGATTAAAGTTAAGTAAAGAGTTGAGATGGGTAAATGAGGCAACTATTCTTTATGTGTTACCCACAAATTTCAAATTTTCCTTTCCTTTGCTGATGTAAAGGGAAAAAAAAATGGAAGTAATTGGGGATGGGGTGTAAGGGGAAGGTTAAACATCAAAATCGACATCATTTAAAATCGTTAAAAGAAAATCAAAATAATTTAGAGAGAAAGGATGCTAGCGATCAGAGAGGAGCCAGCTAGCATGCAACAAACATCAACAACAACAACAACATGCACGCTGTTGTCTGGAGGCTGGAATGAAGCATCTTCTTTCTGAAGGCACCGGTGTGTTTTTTCTGCCCGCCGGCTACAAAAAACTTAAAATATAAATAACCCTGGGGGCGGTCGTCCTTGGGGCCCTGGGGCGTGACCCCCCTTCCCTGGAGGCCCCAAGAAGACGAAGAAGAAGAAGAAGAAGAAGAAGAAGCAGCCGGACTTCTTGTTAACTCCGGAATTAAGCCTCTTGGGCCATTTGTCTGCTGACCGTCGGACATGTTACCCCAGCACAAGAACCTGCTTCACATTATTACAATTAATTCGAAACGTTTGTAATCTCGTTGATTTATTCTTCAAACGGTGCGATGTCCGCTATCTCATCTACTCCACCCCTAGACCAAAAAATTATCTTAATTGTAAAAAGATCTTAATTAGATTCGTTAGACGTGTTTAGAAATTCATGGAGAAAGGAGAAGTATATCAATAAAAAAAAAAAAATAATCAAAAACTTACCCTCATCTCTATCGATTTATTTCACCTCTTCACCTGCACTAATTATAATGTTAGTTGATGAATTTAATTTAAAAATAATTTTCAATTAATTTTTGTTTTTATTTACTTTTTTTTTTTTTAGTAAGAAATTAAAAAGATTATGACATTTAACATAAATTGGGTCATCATTATTAAAACATTATCACCTCTATTCTACGTGATCGGAAATTTAATAATTATTCTTTTCTTATTTAAACAATAAAAATCATTTTATTAAAATTTATCCATATTAATTATATAAAATAACAAAAAAAATCTAGAAATTATAATAAAAAAAAAAAAAAAAAAAAAATTAAAATCAAATTTTCACACTTTATTTTAAAATTAAATATTAAACAAGGGAAATAAGCGGGAAAATATAATAAAATAATAACTTTTTTTTAAATTATTAATTATTTTAAAATTTAATCAGAAAATTTTAAAATTATTCCATTTCAAATTCTTAATCAATTGACAAATATAATTTATAATTTTTTGCATGGTAAATTGATTAAGTACTACTATTTTATATATATTTTTTTTAAATAAAATTATTTTCAATTATTAAATAACTTTATATTTATATTTTAATGTTTAGATTAGTAATAATTTTAAAATTAATATAAGATAATAAAAACTGAAAATTTATTTGGAAAATCAATAAATGTACAATCATTAAGTAAAAATGAACTAATCCAACCAAGCCACTTTAATCTTTCTTTTGTTTTCATTAAAGTCATTTTAATTTTTTTGTTTTATTTATCAAAAAATAACAAAAAAAAAAAAAGTGGAGAGTTGAATGATTTTGTCGATCATGAGAGTGAGAGATAGAGAAGAAGGCTCGTTCGACACAAAGCAAAAACAGATGACAGTCTCGAGCAAGTCGTCCGAAGACTTAAGAGCCCTCAAGACACCCGTGGGAACTCCCACACACACATACACATCAATATCGAGGCGCAGCCGCCTCCCTCGGCCTCTACGCCCAGGGGATGTCGTCGTGTGCCGAAGCAAGCCAGGCGCGTGGCTATACGACACGCCTAGGTGTCCTACCAATACCGATTTCAAACCATAAATATAGATAACCAATTCTATTTTTATATTAAGAACATTTTCAAACAAATATATATTTATATATATATATATACCTCCGATTTATTCTTATGTTTAACATATAAAAAATATAATAAAGATGAACAAACAAAAATATATCCATTTATTTTAAAAATACTGATAATAAATTTTAAAAATTATATATATATATATATTTATATATATGCCTATACGTAGGGTAAAACTTCAACATACATTTTTACCGACCGACGATAGTAAGGGAGGTATTGTTTTCACACCAAATTTCACATGTGGAGATTTGTACATATCTCCACGAATCATGCATTTTCTAAACAGAAAAAAGTATTTTTAGCATGATGTCTGTCCGTCCGTCCGTCTGTCCGTCCGTATAGATGTGTACAGCCTGAACGGCTTAACCGATTTTGATGAAATTTGGTATATTTACTTAATGCATCAGTGGGATGAATTGATCAACTTTTGGTGCAATTCCGGAAACCGGAAGTGGTAGTATTAGCGATCGACGATAGGAAGGAAAGGGTTATTTTCACACCAAAGGAGATTTTTTTATATATCACCACGAATTATGCACTTTGTATTGGTTTTATCCTCGGGAAAATCATATTTATTAGTTTTTTCTTGATTTAAAATTATATGACGTCATCCAGCCATTTATGACGTCACAGCCTGGTCTTACATATATATTATAAATAAAATAAAATTAAAAATATTTATGTTATATGCCTATATGTTTTTTATTACATTAATAGATATATTAAAATTATTTGAAATTGTTTCTGTAGCTGGAAATTAATTTATTTCAAACAGTCGGTCGGTTCGGACCTGGCCACAGGTCAACTTATTACTATCTCACCAGAGATAGTATTGCGATCACAAAAATTTTCGATGTCGAGATTTTGATGTTTTTATACGTTTTGAAGGTTCCTGAATCATTTTCACTAAGGTTGAGGAAAATGTCTGAGTGTGAGTGTGTCTGTCTGTCTCTCTCTGTCGTGTGTGCCTCTGTGTATTTGTACGTATGTATGTAGACAAAATTACGCAAAAACGGTTTGGGGTATAATCATGAAATTTTATATATGGGCATTATTCAAATTTCGTAGTTTTCTATCAACTTTTGACAAATGTAGCTCAACCGGAAGAGGGTCATTTCCTACAACGTTTTGATTTTTTACTACTCGCCAGAGGTTTGAGGTAGAATCATGAAATTTGGTATACGGGCATTATTCAAAATTCGTAGTTTTCTATCAACTTTGAAAAATTTAGCTCAACCGGAAGAGGGTCATTACCTACAACGGTTTGATTTTTTTTCCTCTAAAGTGACCGTAAAAATAAAGATATATATTTGATAGTTTTTCACATGGTTAAAGATTGTATAAAACTGCTATATATAGAATTTCAGCTTCATTAAATAGCTGAAAGTATCGGAATTAATTTTTAACACTGCAAATCACGTGCCAGCACGTGACATGGTGCCATCAACAAAGAGCCAAACACGCGATGACTTAATAAATATTATTTATTAATGTTAATTTTTTTATAATTTATAATTAATTTAATTTAATTTAAATATAATATGTTATTTAATCCAATTCAAATTGCGAGATAGTCGAGTGGAGACACTCCAACTAATTTTCCTCTAAAGTGACCGTAAAAATAAGATAAAGTTATTTAATCCAATTCAATTAGCGAGATAGTCGAGTAGATACTCCAGCTTATTTATTTTTATTTAACTTTATTAATATAAAGTGGATAATTTAAAATGATTTTATTTAATGAAAATATACATTGATTTGCTCAAGGCGATATTCTCGTATTCTTAATAATTTTCTCAGTATAAAAGTCAAATGTTATATTTTAGGTAAAATATGGTATATAACAAACAACAATAATTTTTCTTAAATTCTAATATTAAAACAATAAATAAAAAACATCTTAAGTTTTTTTTTCAATAGCATACAAGAAATTCAATTTATACTAATTAAATAAAATTAAATTAAATAAAAAAAAATATAATATAGAATATATTTGTCTTTATTGTGAATTTGTTACTAAATTTGCTATATTCATCTACAATTACGTCAAATGTTTCAATCTAGAATATCTTCTTATCACTGCTACAATCGTTGCCTTTTCAAATCACTGCGTTAAGTATAGAATTAGGTATATTGTGAATATATAATTAAAATAATCAATTAAAATTAGATACATTTACTTATTATAACAAAATTTGTTAAAAAGCTCGTAATGAACGTTTAAAAAAACTTTTCGTAATTCAAAGGCCACTTTGAAAGTTTCAATGTCAATAAATCAATCCAAACTCTATTAATTATCATTTCAATCATTCTTTTAATTTTTACAATTATTTTAATTAAATAAAACTTTAATCAGTTTTTTTTATTCTAATTGTGTAAAAATATTTTATTTATATAAAAAATAGAGAGTAATTTATCAAATGTGTTATCAATCTTCATCTTATTAATTTGAGCATCATTTTGACCAGATAAAAAAACATTCAAAGACATATTAATTTTCCGTTATATATATTATAAATTTAATTCCATTCCAGCTTTCAACTCTGACAGCGATTTTATTCAGTAGTGATTCAATTCATTAAACCGTTTCCGAAACGAAATCAGCTTATAAACCCATTCGACATAACACTAGGGTTCCCAGTGATAAAAAAAATCAGATTATTAAAAAAAATAAAAAAAAAATGAAATCTCCCAATCTCTAAGATGACAGGAGCTTTGTCCTCAAAGCCCACCTGGTGGGTTAGAAGGGTTGTCTTCTTCTCACCCTCTTTAGAACGGTTAAGAAGCCTGAAACCGATATATCCTTTTGACATTGTCCCTGAATTTATTTTTTTTTTTTTTTTTGATCACTCAATTTCTCTATTCACAAAAGATTTTTGAATGTTTAAAATAGAGTATTTTATATATATTATATATTGAATGGGAAAAAATAAAATAATAATTCTAAAATATGCAATTTATTATTATCTGTGAAGAATGAAAGAAGGAAAGATAAAAAAAAAAGAAAAATAAGAAAAACGACACGCGATTTCTTTCAGGATAATTGGAAGGAAATCATTTATGTCATTTTAACAAATTATCTCATTTTTTTCAAAAAGAGAAAGGGTGTAATAGGGATTCAAAGGGACAACGAAAGAGAAAGTAAGGGATGTTTTTCTATATTCATACCGCAACAAATTACTACTTTTATCAAATTGCAATTTCCTTCTATTAATAATAATTTATATATTATAAAAAAAATAACTATATATTTAGTATCTTAAATTGATGGGAATCGATTTGATTAAATTTTTTTAATTTAATGTTTTGAAAAAAATGTATATACAATTATCGAGAACAAAAAAAATAATAAAATTGACCTTTGCAAATATCAAAAGAAAAAAATATTTTAAAATTTAATTTTCTTCTATTTCGGCCTATAAATAATTAGATATTATCATATATATATATATATATATATATATAATATATATATAAAGAGATAGATAGATAGAGAGAGAGAGAATAAATAGATCATTAAATGAACTAAGTGGGAGAAAAATAAATAAATATATAGATATATTAAATAAAAAATACAATATAACTATACTAATAAAATTAGTATATTATTATTTATATCTGAATTTTAATAAAGAACTGCAAAATGAAACATTATTTGTTTTATGACTAATAAAAGATAATGTTCTTTGTAAATTATTCAGTACAATATAAATTAATTAGTAAAAGATCTATAAAATACAATTCATTAATAGTTCTATCTAAGATTAAAAATAATTAAATATATATATATATATTAGCTTATTATATTATTTAAACTTACCCATTGATACTGTAGTAAGCAAACCCCTTAAGTTTATGCAATTAGCTTTACAGCTTTGACAATCTTTTTGACTATATGCCTTGTGTTTTATAATTATTGAATAAAGTTATAAAACAGTCATTAAGTGTTAATATATAGGTATATATATATATAAATTTGTCTGTTTTTTTTTATAATTTTATTTTTAAATTATGTTTATTAACGAAAGAAATAAAAAATCTTTTCTAAAGGAATAAATAATGTTGATATTTATATGAATAATTTTACACTTTATATTAATATTTTAATACTGCATATAATTACAAATAAATTATGTTATTTTATAGATCTTTATTTAATTTAATTAAAATTTATTTTTATCTATAAAGCATTAAAAAAAAAATAGATTTTACTGTCAACAATAATCTAAAAAATTTATTATATTTTTTATAATTATAAAAACAATTGTAATTATTTTATCTATAAAAGTATTTGTTAAATACTAAAATTATTTGTCATAAACAACAGATATATAAATATATTTTACTTCAAATATTCATCAATATGAATAATGACAAATAATATTAAAAAAAAATACGAATAATAAATTCTCACAATTATATTTTTCAAACTAATTAAACAAACGCAAAGGACTTAATATATTAAAAATTCGTTTTATAATTAAATAAAAGGTTTTCATTTCATAAAATAAACAAAAAATTGGAGATAAAAAAATAATTTCCATTAACTAGATAAAAAATCGGCTCTTCTAAAACTGAGATTTTAATATAACTTTGTATATATAATATCTGTACTTAATTTTTTTTTATATTAAATAATATTAACTTAATTTTTGTTTGAAACAATTAAAGTTAATAGGTACGTATTTAAAAAGAAAATATTATGTAATTATGAATAGAATTAAGGTTTTTAAATTATGAATTTACAGATTTTTTTTTTCAATTTTTACGCCTGGAGAAGGAATTCTCAGAGATATAATTGAAAATTAAAATTAATTATTATAATTAATTAATTAATTAATATATATGATGAATTAATATTTGTTAATGAAATCTTAATATTAATTTTTTATTTTATTTTTTTTATTTTTTTAATTGAAAAAAAAATTATATTAGAAAAATAGAAATAGAGAGATTTATTTTTAATAATACATTATTCTCTAATTTTTTTTAAAATAATATTTAAAATTTATAATATAAATTGTAGATTTTCTTAAAATGATTTATGTACAAAATTAAATATATACTTACCTATCTATGTATTTAAATTGATTAATGATTTATCATTATTATTATTATTTTTTGTGTTTAAAATAAAAAAAAGGATTGCTTTTTTTTTCATTTCATTTTATTAAAATAATTTTTCCCTGAATAAAAACTAATAATATTTTCATATTTTTCTACCTCTAACAAATCATTGGGCTCTTTTCTTATTAATAGGTATAATTGTAGGCTGCTAAGAATAAAGGCGTATTTAATTATCTTCATAGGTAAGATATATATAAGGGAGTGTGAGTTGTTTGTGTGTGTGTGTTAGTAAAAGTTTCCAGCATTTCGTGTTATTAAATCTCGTTTAATTTAAGATTAGGTGGGAGGGCAAGGTTGAGGTTTATTGAGAGGGCCCAGCCAGCATAGATCGTTTCCAGCGAGAGAGAAGATGGCGGCTTGAAAATTGCTAGAAGCCAAGATAATCACAGGTTTGCCCGGCGACTGAGATTTTTTTTTTCATTCTCTAGCGGTTTTGCTCCTAACAGGTTCATTTGGTTGTCGTCCATTTGGGCTTTGGGCCTCCTCTTCTCCTTTGGCTACTTACCAGCTTGGGGAATCGAGTGGCCCTCAAACGGCAGCAACCGTGTGAGAAATAGCTATATTTAAATGGCGATCGAGCGTAAAATGGCCTCCAGCCAAATCACCTTATCGTTCTGGTTCAACTTTTATTCATTCTGTTCCAATGTGGTTTCAATCTATCTTTCTATTTAATTCATCCTCCATTTAAATGGCTAATAACATAAAATAAGATTAATTTCACTATAATTTCAATTTTAAAAAATTATTTTTAATATTTATAAAAGCGTTTCATGGTTAATTCGATTTTTTTTTAAAAATTGAGGTGATCAAAACATTGAAATAATTTTATTTCTTGACCGGATGAAAAAATTGTATTCATTTAATAGTGATGTATTGGTAAAATAAGAAGTAAGAGAACGCATAGTGGGAGCAAAAAAACGTCCTATTTTCAGCAAACTATTTTTTTCCATATAAGTTTTTATTTTTCCTTATTCTTATTATATAAAATATTAACGAACACAAAAAAAGAAATTCTAATAGTAGATTTAAGTGGGAGTTGTCGGGACATGAAAAAGTACTGGAACGCGTTCCGGTTCTGAAAAAAGGTAAGGGAACGTCGTTCCCCCGCGTTCCCCTCCCAATACACCACAGATTAAGTGATATTGATGTTATAAATAAATAATAATAATATTTATTTATTCCATGCTATGAATAAAATCTTCTTGAATTATGTTTTAAAAAATTTTAAGCTGATCAGTCACTCAATTTTGCAAATTTATAAAATCAAAAGAAAGAATTTCAAAAATGATTTTCCTGTTATATTGTAAGTAGTTATATCGATTTATTCTGGATAACGATCTATCGATCTATCTTCAAATTTTAATTCAATTATTAAATAATTTTTTATAGTCTAATTACATAAAAGAAAATATAATTTATCATAAAGCAGGATATTAAGAAAATAAAATACTATTTAAAAAAAAAAATTCGAATATATATATTTAATAATAATTTTGTATTTTAAGAAATGGTTAAAGCGTTTTTTCTTTCTCTTTATTTAATGAATGGAGAAGATATAATAAATGAAATATTTTCTGAAAGGATTACTATAAAAATGGATATTTAGTGACTTTTTAGTTTGTTTATTTATTTGTTTATTTAGTTTATATATATATATATATAAAAGATATAATTGAAAATAAATTACCACTACTTTTTTTGACAAAAACCATGTTTTCGGGTGTTTAAATTGGTCACGAAACGACCATTGAGTTTAAACCGTCGAGAATGAAATGTATTTATTTATTATGTTTAAAGTAAATAAAAACAAGGTGATTAAATATAATAGTGCTGATATTAAAATGAAAAAAAACATAAAACTTTTTAAATTTATATATTTTCTTTTTTAATATTCATTTCATAAATTGAATTGAATTAAAAATTATATTCTTAAAAAAAAAAAACAATAATTCATTCACAATTTTTATATTGTTTTCTTAATACTTAAATAATAATATTTATTATAAAGTAAAATTAAATATTTTTCAATTTTTTTATTAAAAGTATTAAAATTGATATATTTAGATTAATGAAAAATCTATCGATATCTTAATTCTTATATTCCTTATCGTGACTGTTTCGTGACCTTGATGATACATAAGTAAGTACATTTGATTAATCAAATGGTTACTATTATAATATATAACTATTATTAGTTATGTATATTTCAATTTCGTATATTTGTCCAGATATAGATAGATATTTAAAAATAAAAAAAAAATTGTATATTAAAATTGTAAGAATATTGATTAAATGAAACCAACAATTTAATTGATGAATATAATTATAGGTATGATCTTTAAAATATAGAAAGAGAAAAAGAAAATATTTCAAATGGGAACTATATTTCCATTAATTAATTATAATGTCTCTATTATTTTCCTATTTTTCTATTAAGAATGGAATTTTAAATGAGTCGGACGGATAAAAATATGATTCATAGTCTTGTCTGGAGAAAAATCCTCGATTTTTTCTTGTTGGCCTCATCTTCCTCTTCTTCTGCCGTGACGTGGACACTTTGAAAGTTTCCAAGCTCGAACAATTTGAATGAGGCATAAAACACCATGTATAACGAAAAGCGAGAAGAAGGGAAAAAAAAATACTGACTGGACGAGTGATGAGGGGGTAGAAGAAGGCAGGACCAGAAGAGCTCATTATGAGCGCCCAAGCTTCTTCTAGGCGATATAGAAGATCTTGCTGTGGATAAAGAAGCCGATAGAAGTTGAGAAAATTAATGACCAAGTTAAAATAAACAAGGCGAGAGAGAAATGAGTCGAAAAAAAAAAAATAATAAAACAGAGCATGATAGGTTGTGGCTTGTTGAGGAAAATTGCACGTTCCATTCAAATATTAATTATTTTCTACCAAATAATATTTTACAGAAGATTAAATGAACTAGTCAATAATTTAACTATTACTATTATGATGATCGAAAAATAATAATAATAAAAAATATTATAATAACACACTAAAACTACCTAAATAATACTTAAAAAAAAATTAAATTAAATTAAATAATATAAATAAATAATATATAAAATAATTCTAGGATAAAAAAATATTATATGAATATAATATAAGATAAGAAGATAATAATATATATTTTTAAATTATTTATTGAAATTATTAAAATATTTATCAATATAAAATAAATGGGAATTGTTTAGAAAAACGGAAGATTCAGGGATTTGGATAAAACTTTACCAGTGGAATCTTTTTTTAATTCCAAATGACTATTAAAATGGTAAATGGTTCGGACACTTATCGTTTCCGAGATAAAAATTATTAAAATTTGCATATAAATCCATTGACATTCAATTTAGCTACCATGTTTTATTCATTTGACCAGTAGAGGGCTTCACTGATTTTCGGGGGGGGAGGGGGGTTCAGTTCGGTTTGGATAGAGGAAAATTAAAAAATTAATTAATTAAATAATTTTCCTATATCAAAACTGAATAATTAGTGAATTAGTCAATAAAATATTACTAAATGGCTGCCCATTACTAGTTTATCCGTCAAACGTTAATAATTTTTATCTCACAAACAAGAAGTGACCGAGAAATATTTCCTACCCTGTAAAAAATATTAAAACTTTAACAAAGATAAAATGTCAAGTTAGAATTACATCATAAATACATCTTCCTAGGCTAGGAGAGATTGACTATGTATACAAAAACAAAATGAAAAAAAAAAAATTAAATAAAAAACTTTTCAAAGATATTTTTCATTGATTAAATGCCAATCAGATATTTTAAATTGAAACAACTTGTTTTATTTTATTTCAATTTTTTTTTATCACTTTTTTCGTTGTTCATCAACATCAACTAAACTAATTAAGCAACTAGTTAATTACAAAATTAAAAAAAAAGAAAGAGAAAAGAAAAGAGTTAAATAGAATTTTATACCCTTGGTGAATGTACTATGAAATACTATATAAAAATAGCATAGCTACTTTTTATTACACTCATTAATATATTAAATTTTTTTCTATTTCTTATTATTTTCTACCCCAATGATTTATTTAAAAATATGCCAATAAGAAGAATTACTTTTATTTAATAAGTATAGAAACACATTGAGAAAAATATAATTTTATTTTCTGAATGACGTATAGGGGTAAAAAAAATATTTAATACAAGATTTCTTATAATTGACTTGCTTTTCAAATCCACACTCCTCTTCCTCCTCCATCCCACCTCCACTTCATCTCTCTGGAGCATAAAACGAAAGAAAGGATATATATAAAAAAAAAACTGTTGGAAATCGAATGTATCAATAATTATTTGATAATAACAGGGTAAAGAAAGAACAAAAGAATGAGTTTGGGAAGAAATATCACATTTTACGTGACCGGCGCGTTTTTCAATGTAATTCCAACAAATCATATAATTACATGCATTTGTTTTGTATTTTTTTTTTTTTTTTACATTTTTATTTTGGGTCATTAATATTTTCAAGATTAGCTTAAATATTTTTTTTTTCTTGTAAATTTAAACAAATTTTATGTTTCACCTGGTATTTTAATAAACAAAAGAGATATTGACTTCCCATGTTTAACATACTTATTAGAAATAAACTCCTCATAATTCTTACCCTTTTTGATCTTAGATATTTTAACATATTCTAAGGTCTAAGGTATCATTTTTATTGTTTAGAGTATATATATTTTTTGTTCTATTTCAAAATATGTTGAAATTGTTAGATTTCTTTGAATAGTGAGAAAAATTAATTTACATCTGAATTTCTATTAACACACTATGAGCGGGGCGGGTATTTATACCCGTTGCCACTTATATAATATATATTTTCCCTTGTGTCACTTAAAATTACTTATTTTAAACGATAACTAATATATATCCCTCATATAAGTGGCAATGGGTATAAATACCCGCCCCGCTTATAAGTGGCAGTCCCCGCAACGGGTACAAATACCCGCCCCGCTCATAGTGTGTTAAGAATATTAACTCAATAGTTTTATGTATTATAATTTAGAGAAAAAAAAATAAAAGAAAATTTCATTAATTTTACAAATATTTAATATTTAATATAAGCACAATATGTATAATAATTTATTTTAAACTCTTTGTGAGTATTGAATTCTCATCCTCAAATTATATAACTCACCTCCCTGCCTTTGAGATAAAGATAATATTTTCAATAATAAAAAATAATAATAATTAAAATTTATTGATTATTCGTGGTAGAGTTGAGAATATTTCGAGAAAAAAAAATCGGATCCGAAAACATCTTCCACTTTAAAATCACGACTATAATCTGGCAGCAATCAATTTAAACAGTCTATACCTGCTCTATTGAAACCTTGAGTCTTTTTTTTTAATCTTTTGTTTCTTCTTTAAAAAAAAAAAAAAAGTAATTGGCGAAATAAATTTAAAAATGCAAGATAACTAACTAACTATCCGTCATATCTTATAGGATTAAAATAAAAATCAATAAAGAATAAATATATTTTCACAAAAAAAAAAAATATATTCTATATATATATATATATATATATATATAATTTTAATTTTATTAGTGGTTATGATGACGCAAATAATGAGATTGAAACCATGATTTTAATTTTTCACATGGGAGGGGCTCAGGATAGGGACATTTGTAGAAATGTGGTTGCTGCAACCAAGAACTCGCGAGTTCTGTAGAGCTATACAGATAGATATATTTTATATTTCCCCTTGATAATAATTTTGACAAGATAAAACCCTTTAATGATAACAGGTGTTACTTTTTCAAATTCTTCTCGAATATTATTATCCTTCGTGATTACAGGTCCTAAATATTTAATTTTTTTACATTTTTAAATTCTGTTTTGTATTTTAAGATTTTGTATTGTATGTTAATACTATTCCTCTCTGCTACTAAATATTTTGTCTTATCACTATTAATAACCTGCCTCGATAATTTTTTCTACGCTATCTTTAATTGTAATTGCCGAATCTCTTATTATATTTAAGTGGACTACTTGATTTGTTTTTTGTTTAATTAGATTTCGTATGATTTTTTCCCAATTTGTTTAATCTTGTATTTCAGCACCAAATTAAATAGAATTGCTGATAGTGAGTCTTCTTGTTTTAACCCATTCCGAATTTTAAATGCTTCTAATAGTAGATTTCTGATTTAATCCTTCCTTTACTACCTTCTAGACAAATTCAACTAAAATAAAAATATTTTTTTCTAATATCTGTCATAATGAAAATATCTGCTCAAATGTTGATCAATTTGATCTGAATCTGGATTTATAATTTTCTAATATTTCCTCTGCATATGATTCTAATTTTAATAAAATAATATTCGAGAGAGAGAGAATCTTATACGATGTCGTCAAAGAGAGATTCCCCTGTAGTTATTGCAGTCCGTTCTATTTCCTTATTTAATAAGTTGGATGATGATTGCCTCCTGCCATTCTAATGGGATTTTTTCCTTATGCTATATTGAAAAAATCTGGAGTGTCTCCACTCGACTATGTCGCAAATTTATATTGGATGAATTAACATATATATATATATATTTAAATTAAATTTAATTAATTAAATTATAAATTAAAATTAATAATAAATAATATTTATTAAACCAGCGCGTTTGGCTCTTTGTTGATGGCACCACGTCACGTGATGGCGCGTGAGATTTGCAGTGTTAAAAAATTAATTCTGGTACTTTCAGCGATCTAATCAAGCTGAAATTCTATATATAGCAGTTTGATACAATTTTTAATCATGTGAAAAACTATCAAACATATATCTTTATTTTTACGGTCACTTTAGAGGAAAAAAATCGAAACGTTGTAGGTAATGACCCTCTTCCGGTTGAGCTACATTTCTCAAAAGTTGATAGAAAACTACGAATTTTGAATAATGCCCGTATACCAAATTTCATGATTAGACCCTAAACCGTTTTAGCGTAATCTTGTCTCAATACACACACACACAAAGACATTTTTCTCAATCTTAGTAAAAATGACTCACAGACCTTCAAAGCGTATAAAAACATCAAAATCTCGACATCGAAAATTTTCCTGATCGCTATACTATCGAGATATTAAACTTGTGCATACACTCTCCTAAATGCTTCCCATTATATTTAATTAATTCTACGTGTATCCTATCAGTTGCCGGTGATTTATTATTCTTAAATTTCCTTATTATATATATCATTTCTACCTCATGTACCATCGATTAATAAATTATTATAAATATATTTAATATATATTTTAAGTGATTCTAAAAATGTGTTTATTTAAAAGTAACAGACGATGGTGTTTATTCTAACTAATATAATTTTTATAAGTCTTTTTAATATAATTTTCAACTTATTTATATACATATTATTATATTTTATTTATGTGTATATTTTATTATCATGGGATTTTTAATAATATACGTTAATTTTAAATTTACATATTGGAAAAGATTACATTAAATTGACTGACCAGTAGATATATTATAAAACCAAAAAAAAGTCTATTAACAATCTACTAATAATATATAATTATATAATTAAAACGAGATCAAATAGCATGGGAATCGGAGCAGTTTGCAGATCATTATTTTGTTGTTAAATTTAAATAAATCTGACAAAATTAATTAGTCAGTAAATGCTATTATTTTTAAACGGCAAACGAATTTCTATATAATATTTTATCTCATTTAAATATTATAAATATTTAGAAAATATTTCAATTTTGTTTTTTTTGTTTTTTTTTTTTGTACAATCATAAAGTTCCAATTTATTGAATTGATTCCTTTTATGAATGTTATCCAATTTTTGATTCTATTTATTTATTTCCTTGTTTTGATGAAAGTTTCGACTTAGGTACATTATATTATATTACAGATATTAAAATTAAGCTTCTTAATAATTCTAGTAATTTTGTTGGTAAGATTTGAATTGTATTTGCCTGAAGCCAGAAATCGATGCTACCAATGAATAAAAAATATCACAAAAATGTTTTAATATATTATTATCTTTTCAGCTACAAATCTAGTTATGTAACTATTTTTATATTAACTTGAAAATATTATTTTATTTTGAGAAATTAACATAAAAAAAAACAAATTAATACAAGGTGTGGCTATTAAATAACGAGACTGCGCGCTCAGACGGTCTCCAGGAGAGGGTAGGCGGGAACCTAATGCACCCTTGTACAGCTGGAAGGGTCTACTATTCCAGTACGAGAACACATGTCTGGCGGTGAAGTAGTTTTTTTTCTGTAGCGGTTTAAATTATTTTAATTTTTGTAAGCAGTCTTGTTATTTATTAGCCACACCTCGTAAATACAAATAGGATACTTGTTTATACTAGATTATTTTTCATCACACAAACTTAAATTAAGATGTTTTACTTAATATTTAGGTAAATCTTTGTTAAATATAAATAAATTGGATTTATCAATAAATTCAATTTCTTATATTAGTATGAATTATGAATGAATTAAATCAAATAATATTTAAGTAATAGCTGTGAAAAGAATGAAAAATGTTTTATTTTTTTTTTTTAATGTGAATGAATTGCTTGACTATTAAATAAATGATGATATTAATAGAATAATAAGATTAATTATAATTATAAAAAGATGCAACCGGCTTGAAAAGAAAATATTAATAATATAATTAAAATTTTTCTGTTCCTATCTCGCTGTGGTAATAACTCGGTAATATCTGTTGTGTCATGGTGGTGTAGGTCATTGTGCGATCCAGGGTCATCTGACGGTTGATAAAACCAGCGACTTGAGGAGAAAGGAGGAGGCCAGGGAGGAAATAACAGGTGTCTCAGCACCAGTGCGCGGGTGGATCTAGAGGAGGGTGCTGGAGGAGTGCCTGCTGATGTGAATGTATATGTGTAGAAGGTGGTCGGAAGCTGCGGTCCGGCACCGTGGGAAGCTCGAGGCTCCAGGGCTGACTGGAGTCCAGTCAGCTGACGGAGACGGGCTTCTGATATAAAGGTGAACTGGGAGATTTTCAGAGAGCCCCCAGGGAAGTCCAATCATCTCCTCCAACACACACTCATGCCAACTCACGCATTTCGAATCTTTTCATTCACCTACAGTTGGAAAGAGTAGTCGAGGCACGGTTGGTGTTTTGCAAAACAACATTTCCGGTCGTTGTTGACTAAAAAGCGAAAATAGAAAAAACGGTTAAATTATTATTATCTCGCCGATTTTGACAGTATAATAATACAAAGAAATTTATGCAAAAATCAATTAATACTCCAATTTGCTTTTTTTTGTAATTATGTATATATAACTACCTAGAGAACTAATTTAAGAGTGATTTTTAATTATTTTAACAGAAATAAAAAAACTAGATCAAGTTAAATTTAAATAATATGAATTATTTTCCTATTATTTTATTATTTCCAAAAACAATTCTAATGCAAATTGCAGAAACAAATCAATTAAACTGACCAAATTTTATTTTCAAATGATTAAGAGATTATTATAATTTATATTTATTAAAATTCCTAAATTATAATAAAAAGTTCATATTTACAAAATTCCAAACAAATTATAATTTTTTTTTTTATTTTTCTAAAGAAATTTCTTGTAAATATATTTTATACTATATTTTTTATTTTTAATAATTATGGATAAATTTTAAACTTTAAAATCAATTAATTTAATTAATTTTGAGTGATAATTCAAGCATCCTATTATTTTTATAAAACAAACAAAAAAATTTAATATATTAAATAGAATTTTAAAAAATTATATCTTTAAAAAAATATTGTAATCTATGATTAATCTATAAATATTTTTTAGTTATTTATTATTTAAGAATGGTTGGTTTGTTAAAATAGTGAAATATTAAAGGATAAAAATCAAGGAAAGAGAATGTGGAATTGAAAATGAATCAGGTAAAAGTTGGATGATGCCAGAAAAGTGTAAAAGACCTCGGACAAAATACCTAGGAGGAGAAAGTCAATCGAAACCGGAACTCGGTTGGAATCTCCTCCCCAGTGAGTACGAGAGCCAACAGGCAGCGAAGCACCCGAGGCACTCTCGTAGTTTTCTGATCAATGAATTTTTCCAAAAAATTCTCCATCTATTTTTAATAGATGGTTTTGGGGCGTCGCAACACACAAACAAAACCATTTTTTTATATATATATAATGTTGCGTGATAATTTTCAAAGGTTTGCCAAGAAAAGACTGCGTTCATCATTTTGGGTGGTGCTGCTAATGAATAGCTAGGCGTTTATAGTGGGGCCACTGAATGGATGGATGGCCTCTGCCAATGATACCCCTTGCCTGCCGAAAATCACTACAAAAAATTTAGATCAAAAAAAAAAAAAATAAAATAAAAAAAGGATAAAAAAATTAGAAACTCTCCTAAAAGGCATTAAAAGTCAAGCGCCTCGCCCGTTCTGGTCATTTTTGTTTATATATATTTATATATATATATTGTTTTTAGTAGTTTTACTTTTAATTTTTTTTTTTTTTTAGGTTATATAAATTATTGCTTCGGTCAAGAATTCGTGAATATTAATTAAGAATTATTTTCCAGTCACGATTTCAAAAGTCAAGGGAAAAAAAGAACAGTGGAGAAAAAAATGCACCAAACTTGACAAAAAAAAAAATTGTTTAATTATTATCGTAGTTTAAGAGAGAAAGAGAGAGAAGAAAAACATTAAAATAGAGAAGAGAAGATTGTATGAGAATTATTTTTTTTTGGTGTTGATTTCAAATTGATAAGAGAGAAAACAAATTAAGACAAGAAAGGTTTTTTTTTCTTTACAATTTTTTCTGTTACCAATAAAATACATTGGTCAAAAAAAAAGCGTAATTAATTATTACTTAGTGATTAAATTAAATACTATAACAGTGAATACAAATTATTGAAAAATAAAAATAAATATTTTGTATTTTTTACAAATTAAAGAAAAACAAACATACTGAATTAATTTATATTACAAAAATTTTAAAGTTTATATTATTAATTTATTCATATTGCTTCATTAGTCAAAATTCTTTTAAAGAATATATAAAATAATGTTAAAATAAATATGTTTTTTTTAAATTGGTTCTATTTTATTTGTAATATTTTCATAATGTAACATAAAAAATTGTAACTAAATAATGGATGAACTTTTAATAGTAAGTATTTAAATAAACTATAATTTTCTTTGGTGAAATTAAATCTTAAGTAGAAATAAATTATTAATTATTAATAAACTATATATATATATTAAATATATTAATTGTAATAAACATCTTTAAACCACTCACTAGAGTGCAGCACCTCTTCAAATGTAGTTTACATTAAAAAAAGGTAAATCAAGGAAGTTAATTTAATTTGTTTTTTTTTTTAAATAATTAACAAATTTGATATATGATATATTATATAATCTATTTAAATTTTTAATAAAAAATTATATAGAGATATAAAATGATTAATATTTATTAAATTAAGAATTATATTATAAAATAATCCATTAACTCTGTCTTTAAAGAGACTATTAACGCAGATAAGATATGTTATTTAATTAATCTCATACAAAGTTAATTGATTTTTGAGATAAATTTAAATTTATTTAAAAAAAAATTCAAAAAATATAATCCAATTTGATTCTTATTAGAGATTAATAAATAAATTTATTAATATCTACTATTGAAATTCATTCATATTTTATGAATTTATTCTATTTTTAAGTGAAAGTAAAGGATAAATTCGTTATTAAGAATATTAGGAAGATTTATAGTCTATTGAGTTGATATTTTATGGTTTCTATTGGTATATAAATAAATATATATATATATATATATATATATATGTTTCTTTCACAAATTAAAGATTATTTTATTGTGTCACACGGATATTATAAAGAAACTTTCCAATAAATGTTTATTAATATAATATTTACATCGACTGGTATATATTTATATATATATATAAGTAATCTAGACATTTTAAGGATGTGATAATTAACCATTTAGGAATATTTTTATTTCATTTTAATATTTATTTAAAAAGAGAAGCTTTTTAATGAGTGTAATAAATAATTCTATTCTGATTCGAAATTTTTATTGTATATTTTTAAAACACAACCAAAAGAAAAACTATCACTTAGAATTTATCATAAGAAGATGAGTGTTTGAAGTTCAATTATGATATTTATAAAAATATCACAAAATGTAACATTTTAAATTATTTTATTTAATTAATTAATTTTGTGTTTTTATTAAAATTTATATTTATAAAATAAAATAAACTCCTATTCCCTTTTTTCTTCATCTTTACCCTAAATTATTAATGTTTTTTTATTATAAATTACGATTACTTATTAATAGAAATTTATAAATGAATTTCAATAATTTCCTTATTTATATTTATGTAATATTCTTATTTGTTTTTAAGAGACTTGAAATGATAAGGAGATCTTTAATAATTATTAAACATTGTTGATGATTGGTGTTTCTAAAAAAATAAATTACAAAAACAAATACAATAATAATATGTACCTGATATTGTTTGTTTAGAATTTCAAAAAAAACTCTGAATTTGTTTTATTAATTAACTCATTTTCCGTTATCTTCAAAGGAGAAAAAAAATCCAAGTTCACTGACTGCACTTTATTAGCTTTAATTAAAGCGGGGCATTAAAATAAATCGGTAAATTGACATTAATTATATCCTGTGGGATTCAGTCTATACAATTAAAAGAAAAAAATATAAACTAAGATAAATAAATAAAAATAAGTCAAGTAAAACGGAGAATTAGGTAAGAGAGAAAAATTTTAAATAATTAATATTATTTTATACTGATTCAATTACTAATTTATAAGAAAAAGTATTATATTAATTTTCTTATTTATTAAATTAAATATTTTAATTGGCTTATTTATACTTTTTACTTTTATTTATTAATTTTGAATCAAAAAATAATAAATTTATAATTATTTATTAATTTATGTTATTATTGTTTTATTTCTAACCTCAATTATAATAATAAATAATAATAGAATAGACAAATTAAAATGTTATAATGTGTGAATCCAGGATTTAATCACGTCTCATTGAACCTTCGATATAATCTTGTAATTCAATCAAATCTTTTTGTCTTTTATATTTTTTTTCAGGATGGAGTGCCCACAATGGGTTTATTAGGTCAGGTAAGGAACCGTTTCGGTTAAATGATTTTTATCAGCCCAACAAAAAAATCATTTTTTTTCATTCATCCTTTATTGATAACAACATTATACTGGGCTTCTTAATTTGTTTTGTTTTTTTAGAGTCTATAGTTTATATTTTGGTTCTTGGCCAAAAAAATATTTTTGAATATTTATTTAAATATAAAGTCATGGTTGATTTCTTACTACCTATTGAATGTAAGAAAATCCAATTTACAAAAGGGCCCAATCAAAACAGATTAACTCGAAAATGATTTAAAGGAACTTTTAATTTATTAATTTATAAGTATTCATATGACATTAAATATTTCTCTTTAGTTCATATAAATTTTAAATAGAAGTTTTATAATATTGTGAAATAATATAGCAAAAAAAAAATTGCAAAATTAAAACAGTACCATTTCATCTTTAAATTAAAAAAATATCAAAGGATATTTTAAGTAATTATTAAAAAATTTTCTTAATTTGATCGAAACATTATATATATCTTATATATATAATATTGATTTTAAAAGTCATATTATTTAAATTATTAAAAATATAACCGTATTTGTTATTTAATTATTTTTAAACTATTTTTTAGCATTTGCTTATCATATATTTTTAGGTCATTTTATTAATTTTATTTAATATTTATGTTTTTATGATTGTAAATTTTGATATTAAAAAATGTAACTATGTTGATTAAAAGATACATTATTCTCTGTTTATTATACTAATAGATACTATTGATAGCTATTTTTTTGGGCTAATTGGATTCCTTATAAAAAAATCAAGTTGATTTTGGTTGAAATAAATAAATATTATAGATATTCAGGCGTTAATCTATGTGAATTATTATAACCGAAATCATTAAGATTTTTTCGAATTACAATATTATATAATATATATCTAAGAAATTAGTGTCTATATTTACCTTATTTATAATATTTTTAAATAAAATGATTTAATTAATAAATTTCAATTAAAAAAAAAATTACTAACAGCTGAGTATAAATAATTAATATAAATTTAATTCAAATCCTCTTCCTCTTCTGTTCCCCATCCTCCCCTCAACACACCAACACAAAGCCTAATCTCAGTACGATGCCCGAGGATATACTATATCTTATAAATATATAGTTAAATAAGTATATAATTATTATATATTATAATTAGATGTTATCTTTTAAACTCTGTAATTATGTACATATCTATTTTCAATGAATTATTAAATTATAATTACAATGAATGGTGAGGGAGACATTTGTCAACGAATAGTACTCTGATTTGTTATGTATCAATCAAGCTGTTGGTGAATGACCAGGGAGCCGCAGGCCTTTGTTTCATTGATTCTTGGTTTGTGGTCCAAGGGCATAGGCAGCCGGTGCAGTCTATTGCTGAGTGTATTGGTGCGATGGTGTATTGATGTGTGAGTGGCTGACTGCATCGTGGGAACGCATCGGGCCCCGAGAGACCTCAGGTACCCTTCGCACCGGGCAACTGCACACCGCCGCTTTCGCCACGAGCTCTCCTTTTGTTCTCCTCGGCCAGCAGCCTCGTTAGCACTCCACTTTCGATTCGCTCACTCAATGAAAAGCCAATCGCACTATAATCGTGGCTACGCCAACCTCAATCTGACGATTTCAATGGTCCCACCGAATTCCAAACAAAAATAAACTTTGTCTTTATATTTAAATTCTATTTAATAGATAGATACAATTATTAATAACATTGTTAATAAATTATTTGGAGTATTTTCTCAACTGAAAAAGAGATTCTTCATCTACTAAAGTATAATATTGTCAAATTATTTTTTTTTTCAGTAGAAGATTCAACAGTTTTGTTTTATTAATTAATTTAAATAAAAATATAAATAATTATAATGAAAATTGAGAATTTCTCTTCCTTCCCTCACCTTATTTATTATTTTTTTTTTTAATTATATTTTCATTTTAATAAGTAACAAAAAATAACAAATATATTTCGAATTTTTTTTTTAGATATTTATATTTGTTTTCTTAGAAAGAAACTAAATGTTGTATTTTTTAAATTAAATATTTAATCAAATTATTTTTTTTTCATATAGCTATAAGATTATAAAATAAAAAATAATAAATATTAAGTGGGCCCTTAATTATATACTTAGCTATTGAAAACTTCAATCCATAAATATTTTTATATACATATTACTAGATAAATGTGCCTTATTTAAATATAATTTCTTTTGTGATAGATTTTGTAATAAAATATTATTTATAATAGATAGTTATTTTGAATATTAACATAATCAAATATAGAGAAAATAACTGTTACTATATATAGTAGTACTATATACTAATACTTTAATACTTTTTATTTTATTATTAATTAAAAAAAATATATTTTATCGATTTAATATTTCCAGTAAAAAAGTAAAAATAACTTATTTTATTTGATATCCTTTTAAAAATAGATAATCCATTTTCAAAGAAAAAAATGGAATGAAAATGTATAAATAATACTTATTATGAACTTATATTTAAAATATTTAATATTCTGATTATATTTTTTAAATGATAAAAATAAAAATTATTGTAAATAAATATATACAAGGTTAAAAGTTATAAGAAGGTAATTTAAAGAAGCGTTTCTCAAATCATGTAGACAGCCTCTGCCATCTATTGAATAATTGTATAAGTATGTATAAGAACTTAAAATGTATTATTATTCAAATTAAATTATCAAAATATGAATTAAATTTTTAATTTATATATAAGTATATATTTTAATATACATTATTAATCAATATGTTGGACTTTGTTATTATTTTAGATATTATTCTTAGTGACGCAAGTGCTAATCAAATAAGTTTATAAATTATAAATTATTCTATCTATCTCTGTGGCTCTTCGGAACTCGAAAGTTCTTGACCGCAACAACCACATTTCTCCAAGTGTCCCTATCCTGAGCCACAACTGGCCACAACCATCTAACCTCTACCCTCTCCCATATTATAAATTATGTATTATAATTCTAAAGTTATGCATTACTTTATATAATTTTTAAATAATTATTTTTTTAATATTTATTCATAAATATTTAATAATTTTTTTTTTAATTAAAGTTGGTGTTATTATTTATAATAAATTAATATATGTATTCAAAAAACTTTTAAAAATTTATTGTTTTAACTTATAAAAATAAACATAATTAAACTAATGATTAAGGTTTATTCCTCTTCTTCCATTTGCTCTTCATGACAACGTGACCATCTTTTAATGTTACATAGAACGAAAAATGGAGGCAGAGATATTACAGTCCCAATCATAATAGAAGTCATAATTCGTGTCTAAAAAATAAAAATATGTCATTAAATAAATTAATGCTAGGACAAAGAATGATTTAGGATATTATTCAAAGATATTAGGATCTATATCAATAAATATGGATAATGGACTTTTATCTATAGAAACTGATTGGTCAAGATGACCTATTCGAAACAAGATATTTTTAATGTAAAAAATATATCAATTTAGGTGGTTTTGAAAAATAATTTGAAATAAAATTTATGGACCAGGGGTCTCAAATTTTTTTAGACTAAAACTAACCATTTTTTTTTTTTTTTAATTAATATTATTTTTAAAAGAATTCAAAGATCCATTTAGAAAGTTGTTTATATGGGTAAAAATATTGAATATATTACATATAATCTAAAAACAGAATTTAGCTCCTAGATTTATATTAAATCTTAAAATAACAATTAAAAATAAAAAGTAAATACTATTTTATATTTAGGTACAATTAATTTTAAAAGATTTATAAATATAGATCTTACTTTTAATGGTATAATATATCTAGGAGGTGCCGTAAAAAATGGATGGTAACATCTTTTAGTTATACTTGTTATATTTTGGAATTTGGAACTTTTGATAATAGTAGAAAATTGTCTGAGCATTTTATCTATTTAAATATTTTTAATTGAACCACTAAACTTTTTTTAATGAAGTAAACAAATTTTCAAATGCAAATATAAACACACTAACAATAAAATCATTGTTGAAATTAAATTACTCTACAATTGTTTATATTTATATAAAAAAATATTTGAAATTTTGAATATGAATAATTAAAAAAAAAATACTTATTCTTATCATATAAATTTCAATTATCTTGTTAAATAATTTAAATAAAAAATATGAATGTTTGTATTTCATTAACACAAATATTACTAGAATATGTTTAAATGTGATCAATTTTTATAGTTATATAGTATAAACATTTATATTTATAGAGTCTCTGACTATTTCTTTCATAGTCATTTCAACATACCTTTTTCTAAAAACAATTAATCCCAATTGGTTATTTCAAAATTAAAAAAAATGCTTTTTATTAAGAAAACAAACTGTACTTTAAAGGTATTCAACAAATAAATATTAATATTAAAATGCAACTTTTTAAACAGAAATATTTTATAATAAATCATTTGTTATTATAATAAAACAAATTCATCAATTTGTTTAATATATTCAAGAAATAATATTAAATATTTTTTGTTATAGCTTGATAATATTATAATTTCTTTTTGGCATTTAAATAACCCGCCAGCTGGAAATATATAAATTATTATAATATAATATTAGAAATTAAAAAATTACTAATTATGGTATTAAAGGTAATTATATCAAATTTTAAAATTCTAATTAATTTTTATTCAAAATCTATTTTATCATATGAGATACAAGTGTAAACCCTAAAATCATAACAGTTTAGAAATGTCAATCTTGAAAAATTTGTTTCATTCATTTTTTGCTTTATATCTTTTTGAAGGTAAAATATAATTTTGATAAAATACATATATTATTAAAATTAAATGGCATATTTCAAAATAATTTATTAAAAATTGAGTTGATGTCTTATTATTTTATTTTCTTATAGGATAAGTTTTATTTTGGATTAATCATAATTTCACATTTTTTTTCTTTTTATAATTTATTAATCAATAAATCAAAAAGGTTATTATTTGGTATCATTACTGCCTAAATTTATAATCATAATAATCTTTAGAATCTTCTAATTTATATTAAAACATTTATTTTTTTCAGATTTATTATGATTATTCAAAATATTAAAAAACCAATAATTGATTCTAATCAGACAAGCGATTTAATTAAACTCCCATACAAAGGGCAACTTTTCTTCTCTAGTGTAATTTTGAATAATCTTGATGAAATAAAAGCACTTCGAGAAAAAGGCAAATATGGTACTTTTGGATTGAACGTAAATCATATTCATGTCGAAGAGAATATAGAAAATATAAAAGAAGAAAACCTTTATATAGACTATAAAGTAGAAAAATTAATTTTGTCTCCTGAAGAAGCTTTTTATCTAGTTTTAAAAAAAATATTAAATGTTTATAACGAAAATGATGAATTATTAAAACCACAAGAACTATGGAATATTTTCCGTAAAGATTTACAGTTTATATTTTTATATACTGCTTATGAACATTTTTCAGAAGCCAATTGGTTTGTGAAACCTTGTACGAAATACGGGGGACATTTCGTTCTTTATAATAAAAGTATAACCCATGGACCTCATGTCGTATTCATTGAGCTAACTGGAAATTTAAAAAATAAATATCCCAAATTATTTCCTGAATGCAATTATTCTTCAATAATTGCCCAAAATCGAGTATTAGAATCTGCTAAAAAATCTATGGTATTATTATTATTAGATTGGCCTAAGAATTTTCAACCAGATAAAGGTTTATCGCAATTAAAAAAAATCGAATTACAATTTGAACGTTTTGATGATGTATTTAAACTTAAAGACCAATTGAATAATCAAGAAAATTTATAGAATAATATTGTGTCTTATTTAATAGTTTTTATTTCTCTTACTTTCTCGATATATATATTTATATATATATTAAAAATGATTTCAAATTCTGTTGAAAAGATTTTTAATTTCTCATTTCCAACATGTACAACTAATCAAGAATATAAGTTACAAATCCCTTTGCAAATTCCTTTTATTGGATGTGTTATTGAATTAACTCACCGTCTTATGAATTCTTTTAAATTACCAATTTATATAGAAAATGGTTGGTTTTTATAATATTTAACTACATAAGGTTAGAGAATTTAATAATTAATAATGATGGAATATTTTTAGATCTTCTAAATGCACTTTTAGAATTTATTAAAGAAGAAACTAATAATTTTAATGATCAAGAAGCAGAAACTTATTATCAGAATTTAATATCAGGAACAATTGATGAAACTGAACTTATTCAAAGTTGGGAAAAAGCATTTTGTAATGTATGTTTTAGTTTCTTTTTCTTCATACTTTTTATCGGAAATTATATAATAAAAATATAATTTATTATCTCTAGGAAACCATTGAGCATTCTGAGCCTCGAGGAGCCTCAGATGTTGAACTTTTTGCTGGTGCTTACCATAAATTGGTTCATTCTCCAGCTTTGGAAACAATACTTCATGTAGAACAAGGTTATGCACTTGCTGTTCAAGATCTGATTGGCCATAGAGATGATCAAGTTATTCAACTTACAGAGAAGTAAATTAAATTATATTTTCCATTTATTAAAATATTAAAGATGTTAAAATGTAATAATTGAAAAATGCTATAAAAAAAACTAAATTAAAATACTTCAAACATTTTTATCATTAAAATTATATTTATTAATGTCATACCAGAGTTATAAAAATTTTAATTTATTTTAAGGCAAACATCTGAAATGGCTGATGCCGTCAAAGCTATGGATGAAGTAAAATGTACCGAAGAAGAAATTAATCGTTTAGCTGCTCGACATTTTGAAGATCAAAATTTATTACAAGGTCGTTGGAATAGTGAAGTAGACGCACTTAAACAGAGCCAAAGAAGAGAATACCAAGGCTGGTTAATGCGAATGCTTGAAGATCATCAAACAAACCTTACACTTACAACCCCAATGTAATATAACTTTATTTAAGAGAAATTTCTATAAAATATTTTTAATATTTTTTTTTATTTTATTGAATAGGAATTCTCCGATGTCGCCTCTTCGAATGTTTCATACATCTTCATCCCATATTGAAGATCAATCACCAAGACTTGAAGAAAGTTTTACCATTCACTTAGGCTCACAAATGAAGCAAATGCATAATATAAGATTATTGGCTGCCGATGTTTTGACAGATTTCTGTCAGGTGAAACTACAAAGAGATGGGTTTGTATTTTAAGCTGAATTATACTCTTTATTTTATTAATTTAATAATAATTATTTTTATTAACAAATTTTAATATAATTGGTATATTAGTTCATTAGATCCTCAACCCCAACGACTTCAAACTGCATTGGCTCTTTATTCAAACGATTTGTGTGGATTAGTATTACTGGCGGACAATCACGTTGGTAGTTTTTCCGGATTAACCAAAGGTTATAACAACACAATTTTTATATTTTTTTAAAAATTAATCTAAAAAACATTGTGCTTTTTTCAGATCTTAGCCATATATGCCAATCTTCTACTGAATTTCATTTTCTTCCAATTGATGATCAATTAGAACGAATTCGAATTGATGTAAAAGAAGCAATTGCTTGGCGTCAAGCAAATTGGAAATCAAAAGGACAAGAAAATTCTTCTTCTGATCCAATGGTTAATATCTTTTAAACATAAACTAAAAATATTCTTTATTTTTATAATTTATTACTCCTAATTTTTATTGAAAGATACAACAAAAATATATTAATATTTTAATAATTAATCAATTTAAAATTTGTTTTTTAATTAATTTATTGTCTATATTAGATACGTGTAGTCAATTTATAATACATATGTACTTACTGAAGTACTAATATATTATTGTTTTTACTATCTCGCCAGAGATAGTATTGCGATCACGAAAATTTTCGATGTTGAGATTTTGATGTTTTTATACGTTTTGAAGGTTCCTGAATCATTTTCACTAAGGTTGAGAAAAATGTCTGTGTGTGTGTATGTGTGTGTGTATGTGTGTGTGTATGTGTGTGTGTATGTATGTAGGCAAGATTACGCAAAAACGGTTTGAGCTAGAATGATGAAATTTGGTACATGGACATTATTCAAAATTCATAGTTTTCTATCAACTTTTGAGAAATGTAGGTCAACCGGAAGAGGGTCATTACCTACAACGTTTTGATTTTTTTTCCTCTAAAGTGACCGTAAAAATAAAAATATATGTTTGATAATTTTTCACATGATTAATAATTGTATAAAACTGCTATATATAGAATTTCAGCTTGATTGAATTGCTGAAAGTACCAGAATTAATTTTTTAACACTGCATATCTCACGCGCCAACACGTGCCATGGTGCCATCAACAAAAAGCCAAACATGCGCTGGTTTAATATTTATTATTTATAATTTATAATTAATTAAATTTAATTTAAAAATAATATATTATGTTATTTAATCCAATTCAAATTGCGAGATAGTCGAGTGGAGACACTCCAGCTAATTTATTTTCATAGACTCGTCGTAGTGGAAGTAGTAAACATTTGCAAACAGGAGACGTTTATATAACTCATCATTCAAATTTGGCAGAGGTACATTGCGTCTTTCATATGGTAACTGATGATTCTCTTCGATCGAGTAAGTAAAAAGATTATTTTAAAGTACTATTCTTGAATAAAACAATAATTCTTAAAAATATTTTTTATAATTATAAAAAAATTTATTTTGAATAGATGATATCAATTCTCGGCACCCGGCTATTCTAGGCTTAAGAAATATTTTAAAAACAGCCTGCACTCATGATATTACAACATTAACTTTACCACTTTTACTTACTCATGAAATGACTAGTGTAAGTATATAAATCAAATTATGAACTAAATATGTGAAAAATTATTTTATTTTCTAAGATAAATTTATAATCTATTGTAGATTTATTAAATGTAACAAAATAAAACTATTAGTCATCACATATTATGTTTAATTATTTTCATTTTAGATAATGATTTTATTTATTTACGATCAACAATTTTAGTAATTATTTATTTATCTTATAGGACATGACAATTGCATGGTGTACCAAAAGAGCCGAACTCATTTTTAAATGTATAAAAGGATTTATGATTGAAATGGCATCGTGGGGTGGCTCTGAATTAAAAAATGTTCAATTTCTTTTACCAAAAGTAAATTTTTTTATTAAAAAAAATTATAATTAACTTTTTTCACCTAACGAATATTTTTTAATAATAATATTATTATATTTTAGGGAATAAATGAAGAGATATTTACCGTTCTGGCATCAATGCTTCCAAGTATTTTTAGAGTTTCAAACCCTCTAGTTTTTAAAGCATCTTCTACACCACAAACACCAAAGAATTTTTAATTAAATAATTTATATTATTATTGATTTAATTTTATTTAATCATTTTATATTATATATATTTTTTCATTTCTTTTAGTATTTTATAGATTCATTATAAATTCCTCGGCTGAATTGTAATCAATAATAAACAAGTAAACATTTACTCAAAATAAATTTTATTTAAAACAATAAATCGGTAGTGAACTTGCAAATCCCGTAAATTCATTTGATAATTTTTCTTAAGGCAAGAAAAATTTTTTTTAATCCTTTTAATCCTAGCAAACAAAAATTAAAATTTATTCCTCGAAGGAGGCTCATTGATAAGCTAAACAAGTTTTACAAATTTTTTTTATGCCTTTTGCAAGTTCACTAGAGAAATATCAGAAATATTTTTTATTTTAACAATATTCTTTCACTTATTTATTATTATTTTTTGGAAATAAGTAAATTTATTTATTTTTGACGATTTTAAACTGTTAAATAAAATTAATTAAATCTTATATTTGATGAATGATGCATTTCATTTAAAACATTTTTCCTTTAATCCTTTTGTCTATTTATATCAATTTAATTCGTTTCCTCCATAGAACTATATCATTCAATACTGAGCAAAAATGTAGGTCTTTCTTTCTCTTATATTATTTAAACACTTTAAAACCTTTAATGAACTTTCTATTACATTTTTATCTAACATTTCTTATACTTATTTTTTATACAAATATCTACAATCTTGTGTTAAAATAAATTTAATTTGTTTATAATAGATTTTATAATTATTAAATAATTAAATGATTTATTTAGATTTATATAAGGAATTGAATGACCTCCATCTCCAGACTTAGAGTAATAAAATCAAGAAGGTTTCGATGGGCAAGACACATAACAAGAGTGGGTGATGATATACTAGTGAAAAATATGTATATTGGTGGGGAGACCGATTGGGAAACGTCTGGTTGGAAGATCAAGGACGCGATGGGTAGACAATGTATCAAGGGATGTGAGAGAGATTAGAGAAAATAGGAGTTGGATGGGAGTGGCTCATGATAGGGACACACTTGGAGAAAAGTAGAGATTTAATGGATATATTTTATTTAAAAGAGTCGAAAAAAATGGAGTTTACAATTGATAAATAATAAACCTATTTTAAAAGATACCACTTCAGGTAGGCAGACATTAGATAATATTTTATTATTAAATATATTTGAATCTTTTAAATACATACATATAACAATTATATTATTCATTTTTAATTATTTCTTACTATCTTTATTAAACACATATACCTATTTACGAGGGTGATCTGAAAAGTTTCCGACCTGACCAAGAAAATCGATGTTTTTAAATTTTTTTTTTTTGCTATATTTTTCAACATAATCTCCATCAACACTGATACATTTCTCATAACGGTGTTCTAATTAATTTAATTTAAGTCTCATCAACAGTTATAAATCGACGCAAAAATTCGTTTGGATTACGCTTACATTACGCCAAATTGTCGTTAGAAATGTTTTTTCGAAGCAATGTTTGGTCTAACGTTAGGAAATGCGGCACACACGTTGCACACAGCTTTCCATATTCAAATGATTTTACAAAATATTTCGCACACGTTCAGCTGACATCGTACAGGTCTCAATTATCTTGAATTTTGAAAAATAAAACAAAAAAAATTGAAAAACATCGTTTTTCTTGGCCAGGTCGGAAACTTTTCAGACCACCCTCGTATATTGAATGAAAAAAACTAATTTAAACTATATTCTTTGTAGTCTTTTCTATTACTAGTAAATATTACGTTATTATGATATTATTAAAAATAATAAATATCCAAATATAATAGAAACAAAAATATTTTAAAATAATAATTTTTTGATGATGATTCAAATAAATTTGATTCTTTAATTAAATTACAAGCCCCATTCACATATGATGAATCGAAAAACCTTGCTTAACTTTTAATAGAATGCCTTGCTAAGAGATAATAATTGGAATTTCCCTCCCTCCCCCATGGAATTGAGAATGAATGGAACTTTTCAGATTGTATGACCACTTATGTGTAATATGGGCCTCCCATTAAAAACCATCCTCCCACAATATCTCATTTATTTCTCTTAACTTCTACAATTATAATTAATTATATAATAACATTTTATATTGTAGTTTGATTTTTAAAAAAATGTTTACTAATATTCTTTAATATATTTATTAATTAATAGAATATTAAAATAAATTAAATTAAAGTGTTTTAAATATAAATACTCTCTTTTACAAATGATTAATTCAAATCAAAGAATTATTATTTTGTTCCTACTCAACTTAACATTTTAAAAACAACTTATTCAATTTTAAAGAACATATATTGTAATTGTAAAATATATTTTATATAAGTCAATATTTATTTGTAGAAATTATCGATATAAAAATTTAATTATTTATATCTTACAAAGATTAAAATTATAAGAAGATTATAATTATATATCAAAGTAGTGGTACTGGGGTATTTTAATAATGAGATTTTTAACTACGTCACAGAGAAGAGGTGTTCAAGGTCAACCATAATAGAGTTAAACTTTTAAATCTTTTATTAAATTTTTTTTTCTTCTATATTTTTAAGGAAATAAGAAATACTTATTTAAACTACAATTACTTATTGAAATAATATTAATTCAATATCATAAAAAAACATCCAAATATTAATGAAAAACATTATTAAAAAAATGTGTCAATTTAAGATAGAAAAGTATATTCATTTCAAAAATAAGATAAAAAAATTTATTCTAGATTGAGCTGTACCTCTTCCTTATTTTTTAATTGCTAAGGACTTTTTCTCTTTTTTTCTTTGTTTTTTAGCTAATTAGTTTTAAATGTCAATGCTAATTAATATGTGTTTTCCTAACTAATATTATTCGACTGAAAGGATATCCACACAATTGGTATAATTTTTAGTCTATTTAGTCTGGCAAATTGCCAAAAGGATGCAAAACTACAACCAATTTGATGCTCACTTTTATAATCCTTTATTATTAATAATAGTAGAAATAAATTAACCATAAATGTATTTATACGTTTAGGATTGATAAATTAAATGTTCTGCTCTGATTAATACAAATGAACAGAATGACTTGGTTTGTTGTATTTTTTATAGGTCAATGTCAATTGCAGCATTGAAACTTCGTTGAAAGCAGACGTTTGGTTTGTATTATATAAAAGCCTTACTTAATTGTGATAATTAATGTGCTGGTGAATTCCAATTCGAATATTTCTAAATAGATTTATTATCAATAATGTTCGATGATTTAATGAATTAATGAATTTGAATAAATCTCTTGAGTTAAATATATGCATTTTCTTATGCCAAAAAGCCAATAAATCCAAAGATCAGTATATGGTTATCTTAATAAATTATGGTGTTGAGATACTAAACTAAACCTCAATAAAGTTATTTTATAAATGTCAACGATTATAAACTTTAAATCAATTAACGATCAATTAATATGGAAGAGATTATAAATTGGTTTAAATTGAATTTTTTTCTATCTAATCACAGTTATTACTATACTCGATAAATGAATGAAGTGGATCATTTCAATATTTAGAGATCAGAATTAAAATTGATTATGAAATTAAAAAGAAAATCTAAAATTAAATTATGACTTGATTTAAATAATAAGAAATAAAATTTATATGAGAAAAAATATATCTTTAGATAATTTATTTTGAATATATATTGTGTAGCTTTTAAACATCAGATAATTAAATATATAATTTCTGATTCATTATCATTTTGCCTATGACTAAGATTCTTGTTAATTATAAATTTCAGTAACTGATTTAATCGATTTCTAGGAATAAATCCAACATAATTATTCCATTACAGATACCTGCTAATAACAATGCCCAGATTTCTAATAGATAATCAAAAAAATTATATATATATATAAAAATATCATAATTATATTCTAATATTTTAGCACAATATTCAAAATTGATTGTATAAAATATAATCATATTAAATATATATATATAATTAATTAATAGTAAAAAATATATGTATTTTATTTATATTTTTTTTTATATTTTTATAATAATAATGTCAATATGAAAATAATATATTTGACATATGACTTATAATATTAATATTTTTACAAAACGAAATAATAAATATGTATATAAAAGAATTATTGTTATTTTTTTTTTGTAATATAAGTTAATTATTATTTTAAAATGTTTTAATTGTTATAATTCATTTTATAAATATTTTATTTCCTGCGTAACAAAATTCAAATTAATTTTTTAAACTTATTTATTTTTTGATATATATTTAATTTTTTTTTTAAAATAACAAAAAGTAAATCACAAATTTCTATATCTTAAAAAAATTTTCTATTATTTTCATTCATCAAGTATATTATATTGAGTTAAAACAGAAATATTCATAATAAAATGCACGAATTTCAACGATACATTACGAAATGAATTGTAATTGTATATGGACGTGTTACAGTTTCAATTATACATCTAGCAGTTGAGGCTCAAACCTCAAATTAGCGAATTAATGGAATACTCATAAATATTAATAATTTCAAAAAAAAACCTACCATGAATGAAAACAAGAAACTATTTCAAGATGTTTAAACTGAGAAATAAGATTGTGTCGAACGTGATAACAAATTGATTTATATAACTTATAAATTACTGCATGCAGAACAATATTGTGCGACATTATAAATCAAAAAATAAAAATCAAATGAAATTAATTTTCATATTTGACATAAAAAGTTACTAGTTATTATTATTATTAATTAAAAATAATCATTAGTATGATTAAGTATGTTCAGTTAAATTTAGTTAAATATGACTCATAGACAAAAAATCTTTGCCGATGCCTATTCAAATTTATTTATTGACCCCCAGGAAAAGAACGATTTTTTTTTATATAGCCATGTGTTATGACAAAAAACCGTTTTTTTACTTTTATACCAATTTTGGACTGACCCAGACTGACCCCTGATACACACACACAATTCTGTAATTCGGATTGATGTCTTTTAGCATTTTCTTTTATTGTCCTTTCCACAGACCATCCTTTCATAAAAAGTTGCAAAAGTTTAAATTTTATAAATATTCAAATTTATTTTATATAAATCTTTTATATTTCTTTAATAAAATCTACATGCAAATTATTAAATGGATTTTTATTAAAACACCACGTATTTATATAAATTATTTATTAAGTTAAATATAAATGTACAACGTTTCTGCTTATCTGCAGTCGTTATCAAGCGGATTGGTTGAGTCGGAGCAAGCTTACGGTTCTTGATATCGACTACAAATATGTGGTGTTTTAATAAAAATCCCTTTATTATATAAAAATGACAAAAATTTTAATAAATATATTTGTAACTTTAAAATTTTACATGAAAATGTTTAATTATGACAGAAATTGTTAAATGTGTGATTTATTTAATTAAATAATTAATACATAAAAATATTATATGTTTTAAATAAAGATAAAATCAAATTTGAAATTGTTTTAATTATTATAATTTATTTTAGAAATATAGAATTATTTCCAAAACCAAAACCATATTTCTTTTTATTATTCTTCTTCTTAAGTATCTATAAACAAATACAGAAATATCTATATTTTAAATAATTTTCTCTCTTGGAATTCCAATTATTTTTTTACCGACCGACGATAGGAAGGGAAGCTATTGTTTTCACACCAAATTTCACCAAATTTTTACAAATCTCCACGACTCATCAATTTGTTAACAGAATAAGTTGACCTGTGGCCAAGCGCAGAACCGACCGACGGTTTGAAGTAATTTAATTTCCAGCTACAGAAACAATTTCAATAATTTTAATATATCTATTAATGCAATAAAAAACAGATGGTGTGAAAACTATGCCTCCCTTACTATCGTGGATATAACATAAGTATTTTTAATTCTATTTTATTTATAATATATGAGGCGCTGGCTGTGACGTCATGAAGGGCTGTGTGACGTCATATAATTTTAAATTAAGAAAAAATGAATGATGATGATTTTTCCCGAGGATAAAACTAATGCAAAGTGCATGATTCATGGAGATATGTAAAAAATCTCATCATGTGAAATTTGGTGTGAAAATAACCCTTCCCTTCATATCGTCGATCGGTAATACTACCACTTCCGGTTTCCGGATATACACCAAAAGTTTATCAATTCATTATACTGATGCATTAAGTAAATATACCAAATTTTATTAAAATCTGTTGAGCCGTTCAAGCTGTACAAATCTATACGGACGGACAGACGGACAGACATCATGCTAACTTTTTTCTGTTAAGAAAATGCATGATTCGTGGAGATATGTAAAAATCTCCACACGTGAAATTTGGTGTGAAAACTATGCCTCCCTTACTATCGTCGGTCGGTAAAAAAGTATTTTTAGCATGATGTGTCTGTCCGTCCGTCCGTCCATTGTGTGTGCGTATATAGATATATATATATATATAGCGTGTATATAGATGGTCTGTGGGCTCAACGGATTTTGATAAAATTTGGTATATATACAGCATCAGTAGTATGAATTCATCAACTTTTGATGTATATCTAGAATCCGTAAGAGGTAGTTGACAATGTATTAATTTTATATTCAATGTCAGAAAATATTTTACTTAAAATATAGTAGTGATAAATAATTGATTAATTAAACTAAAAATAAAAACAAAGATAATATAATTTAGTCACTTTAATTCAAGTTATAAAAATATTTTTTTTTTATACTTTATATATATATATAATGTCGTTTGGAAATTAATTTATTTCAAATCGCCAGACCACAGCTCATATTTTTAATATCGAATCTGGTTAATAGTTCATAATTATATAAAAGATAAAGTAAATTATTTACAATTATTAAGTTTTCAATCTTTATATTACTAAGGGATCTTAAGGACACATGAATAAATAAGTATAATACATTTTTAATAAATTATGACTTATTTATTTGGAGTGTTATTTTATACATAATTTTAATTATAGACTTTAAATTTTAATCTATTAACAATTAATTAATATGAAAGAAATTCAAAATTTCAAAATGTTTAATGTAAATTTAAATGGAATATTTGAATGACCTAATTTAATAAAAAATTAAATGAAGAAATAGAAACTAAAGATGTATTTAGATAATATTTTTTCTCAATTTCAAATTACTTATCAATTGAATGATTAAAATATTTTACTAAAATAAATAAATATTTATTTTAAAAAATGTAATAATTATATATTTATTTTAACGTAGATTAGAGATACATTATGTCAAGGTTATTAATAAAATACTAAATAAATGAATAAATAAGGGATTGGACAAGAACATAAGTACTTACTATCACTTAAAAAATGTGCATGTCAGAATTTTAAAAATAATGATTTAATCTTGTCTATATATATATTTAAATTTAAAAATTATTATTTAATTAACAAATCAGTTGAAAGTTAAAAGTCTGTGTAAATATTGAATTCTGATTTCTAATATCAATTGTTTACATTTATATTCGTCATTAAAATAACTGTAATTACATTGTTTATATTAAGCTATAACTAATATTATTAAACTATTTTATATTACATCAAATTCAAAGATTAAAAAACATTATAATAATTATATTATTATTGTAAATTAATTAAACAATATTTCTAAAGAAAATTTTAGCCAGCCACATTAATATCTAGCGCTGTGAACCTAAAAATTCTTGAACATCTTGAGCCTCCCCCGCCCCATTCCTATCTTTTCTTCTAGATACCAATATTTATGGTTTTTGTTGAATTTTTATATGTTCAAATATTCTAATAACTAAATATAAAACATAATATTTTGTAATGAAAATATTGTTATGTTATTATATTATATTTTTCTGATTAAACAATTTCATCGTGTTAATTTCTAATATAATAATTATTAATAACTTTTCTGAAAATTCCAATTAAACTTTATCATAATTAACAATCTTTTTAATCTTTGAGTAGCAGAGAAGAATAAATAATGTGATTATTGTTCTTAAAAAAATTATTCAATTGATGACTAGTCAATTGAAAATGAGCAGTTATCATCTTCTGAAACGTCTTAAATGATTTTTGAAACAGTCGTCTTAATTAATTACTATATTACTCTTTGTTTCGAAGGAATCGTTTTTGATAATGAATATTATATAATAAAAAATATATTAAATAATTATTTCGTTCTTTAAAAATTAAAAATAATTGTCATTGTGTCTGATCAAAAGAGTAGGCAGAAATAAATTAATATTCTTTTTTAAACATTTCAGTCTTTTTGTCTTACAGAATGCTATTAAATGACTCAAATATATATTTTGAGCATTAATATTAATCTTTGTTACAGTATCACTCATTGCAGAATTCACAAATTCACGGTCAAATATGACATTTGTTTTATTTGAAATATACATAAATGAATAGTTTTGTTATGCAATCTAATTTTTTCAAGCATCAACAATTTAAACACTACATAAAGACGTTTTATTATGATAATAAACCAGAATAAAAATTTATTTTGTTAAAAAAAATATACAAGTTATTTTTTTAAAGTAGTTAATAGATATTAATTTGAAAATTATTATTATTAAGCAAAGAGCAAATTAAAATAATAAGCAAAGAGCATAATTAAAAAAAAACAGATAACCAAAATTTAAATTGACAACTTTTTGTCAAAGTTTTATTTGAAATTAGAAGGAAATATTTAAAGTCTTTCTCATTTGTTTAGAATTATAAATAAAATCTTTATAAATATTATATAAATAATTCATGAAATTTATATCTATTTACTATATCCAACACTAATTGAAATGATTTTCATTAACAAAAAGAAATTTATTATATAATTATTTATTGGTAACATTAATCCTAAAGTTATTATACTATTATAAAATGCCTATTTTTAACTATTGATTGAATATATTTGGATGTATTTTGAACCATTTGAACATGCGAACTGCTTGCGTAATTTAATATTGACATTTTGTTTGTTAATTATTTATAATTTAAATATTAAGTAACAGATAATATTTTGAAAAGATAAAGGATAGCTTTAAAACAATTTTAATGTAATTTGAATTGTTCAATTGAATGTGTATGTAGTTCTATCATTTTGGTTCCTTCAAAGTAGTTACAATAAAGATCAGTCTCGGTTGTGAAATTTATAGTGGAGGAATTGAATTATATATAACTAAAGTGACCATACGTCCCGTTTTGAGGTAGCTTGTCCCTTATTTTAAATTTATTATTAAATTACTATACTAAGTTATTGATATATTATTTACTATATTTTTCAGTTATTTTCATTATAATAAACAGAAATAATGAAAAATATACGGCCTCCCCAAACTATTACCGAAAATTAAAAAATGTCCCGTTTTTAGGAAAAAAATAAATGGTCATGTTATATATAACACAACTCTTAGAAATTTTATAGTTGAAAATTTTAATATCAATATTTTTGTGTTAATATTTATATTATAAAATTCAAAAGGAGTGGCTTATCCCTCACACTTTCTAATTCAGGGGTCGATTGGGACTCGAAGGAAAAACAGTTTTTAATACGCAAATCACACATAGCTAACTGGTTATGTAAAATTTTAATTTTTTTTTTTATAATTGACTTAATATCATTTTCTTTATAGAAAATAAACGAATAAACGTATATATATTTATTCGGGGGCAAAGAAGTAAGAATCTGTAGCTACTTTACTTATTGTTTCTGATTTATTAAATATTAAGGCTATTAGATAGTTTTTTATTTTAATTACCTGAAAATTACCCAATGGGGGTCGATAATCAAAAAAGTTTAGTGACCCCTGTACTAATTCATTTAAACGTTTATTTTCATTTTTAGTGTAAAAGAAAATCTATAGAAAGTTTTTTATTTTCAAATAAAATTTAATTAAGAAAAAAATATACAAAGATTTATATATTTATATAAATGTTTTTTACTATCTCGCCAGAGATAGTATTGCGATCATGTCGAGATTTTGATGTTATTATACGTTTTAAAGGTTCCTGAATCATTTTTACTAAGGTTGAGAAAAATATCTGTGTGTGTGTGTATAGACAAGATTACGCAAAAACGGTTTGAGCTAGATTGATGAAATATGTTACATGGGCATTATTCAAAATTCATAGTATTCTATCAACTTTTGAGAAATGAAGCTCAACCCGAAGAGGGTCATTACCTACAACGTTTTGATTTTTTTTCTTCTAAAGTGACCGTAAAAATAAAGATATATGTTTGATAATTTTTTACATGATTAATAATTATATAAAACTTTTATATATAGAATTTCAGCTTGATTGAATCGCTGAAAGTACCAGAATTAATTTTTTAACATTGCAAATCTCACGCGCCAACAAGTGACGTGGTGGCATCAACAGAGCCAAACATGCGCTGGTTTAATAAATATTATTTATTAATTTTAATTTATATTTTAATTAATCTAATTTAATTTAAATATAATATATTATGTTATTTAATCCAATTGAAATTTGCGAGATAGTCGAGTGGAAACACTTTAGATTTTTTATAAAAAAGAAAATTTGATTAAATAAATTTATTATTTCACTAAAACTTTTTACTTTTACTTTATATTTCTAAGACACAACAATTATAAATATGTATTTATATTTATAATTTTTAAAATATAAATAAATAAATAAATAAATGTATATATATATATATATATATATATATATATATATATATATACATTTATTATTTATATCCTATTTTATTCATCCAATTCATCTTATTTGACAGATGAAAATATGAAAAAAATTCAAAGTAATATTTCTTGAAATATATATTTTAATAATTTATAAATAATCTAATTCTAATTAATGATAAGAAGAATGAATAAAAGGTAGATAAATTAATAATAAATGTTGATGGGTCAGGCATTAAAAGAAGAATGAAAATATCAAAAATATGAATATAATTGGATTTTAAAAAAGGCGGCCGGGTATGTTATCACGGGAATTTCATATGGCTGCTGACGTTTCGATGACGTAGTCCAGGTTTCCGCTGAACGAAAGCAACGCCCCGAGGTGGCAGCCACCAGTCGTCTGCCAACAGGCCATTTCGAAACTCTTCATTCTATTAATTCCGTGTTAAGCTCCTATTTTTTAATTTCATTTATTGTTCATCTACATTTGTCAATTATGTTCAGTTGGCTATCAAGTGACGATAATAAAAAACATCCCGAAATTTTTGATAATGTCGTCGAAGGACTTAAAAAAATATACAAGACGAAATTGTTGCCATTGGAGCAACATTATCAATTTCATGACTTTCATTCGCCACAATTGGACGACCCGGATTTTGATGCCAAACCGATGATCCTACTCGTTGGCCAATACTCAACTGGGAAAACGACATTTATTAAATATCTCCTGGAGCAGGATTTCCCTGGGATACGAATTGGACCGGAACCAACCACAGACCGATTTATCGCTGTCATGTTTGACGAGAAGGAGAGTGTCATCCCGGGGAATGCGCTCGTGGTCGATCCAAAAAAACAATTTCGACCATTGACCAAATTCGGCAATGCGTTTTTAAATCGTTTCCAGTGTTCGGTGTTGAATAATCCAGTGTTGCGTGGCCTTTCCATTGTGGACACCCCCGGAATCTTATCAGGCGAGAAGCAACGAGTGGATCGGGGTTACGATTTTACAGGCGTCCTTGAATGGTTTGCTGAACGTGTTGATCGGATTATTTTACTTTTCGATGCCCATAAATTAGACATTTCAGATGAATTTCGACGATCCATTGAAGCGCTTCGAGGTCATGATGATAAAATTCGAATTGTTTTGAATAAAGCGGATATGGTGGACCATCAGCAATTAATGAGGGTATATGGAGCATTGATGTGGTCCCTTGGCAAGGTCCTTCAAACGCCTGAAGTTGCCAGGGTCTATATTGGATCCTTTTGGGATCAGCCACTTCGATTCGATGTCAATCGACGACTTTTCGAGGATGAAGAACAAGATTTATTCCGAGATTTACAATCATTGCCAAGAAATGCAGCTCTGAGAAAACTCAATGATCTTATTAAACGAACTCGTCTAGCTACGGTAAATAAACATTCACATTCTTCTAGTAAATGTCTAATCTGCCACATCAGTCATTCCTCACATGAATCATAAAAATTCATCAACATTACAAGCAAATAAATATCTATCAACGTCATATTTAAACAAAAAAAAATGAAATTATTCTTTACTATTTTTTTAAATTTATTAATAATAATTAATTATACATTTTTAAATTTTATTAAAATGTCTCATTTTTTGTTAATTCTATTAATAATTTCTATTAGACACAATTTTCTAACTTAATCCAATCGATTTCGATTTTTTATTTTTATTACAATCTTAAATCTTATCAAGAGTTATGCAATTTGTTTTTTTTTTTTATAAAAAAAAATACGAGTCCAATATTATTGATTGATTTTTAAATTTATAAAAAAATGTATAATCAAATTAATCAACAATTAAGTACCAAGTTAATAATTAAATATTCTATTTTTTATTTAATTAATACAAGATATTTTATATAGTAATTTAATATTTCTGATATTTGAAATATTTAATTTTGGAACATCTATTGTTTATTTTTTTTTAAACGATATTTCGATTTATAATTTTTTTCATTACCAAATTTAATTAAGTTAAAAATGAACAATTTTTAATCGTCTAAAACCTAATTATATTATATAACTTAACTATATTTGAGAATTTGATTCTAATCATCGTTTTTTTTTTTTAAATCTAATTTTTGAATATTAGTTTAAACAAGTTAATTTATTAATTTGGATTAAAAATATTAATTTCAAAAGAAAATTAGGTTGTATTTTTATCAATCAGTAAATTTCACTTCTATTTAATGAAAGTTCAATAATTAAAAATATATGCTTTCTACTCATATATACATATATTATATTAAATTTATATATATTATTGTTATTATTAATAAAATATTTTTAATATCATTTAATATTTAAGGTACATGCCTATATCATAAGTGCACTAAGAAAAGATATGCCTTCGGTATTTGGCAAAGAAGGAAGAAAAAAAGAATTGATAAAAAATTTGGGACAAATTTATGATCAATTGCAAAGAGAACATCAAATTTCTGGTGGTGATTTTCCTGATCTTAAGAAAATGCAGGTAATTATACATAAATTTTTTTAAACTTTATTATAATGTTAACCAGATAAGAAATTATAAAAAGAATTATTGACTAATAAATATGATTTAATTAATATCAGTAATTAGTAGAATTATAAGTTATGGCTTTTTGAATTTTTTTAATTATATTATTCATTCAATTATTGTTTTTAGGTATGAGAGTTCATAAATATTTTTGTAAAATTTCTATTCATTACATAATCTTCTATATCATTCTTATTTGAGTTTATTTATTTCTCCTATTTAAAATATAAAATATAATTTGTTACAGGAAAACTTGGTAAATCATGATTTTATGAAATTCCATCCATTAAAGCCAAGATTAATTGAAGTTGTAGATAAAATGCTTGCAGAAGACATTGCAAGATTAATGGCATTAATTCCTCATGAAGAAGTTAATAATGTTCCAGAGCCCTTAGTTAAAGGTATAATTCCAATAAATATTCAACTATTATTAGTTCTCGTATTACAAATTGATTAATTATACAGTAAGACCTATCCTGGTCTGCTTAGTTTTCTTTTGGTTTAATCTGGTTTTATCGGAATGCAGAATAACACATTCATTTTTATTAGTATAATCGATTAAAAATTGTGAGAGATCAGAAAAGGACACGCCATTTGAACAACAAAATAGAGTAAATGAAAATATTGATAGTTTTTTTTAAATATATTACCAAAAACTTTTTATAATGTTGAATTATATATTTTTAAGATAAAACCGACTTAAACTATATTTAATAAATATAATATATTTTAATATTATAAAGTTATCTTTTTATAAATTTAAACTTGAAAATATATAATAAATTTATTATGAATTATAAAATATAGTAATTTTTTATTATTTCCATTGTTGGGAGACAATTATTTTAATTTGGAAAAAAATATGTATTTTATTTAATAAAATTATTTTTTTTCCTAATTTTTCATAATCATGTCTATTAAATTAAAACATAAATTATCAATTTATCATGATTGGATTTGTTATAATAATTTAACTAGTTTTTAGGGTTCATTAATTCTCTCATTTCTCTTTCCTCAGATTATCAAGATTTCTATTTCCTATTTAACAGCTAAATCACTAGAATATTAAATTTATCCTTGAACAAAGTTTAAATCTAATGAACCTTTATTCTTTATTTAAAATTTTAATTTAAATTTTAATTTAATCAATAATTTAAATATTAATTTAACGTTAAATATAAATATATATATAAACTATATAATTACAACCAACTATATAAAACTATATATTAGTCAATGTATAATATATTTATTACTTGATTTATTCATTTTTACCAAAATATAGGGGTTTGCCATTTTCATATTATATATTTATCGTAAAAAAGTTAACCTCATAACTAAATATTTTTAAGTATTTCATACGCTTTCTATGGACAATTATAACATTTTACTATATATATTTATATATCAGTTGTTCATAGCTTTCACCTCTATCTTATCATTAATTCTAATTTCAAACATTTCAACTAATAAAAAAAAAATATTTTTCATCAACAAATATTTAAAAATTTGAATTTATTTCTACCATGTAGATAAAATATTTCAAAGTATAATGTTTCTAATATAATTTATTTTTTCTCATTGCATTTTCTTAAGAATAAACAACTGTCAATTTTACTATCTAAAATTATTAATCTCCTATCATATTAACAATTAATTTTAATAACATGTTTTGAAAAAATTTTCAATTACTATTGATTTCTTATTACTATGATTCATTATTAACTAAAACAACTTCATTAAGTTTCAAAATAACGAATATTAATTGAATAATATATCTCATTTTTATTCTGTTTTAAATTTGAATATAAACTACACCATATGTTTCTTAATAAATCTATTTTGAATATTTCAGTGATTTTTCTTAAATTTTACTAATTATTTTGTTTGTTAACAGGAGGGGCATTTGTCGGCGTCCAAGACACAATTAGTCCTTTCGGCTACAAAAGGGGTGAGGGAGTGGATGCTGGAGCTGGTGAAATCGAGTGGGTTGTCAATAAAGACCGGTATAAATATGATTCATTGTTTGATTCACTTGGGCCTATGGAAGGAAAGCTTACTGGAAGTGGTAATATATCTTTAATTTATTTCCTATTAATTTTAAATTTCAAAACTTCTAATTATATTATATATATATATATATATATATATATATTATAAAAATTTGTATACAAATCACATATTTATATATTTTTATTAATGAATGAAATATTAATAATTATAAAAATATCAAAGTTTCTAATTCATTTCTAAAATCAACAGTCTAGTTTAATTTTATTTATTTTTTAAATTAAGTTTATTGTTTACATAATTGAACACAATTGCATGAAATAGACAAAAAGAAATAGATTATTCTATTATTCATCAAGGATAAAAATTTATTAGTTTAAAATTTTTTTCTTATTAAAATACTAAAAATTTTTGAAAATAATTCTTATATATATTTTAGATAATTATATATATATATATACATGATATTATCTAATGTATTAGTTTAGAGATTATATAAAAAAATATTGATAAAATTTATAGTAAATTTATATAAGATAACATTTTTTTAATATCACTTTGAATTTACTTTCAAAATAAAAAATTCTCAATAATCATTTAATAAATATTTCAACAGAAAGATACTGAAATTAATTTAAGAATAAATTATTATTTTTTTTGTAAATTTATGAAAGTATATATATATTGTTATTTTTGTATAACTGCTTATTTCATATCTCAATAATTGTGAATAAGGGTTTTAAAAGAACAACATAATAAACAATTCCCTATTATTTCTTTATTAAGTAAGACTATTGTCTAATTTAGTTTTAAGGGAAATGACGAATGAAAATCTTTAATAAAAATTTAAAATGTCATTTTCTTTTATTTTTCAGCTGCCAAAACAGAAATGGTGAAATCGAAATTGCCAAACACAGTGCTTGGCAAGATATGGAAATTGTCTGATATTGATAAGGACGGAATGTTGGATGCTGATGAATTCGCTCTTGCTATGCATTTAATTAGCATTAAAGTAGATGGCCATGATTTACCGTCAGAGCTTCCAGAGCATTTGATTCCACCATCGAAACGGCCTTAACGTTCATTTCCTGAACATTTGCACATGTATTTAAATCTTAAATTCATTCAGTGACTCAACACATTTACACTAAACACATCACATTTTATATAAAACATTGAACAAATTCAAACCACAATATCATGCACGTGTGTAATCTATTGATGTGATAAATTAATTTGCTTATATATCAAATTCTATATATATATATTTTTTAGTAATCATTGAGAGTTGATATTTTTCATATGAAAGACTGTAAAGACATCTTGCGCAAAATTGAAATTTTTTTACAGATTTTTAAATCAACCAATGTGTCTTAATATTAAAATACGCTAACACTCGCTTAATTTATTTATCATAAAATAAAAACCAAAAATTAACTTAAAAAAAAAAAATCATCTCTCATTGACAAAAATTATAACATACAAGTGATAATGTCTTTTCTAAGAAATTCTAATAAGTTTATTGCCAAATTACCCTTAGGAATCAATTCTAATAGATGAATATTGTTAAACACATGTAAAATTATAATAAAAAGATTTTATAGATAATATTTCTATATAGGTAAAAAAGATGAAAGTTATCTTGTGAACACCTATATGATATATACTAAATATAAAAATAATATATTTACATATAAATAAATAATTTTGATTTTCAAAAAAATATTTGTGAAATATTTTATAAAATGATATAATAATTTATTAAAAAATATTATTTAATAAAAATTCTGAAAATTCTAATCCAGACATTTTATTATTTTTTACAATATACATTTGTTTTTTTATACTAAATTATGTCAATAGGTCAATCTTCTAATTTTTTATTTATTAAAATATGATCTCAAAATTTGCATTAGTTAATCTATATCTAACTGTAGACAAACTTTACTATAATTTCAATGAATTGTTAAAGTTATTTAATTTTATATATGAATATTTTTAAGGATCCACTTTCTATGAACTTTCGCAATGTTAATATTAGATCCATCCTCATTAAATAAATCTATAATTTCAATTATATTATTATTATTTATATATTTTAATATTAAGAAAATTAAGAAAGATGATATAAAGTTGATTTATTTTTATTTTTAATTTATTTTATAATTTACATTTAAATAATTATATATATTTATAGAAATAGATAGTTGAAAGAGTATATGTGATATTGATAAATCAACTTCCTTTGCAACTTTTAAATTAAATCTATATTTATAATTTATCATATTAAATTGAGTAGAATAATAATTATTCATTATTGTTTTACTAAAAATATACTATTGTCCTCTTATTTTTTTTAATGTCACATTTTTGTGTGTTATTCTTAAACATTTTTAATGGACATGTATAAATGACTGATCAAATTATTTATTTTAATAATTCATGATATTTATAAAACTTTTTATAACAATCTTTTTCCTACTCAGTTTAATATGAATTAAAATTAACTATATCAGATTTATCTTTATTTTTTTAATATAAATAGTTCCTTATTTATTAAATAAATGCTTCCCCATTTCTATGATAAATAAATTTTTTATTATATATTATATATCTATAACTATATCTATATCTATAACTATATATTTTTATTTTTTTTATGTTTTAGTTATATGTTATTTACCAAAGACAATCTTTGAAATATAATTATTGTAAATAAATAAAAAGTGTTATTTTTTGCAAAGGAACTTATAAAAGAAAATATGATATCTTTCATTTGAAATATTTGTATTTATCATTTAAGCAAAAAAATGATTTAAATTTTAATATTGATTTAATTTAAATATAAAGATTTTAAATTAAATTTGAAAAAAATGGATAAGATATCATTTATCTTTCAATTAAAATAAAAATATTTTATAAGATAAATTGAATTTTAGAAATTTCTTGCTTAAAACTCGATTAATTTGTTTAATAAAGATTTTTTATATATCTTTAACTCTGCCTATTTTAATAATTTCTTTTCTTTTGAAATTGACGCACCCATATTTCTTTCTTTTAAAAATGAATTATAATTTTAAAAGAAGCAAGATTTGAAATTTTTTTATCATTTTCTCTAAATAAATTTGTAAATAAATGTATGTGTAAATTTTTATTATTACATACAATTCGGTTGTTAATTTTGAGTTTTCCTTAAATTATCAGATGACGCCAAATATCTGTAAGTAAATCTAATCTAAATTTGTTTAATTAATTAATTTATTTACTTTTGATAAAAAATGAGATATAGTTTGCTTATTTTATAAATTACATCGAATTTGTATTTTTTTTATCATTAATTAATTTATTTTTAATATGTTCAAAAACAAAAAAAACTTTCTTTGATGGGCTGACAAATTTAAATTATTAGATAAATTATCTGAGTATTTGTATTTTTCTAAGCATTGAAATATTTTTCTATATTTAAAACAATAATTTTTTATTTCTTTTAATTTAAAATATAAAGTACCGGGAACATCGAGCTGTCGCTCGACGAGGGCTTCATTTTTCAAAGCAGAAATAGCTTATTACACTGGTTCGACCAAGGATTACTACTACTGTTAATAATATAAATTCTGAAACTATATATACTATACCCTTTTAATATAAAATAATATTTATAATATAAATTATTAATTAAATTTAATAATGTACTAGTGAGACAACTCACCATTTCTATCTTAATATCGCTTGAATGACTTAATATATAATTTTTTTCTTTTTCTTTTTAATAATCAAATATCATATATATTATTTAATATAATTTATTCTAAAAATTTTCATTTTAGTTAATTTAATATATAATTTAATATTATTAGATCAGCTTTTTTCAACAATTTATTTGAAATAAGACACTCTTTAATACTTATCATTTTAAATGAATATCATTTAATGAAAGAAATTGTTTTTAATATATAGTAAATAGAGAGCAAAAAAAAGGCTGTTTTTTTTTTTGAAAAAAGGCGCCTAAAAAGGTAAGTTTTTTAGTTGAAAAAGGCTTCAAAAAGGCATTTTTTTTAAAAAAAAGGCTGTAAAAACAGGGCCGCCCTAACCACAGGGCTAATTGGGCTATAGCCCTAGGGCGCAAGCCTTCTGGGGGCGGCATTTTTTATTGGTTTATATATTTTTACTAACCATTCTGTGTAATTTCTTATGAAAAGGGGCGCATAATTTTAGGAGCCCACGGGCGCCGAAAATCTTAGGAAGGCCCTGTGTAAAAAGGCTATTTTTACTATCTCGTAAGAGATAGTATTGCGATCACGAAAATTTTCATGTTGAGATTTTGATGTTTTTATACGTTTTGAAGGTTCCTGAATCATTTTCACTAAGGTTGAGAAAAATGTCTGGGTGTGTGTGTGTGTATGTATGTAGACAAGATTACGCAAAAACGGTTTGAGCTAGAATGATGAAATTTGGTACATGGACATTATTCAAAATTCATAGTTTTCTATCAACTTTTGAGAAATGTAGCTCAACCGGAAGAGGGTCATTACCTACAACGTTTTGATTTTTTTTCCTCTAAAGTGACCGTAAAAATAAAAATATATGTTTGATAATTTTTCACATGATTAATAATTGTATAAAACTGATATATATAGAATTTCAGCTTGATTGAATTGCTGAAAGTACCAGAATTAATTTTTTAACACTGCAAATCTCACGCGCCAACACGTGCCATGGTGCCATTAATAAAAAGCCAAACATGCGCTGGTTTAATAAATATTATTTATTAATTTTAATTTATAATTAATTAAATTTAATTTAAATATAATATATTATGTTATTTAATCCAATTCAAATTGCGAGATAGTCGAGTGGAGACACTCCAGCTTATTTTTCAAAAATTTTCCAAAAAATATTGTATTTTTATCGATAAATAGTCTCTTTTATTCGTTTAAGTTTATGTTAGCAAAATAGTATTTAAACATTAATAAATTTTACTTATATTAACAAATATTAAATAATTTTTAAAATAAATATATTATAATAAGGAAAGAAATTTTAAAAAAGTAGGAAAAAAAGAGGATGAATAACACAATGAAATAAAAAGGCATTTTATTTATAAATATATTTTTACTTTATTATTATTTTATGAAATAAAATATAAACAAAATATAATTATTCTAACTGTTCTCTCTCAGATGTTACATACAAATATATCGTCCTTCTCTATCGGTCTATTCATCCACTATAGCATAAATTGGGCCTGATTCCAAATTTTTGCTATCTTCTTTTTAATCTAAAGAACAAAATTAAACAAAGAAAATTTTTTATAAAAGCAAATAAAACAAACTATATTAAGCATATATTTTACTTATTAAAATATATTATATATATACACATATATATTATTTAATTGCAGCCATAGACGAAGCGAGGGAAGACAGGGGGACATGGAAGACCAATATTTTTTATACTCATTTATGTTAATATATTTTAAAAAGATAAAATTTAATTTTTTATTTACTTCTGAATACATTTTTGGAAGATAAGTGCATCGAATTGAAGTCTCAGATGGAAGGTTCATATTTAAATATTTTCCAATAAAACTTTTGAAAGTTGGGATGGTTTATTTTCTTCATTGGGATATTGAGGCCAGTAAAAAGTTTACAGAGGTCTATTATGAAATCCTCCCTTTTGGAATCAAAGTTCAATATAGATTGTTTTGGAACCTTTTTTAATTTTTCGTTGCTTTTATGACGAGACGAAACTAAATGTTGATCAACATGAGTCTTTCTGTCTGATGATATCTTGAGAAAAAATATAAAAAAGTTATTTAAAAGTTTCATACGAAGCCAGATAATAGAAATAAGAATGTTCTTACCTTGGTTTCGCACACTTCACAATAAAGAATATTGTCATTTTTAATAATTAAAAATTTAGATAATTTAGAATATTCTTGTAACTTGAGAAATGAAAGGCACTTAGACTTAGACTTAAACATTTCAAGTTTGTGTAGAAAGAGTTTTTTATTTACACAAGAACAAATCATAGAGTTTATACTGTTTATATATTTGGTAATATCGACCAAGAGAATGAACAGAATTTATATTATAAAGACAAAATTTAATTAATAAATCAAAAAAACAATAAGTTGACCTGTGGCCAGGTCCGAACCGACCGACGGTTTGAAATAAATTAATTTCCAGCTACAGAAACAATTTCAAATAATTTTAATATATCTATTAATGTAATAAAAAACAGATATGAATACATAAATAATAAATATAAACCTTTTTAATTTTATTTTATTTATAATATATATGTAAGACCAGGCTGTGACGTCATGAATGGCTGGATGACGTCATATAATTTTAAATCAAGAAAAAACTAATAAATATGATTTTCCCGAGGATAAAACCAATACAAAGTGTATGATTCGTGGTGATATATAAAAAAATCTCCTCATGTGAAATTAGGTGTGAAAATAACCCTTCCCTTCCTATCGTCGATCGCTAATACTACCACTTCCGGTTTCCGGATTTGCACCAAAAGTTGATCAATTCATCCCACTGATGCATTAAGTAAATATACCAAATTTCATCAAAATCGGTTGAGCCGTTCAGGCTGTACACATCTATACGGACGGACAGACGGACAGACGGACGGACAGACGGACAGACGGACGGACAGACATCATGCTAAAAATACTTTTTTCTGTTTAGAAAATGCATGATTCGTGGAGATATGTAAAAATCTCCACATGTGAAATTTGGTGTGAAAACAATACCTCCCTTACTATCGTCGGTCGGTAAAAAAATCTCCTTATGTGAAATTTGGTGCGAAAATAACCCTTCCCTTCTTATCGTCGATCGCTAATACTACCACTTCCGGTTTCCGGATTTGCACCAAAGGTTGATCAATTCATCCCACTGATGCATTAAGTAAATATACCAAATTTCATCAAAATCCGTTAAGCCGTTCAGGCTGTACACATCTATACGGACGGACAGACGGACGGACAGACATCATGCTAAAAATACATTTTTCTGTTAAGAAAATGCATGATTCGTGGAGATATGTAAAAATCTCCACATGTGAAATTTGGTGTGAAAACAATACCTCCCTTACTATCGTCGGTCGGTAAAAAAATAGAATAGACACAGGAATCGAATGAACGATGAAACAGATAGATACAATTTTTATAACCAAGATAAACGAAACAGTTAGATAGAATTTAATATCAAGCTAAACGAAATTATAAGTAGAATTTGGAAAGAACAGTTATTAAATGAAGAGTTCGGAATTGATATCAAAATAATAAATCAAGTGAAAGCAATTTAGATGAATGAAGAGAGAATAAATCAGTCGTCTAAGGTAAATCGTGTATCAGAATCAGAGGTAAACAGGCAAGGATCAAATAATGTTAGAATCAGAAATCGGGGTTTGAGGAACAGGTGTTGATGGGACAAGAAGCGTACACCGCGTACACCAAAGAGGATGTGTGGGGCGTCAAGGGAAGAGAATACAAAGGCAAGGTTCGGAAAAAGATATAGACCATTCCTTTGTCTTCAAGCTCGTTCATTGTGCGGCTGGCAGAAGCGATGGGTGGGCCGCTTCAATTCAAAATTATATTTACTTAAAATGTCAAATTGCAAGAGTTGGATCGTTTATGAATTTGTAAAAAAATTGCAAATGACTGAAAAAATTTTTTTTTTTTGAAAAAAAATGCAAAAAAGGCAAAAAAATTGCAAAAAATGCCAAAAAAAAGTGATTTTTAAAACCTACCAGTGTGTTTGATTTTTATAGATCGGTGGAGATCTGTAAAAAAATCTTGAAAAGGCTCAAATTTCGAAAAAGGCAAATGCCTTTTTTTGCGCTCTCTAATAATAAATAATATCTTGACAATTTTCAAGATTAGAAAGACAATATGTATATAAACTTAAAATGTTTGCTAGACTAATATAAGATAAATTTTAGACTAATATATAAATTTTTAACTACCGACCCGTATTTGTATATAGAACATATTAAACCTGCCAACATATTAAACCTGCCAAGTTCAAATTTCTAAGTATTATAATTTTAGATATTTTAAACCATGTACCTACGTATTTTAACAACTATACCATATTTTAAGTTGGGTGTATGGTAAAGTGAATTTCGGCCAGATGGACCGTTGACGTGAATAAAGTGGCGTGCCTGGATGCAGGAGGCGGAGGACTGGGTGTGGTGGCGATTCTTTGGAATGCCAAATGTTTACCAGTGGATCAGGCTGTTGATAAAAATGATTATGAATGATTTTGAAGTGCATCTAAACTTGGCATTGGGATGGATTTGAACCCTTTTTTAGGCAAACAAATAGCCGATAGGAACTTGGCCCCCTTTTTAACAGGTATGTTTTTGATTAGATTTATATTTCGTAATTTAATTCTAAAATATTATTTCAAAAAATATTTTTAATATTATTTCGAAATTAAATTAATAACAAACTAAACATTTTAAAATATTTTAAATATAAAAAAATTATTAATACAATATTAAGGAAATGTGAAGGCGCTCATTTTATCATTCAGAATGCTATATTTAAGATAAAACTAACAAAGATGATTTTTCAGGGGGCTTAAACCAATACAGATCGATTTTTTATAAAAATATCTATTGTGTGAATTTTAAAAAAATCCTAGCAGGATAAAATATCTCAATATATATATATATACATTTTTGCTAGTATAATAAGCAGGGGCGTAGCGTGATCTATTATGTTGGGGGGGGGGGGGTAGGGGAGGGGGTCTAGGGGTCTACCCCGGAAAAAATTTTGACAAAATAAATTATTTATTTATTCATAATGTTTTAGTCTATACTTATACGTAATTTAAAGATATTTTTTTACTTTTGGGTTCTCAGTTACAAAACTAATCACTTTTAAATTTATTTTTTGCACAATGTTTGGGGGGGGGGGGGGCACGTGCTCCCCGGCCCGACGCCACTGATAATAAGATAAAATATGTTATTCTTCCAGTTAATAATATATTGTCATATCAAATTATACGTTATATAAATAAAATGACCTTATTTACGATAATAAAATATAATAAATTTAAGTATTGATGTACAAAACTTTACTTCAATAATTCATTTATAATATTAGTCAGCTATTTGAGCTATGCAGTGTCCAGGTGAGTGAGTATCAACAGCATCGTGTAAATAAAATTTATATTCAGCATTTCTCAAAAAACAAAAAATTATAAATATATATTTAACTTGTAATAAAGTGAACTTTAATAAAATAATCAAAAATTAAATTCAAAATATTACGATGCAAGGAGAGCTCTGGATGATTTAGTATATCCTCGAAACGCTACTATAATTTATTAAAAATTAATTTCAAATTATATTAGGAAAAATCTTATATAAATAAATGTTAAAATAAAATAAAAGTAATTAAATTATTTTCAAAAACTTGTCAAAATTTTATTTACATTATTTTTAAATGAAAAATTCATGTTTATAACAACAATTATCATTATTTATATTTTTTTTTTATTTTAAAATAATATATATATATATATACATTTATATTTATATATATTATAATATCAATCATTTTAATATTTATTTTAAAACTATGCTCTGTTCGAAACATTCTTATTTGGCAATCCGAAGGAATTTTTCTCCACTAAGGTAGGATTATCGTTTGTAAAATAGTTACCTTGAGTCATTATCAAAAGATAATGAATGTTAATATAATCTTTATTATTTGTAAATTAAATTCATAATAACTAGTCATACAAAGATTTACTCTTTTAATCAAATGAACAGAGAATGAATCATTTCAACCGAGATAATTTTATCACATTTACTTTGATATTATAAACATTTCTCTGAATATTATATCAGAAAATTAATTGTATATATATATCGTGTATATTATTAATATCTTAATATTAACACAATAGATTAACTCTATTGATTATTCGAAGACCTTGGTCCAAAGAATCAAAATTTTCTAATGAAATCTATATGTACCTAGGAACCTACGTACAGATGAATTTGATAAGATTATTTAAAAAAATAAATTTTATATTAAAGTTCAAGAATCTATAAAATATAAATTAATATGTGCAATCTATTTATTATATAATTTCATAATTTTTCACGTCTAAAATCTATAATAAACATTGATATAATCAAGTACTAATAATTTTTTACCGACCGACGATAGTAAGGGAGGTATTGTTTTCACACCAAATTTCACATGTGGAGATTTTTACATATCTCCACGAATCATGCATTTTCTAAACAGAAAAAAGTATTTTTAGCATGATGTCTGTCCGTCCGTCCGTATAGATGTGTACAGCCTGAACGGCTCAACCGATTTTGATGAAATTTGGTATATTTACTTAATGCATCAGTGGGATGAATTGATCAACTTTTGGTGCAATTCCGGAAACCGGAAGTGGTAGTATTAGCGATCGACGATAGGAAGGAAAGGGTTATTTTCACACCAAAGGAGATTTTTTTATATATCACCACGAATCATGCACTTTGTATTGGTTTTATCCTCTAGAAAAATCATATTTATTAGTTTTTTCTTGATTTAAAATTATATGACGTCATCCAGCCATTCATGACGTCACAGCCTGGTCTTGCATATATATTATAAATAAAATAAAATTAAAAATGTTTATATTTATTATTTATGTATCCATATCTGTTTTTTATTACATTAATAGATATATGAAAATTATTTGAAATTGTTTCTGTAGCTGGAAATTAATTTATTTCAAACCGTCGGTCGGTTCGGACCTGGCCACAGGTCAACTTATTTTTATACATATCTAATATCTATAAATTAAATCTAGTTAGCATTTATAGTGATCAAATAAATTGGAGAATAATATATAAATAATTTACTATATAATAATTATCATTAAATATTTAATTCTAACTACATACACTATTTCTTAGGTCATATTTGATATATACACTAGAACTCCCATTATTCGGGGGTTCAATTGACCGGAGTATCGATGGTACAATTTTTATTTATATTTCTTCTTTAAACATATATAATAGTATGTGAATAATATAAATAATAATAATAATAAATTATAAATAAATATCTAAATATAATTTATATATATTATATATACTGGAGAATGTCCATTACAACACAATTATCTTGTTACGGGCGATAAGAACGAATTTTTGAAATAAACAAAAACAAAAAATTATTGACTTTGTGACAAATTGTTAATAGATTAATTATTAATGCAAATACAAAGTTCTACATGGCATCTTCTACACAGTTTTTCTAAATAACTTTATAGCCTAGCAGATTTAGTCAATAAAATGTTGTTTCGATTATTCAGAGCTTTTTTTATCTGTAGACCACCTCCCCGTCATAATTACGGATAATGGGAGTCCTAATGTATATATATATATATATATATATATACATATTAAATTCTTCTCTAACCTTTCCCCCCTTCCACAAATACTATAACTACAATAAGATAGTAAATATGGAAATGCGAAACCTCTTACCTTCTCTCTAATTAGATTAGAATTTTGATAATCGGATTACTCATTCTCTACGGATAACAATAATTTTGAATAACCACCCAAAATTTCAAAATTGAGAATCTCAAACCTAACAATACCTCCCTTACTATCGTCGGTCGGTAAAAATGTACTTCGGTAAACATAAGAAAAATATCTTAAATTATAATTTACTATTTCAATAAATATTCATTTTTTTGTTTTTAGTTGGTTTAAAGATAGTAAATATGAAAATGTGGCAACAAGTATGGAAGCAGCTTACCGACAAAAATTACTTCCACTTGAGGAGTTGTATCACTTTCATCATATTCATAGCCCCGCCTTGACAACCGCGGATTTTCATGCAAAGCCAATGATCTTATTCATTGGACAATATTCAACTGGGAAAACATCACTTATTAAATTTCTTCTGAATTCCAATTTTCCTGGAATTCGAATTGGACCTGAACCAACTACAGATCGTTTTATCTCCATCATGTATGGTCCATCCGATCAAGTGATACCAGGAAGTGCTCTGGTCCTCGATCACAATAAACAATTCGGGGGATTACAACAATTTGGAAATAAATTCTTAAATCGATTCCAAGCATCGATTTCCCCTCAACCTGTCCTTAATTGGCTTACATTTATCGACACTCCAGGAATTGTAGCTGGAGAGCGTTATCAAGATCGTGAATATGATTATCCATCTGTGCTAAAATGGTTTGCCGACAGGGCGGATAGAATTATTTTAATGTTAGATGCTCATAAATTAGATATTTCAGATGAATTACAAAAGGCTATTCATGCTTTACATTCCAATATTGAAAAAATGCATGTGGTATTAAATAAAGCTGATCTTGTGGATCCATATGAACTGATCCGCGTTCATGGTGCTCTTATGTGGTCTTTAAGTAAAAATTTTAATACACCTGAAGTGATCCGTGTTTATATAGGATCTTTTTGGAATGAACCATTACGATATGAGGGCTATCGAAAGTAAGTTAATTTTAAGATTAACTAGTTTAATGGATTAATTTATTAAAATTAAAGAAAAATCATTGATTCCTTTAAATTTCATATTATATTTTTTTTTAAATTCTTTTTTAATTTTATGGTTAATTACAATATCACAAAAATTTAAAATGTATTTTATATTCTACATTTGGGATAAAATTTCCTAAACTACAAAACAAATTAGACAATTTTTTTCGTTTATAAATTTAATACAGGAATAGGCACATATTAAAAAATGATATAGAATGGGTGAATAAATAGATAACTTACGATCCCAAATATAAAAAGTTAATTTACATTTGCTAGCTATTAAATGTTACCAAAGTCAATAAAAAATGTATTATTATTATTTATATTTTTATGAATATATTTATATACCTTTTTATTTATTCATTAATCTTTATCTTATATCATATTCATAGTCATTATGATTAATTAAATTTAAAAGTGAAATCCAAATATAAATTCAGTTCTGTTAGTTTATGTTAAACATTTATTTAATAATTTATCATATTAAATTTTATATTATTAATTTTTGTGAACTTGGTGAGGTTTGAATCCTCAAGTTCACACACAAGTCCAACATTAAGTTTTATAATTTATATTTTAAATATTTTTTTTTTAAATAAAATTAATAAATTATAAGTATGTTAAAGAGAATCAAGTTTATTTATTTAAATTAGAGGTTAACAACCTTCGACCCGCAGTCCAGATCCGGCCCTCCACTCGTCCCTCGTTTTATCTTGCCCGCCACTTGAATCATTGAATTAATTTTTAAAAAGAGATTGTTACAACTTGGAAAGTAGTGCCATCTATTCAATTCATTAAGTTATTAAAAATTTAACTAAATTTAAACGATAAGAAAGAAAAATGATTTTGAGGTTTTATTTAATTTATATTATGTATATAATTGTTTTTTTTTTTTTTAATTAAAATTATATTAATCATTAAACTTTTGAATATGTTTTATTTATATTAAATTATGTTAACAAGTCAATATTTTAAAGTTAAATAAAAATCGATAATAAAATATTAGTCATGATTTTACTCAAAATTTTCTGGTCCACTCAAGGTAGGTTGTTTACAATTTTAAACCGTATTACAAATAGGATGGTTTTCCTGATTAAAATAATAATTTTAACAATATCATTAAATTATTTCCGTATTTTTTCACATCACAATAGACATATTTGTTGTATTTAATAATTATTAGTAGAAAATCTTCAAAAATATAATACATTACAATATGAAGATATAAATATTATAAATATTTTTCTTTAGACTATTTGCTTCAGAAACCAAAGAATTAATTCAAGATATAGAAAGTCTACCACGAAATGCTGCTCTTCGTAAAATTAACGATTTAACAAAACGAGCTCGTCTTGCCAAGGTATATACATTTGATTTACTTAGAAATATTTTTTTAATTATTTGTTTTAAATATTTTACTTACGAGATTAACGGACGAAGACTGTTTAAGTAAAACTTAAACCAATCGATATCTTATAATTCCTACTCTTCTCTGATCTCAGCTATAGTTCCCTTCGTTTTCCCAACTATTTTCCTTTTGTAATCTGTGTCTTCAGCAGGTTTTCTTTTACTCCTTCCTATCCTCTTTCACTTAAACTCAAAATAAAAGATGTCCTCCTATCCTACTCTATCGGGCAAATAGCCGAGCCGAGTACTTCCTAATACTCCCTATCTCTCCCTTCCCTTGAGTATTTATCATCAACATTATATTGCTGTAAATATTATTGTAAGCGAATTATTGTTGCCCAAAAAATGGGGAGATGTAGATCTAAGTTGGAAGATAAATAAAAAAAAAATATTTCACTTGTTTTTTTTTTTTTTTGAAATTTACATTTTATTTTATTCAGGCACATGCTTTATTAATCAATTATTTCCATAATCAATTTCTTGGTTGGTGGGGTTTGGAGAAAAAACGTCTTAAACTCATTGAAGAACTTCCTGTCATTATGAATGAGTTATGTATTATGAATGGTTTGGCGCCTGGAGATTTACCAATCTCCAGCCAGGTTAAGGTAAATAAATTCATTTAAAAGTAAATTTACCCATTACATTATGAAAAATTTTTTGTTATTAAATAGATTTACTTTAAAAATTTATTTTTAAATATTAAAATTGTAATCTTACAATTAGTACAATGTATTCGTATTTATTTATACATACCTATGAACTTCCTTGTTACAATATTTTGAACCCAATTTATTCTATATATAAAATCTCCAAATGTTATTGTTTTTTTTTATTAAATTAATTAATATATTTATAAATAAGTTCTTCAAGGTAAGCTAAACTAGACTAATTTTGACTAAAAGCAGAGTTCCGTTATATTTTTATACTCGATTAGAGTTTAAAATTAAAAGAATTATTGTACAGCTAATATGAAAAATATATATATTTTTAAATCTATCGATCTTCTAGAACAGACCTAGCCAACCCGCGGCCCACCGTGAAAAATTGTGCGGCCCGCCAGTTAACTTTCTATTTCTTTTGTAACTTTCATTTCTCGTCTGTATATCCAAAAACAGAGAATATAATTGAAATAATTATAATTAATCCATTTTTTTATTTAAAATATGTCCTACAATTTTTAAACTACATATTTGATTCCATAAAAAGGAAGAAAAATGTTGGAAATAATAGTAATTAATAGAGAATATATTTTTTATTTTAAATTTTTATTATTATTTTTTAAAAAAAGTAGCCGAAAAATAATAAATAAAAAGATTAAACATTAAGCATCAAGAAAGTATTCAAAGTGTTTTTTAATATATATATTATAAAGTTTAAATTCGTTTCCCTAAAATGCGGCCCCTGTAGCATTGCTCCTATTCAAAGAGGCCCATGGATTCATTTGGGTTGGTCTGTTCTAGAATATTCTTAGAATTTTTTTATTAGTATATTTTATTAATTATTAATTTAGTTTTTAATATAGAATATGGAATATAATCATTGTTAAATATGAATCAATATAAATACATATAATCTATGCTATTTTTAAGGGGAAATTACAATCTTTAGAATTATCATCATTTATTCCATTGAAACCAAAATTACTTGCCAAAGTTGATGAAATGTTATCGCAAGATATAAGCACCTTAGTGGAGTCCATAACTAAATCAATTAATGACAAAGATCCTTTGCAACGAATTCAAGGTATGTTGACATTTTTTCCGGAATTTATTTTATTTAAAAATTCAATATTTACGTGAGAAATTCTTTTCACCTTCGAATTTTGCTCAAAGGGGGTGTATTCCAACATTTTTTAACTGACAATGTAAGATCAGAACAAGGAACTGAGACGACGTCATCAGAAACATCTTTAATAAGTACTGATCCTTCACTTTCATCGATTGATCAAACTTATTATGATCAATCTGAAGACCTATTTATATCAATTCAGGGTTCATCTACTGGAAAATTATCAAAAAATGGTAATATAAATAATCTTTTATAAAACAAAATTGTAATGAAACAATTTATTGAAATTTTTAATTATATTTTGCCATATATATCAGAAAAGAAACATTTTATATCTTCCTCATCTAATATTTGACTTTGCAACCAAGATTGGGGGATTTTGTAAAACAACTCATTTAAAAAGCACCAATTATTTTCAAATGATATTCAAATTTTAAAATCATTATCATTGATTACGCTTCACATTTATTTATTAAAATAATTGTAATTATCAGTAATTTTTAATTGTAAATATACACTTAATTAATTTTTTAGAAGCAAGACAAGAACTTTTGCATTCGCAGTTACCAGATCATGTACTCAATCATATTTTGAACTTGGCTGATTACGACTCCGACGGCTATCTGAACGTCAAAGAATTTACAATTGCTTTTTTTTTATGTAGTCGCCGATGTGAAGGTTTCGAAATGCCTAATCAACTTCCAGAATCCTTAAAAAATTTTCCAATTGCAAAGGAAAATGATTGTGAACTCAAAGAATTGCCATTCACTATTCCACAAAGGAATAATTTAATTCCACCTCAAATATTACCTGCCTTTCCCCCCTTAGAAAATAAAAAAAAATAATTATTAATAATTTTTATTGTATAATTATATAATCATATTATTTTAGTAATTAATTATACACCAATAATTTTAATTATTTTACATATAATATTTTTATATTTATTACTTTATTTCTATATAATTATATATGTAGATACAGTGGCGCAACCAGAATTTGCTCCTGGGGGGGGGGGGTTTTGACTAGCCGCTCCACCTTCCTATGCCCCCCCCCCCGGGCTCACTCAAAGACAAATTTTCATTAAGATTTTTTTTTTTATATTAAATATTTAAAAAAGTTTTGTAAATGAAACACTGATTTTACAAAATCTGGCAAATTTTGTATTTTATTTACTCGTATTCACAGTTTTAGAAAGAAAATATTTTTTTCCAGCTATAAGTAAACCATTTTAGCTTTCCTCATGAAATAAGGATAGCTTTTACGATGATCGGAAAATTTTTGCTCCGAGATTCTTCGAGATTTCCACTTTTCAGACGGTTCTGAATCCAAACTTGCAAAAAAAAATTTTGATCCGGCCGGCCGTTCGTTACCAAAATTAAGTCTAAACGAAATGAGATATTATCTTGGGATTTGATATTTAGATGTTTTTTTTTGGAATGATGGGCGGGGATTGGATTGTTTTTGGATGGATGAGATGGGACCATAAGTAATGCTAGTTTAAAGAGGTGTCAAAACACATTTTATTGAATTTCTTTATAAATTCCGATTTTTATGAGAATTATCATACTATCGTATTAAATTTATAGGAAATCGCATTTACTAAAAGTTTCATTATATTCATTTTTACCTAAACTCGATTTTAACCCATTGGTGACCAGATATCCTGTAGATAAATATAGAAAAAAATATTTTTGAAAGGGTTTTTGGTGTATAAAAATAAATGTTCCCATTTGGGAACGCTGGCTCTACAAATGGGTTAATATATATAAACAAATAAAAAAAATTAACCTTTTCAGTTGTGAAATCAACTATTTCTTTATTGTCTTCTTCGCTATTGCTATTAACACAATCTGTTGTTTCTGAAGGTCCAGCTTCACTATCTAATTCTTAAATGGAAAAGTATTTAAGAATTAATTCACTAATTTAAAAAAAAATTTAAAATCTTACCTTTCTTGTTTTTCTTATTTTGAAAAAAATCTGAAATTAGTCTTCGCTTCATAATCTTTATGAATTAATGTATGTAGCAATGTGGAAGGGGTTGAATTGGTGTCTAGGGTAAATGTTCTCGATAGAGCAACTTCTTGTTTGCGAATTTCTATAAAATGGTTTATTTACAAATGCCCTACCCGTTGTGGTGGAGAAGGGGGGAGACTTTCTCCTGGACGTCACCAAAGGTCCTGTGGGGGTGAGGGCCTGCGTTTCCGCTATCCCTCTGTTAAATTTTACAACCAGGGATAAGGAAGTGGAGTGAGGAGCTCGAAACATCCCTTGACCTCGGTATCAATTTCCACATGTATTAATAAAAAAAAATTTTTTTATTATACACTAAGTTATATTTTAAGAATTTTTTTCTTTTCTATTTGAAAACATAATATACAGCAATTATTTTTTTTTTCTCTCCTGGGGGTTTTAACCCCCAAAACCCCCCCTGGTTGCGCCACTGAATATACAGCAATTATTAATTTTTTTCTCTCCTGGGGGGGGTTTTAACCCCCAAAACCCCCCCCTGGTTGCGCCACTGTGTAGATATACATTTGGGATGTTTTTATATTTGTAAATGAATTTCATTAGAAAATATATTCAGAAAAATTGATTGGTTCAATAATGCAAAGAATATAATAATAGGTGATATGTATTTTGATCAGTGGCATCTATTGATGAAGGTGCGAAGTATCAACGTAAACAAACAATCTAACCTAACTTTAAATTCGATGGTTTTGACATTTCTCTACATAAAATAATAGTTTTCCATTTAGTATTATTGAGTTATTCAGTGTATATAGATGCTAATCATGTATCGCTCAAAATTGCTTTATCGACATTGATTACTTTTGTTGTTTGATTTGATCTAAAACACTTTTAGAAACTTATAGTGATGCTGATCCGTGATATCTCAATTATCGGTTTTGGTTTCAACGATTTAAAAGTGGTGATTTTGATGTCAATGACAAAGAACGGCTTGGAGGACCAAAAAAGTTTGAAGACAATTAATTCCGAAACTTATTGGACGAGAACCCAGCTCAAACTCAAAGAACTTTCAGACAGCTTAGCAGTTATGAATCAACTGTTTCGAGGTGATTACATGCAAGATTCAAACGGAGTGAAAATGACAACCATACGAATTGAGTGAAAATGTCATTTCAATCTGTTTCATCGCGGTTTTATTGCTTGCCAAATAAGAAAATATAGGAGTTTTTTGAGGTGTATTGTGACTGGCATTGAAAAATGGATCTACTACGACAATCCCAAGAGCTAAAGGTCATGGGTTAGTGCAGGAGAGATATCTACATCGACACCGAAGCAGAATATTTGGAGAAGTGAATTAGGCTACTATAACCTAATGGAACTGTAACTGCAGATATCTACCGAAGTCAACTTAACAAATTGAACGACGTATTGTTGTAAAAAAAACAGTAATAGCGAGTAACAGACGCAGTCATCCTCTTGCATGACAACGATCGGCCACATTTTGCAAGAGTTGTGAAGGATACACTTTTGCAGTACCCAGCGTATTCACCAGACATAGCGCCTTCTGATTACCACTTATTCAGATCGATGCAACATACACGATTTCGAAATGCTGAAGAAGTGCGAAAATGGATTGATGATTGGATCGCTGCCAAACCAACATCGTTCTTTCGACACGGTATCACCTTGTTGCAAGAAAGATGGGTAATAGCTATAGAAAATAATGGAAAATATTTTGGTTAATATATATTGTACCAATTTTTCTGAATAAATGCCTTTTTAAAGTGAAAAAAATGATCAGGAGACTTGAAACCATCTATATTTCCATTCATTTTTTAAATGATCTAAACTTTTTATAACAATAATTTAAATATATTATAATTAGTTAGATAATTATATACAAATTTTTAATAAAAATTTACTCTTTTTTCAGCTAGTTATCAATCTTATAAATCAATCGATTTTGTTTTTAAATATAAAAATTACATCCTTGACCTTTACTCATTTTTTAATTAAAAAATAATTTCGATGGTAACAGCGATGTCTAATGAGGATGTTGCAATTATGTAACTTATTTATTTATTAGAATAATTTATTTAATAGTCACTCTATGAATCCTATTTTTAACTCTCAAGAACTGAGAATATTATTGATTATATGTAGTTTACTTAATTATATACTTTTTAAAATATCTATATTTTGTTCAAAACCAAACAACCAATGGTATAAAATTAAAAATTTTAGGAGATTTAAAAATATTAAAGAATAGATTAAAAAATAATTCTTATTAATATTTTTTTTAATAAACAGTCTAATAATTCATTTTTTCTACTTATTTTTGTAAGAGGCAGTGGCACATCTATTTATGTTCTAATAGGTTTTGTGTGTATCTACTACAAATCAGCTAATTTAATTTATACCAAAAATAGACTTCAATTAGTTATAAATAACATAAGTTTTTGAGCATTATATCATGACTTTAATCCCTCAGAAAAACTTCCTTTTTACATTTTAGTAGTGTTGGGGGAGTGAGATGTCCGATATTAAAGTTATAGTTATGACTATTTGTCCTAACGGTCGCCGTGTGAGTTAAGGACTGAAAAAATGGCTCAGATCGTGGTATTAAAGGCTATAATCAATAAAAAGAAGAAAGTCAGTTCTTTCTGATATAATAAAGTAGTTGCGTTATTTTTATAAAGAACTAAGATTTTCAACACCTGTTAGTTGACAACTGTTGAATCATTTACATTTAAGATAACACCTCAAAGAATTGTCATTGATTTGATAACAATTCTTTTAGAAAAAAAAAAACTTAATAAATAACTTAATATCTAACTTAAATATAAATTAAATAATAATCTTATATCTAGTGAAGAGAGGAAACTGGTGATAAGTGTTTCTTATTTCTTAGTATGAATGTTCAGAGAATAAGGTGATAAAAAAACGATACCCCCTTTATATGAAAGCGATGTGTGGATCTAAGGTGATTTGCATTCGAATCCACTTAAAGACCAAAAGCAGCTACTGACTTCTTGGAAAGCAGTTGTCTGGTCCACAGGAAAGTTGAAGATGAAGAATGGTTTCAAAGCTTGCTTCTCGAAGCTTTGAGAGTAAGCTTCATACAGATAAGAAGAATTCCTCCTTGATGAATTAGGATGTAATGGATGAGATGAATTTCTCTAGCTGCCAATAGAAAACACGTTAGCGTCCAACCCTAGAGAGTAGTCTGATCTCGAATCGTGTAAATTAAAAGAAACCTCTTTACACGTCCAAACTAAGATGAAGATGAATAGTAATTAACAACGAATATAAGAAAACAAATATAAGTTGCCAATAAGAAGACTGATTCACAAATGAATGAGAGAGAACAATCCAAAGGGAGAGAGGGAGTCCTCTCCTCATCATTGGTCAAGCTCTCCTCTCAAAGAGGGAGCGGGATCACTCCCGAATTTTTAATGTATTAATCAATTAATTTTAAAATTTAAAATAAAATAAAAATACAGATATACACGAAAACGACAAAATACATTATTACTATATAACACTAATACGAGAGAGTTGGAGAAATACTGAAGAGCCATTTAAAAAAGTAATGAAAATGAAGGAAAATATATTAAATAAAAAAATTCATGGTTATAATTCAATATTAAATTTTATTTATTTTAAAGAGTCCTTAAAATTTCTTAACATGAACATCTTTTATAAATTGTAGATCAGATGAAATGCATTATTAGCACAAATATAATAAAATTATTTCATTATTATTATTTTCAAAATTTATTTTATTTTAAAAATTCTAACATCAAGAAATATAAGAAATAGTTTCCAAAATTGCATTAGATGATTTTTACAATATAATATATTGTTTGTTGTTGTTATTATTCAATTAATTAGATATAGAATATTACATAATAACGACAGAGAATATTTAAATGAGATTCATTCAATGATTCCTTACATTCTACTTTCATTCACTACAACCTTTAATAACATGATGATACAAAAAAACAATACTAGAAAAATGAAAAAAATTAAATATTAGGAAAAAGTACATAGATTATTTTCAATTTGCCATTCTTCCACTATTTATATATCTACATATATATATATAAATTATGAAATTGAAAAATTAATATTACAAAATTGGTTAAATTCTTATATATATACTTATAAATTCTTATATATTTGAAATTTTATTTTTTTATATAACTTACAAAAAAAACTTAATAATAAACATTTATTTTCTTATATTAAACTTTTTCACAACTTTTCTTATTTAATTAATTAATATTTACACAAATTTAATAAAAATTCATTAAAAAATATGAATATATATATATTTTTTATAAAATTTATAAAATTATCTTTAAAGATTAAATAGTATATTTTTTATTAATAAAAGGAAGTAATTTTTGGTTCTCCGTTGTTTTGCTCTTGCTTTACAATTGACATTCTTTCTCCCAATTATCAGGTATATATTGTTTAGTTACATTTACAAAATCTTGAAGCATACATGGAGATGGACAATATGGTATTCGAAGACTTTGAGCTGAGAGACCTTCAGTTCGAGCTCCTTTCTTCAGGTATTTGATCTAAAAAATAATTTGATTAATTAAATGAATATATTTTATTTTATTTTTGATTTGATTTTAAGTTCATTATTCACAATTCAAAACTTTGGTTAAATATAAAATAATTAAAAAATTTCAATAATGATCTTATAAAAATAATAATTTGATTAGATTCCATTATTAGATTAATATTTTTTTTTATTATTATTGCCTTTATTGTTTCAATTATACATTACTATATCAATTTTAATATAATTAATCAATTTATTTAATTCCAATTATCTTAAAAAATTTTAATCTAAGATTAACATTGTCTCAATTCATATTTTTTATGTTTTTCTATTTTTGTATATAAATATATTGAATACCTTAACTTCCATATCGAGTCCATGATTTGTATTATAGAGCTCTATAAGTAAAGTCGCTCCAAAATCGAGTTTCAAAAATTCATCTCCATAACCAAGAGTACGAAGTAAATTGACTATAGTTAAATCATGTCCTGAGTATAACATCATTCTACGATCAAGTGAATGTTCACGTTTCTTGACCATATTAGTAACAATTTCTTCAATCAAAGGTCCTAAAATAACAAATAGTATACACTGTAAATTATTATTATTAGGATAAAATAAAATATATTGATGTTAATTGATATTAATTTGATTTTCTTATTATCATACTTATATTAAATTTTATTATTCGCTACTTTACATTAAAAATAGAATATATCAAAATATCTTGGAAAAATATTTATTGATTTTAATTTAAAAAATTATAAAATTACTTAATATACAGTGTTTTAAAACTAGACTTTAAAACTGTCCACAACCATTTTTTGAAAATCATACCTTGCAACAAAAAATATCAAAACGCCTCAACTGCTGCATATTTTCTTAATATATAATTCTAATTTTCATTATGAAATCCTAAATATTATTGTTATTGATCACAATGAAGAAAATACCCAACAGTATAATATTTATTAGGAAAAAAATATTTTTGATTGATTCATGTTTTAAAGAATTTTGATAGCTTGATAACTTAGAAATAAAATAATAAATTATTTAAAACTTTGATGCATTTAATTGGGACAGATATCCCAATGCAGATCGTTGTCTTTCTAATTAGAATTTTATATTAGACAATATCTCATTATGCATTTTTGAAGAAAGAAAAGGAATTTCAAAAAATACCAAAAATCGAGTTTTACAACTTGAGAATTATTATCCAAATCACGTGCCTCAAGTGTATAAAGTTTATTATAACAATTTCAGCAATCTAGATAGGATGCAATAATTTTTTAAATAATTAATTATTTTTTTCCAACATATAGAGTCAAAATTAGATCAACAGAATTTTTTAACTAATTTTTTTGTTTTTTTCGAAAAAATATGATCCTCTTCGTTATTTTCTTCAGAGTTATCGATAGCAAAATTATTAAGAATTTCATAATGAAAATTAGAATTGTAGGTATTATGAAAATATGTAGGGGCTTATTGATATTAATTTCATTAAATTCAGAATAGCGATTTTTAAAAAATGGCTGTAGACAGTTTTACTCTTAAGTTTTAAAACACCCTGTATATATTATTTTTATAATAATATTTATTCAAAATAAATAACACAAATTTAATAAAAGCAAAGAGAATGTTAAATAACCAAGCCCACTTTTAATTATAAAAATAATTTAAATTCATTAAGACAACACAAATTTAAATATTCTCTTTTATGGTAAGTCACTCAATAAATCCTGGACCTGACCACCTCCTAACCATAATAAACAATATTCTAGTACTCCTAACTTATTCAAACTTTTTCCGACCAAAGCTTTATGATTATTTATCTATCATTTAGTTTAAAAGTTCCAGTTCCTTAAGTAAAGCTACAATTTTTTGTTTAAAGATCGGTTAAACACAAATGGATGAAAACGATAGTCATCTTGAACGAATTAGCATTTGAATTATAGTTTGCCACCCTAACCTGTGAATGGTTGTTTGTAGACTTTAAACCAGGGGTTCCCAAAGTGCGGCCCGCGGGCCAAATGCGAACCCTTTGAATGCGGCCCGTGACATCAATCTGATGATTTATATTTTTATTAATATTAATTTTAATTAGACAAAAAATAATAGTAAAATAGGTAGATAATAAAATTATATGTATATTAAATGTAGTAAATTAATAAAAAAAACAAATGAAAAATTGATTGGCGAAATTGACCGGACTTATTGAGTGACATAATATATAATATAATTAAATCTAATTAAATAATTAAACTTTCAAATTATTAATATAAGTACAACAGATTTTATTCAATTAATTTAATATTTAATAAGTATATATATTATATATTTATGTATATATTTTTAAATTTCAAACACTTTTCAGTGTAAATGACACAATGTCATATCGGCAATTGACTAAACTAATATAATCTAACAATTAATTTCTTGGGAAACGTTCTCCTTCAAAATTAAGCTGCCAGACAAACAGCCTTAAAGCGGATGGAATCTGAAGATTATGTGTAATGATACTCACAAGTTAAGAAAAAAAAAAATACATAAAGTAATTAAACAAATCATAAATGATTATATCCTTTCTGAGCTCAGTAATTATTGTTATATATTGTAATTTGATAAATAAACTATCATTAATTAAATTTTATTCAAGGTCAAAGCCAATTTTCCTTTTGTAATTCTTATATAATTTCGTTGGATTATTTACTGTTTCGTTTCAGTACATAAATTAACTGATTATTTTTTATTTATATAAAGTCCTATTAAAATAAAAATTTATTTTTAAAATAAATTTATATTTTTTTAGAAATTATTTATTTATTATTATTTTATTGTATTTTTTAAATACTAATTCAATTGAAATATTTTTTAAATTTTTTACATAATATATTCCATTAAACAGATACAGTTTTTATTTAACAAATTATAACTGTTTAATCGAACAGTTGATAAATTATTATTCAAAAACGATTTAATTATGGTTACTTCAAGGACATTATTTAATTAAAATTTAATTTATAATTGAATAGGACTATTAATCTAATATATTTTGATTACATATTAATCATATTTTACAAGTGACTGTAATATTCTAAAAATAAAAATAAAATATATTATTTTTAAAATAAAAATTTAATATCCTAATATCTCACTTGCATGGAATTTTTAATAACATTCTTGTTTAATAGTCAAGATAACCTTAGTGTAAATATATTTTACGACAAATGCTCTTATCTGCATATAATATTCAAATGAATTGGTATATTTCTGAAATATTGGCCAAAAACACAATGAAAAACATTCTAGTCAAACCAAATGAAACTCCATTAGACTCTTTTGTACATTGAATTAAATTTTATAAATAAAATCTATTCCAACTAATCACAACTACTATAAACTGTTCTTGAATCCCTTACTACCAATCATCATGCCAAATCCAAAGTACAAAACTTTGGCACAAACTTTTCTTGAACTTTTTAAAAATATCAAGCCAAATTATTTACTAAATAATCCATATATCTTTACAAAATCTAAATTAAAATTAAATTTGTCTGAATATAAGAAAATAAGTTGACCTGTGGCTAGGTCCGAACCGACCGACGGTTTGAAGTAAATTAATTTTCAGCTACAGAAACAATTTCAAATAATTTTAATATATCTATTAATGTAATAAAAAACAGATAGGCATACATAAATAATAAATATAAACATTTTTAATTTTATTTTATTTATAATATATATGCAAGACCAGGCTGTGACGTCATGAATGGCTGGATGACGTCATATAATTTTAAAACAAGAAAAACTAATAAATATGATTTTCCCGAGGATAAAACCAATACAAAGTGCATGATTTGTGGCGATATATAAAAATATCTCCTCATGTGAAATTTGGTGTGAAAATAACCCTTCCCTTCCTATCGTTGATCGGTAATACTACCACTTCCGGTTTCCGGATTTGCACCAAAAGTTGATCAATTCATCCCACTGGTGCATTAAGTAAATATACCAAATTTCATCAAAATCAGGCTGTACACATCTATCCGGACGGACGGACAGACAGACGGACGGACGACATGCTAAAAATACTTTTTTCTGTTAAGAAAATGCATGATTCGTGTAAAAATCTCCACATGTGAAATTTGGTGTGAAAACAATACCTCCCTTACTATCGTCGGTCGGTAAAAATATATAAATAAATAATTCAATTACTGGAACTTTTTATTATGACTTATTTTTCTAAAGATAAGAATAAAATAAATTTATATTAAGCATACCACTTTTTAGTCGTTTCATTTTCTCAGTGTGAGTAAAAATTCCATAGCTCTTTTTCGTTAAATCAATCATTGGTTTTGGAAAATAATTCAATGTCCATGATGGTAAACTCATTCCTTTAATCATCTGTAAAAAAAAAAATACAAAATATTTTATTTCTATTCCTTTCAGTTTAATATTGAAAAATAAGATTTTTTCATCCAAATGTGTTTCAATCTAAATTAATTAAATTTTTTAAATAATAATATTTGAATATAATAATAAAATATTTTATTTCTTTTTATTTCATCTCTAAACACATTTCTATTTCAATTTAATTACTTTTTTAAGTTAAATTGCATTTAGTAGCGATGGGTGAACCTCAATTTCCAGGGTGGTGTAGAGGAACTCGACGGCTGTAATGTTGTCGATCGATTGTCCCGTAAATTTAGTCAAATCATCATAAAGTTGTTGATATTTCTCATTAAATTTTCTTATTTCTTCACTTTGATAAGCCTTTGTCAATTCTTGTTGATATGCAGGACAAGGATATCTTGTTGATATAAGCTGGAGAAAAAAGAATATACCAAATATAATAATAGCTTTTTCTTATTACTTAATAAATCTAATTTTTTTTTTTGTTATTAAATTATAATAAAATAATTAATAAATAATCATATTTAAGAAAAATTAAAAATAAATTAGAACCGATTTAAAAAAATAATAAATTTTTATATACAAACATATTTGTAATAAAATTGATTGCTATTATCAGCAATATGAATCATTTAATATTAAAATATTTTTTATTATATATTTATTATATATATTTTTTTCTGAAAATACTATTAATAATTAAGTTTAAAATTTAAATTTTAAAATTTTTCTTAGTAAATATTCCAAAAGGTTTATTTATTTGACATCAGTCTCCCGTTAAACTGCAACACGTCTATATTTTATTAGAACCGTGACAGGACTAAATATTAGCCTGTTTCTTATCAATTGCTTTGTTATCAATTCCTACATTATTATTTTAACTTTCCATTTAGATTTAATTGATTTTTTAAAAAATTTTCACCCTTGAGAGGTCGATAAATAATTAATAATACAATTGATAGATTAATTTTTCTTTTAAAATATAAAAGTTTAATTATTTTTAATTTAAATCCAACCAAATTTGGATATTTAGATATATTCAATAGCAATCTTAAATGATATACCTCTATATTTATTAAATTTATAATAAATAAATAAAATAAAAAAATTCTAAAAAATACAAATCATTAAATTACAAATAAATTAATTATAGTAACATATTATTAAAACTAAGTAAATCAATTTATTCTATTGCAATAACTAGAATTCTTGCTAATAGAATTTATATGTAAAATAAATTAAAAATTTTAATGTAATAGATAAAGCGTGATTTAGTAAGTGAAAATGACTAGCTAATTAAGATATACTCATATATTATAGATAAACGATTGAAACTATTATAATCATTCATGCATTAATATCTTCAAATCTTAGAATTATGAATTAGAATTAATTTTTGTAAAATCATTGCTTTTGTAATAGTAAAAAGTAACTTAAACCTCACAAAGAGGAATATAGGAATTTTACTAAATAAATAAATTAAAATAAAACAAATAAATCCAAAGTAACAAAACAATATAATCCATAGTTGGATTCTATTAATTTTCATCATTCTTTATAAAATTAATGAAAAAAAAAATAATAATGATTTAATAATATACATGCAAAAAGAAACCTAATTGAAAATCAAGAGAGGTTGCACTATTTATATTTTTTTTAACATAAATATAGTAATTTTTTTTTTCAGTAGAAATAAAATTCACATTCATTGTGGTATCTTGTATGGGAAATGGATGATTCCTTCTAGTAATTTCTTCTCTTTTACTACATTTCGTATATATTATGGTTTATTTGATTGAATTGAATCATTCCTTTTCCTTTTTTTTTCTCTTCTTCATTCTATAAATATTGAATTTACTTCTCTTAAGTGAATTTCAATCAATATTCACTGGATTAAAAATGTTCATAATTTTTTTTTTATCACGATTTATATACTTTAAAACAAAATCCATTATTTTCAAAAGTTATTAAATTTTTTAAATTAAAATAAATCTATTTATTTGTTAATATTAACTTTATAGAAAAATTTGTTAATATTATTCATATCAAATCTATTGAAATTTAATTTATTTATTCATATTTATTTATATTTATTTAATATATTATTTTAATTATATTAGTTATGATATTTTATTTGGATAAGCCAATTTTCACCATTGTGAATTGAAGTAATTTCAAATTTATAATGAAATAGTATATATATTTTGTTTTCATATTTGATTATTTAAAATTATAATAAAATCTACCTCTCAGATATATTATACATATTATATATGTTCTTTAATATGGTTATTGTATCAAACTCTCTAATTAATTCAAAATTTATTCTGAATTTCCCAAAGCATTATTATAAAGTCATATTAATTAATTTAATAACTGCTTGTTATATTCATAATTATATTAAGTTTGATTTTAGAGTAGTTAATTATTTTCCTTTACTTTTAATTACAAATTAAACAAGGTTACCTTGTCATAAATGAAGGGTGTTGTATGAACTGGAATGGGTTGCCAGGCGATCTCGTCGTACCATCGTTGCTCCCCCACTGGCGGATAAAGACCAGCTAAGACCAGTTCAGCACTCATTAAACATCGATCATGATCACTTGATAACATTCTTATATCCCCGACACGATACGTTGTATTTAACCAATGACCTGCTCCATAAAGTGAACGAAGGGTGCGACCCAAATCATACATTTCCAATTTACCAGCCTAAAACAAAAATTTTCATACATATCTATCAATCTGTTAATTTATTATTGAGAGTTTAAAGTCTAAGGTTATTAGTGTCACTTACAAGGGTGGTCTGAAAAGTTTCCGACCTGACCAAGAAAATCGATGTTTTTCAATTTTTTTTTGTTTTACTTTTCAAAATTCAAGATAGCTGAGACCTGTACGATGTCAGCTGAACGTGTGCGAAATATTTTGCAAAACCATTGGAATATGGAAAGCTGTGTGCAATGTGGGTGCCGCATTTCCTAACGTTAGACCAAAAATTGTTCAAAAAACCATTTCTAACGACAATTTGGCGCTGTAAGCGTAATCCAAACGAATTTTTGCGTCGATTCATAACTGTTGATGAGACTTAAATTAAATTAAATCAAATTTAATTAATTAAATAATTTATTAATTAATTAAATTAATTAGAACACCGTTATGAGAAATGTATCAGTGTTGATGGAGATTATGTTGAAAAATATAGCAAAAAAAAATTTATAAACATCGATTTTCTTGGTCAGGTCGGAAACTTTTCATCTCACCCTCTTATTAATCATTCATATTTTATGAAATTAATCCTTGATCATTTTTATATACATTAAATCTCACAAAGACCCTATCAAAGTAGATAGAGACATTTTCACCGGGCACAGCCAGGCAACAAACTGTGCAATGAGGACTATGAGATTTAATTATAATAATTATTATATCAAAATAAGATATCTCTATAATTTAGATATTAACAATTATATATCTTGTATATAATTTAATATTATGTAAATGAAAGTTTAATTCTATTTAATTTTTATTTCTATTTATACTTCATTTGAAGTAGCTTGGATAGAAAATTTTATTCATAATAGGACTAATGAAATTTCCTTAAAGGAATTCATTAACTTAAACTTAAACAGAGGTATATTTTCGCATCCCTTAAAATTATCTTTAAGTGTTTCAATTAGAACATTCCATCAAGTACATCTTTTTATGAATAATAAAATTCAAATTTGTTATAATTTGAATTCGTCTAAAGAAATAAGAAGAACGATGCAAGAGGAATTAAAGGATTCCTTTTTCTACAAAAAAACAAACTTATTATCTGTTTTTACGATTCCCATCCTTTTCAGGATTCGTGTAATAACGAGGAATGACTGCCTAGCATTTAAATTTGTCCGTGCTTCAGTGTTGGCATTCTTTAAATAGTATTCTTTATTTTTTTTTAATATAAAACAAAGCGGAATTCCTATTATGAAATAAAATGAAATATAGATAGATTTTTTTTTTCTTATTTTAGAATTTTAATTTAATTTTTATTTTTGTCCTTGTGTAGGTAAATATTGTTTATTAAATTAAAGAAATATATAAATAAAGAAATATAAAAAGGAGTTTATATATAATCTTTTTATGATTTTATTTTTAATAAAATTTCGGTTTATAAATCTTATAACAGCGACATTTAGTCGAGGAGTGTTCTTTTACATTAAAATAACAAATATGACACAAAGGTTAGGTGAAATGAATTGTTTTATACCTACAAGTGTTAGTGAAAATTGAATTTAGATTAGATTTTAAAAACATACATAAAATAAAATAATAAAATTGAAAAATTAAATTCAACCTATAAAAAAAAAATCTATCAACCAACGGTTAATCTATCTGATGTGAAGTTGGATCTCAGAGTCTGTAAAACCATCAGGATCATCATCAATTTATTTAATTACGTCTCATTCAAACTTCATTCCATCGTTTTTTTTTTATTTATTTGCTTCTCATCCATCATTTTCTTATTCGTTGATATTTTACTTATATAACTATTGATATTATATTGATAAACCAAACATGGGGATAGGTCAAATATACCTTCTGTAGTAATAGTAGGTGTACGCATTCATAGATTAACATATATATAAGGTAAAATCAAGGGATATGCCGCGTTTTCTATATCTCGAAAAATAGGCCTTTTGGCGTAGGAAAGGCATCAAGGGACGATAGTATCTACCTACTCAACCAGATGAAGCGTGTCTACCTTAGCTATAAGTGAACCGTCGTGTAAGGAGGATTTGATTTGCGTGCAATATGGTTCCTAGAGTAAGTATCTATATATATAAAGGAGAGTGTTTGTATGTATGTAATTTGTTTACTTTTTTGCTGTCATAGAAACAAACAAAAAAGAAATTTCCTACTTAACCGACACTTTACCGGTAATTTAGAATTATGAACATCAAAAAATAAGAAACGATTTCTATGAAATTACATCACAATATTCTTATATACCTCTATGGTAACATAGGCTATAGATTTTATTAATATCTAATCAATAACCGCAGAATTTAATTTTTTAAAGTTTATATAGTTCTCCGTGTTGTTCATTCAAGAGCCAGGCGTGGCCCACTGACTGGCGGACTCATTTTACACAATGTATATAACTCTAGCGATTCCCAATCAAAGAATTATTATAATATTTAACTTTTTATTTTAAATTCTAATATTCAAATATCATTTCAATTAAATAATTTATTCTAAAAAAGTTCTCATTTTAATTAATATAATAAAATATTTAAATCATATTTAACTTAAATTATTTTGTATTTATTCTTTCTATATTTGAATACTTCTTTTATTTTAAGGGAGGGAATTAACTATGATCTAAAAAAATTAATAAATGAACTTAATAATAAAAAATCAAATAAATCCATTAATTTAAATTAATACTATTAATGAATGTATATATTGTTAATTTATTTTTAGTTTTAATCAATACTTTTATACCGTTAATTTTTATAAATTAATATATTTATTCTCAAATGTATTTAGCCACATTATAAATTGTCTCAAGTCTCTAACTTTGCATTTTCTCAAATTTTATTATAATTAAAAATATTCAATAAAAATCAAGCAATGAAATTAAAATATCGAAATGAAATGATCAAGAAATATTATACTCTATTATAACATATACAATACTTATAAACTATAGGCGGAGGAAATATTAGACGATATCATTGCGGGTTCAGGCCAAATCGATCAACATTAATTAAGATATTTTCATTATGACAGATATTAAAAAAACCGCGAATTCAATAATTCTGTTCACTAATTATTTGTAGACTTTAGTAAAACCTACGCATGACTCAATAGATCCGGATAAACTTTTTCAAATTTTGATCTTAAAATTTATCTTGAAGGTAGTAAAGAAAGAGTAAGATGCGGAAATCAATTGTAAAATATTAGGTTACCCAGACGACTTAAATATAATAGGAGATTCGGCAATTGCAATTACAGATAGCGAGGAAAAATTAATCGAGGTAGGAAAAGAGATGAGGTTTGAAATGAATAATGATAAATAAATATATTTAGAAACAAACAGGAGCAGTATTAACATACAAAATGTAGAATTTGAATATGTAGAAAAATTGAATGTAATCACGAAGGATAATAATATTTGAGAAGAATTTAAATCGGGGTGGCAATCGGGAAACGCCTGTTATCATGCAGTAAAGAGGCTTATCTCATCAAAATTATTATAAAAGGGAATGAAAATTAAAATATATAAAACAATTATTTTGTCTGTTGTATTATATGGGTGTGAGACATGGTCTATGATCTTAGGAGATGAGAGTGGATTCAGAGTATTTGAGAATATAGGATTCTTCCCAGCATTTATGGGCCAAAGATGAGGACACCAGGGAATGACGTAAAAAAGATGGAACAGAGGCTCAGGATAAGGACACTTGGAGAAATGTAGTTGTAGCTGCCAAGAACTTTCGAGTAGATAGATATAACATATTCAATAAAAATATATATAATTAATTTACTGATTAAATTAAAATATATTTTAAATAATCACACAATAAGAAATGAATGTTTTATGTTATACATTGATTGAAACAAAATGGATGAAAACCTTTTACTACTCTTAACCAAATACTATGTATCACTCGGGGGTACAGGGGGCGGAGCCCCCGTCTAGATGTGAAGAGCGACGAAGGAGCTCTGAGCAGCTAGTAATTAATATAATTAATATATTTTTTTCCTCAATTAGTTCGTGTTCGCATCCCTATGAATGTAGTGGCGCTAAACGCAGTTTCAAAATTTAACATTGCGTGTCCCTGCCCTAATATATGCATATCAAAACGGCCTGCAGTTCAAATAAAATAAAATTTAAAGAGTTTTTTCTTCATGAGGAAATTTTTGCTCACATAATTTTCCACTAAAAAGGCCCGAAATTTGATGATATATTAACATTAAGATCAATGGGAAATATAATGTTTTAATAGGTCCAAAATGGCGGCTGTGACGTCAGATAGACAGACAACTTTTGTTTGCAATGTTCCCTTCCTACCTTCCTGGTTTTGCCTTAGCATAACATTGAAAAATTGAACTTCCCAAACAATTTTGTAAGTTGAGAAATTCATAATCCCATTGTGAAAATATATTATTTAAGTTACGTACTTTTTTAGTTCTTAAAACTTACTTAATTAAATATTTAAATTTTTTTTATTTTGAGAATAAAGCTGTAATTTATGCTATAAGTACCTAATAGACCTAAGTATTATTAACACAAATAATAATATCATAATAGGTATTAGGGTCAGAGATTTGGCAAAAACTCGAATTGTGCATCATATTCATCAGTTTTATCTTATATATATATTTTAAAAAGTCTTAGACCGGATAATGAAGACCACACATCAAGTTTTATTATTTATTACAAAAATTAATAATTTGCTAGATAATTTTGCTAAAGGATTTAAATAATTCTTAATATAAATGATAATATTAATAGATCTGGACAATTAATGATAAAATGAAAATAAAATTAAATATTAAATTATTAAATAATTGGAAAATTCAATCAGTAAATCTATTTGATAATAAGTTATATGTAACAAATGAGTAAATTATTTTTACTCTATACATGAGTAAATCTCATCCATTGTCCATTTTCTTGTTCTATTATTAAAATGACATATTAATAATATTCATCATCATATTAATCGTATCATATAATCACAATTTCAATTTTCAATTTAGTTTACTTCATATAAAATCAAAGTAAACAGATATATACTCATACAAACATTTCATTTATATTTTTTTAAAAATAATTGAAAAAAAAATCTACAACAAACAATAAAACAATCCATTGGAAATAAGAAATTCAATTTGAATAAAATAATTAAAGTAAAAAAAAAACAGTTCATGTATAAATCGATGGTTACAGAATTGCAAAGGGTTGTATGTTATCCAATGATGTTTGAGATACACATATCTCTTGTTTAGAATTTTAAAAGGCTTGTCAAAAAAATATATATAAATGAAAAACAAAATAATTGAATTGGAATAAACTACGATAAACATCTCTTCTTTAAGTGATTTTTCTCCTTTTTATACACTTTTACTTAACTCACTCTGTCCGGTTGTACGCGGGTTGTCCGTTTGTACGCGGCATTTTATAATCGATATTTCAACAACTTCCCGTCATTCAATTAACTTGAAATTTTGTATACGCGCTTGCTCCTGATAATAATACACGAATCAATTGAAAAATCCACTGAATTATTAATCTATTAGTAGTAATTAATTAACTAAACTTTCATATGCGGAATATGGAAAAGTTCACTATTTCAATCATAGATGGCGATAGCAGTTCTAGAGGCGCTGAATACGACTAAAAAGTATAAAATAAATTTAAGTAAAAAGAAATCTTTTTAAAAAATACACTTTACTTAAAATTGCACTAAAAAGTAAAAAATAAAATCACTTTAAAGTGTGTGCGCTCAAATTATAATAAGATCGTAAATCATTTAACACCGTAAAACATTTGCTTCCATTTGGGGTTATTATAATTTGAGCGCACACACTTGATGTGATTTTATTTTTTACTTTTTAGTGCAATTTTAAGTAAAGTGTATTTTTTAAAAAAATTTCTTTTTACTTAAATTTATTAAATGAATAGTTTTCATTTTTTTTTTTTAATTTTAAAATAAATAATGATAAGAACTTTTTTGAAAAGGAAATTAATAATTTTACAAAGAAATAATTAATATTATAATCATTAATAAGTAATTACAAAGATAGAAAAGATTATATTATATAAATTTTTATATTTTTCTGACGTAAATATTTAATTGTCAAGAGTTATAATTATACGAGTATATCGAATAAAATTTCATTTTCGAGATTAATTGGAAAATCGATAGCGTAAAGTCAAGTAAACGACATGGAAAATATAAGTAGCCAGAATCTCTCTCTCTCTCCATATATATATATATAGTACAAAAATGTATATATGTAAGTATAAATCATACAAAGCTAATATCACTTTATATATATATATATATATATATTCGTGTACCTGCTGGTGATTAATTTTTAATTTTTTTTTTTACATTTTTAAAATGGTATTTTATACTTTAACTTGACACATTATAAAGTTTTCTAGAATATATGTATAGATATTGTATATATATATATAAGTTAAAAGATCATTTATTTTACATAATCAATTTATCATATTCAAAAAGGGATTTTCTTCCATGGTTCATTAATTGGAATTTTTCATTTAAAATTAATTTATATTTTATTCTACCTTTGTATACTTATTTATACTGAATGTATTGCAAAAACCAGAGATTGAACAAAATAAATTTAAGTATGTATATCGTATTTTATTTTTGAAAATAAATTGTGTATATAGGCTTTGTGGAAATGAAATTATGGAGATAAAAGTGAACCTTTCACACAAGAGCTCATTTGTTTCCTTCAAAGAACGTCGTTGTCAATTGATGGACGCTTTCACTGGTCAATAAATCTCGTCTCCTTACATGTTTGTGTTTTAAATCAATTTTATTCAAAGGCTACTCAACTTAACAACTGATTAAACTCAATTTCAATTAAACATTGTATCTCAATGTAATCCAATAAGAGAGATGAATTTGAAGATAAAATCAAATATTAGGTGTGAAATTGTATTGAATTATAATCTCTTCCTAATTTAGGATTGCTATAATCTTTGAATATTGTTTTAGTATAGCTAGTATCGTCGTTTTTATTAGAGCCAAAGATTATGGAGAATCATAATTTGTAATTCTATTAACTCAATTCGAATTTTATACATTTTTAGTGAAAATAATTAACGAAAAGTGTATAAGTATGTTTTTTGTTAAAAGTATGAATTGTTTCATCCTATAAGATAATTTTGTCTAGCTCAACAGTTAAAGTCTCTATTAATTTTTTCTTTTACTAATTTTTATTAATACCAGGATTATTAAATCATTTCGATTACTGTTAATCTAATTATTACAGATTTATATTGGAGAGGAAAGGTTAATGGTTCACTAAACTAATAATACTCAAAATTATTATTTGTTCCAATATATTAGGTCGGAAGGAAAGTTCTTAAGGTTTTTATATATGTATCTTTCCGGGCATTTTTCTGAATAAAATATTCATTAATATCTAGTTGTCAAAGACTGTTTTATAGCAAATTTTTTGATCTATTACGGTGATTCTCAACCACGGTGCCGCGCCACTTTTGTGTGCCGTGAGATTTTCAAAATGTGCAGTCAAATTTTACAAATGTAAAGTTCAAATTAAGAAAAAGTACTTATTTATTTTATATGTATGTAAAAAAAAGGTAAAATGTTTTTGCGATCAGGCTCTCAAACATTTTCGATTTTTAAATATGGCTCTAAGTATCACCAAGTATGCCCACCCCTGTTATATTATTTCAGAAATGTGCCCGACTATTGAAAAAGGGGTTGACCCCTGATTATTATCATAAAATATATTACACAGTCTATTATAGGTAAGTAAATAACTTTTACACTTATCTTTTTCTTGTGTGCCGCCAAATTTTTAAACCGTTAAAAGTGTGCCGCGGTAAATAAAAGCTAATATTTTTTTAAAATTGGCCTTCCATTCCTGTATATTGTAGGTTTGTTCTTCTCCGCTCTTACACAATAAAAACGATCTTTTTATGGATCGAATCCTTACTTGTGATGAAAAGCGAATCTAAAACGATGTTTTGCCTCACCCACCACAATCTCCTGACCTCTCTCTCACGGATTATCAACATTTTAAGCACATGCACAGCTTTCTCACCAACCTAATTTTTACTCTAAAGGAATCGATCGGTTTATTTTGTTGAATCGGATGGAGCTTATTTCAATTAATTTAAATGACTACTAAACAATTTATTGTGATTTGAAGTTTATCTGATAAAACCTGCAAAATTTCGTTCCAGACTAATAGAATTGTATTTTTTAGTTTAGTTAAAAAAATAAAAAAAGAAGTATAATAGACTAATATTTTGTGTATAATATTATATAACTACCAGGAATTCATCAGAAATTTGTTGAAAAATTTCTAATGAACCACCTATATATATATAACTATTATACATTTTATTAATATTATCATCTATTATTTTGGAAATAGAATTATATATGTATATACATTTATAAACATCTTTATTCTTGTAAAATTATTTTACAAGAGCGTTAAATAACATTTGTTTATTTCTATCCTCGTGATATCCTCATAATTACACAGACAATATCTGGTTCCCCATATAATTCTTATAATAAGGCATTATATAACGTTGTAATTATTGAACTTTATCAAAAAAATTATCAAAAAATAAAATCAATTACGGAAATACCTTGGAGAGTTGTCCTTTGCCTTCAGGCCAAAGTTTCGGATCATCAAAAGGGTCATTTTTATAAAAGACGGTCGGCGACCTCTGACCATGTCGGAAGATCTAAAAAATAAAAACAACATGATAAACAAGAACCTAATTAATTGTTCTTTAATAGAGTTTAAATATACAAATAAGTATGCTAATCTTTTGATTATATTTTCATAGTAATCATTGCGAAGTTTGATTAGTTAATAAAAAAACAGCAATTAAAGATTTATTTACTTAAGAGATCGTTATCAAGGTATTAAAGATTGTATAAATAAAGATTTAATATTGAATTAGTAGTTAAAAAAGATGTTTGATTATTATTATTATGAATAGATTAGTGATATAATAGATTAATTAATTGTTTAATAAGTGTATGTGTATTATTTGTTCCCTTTTTAATTTGTTATGTAAATGAAAATCAAACTTGTAAAAAAAATAAAACTTAAAAAGAATAAATTTTAATTAAACACTGGGTGAAATTTCATGTTGTTGAAATATATTTATTTTATACGCGTTTTGTTTGTTAAACCAGATATTGAGATGGCATAAATCAAATATATCAATCAACTTCAAACTTTACCGAGTGTTTGATTAAAAATTATTCTTTTTTATTATTAAATTGTATATTTTATAAATATGATATTAGTTTACATAACAAGTTAAAATGTTTTCGTATCTAGGGTTAAATTAATTAAAAACATTTTTACATTTATACATATCATCAATTAGTAAAAATGAACTTGGCATAACAAGTTAATAAATGATTATTTACATCTCGCCAGAGATAGTATTGCGAACACGAAAATTTTCGATGTCGAGATTTTGATGTTTTTATACGTTTTGAAGGTTCCTCAATCATTTTTACTAAGGTTGAGAAAAATGTCTGTGTGTGTGTGTGTGTGTGTGTGTGTGTGTGTGTATGTATGTAACCAAGATTACGCAAAAACGGTTTGAGCTAGAATGATGAAATTTGGTACATGAGCATTATTCAAAATTCGTAGTTTTCTATCAACTTTTGAGAAATGTAGCTCAACCGGAAGAGGGTCATTACCTACAACGTTTTGATTTTTTTTCCTCTAAAGTAACCGTAAAAATAAAGATATATGTTTGATAGTTTTTCACATGATTAAAAATTGTATAAAACTGCTATATATAGAATTTCAGCTTGATTGAATTGCTGAAAGTACCGGAATTAATTTTTAACACTGCAAATCACGCACCTGAACGTGACGTGGTGCCAACAACAAAGAGCCAAACATGCACTGGTTTAATAAATATTATTTATTAATTTTAATTTATAATTTAGAATTGATTAAATTTAATTTAAATATAATATATGTTATTTAATCCAATTCAAATTGCGAGATAGTCGAATGGAGATACTCCAGCTTATTTTTAATTTAGTATGAAATCATATGATTCGAGTTTTTAAAGAATATGATATAAACATAAAAATATTCTACATAATATGATTAATAATAAAACAAATATAAAATTTGAAAAGATATTGTTCTATTATAATATATAATTCTAAAAAGATATATGTGTTGGTAATATTTATTTATCGCATTTATATTTAAATAATCATATTAAATTAAATATTTGTTTTAACACTAAAAGAATCCTCTTAATATTTTACTATCATTAATAATAGACTCTAGTCTCTTTTATAAACAAAAATTTTGCAAATGAAAATAAATATTTGAATGTAAACAAATCCTTCTATTATTTATGTTATTATAAACAAAAGTGAAATTTAATTTTTTTTTTTTAATACTTAAATAAAATAATGAAAATAAATGAATTAAAAAACAAACAAACATTTATTTATTAATATAATAATTTTGTTTTGTTAAAATTGTTTTAAGTCAATTTTGTTAGTCTGTTATTATTAATTTTTAATTATTCGTTCAAAGGTGATGCTGGGAATTGACATCGTTTATTCATGCAAAAGGTTATTTTTAATCTTTATTTTATATACGAGCTAATATATATTTCTGTTTTATAGTAAAATTTGACTCTCGACATTTTAGCGTCCATTTTGGAGCTTTTTACCGACCGACGATAGTAACCAAATTTCACATGTGGAGATTTTTACATATCTCCACGAATCATGCATTTTCTTAACAGAAAAAAGTATTTTTAGCATGATGTCTGTCCGTCCGTCTGTCCGTCTGTCCGTCCGTATAGATGTGTACAGCCTGAACGGCTTAACGGATTTTGATGAAATTTGGTATATTTACTTAATGCATCAGTGGGATGAATTGATCAACTTTTGGTGCAAATTCGGAAACCGGAAGTGGGAGTATTAGCGATCGACGATAAGAAGGGAAGGGTTATTTTCGCACCAAATTTCACATAAGGAGATTTTTTTACATATCACCACGAATGTATTGGTTTTATCCTCGGGAAAAATCATCTTCATTATGTTTTTCTTAATTTAAAATTATATGACGTCACCCAGCCCTTCATGACGTCACAGCCTCGGGTAACGCCGGCCACTTCAGCTATATATTATAAATAAAATAAAATTAAAAATATTTATGTTATATCCACATCTGTTTTTTATTACATTAATAGATATATTAAAATTATTTGAAATTGTTTCTGTTGCTGGAAATTAATTTATTTCAAACCGTCGGTCGGTTCGGACCTGGCCACAGGTCAACTTATTTCAATATTGAATTCTGAGATTCTGGGTCTTACAAGTTTGTGTGACCAAAAGTCAATTTTGGAATCTTGGAATGAAATTGGTGGGTAATCTTTGATTCTTTGAAGCCCTGAAGAATCTTCGGCACTAACCCTAACACTAAAACAAATCTGAGCCAACTAAGAGCCAGGTTCTTCAGAGTTCAGAACAAAGCAAATTAAAAATTACGTCAAGACTCAAATTTTACATTAAATCGTGAAAATAACCCCTAAATAACTTTTCATAATAAAAACATTCACTGAAACCTAAATGAACATATATATATATATTATTAAACAAAATTATTCGAATATTCTTTACTTATTAAAGCAGAAATTCATATTTTAACAAGAGCAAAAGCGAGAGAAAATCGATTATCTTCATTTCATCGTAACATGAATTTTTGAAATCCTTTACCTTTTGGTCTTGTGGTTACCAAACAGGATCTATTTTATTATTATCTTAAACATTCATAAGTTTTTTTTCAAAATATCTTTTCTATTATAATAAATTTGATAAAAAATAAAATAAAAATACCTTTATGTAAAATTTTTCATTAATAATAGATATTACCTGTTAGTATCAAGGTTATTGATAATTTTGTTCTATATACTGAATTAAAACTTTTTAAAACAGCACCTCCCTTACTATCGTCGGTCGGTAAAATGCATTTAAATATCAACTTCTACAAAGATAATTTTGATAATAAATTTTATTTTATAAAAATGTGTTATGAATCATGAAAGAGATACCAGAAAAACAACAAAAATAATTTATGGGAAAGAATGAATGTATATCCATATTTCATTATTCTATTTTATATTGTTCCCCTTTTGCATGGAAAATGTAACTTAATATAATATAATACATAGATTTGAAAACAAAAAATTAAACTAAATTTTGTTTCACAAGTCGAGTTTTTGATCATCTTCTAAATTTAAATCAATAATTAGAATTTATAATATTTTCTGTCTGTACTATACAACTTTTCTGTTTTTTTTTGAAAATAATATATTATTATATATTTTGATTTATTATTTTTTCAATTGAAAAAATAAATGTGATAAAAAAATTGTAAAAGTATTAATTTTATTGATGGTGTATAAAATTTGGATAGGGGGGAAGTTTAGCTATATATAATTTAATTTTATTAATATACGTATATTTACTAAATTCTATTATATTTTATTTTTTTTCAATTTTGTTATTATTTTAATTGAATTCAAATAATGAAATTCTAATAAATAAATAAACAAGTGAACTAACATTAAAGGATTAACTAAACTATACTTTGAAAAATATCTTAAGTACGAGGACAGGTCAATAAGTCCTTGACTATTTGAATTTCCTGTCTTTTAAATGAAATGGTAACATTGCTCCTGATAGCAGGCAACTATTAGCTGACTCCTGTTGAAATTTTAACCAGCTTGTTCTTTTAGTTTTTGTTTGACATTCATTAATAGCAAACTACCACGGGATTTGAGAAGAAAATGGAAAAAAGTATATTTCCATATAAAAATTCATGAATTGGAATATGAATTGCTCCCTCATCCGCCCTATTCTCCGGATTTAATCCTGAGTGACTATTTCTTGTTACCAAATATTAAGAAATGGCTCGGGGGAAAGAGATTTGACTCCAACGATGAAATCATCTCACAAACAAATCTATTTTAATGTCCTCGACAAATGCTATTTTTTGGAAGGGACAATTTTTTATTAAAAAAAAACCTCATTCAAAAAGTCATGGACTTATTGACCTCCCCTCGTACTTTTAAATAAACTACATATACATTATTATTAAACAAAAATATTGTTTCATAGATTTGTATATAAACATTTTATTCAAAGAAAATATTTAGATTTTAATAATTATAATGGAAAGACATATTAATAAACTATAATATAATTATAGTAATTATTATATTTTTTTTAATTATTACTAATAATATGTCTGTTAAATCTCATAATTTTTATTGTAGAATTTCATAAATAAATATTATCTATAATTTGTCATTCTGTTAGATCGTATATTATTATATTGATGTTGATATGATAAAAAAACGTTGCAATTTATTATACAGGAAGTGATACTATTATCATTTCTACTTTTAGATATAAGGGTAAGGGTAAAATCGAGTATACCATAATAAATATAGATTTCAATTTAAAATCACTTTCTGATCTCATTATATTTTCTCATTTATATTTTTAATTTATTATTATTATTATTTTAAAAAATAAATAATAAAAATAATAAATTAATTTATATTGAAAATAAGTTGACCTGTGGCCAGGTCCGAACCGACCGACGGTTTGAAATAAATTAATTTCCAGCTACAGAAACAATTTCAAATAATTTTCATATATCTATTAATGTAATAAAAAACAGATATGGATACATAAATAATAAATATAAACATTTTTAATTTTATTTTATTTATAATATATATGCAAGACCTTGCTGTGACGTCATGCATGGCTGGATGACGTCATATAATTTTAAATCAAGAAAAAACTAATAAATATGATTTTTCTCGAGGATAAAACCAATACAAAGTGCATGATTCGTGGTGATATATAAAAAAATCTCCTTTGGTGTGAAAATAACCCTTTCCTTCCTATCGTCGATCGCTAATACTACCACTTCCGGTTTCCGGAATTGCACCAAAAGTTGATCAATTCATCCCACTGATGCATTAAGTAAATATACCAAATTTCATCAAAATCGGTTGAGCCGTTCAGGCTGTACACATCTATACGGACGGACAGACTGACAGACGGACGGACAGACGGACGGACAGACATCATGCTAAAAATACTTTTTTCTGTTTAGAAAATGCATGATTCGTGGAGATATGTAAAAATCTCCACATGTGAAATTTGGTGTGAAAACAATACCTCCCTTACTATCGTCGGTCGGTAAAAATGCTGCCCGTAATCCAAAAAAAAACATTTAGGATTATCTTCGATGAATGTAATTTATTTTAATAAATAATAAAAATAGATATATTTATATTATATAAATAGATATATTATTAGATAACACTATTTTTTTAAGATATAATATAGTAATTTTTTTTTTATCAAAATTTATACAATTTTAAAATAAACTTCATAAAATAAACCTTCAATAAGGCAGAAGTATTACTTAATTATATCTTGTATGTATTGTATAATAATATTTTGATATAGATAAAAACTAAAATAAAATAGAAAAAAATAGGTTTTCTGTATTTTATTATAATGATAATAAATTATCATGAATTAATGTACGATATTATATATTAAAATTATACCTTAAAAACTTGTTTTTTTAAGATAAGAAAATTGCTTTAAGGTTAATATTTTCTACATTAATAATCTAAAACAATTTTCATATTCATAATTAATTGACACATATCTCTCTACCCTTTGCTCTATTTTTTCATAATTTTATTAATATATAAACCTTCTTGAAATTAATAGAAATAAGACAAAATATTTAATAATAATATTTAGTATATTAATATTAATATTCAGTAACAGAGAGGAACAGAATTAATAGAGAAAGTCTTAAAATTCAAAATATAGTATTCGAAAATTAGAAAAATGTAAATACTTAGGTTCTGTAATCACGTAGGATAATAATATTCTAAAAGAATTTAAATTGAGAATGCAATGGTGAAACGTATGTTATCATACAATAAAGGGGCTTATCGCGTCAAAATTATTATCAAAGGAGATCAAAATTAAAATATATAAAAGAATTACTTTGTCGGTTGAATTACATTGGTGTGAGGCATGGTCTATGACCTTAGGTGACGAGAGTAGATTTTGAGAATAGGATTCTGCGAAGGATTTATGGGCCAAAGAAAGATGAGATCACCGGGAAATGGCGGAGACAGGAATTGCATGACCTCTATGAATCTTCAGATTTGGTTAGAGTAATAAAATAGAGAAGGTAGCGATAGGCAGGACACGTAAAGAGGTGGGTGATGATAGATTAGCAAAAAATTATATTGGTGGGGAGACCAATTGGGAAACGTCCGCTTTGAAGACCAAGGTGGGTGGGCAATTTAGGAAGGGACGTGAAAGAGATGACTGAAGGTAGGTGTTGGATGGATATAGTTTAGGATATAGGGACACTTGGAGGAATATGGTTACTGTGGCCAAGACTTTCAAGTTTCGGAGTCACAAAGATAGATAAACACACTATGAGCGGGGCGGGTATTTGTACCCGTTGCGGGGACTGCCACTTATAAGCGGGGCGGGATTTATACCCGTTGCCACTTATATAATATATATTTTCCCTTGTGTCACTTAAAATTACTTATTTTAAACGATAACTAATATATATCCCTCATATAAGTGACAACGGGTATAAATACCCGCCCCGCTTATAAGTGGCAGTCCCCGCAATGGGTACAAATACCCGGCCCGCTCATAGTGTGTTAATAATAAAAAAATAAGTTGACCTGTGGCCAGGTCCGAACCGACCGACGGTTTGAAATAAATTAATTTCCAGCTACAGAAACAATTTCAAATAATTTTCATATATCTATTAATGTAATAAAAAACAGATATGGATACATAAATAATAAATATAAACATTTTTAATTTTATTTTATTTATAATATATATGCAAGACCAGGCTGTGACGTCATGAATGGCTGGATGACGTCATATAATTTTAAATCAAGAAAAAACTAATAAATATGATTTTTCTCGAGGATAAAACCAATACAAAGTGCATGATTCGTGGTGATATATAAAAAAATCTCCTTTGGTGTGAAAATAACCCCTTCCTTCCTATCGTCGATCGGTAATACTACCACTTCCGGTTTCCGGAATTGCACCAAAAGTTGATCAATTCATCCCACTGATGCATTAAGTAAATATACCAAATTTCATCAAAATCGGTTGAGCCGTTCAGACTGTACACATCTATACGGACGGACAGACGGACAGACGGACGGACAGACGGACAGACGGACAGACGGACGGACAGACATCATGCTAAAAATACTTTTTTCTGTTTAGAAAATGCATGATTCGTGGAGATATGTAAAAATCTCCACATGTGAAATTTGGTGTGAAAACAATACCTCCCTTACTATCGTCGGTCGGTAAAAAAGGTTAACTATTGAAACAATGCATTAAATTAGTATTATACTCGACTGATATTAAAATAAACATTATAATTTTTATGGAGAATAAAGTTAACTCTAAAACCTTCCTGAAAGCTACTCATGCAGAAGGTAATACAAATGCTTCCTAATATATAGGTATGCATTTGTAATCTGAATAAATATATATACTATATTTATCTGTTCAATTGAAAATTATAAAATTAGCTTTATTTAATATGGCATTGAATAATAAATAAAATTTCAATTGAAAAATATAATGACTATAAATTTATTCTATTGAAAAATAGAGTTATTTTTATAATTGATAATAAATGATCATTAAATTAAATGATTACTTTTTAATAGCATTCATATAATAATAATAATAATAAACAATTTATTGATATGAATGATATAGTAATGGATTAAAAAAAAAATACTTATTACTAACAACGGTGACGAAGACAAGATGTGTATTATCGGTAGTCTCCTCGCTGAATGCTAAAAAGCCAATCAGTACGATACTAATGAAAATGCCGATGATAACAACAGTGATAACCGGCGCCCGGTGGCTGCGCCCCAGGCATACTTTGAACAACGGCGGCGGGGTTCGTTTCGACCGGCTGGACCTCTGCATGCTTGTGACGTCACTGAAATTGCACCAAAAGCAATTGTAAGACCATTCCCGTAGCAAGTGGCCAATTGGAGTGTACTTGGATTAGGAATAGTACTCGCGACGGTTGGAATGTAACTGCGAAGCGTTTGGAGCTGAGTCAGCCAACTACGCCACGTCCCCCCGTCCCCCCTGGCTCCCCTTTCCCCTACAATCGAGCCCCTCTTGTCCCTCTACTTGAGCTGCTTAGCCGCAACGGTTATCTTGGCGGTAACCTTCATATTAACACATCTCCATTAGTAACAGATCCGTTACGTCAGCTACGCAGATTGTTTTATTATGGTTCATTTATTTGCATTCAGTTATATACGATTTCATATATTTCATCGTTTCAGGTTACAAAAGATCTTTCCACTCTGCCAAATGGAAAGGAAATCATAACAGCAATGAATGAATGAATTCTTCCATTTCTCATTCTCTTTTTCTTGTACTTCTCGCTCTTGTACTTCTCGTTCTTTCTCTTTCTCTTTCTCACTCTCTTTCTTACACACACACACACCCACTCTTTTGCTTCTTCAGATTTTTATTATCGAATTTAAACAAGTATCCAACATCGAGTGAATTTACACACTCACACCCTTATCATGTTATTCTGTTTTATTCTTTTCTAATGTATATTTAATTATCTACTTTCATGATATATTTTATTAAAATAATAAATTTTATATTATATTTTATAAATCTATAAGAGTTATTTGATTAATTAGATCTGTACTAAACATATCCTACATGTTACGTTTGTTTTCGCTTCTTTTTCCAATGCAAAATTTGACGCTACTGAACAAATGTCTAAAATCAATACGATGAAAAAGAAATGAAAGAAATAAAGTTAAAAAAAAAAAAATAATTCTCCAAAACATCTTGAAAAGTATCACTATTTATTTATACATAAACATACATAATATAAAATTTGTAATAATTTATTAAAAAATCTGGAGTGTCTCCACTCGACTATCTCGCAATTTGAATTCGATTGAATAACATATATTATATTTAAATTAAATTTAATTAATTATAAATTATAAATTAAAATTAATAAATAATATTTATTAAACCAGCGCAGGTTTGGCTCTTTGTTGATGGCACCACGTCACGTGTTGGCGCGTGATTTGGAGTGTTAAAAAATTAATTCCAGTATTTTCAACGATTCAATCAAGCTGAAATTCTATATATAGCAGTTTTATACAATTTTTAATCATGTGAAAAGCTATCAAACATATATCTTTATTTTTACGGTCACTTTAGAAGAAAAAAAATCAAAACGTTGTAGGTAATGACCCTCTTCCGGTTGAGCTACATTTCTCAAAAGTTGATAGAAAACTATGAATTTTGAATAATGCCCATGTACCAAATTTCATCATTCTAGCTCAAACCGTTTTTGCGTAATCTTGGTTACATACATACACACACACATACACACACATACACATACACAGACATTTTTCTCAACCTTAGTGAAAATGATTCAGGAACCTTCAAAACGTATAAAAACATCAAAATCTCAACATCGAAAATTTTCATGATCGCAATACTATCTCTGGCGAGATAGTAAAAATTATACCTTAATATAATAATAATAATAATAATAATAATAAAAATAATTTTAACACTATATTTTCACTAATAAATAGTATTTCTCCAAATAGTATTTTTATTTAGCAAAATACCCATTTACATAATTTACCTAGTTTTGCATATGTAATGAACTGAATAATAAATTAAATTTAATAATTATAAAAAACAAACTGATTAATATTAATAATATATATATTAAAAAAAAAAAAAAATTGCACAATAATTTTTAAATAATAAATAGAGATTTATTTTTATATGTTAAATTTAAATTTCCCTTGTAATTAATAATTTATAAAAATTCGAATGATTTCCATAAATTATTTAATAATGAAGGAATGAATAATTATCAATTTATTATCGCTTTATAATTTATATTCGCACATTTACCCATTAATTAACTATTGTTAGCATTATATTCATAATAGGATGTATTTATTAATGATGTATTAATTTTTTCGGAATTTTTATATTAATATATGGCTTCATTTATGTGTTAAATAATTATTATTTATGGAGATAGTTGAAAAATTAAAAAAAATAATATTAATATTTTTATTTGTTTCTAGGTTAATTTAATGCATTGGATATCATTAATTTTAAATTATGTAAGATTGAACTTTCAAAAATTGAATTAAAGAAATGGAAAAGTTCTTAGTATATATTAATCTTGCCAATTTCAGTTAAAAATAATTTTTAATTTTTTTATATTTATATAATGATGTTTTGGGACATATTTGAACGAAATTCATTGAACTTAAAGGAGATTATATTTAAATATAAAATATATCTAGAAAAAAAAACAACAAAATTTCAATTTTCTCATCCATTTTGCAAACTTTTCAAATGATCCTCGTAATCATTCTACAGCTGATAAATCTTCACTTTCACTAGAATGTCGGTTATCATTTTTCTTTTCTTTTTCAATTGGTCCCGAGAATTCATTTCCAATCCATAAATTTTTATGAAGCATTCATTTTTCAAATAAGTCATTTATTTTATTCAAATTTTTCAGATCAACTTTTTCAACCAAAACAAAAATAATTGAATAAAATTAAAAATTGTTTAAAATAAAAAAAAAATTATGAAAGCTCTATAATGATAAATGATACATTTTTTAAGAGAGATATTTTGAATACAATTTTGAATACAATACAATTTTCTCTTTTGTAATTGAATGAAAGTATCAATAATGGTAATTCTATATGAATGGTAGACCAATCCGATATGCTAAATGAAATTTGGTATGTAAAGCTCGAACTTATTAAAATTTACAAATGCATGTCAATTATTAGGAATAATAGGAATTGTGCTATTATTAATTGTAAAATTTAATTAATATTCACGAATACAAATAGAACTATATTACAACGTACTAGAACAAATAGTTACGACCCTAAAAGCTAAATGTATAAACTATACAATCAAGGTAACCATTTATCGAATATAGGGGAGAAAGTTTCAGCATCAAATTCAAAGGTAAATCCAATTGAACATTGAAACTTTCTCAGCTTTAAACCAATAAAGTTAAAAAAAAAATACAATGAAATCAATTTATATGTATATATATCTGCGGCACCAAAAGTTAATGGCTACAATACTCATTCTATACATTTTAAATATAAAAGTATCAACTTCAACTAAACCCTTCTTTAACCAGTAGAAATTAAAAAATCGACATATCTTTTGAAATATCTACTGTCATCAACTGCTCAGTAGTAAGTAAAAGATTTAATTTTTATCCCGGTATATCAGATGCCATTTAATAAATTATTTTATTAAACATCGATAAAAAAACAATCAATTTTAAATTATTTTTTATATTATATTCATAGAAATTAAATATCTATATATATAAAAGGCAATGTCTGTGTGTCTGTCTGTGTGTCTGTCAAATACTCAAAAACTACCCGCTCGATTACGGTGAAACTTTCAGGGATTATTGTGTGCATCCCAGGGAAGGTTTTAATCTATATATGTCTGTGTGTCTGTCTGTGTTATTGTTTTGTGTTTTGTACATATATATGTAAAATAAAGAACAAACAGAAATAAGAAAATAAATTTTAATTAATATAATTTATAAAAAAAAATAATGTTCATAAACTTAGAATATTAATTATTTAATTAATTAAAATCTACTTAAATAAATGCAAAGAGCCACAAATATATTAGTAAATATATAAATAAATATATGAAATAGTCAATAAATCTTACTTATTATACTAGGAAAATTTGTTGTTGATTAAATTAAAAAATATATTTTCCAAGAAAACAAATATATGTCTTATCTACTTATACTGATTGAAACAAAATGGATGAAAACCTTTTACATACAGACTTTCAACCAAATACCATGTATCACTCGGGGGTACAGGGGGCGGAGCCCCCGTCTAGGTGTGAAGAGCGCCTGGAAGGCGCTCGGAGCAGCTAGTATAATATATATTTAAAGGTTTATAAAGATTAGATCCGATTAGAAATTGTAAAATGGATATTAAAGAGTCAGCGGGTTGTCATCAGAAGCAGATGTCAGGATGCGTCAGTTAGTGTTAGTGCCAAGGATTCTTCGAAACTTCGGAAAACAGTAAATTCAAAATCTCCCACCCATTCAATACATAATTTCAACATAGACTCTTGGTCACACAGATGAAGACCCAGGATTCCTAAAAAATTCCCTCCTAAATACACCCCTTTGAAAATGGCGACCAATGGGCGTCGAAACTTTGAGACCCACATCTCAAAATAACCCGGAAACAATTTCCCATAATATATATATAATTCATTGAAAAAAAGCTGCCTGTTATCCAAAAAAAAACATTTAGGATTATCTTCGATGAATGTAATTTATTTTAATAAATAATAAAAATAGATATATTTATATTATACAAATAGATATATTATTAGATAACACTATTTTTTTAAGATATAATATAGTAATTTTTTTTTATCAAAATTTATACAATTTTAAAATAAACTTCATAAAATAAACCTTCAATAAGGCAGAAGTATTACTTAATTATATCTTGTATGTATTGTATAATAATATTTTGATATAGATAAAAACTAAAATAAAATAGAAAAAACTACGTTTTCTGTATTTTTTTATAATGATAATAAATTATCATGAATTAATGTGTACGATATTATATATTAAAATTATACCTTAAAAACTTGTTTTTTTAAGATAAGAAAATTGCTTTAAGGTTAATATTTTCTACATTAATAATCTAAAACAAATTTCATTTTCATAATTAATTGACACATATCTCTCTACCCTTTGCTCTATTTTTTCATAATTTTATTAATATGCAAACCTTCTTGAAATTAATAGTAATAAGACAAAATATTTAATAATAATATTTAGTATATTAATATTAATATTTAGTAACAGAGAGGAACAGAATTAACAGAGAAAGTCTTAAAATTCAAAATATAATATTCGAAAATGTAGAAAAATGAGACCCACACCTCAAAATAACCCGGAAACAATTTCCCAATATATATATATATATATATATATAATTCAACCGATTATAACATTTTGCTTAATTATTATATATTTTTAAAAGAAAAAATATTCAATAACCAAAATTATATTATAAACAACTCTAAAAGCAACTCTAAGCATTATAAAATAACTGTAAAGTGTGTGCGCCCAATAGTGGAAGCAAATGTTTTACGGTGTTATTATAATTTGAGCGCACACACTTTACAGTTATTTTATTTTTTACTTTTTAGTGCAATTTTAAGTAAAGTGTGTTTTTTAAAAAGATTTCTTTTTACTTAAATTTATTTTATACTTTTTAGTCGTACGTAAATAAATGTAGTCGTTATTTTCAATATTTCTTATTAATAACATGTGTAACATTTTTTTACAACCACAGAAAAGTTTGACATTTAATTTAATTTTAATAGAACTGCTATCGCCATCTATGATTGAAATAGTGAACTATTCCATATTCCGTATATGAAAGTTTAGTTAATTAATTACCACTAATAGATAAATAATTCAGTGGATTTTTCAATTGATTCGTGTATTATTAGCAGGATTAAGCGCGTGTGCAAAATTTCAAGTTGATTGAATGACGGGAAGTTGTTGAAATATCGATTATAAAATGTCGCGGACAAACAACCGGACAGTGTGAGTTAAGTAAAGTGTATTAATAAAAAAGGTATAGAATATCTTGATATAAATTAGTTCGATTAATTAAAATAAATAATGTAAAAAATTGAGCTTATTTTATAATTTTTTTTCCTAATTTTCACTATGATAGTTATTTCATAGATATAACTGGAGCAACATCAATATTTTTAATATATATGTATTTTTTTATTATTTGTTCATTAAAAATTATAAAAAATATTTAGTAATGATATTTTTTTCTCCAAGTTTTAAATATATTCTGAATGGTAAATTTAGATTGGCGGTTGCGAACCTTTTAACTACTAATGGACAACTAAATTCATCCTATTGATCCATGGTGAACCACTGAATTTATAATTTCCCATTTCGCAATCAAATTAATATATTATATTTTTTCTTTAAATTCTTTCAATATAAAATAATTATCATTGATGATTAATATAAATAATTAATATTAGAAGTATATAATATAATAAATTATTTTAGTATTCTTTGTTTTATTTAATCAATAAGATTTCGATTTTATATCAATAAGCATTTACAAATGATTTATGATATTATAATTCTATACTAAAATAAATAGTATGCAAAATCACTATTCTAGGTAAATACCATAAAAATACTAAAACAAAAAAATCTTGGAAAATTTGTTTGAATAATAATTTTAATGATTTTTTTTTTTTTTGTTATTAATTTATGTAATTTTAAGGTGAAAAACAATTTTTTATCATAATTTTTATTTATACATTAATGAATTTTTAAACTAATAATATATAAAATTAATATTCAATATGTCAGATTGTTATTTTATGTGGAAATAATAATAATACTTAAAAAAAAATACAAAAATGGAGATTTTTTCATTAAAAAATTATAATATTGTAATATAATTCAAAAGGAAGTTAGAAAGGTTAAGAATATTTTTTTTTTTAAATATGCTAATACGTATTTTTCTTAGATTTAATTAAAAATATTTTTCTAATAAAAAGTAGTTTAAAAAAAAAATAATAAAAACATGTGACCTTGTTGTTCAATCTTTATTAGGCCCGATTCACACACAAGTGGCGTATAGCACTGGCGTGGTTCTGGCGTGGAACAGGTTTGTAATGTAATTGCATTAGCTTATGACTCAATACCCACAGATATGGCGTGTTGGAGGCGTAGAAAATGGCACGAAGACCACTCCGCTCCGACTCCACCGGTGGCTCGTAGGGACTGGCACGCCACTTCTAGACCATTTGGAGTGGTCTTCGTGCCATTTTCCTCGCCTCCAACACGCCATACGCCATATCTGTGGGTATTGAGTCATAAGCTAATGCAATTACATTAACAAACCTGTTCCACGCCAGAACCACGCCAGTGCGATACGCCACTTGTGTGTGAATCGGGCCTTATATATAGACTTGCCATACGTCCCGGTTTCGCCGGGACAGTCCCGGATATACTGGGTTGTCCCGAAGTCCCGCCCGGTTGTTGAAATTGTCCCGGTTTAGATTCAGGGCACAGTTTCTTGGAAATAATTGAGCAAAATTATTAGATCAGAGAATGATTAATCTGCTCTTGTGTGATTAGTAACGTTTTGGCAAGTAACACAGTAATACAAATTTTTTGAACCAAAATTTTCATTGGGAAAAACAAATGTGAGGCTATAATATTAAATGTAATAGCACCTTTAGCACTGGTAGAATTAAAGAATGATTTAATAAATGCAAATTTTGTTGCACTAAGTATGGTTGCTTATTATCTATTCTATATTTTAAGTGTTTTTTACATTACTGTTTTCATAACCCCCCCCCCCAAAAAAAAAAAAAAACGACATCCCTAAACCTAAAGTAAAATAGACAGAACTGTCCCGGTTGGTCCGTGAAAAAATATGGCAACCCTAATTATATACAATGTATACCAGATATATACTAAATGGATACGAATTTATTCTACCTATTTTATTAATTATAATTTATTTTATATTAGATTATCAGATTAATCAAAAGCCTTTATCCACAATGCTCTCACAAATTACAAATAAATATGAATTTAATAACGAAAATTTATCAATAAATTATTTTTTTTATAATTGCTCATTGAGTTCAATTATTATTGTCTTTCGTGATATCAGTTGAAAGCCAAAAATAATGATCTTAAATGTATATTCAATCTTAAAATAATGATGTAATTAAATTTTATAAATGATCAATATACAAAATTATGAAACTCTTATTAATTATGATTATTTATTTAATAATTATAAATCATTTGAAAAAGTATAATTATTTTATCTTTATATTTTGTAATGTATTTTTTAATAAAAATATTTTCAAATTTATTATTGAATTAAAAAATTATTAAATAATCTTAAATATGTGTAACTTTATAGTTCAATTATTTAACCAATATATATATTATTTATATATGATTAAGTATGACACTAGTATAATACACATGGATTTAGAGTTAGCTAATAAAATTCTTTAATCCTGTCATCTGTGATATATAGAATATATAGAAGTATAATCTATATTTCAATATTATCATAGTGGTTTTATGAGAGTTAGTCCTTAATATACTTAATTTTTTGATTATTTTAAATTATAATAAAATCAGAATATGTATTTATCATCATTAAAACATATGAAAAAATTCACACACCAGATACAGGAAAAATTTAATAATATATTTAATGATTAATATAAAGTATAAAATACAATACAAAGGCTTTAAAACAGGGGTGTCAAATTCATAGGCCCACTTGGGTCAAATAAACAAGGTTTAACTTTAGGTGGGCCGCAAAATGTCGGAAATGTTTAAAATTCTGATCGCGAAAAACATTTTACCTTTTTTTCTAGAACAAATTGAAATTTTTTTAAAAACAGTCGAAAGTCTGACCGCGAATAACATTTTACCTTTATTTTTTTTTTTTTTTTTTTAAAGACAAATTGAAAATTTTAAAAAAAGTCGAAAGTTATAAAATAGTTGTCGCGGGCCGCGAGTTTGACACCCTTGCTTTAAAAGATATTTAAAAATTCCGCAAAATAGTTTATGTGTATGGCACTGCATTAGAAATGTTATATGTGCCAGAAAATCGGAGGAACGCAATCTTATTTGGATTAGATCAGATCCGGTCCAGGATTTTCTGAATCTTTGGAAATAAGTTGACCTGTGGCCAGGTCCGAACCGACCGACGGTTTGAAATAAATTAATTTCCAGCTACAGAAACAATTTCAAATAATTTTAATATATCTATTAATGTAATAAAAAACAGATATGGATATAACATAAATATTTTTAATTTTATTTTATTTATAATATATATGTAAGACCAGACTGTGACGTCATGAATGGCTGGATGACAACATATAATTTTAAATCAAGAAAAAACTAATAAATATGATTTTTCTCGAGGATAAAACCAATACAAAGTGAATGATTCGTGGTGATATATAAAAAAATCTCCTTTGGTGTGAAAATAACCCTTTCCTTTCTATCGTCGATCGCTAATACTATCACTTCCGGTTTCCGGAATTGCACCAAAAGTTGATCAATTCATCCCACTGATGCATTAAGTAAATATACCAAATTTTATCAAAATCGGTTTAGCCGTTCAGGCTGTACACATCTATACGGACGGACGGACGGACAGACGGACAGACATCATGCTAAAAATACTTTTTTCTGTTTAGAAAATGCATGATTCGTGGAGATATGTAAAAATCTCCACATGTGAAATTTGGTGTGAAAACAATACCTCCCTTACTATCGTCGGTCGGTAAAAATGGAAAAAAATGATTTAGATCCACATCCGAGAATCTCGGATTTTGAGATTTAAATTCAATTCCTGATAATAGCATTTTCGTTAAAATAAGAAGTAGTACTTTACTTTATATATCTTTTTTCAAAAGCGGTTCTAACGATCAATGTTAGATAGTATTATCTCAAATAGCAGTAGGATCTAATGTATTTTTGAGTACTTTAAGAAGGGTTGGAAAATTTTCAAACTTGCTTACTTGAAAGTAAAATATAACATCTCATGTAAAACGTAGAGTATTAATTGAAAGTTGTTTGGTGCTCTCCAATATAAGATGTTATTTTTTTTTAAATGCCGGGATTTAAACTCACTACAATAAAGATGCGAAAACTATGGGGCACGTCAAAAATCGCAAGGGGTCCGACGATTGTTTTACTAAAAAAAAGATTAGAAAAAATTAATGTTTTATATAAATAATATAATAATCTCTATGCATTTCCAGACATATTTCGAAGTGCAGGACACGTGGCAAGAATGGGTGTTGATAGACTAGCGAAAAATATATTTGTGGGGAGGTCAATTGGGAAACGTCGGGTTTATAGCCCAAGGACCTGACTTATATGAGGAAGAATATAAGAGAGATGGAATCATACATAATATGTGAATAGGTCCAAGTTTTCACTTGGAAGAAAAAGGGGACGCGTCACAAAAATTTTGCGAACTATTTAGATATTTGTGGATCTACTGTAGTAGTCGATGATAAGAATGACACAAATGACTCTTAATATCTCTATTAGATGTATGTATTTTTTGATATTAACCATTCACTATCATGTAATCAAAAAATTTAAAAACATATTAGATTTTTTCACGAATGATATTATTAGTATTTTCTGTAAATCGGGTGATTTATCTGTGGGGACAATGTGGCAATATATAAACGTAATGAATGAGTGCTTGTGGATTGCCGGCCTGAACGTTGTGACGGCTATTCTGAGAACGATTCCACATCAAGACTTCTCTAACAGTTTTCAAGCGTTATACGAACATTGTCAGAAGTGTGTTGTGTCTAGTGGAGAGTATTTTGAAGGTTAATAAAGGTATTTACAATTAACATTCTCTTTTTATATTTTTATCATACCATTCACCGAACTTTTTAGACACACATCGTATATATATAAAAAAATATCTACCCTCCCAGTGTAACGCATCAAAACCTAGCAATTCTAAAAATACCTCTGTCTCTTCTGCCTCACTTATCAATGCTCCTTCTTGACAGATTTGCTCTGAAATTCCTTAAACTCACTATAATCTGTCATATAATTTAATATATTTCTCTATAAACTCCAAATGAATATTATCCAAAGCAAAAAATCATTGTAAATTCAATTATACTTCCTATCTTATATTTTAAACTTTAATTTAAATATTATATTTACAATTTGAAATTAATCAAATTTATATCTTTAAAGTGCGCCATGCTAAATAAATAACGATGATTACTTACATTTGGAGAGCTGTATGTAAATTAATTTATTGTCATCAAGGATGGAGAAGATAATCAAGAATTCAAATCAACATCCAGTAGCAGGAACGAAGATTGAAACATGAAATATAAGAAGAAAATTAATTTATTAGTTTATAAAATTTTTTAAAATAAATAAATTTAAATTGAATTAAAAATCAAATTAATAATAAATACTGACTTCAGAGTTATAAAGGGTTGATATTTCTCGCAGATTTAACTCGAAAACTTGAAATAATGTCCTATCTCTCTCACCTAGATTCAGAAGAAAATAATTAAGATTAGATATTTATATCAAGGAAATGAAAAATAGATATAAAAATAAGTCAATAACATTAATAGTATTCAAAATTAGCTGGAGTGTCTCCACTCGACTATCTCGCAATTTGAATTGGATTAAATAACATAATATATTATATTTAAATTAAATTTAATTAATTATAAATTATAAATAATAAATATTAAACCAGCGCATGTTTGGCTTTTTGTTGATGGCACCACGTCACGTGTTGGCGCGTGAGATTTGCAGTGTTAAAAAATTAATTCTGGTAATTTCAGCAAATCAATCAAGCTGAAATTCTATATATAGCAGTTTTATACAATCTTTAATCATGTGAAAAATTATCAAACATATATCTTTATTTTTACGGTCACTTTAGAGGAAAAAAAATCAAAACGTTGTAGGTAATGACCCTCTTCCGGTTGAGCTACATTTCTCAAAAGTTGATAGAAAACTATGAATTTTGAATAATGTCCATGTACCAAATTTCATCATTCTAGCTCCAACCGTTTTTGCGTAATCTTGTCTACATACATACACACACACACACACACACACATTTTTCTCAACCTTAGTGAAAATGATTCAGGAACCTTCAAAACGTATAAAAACATCAAAATCTCAACATCGAAAATTTTCATGATCGCAATACTATCTCGCCAGAGATAGTAAAAAGTATAGAGATTTTTAAAAATATTATCTTTTTTTATGATATTAAATACTAAAATTGTTTTCTATTCTAGAACCAGGATTTATGATTGAATAAATAAATTTATAGGTGAGTTCTAATAAAAATTGAAGTTATAATACGTATTTATAATAAAAATATCTTAGAAAGCATTACAAAACAAATAATGAAACTATTAAGAAGATTTTATTCTGCTTCATTGATATATAATAGAAATGATAGAAATATTATTCACTTTTCAAAAGTGTTATCATAATATGAAAATGGCCAAACAATATTCATATATGATTTGAAGTGATCGATAATTAGATTAGAAAGAATATATAGAATATTTAAAAAATTATATATTCCTGACTATATAAGATATATATTTATATTATATTAATTTTGAAAATAAACAGCATTTTCATATTTTTTAAAGAACTAAGTGCAAGAAACTATTTAGCAAATATCTGAAATTTAAAAATATTTAAATAAATATTGTATATGTCAGAGGCTCCCAAACTTTTCTGGTTTGCGGCTCCCTAAATAATCGGATTTTTTCCGATCCCTTTATACATCCGTTTTTTATATAGCAGTGGCGTACCTAGGGGGGTGCGGTGGGTGCGGTCCGCACCGGGCGGCACTTATCTTGGAGCGGCATTTTTTATATTTAGTTATAGTTGTAAAAAGCAACGTATACATTTCATCTTTATTTTTTTTCTTTCTTGAATAATAAATGATTATTATGATTATTATAAGTTTACTATTTGATTTATATAAATTATGATCAACTATATGATTTCGAATATTATTCCTCGGTGTATATAAATGCATTTTAGTGTAAATTTTGAATTCTAATTCCAAGAACAGGATAATAATTTTATTTTATTGTATTCATTAAAATTCGTTGAATTCGTAAACGCATCTTTACGATTTTGTTCAGCAGTTTTTCCTAACTAAAATTTTTTGATATCAGTTTATAAATGTCATTTCTTTTGAAAAGTTTATATGATTACTTTGAAGTGATATACCAATATTATTTTAAATCATCGATTTTTCTTTTGAAAAGCAGGCCGGCGGAAAAAATATAAATATAAATTTTGAGAGCATTATACACGATTTTTCTAGTATGAAAGCTAGAAGAGAAGAAGAGTAAATATTATATTAATATGTTTACGAGTGCATACAAATATGTGTAAAAAAACTTACTCTGTGTATTAATTAATATTGATTAAATAACTTAATAATTTATTTATGTGTATTAATTTATAAAAACCACTATTTGATTGACTTATAATAAAAAGGGCGGCAAACTAGAGATCGCCCCGGGCGGCAAACTGGAGATCGCCCCGGGCGGCAAAAGTTCTAGGTTCGCCACTGATTTAGCATCATCTCTGATCAAGGTTTTACCCGTCTTTGTATTATTGAAAGAATAAATTAAATAATAAATAAAAAAAAAATTAAACAGCGTCAAAGTTATCACTTATTGTTAGATATCATACTAAATAGGTTTTGTTTATCCTAAATTATATTCTCAATCAATTGCGTTTAAGATAAAAATTTTGAATTGTTGATATTTTTTATAATTAGTAAAATCTATTACGTTTACTACGTACTAGTAAACCTATTTACGTTTAAAACACTTTTTATTGATATTTAAGAGTTGAGCTCGTATTTGTCACAAAATTTTCTGTCTGGAAGACAATTGGAGCTGAGGATAATTTAAAAACCTGCAAAATTTGAAGAGTATAATTGGACACTTTTGTAAATTCCTTATTGTAGGAAAAGTATAGACTCTGAACACACCTATTAAAATTATTTAAGTATCATTATTTCATTTATACTTTGATATTTTTCTTTCTTGATCCATAAAGAACAAAAATTAAAACAGATTCAATCTAAAATCTTATATTAAAATAAATAATTGATAATAAGGGATAAAAAATGGACTTGACTTAATTTACCTTTATATATATATATATATATATATATATATATATATATATATTAGTTAGAGTATTTTTAATTAAATTTGTTTTAAAATAAGTTGACCTGTGGCCAGGTCCGAACCGACCGACGGTTTGAAATAAATTAATTTCCAGATACAGAAACAATTTCAAATAATTTTAATTTATCTATTAATGTAATAAAAAACAGGGTAATTATACAGGAGACTGGCGAAAGGAGGTAGGTGGTTGAAACTTACTTTGAGGTGTTCCTTGAATGATTCTGAACAACTTTATATGCAACTTTTTTGATGATCTCTTTTAGTTTAATTAATAAAAATTAATTAATTAAAAGACTTTTTCGGTTTTTTAAATTCGGTTTATTTTATTTTAGAAATAGTTTTATTCATACCAAAGTTATTTAAACGCTTTTGCGGAGTTTATATTTTCTAAAATAAAATAAACCGAATTTAAAAAACCGAAAAAGTCTTTAAATAACTAGTATGGATAAACTATTTCTAAAATAAAATAAACCGAATTTTAAAAACCGAAAAGGTCTTTAAATAACTAGTATGGATACACAGTTTAATTAATTAATTTTTATTAATTAAACTAAAAGAGATCATAAAAAAAGTTGCATATAAAGTTGTTCAGAATCTCATTCAAGGAACACCTCAAAGTAAGTTTCAACCACCTACCTCCTTTCGCCAGTCTCCTGTATAATTACCAAAAACAGATATGGATATAACATACATATTTTTAATTTTATTTTATTTATAATATATATGTAAGATCAGGCTGTGACGTCATGAATGGCTGGATGACGTCATATAATTTTAATCAAGAAAAAACTAATAAAGATGATTTTTCTCGAGTATAAAACCAATGCAAAGTGAATGATTCGTGATGATATGTAAAAAATCTCCTCATGTGAAATTTGGTATGAAAATAACCCTTCCCTTCCTATCGTCGATCGCTAATACTACCACTTCCGGTTTCCGGATTTGCACCAAAAGTTGATCAATTCATCCCACTGATGCATTAAGTAAATATACCAAATTTCATCAAAATCGGTTGAGCCGTTCAGGCTGTACACATCTATACGGACGGACGGACGGACGGACGGACAGACATGATGCAAAAAATACTTTTTTCTGTTAAGAAAATGCATGATTCGTGGAGATATGTAAAAATCTCCACATGTGAAATTTGGTGTGAAAACAATACCTCCCTTACTATCGTCGGTCGGTAAAAAATCGGAAGTGTCCTCCCCTAGACTTTCCCGCATATAAATTAAATTACAAGTTATTTTTAACCATTATCTTGAGAACGATAAAACATTAATTAACAACAATAAAAATAAACAAACTAATTAATTTAAATTATAAAGTAAAATGGTTTAACACTATTATATATATATTTATAATTTACACCTAACGCTACTTGTATAGGTAAAATGTCACTTCCGGTAGTCAGATCATGATGAAATTTCGTATCTGAATTTTTTTCATATTTTTAAATCGATTTACAAAATATGAAGCAAATATCTCGAAGCAAACTGGTACTTTACTTGAAAGGTAAACGCAACCAGTATAGGTAAAGTACCACTTCCGGTTAACTGATTTTGACGAAATTTTGATAGAAATCTACAAACTGTGAATAATATCGGCGTACCAAATTTCGAAGTCCTAGCTTGATTAGTTTCTGAGTAAATTCGCTCCCTGACAAACATTACATACATCCATACATACACACACACAGACATAATTCGAAAAATGGTATTTTCTGACTCAGGGAGGTCTAAAACGTCTAGATCTATCGAAATCTCGAAGTCGAAATTTTTGACGATTCCAATACTTCCCTTATACCAAGTATGCGGGAAAGTAATAATTAATAATAAATGAAATGATTAAAAGATCAATTGTGAAAACTGTAATAACAAATTGGAGAATTCAAAAAATACTCGATCAATGACAAATATTTGCTATGAGATGACATGAATTTATTTGAAACACAAACATATATACTCTTCATATCAAATATAAAATAGGGATGTTTAATGTATATATAATATTAAACCAACCACTCTCTCTCTCTCTTTCACTATATATATATATATATATATAGTATATAACATATATATGAATTTAGTTGATTGTCAACTTCAACTTGTCATAGACTGACATCAAGAACATTATTGTTATTTAATGAAAAATGAAATGGAGCCATACCATGTTATTGTGGAGTGAGGGATCCAATGGGACAACGGTGATTGTCACAATCTCTCGAGTCCATTAGCTCGGGTCCGATCTATCTCTTTGTGTAATTTGAGATGAATGTTGCTTTTGTTTATCAGCCTCACAAATAGGTCACTCTTTAATTAAAACAATATTTTATATTTGCGATCGGGCCAAAATATATCAATAAATGAATATTATATTTTCCATGTGGACTTAGAAAAAACAAATGATTTTATTTCCCTTTTTTCGATTTTATTTTTAATTTGAAAATATCGGTATTTTTACTTCATACATATACAGGGGTTGGACAAAAATATGGAAACACCTTGTGAAATGCATGTTTGAAAAGCAAGAATGATTTTAATGAAATATGTAGGTGCCGCTGGCGTTTTTGACTACTGACGCTACCTATACAACTTCGTAAATGTGCTAAACAGTTCAGTTGTTGTCGGAGTACTGTTATGTGAGGTTGTCATTGCATTATGTCAGAGTTAACAGACTTCGAACGTGGGCAAATTGTGTATCAAGAGGTACTGTATCGAAGATTTATTCCGCATATTTGAAAAGCGGAAAAACATCATCTGCTAAATCACAGCGCGGACGAAAGAGTGTCCTGAATGATCGTGACAGACGATCTTTAAGGGCACTTGTGGCAAAAAATAAGAAGATCACAGCTGCAAAAGTTACTGCTGAAATGAATGTTGTGTTACCGAACCCTGTGAGTACCAAAACAATTAGAAGGGCGCTTCATATACAGGGAATTGCTGGCCGTGCTTAAGCAAAGAAACATGTTTTTTTAAAGGTGTTTCCATATTTTTGTCCAACCCCTGTATATAAATGTCCTTATATACCTAGGACAGTTGTATATTTATTATATAATACCGTAACATTAATTCGAGATTTTAGAACCAAAATATAAATTGGTTAATATTAAATGATAGTAGTTTATTTGTTTTGTTTTTTGTGTGCTGTTTAGATTGTGTAAACAGTTTTTTTATTTTATTTTTGCATCATATGTTCTAGAATGTAATTAATAATCATGAATGTTATTCTTTTTAATTAATATTTTTTTCATAATATGCAAATGAATTCTTTTTTAATAATTATTTGAATTTCATGCTATTTTGGTCACTACTCATATTTTATATTTATCTTTGAATTGTAAATTTTTTGTTCTAAAATTTGTAATGAAGCTTTTAAGAGGCAAGGGGTTAGCTAACAAAGAAAAAAAAATTTAATTTACCATGCATTCTATCTATATTTAAATAATCTGCATATATAAAATTGAATAATCTTTTTTCTTTTTTATATAAGCATTCGTCTCTTCTTCCAGTTGAGAAGGAGAATATAAAATTCTTCGATTTTTTTGAGGATGGACACCATTTAATATATGGGTAGTAGTTAGAAGGTACCTGCAAAAACTCTTCTGGTAATCCTCAACCTCTCTGGTTACAAGTAAGGTCATTAGTAAGTTACATGTATTATGATTTTTTCTTCTTTCTTTTTGTTTAGCTCTTAGAAATGTATTAAATAAAAAGTGGATAATTACAAATCACGACTTATTCTTAATGGAAGGACATTAGACATTAGCTAAAACAACATACTCGGCAAAAAAAAAAATCAGAAAATGGTGGGTGATGAGACAATCAACCAGAAAGCAGTGTTCTCTTAATCAATACTATTTATGTACACTGTGTTTATTTAAATTAAGAATCTATAATCAAATATCATTATAAAAGTTTGTAGACGGGTGGGATATACAAACACATCTAATATCAAAATAGCTTATATATTACTAAAAATAAAATTAAAATAAATCAAAAAAAAAAAATCTAAAATAGAATATAAACATCTGTATTACTATCACGCCAGAGATAGTATTGCGATCACGAAAATTTTAGATGTCGAGATTTTGATATTTTTATACTTTTTGAAGGTTCCTGAATGATTTTTACTAAGGTTGAGAAAAATGTCTGTGTGTGTGTATAAACAAGATTACGCAAAAACGGTTTGAACTAGAATCATGAAATTTGGTACATGGGCATTATTCAAAATTCGTAGTTTTCTATCAACTTTTAAGAAATGTAGCTCATTCGGAAGAGGACCATTACCTATCACGTTCTCATTTTTATTATTATTTTCGATGTCAAGATTTATTAATTTATTAATTTTAATTTATAATTAATTAAATTTAACTTAAATATATGATACATGTTAATTAATCCAATTCAAATTTGTGAGATAGTCGAGTGAAGACATTCCAGATTATTTTCTAATATCTATATTATTGATTAATTTTTAGTTTATATAGTTAAGAGTGATGAATTGATTTATATAATTAAAAATTAAGTAATAATAATTGAAAAAATTATTATAAAAATAACTTTCTAAAAAAAATGAATTTATTATAACATATTTTATTGAAATCAACATCACCATTTTGGTAGCAAACAAGATTCATTCCATTGGCTGACGTCTGAGGTGACGTCATCTTGTCAGAATTAATATACATTTTATTTATTATAAAAATGAATCTATACAAATTAAATTTTATGATTATTCAAATAAGACCTAAAATTATATTTTACATATATAAATAAATAAATAAAAAATTTGATCCAAACGAGATTTGAACTTTAAATATCTATTAATAGGGGTTGGTTTTCGCCGGGAACGTTTGCGTGTTCCTGTAAACCAGCGCATAGGTGGCACGATTTGGGGGATGATATTCTGGTTCGAGTTATGCTAATTGATGTGTTCGCTGATAATTCACACCCGGCTGACCTTTGCTCATCAATATGGGTGACCGAAGAAGAGGGTAATATTAGAAACACAACTTTCAATTGAAATATTTAACAAATGTTGTCGCCTGGCAACCGGTCTAATATCAGACCCCAAATCACTTTTTATGTTATTTTTTTTAATTATAAACATTTGTTTAAATATTACATATATGATCGCCGATTTATTAAACTTTATAATTTTTTTATAATCAGACAATTCACTAAAATACAATCACATTAAGACATATTTAAAATTTTTTCAATTTAAAGAGTATGTTTAGTTGAATTTTTGAAGGTTTTTTTCCTGAGACATACACTATGAGATCGTCAGCGAAGGCAATGGCTTTTTTATTTGGAAAAGTATTTAGTTGGGAACATTCTAAGATTTCGCTTATCTATATATATAAAAGGCAATGTCTGTGTGTCTGTCTGTGTGTCTGTCTGTGTGTCTGTCTGTCTCTTATAGACTCAAATACTACCCGTCCGATTACGGTGAAACTTTCAGGAATTGTTGTGGGCATACCAAGGAAGGTTTTAGTGTAGTTAAATCCAAAATTAATTTATCCAAAATTAATTTAATTAGTAATATTTTGGTAAAAGTCTATATAGTGTCACAAAACTATCGACAGATGGCGCTACATATAATCTTCCAAATTCAAATATTTTTAATTTTTTTTAAACTGTCAAAAATAACATACCCATAATAACAGTTGTAATAAAAATAGAAATATAAATCACAATGTAAGTAAAATATTGTATCGTTTTATTTATATTGTTTCAATTAAATCCAAAATTAATTTAATTAGTAATATTTTGGTAAAAGTCTATATAGTGTCACAAAACTATCGACAGATGGCGCTACATATAATCTTCCAAATTCAAATATTTTTAATTTTTTTTAAACTGTCAAAAATAACATACACATAATAACAGTTGTAATAAAAATATAAATATAAATCACAATGTAAGTAAAATATTGAATCGTTTTATTTATATTGTTTCAATTATTGTTTGAATATATATTAAATTTATATATAGATTTATTAAGTATAATAATTCCATTTACTTCAAATTTTTTTAATTTTTTATTTAAAAGTATATTCAGCATTGAAATTGCCATTAAATATGCAGGTAATTGGAACTCCAACATGTAATATTAGCAAATATTCTGGGATGGGAAAAATACTAAGATCATGTCATGTCCTATTAAATATTTTGAATTTTATTAATCAATCTAATATAATGAAAATAAATTAATACTAAGATCATGTCATGTCCTATTAAATATTTTGAATTTTATTTTGAATCATACAATGGCAATGAAATATTGTAGGTAGACTTTTGAGACAAACAATAAAAATCTCTATAAAATAAGAGAATATACTTATTCCGAAAACTGTTAATTAAAATGTAATATTATATAACTATTAACAATTAATAAAGTAGAAATAATTTTCGAACAAATAAAAATGTAATAATTATTAACAAAAAAAATAAAAAATAAAAATAAATTATTAACAAAATAAGTTGACCTGTGGCCAGGTCCGAACCGACCGACGGTTTGAAGTAAATTAATTTCCAGCTACAGAAACAATTTCAAATAATTTTAATATATCTATTAATGTAATAAAAAACAGATATGGACATAACATAAATATTTTTAATTTTATTTTATTTGTAATATATATGTAAGACCAGGCTGTGACGTCATGAATGGCTGGGTGACTTATATATAATTTTAAATTAAGAAATATTCGTGGAGATATGTAAAAATCTCCACATGTGAAATTTGGTGTGAAAACAATACCTCCCTTACTATCGGTCGGTAAAAAATAAAAATAAAAATGTAATAATAAAAAATAAAATTTCAATTATATTAATTTAATAAATTATTATTATTATTATTTTCACGTATTAAACGGTATATTATTATTATTATTATTATTTGTAATAATTCCAATAAAAATAAATAAAAATAAAAACCAAAAAAAAAAGTGCAATTAAAACTAAAATTTCAATTATATTCATTTAATACATTATTATTATTATTATTAAGTGTTCAGTTATCATATACGTAGATATGTATGCAGTCACACATGCAAATATTGGGAAACATCCGGTGGAAGACCAAAGATCAAGGTGGGTGGACAATGAAGGAAGGGACATGGGAGAGATGGGACAGGATTTGGTTGTAGCTCAGGATAGGGACTCTTAGAGAAAAGTGGATGCTGCGGCTAAGAACTTTCGAAAACTGTATAGACACAGAGTTAGATAAATATAACATATGCAATAATAATATATAATTAATTTACTGATTAAATTAAAATATATATTTTCTAAGAAAACAAATATATGTCTTATCTACTTATACTGATTGAAACAAAATGGATGAAAACCTTTTACATACAGACTTTCAACCATATACTATGTATCACTCGGGGGTACAGGGGGCGGAGCCCCCGTCTAGGTGTGAAGAGCGCCTGGAAGGCGCTCTGATCAGCTAGTGTATATATAGAATAGTATTGGAGAAATTACTGTCCCCTCTTGCAAACCGTCGCTTATATCAAATGCAATTGAAGATTGTTCTTTAAAGTTGGTGACTTTAAAAGATCCTCCCTCGATCATATCAAAGACCATTTTTATTAAATTTGAGAAATGTAGTTCAACCGGAAGAGGGTCATTACTTGAAACGTTTTGATTTTTTTTTCCTCTAAAGTGACCGTAAAAATAAAGATATATGTTTGATAGTTTTTCACATGATTAAAAATTGTATAAAACTGCTATATATAGAATTCCACTTTGACTGAATCGCTGAAAGTACCTGAAATAATTTTTTAACACGAATGCAAATCACGCGCCAGCACGTGACGTGGTGCCTTCAACAAAGAGCCAAACACTATAATATGTATTTATTAATTTTAATTTAGAATTTAATTAATTAAATTTAATTTAAATATAATATATGTGTTAATTAATCCCATTCAGATTTGCGAGATAGTTGAGTGGAGACACTCCAGATTTTTTTATAATGTTTTGAGACGCGTCAATTACTGTTCTGCATTGGGGCACCAAAAACCTAAAAACAGAGTTGACTTGTAGCATAAAGAGTAAGGGGAGGGAGTGAAGATAAAGAGGAAGAACTTTGCCAAGCGGGCGGGAGATTTTATATAAAGTTATAATATTTTCTAACTTCTTGCATATAAGCGTGTATTTAAGATAAATAAAATAAAAAAATTAAGATCAGCAATGCTTTGTGAATGATTTGCAATTATTTTCGTGTTTGGATCTCTTTTGCATAGAACACGTGTCGTGAAGTTTATTTACATTAAGATTAAGTAATCTGGCTATCTTGGCTATTGAACAAGAAATGACTCGCTGATAAAGCAGATAAATTTGCTGTGAAAAATAAATTTTAATTTTGTAAATATAGTTTATTTTTATTTTTAATTTACTACAGTGTTATTTATATGTTATTAAATGAATTACAATTACTATATTGAAGATTGTTCTTTAAAGTTGGTGACTTTAAAAGATCTTCCCTCGATCATATCAAAGACCATTTTTATTAAATTTGAGAAATGTAGTTCAACCGGAAGAGGGTTATTACTTGAAACGTTTTGATTTTCTTCCTCTAAAGTGACCGTAAAAATAAAGATATATGTTTGATAGTTTTTCACATGATTAATAATTGTATAAAACTGCTATATATAGAATTTCAGCTTGATTGAATCGCTGAAAGTACCAGAATTAATTTTTTAACACTGCAAATCTCACGCGCCAACACGTGACGTGGTGCCATCAACAAAGAGCCAAACATACTCTGATTTAATAAATATTATTTATAATTTATAATTAATTAAATTTAATTTAAATATAATATATTATGTTATTTAATCCAATTCAAATTGCGAGATAGTCGAATGGAGACACTCCAGCTTATTTTTTATTATTATTGATTGGTGGGTGTTGTGTTACAATAAATACAGGAACTATTTTTTTGGCGTCTGGTTCTACTAATCTTTCCCGTTAAGGGTTCATATAGATTCAGCAAATGGCATCCATGGGTGTGTGAGTATGTGTGTTTGTAATCAGTGTCTGAACAATCTAAAGCAATATAAATACAACGTGATTTTATATTTAAATTAGGTAGCTTTGCGATTTATATTTAAATTTTCTCAAAAAACATATAGAACGAGTTTGCTTATAAATTATAAAATATTGGAGTAATAATTTTCTAAATTAAAATTTAATAATTTATTTCGTTTACAATATAATTTATTAAATTTAATAATTTTTCAATATTTGATCTATTCATAATATAGATATGTAACTTTATCATAATTCATACTAAAAATATTCTAGTCAAGTCTATTTTTAGTCATAAACAACTATGCATACACCGATTTCAAATTTAACATACACACACAGACACATATACCATATATATATGTATTTAAAAAAAATATTTTATTGTATTCAGGTAAAATCAAAATGTCGAAATAAATTTGAGTGAAAAATTGTATATTTTTCATCTAATAAATTTATTTATTTATTATTTTGATTTTGATTTTGATTTTTACTATCTCGCAATTCAAAATTCGTAGTTTTCTATCAACTTTTGAGAAATGTAACTCAACCGGAAGAGGGTCATTACCTACAACGTTTTGATTTTTTTTCCTCTAAAGTGACCGTAAAAATAAAGATATATGTTTGATAATTTTTCACATGATTAATAATTGTATAAAACTGCTATATATAGAATTCTGCTTGATTGATTCGCTGAAATTACCAGAATTAATTTTTTAACACTGCAAATCTCACGCGCCAACACGTGACGTGGTGCAATCAACAAAAAGTCAAACATGCGCTAGTTTAATATTTATTATTTATAATTTATAATTAATACAATTTAATTTAAATATAATATATTATGTTATTTAATCCAATTCAAATGGCGAGATAGTCGAGTGGAGACACTCCAGCTAATTTTTATTAGATTACTAAATAACTATTTTTCAATAAAATTGAACATTTTGGATAGATTCCAAAGATTCCATATTTGTTATTTATTTATATATCATAGGAGGATAAAAAGTTGAGAAAATTAATTATTTTTATTGAAATCAACATCTCTTTTCTGATTCCGTCCATCAAGAGGAAAGCAAGATAGACACACAAACACATAAATCTTAGTCATATTCATATGAAATATGTACATTAATCATCGGATTCATTTATCTCCATTGGGTTTCTCGCCGATTGATACACCTTTTCCTTTCAATTTCCTTAGATTTGCAACTTCCTCCAATCTCATCCATCACCTGCTTTTCATGAACAGCCACAGAGCTCTTTTCAATTCATTCACTTTATATTCCTCTTACACAAAACATATCAAATGATAACACTCAACTAATGATAAGATTTTCATTTTAAATAAAAATAATCAATTTGTAAAATACTATAAGGAATTTGCCTCAAAACGTTTAAGTCCAGAATGTAGGGAAAAAGCTAATTGAATTATTTACAATCAAGATTTTTCTTATAATAATAAAATAAATCAAAACTAAAGTAAACATTCCTTTATCTCAGTGAAGGAGAAATTTACTTCAGGAACACGCACTTTATGCCATGAATTTCTTCCAAACCCAGGAAAAAGTCCTACATCATAATACAAGGTTTTATCCAAACATCATTCAAATTCAAAACTTTCTCCGGATAAGGCGCCTAATGAAGCTAAAAAAGCGTCAATTTTTCGCTTACTGAACATAAAACCCTTGAAAATGGAGTATAATCAAATCGACTCGGAAAAGGAACACTGAGAATTAAATAAAAAAATTAAGAAATACAAAAAGTGTGTACTCGTAGCTCGCTAGGTTGCAAATAATAAATAACTTTCAATTGATTAAGTCCTAATTAAAAGGCAAAAACAAACAATTGAAATTTATTTAAGAAAAAAAAAAAAAAAAAATAGACAAGATCGGCTTAAAAAGTAGTATTTTACTAGGAGATACTCTTTCAATAAATTAGTTTTAATTCTTTAGCAATCAATCATTTTGGATAAAAAATAATCAAGTTATAAAATTATAATAATCTGGAGTGTGTCTCCACTCGACTATCTCGCAATTTGAATTGGATTAAATAACATAATATATTATATTTAAATTTAATTTAATTAATTATAAATTATAAATTAAAATTAATAAATAATATTTATTAAACCAGCGCATGATTGGCTCTTTGTTGATGGCACCACATCACGTGTTGGCGCGTGAGATTTGCAGTGTTAAAAAATTAATTCTGGTACTTTCAGCGATTCAATCAATCTGAAATTCTATATATAGCAGTTTTATACAATTTTTAATCATATGAAAAATTATCAAACATATATCTTTATTTTGACGGTCACTTTAGAGAAAAAAATGTCAAATCGTTGTAGGTAATGATAGAAAACTACGAATTTTGAATAATGCCCGTATATCAAATTTCATGATTCTAGCTCAAACCGTTTTTGCGTAATCTTGTCTACACACACATACACACACACACACAGACATTTTTCTCAACCTTAGTAAAAATGATTCAGGAACCTTCAAAACGTATAAAAACATCAAAATCTTAACATCGAAAATTTAAATACCTATAAATACCTTGAAAAGAGACAAATCTCACGGATATAAAATTACAGTTGAGATCCTGAAATATATGGAAGACTTAGGATTAGGAGTATCAAGGATTCTAAATATTTATAATATGTTTTGGGAAATCTCAAGATGGCCGGATGATTGGGTGCGTTCGGTTTTTGTTACAAAACATAAATAAGCTGGAGTGTCTCCACTCGACTATCTCGCAATTTGAATTGGATTAAATAACATAATATATTATATTTAAATTAAATTTAATTAATTATAAATTATAAATAATAAATATTAAACCAGCGCATGTTTGGTTTTTTATTGATGGCACCATGGCACGTGTTGGCGCGTGAGATTTGCAGTGTTAAAAAATTAATTCTGGTACTTTCAGCAATTAAATCAAGCTGAAATTCTATATATAGCAGTTTTATACGATTATTAATCATGTGAAAAATTATCAAACATATATCTTTATTTTTACGGTCACTTTAGAGGAAAAAAAATCAAAACGTTGTAGGTAATGACCCTCTTCCGGTTGAGCTACATTTCTCAAAAGTTGATAGAAAACTATGAATTTTGAATAATGCTCAGGTACCAAATTGCATCATTCTAGCTCAAACCGTTTTTGCGTAATCTTGTCTACATACATACACACACACACACATACACACACACACACAGACATTTTTCTCAACCTTAGTGAAAATGATTCAGGAACCTTCAAAACGTATAAAAACATCAAAATCTCAACATCGAAAATTTTCGTGATCGCAATACTATCTCTGGCGAGATAGTAAAAAGGACCCACTAATAATTGCGATAACTATAGACTGATTGTTCTTGTACCCCATGTCAGCAAAATAATACTAACCATTATTCATGAAAGATTGATTAATTATTTCAATTAGCAGATTCCTCCAAACCAAACAAATTCTAATTACTTATATATATTCCATTTTATTTCATTTATTAATATATAATATAACTAGTATATAATATAATAATTTAATTTATTTATCTTAATATAAGAATATATACATACATAATGCCAATTTATTCTAAAGTAAGGCAGTGGCGTACCTAGAACTTTTGCCGCCTGGGGCGATCTCCAGTTTGCCGCCCTTTTTATTATAAGTCAATCAAATAGTGGTTTTTATAAATTAATACACATAAATAAATTATTAAGTTATTTAATCAATATTAATTAATACACAGAGTAAATTTTTTTACACATATTTGTATGCACTCGTAAACATATTTATATAATATTTACTCTTCTAGCTTTCATACTAGAAAAATCGTGTATAATGCTCTCAAAAAATTTATATTTATATTTTTTCCGCCGGCCCTGCTTTTCAAAAGAAAAATCGATGATTTAAAAAAAAATATTGGTATATCACTTCAAAGTAATCATATAAACTTTTCAAAAGAAATTGACATTTATAAACTGATATCAAAAAATTTTAGTTAGGAAAAATTGCCGAAAAAAATCGTAAAGATGCGTTTACGAATTCAACGAATTTTAATGAATACAATAAAATAAAATTATTATCCTGTTCTTGGAATTAGAATTCAAAATTTACACTAAAATGCATTTATATACAACGAGGAAAAATATTCGAAATCATATAGTTAATCATAATTTATATAAATCAAATAGTAAACTTATAATAATCATAATAATCATTTGTTATTCAAGAAGGAAAAAAAAAAATAAATATGAAATGAACAAGTTGCTTTTTACAACTATAACTAAATATAAAAAATGCCGCCCCAAGATAAGTGCCGCCAGGTGCGGACCGCACGCCCCCTAGGTACGCCACTGAAGTAAGGATACTCCTTAAAAAAAAAATTTTAATAAATATATAATTTTTTGTTTTCAAATAACATAATGTTTATTTAATAATTTAATATTTTTAATTCTATTTAATATAAGTATGATTAAAGAAAACAAAATTTAAAAAATGTAAAAATATACTATACAAAATAGTTAAATTTAATAAACACAAAAACAATTTATTAAATTATATTAAAATATAATAATAGAGAATAATAATCTTTAACATGAAGCTGAAGTGTGGGTGTATAATTTTAGATAATTGGTCAGTTTAGGGTTGAGAACCGTGAAGAAGCCATTGTGGTAGTTTCTCATCAGAAGACGCGGTTATTGGGTCCCACTGGTCCAGGCCTACCAGTCGGCTACTTTCTTCCCAAAGTCGCTGGGCGGTCTCGTCGTTCCGGCCTTTTGCCAACAAACGTCTCGGCTTACAATCGCTGTGTGCAAATAAACAAGCAAACTTTCTTTCAAAGGATGAACTTGGCGCTGTGCCTCGGCCCATGTCATTTTGCCTGCACCCCCCACCCCCTTCACTCAAATCCTGGATTCTCAAACCCTGATCCTTAAAACAAAGCAATGTGCCAAAGTTGGATCAAAACATTTAGAAAATGAAATGAGAATCCAAGTTGATGTCTTTATTTATCATCTCAACCATCCCCTTCAAATAAACTTCTCTCCACGCCCTCTAACTATTTTTTATTACTTTTTATTGTTATTTAAATTAAATTTCTATTCAAAAAATAATGTACTGTGCGTTTGATATGATTTAATGAATTCTTTAGCCGAATGAATTTATGTACTAGTATAGAAATTAATTGAGAAATGTTTTTTTATTAAATTTGTATTTTTTTTATTTAGTGGGTTAAGTTATATAGGTATTTATATTTTTTTTTTATTTTACTTAAGTATTTAAGAAAAATTTCATAATAATTATAATGTTCAATTCCTTTTATATTTTTGTATATTGTATATCAAATTCTATCTATCTATCTATATCTATAGCTCTACGGAAATCGAAAGTCTTGGCCGCAGCATCCAATTCCTCCAAGTGTCCCTGTCCTAAACTACACCCATCCAATTCCCATCTTCTTACATTGTCTACCCACCATATCCTTGGTCTTTCAAGCGGACGTTTCCCAATCGATCTCCACAGCCATATCTTTTTCGCCATTCTTTCTTCTCCCATTCTAGCCACGTGCCCTGTCCATCGAAGCCTTTTCGATTTTATAACCCTAACTATGTCTGGAGATAAAGGACATGCAATTCCTCGTTATGCAGTCTCCGCCATTCCCAGTGACCTCATCTTTCTTTGGTCCATAAATTCTTCTCAAATACTCTAAATCTACTATCGTCTCCCAGGGTCATATACAATGCCTCGCACTCATTTAATACAACCGGCAAAATAATTGTTTTATTGTATATCTAATTATAAACCCAGCCAGAACGTCGACGTAATCTTGATCTAGACGTATCTAGATCTCCTAGACGTCGATTTGACGTCTAATCGACGTCGACGTTCTGGCTGGTAATATAAATGTTTTGTAACACAAAAGTTAGATTATTTATAAAATTATTCAGACTATTTTAATTATACCTATAATAAAGTCCTGTTTCATGAGCGCATTTTTCATCAACAGCACAATAAATTGTTGTTTGTGCTCCCAAATCGACTGGTTTACATATCAACCAGGTTAATGAACGCAGAAGCCAACGTAGTCCTCGGAAATAAGAATCATCAAAATGTCGTCCAAGTTCCGTAGCAACAAGTCCAGGATGCAAACAATATGTGTTGACTCCCGTTCCTGGAATATTTGAATCTATTCACTTTCCTTTCCGTTGGAAAATTAGATCAGTTATCAGTTAAATTAATATTGTGTTTACTTTGTGTCTATGTATACTTATGTAAAATATTTTCTTATCATTTGATAAAATGTTATGTTATTAAATTTTAGTATAGGAATAACGCGTTCGAGAAAAGATGTTTTCAAAAAAATAACACACTTTACCATTAAAGAGAGCATCAACTGAACAAAGATCAATTTTCTTATCATTTGATCAACATTTTTTTTTGATGTTTCTTTTTTATCCGGAACAAATCTAACATAAATAGTAAATATTCAGTAAAAACAAGTTAGGATTATAAAAAAAATTCTTAAATATAATATATGAATAAATCAATAATATGTATATAATCATATGTAAAAATAATTAAAATAATTTAAAATTATTATTAATTAATTCATATTTATTTATTAATGGAAATCATTCGATATAATTAAAAATAATCTTTTAAGACATGTACTTAATTAATTTTACAAAAAGTTCAATGAACCGGGAAAATAGAATAATAATAATAATAATAATAGAATAAAATAAGTTCGTACCGACCGACGGTTTGAAATAAATTAATTTCCAGCTACAGAAACAATTTCAAATAATTTTAATATATCTATTAATGTAATAAAAAACAGATATGGTTATAACATAAATATTTTTAATTTTATTTTATTTATAATATATGAGGAAGCGCTGACTGTGACGTCATGAATGGTTGGATGACGTCATATAATTTTAAATTAAGAAAAAAACTAATAAAGATGATTTTTCTCGAGAATAAAACCACCACAAAGTGCATGATTCGTGGTGATATGTAAAAAATCTCCTCATGTGAAATTTGGTGTGAAAATAACCCTTCCCTTCCTATCGTCGATCGGTAATACTACCACTTCCGGTTTCCGGATTTGCACCAAAAGTTGATCAATTCATCCCACTGATGCATTAAGAAAATATACCAAATTTCATCAAAATCCGTTGAGCCGTTCAGGCTGTACACATCTATACGGACAGACGGACGGACGGACGGACGGACAGACATCATGCTAAAAATACTTTTTTCTGTTAAGAAAATGCATGATTCGTGGAGATATGTAAAAATCTCCACATGTGAAATTTGGTGTGAAAACAATACCTCCCTTACTATCGTCGGTTTGTACAAAAGAGACTGATTAATTATATAAGAGTTAAATGAATAATTTTTTTTAAAGAAATTTAATTAATTAAAATATTTTACCTTCAAGCCGCCGTGACAGTTCCCTTGTAAATAGTATATTGGCTAGTTTACTATTACAATATGCTTGTGTTGGTGTATAATTTTTATTACACATTAAATCATCAAAATTGATATTTCCATCTAAAAAATATATTTAATATTTTATAATAAAAAAAAATATATTGTATAACTGTAACAGAGTATACTCTGTCTAAGAGTATATGTAAATAAAAAGAGAATTATATTTTAGTCTCAAAAGACCGTTCATTTTGAATTTTCATATTTTAAAAGTCATAAGAGTTTTATACATTCATTTCAATATTCTTTAAATTAACAAGGAAAAAAGAAAACAAATTAATGGTTTATGTTTTAATTTAAACCACCAGAAAGAGAAATAACAATTTAAGTAAAACAAATGGGACTGCAATAGAGACTTTTATCTATTTAAATTTTAATTTGAGTTATACAAATATAAATAAACATTTAAGAATATATTGTATACATCTTGTGTATAAATTTGATTATTTGCTTTATTTAATAAAACTTAATTTTCAATCACAAATGAATTAAGTTTTATAATAGAAAAAGATTAGGTTCTAAATGAAGTAGGACGTAACATTTACTTATATAACCAATCGATGATACATTGACAATCCTGGCAGGTGCTGAGGCTCTTATCTTTGGCAAAAGTAACGAAGTAAAGAGGAAATGACCGAGGTGGTTCACACCGAGTTGATATTCAAAACCGTCTTTAGTCTTAGATGGAGGACAGGACATTACACCTAAAAATAAGGAAACAAGAATATATATATAAATATTACATGTTAAATTCGATGCATTGCAGTTAGCCCTTTCAGAGTTAAATAAATGCTCCGAAAATTGATTCAAATGCATGCAAAAGAGTATTGATTATGATAGAGAATATTTTGAAAACAATAAATTCACTCTTTTCGTCGCCAGAGATAGTATTGAAATCATGAAAATTTTTCATGTTGAGATTTTGATGTTTTTATACGTTTTGAAGGTCCCTGAGTCATTTTCACTAATGTTGAGAAAAATGTCTTTGTGTGTGTGTGTGTATGTGTATGTATGTATGTATGTAGAGACAAGATTACGCAAGATTATTCAAAATTCATAGTTTTCTATCAACTTTTGAGAAATGTAGTTCAACCGGAAGATGGTCATTAGCCACAATGTTTTGATTTTTTTATTTCCTCTAAAGTGACCGTAAAAATGAAGATATAGGTTTGATAATTTTTCATATGATTAAAGATTGTATAAAACTGCTTAATATAGAATTTCAGGTTGATTGAATCGCTGAAAGTACCGTTTTTTTAACACTGAAATCACGCACCAACACGTGACGTGCCAAACACCCTCTGGTTTAATAAATATTATTTATTAATTTTAATTTATCATTTATAATTAATTAAATTTAATTTATATATAATATATGTTATTTAATCCAATTAAAATTACGAGATAGACGAGTGGAGACACTTCAGTTTATTTCCTTACTAGAAATAACTACATTTTTCTAACTACATAGATATATAATTAATAAGAGAAATAAGTAAAAGTGTCATAAATTTTGAAAATGTTTAGTATGAATCTCTTTATTTGTGTTTCATATAAAAGTAAAAATATATATATTGTTTTATTTTGATTTTTTCAAAGGATTATTAATTCATTTAAGAAATATTTATGTCATTTTATGTATATACATTATTCGCGTTTGCCCTTTTTGTACAAATTTCAAAAATTTCAGATTGTAATGTATCACAAAAGTCTTTGTTTGAGTACATCAAAATCCTTTTTATTTACATATATACAACTTTAATCAATTACACATATAGACAGAAACATGTGAAATTGCATCCGATACTCTAAATAGGCTTATCCAATCAACATTAATGCCCCCCCCCCCCCCCCGAAGCTTCAAAACAAAACCAAAATGCTTTCAATTAATCAAAGTATGTAATCTGTTTGAAGTTCCTTTAATTTATTCTTCTATATCTATATCTATTTCTATATCTTTATATATATAAAATGTTTTTGTCTGCACATTGCCCAGAATTTAAAATTTATTACATATCTTCACGTTTGATAACCTGTAGAATCCAAAAGTGACTTTAGAAATTTTCATTTTTATTTTCTGGAAATTGTGACGCCAATTCAAAATTTATTTGGTGGATTACTATGAAATTACATCACATTCTTATTTACCTCTATTTAAATATAGAAAACAGTAATTAAGAAATTTAGATGCCTCATGCAACAAGGATGAGTAAATTCATTTGATTGGATGTGGAGACAATTTATAAGTTTCTTCTATTGTTAGAAAAATATCATATCGGATATTCAGAGTTTTGGCAAAGTTTAAATTAAAAGGTATATAAATAACCAATATGAAAATTTGTATTTCTTTAAATTTTAATACAATGAATGAATCAATTGTAAATCAAATAAATAATTTGACATTGGCGGGTGAGAAAGACAAGCAAGAAACTTAGTTGGTTGTGGGGAGATCAATTGAGACCCATCAGTTTGTAGAACAATGGTAAAGGAGAACTTGAAGAAGTTGGGAAAGAATAGGAGTTGGATGGAGGTGGATCAGAATAAAGACTGGTATATGAATGTATTTGCTGTGCTAATAATTTATTAATCCTTTGGAGCCACATAATTTCTTCTAATGGAAGAGGATTATTATGGTCTAGAAAAATTAATAAAAGAACTTAATAAAAAAACAATTAATTAATTAATTGAAATTAATACTATCAAAGAATGTATATACGTATATATTATCTATAGTTTTATAACGTTAAATGAAAACCTACTATAAATTAGAGGGGGCGGAGCACTCTGTCTTGATGTAAAGAGCTCCGAAGGTTGTCTGAGCAGCTAGTATTAATAAAAATTAATTTATTGAAATATTTAATGATTACAAAAAAAAACACTACAATATATTCGATCAAATGTAAAATGTATGTTTTTTTTAATTTTGTTCTATTTTTATTTCTAAATTATATAATTATATATTAATATTTTGTCAGTGAAATAAAAAAAAACAAAACTTAATTGGCTGCAGATACAATAGGCATTTAAATTTTGTTTTACCAGCATTATTAATGAGTAGATGGATGGCAGGTTCACTGTCAAGCAGATAACTGGCGCATTGTCTAACACTTTGAAGGGAAGCCAGGTCCAGAGCCACTAGGACTGTTTCCCCGAGGGGCATGTCAGGGTCGTGGTTTTCTTGGGCGGCGCGGGTGGCTACGTCCTCCGCGGCAACCTTGGCTTTCGATAAGTCCCGACAAGCCATTATCACTCGACAGCCTAACACATAAATCAAGATTATTAATTTACTTGACATCATAAAGGCTTATATATGTATATTCAGTATACATAGTACATACTCATGCAAATATTGTAGATATATAAAGCAATTTTTATATTATTTTAAATTTATTAAATATCTGTATTTCAATTTGGCTATAATTAAAAAAAAAACGAAGAAAAAATATTCCTATTAAAATTAATACCATAGAAATTTAATTAAATCAAAAATAATAATTAAATGATTAATACATATAAAAAACAAATTAAAAACAATACTTCCCTTCCTATCGTCGGTCGGTAAAAATTGATTAAAAAATTTAATTAATTAATGTTGAATTTATTATACATATTAAATTATACTAAATGAATATCATTATATATATTCTTATAACTACGCAAATAAAATATTCTCATTTTATTATATTTTTATTTCGTTAAATAGTCATATGAAAATATAATACAATATAATACAATTTGTTAAAAATTCATTGTTAAATTACATTAGGTGGGTATACATATTTAATAAAAATAATACCTGTATTTATTTATTTATTTATTCTTGGCTTTCATGGATCTATATCCTTTTAAATAGTATTAAATTTATTTTATATTTATATCACTTATAAAGTATATATATTAATTTTTTTTAACTTGCACCTTCCTAACATGTTATATAACTCACAGTGCTACACATGACATGCCTGTAATTTATAAATAAATATATATATTTAAATATGTAGTATAAAATTTTTTATTATTTTGAACTTTATAAAATAATAAAAAACAAATTATAAATATATCTTTAATTAAAAAAATTCTATTATATAAAAAATTTACCTCTCTTGACAAAATCCAAAGCAGTCTCTTTGCCAAGTCCAGTATTACATCCTGTAATGACAGCAGTTTTTCCATCTAAACGAGCTTTGGAGTGACATCGACCACTTAATACTTGCATGATTATACTCGTACTATACATAAATAAGATAGATATTCAACTATTAATTATTATTAATACATTTATAATAATACTTTATAAAAAAAAAATTTAAAAAACCACGTTTTACTAACGGACTAAAAAGGAGAAAATAATTTTTTTCTAAAAATCCATACTGACATTACATACAAGAGATCTGATTTGAATCAAACTGTCCATAACGTAAAACGTGGGGCGCAACAAATAATAATTTTTCTATTCAAATATGATTTCCTTTATTAATTTTTATTTAGCATCAATCGTTGTATTTTTTAAGGCTTAAGTTTTCACCAAAATTCTTGTAGAAGGGAATATTATTAGTAATACGATAGGATAAGTTTCGTGATATAATTTTTACCGACCGACGATAGTAAGGGAGGTATTGTTATAAATATTACCTATTAAGTATTTAACAGACTTTTTGTAAAAGAGAATATTATTAGTTAATCATTAGAAGATTTATCGTATATTTAATATATTTAAAAATTGTTTAAGATACTAACTTATACTATCAAACTTTTCAAATATCAAATTTTTTATCAGACCACTTGTAAAAGGGAATAATATTAGTAGTCCAATAGATTTTTTCTAATTTAAATTCTTTCGAGCATTAAATTTAATATTTTTGATAAAGATCAATATTCATTCATCAAATTATATTATGCGTGGTTTTAATGTTTATTTTGAGATTTATATATTTTCTATATTTTTATTAGAAACAGGATATTTTAGACATATTTGCGCCCCACGTTTTACGTTATGGACAGTTTGATTCAAATCAGATCTCTTGTATGTAATGTCAGTATGGATTTTTAGAAAAAAATTATTTTCTCCTTTTTAGTCCGTTAGTAAAACGTGGTTTTTTAAAATTTTTTTTTATAAAGTATTATTTTCTACTTTTTAGTCTTCAAATTTTGCAATCGATTTTAGTTTACTCATATTAATTAAATTTATGAAGATAATTTAAGAAATGAATGTGTACTAAATATTTATATTTATAAAGTTGGGGATTTTATGTTTTTTTGTTTACATCCGACATTTTGAATTTTTATATATAGGAATAATTTTGGATTATTTCATTCAAATTGTAGCAATTAGAAGCTCATAGAAATGATAATATTGTATTGTCATCGAGAGCAAAGCTGTTGGTGAAGTTTCAAGAAAATCCGATGATTGGAAGTCGTCGAAAAATCGATTGCAAGATTTGACGCATACACACAGACAAGAATACAAGTTAAGTAAAACGTGATAAAAAATAAAATACAACTACATCTATTTTAAGGTATCAGTTATTTTTATATTATACATTTTATATACTTATATAACAATTTAAAGTTATTAGATGCTTGATTTTTCAATTTTATATTAATTTATATTTTATAAATAATATAAATATTGCGTTTGAAAATATACCATAAAATTTGAAGGATAAACTTTAAAATCATGATTTTCTTATAAAATAGAATTAATAATTTTTCATATGAATTAATAATAGACATAAAAAAATAATTTAAATATTCAAATGCAAATTTATATATAATAATTTAATATAGATTGATTGATTGATTTCATATTTATATAATTAAAATAATCATAATAAACAGCAGTAGGATTTGACTAGCCGCTCCACCTTCCTTTGGCGGGGTTTCCCCCCCCCCCTCCTGGGCTCTCTCAAAGACAAATTTTCATTAAGATTTTTTTTTTAAATTTAAATATTTAAAAAAGTTTTGTAAATGAAACATTGATTTTACAAAATCTGGCAAAACAATTTATTTTTGTATTTTATTTACTCGTATTCACAGTTTTAGAAAGAATATATTTTTTTCCAGCTATAAGTAAAGTAGATCATTTTAGCTTTCCTCATAGAATGAAGATAGCTTATACGATGGTCGGAAAATTTTTAAAAATTTTGCTCCGAGATGTTTTCAGATCTCCACTTTTCAGACGGTTCTGAATCAAACCTGCAAAAAAAATTTTTTGATCCGGCCGGCCGTTCGTTACCGAGATTACGTCTAAACGAAATGAGATATTGTCTTGAAATTTGATATTGAGATGTTTTTTTTTTTGAAATGATGGGCGGGGATTTGATTTTTTTTGGACAAGATCGGACCATAAGTAAGGGTAGTTTAAAGAAGTGTCAAAACACATTTTATTGATTTTTCTCAATAAATACCGATTTTTATGAGAATTATACTATCGTATTAAATTTATAGGGAATCGAATTTACTAAAAGTTTCATTATATTCATTTTTACGTAAACTTAATAATAAAGGAGAGATATTTTTAAAAAAAACTACTCTAAGATGTGGGAAGCTTATCGTCTACCCGTAGTGGCAGGATATTTTGAAAAAAAAATCTGGAGTGTCTCCACTCGACTATCTCGCAAATTTGAATTTGATTAAATAACATATATTAATTTAAATTAAATTAAATCAATTAAATTATAAATTAAAATTAATAAATAATATTTATTAAATCAGCGCATGTTTGGCTCTTTGTTGATGGCACCACGTCACGTGTTGGCACGTGAGTTTTGCAGTGTTAAAAAGAAAATTTAGCAAAAAAATAGATTTTATGTGATGTAATCTGTAATTAGTCTTCGCTTCATAATTTTTTTATGAAATTAACATTTAATATATTAATAATAAAAAGCATTTAGAATTTAAGTAATATTTTTATTATTCCCCATGAAGCCGTGGCCTACTGGGAATCACTGTACTAAGTTATACTTTAAGAAGTTTTTTTGCAAATAAAAATAAGGATTATATTTTTTCTTTTTTATTTGTAATATAATAAATTATGTACTGTACATAATATATTGCAATTTGAATTTTTTTTTCTCTTCTGGGGGGGGGAGGGTTAAAACCCTAAAAAACCTCTGGTTGCGCCACTGTAAACTGTAAATATAATATATATACCGAAATGGTAGAATAATATAAAATGAAATGTAATATATATTTTAATAATATTGAACAAACGAAACCTTCCCAAGTTCATATGAATTATAATATATAGTTTTTAATATTTAATGTGTTAAATCAGGGGTGGCCAACCCGCGGCCCGCGGGCCGCATGTGGCCCGCCGTAAACATTTTTGCGGCCCGCGAGATTCATCACACTTTTATATTCTGCACCCTCATGAAACAAATATCGCACTAGTGAAATATATATGATTTCATTTTTTTTTATTTTAGTATTATATATATTTTACAATGTGCATTCAGTATCATTATTATTATTATTATTATTATTATTATTATTATTATTATATATGTTTATATGTAAAAATAATAGTAAACATAATAAAAATTCATTATTTTTCAATTTGTCACGCCAAACAATATCTATAATGGGTGTAAATCTAATATGGGTATGTATAATTTTATATGCGGCCCGCGAAGTTATGATGCATTTCCAAAGTGGCCCGCAAGATCATTTGGGTTGGCCACCTCTGTGTTAAATAAAGTAAAGATTTCGTGGGTAATAAAAAAAAATTTAATTAAAACATAAGAATTTATTGATAGTTACACGAATCAAATAAAAAACCCATTATTATAGATGAAAAAAAAAAGAAATTTCAAGAATGATATATTGGATAAATTGATAAATATATATATATATATAATATATTTATATATGTACTCGTATATAACTATATATATATTATTCACCTAATATTTTAAGTTAAAATTAAAAATGTTATTAATATAAAATTAATTAAAAATTTAATTAATATTTAAAAATAAATAATTTTCATTTATAATAGATTAATGAATTTATTTATTTACCTTGTTAGAAAATACTTAAATAATTATATTATAATGTAACTAAATTTAATTTCAAGAATTTAGTTCATAATTTATTTTGAAATAAAAATTAACGTTGTTTTTAATACATATCCATGATTATATGATTGAATGAAATGTAATTTAAAAAGAAAATTAAATAATATATATATATATATATATATACTTATGTTATAATATTACAATATAAGTATTTATTATAAAAATAAAAGTTCTCTTCAATAATTTAACTTCTAAGTCATATAATAAAAAATATATTAAATATAAATTAAATGACGAGGCCAGGTTCGATACAATAAATAAGTAAGAAGAAATCTAGAAATTATAAAAAAGATATTTTTTTTATTTAATACAAACTAATACTATAGGTAAAAAAAACTATGGAACTATTTTTTTTTTGTATTATATCTTAATAGGAGGGCATTAATCAAGAGTTTACCTTCTAGTATTCGTGGATTTATTCCGTCTGAAAAAGAATCGTATTCCTGTGCCTGTTAGGATGGTCGTAAATGCGAAGATCCCCATGGCTGATGGATTCAGCCACTGCTTAAGCCAGCCATCCGTCATGAATGAAGGTCCTCAACTAAGGTGTACGTATAAGAGAGAGAGAGTTAAAATTTTTTACTTCAGAACGTTGTTAACGGGATTTTCGCTCGACCTACTATACCAAATAACAATACCACCATGAACTTAACATCGATCTTCACAAAATAAATCAAATGTATATTTTGTTTTAATTTCTACCAACAATATATATATATATACTGGACACTGCTTCGAATCCACACGGTCTCAACGAATAATTAATTCCTACGGTACTGCAGAATAAGAAGCCGAAACGTTAAATGTTTATCTAATTCAATAAATAAATTATACAGATATGTTGTCTTTTAATAAAAATTCATTTAATAATTATGAAAAAAAATGACAAAAGTTTTAATTAAATTTATTTTTAAAATATTTGCACCTGCGTGATATAAATTGATAATTAAAATGAAAAAATAATTAGAATTGGTTATTTTAATAGGTGATATAAAAAAAAAGTTTGTTTTTAATAAAATGATAAAAAATTAATTTCTAGCTTTTTTTAAACTAAAAATTAATAAAATCTATAGAATAGGAGTAACTACCAATATACTTAAGTAGATGAAACCTTCTCTATTCTTTTCTATTCTTTTATTTTAAGTACGAGGGCAGGTCAATTAGTGCGTGACTTTTTGTATGAGGTTTTTGGATAAAAAATTGTTTTATTTTTCAAGGTAGAGTCTCCTTTGAGCTTTATCACTTCGTCCAACGTTTCTTGGAATTTTTTTTATCCCTTCCAAAAAATAAGATTTGTCGAGGACATCAAAATACGTATTTGTTTATGATTTCATCGTTGGAGTCAAATCTCTTTACACCGAGCCATTTCTTCAGGTTTGGAAATAAGAAATAGTCCTTCGGGATTAATGCCGAACAATAGGGCGGGTGAGGGGGCAATTCTTATTCCAATTCATGGATTTTCTTGGAAATTCACTTTTTACTATCTCGTAAGAGATAGTATTGCGATCACGAAAATTTTCGATGTTGAGATTTTGATGTTTTTATACGTTTTGAAGGTTCCTGAATCATTTTCACTAAGGTTCAAAAATGTCTGTGTGTGTGTATGTGTGTGTGTGTTATGTACATACATATGTAGGCAAGTTTACGCAAAAACGGTTTGAGCTAGAATGATGAAATTTGGTACATGAGCATAATTCAAAATTCATAGTTTTCTATCAACTTGGAGAAAGAGGGTCATTACTTGCAACGTTTTGATTTTTTTTCCTCTAAAGTGACCGTAAAAATAAAGATATATGTTTGATAATTTTTCACATGATTAATAATTGTATAAAACTGCTATATATAGAATTTCAGCTTGATTGAATCGCTGAAAGTACCAAAACACTGCAAATCTCACGCGCCAACACGTGACGTGGTGCTATCAACAAAAAGCCAAACATGCGCTGGTTTAAAATTTATTATTTATAATTTATAATTAATTAAATTCAATTTAAATATAATATATTATGTTATTTAATCCAATTCAAATTGCGAGATAGTCGAGTGGAGACACTCCAGGTAATTTCCATTTTCTTCTCAAATCACGAGGTAGTTGCTATTAATGGATGTCAAAAAAAACTAAAAGACCCAGCTGGTTCAAATTTCGACAGGAGTCAGCTGATAGTAGTGTTGCCATTTCTTTTAAGAGTCGAGAAATTCAAAAAGTCACAAACTTATTGACCTGCCCTCATAAATCTCCAAATTGAAAATAAAAACAAACTTGTGTTTATCAATTTTAAATATAACTAGCTCAATCATTTGAATTTCTCTTAGCAACGAATGGATTGTTTTAATATTTTTTAGAAATAAAAGTATAGTTTGAAGAAAACTCTATAAAATAATAAAGTTTTTTATAATAAAACATCGAACCTCTAATAATTGGAGTTTACGGTATCTATGATATAGCCGCCTTATAGGACTATATAAAAATATTTTGGTGAATTTTGTAACAATTTAACAATCCGCCCAGCTAATTTTGATTCTCTAACCTTATCAGTAATATCCCAGGCAGGCAGAAAGATATAAAAAAATTCTAAACCTATATTTTGATTCTTGGGTATATGAATTTAAAGATTTTCATGTTTTGATTTTTATATTTATAAGATTTATTGTCATCTTGAACTGTTAGAAGTTTCAATATATATACCTACACATAAATATATAGATTATATAATAAATATAATTTTTTTTTAATATATATTAAGATTAGATAGTAAGGTTAAGATTTTTTATATCTAATTCCAATTATTTAATTATACATAGAAATAAAAATAAAAGAATTGTATTGATCTTTTTAACGTGTAAATCTCATGAAGAGTTCACTGCTATCCAGGCAGATAATCATTTTACTCAATTAAACTTCGAACGAAATAAATGGTATAGTGTCATATCCAGACCATTACTTTGTCTGGTTTTAACGAAGATATATATACTGCCGATTTTGAAATATCCTTGAATTGAACAAACCTTTATTTATGAGTATCTATGTATAAAGTATAGTTTTAACAAAAATAAATAAATAAATAAAATTTTCTATATTATTATTACCGACCGACGATAGTAAGAAAGGAATTGTTTTCACACCAAATTTCACATGTGGAGATTTTTACATATCTCCACAAATCAAGCATTTTCTTAAGAGAAAAAACTAATTTTAGCATGATGTCTGTCCGTCCGTCCGTCAGTATAGATGTGTACAGCCTGAAGGGCTCAACGGATTTTGATGAAATTTGGTATATATAATGCAACAGTATGATGGATTGTTCAACTTTTGGTGCAAATCCGGAAACCGGAAGTGGTAGTATTAGCGATCGACGATAGGAAGGGAAGGGTTATTTTCACACCAAAATTCAGAATTACAGAAATTATTTTCTCCTTTTTAGTGCATTTAAATAAAAGCTGCTTTTAAAAAGTTTTTTATATTTTTTTTTTTAATTTTAATTATTATTAATATTCTTAAAGGATGATTTATCTATTTTCATTGTAAATATTCTGTTTAGAAAAATTTAAAAAAAAAAATTTAATAAAGAATAAATAAATTTTAATTTAGAATAAAAAATATTTTTTCTGAAATTAAAATTAATTATATAAAATTTAAATATATAAATCAGATTGATTATTTTATTATCATATGTCACAGTGGGACAGTGGCGCAACCAGGATTTGATCCTGGGGGGGGGTTTTGACTAGCCGCTCCACCTTCCTATGGCGCCCCCCCCCCCCCCCGGGCTCTCTCAAAGACAAATTTTCATTAAGATTTTTTTTTTATATTAAATATTTAAAAAAGTTTTGTAAATGAAACACTGATTTTACAAAATCTGGCAATAAAATTTAATTTTGTATTTTATTTACTCGTATTCACAGTTTTAGAAAGAAAATATTTTTTTCCAGCTATAAGTAAATCATTTTAGCTTTCCAAATGAAATAAGGATAGCTTATACGATGATCGGAAAATTTTGAAAATTTTTGCTCCGAGATTCTTCGAGAATTCCACTTTTCAAACGGTTCTGAATCCAAAACTGCAAAAAAATTTTTTGAACCGGCTTGTTACCGAGATTACGTCTAAACAAAATGAGATATTGTCTTGAAATTTGATATTTAGATGTTTTTTTTTTGGGAATGATGGACGGGGATTGGATTGTTTTTGGACAAGATCGGACCATAAGTAAGGGTAGTTTAAAGAGGTGTCAAAGCACATTTTATTGATTTTCTCAATAAATACCGATTTTTATGAGAATTATCATACTATCGTATTAAATTTATAGGGAATCGAATTTACTAAAAGTTTCATTATATTCATTTTTACCTAAACTTAATAATAAAGGAGTTATTTATAAAAAACTACTTAGAGATTTCGAAAGCTTTTCGTCCGCCCGTAGTGGCAGGATATTTTGAAAGAAATCATGTAAAAATCCCTAAGAAAAAATTCCTAAATAAAAAATTTCCCTAATTTTTTTTACTTATTTAATAATGAATAGCCGAAGAGACTTAAATGAGGTAGTTGGTGTCATCCCATCTGTTCCATCTGGTTTTTTAGCGTCCCATTTTTCATGGTTTGCCTTCATTATAGTCAGAAGCTTATCATGCGAGTCGCTGAATCGTTTCCTTGGTGAACCAGGCTTCTTACCACGAACTTCACGACAGATTTCCAAAGAGATAAGGTTATGCTCAATATGGATTTGCTTAATCAGGTTCCATACTGATGTCTTGTAACCTCCTAAGCGTGAACGAAGAGCATTGTTGTAACCTTCCAATGCATTATTTGTTCGAGGCAAACCCATCAAAGTGGCATCGGAGATGTTCCAATGTTCCAATGTCGAATTCGGGGTCATAAAAGCCAGCCAAAAATTGTTCACCTAGCCAAGTGCGCTCGAAGTAAGAAAAAAGATCACGAAGTTTTACCCTGTTGGTCGTCCAGCTAATGCTTGGTAGGCTACAATGACTTTTGATGGTGGTACCAAAACCAAAGCTACAAGAGTTCGTAAATGAGTGGAGTTGTCAGGATTATCTATATCATTATAGAGCTTCAAAACTTCTGGCATTGATTTGATGTTTCTATAAATGCATTGAGCAAAATGAAAAAGACAACCTCTGATGATAGTAAATTTCACAAATTGCGTTATATACTGGTGAAATATACGGTGCAAATGGTGTATTTTGTATTTGGAATCATTAAGCTATTAAAACGTATGATAATAAACTGAATTTGAGTAAATTCCCTTTATTTTACATACGAATTTTTTTGGAAAAATCACGTGTGTGGGCCCTATGTATGTATTTTTTGACCTATTTTTCCCTACTTTCGGTCCAGGCCCGATTACCTCCTTGGGAGGTCGTGTCTCAGGCAACTGGGTGTCATGCTCACCTTGTGATTTAATTTTCACAATTAAAATTAATACAAAAATGAAAAAAATTGTTTTTAGGGATTTTTTCAGTCAGCGATATTTTTATTTAGGGGTTTTCGGTTTTAGGGATTTTTGACTTTTATGGATTTTTTCCTTTAGGGATTTTTACCCGTTTCCATTTTGAAAATATTTGTCTTCGCTTCATAATTTTTATGAAATTAGCAATTAATGTATTATTAATAAAAAATATTTAGAATTTGCGTAATATTTTAATTTATTTTATATTTAAATAATAGTCAAATTGGAAAATTTCAGAATCATCTAGTAATCTTATATTAAGTCTTTTGTTTTTTATGATTTAGGAGAAATAATAAAAAAAAATTTTATTTCTTATATTTAATTCTGTACGAAAAAATAAGCAATTTTTTTGTGTTGAAATTTGTTTAAAATAAAATAAACTTACTTATTATAAACTAAGTTATACTTTAAGAATTATTTTTTTTTTCTTTTCTATTTGTAATATAGTACATAATATACAGCAATTTATATTTTTTTCAATCCTGGGGAGGGTTTTAACCCCCAAACCCCCCCCCCCTGGTTGCGCCACTGCAGTGGGATGTTATAATATCCAATTTATTAATGGTTAATTGATAAAGATGAAGTTTTTAAATATTTGGAACAAAATAGTTTTTAAAAATGAGCAAAAAATAAAAATTTAATATGTGTAAAACGTACCTTAAAATTCAATTAAAAGATTAAAATCAAATTTAATAAATAATTATAATTATTTCATGAATTTGCAAATAATTCTGTTTTTGAATGCGCGCGCACCTTTCCACTACCCCGAGCTCCCTTCGCTTTCTTACTCCTTCGCCCGCCTCAGCAGTGCATTCATACGCAGAGCTGATTCCGGCTAAAATCAACCCTTAATCACTCGATAATAAAATAAGTTGAGCTGTGGCCAGGTCCGAACCGACCGACGGTTTGAAGTAAATTAATTTCCAGCTATAGAAACAATTTCAAATAATTTTAATATATCTATTAATGTAATAAAAAACATATATGCATATAACATAAATATTTTTAATTTTATTTTATTTATAATATATGTATATATTTATATGTAAGACCAGGCTGTGACGTCATGAATGGCTGGATGACGTCATATAATTTTAAATCAAGAAAAAACTAATAAATATGATTTTCCCGAGGATAAAACCAATACAAAGTGCATGATTCGTGGTGATATATAAAAAAATCTCCTCATGTGAAATTTGGTGTGAAAATAACCCATCCCTTCCTATCGTCGATCGCTAATACTACCACTTCCGGTTCACGGATTTGCACCAAAAGTTGATCAATTCATCCCACTGATGCATTAAGTAAATATACCAAATTTCATCAAAATCGGTTGAGCCGTTCAGGCTGTACACATCTATAATATATTACAGACAGACGGACGGACAGACGGACAGACGGACGGACAGACATCATGCTAAAAATACTTTTTTCTGTTTAGAAAATGCATGATTCGTGGAGATATGTAAAAATCTCCACATGTGAAATTTGGTGTGAAAACAATACCTCCCTTACTATCGTCGGTCGGTAAAAATATATTGAAAATTAATTTCTTTTTATTAATTACTTATTAATTGAACCCAGAAATTATTATTGATCGTTAGAAAAAAAAAATTAAATCATACTTAAATGATATTAAATATATTTATAATGATTCGATAATAATTTTAATAAATTATCATTAAATGCTTATTGATACAAGATACAATCAATTTAATTGTTTCAAAATTTCACATTTTATAAATTCAATAAATTAAAAAAAAAAATCCAAAAATTATTATAAAATAAATTATATATTTAATTTAATTTCCCTTCAATATATAATAAATTTTTAATTAATTTCCTATTATACAAAAACTAACTATATTAAAAATTCTTACAGACCTAAAAATAATTTATATTTTATTAATTTTAAAAATATTTTTAGTAATCTTTTATAACTTATTTAAATACATATTTTCTCCCCTTTTTACCTACCGACGATAGTATGGGAGGTATTGTTTTCACACCAAATTTCACATGAGGAGATTTTTCCATATCTCCACGAATCATGAACTTTGTATTGGTTTTATCCTCGTGAAAAATCATTTTCTATTATTTTTTTCTTAATTTAAAATTATATGACGTCATCCAGCCATTCAAATCTTTGAAAAGAATTAATCTTAAAGTGTCCGTAAAAATAAAAATATGTTTGATAGTTTTTTTCCATGATTAAAAATTGTATAAAACTGCTATATATAGAATTTCAGCTTGATTGAATCACTGAAAGTACCGGAATTAATTTTTTAACACTGCAAATCACGAGCCAACATTTGACGTGGTGCCATCAACAAAGAGCCAAACATGCGCTGGTTTTATAAATATTTATTAATTTTAATTTATAATTTATAATTAATTAAATTTAATTTAACTATAATATATGTTATTTAATCTAATTCCAATTTGCGAGATAGTCGAGTGGAGACCCTGCAGCTAATTTAATTTAAAAATCCATTAATATTTGAATTTGATAAAAATCTGCTTTCAAGATCAAGAAAACATTCCTATATATATAGACTATTTATGTATATAATATCTAATCAAAAACATACCTGTTAAAAAGGGGGCCAAGTTCCTATCGGCTATTTGTTTGCCTAAAAAAGGGTTCAAATCCATCCCAATGCCAAGTTTAGATGCACTTCAAAATCATTCATAATCATTTTTATCAACAGCCTGATTCACTGGTAAACATTTGGCATTCCAAAGAATCGCCACCACACCCAGTCCTCCGCCACCTGCATCCAGGCACGCGACATTATTCACGTCAACGGTCCATCTGGCCGAAATTCACTTTACCATACACACAACTTAAAATATGGTATAGTTGTTAAAATACGTAGGTACATGGTTTAAAATATCTAAAATTATAATACTTAGAAATTTGAACTTGGCAGGTTTTCGTGCTGTACAAAACACTCAGTCCCACACCAAGTCCTCCGCCTCCTGCATCCAAGCACACTACACGCCACTTTATTCACGTCAACGGTTCATCTGGCCGAAATTCACTTTACCATATACCCAACGTAAAATATAGTATAGTGTTAAAATACGTAGGTACTTGGTTTAAAATATCTACAATTTTAATACTTAGAATTAGCAGATTAATTTATATATTTAAATAATAAATACAATTATACAATTAATCTATTGTTACGTCCCTTTAGAGGAAAAAAATCAAAACGTTGTGGGTAATGAACCTCTTCCGGTTGAGCTACATTTCTCAAAAGTTGATAGAAAAGTACGAATTTTGAATAATGCCCGTATACCAAATTTCATTATTTTAGCAGACAGACATTTTTTCAACCTTAGTCAAAATGATTCAGGAACCTTCAAAACGTATAAAAACATCAAAATCTCGACATTGAAAATTTTCGTGATCGCAATACTATCTCTGACGAGATAGTAAAAAATGTATTCAATTAAAACAAAATAAACTATTCAATTAATTTATGAAAAATAAAATTAAAATTAATCACTGTCTGTTGTCGTAAGTCGGTTTTCTTTGACAAAAAATTGGTCCAATGTTTGCTGAACATATTATTATTGAATTTACACATCTAAATGAAACGAGCAATCAATATATAATTCATATCTATTTAAAAATAAATTCAAAATTCAAAATATTATTTACAAAATTTGCGATGATCTCATTAGAAAACATCAATTTTTTAAATCTTGTTTTGTTACACATTGTATTTATTATTTCATTTAACATTCCAATTAATTTTCCACAAAAACATATCAAGTTGATTTACATTCTTTAATATCCTTCCAATGAACAAAAAGAAAATTTAAAAAAAAATTAAAGATTCGAACCCAAAACAACGCACCCTCGAAAATCTAACGAACTACAGTGAAAATTAGTACTAATTAAGCACCCCCACAACTTCGAAAAAAACGCAAAACAGAACGAGGTATTGGTGTATAAAACCACCCACCCTGGTATATAAAATAACAAATTATGGATTGTAATGGATTGCCTTTGAATATTGATAAAAATAAATAATTTAAATCATTTTAAATACTATACTATATTGAAAAAGTAAATCTTTCCTATTTTTCAGGAATTATTTTGGAAAATATAAGAAATGTCCCCGAATCAAAATTAAAAAAAATAAAACAAGAACTTTTGTCAATATTGTATAGAAATTTTTTTTTTCCAATCCAAAATAACCGATCAACTTTATTTGGATAGGGATTTTTTTTTTAAAGAAGGATTTCTTTATGCAACGTTTGATAAACAACACGAAAAGAATATTTTATATTTTTTTAAATTTTATTTTTGAATAATTTGGCCTTGTTTTCGTTTTTTAAACATTCATTAGTTAGTGAAAGCGTTTAGTGCTGGTTGTCTGGTTGCTTTTTCCTTCCCATGGTTTACTCATCGTTGACTTTCATCCAGGTATGAAATGGTGCGATTGTATCGATGGAAAAGATGATTTCAACTTTGGTCGGCGGGGAAAGCGATCGGGAGTGGAGGGAAGGATGCGTTTTTTCACGAGACAAACATCAAAAGAGGTGAAGGACATCGAACAGACCGCACCGGTTCCTCGGAGATGAACCACCGCTCTCTGTTCGTCTACCCTTAGAAGAGCTGTGTTCTTCTCCATCGAGCTCGAAGCCAGTAAACTGGAGAATGGTGTGCATTCCAATTGGGTGTTGGTTCTTCTTTTTCATTCCATGGACGGGCGCCGTCTTGCTTCCCGGAAGGTCCAACAGCTGTTAGATGAGGTAATCGCCTTTCTTGTAATCCAACAACAACAACAACAACAACAACAACAACAACAACAACAACAATCATCCCAAGGATTGTGCCATTACAGTGGTCAAATTCAGAAAAAAAGCGATTTCCGAAAAGAAAGTATCGAAAAGAAGAACAGGTCGCTTTCGAATGGCTCGAGTGCACTCACTCACTCTCATCGACAAAGTCAAGTTCACTCGTTATTTTTATTTATTTATTTATTTATTTTTTTTTTTTTATTTTTTTCATCTATAAATCAACAACATTCAATCACAACTCTTATTAATTTCCCTCTTTTTTTGCTTTAATAAATGTTATTAAATAATTTATAGAATTGGAATTAAAATAATAAATAAATAAAAACAAAACACAAACATTCATATATATCAGTAATTTTGGTCAAACGTTAGCAAAATCGGCACCCACGTTGCACACAGCTTTCCATGTTCAAATGGTTGTGCAAAATATTTCGCACACGTTCAGCTGACATCGTACAGGTCTCAGCTATCTTGAATGTTGAAAAATAAAGCAAAAAAAAAAAAATTTATAAACATCGTTTTTCTTGGTCAGGCCTGAAAGTTTTCACCCCAACCTCGCATATATATTAATTTTTATTTATATATTTATAAAAAAAAGTTAAAAACGATTAATATTATTGCAAATAGAATATTTTCTTTTTATATTTATTCAATTTTATGAAATAAATAATGGCAAATAATTTATTATTTTTTTTTTTTTTTGTGAATTTATGTTACTTTAACGATTCATTAATTCCTTTTATTATAAAATCTTATTAAAAAAGTTTTTTTTAAATTCCAAAAAAAAATCCACTATTCTAATTTTATGTTAATCTTAAGCTAAATTATATTATATAAAATTTCCTTACTCATTTTTACAATGAGCAGCTGTGATAACATATTGGGAACTTATTAATGTAGATCCACATATTAGTTTATTCTTTTTATATAAAATACCATACCATGGAAGGGTATTTTGTATTTTGATACCCCCAACAATTCGATATTCTTGATTATATATTCGCCCACATTCTATTAAATTCAAAATCAAAAATAGCATTATTTTTTCTATATCTATATTAAGATATATATATATATATATATATATATATATATATATAGATTATTTATTTACCTTGAGCAAATGAAATAGAAAATATTGCAAAACATCCCAAAAGAGGAGTTAAGAAAAACATTATGTGTTATACATGAGTGAAAGCTCTAATCGGTGTAAATGAAAATATATCTACTTGCTTCCAGGTAGATAACGTCATTGTGATAAAGGGAATAAATATATATGCTTAAATTTATAGGTTTATTTTTACATATATGTATATATATATATATATATATATATATATATATATTAGATATATCAGCGGTCGGGGAACCGGGGTGAATTACCCCAAATGAGGGGTATAAATGAAACTTTTGTGAGTAAAAAGTCGGGGAGCCGGTGTAAATTACCCCAAATGGCGTATAAATGAAACTTTTATGAGTAAAAAGTATATATTTTTAATTTGCTATTTTATAAACCTGTTAGTATTTTACAAATTAAATTTTTAGTTATTTCATATTGGAACACCCTATATATATGTTAGGAGAGAGGAAAGTAGGCTTATCAAAAGAATAGTAAAACATTCAATGGTAGTGAAGAATATAAAAAAACTTATTTATTTCATATCAATTGTGTATGATAAAAAAAATTATCCCCATAAAATTAGATTATGATGAAAGGTATATGTAGGTATATGTAAATTCCAAAAATTATTATACAGTGAGGAAAGTTTTATAAAAATATACCCATTCATATTGAATCTTTTATTATTTTTATTAATTAAAGGGAGTTCAGGAAATAATGACGCATATTAAAGTGTTCTAGAACATATAAAATTTATATTAAACACTAAAATAATCCCTGGGATGCCTACTTTAATGTTCCAAAATTTCATAACATTCAGGTGAATTGTTGAGACAGACATAGAGGACAAATAGACTAACAGACAAACTTTATATATATATATATATATATATATATATTAAATAATAATGATAGACTCTTCAGTGGTTTAGTGGTTAGCATGACAGTCTACCACACTGAAGATTCGAGTTTGGGAAATTCAATAATTAATAATTTATCTTTAAAGCTCTGGGTGATCCTCAGGGTCTATCCGAAAATAATATAAATAAAATTGAAATGTATACAAAATAGAAATAGAAGAAAAGGAAAAAAATAACTTACTTATTATAAGGTTTCATGCCGTATAAATATGCTAGGCTATTAACAAACCATGTCAAATGTAATATTAAAACATATCTATAGCAGAAACAGAGACAAAATGAATCCCATGCATTTTCACTCCAAAAGTAAACAGGAACAAAAACGGGAATTAGAATTGAAAACAACAAATAGAGTGGAAAATAATATCTAAAAATAAAAATTCTTCGATTAATTGATTTGATTTTCAAATTAGAATATAAAATAAATGCTTAATTTAGATGAAGGAGAAAATTTTGGGGATAGGATCATAAAAAGACGTTAATTGGTAGATGAATGAAGGGCCAAAACTGCTCTAGGAGGGAAAAACAGAATGAGTGTTGCTCAATCTTAACAATTTTTACTAGTTAATTAATCTGGATGAAATGGAGAATAGAGCGGGAAAGAAATAATGAATGATAGTGTTTTATTACTTGGTTTGGAATCGAATGAAAGGATCAGCTTCAAGGTCCGACATATCAATGGTGAGTCCCTTTTCCTTGACTTGAGGATGTTTTCGCATGAAAAGCCATCCCATGTGGGAGAAGAAGAAGCCACGATTTGAATTATGAGGGTCTGCATCTGTATCACTGTATTTATGATGTTGACGATGATCGCGGCACCATGTAATCATTGCATTCTGTCCAGCTATCGTATGACACATCACCAAAAACAAGCGTAAAGGCCATTTAGCTTTGTAAGTTTTATGCGCGAACAATCGATGCCCACCAGCAGTGACTCCCATTCCCGATAAATGACCAATTAAGGTTGCTAAAAAATTAATTATATTCTTTGTTATTCATTATTTTAATTTTAGTAATTATTTAGTCTAACCGATGGATCATGGATTTGGATAAAACTTTACCACGGGGTTCTTTTTTTTTTTTGATTCAAAACAAACTTTCCTTATGCAGTATGTGGTGGTCGTTTCTAGTTTACGAGATAAAAATTATTAAAGTTTGCGTATCGATATATTTAATTAATTTATTTATTTAATTAATTAATTTTTTAATCTTCTTATATCCAAACCGAACTTATAAAAATCAGAAAAATAGTGGAGCCCTCTGTTGGTCAAATAATAAAAGATGGTAATTAAATAGAATATCAATGGATTTATATGCAAACTTTAATAATTTGTATTTCGTAAACTTGAAGCGACCGCCACGTACTGCTTAAGGAAAGTTTTTTTTTAATCAAAATTAGCTGGAGTGTCACCACTCGGCTATCTCGCAATTTGAATTGGATTAAATAATATAATATATTATATTTAAATTAAATTTAATTAATTATAAATTATAAATTAAAATTAAAAGATAATATTTATTAAACCAGCGTATGTTTGGCTCTTTGTTGATGGCACCACATCACGTGTTGGCGCGTGAGATTTGCAGTGTTAAAAAATTAATTCTGGTACTTTCAGCGATTCAATCAAGCTGAAATTCTATATATAGCAGTTTTATACAATTTTTAATCATATGAAAAACTAACAAACATATATCTTTATTATTTAGAGGAAAAAAAATGAAAACGCGCGCGCGCGTGGTAGGTAATGACCCTCTTCCGGTTGAGCTACATTTCTCAAAAGTTGATAGAAAACTACGAATTTTGAATAATGCCCAAATTTCATGATTCTAGCTCAAACCGTTTTAGCGTAATCTTGTCTACATACACACACACACAGAGAGAGACATTTTTCTCAAACTTAGTGAAAATGACTCAGGAACCTTCAAAACGTATAAAAACATAAAAATCTCAACATCGAAAATTTTCGTGATCGCAATACTATCTCTGGCGAGATAGTAAAAAGGAATCCAGAGGTAAAGTTTTATCCAAATCCATGATACATCGGTTAGACTAAACAATACTTACCATATAACCATGTTTGCCATCTAATTTTAAAACAATAATAAACATAGATACCACGAAAACTTAAAAGATGTAAAATAATTGCAATAAAAATATTTGGCCATACTAATTCATTTTTAAAAAAACTTAGTAGACGTTAGAAAATTATTACCATATTTTTTTTCATCATATTTCGATATTTCCTTTTCATTTGCATCGTTTTCACTAAAAAAAAATTAATAAACGAAAATTATACTAAATTATTCTATTATAGAAAATAGATCAAAATTGCTTATTCTTAGACAAAACGAAAGAAACAAAGAATAGAATAGAAGACAGTTTGAGACCTTTTGTTGCTCTCTATCAATCTGTCTAATCTGCATTAATTATTAATTAAAATAATTTTTCAAAATTTATTTTTTAATTCATTTTAACACTAAAAAAATAAATATCATAATTAAACATGCATTTAAAAAAAATGATGTTGATGGTTATTCATTGTTGCTTAACTATTAGATAAATCATTGTTTGAAAACGTTCAAAATCAAAACGACAATTCAATGCAACTTGGAAGATATTAAAGTTAAAGGATCAATTTAATAAGGTAAATCAAGTTCCAAAATCCATAAAAAAAACTCTTTATAATTTTAAATGAAATACATCAATAAAAAATATTCAAATAATAACTATAAAAATATCACAATTTAATTATTTTATGATTCGATGGTAAAGAAGAACATTTGTTTAATTTACCTTCTTATAGTGGGATGTTCTTCGTATAATTTCATTATAAATATAAATAATTTGATTGAATCCTTTATACTCGGGCATTATATATACAAATGATTTAATTATATTCAGTCTGATGACCCATTGATAATCAATCATTTGAGGTTAATTTCCTGTTTTGTTCTCTCATCGTAATTAATTAATTTTAAAAATAGTTTATTAAATATTTAGTATAAACATAAATTAAAATGGATATTAAATGAAAACACGAGTATTGATTAAATACATACTTTAATATACTTTGTGAAATAAATTATTGAAGATGTACTCTTAGTTCTAGGACACGTGGCTAGAATGGGAGAGGAAAGAATGGCGAAGGGTATATTTGTGGGATTGAGAAGACTAAAGACGCGAAGGGTAGACAATGAAGGAAGGGACGTGAGAGAGATGGGAGAGGGTCTGAGTTGGATGGTTATGGATAGGGACACTTGGAGAAATGAGGTTACTGCGGAGAAGAACTTTCGAGTTCAGTAGAGCCAAAAAGATAGATTATTTACTTATTATTATTATTATATTTATTATTACAAGTATTATTAATAAATATTATAATAATTAATAATTAATAATAATAATATTAAGAATATTATGAATTATAAATTAATTTCAATTTTTGAATATTTTCATATTTCTGATAAAACAAAAATATATAAAAAATATCAAAAAACCAATTTAATAATAATAATAATATTAATAATTTATAAATAAAAAATTATTGGATGTTCAATTAAGAAACTTTTGAACTATATGACAGGTTTGCAGCAAAATTGCTCTTTGGCCTATTCTCAGTACGTTGTTGGGGATCGAAAGTATATTATTAAAGTATTATATTTATTATTACAAGTATTATTAATAAATATTATAATAATTAATAATAATAATATTAAGAATATTATGAATTATAAATTGAATTCAATTTTTGTATGTTCTTCTTTGTTTTGCCAGATCTTCTTGAAGACAATTATCTGGATTTACTGCCGATCGAGTTCCATTAATTAGATGATGATAATGTAACTTTCCGGCTTTTTTAATAAGGGTATTGATGTTCAGTGTGCCCATATACACATATGAATGTTCTTTGGGTGTTAACTTCATTTTTCTTTTTAGGTGTTCGTGAAGATCTGTGTCCTCCAGAACGAGTGGATTGAGTACCACCTGGAGTATTCTTCTCATCACGATCCATTGTTGCGTGTGGTTGCTTATTTTGAAGTAATCCTGCTAGAGCAGGGTTATATAGATCCAGGCTTGTCAGTTCCTGGAGCGGGAGGCAGGTGATGTTAAATTGAATTTATTAGAAAAATTTGTTTTTAGTTGGAATCGAACGCCGACTTCATGTGTAGAAAGTTGCCACTATACACGCACGGCCCAGCTGCCTTCTAAAGGTATATTATTATAATGCTATAATTTTTTAATAAAAAACGAATCCCTCAGTCAGAGAAACTGTCCCTAAAATATCAACGCTAAAAAATTCTGCAATTTTTAAATGATATAAAATTAAATTTTAATTTAAATATTATAATAATATTGCTCAAATATCATATTCAATTTTAGATTTTTAAAAATATTTTTTTTCTTTTTCTAATAATTTCTATTTAATATTTATTATTATTATTACAATATTATAGTTATTATTAATATTGGAAATAATATTAATGTATGATAATGAGAAAGTCAAATTATTTGAAAAATTAATATTATTATTACTAATAAATAAAATTAAAAAAAAGAAAAAAAATTTTCTTAATAATTTCTATTTAATATTTATTATTATTAATAATAATATTTAATTGTGTTAATGTGTGGAAGGAGTGATTTAGTAAATAATTTTACGAAAAAAAATCGAATTCAAATCCTTAATGTTAATTATATTCAATCAATTTTTCTTTTTTTTAAATAATTTTTATTTGAATGTTTAATCTTAGTATTAAAAATATAAATAATATTGATGCCTTTTAGCGGGGAGAAGTGAAAAGGGCATCGACAGCACAATCCAAGGATTATTTTTCCATTGAACATCAAGCGATAAGCAATTTGGCCAATTCTTTGAAAAAAAATAATTTTATTGATAAGCAATTTCTTTGGAAAAATAATAATAATAATAATAATAATAATAATAAATAAAATAAAAAATAAATCTTTTTGTAATATTTAGTATGCATTGATCAGTGAATATGACAAGACGCCAGGTAACCTGAATCTGCGTTGTTAGGTAATTAATAACTATTTTAATTATTCACTTTAATTAATGGAATAACTATCTATGGCTGTTAAATCACTCGCCTATAAATTGTAATTATAGAGGTATAATCTTACTATATACATAAATTTATAAATTAATTATGTGTATGTAGATAAGATTACGCAAAAACGGTTTGAGCTAGAATGATGAAATTTGGTACATGAGCATTATTCAAAATTCGTAGTTTTCTATCAACTTTTGAGAAATGTAGCTCAACCGGAAGAGGGTCATTACCTACCACGTGTTTTCATACTTTTTCCTCTAAACTAACCGTAAAAATAAAGAGACATGTTTGATAGTTTTTAACATGACAAAAATTTTTATAAAACTGCTATATATAGAATTTCAGCTTGATTGAATCGCTGAAAGTACCGGAATTAATTTTTTAACACTGCAAATGACGTGGTGCCATCAACAAAGAGCCAAATATGCGTTGGTTTCATAAATATTATTTATTAATTTATAATTTATAATTAATTAAATTAAATTTAAATATAATATATGTTAATTAATCCAGTAATTATTCCGTTGACTCCCGCAGCTAGCTGGGTTCATGAAACTTACCTTGACGGATTCCTTGTATGATTCTAAACAACTTTTTCTTATGACTTTTTGCATGATTTTAGTTTAATTAATAAAAATTAATTAATTTCCCCATGTATTCTATATGTCGCCTATACATTTTGACTGTTTTCTTTTATGCCGTGGTGTTGCCACCTACAGCCATTTTTAAATAATTTTTATTTGAATGTTTAATCTTAGCATTAAAAATATAAATAATATTGATGCCTGTTAGCGGGGAGAAGTGAAAAGGCCACCGTTAGCACAATTCCAATGATTATTTTTCCATTGAACATCAAGCGATAAGCAATTTGGCCAATTCTTTGAAAAAAAAAAAAAAAAAAAAAAAAAAAAAAAAAAAAAAAAAAAAAAAAAAATAATAATTTTATAAATAATAAACAAAAGACAAGAGATTTTATCTTTTAAAAATAAATTCTATTTCATATTTTCATCGAACTTTTAGTTTGTTTATAAAATCTATATGTCTGTGGGTCTGTCGCCAAAAATTTTCGATTTTTTAAATTTTGATTTTGGATTCGAGTAGAGCTTAAAAAAGTGTATAAATTTTACTATCTCGCTAGAGATGGTATTGGGATCACGAAAATTTTCGATGTCGAGATTTTGATGTTTTTATACGTTTTGATGGTCCCTGAATCATTTTCACTAAGGTTGAGAAAAATGTCTCTCTCTCTCTGTGTGTGTGTGTATGTAGACAAGATTACGCTAAAACGGTGTGAGCTAGAATCATGAAATTTGGTATACGGGCATTATTCAAAATTCGTATTTTTTTTATCAATTTTTGAGAAATGTAGCTCAACCGGAATAGGGTCAACCTACAACGTTTTCATTTTTTTTCCTCTAAATAATAAAGATATATGTTTGATAGTTTTTCACATGAGTAAAAATTGTATAAAACTGCTATATATAGAATTTCAGCTTGATTGAAGTACCGGAATTAATTTTTTAACACGTTGACTGGCAATCACGCGCTATCACGTGACATGGTGCCATCAACAAAGAGCCAATTAAGTTTTATTTAACTTGCTTGGTTGTCTGTATGGTTCAAATCTAGTAACTTATTTTTAATACAGTTGCAATTGACCAATCGAACTAAAACTTTGCACACTTTTCAGATTTGGATGATAATTCATGAATATGAAATAAACTTTTCATTTTCTTAATTAATTAATTAATTAATTAATTAATCCTTCTGTATTTTTCAAATCTGCTAACTCATTTTTAATACAGTTGCAGTTGACCAATCGAACTAAAGCTTTGCACACTTTTCAGATTTGCATGACAATACATGAATATGAAATAAACTTTTCATTTTCTTAATTAATTAATTAATTAATCCTTCTGTATTGTTCAAATCTGATAACTCATTTTTAACATAGTTGCAGTTGACCAATCGAACTAAAATTATGCACACTTTTCAGATTTGGATGAGAAAACATGAATATGAAATAAAGTTTTCATTTTCTTAATTAATTAATTAATTAATTATTTAAAGTTGACCAATCGAACTAAAACTTTGCACACTGAAATAAAGATTTCATTTTCTTAATTAATTAATTAATTAATCCTTCTGTATTGTTCAAAGATTTCATTTTCTTAATAAATAAATTTATTAATAATTTATCATTATCGTCATTAAATATCATTTATACCTTCAAAATATATTCAAATAAAACTTGAAACCTTAAAAATTTATTTACTAAAAAATTAAAAATAAGATAAATAATTTAAAAAAAAATTAAGTTACAGTGTTTTAATTATAAATGCACTAAAAACTAGAAAATAATTTTTCTCTTAATTATATTCTTCTTCATAATGGGGTTGAACAATGGTCCGCCTACTTATCACTTCAACAACAATGGTCTAGATTCTAGATACATACTTTGAATAAAGAAACTAATTAAAATGAATTAGTTAATTAATTTTCTAGGGATCTTTCAAATAAAACGCATGCAATTAATTTTTAATTTTTGCCACCATTTTTAATCTAGGATAGGGACACTTGGAGAAATGAGGTTGCTGCGGACAAGAACTTTCGAGTCCAGTCGAGCCACAGAGATAGATACTCGCAGTTCTAAGCATATCATCTCTAACATCAAAATAAATAATAATTATATTAATAATAACTGATCTATTGTAGTTTAATTTTTCAAGGATTATTTAAAATAATTATTTTATTAAATGTTGATAATTTTATGAATTATTTTTTATTTTATTTTTTGCACCGTCCAAAAATTTTTATATAAGTATTTCCTTCGATTCTATACTTAGGATAGTATATTTATTTGTAAATTAAAACTTTAAAAATTTCCAACAATTTGAAATTAAATATTAGATTGATAAATACATATTCAATTTTATTTTCCAATAATTGTTATTAAGATTATTTATTTATTATTAGTTTTAGTTTGAATTATCGAAGATTCTTTATAAGCTCATTAAAGATGTAAACTATGATATAATTGTTATCATTATTATTATTATTTGCGGATAGACCCTAAGCATCACGCAGAGCTTTCAATAGAAATTATTAATTATTGAATTCGATTTTTCAGTGTGGTAGACTGTCGTGCTAACCACTAAACCACTGAAGGGTCAATTATATATATATATTTTATTATAAAAAAAATTATTTCTAGAGGGTGCTGAGTAATACTTTTTCTGAAAAAAGGATGGTAGCCAAAAATAAGTTAAAGAACGACTGATCTATAAGATTGACAGTGCCGGTTTAAGGAATTTTTGGGCCATAGGCAAGGACAGAATTCCGGGCCCCCAACCATAAAATAACATAAAATCTATTATTTATTTTATTTTTCATTTAAAGAAATTATTATTGAAGAGTACTTTGTTGAAATAATATAGCAGGGGTGGGCACACTTGGTGATACTTAGAGCCTGAAAAATCGTGATCGAAAAATCATTTTATCCCCTGAAATTACGGGCCCTAGGCCCTAGGCTGTTTCCTATTCTGCCTAGGCCTAAATCCGCCCCTGATGATTGAACATTTATTTTTGTAAAAAGAGTAAATAATATTTATTTAATAAAAAAAAAAAAAGAAAAAATCGATATTATATTATGTATTTTAATAAACATTTTTGTGCATAATATATTTTTATAATAAATAAAAGATTTGTCATTTTAAGAATCAATAAATACAATTTAAGACACGTATAATGAAATTTTCCAAATAAATATAAAAAAAATCTTCATTATATAAATAAGAAAATAATTGAGAATATTTTTTTTTTTTTTATAAAAAATATTTTTTGATGGTATATAATAGAAATATATTGTGCGCAATCCAAAATTGGTACAAAGGCAAGAAACAGTTTTTTGTCAAAACACTTGGGTATATAAAAAAAATATTGTTTTTTCCCTTTGTACCAATTTTAGACTACGCCCATATTACATATGCAGAAACATCCATCAGAAGCATATTTTTATATATCTATCTATCTATGTATATATATATATATACTCGTATATTCCATTGTTAAAATTATAGAGTTCTGTTAATATTCTCATTTTAATTTATTTATATAATATTTAAATAAAATTTATATTTATTTCATTACCAATATCCAAATTACAGTTATTCTTACTTTAAAAATAATTTATCTGGAAGAAATAAGATATTGTTTTTGAAATAAATACAAAAAAATAAAAATAAATAAACAATAAATAAACTTTGACTAATCATATAATATCGTTGTGTGTGATGACAATAACCACATTTCTTCCCCATAAGAAATAGCACACAAAAAAAAAGAATAAATAAATAAATGAAATTAATAAATTAATCAAGTAGAACAATTTGGTTACAAGTTCGGAAACGAAAACATTCCATATAAATTGAATATAAATAAATATAAATAAAATTATTTAATGTTTATTTGTTTTTATATATTGCACGGGAATCGGTAGCAAACTCAACAGCATCAATATAAACCACTCTAAAATCAGGATAGTTTGAAATTTATCGGTTATCGCATATATCAGTGATTCTCAACCTTTTTTTTTTACCGCGGCACACTTTTAACGTTTTAAAAATTTGGCGGCACACAAAGAAAAGGATTAAGTGTAAAAGTTTACCATATTGAAAAAAGTGGTCCCAAAAACTGTTTACCTTTTTTTTTTTAGAACCATATTGTAAAAATTTAGAAAAAAAGTCGGAAATGTAATATCGCGCGGCATACTTTTGAAAATCTAAGTGCCGCGGCACAGTGGTTGAGAATCACTGGCATATATATTCAAGTAATGATGCAATGTTTCAAACGATTTACCGAGGTTATGTATGACAGTCTCATTTTATGACTGGTAGTTTTCCACTTTATCTGAATCAATGTTTGAGATCTTCAGATATGTTCAAGTTCTAAATTAAAAATAAAAAAAAAAACATTTCACTTAATATTTGCAGAAACATCCATCAGAAGCATATTTTTTAATCCAATCGAGATATCGCGTAACCCTTGTATATACTCCGGGAAAATTAGGCCTTGCACAGCCGTTCCCCCATGATACAATGCCTTAAAAAGAAATCAAGAAAATTCAGAAATTTTATTATTCTATATTATAATTCTAAGTAATTATTTTACCAATAATTTCATATCGTTTGTCTTCTCTTTCATATGCCAGTGGACCTCCGCTATCGCCCTAGACAAAAAAAATATTTAGAATAATTTGATTGAAAAATCTTATTTCACAATATATATAGAGTGTCTCAAAATAAATTAACCCAAGATTAGAATTAAATAGAAAACACAGTTTAGACTTTTAGACTTTTTCCATTAAAGTATATAGAATAGGTCTATTTATGGAATAAGACTTTGGGAAAAATGGCCCCCACGGCTTGATTTCTCAAGCAAAATCATTCTTAGCTTCATCGCTAATGAAGCACATTTTCACCTTGATTGCTTTGTTAATCGCCAAAATTGTCGTGTTTAGGGTTCGGAGAATCAAGATGTGATTGTCGAACAACACATGCACCCACAACGTGTGTTTTGTGCGGATTTTGGACTGGGGGCATCATTGGACCATACTTTTCGAAATCGAGACAGGTCAAGGCGTAACTGTTGATGAGATATTTCCTGGTCATGTACTTCCTTGTCCGGAGATCGGATTTGGCGCCATAGATCGCTTGATTTAACACTATTAGATTTCTTTTTATGAGGTTATTTGAAGTCAATGGTTAATGTCAACGAGCCCACAACCACCCGTGTATCACAAGAGGGAATTAAACGCTGAATAAATGAAATTTAGCCACAATTATGCAGAAAGATGATAAAAAAAATTGGGCAAAATAGTGCGTACAGGCCATTTTCCAGATTCGTTATTCCATTAATTATCCTATTATCCTATATATTTTATGATTCTATGAAAAAATAACAATCTAAAGACTGAAAACTGTTTTCTAAGTAATTCAAATCTTGGGTTAATTTTGAGACACCCTATATATACCACAATTAATAATTAATCGTTCGTAGTAAACAAGATTTTACTTGAATTTTAATAGACAAATTGAAATTCAAATCCATGAAATATATATTGAAAGAGCATTCTATCTATATAGATTCTATATATATGTACGTTTCGCTGAATTAAAAACAATGTTTACTTTGCATTTACTTAAAGCTAATAAGCTATACTTAAGGTTGCAGCTCTTAGAAACTAGAGTAAAGTGCTCAAATTCTTTTTTAATAAACATAATTAAAATTACTTAACATGTCGATTGATTATAATAACTTATATGGAATCAATTTTTTTTTTCAGTCCGCTTGAATCGGAGCAAGCGTACGGTTACTTGAAAACGACTGCAGAATAAGCAGTTAAAACGTTGTACAATTATTTTAATTTAATAAATAATTTTATACAAATAATGTGGTCTTTTAATAAAAATTCTCTTAATAATTATCAATTTTTTTAATTTATACCTGGCACGAATCCTTTTTTCCTTCCACATATCCTGCGCACATCATATTGTCTGAAATCATGGTTTCATGGTAATTAGTCATTTTACATTGGGAATTGCTCATTACAGGCACATCCACTTCTTGTAAAATACATGCTGGCTTTCCATCTTCATGCAAAGTGCCCCAACCTGCTGCAATCGCCTAAAAAATAAAAATTTTAAAGAATTTAAAATTTTTAATATTCTCTCATTTATACTTGGTAGTATTACGAGTATAATATAATATGTGAATGGTTTATTTATTGCGAAAATTTAGAATAAATATTCAAAAATTAAAAAATTATCATAGTTCTGGAAAATTGTCTCTACTCACCTTAACCCCAACATATAAATTGTCCGGATTAGTTGGGAGACATATCGCTCCAATTTCATTATTTAATGGTACCTCTTTATTAAGCCTGAGTAATGCAATATCATGGTCAAAATTCATAAAACTAAAGTCATTGAGGATGGCTCGAGTTACAAATCTTGTTTCAGGTTTCACTGTATTGTTGCAACGATTGTGTTCCCCGAAAGACACCTCAATTAGGAACCAAATAAACCTAAAGATAAAAATATTTATATTAATTTTTTCCAAATATATTATTTAATAATTTGAATAGAACTGAACAACCAAAATTAATTTTCAGAACACTCCAAAAATTAATTAATAAGAGAAATGTTTCTGAATAAATTATGTGTATTATTATGTAAATTATGTATAAATAAATTTCCTCCAATTGAGAAAATATGTTTCCACCAGAAAGTTATTTTGAAATTTTCAAATGTAAAACTTAATATCGTATAAGCTTGGACATCTGGTAACAATAAAACTTCGAAGCTTCACATCATTTAAAATTGTTAAATTTCTTATATTTTGATAGATAACGGCGAAAACATATATATACTCATAAAATGAATTGATTTAATACTAAATAAAGAAACTACATCTAACCTTTTGACACAATGTGCAGCCGTTAGTACATATAGGTCATTGATTAGGGTTCCACCACAATAAAAACGGCCAAAATACGAAAGTTTGACCATCCATGGAAGCTCACTTGCAGGTTTACCTCCAACAATTCTGCTCGGTTCCACACGATCACCACATGCTGAAAAATTTAACAATATAATTATTAAAAATTATTATATTATTAATTAGTTATTCTAGATTACTATGGTCATTCAATAAGCAAAGAGACAAATATATAGCTCAAAAACGGTTTATTTGATTCCTACAAAATTCAGGCCATTTATTAACATAATCACCCTCCACAGTTATGCACTTCTCATCTTTCCCATCTTTCCCATCTTTCTTGCAGCTTCCTAATTCCTTTGACGAAGAATTCTTTCGATTTACCACGAAGCAACTTTTGCACCGCTTCCTTAACTTCCTGATTGTAAGCAAATCTTTTTCCACGTAGGGCATCTTTGAGTGGTCCAAACAGGTAAAAATCAGATGTGGTCAAATTGAGACTGTAGGCAGGATGAGGTAAGACCTTCCAACCCAATTTTTGAAGCTTATCACAGGTCAGCTGGGCGTTATCGTGCTAAAGAATGACTCTTTTTGACAAGAGTCCACGGCTTGACTATTGATAGTTCGCTGGTCTTTAAGGAAATCGTAATAGATTGGAAACTTCCACTGGACGTCCACATCGGGGTTTATCACCTATACTTATTCGGCCACTTTTAAACCGATCAACCCGTTTGTAAAAATTCACATACAAATTTTACCAAACTGTATCAACATTCTAGAAAAAATTTCACTGGGTTTTACACCTTCTGCGAATAATAATCTAATGACAGAGAGCTGCTCTTCTAAGGAGCAATCATCTAGTGGACTTGCCATGAAAAATGAAAATTTTGAGGTTATGTTGACATAAAATGATGAAAGAGCTGATCAGATCAGATCAACTAACACCCATGAAAAGATTGTACACATTCATTGAATAATTTTAAAATTCAAGAATTTGTCTCTTTATTTATTGATTGACCCTCGTCATTACAAAATTTGAAAGTAAAGAAATACGTTTGAAAGTTGGGTAAACGGTCTCCATCTCTTTTTTTTTATAAATTTATAAATAAAAATTAAGATATATATATCCAAATATCGATTATATCAAAAACCAATTTTCAACCTTATCCTTATTTAATAACAACCCCCAAGCCTAAGGAAAAATTCAATTCCCCTACTTAATGACAATTTAGATATTTCTCTTGAAAAATATCTTAATTAATAGCACACACAATCTAAATATACTATTTTATAAATTTTATAATAATACTATTTTTATTATTTTATTATCTACTTTCCGAAGAGGGGAGAGTTCATCATCGGACTGCGATTAGATTTATTTATCATAGATGAACTAATGAATCTGATAATTGGACAGATCAACCGACTGCTTAAATTAGTTATCAATATATTTTTTTTCCAATTTAATGATTCGTCATATTACCCTACTTTCTTTTAAGTATATTTATTTAAAAAAAACATACTAATTATTTATTTAAACAAAATTTTCATCGAATTTATTTCACAAATAACCATAATACTACTACTACTACTACTAATAATAATAATAATATAAATATGTAAATAAATATAAATAGGTGAATTTTGGGTAAATTTAATTTGGATATAGAATTCAATATTAGAAAAAGAATCAATTATTTTGATATTATTTTTTACTATTACTATATATATATATATTCGACCTAATTACTATCTCGCCAGAGATAGTATTGCAATTACGAAAATTTTCGATGTCGAGATTTTGATGTTTTTATACGTTTTGATGGTCCCTGAATCATTTTCACTAAGGTTGAGAAAAATGTGTGTGTGTGTGTATATAGACAAGATTACGCATAAACGGTTTGAGCTAGAATAATGAAATTTGGTAGATGGGCATTATTCAAAATTCGTAGTTTTTTATCAATTTTTGAGGAATGTAGCTCAACCGGAAGAGGGTCATTACCTACAACGTTTTAATTTTTTTTCCTCGAAAGTGACCGTAAAAATAAAGATATATGTTTGATAGTTTTTCATATGAATAAATATTGTATAAAACTGCTATATATAAAATTTCAGCTTAAATGAATAGCTGAAAGTACCGGAATTAATTTTTTAACACTGCAAATCACGCAATGTGGTGTTATCAACAACAAACATGGGCTGATTTAATAAATATTAATTATTAATTTTAATTTATAATTAATTAAATTTATTTTAAATATAATATATATTAATTAATCCAATTCAAATTTGCGAGATAGTCGAGTAGAGAGTCTCCAGCTTATTTTAATATAATTATAATAATTATTGAATTATATTTTTTTATCAATCTTAAATAATATATTTCTATTAATATAACTTTACCTATATATATGTATAAAGATAGAGAGAGAGGGGTTTGTCTCTATTATAGCTCTATTTCTGCATTCAAGCCGATCCCGTTATTGTGACGGCTGATTTTTAATCATATGTATTAATCAAATATCTCGAGCTGGAATTACTTTCCAATGAAAGAATTTAATTATAATTTGAGAAAATTAGGCGCAGCTAACTAACAATTATCTATGATAATTTAGTTGTCCAAAAAGGCGAGGGCTTTAGAAGGGCATTGTAGGCCAGCACTTTCCCTGGATGGCGACTCGGCTTATACTTACTACAATCGCAGGTACGTAAAGGGCTTTTAGGGTTGTCACTGGGGGTTGTTGTTGTAAAACGACTGAGCATTCCGAAGAAACCGCGGGTATCCACGATTTTCGCCTGAAATATAAAAAAAAAGAATACAATACAATTAGTTTAGAGAAAATTGAACAATAAACAACAACAACCAATATGTAGTTTCTAATCAATTACCCCTTTCTCCTCTCTTGGATGAGAAAAGACAAAAAAAGAAAAACAAAATTTAGATTATTTTTAAATCATTTTATTTTTCATTATTTAAAAAATAATTATTAAAAAAAACCGCTAAATTCAAATCAAATTATTTAAGATTGTTATAAAATCTCTCATTTTTTTAATATTTCTATACTTAAGAGTATTCTATATAATTAATTTTTCCAATATATTTATTAATATATATTCCGATTTAATTTAGTTAACATTGAATTACTACGATTAATTTGAATCGACATTCTAATTTTATCCCTTTATGATTTCGGTTTTGACAGAAATATGTAATATATTCTTTGTATAATTAAATATCATCGAAATACTTTCATTTTTAATTTTCACCGGCCGAAGTGAAGGTATTGTTTTCACACCAAATTTCACATGTGGAGATTTTTACATATCTACACGAATCATGCATTTTCCTAACCGAAAAAAGTATTTTTAGCTTGATGTCTGTCCGTCTGTATAGCTCGAACAGGACACTGGATTTTGATAAAATTTGGTATATTTACTTAATTCATCATTAACAGAGTTCATCAATTTTTGGTGTATATCAGGAAACCGAAAGTGATAGTTTACAAAGTATTAATTTTATTTTCAGTGTCGGAAAATATTTCACTTAAAATATAGTAGTAATTATTAATGGAGTAATTAAACTAAAAATAAAAACCAAGTTAATATAATTTAATCATTTTAATTCAATTTAAAAAAAAAAAAAAATTTTGATACTTTATATATATATAAAAATATAATATTGATTGGAAATTAATTTATTTCAAATCGTTTGTCGGTTCTGTGCCTGGCCACAACTCATTTTTATAAATGTTATATTATTTCGATGTATAGTATTTTCTATTAAAAGAGAAGAATGTCAAGTTTGAATAAACAGTTGAAATTATTTTTAAGATGTTAAACCATTTAAAATTTTGTACAGAAAATAATATTATATTTTAAATTTACATTAAATTGTAATGTAATTAAAATATGTACCAAAATAAATACAATAATATATATATATATATATTATTATTAATTAATTAATAAGAATAAGTAAACCAACAATGAATTTGACAAGTTATATTTAAAAATAAATTTATAAATTAACTTTTAATATCAATCATATAATAATAGAAATAAAAAAAGTAAAAAAATAAAAAAATAAATAAATAAATAAATAGAAAATATTTCTAATTTATCAATGAAAATATCTAAAAAAATTTTAGTAGAAGATTAATTATAAATCAATCGATATAAAGATATCCATTTTTCGAAAATAGAATTTTTACTTGAATCTATTTTTGTTAGTGTTTGTGTCGACTGACCTGTGAGTGTTGCGCGCGCGCGCGCGTAGTGCCTGACTCGATCACGACGACGATGAGCACAAGAAAACCGGCTGACACCGAGCACCTCATGCTTCTCCTAAGCGACAGGGCCTGTTCAACTGTCCAGAGGCTTTACTTTCCAGGCCCTCAACACCTGATATGTGACCTGAAGAAAGTTAGAGCAACCCTCGACAGGATTTCTCTCCGGGCGGCGACCGCCGGCTCTCTGACGTGGCGCTGCCGCTTTTTTTGCCCACACGGGGCTCAAATCTTCTTCCAACAATCGTTAATGATGTTTATATTTTTTCCTCAATTTCCTCTAAACTCTGATAAGGCATAGATAAGCAAATTCTTTTTATTTATTTTCTAGACTCACGTAACAATCGGGTATGGCATCAAGACGCCCTTCAATCGAACCATTCATTCAATTCAAATTCTATCCATGCAATGAATATAAAAACATCCATTCAAATTGACAATCAAAGAATAAACTAAAATATTATCCCAATATTTATAATTCTTTTGAATATAACCAAAAAATACTTTTATTTCAACTAATTAAAGGTATGACAACAATTTATTGATTAAATTTAATATATATATATAATTATCATTTTACTTCCAATCATAATATGAATAATTAAAAATATAAGTTCAATTTACAATATACAATTGTATGAAATACTAAATATAAAGAAAATTAAAAAAAAATATTACAAAATGTATAGCATTATACATAGTATACATATATGTAAAACATAATTGAATATTACCTTATTTAACATAAAAAAAAATTATAATAAATCATATAATTTATTTATTTTTTTAATTTAAAATAAATTCAAATTCCAAATATAAAAATCGGTTCATTTCATTAAATAAATATTCTATTATAGATAAGTCTATCCAATAATTCTACCACAGTATATTACTATAGTTACTAGTATATTTACTATTAAACGATATTAGCATAGTACAGATTTTAATAACTTTATTCTTATACATGCATTAATTAAAAATAATAATATCAAATGATTAAATCGTATAAATAATAAATAAATTAGAAAAAAATTTTAAATATATAATATATATATATATATATATACTTATTTATATTTTTAGATATATATATATATATATATTTAAATCGAAAATGGAAGATATGAAACGAAATTCTTTCAATATTCGCATTCATTAGAAAGTTAAGTAAATATAGGAACCGTTATTCTTTATATAAATTTTTATTTAACATTTATCGAAACAAAGATCATGTGAACATTTTAAGAGGAGAAACGAATTATTATCCTGTATTCTTTACAAAATAAAAAAATAATGATTATTTCACATGGTTTATTAAGACAAAATAAGCTGGAGTGTCCCCACTCGACTATCTCGCAATTCGAATTGGATTAAATAACATAATATATTATATTTAAATTAAATTTAATTAATTATAAAAATATAAATTAATAAATAATATTTATTAAACCAGCGCGTGTTTGGCTCTTTGTTGATGGCACCACGTCACGTATTGGCGCGTGGTTTACAGTGTTAAGAAATTAATTCCGGTATTTTTAGCTGAAATTCTATATATAGCAGTTTTATACAATTTTTAATCATGTGAAAAATTATCAAACATATATCTTTATTTTTATGGTCACTTTAGAGGAAAAAAATCAAAACGTGTAAGTAATGACCATCTTCCGGTTAAGTTACATTTCTCAAAAGTTGCTAGAAAACTACGAATTTTGAATAATTCCCGTATACCAAATTTCATTATTGTAGCTCAAACCGTTTTTGCGTAATCTTTTCTACATACACACACACGTACAGCTATTTTTCTCAAACTTATTGAAAATGACTCAGGGACCTTCAAAACGTATAAAAACATCAAAATCTCGACATCGAAAATTTTCATGATCGCAATACTATCTCTGGCTAGATAGTAAAAATTGAATCTCTCACTTATGAAATTTATGATTTAAATACTACACCCTTGACTTAACGAAAAAATTATCAATTGAATCATTAATATTTTAATATTCTAAATTTTTATTTAATTTTAATTAGGTATATTGTGATTTTTATTTTTAAATTAATAATAATATAATAATGATAATAATAATAATAAAATAAACATAATATTTATTTATTATTTATTTTTATTATTAATTTCAATTGATTGATTGTAGATTGTAGAATACGTTTTACACATATTCGTCCCACCTTTTACTCCTCTTCTACTTCACTGGTCAGAAATTATTATTATTATTTTCAATTCCGCCGTTCTATTTTGATCTCTTGTGTACTAACTAATTTATTTTCAATTGCAAGGCATTGGGAGATGAGAGTGTGACATGAATGTGACACTTTCTCCCTATTCGCTTCTGGTCTTTTACGACTTATGATTGCCCCGATTCTTTGGACGGGAAATCGGGAACGCTGGCTAAGATCAAGGTTATTCGGCCAAATGCAGGAGACGAGGAGAGATTACCTAATTACTCATATTTAAAAAAAAATCATAAACAAACTATTGAGATTTGAACATTCATGAAATCAGATCGAAGTTGATCACTAATTTATAATTACAGTAATTAATGGATGAATGTGTCCTAAAAGTGAAAGTAAAAAGTGACATTCTACAACAGATCCTCTCTCGTTGAATGTGACCAGAGTGCAAAGAGATTAAAAATATCTTAGAAATTCCATAGAAATGAGTCAATAAGGAATGTCTGTCTGTCTTAATTGAAAATTTTAAATACTGAAATATATAGATCCATCAATCTAACATCAAATTAACTTAATATCAATCATCATGAAATATCCCTTGTGCCTTATGTTTATGCAACCAGCCTATATGCTTGGTTTATTGATGATTTTTAAATATTGATATTTGGCGATATCAACCGAATGTATATTTAAAATCTTTGATATATAATATAAAATAATAGTATAATTTTCTAATTTCCTGAATTTGAATTAATAAAATTAATGAAAAAATCATCTTTTTAATGTTTATCATGATTATAAGAGTCGAAAAAATTTTTCAACTAATTATAAAGTCCTTTAAGATAGTATATATATCAGTTGCATAAAATAACGTCTCTTAAAAATGTTTTAGTTCATCTAAACATACAGGTTTCTTGTTACTTTCTCCTTCTCAAGGTCTCCGAAAGCCATCTATCTCCATTTCATTGTCCAATAAATTTTGGTTTTTAATTGAAACATAATTTAAATGTTGCCGCCTAGATTTATGTTTACAAATCATTTCAATAGTAATTTGTATATTAATATATATATATATATATGTTGGTTTAGATTTCCGTGAATGTTATTGTTATTATTACTATGAGATTTATCAGGGATATAATCACGTATTTTTGTGAGATTGTTTTGTTGACGTTTTTGGCGCCATTTGCAAGAGATTATTTAGGTGGGAATATTTTTGGGATTCTGGGTCTTAGTCTGTATGACCAAGGGTTAATATCGGGATTTTGGGTCAGCCTCGGGCTGTTGTCCAGTGCGGACGTGTGCCAGTCTTAGGATTGCCCAGGAGCTCCACAGCAACGCAGTGAGTATAAAACCACCCAACCTATCAACCCAAAATTCCGATATTAACCTTTGGTCACACAGACTAAGACCCAAAATCCCAAAAATATTCCCACCTAAATGATCTCTTGAAAATGGCGCTAAAATGGGTGCCGAAACGTCAACTAAACAATCTCACACAAATACGTGATTATATCGATGATTAAATCTGATAGTAATATATACTCTTAATTATATGATTTTTATTTCATCCCTATATAATTATCATTCGATATGTATATTTATAACTTGAAGAGGGCGTTAGTATCGAAATTTTAACAATGACTTCTTTATACACAGTAGTGGCGTATTGGGAGGGGAACGCGGGGAAACGACGTTCCCTTACCTTTTTTCAGATCCGGAACGCGTTCCAGTACTTTTTCATGCCCCCACAACTCCCACTTAAATCTACTGTTAGAATTTATTTGTTTGTGTTGGTAAATATTTTGTATAGTAAGAATAAAAGAAAAAAGAAAAACTTATAGAGAGAAAAATAGTTTGCAGTAAATAGGACTTTTTTTTGCTCCCACTATGCGTTCCCTTACTTTTTATTTACCAATACATTACTGATACACAGTCTATAGAATTATTATCTCACCGAATTAAAATCATTAAAAATATTATTATAATAATATTTAATTTTCAAATATGAAAAAATTACCAATTTCAGTTATGAATTATTTATTTTATACCAGCTGCTCAGACTGCCTTCGTCGTTCTTTGCGCGTAGAGAGAGTTCTGCCCTGTGTACACCTGAAGTGATTTTATTCAATTAAAATAAATTAAAATTGCTATATTAGAATATTTCTCCTGTTCTTAATTAATTTAATCAGTAAATTAATTATATATATTATAATTGAATATAATATTTCTTAATATATATTCATTATAATTATTATTATTATTTTACAAATTTGTACTTTCTCAGAATTTTTTTTTTTGCTGGAAACTATTCACCTATTGCATAGATGTTAGGGGCTTAGGCTAGGTCTAAATGGGAAAGGAATTCACCTTGGCCCATTTGACTCTTTAGTTCTTTAGCCTCTGTGTATAGGAAGTATCTATATCCTGGTAATGGATTACCTTCTTATTGGTTTACACGTTAGAAGATTCTCATTATTATTATTATTATTATTATTTGCGGGTAGACCCTGAGGATAAATCATTTAAAGTGAAATTATTAATTATTGAATTTCTCTAGGCACGGACTCGAGTTAATGTGGTAGACTGTCGTGCTAACCACTAAACCACTGAAGAATCTATATATTCATTATAATATATGTTTTTTATTATCATTGATTTATTGAATAATTTTTATTATAATGAAATATAAGGAAATATAGTGTTACAGTCAACCAAGATACTTGCTTGTTTTTCCCACTTTTCTAATCAGGTGATCCGTCAAAACTATTTTTTTCATTGACATTCTGATTGATTCATCAATTAAAATTTAAACAAATAAAAATTTCTATTTTTTTTTAATTTAAACTTAGTCATACGATTTGTCAAATCTCCGAATTGTTGGTGTATAGAAATATTGAATGTTCTTAGTTTGATTAAATTTGATCTAATGTTATCAGATTTGGCCTGGATCTGCATTGATCTTCTCCTAAAATTAGAAGAAACTTTTAAGTTCTCTCCTCTACTGTCCAATTTTTTACCCATTCAATTAGAATGAGGAACCTAAATTTCTAAATTTGGCCAGAAGACTTTCTGTTTTTTTAAAATTTAAAATAGAGAGAGAGAGAGAGATTCTAATTATAAATAAAGTTTAGTATTAATTAATAATTGAGTAATTAATCTAAAAACAAAATTAATGTTAATGGAATTTAGTCAATTTAATTGTCATTTTAAAAATATATTTGACTTCATAAAAAAACTAAAACAATTAATTTCTGTTTTTTTAGATATTGATATTTTTAAATTGAAAAGGAGAAAAATTCAAATAAAATAAGAATAATTTAATATAAATAATCATTTAAGATAAATATGATCTAGATACGAGATCTGTTAAAAAGAAAAGGTGAATTTTGAATTTTCGATTATCGAATTTTTTTTTTTTTTTTGTTATGTTGTAACACATATGTTTCTTATATGTTGACATTATCAGCCATTTTGAATTAGTATTTTGTTTTTGACAACTGAAAATGTTAGTCACGTTTTTGTGTGTTCTTCGATTTTTTAATATTTAATATTATTTAATATATCACTATTTTATGTATGAAGTATCATGACATTTCCTCCATTCGTTTACAAGCTGCAGACGCTTGAGTGACGTCACTTTCGCCTTCATAAGAAAAATGGAAAAACAGGAATATCCCCTCTTGATAAACTGTTGTTCTTGAAGGAGCAGATGTGGGATAACATTCCTGCAACCACTGCAATGATTGTGTGTGTGTGTGTGTGTGTTCCTAAGTTTTTCCCATTATAAAACAATGTTTAATCAAGACGCGATATTCCTGTTTTTCCATTTTTCTTATGGAGGCGAAAGTAATGTCACTCAAACGACGATAGCTTGTAAACGAATGGACGAAATGTCATGATACTTCATACATAAACTAGTGACAGATGAGCCTCTCGAAATGAGTAATGTTCATTTTCTAGTGGCGTCACCTATTGAAAAATCCCAGGACTTTTCAGCCCATGTAGTATCATTGATTATTTTTTTTATAAATAATTAAAATAAAAAAAAAATGAATAATGAAGATTAATTGCAAATATGAAACTCTCATTTAAAATAATGTTACTAGACAGGTGATACATTTTTATAATCTGAATATTAATTTAATCAGTTGATTTCTCAAATAAAAATGTACATTTTTTTATTAGTTCATAAAATATAAATTTAAAAAAATCACTTTTTTTAAATAATATCAATGGATTATCAATATAATCTTTAATTATTAAATTAATTATAATGTTAAGGAGAAATAATTTAACTACTCTAATTTTCAGATATACTTAAAAATTATATATATATAAATTAAAATTAATTAAATCACTTAAATTTCCTAAAACTCTATTTAAAATATTAAAAATTATTTGAAAATCAAATAAAAAAAAAATGTAAAATTCGACGAGATTAAAAAAACGAATAAAGATTTTAAGTCGACGCTTTACCAATTGCAGCCATTGCAAGACAAATTTATATCCTGCTAAATATCTTATATCTTATATATAAAACTAAAATTAATTAATATTTATAAAAAAAAAGTATATTAACATCAATCGTCATCCAATACAATTTTAAAAAATCTGGAGTGTCTCCACTCGACATTCTCGCAAATTTGAATTGGATAATCAAGTTTTTTTCTATATTTGAAAATTAATTAAAATTTTATTCTATTCGATCAAAGGATTTAAGGTTTTTAACATAATTTTTACTGATAACATTTTATTAAAATAAGAAGACTTGGGCTTAATACTATATTTTTGTGAGTTGCGTAAATTAGCATTTGTTTTCAAATGCCTTTAGCTGTATTTAACTTTTATTATAGTTTTGATAAAAATTAAATACATTACCAGGTATTTGACGGGGACGTAGCAATGGATGTACTCATTACATCTCTTATATGCGATGTTCAATGTGTATACAATTCAATTACATACATCGTATATTTAGATGGATAGTGTAATTTGAATATGAATTAAACAGGGATATTATTTTATAATCGTATACACATTTATATTATCATTATTAGATTATATTAACTTCCTTCAATACTTTGAAAAAGAAATCGAGAAATTTAATTTTTTTTTTTTGGCTTCTGAGATAGAACTCCTCAGCGCGTGTTTGGCTCTTTGTTGATGACACCACGTCACGTAGTGGCGCGTGATTGGCAGTCAACTTGTTAAAAAATTTAAAAAATTAATTCCGGTACTTTTAGCGATTCAATCAAGCTGAATATAGCAGTTTTATACAATTTTTAATCATGTGGAAAAACTATCAAACATATATCTTTATTTTTACGGTCAGTTTAGTGGAAATAAGTTGACTTGTCGCCAGGCACAGAACCGACGGACCGTTTGAAATAAATTAATTTTCAGCTACAGAAACAATTTCATAATAATTTAAATGTATCTATTAATGTAATAAAAAACAGATATGGATATAACATAAATATTTTTAATTTTATTTTATTTATAATATATAAGGATGCGCTGGCTGTGACGTCATGAGGGGCTGGGTGACGTCATATGATTTTAAATTAAGAAAAAACGAATGAAGATGATTTTTCCCGAGGATAAAACCAATACATAGTGCATGATTCGTGGAGATTTGTAAAAAATCTCCTCATGTAAAATTTGATGTGAAAATAACCCTTCCCTTCCTATTGTCGATCTGTAAAAAAATGAAAATGTGGTAGGTAAAATAATGGTTCTCTTCTGAATGAGCTACATTTCTCAAAAGTTGATAGAAAACTACGAATTTTGAATAATGCCCATGTACTAAATTACATTATTCTAGCTCAATCCGTTAATTCGTAATCTTGTCTACACACCCACACCCGCACACCCTCTGGCGAGATAGTAAAAAATGTATTTTAACTTGACAGGATCAATTAAAAATATTTTATAAACGGTTGAAAATCTGTGCAAGAGTAATAAGTCAAAAATAACACTAAATACCAATATTCAAATATTTAAATTTAAAATAAAATACTAATAATATTAAACTTATAAAAATTATATATATATATTAAACAAATAATCTTATCAAAATAATAAAATAAAAGAAAGAAATTTATAAAATTCAACATAAATGATCTTTAATGAAAATTATAATATAAAAATATTTAATTTAATAAATAAAAAATTATTATAAATATTGATATTAAAATTATTTTTTAAAAAAAAGGCTGGCATATTTTATTTAATAAAAAAATATCACAGAAAGTAGTTTTGTTGGGTAACGTCTTGTTTCGTTTGACGATTTCATGCATTCGGTGTATGTTGGTTTTGAGTGTTTCAGCCTCTTTCTTTTTTCATGCTGAAATTGATTGGATTTGAAACATACATTTGGTAATATGTTTCATGCATTAAGTGAGTGCAAATTTCAACAGAGAATAGTATTAACGGCGTTCTCGTTCATTGAGGCAATCTGTGATCTCAGAAGGCTTGAATGACAATGCCTCTTTGGAGAATATGTTGGCATGACATATGAACTGGATTTTTTTCCGAGGCTCCCTTAATACATCCGATTTTTATATAAATTTTTACTTTCTTGAAAAATTAAAAAACTTTTCTTCTCTCCATCGGAAATGTTTCAGAGCATCGCAAAATCATCTGACCTTTTTTTTAGAACCATATTGAAAAAAATTTAAAAATAATCGAAAATGTTCAAAAGTTTGTCCACAAAAATCATCTTACCTATTTTTAGAACCAAAATTTTCAAGTATTAGAAAATTTTTTCGCGGCTCCCCAGAGGCTCACAGTTTGGGAATCACTGAGTTAGATCATCATAGTCAGTAACTTCTGATTATGACGTAACTTTTGAAATGATCATAAAGTTTAATAAATAAATCTTGAAACTTAAAACCGTGTGTTTTTAATAACTTACCTTTAACTTTTATTATTAATTTTCAGTTCCATTTATAAATTGCAAATTGTTAATAAAACAAAATGCAGGTTAAATTTCCAAATTGATTTTTTTGTTTATAGAAAAACCATTCAAGAATCCACCGGCTAGTATATAAAAAGTGAAATAAGGAAAGAATAGAAATATTGGATGGAGGTATCACTGGATTGAATGAGATAATTGATGCAGTCAAGAACTTTGAGTGGAATAGCGCTAACGATATTATCAATCTTCCTTTTATAATTATAAGAAAATTTAAATTATATGAGGGTTCTACTGTCTTAGTCTAATCACCATTGAATGGTGATAATTAAATAATCGAGTAAATAAATCAATAAAAGATTCACTATTGTTCTAAACTTAAATATTTAACAAGTCGGATTCATTTTTCGATTTATAAAATTATAATAAACAGTTGTGAATATATAGAATAAAATTTGTCATATAAATTAAATATTAATTATACTTTATACTAAACGACTAGAAGGTTTAGTTTCAATCTTTTCATTGTTTCTTTTTGTTCTATTAATATATTAGATAATGTAATTCTTATTTCGATCAAGACCTGATTAATATTTTTGTATTTCTATTCTCGTTTTCATGAATATTTCATAGGCTTTACCCACCTACGATCTCATGTCGATCGGCATCCGTGCTTAGAATTAATAACGGTCCGCCACTGTCACCCTAGAACAAAAAATCATTGAAATTAATTAAAAAATTAAGAAGAAAAAAATATTTATTGAATTATTGAGCTATGTAAGAGAAAAAACATCAATTTTCAAATCATTTTAAGATTCATCAGATTTTGAAAACAATTAAAAATTTCTAATTTCTAAATTTCTATTTAAAATGTGATTATGTATTTGATATACCATTTCAAATCTATTATAAATTCATTCTGCGGACATAATTCTTATTCTTACAGTGAAATTTCTTTTTTTTTCTTTAATTCAAATATACATAATGAAAATTTACTTTACAGAAAGTACCTACATTCATATACTATATATAAGATATAAAAGGTGGTCAATGGGGATGTATGAGTCCACGATAAGACTTCCTATAAATTAAAATTAATTTTTTTATCTTTGTTATTTTATATCTAATCAATTTGAAGATATAACTTTTTTAAGCATCATTTTATTATTATTACAACCTATTCAATTTAATATAAAAAAAGAATCATTAATAAAAACACACGGTTTTAAGTTTCAAGATAATTATTGGCAACAAACAGAATTTTAAGGAAGTTTAATTAACAATTGAAAAAAAATTAACTTTAACAACAAACATAGAATGGTTTTTTGAGCCTGTAACGCGCGTTCATGAACATGTTTTAAATATTCAGTCAGCTCTGATATAAATTCTATATAAAATACCTGACAAGAATCCTGAGAACCTTTTCCTGCACAAACCATATTATTGGTAATTCGGGAGGCCCTGTATTTGGACTGACGACACTGTTGTAAACTCAAAATTGGCACCTGGACCTCTTGAACGATGCCTGGGAGTTGCCCAACCAACGACGGTGCCAGTGCGACCTGCCGGGTCCAGACTAGCTGAGCACAAAAAACAGACCACATCAAATACTCCACTCTCCTCAAATCTTCCTACTCCCATCCTTCATTCTTTAATATTAATTAACTATTGATTTTTAGAACTTAATAATTTGGACTAAAACAATATTTATAGAATAATCTTATCAGCGCCGGATATAGGGACAAATTAGTCGAGCGACTGCCCGGGCGCCAAATTTTGAGGGGCGCCGATATAAAAATAAAATATTTTTTTACATTCATTATTAAAAATTAATTTGTATGAAAGAGCGCTATATTTTGTTTTGGTCGGGCGCTCAGAACCCTAGAACCGGCCCTGGATCTAATAATAAAAAAAAAAAAAATTTAATATTATAAACTGAATGATAAAGTATATACAGACCAGATGGTGGGAGACAAACTGGACGTATTTGTTTCGTAAATGTAACTGGTTTTCTCAGTTTTAGTAGAGCAATATGAGTTGACATCAAAGTTTCTATGACGTATAATTGAAGATACCGCTCTCATAATAGCAGGAGTTTCATTTGTTTGATACTGATCATGATCACCAAGAAAAACTCGAATTTTAGAACGCTTTAGTCTGAAAAAATAAAATTAAAATGTCAAAATAATAATAATAATAATAATATTAATATATAATTAAAATAATTTAATAATTAATATATAGTATCCGAAAAGTAACTAATAATAGAAAAATTGCAATTTTAAATTTTTTTATAAATAGACAATACACGTTACAATATTCTCTAAATATTTAATTTAATTTAAATTGATTCCAATTTTCTTTACTAAATTTAATTAAAAATGTGCAAGTAAAACTTCTGAATGGATAGAGCTTATTGGAGTAGAGGTGTTATATGATTAGTACAACAGATTCTCTCAAACATTATCTTGATTTTCTTGATGAGAGGCCACTACTTTTTATTTTAAGTAGCTTCCCAATCTAGATTACGTAGTCTGGGTAGACATCGTTTCCATAGACCCCAGCTAAAAACAAATTCCCTTGCCAGGTCTGGGATTTGAACCCGAGATCATGAGGCTAGGAATCAAGCATGTTATGAGTCCAATTCAAGTAAAATCAAATAAATTTTAGATTTATTTAACTAATAATACTATATTTTAATTATATTTTGATTTGTTTATGAAATAATTTTGTTATTTTTTTAGATAAAAATAAATAATTTTTATTATTTTTTAATAAATATAACATTTAATATATTGATTTATTATTTTTATTAAAAAAAATATATCTGTCCCTTAAGCCTTAATAATAAAATGTTGTCTTTATGGATAAATGACTAACAGAATGAAATGAATAATTATTGAATTGAATAAATGTTGATAAATTATTATTGAATATATCACCAAGCAGATAAAGAAGATCTATTCAAGCTTAAGAAATAAAGAAAATATAATTTTCTAATTAATTATACACGTAAGCATGTTTTTCAATTTCCTCTTTATTATTATTCAAACGATTGTTTATTTGCTTTAGTTTTTCTAGTCTATTGTTCCTTGTTAGATCAATAAATAAATGACTATAAATATTATTAAATAATAACCTATATATTAAATATGATTATGTATACTTTATGATTAAATATGTATATTTTTATTTATTAAGTATTGAATTATTATTTATTCATATTAAGCTCTCTTGTTTTTTTTTAAATCCACAATAATCAATATATGCAAAGAATAATTATTCTCTTTTTTTAAATAATTTCAAAGAACGATTATTCATTTATTATTTGGTTAAAATTATATATAATAATAATTTATATATTTATAATATTTTAGAAAGTGCATTGAAAAATTTTAATAAAATTAACTAGGATTGATGCATCTTCTGTTAGAATCATGGGTATATTGTGTATTTTTTTAAAATCCACAATAATCAATATATGCAAAGAATAATTATTCTCTTTTTTTAAATAATTTCAAAGAACGATTATTCATTTATTATTTGGTTAAAATTATATATAATAATTTATATATTTATATTTTAGAAAGTGCATTGAAAAATTTTAATAAAATTAATTAGGATCTTCTGTTTAGAATCATTGGTATATTGTATATAGGTATGTTATATTATTGTTTTTAAGTTTGCCCTAAGACATCCATCAGTCCTTGTATAAATCTCAGATCAAATTGATAATTATATCAAATTCATTTAATTATAATCTCTTTGAATAATTTGTTTTCAATAGATAATACCAAGATTAAATACATATAAATAAATATTTCATTTCAAAATTGTTATAATCTTAAAAAGATAACTTATTTCAATATTAATCTATGTAATTATATACCTATATTTCTATATTATTCTATTAAATATTTATCTATTTTACTGAATTAAATTGAAATGAATAAAACATAAAAAATTAAAAAGTATCACATAATTATTTTTGAAGTAATATAAATTTCCATCCAAGACTAATTGCTGCCTTTTCTGTCTCTAGGAATATATATAAAAAAAAATAATAATAAAAAAATTGAGATAAATTATTTGGATTGCCGATGGGGATGAACCTTCGAACGCAGTGAGCCGCTGTGAGAACGTAATCGCCGTTGAGAAGAGAACTGCCGCAATGGAACTGGCCGTCGAAGACCAATCTAACAATCCATGGATAACGATTTACTCCGGTGGGTCGACCCCCAACAATACGAATTTCCTGATTGGCCACGCCTCATTCTGCACATAATTGTAAATAAAATTGAATTTCATAAATAATTAAAAAAGAAAAACAAAGTTGAAAATTAATTTATATTCATCTTCCTATTGGAAATTTTTTTGAACTACTATGATCAAAAAGTAAGGAGACTTTGTAAATTAATCACATAATATTTATTTATTCATTTAAATTTATTTTGTCTCCTTCAAAAAAATGCCCTCTTACTTGTACGTTTTCTCTTATCTTTGAAATAGTTTTTATACTCGAATTTTGGTATTTCCTTTAAAGCGGCCAGCGAACTCTCTTGGATGGCTTCTATGGAATCTTATCGGTGTTTTTTTCACTCAAGGAACAGGAAAAAATCACAGGATGCCAAATCTGGTGAATATGGGGTTTGTGGAAAGGTATTTGTTGAATTTTTAGCGAAAAATTGCCAAATAATTATTACCGCGTGCGATGCATAAACCATGAATGATTTTGTCATTCAAATTATAGTAGACCAAATTATATTTTGTTTTAAATTAAATTAATTAGTATTAAAAAAATCTTATGATTAAGTTACATATCATTTATAGAAAAAATAACATAAATTTTAATTTACATTTATTGCATATAATGTGTGTACTATAACAAAAGTTATATCTATGATATTGCAAATCAGATAATCTATTCTATATTAATTAATGTTTTCAATTGACCAAAAAGTCCTGAATTTTAGAATGACTAGACGCACATAATAAAATTTGGAAAATTTCATCGGTCTTTTATTTAACACTAGGACATAATTATGTAAGTATGCACTCAAAATTTAGAAAGATGAATAGTTTAATGGAGCAGTAGCATAGTGAACATAACTGACCGACAGTTCCCACCTCAAATTAATACAGTCAGTCCTCGTAGTTAAGGCAGGTTAGGTTCCGAAAATATGTGACGTAAATCGAAACGACTTAACTCGAAGCACCATTTTCCATATGTTTCCATACAAAATGAAAGGTTACGTTCCGCAAGAAATTTTAATGACAAATGAAACTGATTTTTAATAATATATTATCTTTATTAATTGTAGGTCTATTAATAACTAAACTAAACTTTTGGTTTGAAAAAACTATCAATTTTAGTTTGTTTTGCTTCTTTTTTCTTTGCTTCATACATGTCTCTCTAACACTGATATGCCGTTTTAATTTGCGAATTAATACTAACACTTCTTTCTAAATTTGGATCATTTTCTTCAAAAATAATTATTGCATGCTGTAAACTTGAAAAAGCTTCTGATAAGTTTTTCAAAGTAAGCCCCGGTTCTATAGTAGCTACAGACGATAACTGAGACTCCTCTGTGTTTTTGTCAATAAGATCATTATCAGTAAGTTCTTCTGCATGAGAATCTAACAAATCTTCAATATCGTCAGTAGAGACTTCAATATTGGGTAAGGCATTGGCTAAATCAACTATGTCAGAAGTAATATTATCCATATCTTGTCACATGCATAGTACTAATTAAAAGAAAAAACCGTTAAAAAAACGGGTTTCTGTGCCTTGGATGTACTAAACCTTTGACCGTACTCGAAACTTATGACTTAAGTTTGAGGAATGGTATCAAAATATTGTTTGACGTAACTCGGAACGACGTAACTCGAGGACTGCCTTTATTTTAAATTTTGTAGATTATTTTATTGGACTTCAAGATATCAATGGCTATTTAAACGCCAATGTAATGGAGAAAAAATATTATTTATTTTGTATATAATATTCACAAATTAAAAGATAAACTTATAAATGAAGTATTATAAATAAATGCCGCATATTAACTAGCAGAAATTTAAAAAAAAAAAACTTAAACTAAACTTTTCAACTTAATTTTTGTTAATTAACTATTTAAATTATTTTTATCATTCAATTATCTAATATTTGAATTCCTAATTTAATCTCTTTTTTTAAATAATTAAATTAAAAATAATTGAATTGCATTAAACTAAAGAGAATACAAAAATTAATTAATATTTTTTTCCAAGTTTATATCTTGTAACATACAATTTTTAGATTCAAGATAACTCAAAATATGAAATCTCAAAACAGAACGATCGTTACTTTCATTACTTTAAGCAATACCTACTATATAATATATCTACTTATGTATGAAGATAAAAAGAAGATTATAACCTAATTCAACTTTCATTTTCTATTTATCGTGGTAGTTCTCACTTTTTCTCTTTACTTTCGAAGAATCATTCTTAGATAATATACATTAATATTTTGCAGATAAAATGACGTGTTAATCACAAATTTGACAGTAAAACATTATTATGCACTTTCATTTCATTAAGCATATAAAAGTTGTATTTTAATTAAATGACTCGTAATCTTTATAAATTCCACTTAATTAAAGGAAATATCCAACCGAAACCAGAGGACCCCTTGAAAGTATAATATATAACCACCCGCACAACCGGACACAGGTACAGTTCTAAAAAAATTATATTTATATAATGTGATATCATATTATTAGCTTTAATTTATTGAATATATTGATTATTTATTTTATATTTATATAGGAATGAATGTTTATAGTACCGCAAGTGCAATTTCGTAGACTGGCTGTATCAGAATCCGAGTTGCTACTGGATCCAAAAGTAGGCGTGGGGTACTTGAAGAGCGAGAGGAGTTCGATCTTGCATCGATACCAACTTGATTTTCGCCCTGAAATAACAAATTAATCAGTAAATTCTTTTTAGTCTGCAAAGAAAGTCATTGGATACATTTATTATATATAATATCTGGTTCACCAAGCCGCCGCTCTGTACTTTAAAAATTTTATTCCTTATGAACTATGAATATTTAAGATTAAGATTATTATTTAAAATAAATAAATGACAAAATATATGAAACAATATCAAACGATTTAAAAGAGCAACATACACCTCTTAAACGTACGTATTAATGCACTGAAAGACAGAAAAGTATGGCCTGAGGATATAACATAATATATATTTCGTAATTTGGTTACAAAATACTATTAAAATAATTATTTTTAATTGTCTTTTATTTATATATTTTGTAATTAAGAAAAACCTAACAAAGATGATTTTTCCCCAGGCTGAAAACAATACAGATCGAATTTTCTTTATAAATATTATCTATGGTGTGAATTTCAAAAAAATCCTTTGAGCGGTTTAATATTTGAAAAAAACAAATATATATACAATTTTTGCTAGTATAATAAGATAAGATATATATGTAAATATGTCTAACTAAATATTATTATTATTAATAATGATTAGAGAGAATAGTTTTAACCTAGAAGATAGACCACCTGAAGCACATCTCAAGTGATAATTTCTCCCTCTCATTGAAATGCACTTTCAATTAAATCTTATTATAAAAATATGAAATATAATTTTAAAATACAAGTAGTATACCTGGTAAATGAAGAATAAATAGATTCTACACATTAACATTTTATATGAATTGAGATTTTATTTAGTTTTTTAAAACATAAATCATAAATATATTAATAAAGATCCTTTAGAAATTCAGAAGGAACTTCAATCACTTTTCGAAAAAATCCACTCATTTTATGATACTTGGAAATTCAAAATTAATACAAATAAATGCGAAACCATATTATTTAGATCAACACTCGACAAAGGAAACAAAAGTCTCAAAAAAAACTGGAAAAAATTCCAAATAAATTTTAATAACGTTGCCATCCCAAATAAATCCCAGGTAAAATACCTAGGATTGCATTTGGACAATTATTTATATTTTAATAACCACATACACAATCAATTATCGAAAGCAAAGGCTTCGTTTATGAAACATATAAATCACTATTTTACAATAAATTTCTTAACCCAAAAATAAAAATTATCTGTTATCAGCTACTCATCCGCCCAATCATTACATATGGATGTAACATTTTCTTTAATATAAATGCTTCATTAATGGAGTCAATTAGGATATTTGAAAGGAAGTGCATCAGATCATGTCTGGGGAAATACCGCTCAAGCAAATCTGATTATCTCCATTATATTAGTAATAGAGAAATATACGAGGAAGCCAATATTAATCGAATAGATAACTTTATTATTGGACTAATTAGGAATCACTACCTCCAAATACCTAATTCAGTCAACAATAGTCTGATATATAGCTCAATATTTCAAAATAATAAATATTTTGAAAAATCATTAATAACGGGATTCATACCCCCAGAAGCATTTATATACTTAAATGGAAAAGGTTACATTCAGAACAAAAATGCTGTTCCCTTAATTTACCATATCAACAGGAGAAAAAACGACAAATCAATAATTTATGAACCTTATTTAAATGAAAATGTCAATTATGAAACGTTGAAGTATAGCATATCAGTACCAAATAGAGATAAAATTGATAGAAACAAAATGTACAGCAAATGCTGGTGGTTGGCGGGTTAGCAAATTGCGTGTCACTTTACTGAAACAATGAATTTATTATAAAATAAATTAAATTAAAAAAAAAAAATTTTATTATAATAAGATAAATAAATTTGTATGGATAATATTCCACTCCAAACCCCCTCCTCTCTATATATAGTCTAGGTTTTTATTTTATATAGCCTTTTCCTAGATAAAGAAAAAATAATAATAATTAATTTACACTTTGAAATTGTAATATTAAATATAGTTATTAGCGTAATAATAAAAAAGAAACATTATATAGATAATTACGACCTTGGAGTCACCAATTAGCTGTAAGAAAAAGTCATGTAATCCCTTTTATATGTTATGGGAAAAAACATATATTTGTATATTTTTGGCTAATAAACATACTATTTAAACCAGCTGGAGCGCCATCTTATGACTTTGCACCCTCAGTTCGAAACTCGCAAAGGCACATTTTTTTCTTTAAGTATTATATATTTTTTTACAAATTTATTAATTTTTATTATTATTATTTTAATATTTTATTAAATTATTTTATTTTATTAAATTAATTTTATTAAATTAAATTTTATTATTAAATTGTATTTTATTAAATTAATAATTATGTCAATTAATTTTTTCTGCATAAATAAACATATATAAAAAACTATATGATTAATTGAAATATTGTAAATATTAGAAAAATAAAAATAAAAATATAAATATTAAAAACATCTTTTTTATTGTATACTTTGCGCTGCTAAATGACAACATGTTTATATCAAATTTTTAAAAATTAATTTCTGAGGTTATTGATTAGATATTATTAAAATTTATAGTCTATGAACAGAAATGAAAAATTCTAGTCACTTTTGGATTCTAGAGTTCATGAAACGCGAATATACGCAAAAAAATTTAAATTCTGAGCAATGTGCAGATAAAATTTATATTTATATATATTGATATTTACTATATTTTCAATTGATTTTATTGGTCTTTTAAACTTTGAAAACATTCACATTACGGCTATAATTTAATACGATTAATTTTTAAGATTATGTGAGTAAATCATTTTAATTAAGAAAATTTGATCTCATAATTGGATTTTCACGTAAGATTTTAATATATATTTTTTAATATTATTTTTATAGTTGTTTAGTGTTATGCTATTTTCTTTATATTTTATTTTTATTTTGTTTACTTTGTTTTTTTTTAAATAAATTAATAACATTTAAAGTAGCATAAAAAAATTAATCGAAGCAGGAAAAGTGATGGGGTTTGAAATTAATAGTGATAAGACAAAATAATTAGTATCAGAGAGAATAATATTTACAAAGAATTTAAATCGAGGTTGCAATAGGAAAATTATTATCAAAGGGGATCAAAATTGAAATATATAAAACAATTATTTTTTCTGTTGTATTATATGGGTGGGAGGCATGGTCTATAACCCTGGGAGATGAGAGTAGATTCAGAGTATTTGAGAATAGGATTCTTCCCAGCATTTATGGGCCAAAGAAAGATGAGGACACTGGGGAATGGCGGAGACTGTATAACAAGGAATTGGATGACCTCTATGCATCTCTAGATATAGGTCATAAAATAGGGAAGGCTGGGATCGGCAGGGCATATGGCTAGAATGGGAGAGGAAAAATATATTGGTGGGGAGTTCGATTGGAAAACGTCCGTTTGGAAGACCAATTGTGAACAAGGTGGACAATGTAGGAAGGAACGTGAGAGAGATGGGACAGGGTTGGAGTTAGATGGTTATAGCTCAGAATAGGGACACTCGGGGGGGTACAGGGGGCGGAGCCCCCGTCTAGGTGTGGAGAGCGCCGAAGGCGCTCGGAGCAGCTAGTATATATATATATATATAATGTTTTTGTCTGCACATTACTCAGAATTTAAAATTTGTCACATATCTTCACGTTTAATAACCTGTAGAATCCAAAAGTGACTTTAGAAATTTCATTCTTATTTTCGGGAAATAGTGACGCCAATTCAAAATTTATTTGGTGGATTACTATGAAATTACATCCATTCTTATTTACCTCTATTTGAATATAGATAACAGTAATTAAGAAATTTAGATGCCTCATGCAACATGGATGAGTAAATACATTAGACTGGATGTGGAGATAATTTATAAGTTTCTTCTATTGTTAGAAAAATATCATATCGGATATTCAGAGTTTTGGCAAAGTAAAAATTAAAAGGTATATAAATAAACAATATGAAAATTTGTATTTCTTTAAATTTTAATACAATGAATGAATCAATTGTAAATCAAATAAATAATTTGACATTGGCGGGTGAGAAAGACAAGCAAGAAAATTAGTTGGTTGTGGGGAGATCAATTGAGAAACCATCAGTTTGTAGAACAATGGTAAAGGAGAACTTGAAGAAGTTGGGAAAGCATAGGAGTTGGATGGAGGTGGATCAGAATAAAGATTGGTATATGAGTGTATTTGCTGTGCTAATAATTTATTAATCCTTTGGCGCCACATAATTTCTTCTAATGGAGGAGGATTACTATGGTCTAGAAAAATTAATAAAAGAACTTAATAGAAAAACAATTAATTAATTAATTGAAATTAATACTATCAAAGAATGTATATACGTATATATTATCTATAGTTTTATAACGTTAAATGAAAACCTACTATAAATTAGAGGGGTCGGAGCACTCTGTCTTGATGTAAAGAGCTCCGAAGGTTGTCTGAGCAGCTAGTATTAATAAAAATTAATTTATTGAAATATTTAATGATTACAAAAAAAAAACACTACAATATATTCAATCAAATGTAAAATGTATGTTTTTTTAATTTCGTTCTATTTTTATTTCTAAATTATAATTATATATTAATATTTTGTCATTGAAATAAAAAAAAAACAACTTAATTGGCTGCAGTTACAATAGGCATTTAAATTTTGTTTTACCAGCATTATTAATGAGTAGATGGATGGCAGGTTCACTGTCAAGCAGATAACTGGCGCATTGTCTAACACTTTGAAGGGAAGCCAGGTCCAGAGCCACCAGGACAGTTTCCCCGAGGGGCATGTCAGGATCGTGGTTTTCTTGGGCGGCGCGGGTGGCTACGTCCTCCGCGGCAACCTTGGCTTTCGATAAGTCCCGACAAGCCATTATCACTCGACAGCCTAACACATAAATCAAGATTATTAATTTACTTGACATCATAAAGGCTTATATATGTATAATCAGTATACATAGTACATACTCATGCAAATATTGTAGATATATAAAGCAATTTTTATATTATTTTAAATTTATTAAATATCTGTAATTCAATTTGGCTATAATTAAAAAAAAAACAAAGAAAAAATATTCCTATTAAAATTAATACCATAGAAATTTAATTAAATCAAAAATAATAATTAAATTATTAATACATATAAAAAACAAATTAAAAACAATACTTCCCTTCCTATCGTCGGTCGGTAAAAATTGATTAAAAAATTTAATTAATTAATGTTGAATTTATTATACATATTAAATTATACTAAATGAATATCATTATATATATTCTTATAACTACGCAAATATAATTTTAATAAAATATTCTCATTTTATTATATTTATATTTCGTTAAATAATCATATGAAAATATAATACAATATAATGCAATTTGTTAAAAATTCATTGTTAAATTAGATTAGGTGGGTATAGCGGGACCCCGAGCCTCGGCTCGGTACTTAAGTTAAAAAGAATGATTCATTATTATTGGGTTTGGCTGGTAATATTAATACCTGGGACACCGAGCTCTCGCTCGACCCTTTAAAAAATATTAATATACAATTCTTTAATAATTTATTACAATTATTAAATGTTGCATGATTGCATCATTCTGATTAAAATGAATTGAACTGGGGTCCTCAATAATACAAACAAATTAAGATTAATGAATTTATTTATTTACCTTGTTAGAAAATACTTAAATAATTATATTATAATGTAACTAAATTTAAATAAAATGATTTCAGGAATTTAGTTCATAATTTATTTTGAAATAAAAATTAACGTTGTTTTTAATACATATCCATGATTATATGATTGAATGAAATGTAATTTAAAAAGAAAATTAAATAATATATATATATATATATATATATATATATACTTATGTTATAATATTACAACGATTAAGCTAAATATAAGTATTATAAAAATAAAAATTCTGTTCAATAATTTGACTTCTAAGTCATAGAAAATATAAAAAAAAATATATAAAATATAAATCTATTTGGATATTAAATGACCTTTAATTAATATTTAAAAATAAATAATTTTCATTTATAATAGATTAATGAATTTATTTATTTACCTTGTTAGAAAATACTTAAATAATTATATTATAATGTAACTAAATTTAATTTCAAGAATTTAGTTCATAATTTATTTTGAAATAAAAATTAACGTTGTTTTTAATACATATCCATGATTATATGATTGAATGAAATGTAATTTAAAAAGAAAATTAAATAATATATATATATATATATATATACTTATGTTATAATATTACAATATAAGTATTTATTATAAAAATAAAAGTTCTCTTCAATAATTTAACTTCTAAGTCATATAATAAAAAATATATTAAATATAAATTAAATGACGAGGCCAGGTTCGATACAATAAATAAGTAAGAAGAAATCTAGAAATTATAAAAAAGATATTTTTTTTATTTAATACAAACTAATACTATAGGTAAAAAAAACTATGGAACTATTTTTTTTTTGTATTATATCTTAATAGGAGGGCATTAATCAAGAGCTTACCTTCTAGTATTCGTGGATTTATTCCGTCTAAAAAAGAATCGTATTCCTGTGCCTGTTAGGATGGTTGTAAATGCGAAGATCCCCATGGCTGATGGATTCAGCCACTGCTTAAGCCAGCCATCCGTCATGAATGAAGGTCCTCAACTAAGGTGTACGTATAAGAGAGAGAGAGAGTTAAAATTTTACTTCAGAACGTTGTTAACGGGATTTTCGCTCGACCTACTATATACCAAATAACAATACCACCATGAACTTAACATCGATCTTCACAAAATAAATCAAATGTATATTTTGTTTTTTTATTTTGTTTTAATTTCTACCAACAATATATATATATATATACTGGACACTGCTACGAATCCACACGGTCTCAACGAATAATTAATTGAATTGAATGTTATGTTAATGTTTTTTATGTATTTGTGTTTATGTCATTAAAATTGTTTTATATACACCCTCCATTCCAAAAGAAACCGAACTTTTTAAAAAAACAAAAAAACGAATGTATATTTTGGAACAAATCATTTTTATTAATCAATGTATTCCCCTTCTGCATCGATACACAAATTTTCAAGCTCCAACAAGTTGTCAAACGACTTCTCCATGTCCTTTATTGGAATGGTCTTTAGGACGTCGGTCGTCGCCTTCTCAATGGCGCTTGAATCGTTGAGTGCCACTTTCCTTTCATCGCCAAATGCAGTTTAGGGAACAGATAGAAGTCGCCCGGAGCCAGATCTGGTGAATAGGGCGAATGATGCAAAGGAATAACGTGATTTTTTACCAAAAATTCAGTTATAAGTCGCGAACGATGTGATGGTGCATTATCTTGCAAAAGACTCCAACTGCCGATTTCTCGATATTCTGACCGAATACGACGAATTCTTGCCAGAAAACGCTTCATGATACCCAAGTAAAACTCTCCAGTGACTGTCTGGCCGGGTGGAACAAATTCTTTGTGGATAATTCCTTTTGAATCGTAAAAATCCGGTTCTGGGACGGCCTGATCTTTCATCATCATCCAGCGTCTCTCTACCCGATTTGAATCGCCCGAACCACTCGTAAACTTTCGTACGGGATAGACAATCATCACCATATGCATTTTGTAGTAGTTGGTGCGTTTCAGTAAAAGTTTTACCAAGTTTAACACAAAAATCAAATGCAGCTCTTTGTTTGAAACTCATTTTCCGACCGATGTACAAAACACACTGACATTTGAGCAGCAATAACTTTTGTTGTATGCATCCAAATGTGATGAAATTTATACCAGTTGTCAATGAGGGACTAAGCCATCTACGGGTAAAATATTACAATAGATGGCATTAGTGGTACTATTTTTTTTAGGTTCGGTTTCTTTTGGAATGGAGGGTGTATATTGTGTTGTTGTCGTAATAAATAAATCATTTCTTCTCTTGAAACATCCTTTATCAAGAATCCACATAATTATATATATATAAGTGAAGAATCAAATTTAATTTTAGTCAATAATTCTATTGATCCAAATGTGTGAATAATTAAAAGAACAATATTTATTTATTAAGAATATATTTTTGTTTAGAAATAATTTTCTTTAAAATGTATATTTATGACTAAAATAGGGATTTTAATAAAAAAAAAGCTGGAGATTCTCCACTCGACTATCTCGCAAATTTGAATTGATTTCATTAACATATATTAATTTAAATTAAATTAAATTAATTATAAATTAAATTTAATAAATAATATTTATTAATATATATATATATATATGGAGAGGGTCCGAGGCCCTCATGACTTTATCACTTATAAATAATTAAATTTAATATATTGTAATGATATTTTAAAAATATCATTAATCCTTAAAATTTAATAAAATATAATAAATCTTATAATAAATTTTTATTCTTAATGATAAATTTAATTTTTTTCTCTTTTTTTAGTCCAAATCTCCAGGTCAGTTCACGCCGATTCAAAGTCCACCCTTGCCCAATACACATTTGTGTGACCAAATTCTTTCTTAAAATTTTCCCCTGCCAAATCCTCCCACATATAAAAAATCATTACAATATATAATTAAAAACTTAGGCTATAAAATATCATAATATATAATCTATAACAACATAAAATAAAATAAAAAATTGTTTCTAATGTAATTATAAAAGAAAATATGTATACATTTATAAATTATATATAGATTTTCTTTTTTCTAATGAAAAACATTCCTTAAATTATTTTCTTTATCAATTTAATTATTAATATATAAAAAATCAATGATATTATTTATTTTATAAATGCAGGAGGCAAACGGGCACAGCCAGAATAATTCGATTGTTTATATGATTGCATTGAAAAGCGATAAGCGACTCGGCCAATTCTTTGAAAAAGAATATTAAAATATTAAAATAAAATATAAAAGAATTTTAGTATACAATGAACAGTGAATAGAAAAAGACGCCAACATTGCTGAGAGAACATTCTAACAGGTAATTAGCATCTATTATATTGTATATAGCCACTAATAATCCCATTTTAATTATAAATATATTATTAATTAATCATAGTTATTCGTTTAATAAACTTTCTCTATGAATATATTTTTTAATTATGATTGTAATATTATTTTTCATATTTATAAACTCGTATAATTATATAAATACTTTATATACTTCAATAACTTTTTACTAGGTGAATTAAAAATGTTCTGTATTTAATATTCTTTGAATAATGAAGTAAAAACTAAAATAAAAAAAATGTGGAATGTCTCCACTCGACTATCCCCCAATTTGATTTGAATTAAATGACATATATTATATTTAAATTAAATTTAATTAATTCTAAATTATAAATTAAAATTAATAAATAATATTTATTAAACTAGCGCATGTTTGACTCTTTGTTGATGGCACCACGTCACGTGTTGGCGCGTGAGATTTGCAGTGTTTAAAAATTAATTCTGGTACTTTCAGGGTTTCAATCAAGCTGAAATTCTATATATAGCAGTTGTATACAATTATTAATCATGTGAAAAATTATCAAACATATATCTTTATTTTTACGGTCATTTTAGAAGAAAAAAAATCAAAACGTTGTAGGTAATGACCCTCTTCCGGTTGAGCTACATTTCTCAAAAGTGGATAGAAAACTATGAATTTTGAATAAAGCCCAAATTTCATCATTCTAGCTCAAACCGTTTTTGCATAATCTTGGTTACACACACACACACACACACACACACACACTCTGGCGAGATAGTAATAAAAGATAAATAATAAACAAGCTTTCTTTTATATATATATATTTATATATTTAAATATATTAAATGACTTGTAAATAAATTTCTTCATTTAAAAATTAAAAATAATAGCCATTACTTTAAAAACTCTATAAAAATAATTTTTAATAAAAAATAATAAAAAAGAAGCAATCATTATTAGCATAATTTTACTAGACTATAAAAATTAATAAAAAAACTTTTTAATATACACGAGTTTTTAATAAAAAATGCCCTAAAAAATAGAAAAATAAAATATTAAATAAACCTTGAATATTATCCTTTACATATGCCCAACAAAAAAGCGTGGGCGCATATGAACATAAGTAGTAGGTAGGTTTTCTTATTTAGTTTGCTTTTAATTGTGAATAACATAAAATTCCAAGTAATTCAAATCCATTATATATATATATACATTAAATAATACACATTTCATCACTTATTAAAATGAGACTTATTTTTTTACATCACTTTACTGTTCTTACCCTTTATTGTTATTTTATAAAATTAATAACATTGTTTGAGCATATTCTATAAGCTATAGTCAATGTCAATATACTTACATATATATTATACAAATTTTAGAAATTAATTTTGAATATAAAACCCTTAAGGATTAATATGTAAAGCTTCAAGTTGTTTACATTCAATGAATTCCACGGTTCAGAGAATCTCTCCAAACCCGTTCAATAATAAATGAAAGCAAAATTACAACTGAATTCTTAAACTTCATTATGTATAATATAATTTGATTTTTGGAGAACTACAAATGAAAATAAGGAAACCTATACAAAATATCTCTTTTAAGTCAAATTTCGCAAAATCGTCTTTGTTTTTTGTGAGGATGTTAGTGACGTAGTTTAAAAACAAAAAGTTGTTCGAAACTGATATTCAGTATTTAATGTATGTACGTGGAGAATACGCGGAATGTTACAAAAACTTTTTCGCTAAAACATTTACAGAATATATCATTGATTTGACACTTTGTTTTTGCAATTTTCTCAAAACAGGCTTTAACAATTTTGATTATCTTGCTTCATCAATATTAAATGAAATTATTTTTATTTTTATACACTTTGAATTAATCAGAGTTTAGTTTAAATATTCAAAATGACTTTCTCATACCTACCTTTCACATTTTTACTATCTCTTAAGAGATAGTATTGCGATCATGAAAATTTTCGATGTTGAGATTTTGATGTTTTTATACGTTTTGAAGGTTCCTGAATCATTTTCACTAAGGTTGAGAAAAATGTCTGTGGGTGTGTATGTATGTATATATATATATGTGTGTGTGTATGTAACCAAGATTACGGAAAAACGGTTTGAGCTAGAATGATGAAATTTGGTACATGAGCATTATTCAAAATTCGTAGTTTTCTATCAACTTTTAAGAAATGTAGCTCAACCCGAAGAGGGTCATTACCTACAACGTTTTTTTTTATTAAGGTTAAATTTTTTTATTGAAGTAAATCCTGACTCAATGATATAGAAATTAAACATGTATATATTTAAACTATGATCGAATTTGATAATAATCACCAGATAGTTCATGGAAGGGTAGTAAGTGGTAGTCATATTACAAAAAATCTTGTCTTGAGTCGGAGCAAGCCTACGGTACTGCAGAATAAGAAGCTGAAACGTTAAAAGTTGATCTAATTCAATAAATAAATTATACAGATATGTTGTCTTTTAATAAAAATTAATTTAATAATTATGAAAAAAAATCACAAAAGTTTTAATTAAATTCATTTTTAAAACATTTGCACCTGCGTGATATAAATTGATAATTAAAATGAAAAATTAATTAGAATTGGTTATTTTAATAGGTGATATAAAAAAAAAGTTTTTGATTTTAATAAAATGATAAAAAATTAATTTCTAGCTTTTTTTTAACTAAAAATTAATAAAATCTATAGAATAGGAGTAACTACCAATATACTTAAGTAGATTAAACCTTCTCTATTCTTTTCTATTCTTTTATTTTAAGTACGAGGGCAGGTCAATTAGTGCGTGACTTTTTGAATGAGGTTTTTGGATAAAAAATTGTCTTATTTTTCAAGGTAGTCTCCTTTGAGCTTTATCACTTCGTCCAACGTATCTTGGAATTTTTTTATCCCTTCCAAAAAATAAGATTTGTCGAGGACATCAAAATACGTATTTGTTTATGATTTCATCGTTGGAGTCAAATCTCTTTACACCGAGCCATTTCTTCAGGTTTGGAAATAAGAAATAGTCTTTCGGGATTAATGCCGAACTATAGGGCGGGTGAGGGGGCAATTCTTATTAATTAATTAATTAATTCTTATTATTATTCCAATTCATGGATTTTCTTGGAAATTCACTTTTTTCCATTTTCTTCTCAAATCACGAGGTAGTTTGCTATTAATGGATGTCAAAAAAAACCAGCTGGTTCAAATTTCGACAGGAGTCAGCTGATAGTTGCCTGCTAACAAGAGTAGTGTTGCCATTTCTTTTAAGAGTCAAGAAATTCAAAAAGACACGGACTTATTGACCTGCCCTCATAAATCTCCAAATTGAAAATAAAAACAAACTTGTGTTTACCAATTTTAAATATAACTAGCTCAATCATTTGAATTTCTCTTAGCAACGAATGAATTGTTTTAATATTTTTTAGAAATAAGTATAGTCTGAAGAAAACTCGATAAAATAATAAAGTTTTTTTTTTAATAAAACATCGAACCTCTAATAATTGGAGTTTAGGGTATCAATGATATAGCCGCCTTATAGGACTATATAAAAATATTTTGGTGAATTTTGTAACAATTTAACAATCCGCCCAGCCAATTTTGAGTCTCTAACCTTATCAGTAATATCCCAGGCAGGCAGACAGGTATAAAAATATTCTAAAGCTATATTTTGATTCTTGGGTATATGAATTTAAAGATTTTCATGTTTTGATTTTTATATTTATAACATTTATTGTCATCTTGAACTGTTAGAAGTTTCAATATATACCTACATATAAATATATAAAGTATATAATAAATATAATTTTTTTTAATATATATTAAGATTAGATAGTAAGGTTAAGATTTTTTCTTTCTAATTCTAATTATTTAATTACATAGAAATAAAAATAAAAGAATTGTATTGATCCTTTTAACGTGTAAATCTCATGAAGAGTTCACTGCTATCCAGGCAGATAATCATTTTACTCAATTAAACTTTGAACGAAATAAATGGTATAGTGTCATATCCAGACCATTACTTTGTCTGGTTTTAACGAAGATATATATACTGCCGATTTTGAAATATCCTTGAATTGAACAAACCTTTATTTATGAGTATCTATGTATAAAGTATAGTATTAACAAAAATAAATAAATAAATAAAATTTTCTATATTATTATTACCGACCGACGATAGTAAGAAAGGTATTGTTTTCACACCAAATTTCACATGTGGAGATTTTTGCATATCTCCACAAATCAAGCATTTTCTTAAGAGAAAAAACTAATTTTAGCATGATGTCTGTCCGTCCGTCCGTCCGTATAGATGTGTACAGCCTGAAGGGCTCAACGGATTTTGATGAAATTTGGTATATATAATGCAACAGTATGATGGATTGTTCAACTTTTGGTGCAAATCCGGAAACCGGAAGTGGTAGTATAAGCGTTCGACGATAGGAAGGGAAGGGTTATTTTCACACCAAAATTCAGAATTACAGAAATTATTTTCTCCTTTTTAGTGCATTTAAATAAAAGCTGTTTTTAAAAAGTTTTTTATATTTTTTTTAATTTTAATTATTGTTATAATATTTTTAAAGGATGATTTATCAATTTTCATTGTGTTTAGAAAAATCAAAAAAAAAAAAAAAATTTAATAAAGAATAAATAAATTTTAATTTAGAATAAAAAATATTTTTTCTGAAATTAAAATTAATTATATAAAATTTAAATATATAAATCAGATTGATTATTTTATTATCATATGTCAGTGTGATGTTATAATATCCAATTTATTAATGCTTAATGGATAAAGATGAAGTTTTTAAATATTTGGAACAAAATAGTTTTTAAAAATGAGCAAAAAAAAAATTTAATATGTGTAAAACGTACCTTAAAATTCAATTAAAAGATTAAAATCAAATTTAATAAATAATTATAATTATTTCATGAATTTGCAAATAATTCTGTTTTTGAATGCGCGCGCACCCTTCCACTACCCTGAGCTCCCTTCGCTTTCCTCTCCTTCGGCCGGCCTCAGTAGGCAGGTGAGAGAGCTTTCAGTTACCGCTCACACACACTCACAGCGCAGTGCATTCATACGCAGAGCTGATTTCGGCTAAAATCAACCCTTAATCACTCGATAATAAAAAAATATATTGAAAATTAATTTCTTTTTATTAACTACCTATTAATTGAACCCCGAAATTATTATTGATCGTTAGAAAAAAAAAATTAAATCATACTTAAATGATATTAAATATAATATTTATAATGATTCGATAATAATTTTAATTAATTATCATTAAATGCTTATTGATACAAGATACAATCAATTTAATTGTTTCAAAATTTCACATTTTATAAATTCAATAAAATTACAAAAAAATCCAAAAATTATTATTAAATAAATTATATATTTAATTTAATTTCCCTTCAATATATAATAAATTTTTAATTAATTTCCTATTATAGAAAAACTAACTATATTAAAATTTCTCACAGACCTAAAAATAATTTATATTTTATTAATTTTAAAAATATTTTTAGTAATCTTTCAAATATAACTTATTTAAATACATATTTATATCCCCTTTTTACCTACCGACGATAGTATGGGAGGTATTGTTTTCACACCAAATTTCACATGAGGAGATTTTTTACATATTACCACGAATCATGCACTTTGTATTGGTTTTATCCTCGTGAAAAATCATTTTCTATTATTTTTTTCTTAATTTAAAATTATATGACGTCATCCAGCCATTCAAATCTTTGAAAAGAATTATTCTTAAATATTCTATCAGATCTCATTTAAATTAAATTTTATTAAAAGTTAAATTAAAATAATTTAAAAATGAAAAAATCATATACAAAATTTTATTTTTCTTTAAATATATTTATTGAAATATTTTTTGAATTTCAATATATATATAAATCCTATTAAAACTTATTTATTTTTAAAATATGAAGATATGCTGATTATTTTCAAAATTCATATAATATAATTATAAATCAAAAAAAATATAAATTTCTTATATTCATAAAGGAATATATAATTTTAAATATTCTATATATTCTTTCTAATCTCATTATCGCTCACACCGTTCCTTTCCAATCTCATATGGATATTGTTTTGTCAATTTCATATTATTATAACACTTTTGAAAAATGAATAATATTTCTATTACCGATATATCAATTAAACAGAATAAAATCATCGTGAAATTAATAATATAATCATAATTAGTTTTCTGATGTTTTCTAAGATATTTTTATTATATGTCTATTAAATGCGTATTATAACTTCTTATAATCATGGTTCTATATAGGATGTAAAATAATTTTAGTACTATAATATTACAGAAATAAGATAATATTTTTAAAAATCTATACACTTTTTTAATCCTATTAATATTATTTATTTATTTTTATCTTATTTTTTTATTTCCTGTATATAATATAAATATCTAATCTTAATTATTTTTTTCTTTATCGAGGCGAGAGTGATGGACATCAATTCAAGTCGACGAGCTGTTCTTCGAGTTTAATCTGCGAGAAATATCAACCCTCTATTAACTCCGAGGTCAGTATTTATTATTAATTTTATTTTTAATTCAATTTAAATTTATTGATTATAAACTAATAAGTTATTTTTCTTCTTCTATTTCATGTTTCAATCTTCGTTCCTGCTACTGAATGTTGATTTGAATTCTTGATTATCTTCTCCATCCTTGATGACAATGAATTAATTTACATACAGCTCTCCAAATGTAAGTAATCATCGTTATTTATTTAGCATGGCGCACTTTAAAATAGAAAGTGTAAATATAATATTTAAAGTAAAGTTTAAAATATAAGATAGAAAGTATAATTAAATTACAATGATTTTTGCTTTTGATAATATTCATTAGGAGATTATAGAGAAATATATTAAATTATATGACAGAATTTAGTGAGATTAGGGAATTTCAGAGTATATCTTTCAAGAAGAAGCATTGATAAAGGAGGCAGAAGAGACAAAGGTATTTTTAGAATTAGTAAGTTTCGATGCGTTATACTGGGAGGGTGGCTATTTTTTGATAATATATATGTATATATATATAGTTGTTAGGAATTGCCTCCTACATCCATGCATGTTCTCATCATACTAATTCATAGATTAAATTAGAATTAATAAATAAATAAAATGTGGGTGGATAAAACAAATGCCATGCTATTATTTAAGGGATGGTTTGCATGAATTGCATGTCGGGTCTGAATTGTGCCTTTTTGTATTTCTGAGAGTGTAGTTGAGGTGGATCGAATGAACGGGCCTTCAGGAAGGTAATTCAGCACAGTTCCGAAATGGGATTAGCCTGAACAGGAACAAATTGTTGTTTACCTTTTGAGCGCAGGGCGTTTTCGATTAGCATGGGCCTTCCATCCATATTGATGGAGGCTATGCACTCCCTTACTAGGTAGGTTTTATTTCAGGTTGCCCCGAATGTCGCGATTTCATTTCGAAATCCAAAAAATCAAAGGCACTCTCAGCTGATTCAAAAAGGCTACAGACCAAACGCCTTATTTTTTTTAATCTTTTTTTTTAAGGCAAACTTTCTTTATTATTACTTTTTCTAAATTTCGGAAGGCGAGGCTTGGAAGGGCTAATTTATGGGGAAAGGAGGAGGCCCTATTAAATATTCAATTGTTTTTTTTTTAATTTAATTAATAATAAAAAAATAATTGAATATCGCGATTATTCTCTTTAACTTTTTGAAATATACAATTTCATAATTTAAACTTTGATATATTTTAAATATTTTACTATATAGGTAGAATTGATTATTATTATAAATTCTCAATTTAAAATTAAAATGCAAACATCACAATAAAAAAATCATATCTATTGTAAAAATATAACTCTTTTTCATTATTATTTCTTTTTAACTTACCAAATATAAAAATATTTTATTTTTTTTTTATTATGGAAATTATTTCATATGAATATAAATATATTGTAATCGAATATATCTATACTCAATAATACTTTAATATTAATAAATTATTAAATTTTTTTCTTATCATTGTACTGATAAATCATATTTGGAAAGAAATAAAATATAGTTAAGCTTATTTAAAAAATTAACTTAATGTATAATTTTTGTTAAATATAAACATGTTGTACAACTTATTTTAAATAAATAAATAAAATTAGATCTCCGAAATTTTTTTTTAATTTTGATAGATGAAATATTCTTATTTTTTAGCTGACTTATAAATCCCATACGATCCATTTGCTTATTCTTATGTGTATTATGTCTCATTGTCCCCGCAAAAATTCTCCGGGGGGATAAAAATGTCTCGGTTTACATAAATAATAATATCATCCGTGAATAAACCCAATATTATTCAATTTTTACCGACTGACGATAGTAAGGGATGTATTGTTTTCGTACCAAATTTCACATGTGGAGATTTTTACACATCTCCACGAGTCATTGATTTTGTATTGTATCCTCGGGAAAAATCATCATCATTAGTTTTTTCTTAATTTTAAATTATATAGCCTCGACGTCACCCAGCCCTTCAAGACGTCACAGCCAACTACTACTTATTTATTATAAATATAATAAAATTAAAAATATTTATGTTATATCCATATCTGTTTTTTATTGCATTAATAGATACATTTAAATTATATTTGAAATTGTTTCTGTCGCTGGAAATTAATTTACTTCAAACCGTCGGTCGGTTCGGTCCTGGCCATAGGTCAACTTATTTTTAATAATACAATTAAAAATGTTAATTAATATTTTTAAAAAAATTGTATGATTTATCATAAAAAAATATTGGAAAAATAAAATATTCAAGTTTATAAAAAATTAAATATTTATTTTTAATATTATAAAATCATTTATTAAATAATTTAACTCAGAGGTTCTTAAACTGTGGTCCGCGGACCCCTGGGGGTCCGCGAAGCCTTTACTGGGGGTCCGCAAAGCCATCGTACAGGTGCACGAGAAAATGATGAGTCGGTTAAAACTTTATTTAATATAAAATAAGCGATGGCATGGCTTTGTGAGGAAACAGAGATCAAATACCCAAATTCAACGAAATGTGCAAGAAAACTATTGCTACCGTTTCCATCTTCATATTTAGCAGAATTTTCTTTCTTCAATATTATAATTTCTAATAAAATGTGTTCTACAATATGCAAAAAAATCGTTATTCACTAATCACTGTTAGAAATATTCATCATATATCCTTGTTCTTATGAGATCGTAAGCCAGAAATTAACTAATAAAATGACGTAAAGTACCTAAAGTTGGAATGGGGTCCGTCAAAAAAAATTTTTTCAAGTGGGGGTCCGCAGAGTACATAAGATTAAGAACCTCTGATTTAACTCATTATTAAAATATGCAAATTAATATTTTTCTAAATAAATAATAAATAAAAATTTAAATAGTCGAGATTCGAGAATTTGAATGAAATAAATGAACATAAATGAATAAATAATAAATAATAAATAATACATTTCTTATGATTAATAAAAAAAATCATTTTTTCTTATTTACTTGAAAATAATTTCATTTGGTACAGTTTAAAAGAAAATATTGTAACTTGATAATATTAATATAAATCTAATAATTATGGTATATACTAATACATTTGGATATAAATTGTTATTAAGAATGAGAATAATAATAAATGAAAATATTTTTGATTTTTAGTTATACGTATATATATATATATATATATATATATATATATATTTTATAAATTATATTATAAATAAATAAAAAAAAAAACATTATGAATTTATTATATATTATCTGATCGAATTCAAGCATCCAATCTCACATTCATTATTCCAATTTTTTGGAACAATATCTGACAATATCTTAATAAATTGATTATATGGGCAAAGTTCTGTGCAGCCTTTAATCGATTTTACTTCATTTTCAGCCTCAGGACCATTTTTAAAAATTACCTAAAAGAAATATTATCATTTGTTTAAAATTTTACTATTATTATTATTATTTATTTAATTAAAGAATATCATTAATATTATTTAATTTTTATCTATATTTAATTTCTTGTTTTGTATATTTTTTTATATACTTGTCCCTCGTTTTATACGGAAGATTGGTTCCAAACAAAATCGTGTAAATCGAAATCTTATATTTTCTATGTTAAAACCGTGTAAAACGAAAAACACTAAAATGAGGATAATTCAATCATATTTTAATTCTTTTATTATTTTATTAGGTAGTATATGTAAGTACATAATACAGAGTTTCATTCTATATTAGGAACAAAAAATATAAGAATACGTATAAATATATAATTGCCTTGACTTACATTGTCTTAAAAATCGAAATTATTTCTTGGTCCAATGGTTGTAATAAGGAAGTTGTATTCTTTGGTAAAAAGACTACTTCTACATGTTCGTGTTGTAAATCTTGAACTAATTGAAAAAAAATCGGGCTTGTGTGTGTGTGTATGTTTTTTTTCTATTTCAACCTTCTCATATAAGCGACCCCCGCCTGATGTACTTACAATGGGATTCCCCTAATATATGTTCGAATAGGTTGACATCTGGTTGACAGTAGAGTTACTAAAGGAATGAGATTAAAAAATAACCTCAAATATATGTATTTGCGGGTATGAAGCCGAATATACACTTTTACCAGTTTTTTGAAATCCGTTAATTTTTAAACCGTGTAAAATCGAATTCGTGTAAAAAAAAAACTACCGTGTAAAACGAAGGACAAGTGTAATTTCATTATTTATATATAAATTATAATATATATAAATGAATTTAGTCTAGATGGAACATTTTCTTATGTTTATTTTTTTTTCTTTTGATTCTTTAAATTATTGAAACATTTAAAATCACATATAAATTAAATGTATATATTCGTTCAATTTGTTATATATAACTCATTTACCTTGACAAAAAGATTTTCACTAGTGGCATTTTTCACGCTATGTAATTCAAAAATAATACTACTTATAAAACCGATATTCTCTGGCTGTTCAAATCCCAATGCATAAATACAATGCCAAATGCTAATATCGTGACCACCCAACAAAACAGCTTTACGATTTTCTTGTTCCCATTGTTCAATTATTTTTCCAAATTTTGGACCTAGAACACAAAATGAAACAACTCATAGTATTTAATATATAGAAATTAATTGATATTCATGTAAGTATGTTACATATAGATCAATAGTGAAAAAAAATTGGAAACTACCTATTTCAAAAGTTTAACTTGTAGTTGTTGTGTTCAACAAAAAATTAGATTAGTTTTGTGATGGTTATCCAACTTTCAAGGTAAATAACACATTTTTAAAATAAATTAATGAAAATTATACACTACATAAATCTATCTATTTCTAACTCTAATAAACTCATAAGTTAAATTTTAACTAAAGATTTATAATTACTTGAGTTTATTTTAATCGTTGTTCATTCTTTATTGATCGGATTTTAAATAAGTCAAGTGGTAAAATTTACTAAAAAAATGCATTTTATAAAATATTGTTTTCAAATATTATTATAGAGTGAATTATTATAAATTTTTTCGAATAAGTAATGTAAAATTAAATTAAAATAGTATATTGAATTTTTTGTTTAAAATTTGTTTATGAATTTTTAAATATAAAAAAGGTAGGAATATGTAAAAAAAATAGAAATTGATTATCTTACCAACTTCAAATTTCAACCATTCAGGATCTTGAAATAATAAATTAATATCATAATTAAATTCTTGTTCTACTGTTTCATTGAAATATTGTATATTCTCATCTAGCTATATTTTTAAAACATTTGTATTGAATATAAATATATATATGAATATAGAAAAATAGCATGTTATATACCGTTCTTATTAATTGATAAATATCCCCTTGTTCTTCAAATGTTAAATTTTTTTCTCTCATATAAAAATCCATGATTTCAGGGTATTTTTCCTTCAAATATTTTACTTTTTGTGCATATAATTTCCCCATTCTTGGACAATATTTTTGTCTTTCTTGGTACATCACCTCAAAAATAAAAAACAAAATAAAACATAAAATAAATATAACTTCGGCGCTCTTTGCATCTAGACTAGGGTGGCTCTCTCTTGAAATGACATTTGAATATTAAAATTAGAAATTAAAATCAAAATTTAAATATTATAATAATTCTTTGTATATGGGAATTGCTCGAATTATTAATTTTATATTCATTGTCAAAAATGAATCGACTTCTTCACTGAGCCACGAGAGGCTCTGAATGAACAACATGGAGTATTATATAAAATTTTATAAATTAATTTCTGCGAATATTTAATAGATATTGAAAAATATTAAAGCCTATATTCAAATTGAGGAATACAAGAATATTGTGATGTGATTTCATAGTTTATGGTTCAACCAATTTTTAGTCTATAATATCACAATTTTCTGGACAGACAGCCAGAGAGACATGAACAATTTTAAAGTCACTTTTGGATTTTAGAGGTTATGAAACGTGAAGTTATGCGAAAAATGTAAAATTCTGAGTAAACTGCAGACAAAAACTTTTATATGTGGTATATATCTAGGGTGCGTTCCATTAATCTGTGAAAACGAAAAAAACATTGTTTTATCTTTTACAGACGTTGATCACCGGCGTTTCAATTGTTTCAAATATGTCATTCATGACGTCATAAAATTCGCTCATAGTGTACCCATCGAAGATGGATCTGAGTACACTTGGACCAACTTTGAGCATTTGTTAAATAAGTAAATAAAAGTGACAATTATCTACTTTAAAGCAATTTTGAGTAAAAATAAATAAAATACTACACTGAAATGAATTTTTTAAAATTATATTGTATACCTATTTTATTAATATAAATCAAGTTAACTAATCATTATTTAATGCGTTATCAACATTTTCAAATTTATAATACAACCTGATTTAGCTTTTGCTTCTTTTTTTTCAAAGGGTACCCACTTTCAAATTATTATATCAACTTTAAACACGATCACGAGTGCGTACCGCTTTAGATAACGATTGTAACGCTCGCAAGCAAAGGGAACGGGAAAAAACGCTGTTGTAAGTGATATTATTTTCATCGACAACTAAAACACACCCATAGAAGATAGAAGAAGTTAGAAGATATATGATATTTTTAAATCTAGATAAAGTATTTAAATAAATTATTTTGAAATGCAAATTTCAAATGAAAGAATTTTAAAGGGCAAAATCTTATTTAATTTCTTAAAATTCAAAATATTATTTTATTTGACAAAGCAAGGTATTTATATAATTATTAAAACTTTATTATAAAGGATAGGAAAATCTACTCTTATAATAATCTATCTATCTATACATAGCTATATATATTTGGACCAAAACAATATATATTTAAAATAAAATTTTTATTTTCATTTTTATCGTATATTTTTGTTTTGTTTTGGATTTATTGCAAAACACATATCACCATCTAAAATTTTTATGCTTATTGTTCGATCTAGATCTAGACGACCCTTAAAATTTATATTCTATATATAATATATACTTATTATTTTTATATACAGAGTCATATTGTTTTTCTGATGTGTGAACGGGAATCGGTATCCATTCTAAATTCATAGTCCATCGATCCTTAAAGCTCAAGGGATGGTAAAGACCTGCAAGTACTGCTTCTGATGTCATCAATACTCTGTCTACGTCAGATGAATAACAATAAATTTCATTGTTTTTGTAATTATTTTCTAAAACATCCTGATAACGACGACGAAGCCATACACCACGATTGTAACCTTGTTGTTTTCCCTCCTTAAAAAAAAAATATTGAAAATATAATAATAAACTATTTAAATGGGAAAGATAACAAAAAAGTAAAAGAAAAATAAATAAATAAATAAATAAATATATATATATATATATATATTATATAAATGTTTTATTTAAAATATAATTATTTTCATGGGCATAAACTTCCTTTACGTAAAGTCATTACTTATTTTAAGCTCAATAACAAACAAAAGAATTATAAATCATTTTTTTCCCACTACACACAAAACTCAATTTTTGAACTTGGAAATACATATATTAATGATAAGTATTTCAAGATATTAAAATTAATTATTTTAATAATACTATTATTAATATTATTAATTATATAGATTATAATTATATATATCTAAAAATGTAATATTTTTTTTAATAACAAATGTTTTAAATGAAAATAGAATGATACTCCCATCTTATTGTTTTAATTAATTTAAAGTTGGTCAAGTTTTCAAAATATATTAATAAATAATTTGATAAACAAAAGTTTAGATTTATTATAAATAAATTCATTTCTTTTGGAAATTAATAAAAAATATACAAATAAATCAATTTAAATTAAAATATGTCTGAATGAATTGTTTTTATTATATAAATATTATTTATTAATCTAATTAAATTCCTCTTTATTATTCAAATAATATTATTATTAATAATAAATTAACGTCAATATCATGATTCACATACATTTGTTATGAATTCAATTAATTATAAAAAAAAATATACGAATAATAAATTCAGCAATTAAATTCTCGACAAAAAATATAATATTTTTATTATAAAAATTTCATAATATTTATTTTAATATATTCAAAATAATATACATATATATATATATAGGGAAGAGTGGCTCTCCTTGGGATACAGTACACTTTGAGATATCTATTTTTTACCCTGAATTATAAATTAAATCTTAGTTTTTGCATATGTAGAGAAAGTGTTATACTATCAAATTGTGAGATGTGTTTGGATTCAAATGAAAAGTAGATAAGAATTTATTATGATTTTTACCGACCGACGATAGTAAGGGAGGTATTGTTTTCACACCAAATTTCACATGTGGAGATTTTTACATATCTCCACGAATCATGCATTTTCTAAACAGAAAAAAGTATTTTTAGCATGATGTCTGTCCGTCCGTCTGTCCGTCCGTCTGTCCGTCTGTATGTCCGTCCGTATAATTGTGTACAGCCTGAACGGCTCAACCGATTTCGATGAAATTTGGTATATTTACTTAATGCATCAGTGGGATGAATTGATCAACTTTTGGTGCAATTCCGGAAACCGGAAGTGGTAGTATTAGCGATCGACGATAGGAAGGAAAGGGTTATTTTCACACCAAAGGAGATTTTTTTATATATCACCACGAATCATGCACTTTGTATTGGTTTTATCCTCGAGAAAAATCATATTTATTAGTTTTTTCTTGATTTAAAATTATATGACGTCATCCAGCCATTCATGACGTCACAGCCTGGTCTTGCATAGATATTATAAATAAAATAAAATTAAAAATGTTTATATTTATTATTTATGTATCCATATCTGTTTTTTATTACATTAATAGATATATTAAAATTATTTGAAATTGTTTCTGTAGCTGGAAATTAATTTATTTCAAACAGTCGGTCGGTTCGGACCTGGCCACAGGTCAACTTATTTTTTTTAGAATATGTGTATTAAATTACATTCACTTCAAAATTTCGATTAGATGTAATGTGAATTTTTTATGAAAATATTTTAAAATAAAAGGTTTTAAGGTAAAATTTAAAGTCTTTTCTTAAAAGCATATTAATTGTTCTCGTGTTAAACCTAACAGCATGACATCAAAATCAAACAATTTGTTTTAAATAAAGTAAGAAAATATGAATTAAAAATTTTATATTACTTCTAATAACTTATCACTTAAAATAATTTACTTTTTTCAATAAAAATTCTTAGTAAATTGTAATTCATTTTATTTATGTTCTCACATTCTGGTCCCAAGGTGAGCCACAAACTAGTATACTTTAGGACAAGAAACAAATCTTCTAAATATATTTTGTTTAAGTTTTCTATAATGAATATGAGTTTGAAAGATTTTTAATAATATAGAGAAAGTTTGTACTTAACATAACTTGTTAAAATTCTGATAAAACTTCATCAATATAACAAATTATATTAGAAAAAAGATTGAAAAAGTGACCCATGGCATGTCACTCTTATCAAAATATACATATATATATATATATATATATATATTATTTTATTCTTTTTAAATGATAAAAAATCTAGACACTTCTTGATAATATAGAATATTTTTGACATCTAATAACAAAAAATAAGCATCAATACTAATATTATTAATTGTATTGATAAATATTATTTTATAAATACACATATACATTTATTAAATTAATTAAATTATTTTATAAATAAATATTTATTTATAAATAAAACTTACATTTAGTAATTGAGCTAGTTCAAAATTGTTTCCAACTTTTTCACGTGCTCCATGTCGAAATATCTTAAAATAATAAAAATAATAATCTATTATTAATCAAATCATTAACAAAAATATAATACAAATATTATTATAATCAAATTATTGAGATTATCATTTGGAACAATAACAATAATTTAAAATCTACTTTTACAAAAATTAAAATATAGGATCTCATTTAATATATTGGATTTGATATTATCAAGAATAGAAACCTAAAGCACAAACAATTAAAAAATAAATTCATATTTTATATTAAAATATATAAATGAAAATTTATAAAATACTTACGATTGCATATTTAATAACATTTGGTTGATTATCATCACAGTTTGTATTTTCTGCTTGTACTAAATAGTAGATTGTATAAAAAAATAATGCATACCCGATAGAATAGTTATTTGAGGTCATTTTTTAAACTTCAAACTTTACTACATTAAGCAATGCCCCTTTGACGCGTTTGTTATAAATATATAGGAATATATATATCAGATAATTCAATAGGCAAACCATAAATTAGATCGATTGGAATTGTCATAAGAAAAAAATAAATAAATTTTATAAAATCAAGGATAATTATTAAAATAGGTCTTAAATAAATAAATAAATATATATATATATAGAGAGAGAGAGAGAGAGCAAGAGAGATAATTATTAGTTAATTTTAAATTAGCGTTTCTCAACCTTTTTGGACCAAACGCCTACTTCGTAAGGCCGGCTTCATAATTCGTCCCCCTATAAATTTTAACAGATAAACATTGCATGATAATCCCTAATTTATTGGTGATATTATACTTAGGGCCATATTGAAAAATCGAGTTTCAGAACCTGATCGCAAAATCATCTTACCTTTTTATTTTTTTTTTTTTTTAGAACCATATTGAAAAAAAATTGAAAAAAGAGGAAATGTTTAAAAGACTGATCGCAAAATCATCTCACCTTTTTTTTAGAGTTGAAAATGATTTCGCCTCCCAAAAACATCTATCACCCCCCCCTCCCCCCTCAAATAATCGCCCCCTATAAGATGTCGATCTCCCAGGTTGAGAATCACTATTTTAAAGCATTTAAGTTGAATCTACTCCATACTAATTATTTTGTTATATTATTAAAAATTTAAATTTTTAAATTAAATGATGATTCAGTAAGGAGAACGTATTTATTATTTATTATTATAATTTTTGAATTAATTGTTTTCAAATTCTAATAACCATTCTAATGATAAGTATTTTTAGAAGGGCCGATAATTTCAACATGTAAGTTTACAATTACTTGTGAAATAATTATTTTAATTAAAAAATGAAATAACTTGTGTTTATTAGATATAAAGAAATTTCGGCTTTTCACTAATGTACTCATGTTTAAAAAGTTATTAATTTTAACTAAATAATATTATAATGACTAAATAAGATTATAATTTATAAAAATTTAATTATTTTCTTTATTTTTAGTTCTAGTTAAAAGTAGTATCATGTTCTATTACATATTGACGAATTAAAAGTAAATAAAAAAATTAAAAATTTTATAAATTTATAATATTATAAAAAAATAGTGAATATGTTCCTTAGACTTTTTTAGAATTATAATAATAAAATGAATTAAATTTTTATAATCATTTAATATAATAAAATTGGCAGGTGGGGTTTATTGATTGCGCGCGCATTCTAACACGTTTTCTTGGGCCCTTCGCCATCACCTCTCCACGTTTCTTCTGGTAGACGAAAGGGGATCATTCCGGTGTAATTCTTCATTCAATACAATACGAAGTGCTTTTATCATAAAAATCATTCAGTTTCGAACATTTTTGTTTTTTACTATGTCGCTAATATACTAACAAAAAAAAAACAAAAACCCTTTTGCCGGACTTTACTTTGAAACCTATATATTTTGTATAGGTGTATAACAAAGAATTTGGATTTGAGTAAATCGAATTTAATGCGGAATATAAAACCAAATAATGCACGTGTAATTTAAATTGATCAGGAACTTCTTGAATGATCTTGAAGAATGCAGTTCGTTCGATCGTTATTCTGATACGAAATAGTCGTTAATTAAATAAAATAAATAAATATATATATATATATAAACTCTGATTTAAACCATTTTTTTTAATCAAATAAATTTAATATATATTAAATATAATTATAATATATCAATAAAGAAACTAATATGAAATTCAGTACTTAAAATAATTAAATGTTTTCAAAAAGAGAAATATTTTTAAATGGTAATTATAATTTAAAATTAAAAAAAAGTCAAAAGGATTCATTCAATATTAAAGAAATTTGAAAATTAATTTATTTTTATTAATTTTATCAATTCATCAAACCAATAATAAACATTATTAGTGATATTCTGTCAACATTAAATTAAATATTTTAGACAATGTTCAATTATCAGAAACCTTCGAAATTTAGAATGGATTAAAACGCCTATCAACAATTTTATTTAATTTAGAATTATAATACTAGATTGGAAAAATTAGAGAGAAATCGAACGAAATTCAATTAAAGATGCGGTACAAAAATTAATTAACACGGGAAAAAAGGTGGAGCTTAAAAATGATAGTGCTAAAGCAAAAGATTTAGTATCAGATAGTTATAATATCAACATATAAGATCTTAATATACAAACTGTAGAAAAATTTGAATACTTAGGATATGTAATCACATAAAGGATAATAATATTCGCGAAGGATATCGAGGAGGTAATAGGGTATCTTGCTCTGAATGGGCTTATCTAATTAAAATTAAAATAATTATCAAAATAAATAAAAATTCAAATATATGAAACAATTATTTTCCGGTTGTATTATATGAGTGTGAGGCGTGGTCTATTACATTAGGCGACAAGAGTAGATTTATAGTATTTATAAATAGGATTCTTTGCACAATTTACAGACCAAAGAAAAATGAAGTCACCGGGGAATATCGAAGATTGCATATCGAGGAATCGCATGACCTCTATGCATCTCTAGACATAGTTAGGATCATAAAATCGAGAAGGTTGCGATGGGCAGGAAATGTGGCAAAAGTGGGAGATGAAAGACTGGTTAAAATATATTTGTGGGGAGACCGATTGGGAAACGTACGGTTGGAATACGAAGAACGCGATAGTTAGACAATATTTTTTTTTTATAAAATTAAAATTGATATTATTTATAAATTTATTTGTTTATCTTCAAATTTATATTAATTATTTTTTTTTCAATTTGAAATTTTCAACTTTACTGATCACACAAGGATTTAAATATACTTTCTTAAAACTCTAAAACCTCTTAATATAATATATTATCTATATAGTTTATGATATTGTACAGTGGCGTACCTAGGGGGGGGTGCGGTCCGCACCTAGCGGCACTTATCTTGGGGCGGCATTTTTTATATTTAGTTATAGTTGTAAAAAGCAACTTATTCATTTCATATTTATTTTTTTTCTTTCTTGAATAATAAATGATTATTATAAGTTTACTATTTGATTTATATAAATTATGATCAACTATATGATTTCGAATATTATTCCTCGGTGTATATAAATGCATTTTAGTGTAAATTTTGAATTCTAATTTCAAGAACAGGATAATAATTTTATTTTATTGTATTCATTAAAATTCGTTGAATTCGTAAACGCATCTTTAAGATTTTGTTCGGCAAAATTATCTTCGTTCTACAATGAGTCAATTAAGACTACAAAATCTTGCAATATTGTCAATAGAACAAGAAATTACAAATAATATAAATTTTGAGAGCATTATACACAATTTTTCTAGTATGAAAGCTAGAAGAGTAAATATTATATAAATATGTTTACGAGTGCATACAAATATGTGTAAAAAAATTTACTCTGTGAATTAATTAATATTGATTAAATAACTTAATAATTTATTTATGTGTATTAATTTATAAAAACCACTATTTATAATAGAAAGGGCGGCAAACTGGAGATCGCCCCGGGCGGCAGAAGTTCTAGGCACGCCACTGATATTGTAGAAATGTATATAAGTATATTTTTATATTTCATTTAGTCTAAATAAATGTTAATATTTTATTATTTTTTAAAAAATAATTTTATATATTTTTCATTTATTATTTAATATTTCTCTGTATAAGTTTAGATAATACGATTCATACTTGACTGGTTAAAAATGATTATACGTTATTATAATTTTAGAATTAACATATATATATTTCTCATACTTAATATAAAATAGTATTCCACTTTTTAATCTCATCCAAATACAATTTATTGGTAAATTCGTTCCATAACTTATTTCCTCTCCAGCAAATCTCTCAACTCTTACATCATTACACCTTGATTTAAAATTAAATTTCGTTTTATATTTTCAATCATTTTTCTATTTTCGTCTACTCTTAAAAATAAATATGAATCTCTAGAAATGAATTTCTCTCAACTCTATTTTATCATGCCTTTATATAAATAAGTTAAAATTATTTTTTAATATTTTATCATAATGACACAATACTAGATTTTATTATCATCATATATCTAAAAGGTAATTATAATCCCAATAATTCATTCTCATTTAAATAATAATTTCATTTGAATTTAAGAGTTTATCATTTTTCACAAAAATCATTGAGATTGAAAAGATTGAAAAAATTTTAATTACTGTTAAAATTAAACACTTTATTAATTGTTTATTTATAAATATATTATTATAATCATAAAATTTCTATTTTAAAAATATAGTTATATGTCCGCATCCATAAACATTCTTGGACTTGCTCACACAATAGATTAAGTATATTAGAAATTGGCAAACTTATAAACAATCAACCTTTTATAATTAAAAGAATAATATTTGCAAATTCTCGTATAACATCATCTTTTCTATACCTCTTGTTATATTAAATAAATTTATCGAATTAAAATTTCATTAAAAAGAATAAAGTAATATAAATATAAAATTTTGTTTATAAAATAACGTTTTGCTCATGGACTAAAAAGAATAAAATAATTTTTCTATAAGCCTGACAAAGTTTATGGATGAATTTCTTCATATACAACGAAAAACGTTGGGCGCATTTCGTTTTCATTTGCTTTCTATTGTATTTCTATGCAATTAAATTCCTTTATAGAGCTATAATTTATATAAATACTTACATTACTTACACTAAAACACTTCATTAATAAGCAACACTATTTCTTCTAATATAATCAACTGTTTTGAATTTGATTGATCATATGTGAATTTAAGAAAATAATCATTCTTTTAAAATTTGTTATATAGTTTGATATAAAAATATTACATTGAAAAATAATAAAATATTGATTTATTAAGTCTTAATCTATCAATTTTATTGCATAATATAAAAAAATTGTTAGTTGATGTGTTTAATAAAATTTTTATTATTACAAAAATTTGACTTGATGTTTCATAAATAAATAAAATGCGCCCAACGTTTTTCGTTGAATATGAAGAAATTCATCCATAAACTTTATCAGGCTAATAGAAAAATTATTTTATTATTTTTAGTCCATGAGAAAAAACGTTATTTTATAAAAAAATTTTTATATTTATATTATTTATTTTTTTTTCAAAAATTGGTAATTAATGAATAATTCAATAAACAATTTAATTTTAAATAATAAATGAATTAATAATTAATTAAAAATGGATAACTAATGTTAAAATATTATAAGGTAGCCACTCAGTATTCTTAAAAAAATGAATACATTTTATACAATATAGGAGTATTTCACGTAAACGAATAAAGATATGGGCGGCTTAGTAGAGAATGAAACTAATCACATATAGAAATGATGAATGATTTCCTTACATCACAAATGACCTCGAGTTCAAATAATAATAATAACAAATAAAGTTTATGTCTCTACATCGTTTAGAATTGAAGAATTTTTACCGACCGACGATAGTAAGGGAGGTATTGTTTTCACACCAAATTTCACATGTGAAGATTTTTACATATCTTCACGAATCATGCATTTTCTAACAAAAAAAAGTATTTTTAGCATGATGTCTTTCCGTCCGTCTGTCCGTCCGTCTGTCCGTCCGTCCGTATAGATGTGTACAGCCTGAACGGCTCAACCGATTTTGATGAAATTTGGTATATTTACTTAATGCATCAGTGGGATGAATTGATCAACTTTTGGTGCAAATCCGGAAACCGGAAGTGGTAGTATTAGCGATCGACGATAGGAAGGAAAGGGTTATTTTCACACCAAAGGAGATTTTTTTATATATCACCACGAATCATGCACTTTGTATTGGTTTTATCCTCGAGAAAAATCATATTTATTAGTTTTTTCTTGATTTAAAATTATATGACGTCATCCAGCCATTCATGACGTCACAGTCTGGTCTTACATATATATTATAAATAAAATAAAATTGAAAATATTTATGTTATATCCATATCTGTTTTTTATTACATTAATAGATATATTAAAATTATTTGAAATTGTTTCTGTAGCTGGAAATTGATTTATTTCAAACAGTCGGTCGGTTCGGACCTGGCCACAGGTCAACTTATTATATATCTTATCATTTTTGGGAGAATCCATTTAGATATAAATTGATATTAATTCTAGAAATTCAAAAATATGTATGCATTTATCTACAACTAACTATGTTATATAATTATAATATATACTTTTAATTTATATAAATTAAAATTTGAAAGTATCAGATTCAATAAAAATAGTAAAATATCAATTCGTTAGATTTTTACCGATTATGTTTTTAACAAAAATAGATAGATATTTATTTTACTTCCAACCACAACCCCGCAATTTATTAATTACTTTTTATTTAGATATTAGCTTACAATTAATTAAACATATATTTAGTATTGATAATGAGTTAATTATCGACAATTTTATAATGAAAATAAATCAATTAATTTTTGAAAATATTGAATGAAAAATATGGGAGTATAATTATAAGTGAAAAATAAAAAAATAAATAAATAATAATATTAAAAAAAAAAAAAGAAGAAATATGAATTTAGATTTATTCACTTATTTCAACTTCACAATCTTTGAACCAGTTACCAGAAACAACAGGTTCTACTAAAGTTTGGAATTTATCAAAAGGGCAGAGATCATCACAATGTGGCAGTGATTTGATTTCAAGTGGAGCATCTGGACCATTTTTAAAAATGACCTAAATATTAAAACATAATAATTAATATCGAAAAAATAAATAAATAAATTCGAATATGGGCATATATAAAATAATATTTACTTTAATATATTTTTGCTGTTGTGGTGTGGAATGTAATTCAAATATTAATGTAGACAAGAAATTGATATGTTCTGGTTTTGTCAATCCTAATGAATAAAAAATTACTGAAAAGAAGGAATCATGAGTGCAGTAAAGCATCATTTTTTTATTGGTGTTTATTTTTTTTAAAATATCTTTTAAAAATGCTCCTAAAATTGAAATAAAAAAAATTAAGTTTTTTGATTTTTTTTTTATGAAAAATTGATTTAATTAAGTATGTTAAGTGCTTTTTGTTATATTCAATTTGATTTATTCATAATCTTTATATCTTTTTCTAATAATTTTCAATACCTGTAACATATGATTTCAATTTATCGTTGCCAAAATAAGTTTCGGTACCTTCTTTAATAAATGTCATCACTTGATCATGAGTGATGGTCGATGGAATGTTTGTTTCATCAAACTAAAAAATTATTTTTATTTTTAATATCAATTCAAAATAAATAATAATAATATATATAAAATAAATAAATTTTACCTCCAATAGTAAATTGCTGATCTCATTACGTGTATCAATTTCAGATTTTGTTATACTTTCATAATAATTTAATAAAGCTGGATATTTATTCCTCCATTCATTAACAATTGATTTAATGAGAGAATTCATCTCCGTACAATTAGGACTTCTCCCTGAGTATAACATCTATAAAAATCGAAATGAAAGAATTTTTAGGTACATATATTTAACACCTTATTTAATATATCTTATCTTCTTATACGAGTAATAATTGTATGTATATATGTTTGTATATATGTGTGTGTGTGTGTGTGTGTAAATGAATTCTCAAAAACACCTCTAACGATTTTTTTGAAATTCACATCAGAGATAGTATTTATAAAGAAAAATTGAGTTTTATTGATCACATATAGGAGAATTAAATGACGTCATCAATTTATTATACAGCGACTCCGTAAATACAAAATATTATACTATACTTAAAATTATTTAATTTACAGAATGAAAATATCTACAATAATGTCTAAACATTTTTTCTTTATAATTTTACATTATAATAACACAGTGGCGTACCTAGAACGTTTGCCGCCCGGGGCGATCTTCAGTTTGCCGCCCTTTTTATTATAAGTCAATCAAATAGTGGTTTTTATAAATTAATACACATAAATTATTAAGTTATTTAATCAATATTAATTAATACACAGAGTAAATTTTTTTTACACATATTTGTATGCACTCGTAAACATATTTATATAATATTTACTCTTCTAGCTTTCATACTAGAAAAATCGTGTATAATGCTCTCAAAATTTATATTATTTGTAATTTCTTGTTCTTTTGACAATATTGCAATATTTTGTAGTCTTAATTGACTCATTGTAGAACGAAGATAATTTTGCCGAAGATGCATTTACGAATTCAACGAATTTTAATGAATACAATAAAATAAAATTATTATCCTGTTCTTGGAATTAGAATTCAAAATTTACACTAAAATGCATTTATATACACCGAGGAATAATATTCGAAATCATATAGTTGATCATAATTATATAAATCAAATAGTAAACTTATAATAATCATTTATTATTCAAGAAAGAAAAAAAATAAATATGAAATGAATAAGTTGCTTTTTACAACTATAACGAAATATAAAAAATGCCGCCCCAAGATAAGTGCCGCCCGGTGCGACCCGCACCCACCGCACCCCCCTAGGTACGCCACTGTAATAACACTAATTACAGTAGTTATAATATATGGGAAATTTTCAAATTTAACCGCCGATTTGACCATGTTCCCAACCAAATTTTAAAAAACCAAGGCCACTTTACATATACACATTTTTAAGCTCTACTCGAATCCAAAATCAAAATTTAAAAAATCGAAAATTTTTGGCGACAGACACACAGATATATAGATTTTATAAACGAACATTTATACAATTTATTTTAATATTTGAAACATTTTAGGAAACAAATTTTTAATGGGTCATTTTTAGAAATCCCATTTAACAATTATAAATAAATAATTAAAAAATTGTTAAATTTTTAAAGTATATAAAAATAAATTGTATAAATTTGTTAAAGGGTCGAGCGATAGTTCGGTGTCCCAGGTATATATTTTATATCAACACGCCTACTTTTCTGTTTGTATGTTAATATTGGTGTTAATATCGGTGAATAAGGTATTAATATTATCAGCCAAACCCAATAATAATGAATCATTTTTTTTAACTTAATTACCGAGCCGAGGCTCGGGGTCCCGGTACTACCATATTATATATATACTTATACTTATTTTCATTACTGCTTACTATTAATAATAATTATTGTAATACTTTTATAAATAAACAAGATGTCAATCTCAATCTGAAATTATTTTATTAAATAATATAAAATATGAAATGCATATTTAATAACTATATATGTGCGGTATAATTGAATAGTCAGGTATACAAAATTAATGTATAAATTATGTAAACATGTAAACGTTAGGGGCGCTGTTGTTGGTCAATGGTAATGACTGAACCGATTGATTGCCCGACCGCCCCCAAGGCGTTTATATTTTTCTGTAACTATACATATATCGATATACAAATATTTTTAACCTCCTTAAAATAAATTTGGCTGATAATATAATTTAAATTTAAATAGATGTTTTTAGTAAATAAATTAGTTAGCATTTACTAATTGAAGTTTATTTTTTATAATAATGCTAATCTAGAAAAAGCAAGAAGTGAACTTTCAAGTTCATTTTATTTTATTTTTTTTTTGTTAAGATTAAATTAAAAAAAATAATTATTTAATTATAAAATTGAAAAATATCCTTTGAATTTGAATTACATCGTCCATATGTTTAGGGATGGTATGAACTGGAATTGGATTCCATTGAAGATCGCTTTCAACTGTCCATTTATCTGATGGATGGATGGGATGATAGAGACCAGCTAGTACTCCTAGGGTGGTCATCAAACACCGGTCTACGTCACTTGACCGGGCATAAATCTCCTCAGCTTTGTATTCATGATGCAACAAACCGGGATACCAATGCCGAAGCATTTGCCCTAAATTATATGCTTCGAGTTTGCCTTCCTGAAATAAAAATACTCTTAACTTTTTATTACTATATTATTGATTGTTTTTTAACTATATATTTATTTTGGGAGATAATAAAGTTTTCCCATTTTTTTATAAAGTAATTTAGAAAATTTAAATTAAAAACTTACATTAGTAAGAGGAACAAGATCTACTTTTTCAAATTCTTCTTTATTTATTTCAAGACGAGTACCATGACGAAATAACTAAAAATATAATAAGTTTATAAATAAAAACAAAGATTATCTAATTATTATATTATTATTATTAATATCTATTATGTATTTACAATTTAACATAAACTTCTTGCCGAAGGTTAAATAAAATTGAAAATTTGAACATCAGAGATCTATTGGGAAAGATTGAAAAATTTGAAAATTTGTTTAGGTTTCTACATAGGATTAGATTGCTATACAAAATATAGTATTTATTTATTATTATTATTATTTGTTTATTACTATTTATTTATTATTTATTTATTTGTAAATATAAATTGTTGTTTTGTTGTTATTGTCTGTTATTTTTATTATTATGTTCTAGTCATGTTCAATGAGGAGCCCTTTACAGTCTCTTTTTGAACGGTGATATTTTTTATTATTTATTCATCTTTTTATTTATTTGTTTATTTATTGTATTTATTGATTAGTTAATTATTGAATAGATTGTTTTTGGTCTAAAAGGAAAAATCATACTTTCCAAGTGATCTACCCGGGGACCGTTGAATCTGACACAATGGAATCGGTCAGGTTTCAGTAATTTACTGTTTGCCTGGCTGTGCCCCGCGGAGAAGATGAAATTCTCCCTGTAGGGATTACTTGGAGAAAAATGAAATTTTTTTTGTACGATGGATGATTTCCTTTAGGCACAAATGGCCGTAGTAGCTGAAGTGCCTCGTTCTTCAAATAATAATAATAATATAATTTTTTTATTAAAATCAATACATACATATTTCTATTATTTATTCTATTATCTAGCTATATATATGTAATTTAATGTATAATAGAACCTGTTTATTTCCGATTATTATTTATTGTGTTTAAAGTTTATAATATTCATCTCCATAGTTCTTTAATTAATACTTTAGAAATATACAAACTACAAACTTTAATTAATATTAATTGGTCACAGCGCATAATCGATCGTATTAGAATTTACGATTATAAATTTCATGACTTGATCGAAAAATTAATTATTTGTTGTCGCAAAGGTCATTGTCGTTAGATAACCACAAGGATAAAAACCATATTTTATTAGATATAAAATAAATAGCCTACAATAACTAATGAAGAGACAAGACCTTCAAATTAAAATATATTAATTTATTAATTTAGAATAATTATTGTTATTAATGATATAAAATATTTAAAAATAAAAAATATATAAACAACAATTATATTAAATTATCAAATGTCTTAATTTGATTAATTTAATAAAATAATTTTTGTTTCTTTTATTTTGAGTTAAATATTTCATTTTCTTTAAATTTTTCTTTTATAAATAATAATAAGAAACAAAATATAAATCGTACTCTTATTTTCTTGTGTGGAATAGTGAAATAGGAGGGAGAGGTTGATAGAAATTGTTGGACTATTTGTAGCAATCTGGATTGGTATCACTGTAAGAGATAATGGAACGGAAGAGTCAATCAGAGTTTTATACTAAAGTCAATGAGAAATTATAATGATAGATTTAATATTTATTGAATTAGAATGTTAAACGAAAGGGTCAAATCTAACCAAGTTAGAAAGATCGTGGGAGAGCAGATGATTCTCCCTTCTTAGAATAAAATTACGAAAAAAAAAATTATTCATGAAGTTAGCAACATAATCATACATATGAACAATTATAAATGAAGAAACTTTAAAAAATATTTCTTTTATTTAAAAAGTCATTAACTGGCCAGAAAGGAGCTTTTAACAAATTCTTATGAAATGTTTTATGTTCAATTATTTATGGGGTTGGATGTGTAAAATATTGATTGATTATTTCTATGTACAAATACGGTTTGTTAGTGTAAAATTTATATATTAATCTGAAAGTTATCTTATTAGGTATATATTACCTTTCTGTCTTTCTGATCTAGAAAATTGTCCACATATTATTTTTTAAAAATAATTTTTTTCTTTAATTAATATTCATTTAAAATAATAATTAAAGTATATCATATTTCTAATAAATTATTGAATAAATATGATCTAATAATATTAACAGGGCCGTCTTAAGGAATTCGGCGCCCATGGGCTACTAAAAATAATGCGCCCTTCTTCCTAAGAAAATACACAGAATGGCAAATGGGAGTCGGAAAACTTATACAAAACAAAAGTGTCAGAACAAGAAAAAAACTATTTATTACTTTTATAATAAACTGTTATCTTTATTGTAACTTTTCTTTAAAGTCACTTATTTAAAAGATGTTTACCCAGATTTGAGGGGATTATCTCAATATATAATGACAGTTCCGATCAGTTTTTAGTCTAATCCTTAGAACTTGATCGGAACTATTATATGATTGGTGGTCTTATATTAACTCCAGTACAGCTCCGACAGTTCAAATGCGACTGAAACAAAAGTACGATCGGTAGGGTGTTACTCCTATTTCGCGTTGCCCTTCTCTATCTATCGTTTTTCAGCACATTTGAAAGAAATAAAAATCAGTTTAATATTTTAAGAAGTATTTTAATTTAAAAATAAGTAAAAACTAATAAAATGAAAAATAAATTTTTACTATATAAATTGCCGCCTCAAAAGGCTTGCGCCCTGGGGCTATAGCCCATTTAGCCCTGTGGTTAGGGTGGCACTGAATATTAAATTATACATATTATATTAATTAAAAAATAAATAATATAAATTATATAAATGATATTTGATTATTATGTGGTAAATAAAAATAAGTTGACCTGTGTGTGTGTGGCCAGGCACAGAACCGACCGACGGTTTAAATTAAGTTTCAGCTACAGAAACAATTTCAAATAATTTTAATGTATTTATTAATTCAATAAAAACAGGTATTGATATAACATAGATATTTTTAATTTTATTTTATTTATAATATATAAGGAGGCGCTGGCTGTGACATCATGAAAGCCTGGGTGACGTCATATAATTTTATTAAGAAAAAACTAATGCAAATGATTTTTCTCGAGGATAAAATCAATACAAAGTGCATGATTCGTGGAGATATGTAAAAATCTCCACATGTGAAATTTGATGTGAAAACAATACCTCCCTTACTATCGTCGACGCGTAAAAAAAGAAATTAAATATTTTTCGGAAAAACTTGGCAACTATCTCCTGTCATATTCTCGTTAATTAATATTTTATTAAATGTTTTTTATAATTAAAATATTTTAAGTCATTTAAGTGATAACAAAATAGAAATGGTTAATACATTAAGTATTAAACTTAATAATTGTGAATAATCTTTTATATATATTATTTTATTTTATATTAATTGAATATATATGGTAATATAATTTTAGAAATTATGTTTTTAGCAGTAGTAATCCTTGTGGTCGAAATAAACTAGAAGTTATTACTACTTTGGAAAATATAAATCTATAGCCATCTAAGTATAACAAAATATTAACATAAACTCGATAAGTTAAAGACCAAGGGAAATACAAAATATTTTAAGTTATAGGGGTTTTAAGTATTCAAGGGTCTATGTTAGGGATAGGTTAATAACATTTTTTCAAAGGCTAAATCATGTCGTTTCTTAAAATTTTCTAACCAGATATTGCTGTCTTTAAAATTTTTGATTTTTAGCGAATTAGCGAACTCTTCAGCTTTTTCTTTCAATATGGGTCCACTAACACTAATGTTTTTGTTTCGACACTGTTTGAACCACATAAACATTGTTCTAAATTAGGGAATTCGGAAATTTTTCCTCTTTTACATTGAAGTCTTTCTCCTGATTCTTGTTTCTTCAAGATTTCAGCTTCTGAGGGCCAATACAGAGATTACTTATTTAAGTTATAGAGGTTGCGTATTTTAAGTTATTGAGGTTTTGGGCTCTGATGGGATGGGAACATTATTTTTTGAAGTTATAGAGGTTTTTAAGTTACCGAGGTTTGACTTATCGAGATTGTACTGTATATATATTGTAGGAAATAATTTAAATTTTGTAATTTAATCTTTGTATTTACTGAGGTCGCTGCGTGTAGGCTATCTCAGTGCCACCTATGCCATAAGACATTACCTGTTGTTGCATTAGGCACTCACTTTTTACTTTCCCGCATACTTCGTATAAGGGAAGTATTGGAATCGTCAAAAATTTCGACTTCGAGATTTCGATAGATCTTGACGTTTTAGACCTCCCTGAGTCGGAAAATACCATTTTTCGAATTATGTCTGTGTGTGTGTATGTATGTATGTATGTATGTATGTATGTATGTAATGTCTGTAAGCAAATTTACTCAAAAACTAATCAAGCTAGGACTTCGAAATTTGGTACACCGATATTATTCACAGTTTGTAGATTTCTATCAAAATTTCGTCAAAATCGGTTAACCGGAAGTGGTACTTTACCTACACTGGTTGCGTTTACCTTTCAAGTAAAGTACCAGTTTGCTTCGAGATATTTGCTTCATATTTGGTATATAGATTTAAAAATATGAAAAAAATTGAGATACCAAATTTCATCATGATCTGACTACCGGAAGTGACATTTTACCTATACAAGTAGCGTTTCTTTTTTACCGACCGACGATAGTAAGGGAGGTATTGTTTTCACGCCAAATTTCACCTGTGGATATTTTTAGGTACATATCTCCACGAATCATGCATTTTCTTAACAGAAAAAAGTATTTTTAGCATGATGTCTGTCCGTCCGTCCGTCCGTATAGATGTGTACAGCCTGAACGGCTCAACGGATTTTGATGAAATTTGGTATATTTAGTTAATACATCAGTAGGATGAATTGATCAACTTTTAGTGCAAATCCGGAAACCGGAAGTGCTAGAATTTCCGATCGAAGAGAGGAAGTGAAGGGTTATTTTCATATCAAATTTCACGTGAGGACATATCTCCACGTGTTATGCACTTTGTATTGGTTTTATCCTCGAGAAAAATCATCTTCATTAGTTTTTTCTTAATTTAAAATTATATGACGTCACCCAGCACTTCATGACGTCACAGCCAGCCCTTATATATTATAAATAAAATAAAATTAAAAATATTTATATTATATCCTTATCTGTTTTTTTTACATTTAAAATATCAGTTAACCGGAAGTAGCACTTTATTCTATATATATATAAATGTTACCAAATATCAAATTTGACACCAATAAACTAATACGAACTGGCTCTTTATCAATACCAAGTTTACACATTCTAAATATTCATTCACAACTCTTTATACCTATTTATATGCGGGAAAGTCTAGGGGAGGACACTCCCGCTTATTTGTTGTATGTTACGATCAAGTTAAGTTTATCTTTGTTTTTGATTAAAGATTATTAATATTGTTTGTTTAAGTAATTATTTTTATTAGGAAATAACCTATAATATATCTTATATATATATAATATAAGATCAAATATTTTATAAAGCAAATTTGAATATTGTTTTCATCTTGAAATGACAATCGAGTTATTTTAATTAATTTATAACACTTTAGAAAATACATTTTGAATGTACAATTTTTAGAAAACTCATTTAATAATTGTAATAAATAATTAAAAAATGTAATATTTTTTAAAGGGTCGAGCGATACCTCGGTGTACCAGGTACTATATTTATAAAACCGGCACTAGATTATGAGGTTTTATCAATACGTCTCCTACATCTCTACAACAGTACTGAGCTTGAGAAATTAAAAAAATATCATTTTTTTGAAAGTAATTTTTCATTTTGCCTTGTCGCATATATTATATACGAACTGTTTATTCTGGAAGTTTTTAAAAATAAGATCTCTCATAATATGAACTTAATTCAATCTAAATTTTTATATATAATTAATTAATATATTATATTATTAGATTTAAAAATTCAATACTTTATTCCATTTAAGATTTGTGGGGAAAGTTATAATTAAGTCATAAGAATAAATAAAATTTTAACACTATCAAATGTATTTTATATGCAAAAAATATAATGATTTTGATCAGGTTTTTCCTTACATAAATATCTAAATAATAGAAATATATTAATTTAAAATATAGATACTATTTATATTTTATTGGTATTATTAATAAACAAATATTATATTTAAAAGAATACTTGATTTTCCAAACATTAAGTTAAATTAAGTGATATAAAATACATTTTATACCCTTGATTAATTAAAAAAAGAGTAATATATGTAAGTTTTTAGCCCGTGAAATCTAAATTTTTTAATTAAAAAAAATATTAATATTTATTTTTTTATAAACAAGATAATGAACTATCACCATTTATAAAATAAACTGTTATACTTACATATATATATATATATATTTGATCTATAATTGTAATTGGGTTAGTATAATGTTTATTTAATTACTTAATTATTTAATTTTTCAATTTAATTGTGTTTGAAGATTTGAAAATTAAAAAAAAAATCAATATGTAAATATACAGAATATTGAATGTTTATTCAATTAAATAATCAATCAAATTTTGATATAAAAAACAAAAAGAATGTTATATTTACTTACAACAAAAACTTTATCTATGGTAGTTATCTCGTTTCCTTCATTAAATGATCCTTCTCTAAAATTTAAAAAAAGTAGAAGTACACTAGTAAATGGTATATTCATGTTGTCTCCACTTTATTCGATCTCTACGATTTTAAAACTAATCTAAATATGTACATACTTCTTTCATTATCTTGATTCATTACATAATCTGTTTATGAACTTTACGCGAAATACAATATTATTTATATAAATTTAATATTATTTTTTAGGAAAAAATACTTTTCAATATGATATTTAATCTTACCATCATTAGAATAATATTTATAAAAAAATATAAACATTCTATTACAAAATAAAAATATTTTTTTTTAAATCATTTTATTTTTGATATTTCCTAATTTTTTTAAAATCTCTTTTCCCCATTATTCATGTTTTTTTATATAAAATTTAAAAAAATAATTAAATTATTTTTATATATAAGTATAAGTTTTAAAAAGATTGATATCTGTTCCATTTGAATACTGATTAGACACAAACTCTCGAGATGGCAGCACCATTAGTCTATTTGAAAAATTATCTACTTTCATTAGATTACAGAAAATTTCTCATAAAATGTTGTTAAATTATATTAAAACAGTTGAATCTTGTTAATTTAGCAAGAATCTAAATAAAATTTTGTTAAAATAAAACAAAATATTTGTACTATCTATCTATGAAATTACATGTTATATCATATGATACATTAAGATGACTAATTATAAAGCTACTAACAGTACCCGGGGTGCGTTGCAACGCCCATAAAAAGACATAATTGAGATAAACAAATAATCACTAATTTTAATGTCAATGGATAAACTATATTTTTCCCTTTCTTAATTATTATTTAACCTAATTAATTTCTAATCGAATCTAATCTTATATCATATATCTTATATCTTATATATATTATAAATGTAGATGTTTGTGATAATATAGCTTATACATCAGAATAACACATAGAATAAAAATTACTTAAATATGAATTAATAATTAATCAAATTAGAGCCATTACAATTTTATTAACAAAAAATTATATATTACATCGTACCCATGATAAGAATGTCAACTTAAAATATATAAAATTCTTTCCGTTTATATGAAGCAAATTTAGTAATTTGGAAGCTTAGTATGATTTGGTTTATTTAATAAATGTGCTTAAAAAGGGTCGACTATTGTGTTGTTAACTGGTTTAGTAAAGTAGTGAGGTCAAGATGGGACAAGTGTTTACCTTCTGGGTGGGGTTCTATGGGCATCTTTTCAGGCATTCATTGATACTTTTTTGGGCACTGACTGTTCGGTTTGACTACGATATATTATCCTGGCATTGTCACAATTTCTTTGAAATAATGTCTCATCGTGTCATCTCAATATTGAATAATAATCTAATAATAATAATAATAATAATAATTAATTCGTGTTAAAATATGAGTAATTTTTTAGTATTTTTTTTTTATTTCAAATTTAAAAAAAAATATCTATATAAATAAATATATATATATATATTATTTGTATATATATATATATAAAAAAAATAAATAAAATTATAAAAATAAAAAAATATATCTTTTTATATATTAATATACATCTACATCAATATCTATGATTGTTTGATTTATATCTAGCTTAAAGGGTTGACAAATTAATAGAGTCACAATAGCCGCGGGCATTAATCGACCTAAAAATCGATTAGAATCAAAAATCCCTGTCAATGTTGTATACATTGGTTCAAAGATGGGCAGTGACTCAAAATTTTTTCAATTTTCAACTATTTAAAATAGAAAAAAAATAATATAAATTATTTATGAAAAAAATAAAACTATATTAAATAGTAATAATAAATTAAATTAAATTTATTGATTATATTGAAAATAATATAGAAACTTGTGTTAATAAAATTAAAATATTTAAAATTAGCTTAAAATACACTTAACTTAAATACGATTAAAAAATTATATAAATAAACATGTGACATAGTATTTTTCCCTTTTGGTTTATAAAATGGATAATTATGACAAATCTCTCATGAAGTTAACATTCTTTAAAGAATAATTGCTAATTTTTTTTAATTTAATTTAATACTGAAGGAAATTTTACAAAAATTATGATATTTATTAAATCAAAATTTTTAAATATATATTAATGTAAATATTTATTTGTTTTATTTGTTTTTTTTTATTTTTAATTATATTTAGATAAAAATTTATTCAAAAAAATCCAAAATAATGAATTTGAATTTGATTCATAAAATGTATATGATAATGATAATTTAATAGATAAGTATAAAAGATATCTATTGCCAGAAACTACCTACAAATAATAGAATATATTAAAATTCAAATATTTTATATTTAAAATTTTATAATCAACATATCAAATAATTGTATCTCAGGTGAGTTTAATTAATAGAAAAACAATAAGTTTTAATAGAAATATTCAGTTGCAAAACATATTAATTAAAAGAATCTTTTAAATAACGAATTTTTAAATTCAATTTAAATATTTAATAGAAATAGAAATATATATAAATAAAAAGATATATTGAAAAAAAAAACAACAAATCACAACATTTTAAATAATTTTATTGACATTTCATTTTTTTGTTTATATAAATTGAAGGTATTATTTTGGTTGTGAGAGGCGTAAAGGTTATAAGTGTTTTGCATGCTCGGCGATTTTTTGCTATTCAAAAATATGGATCAAATGATTTGCATCAAATTTTGTGTATAATAATTAAGAATATATTATTTGTTAAATAGTTTTAATTATAGATTAATTATTTTTACTATTTTAGTATTGCGATAACGAAAATTTTCGATGTCAAGATTTTGATTTTTTTATACGTTTTGATTCCCCTTTCACTAAGGTTTGTATGTATTGGTATGTGCAGACAAGATTACGCAAAAACGGTTTGATCTAGAAAAATGAAATTTTGTATACGGGCATTATTCAAAATTCGTAGTTTTCGATCAACTTTTAAGAAATGTAGCTCATTCGGAAGAGGACCATTACCTACCACGTTCTCATTTTTATTATTATTTTCGATGTCAAGATATATTAATTAATTAATTTTAATTTATAAATAATTAAATTTAATTTAAATATATGATACTTGTTAATTAATCCAATTCAAATTTGTGAGATAGTCGAGTGAAGACATTCCAGATTTTTTTTTAATATCTTTATTATTGATTATTTTTTAGTTTAAATAGTTAAGCGTGATGAATTGATTAAATATAATTAAAAATTAAGTAATAATAATTGAAAAAATTATTATAAAATTAACTTTCTAAAAAAAATGAATTTATTATAACATATTTTATTGAAATCAACATCACCATTTTGGTAGCAAACAAGATTCATTCCATTGGCTGACGTCTGAGGTGACGTCATCTTGCCAGAATTAATATACATTTTATTTATTATAAAAATGAATCTATACAAATTAAATTTTATAATTATTCAAATAAGACCTAAAATTATATTTTACATATATAAATATAAATAAATAAATAAAAAATTTGATCCAAACGAGATTTGAACTTTAAATATCTATTAATAGGGGTTGGTTTTCGCCGGGAACGTTTGCGTGTTCCTGTAAACCAGCGCATAGGTGGCATGATTTGGGGATGATATTATGTTTCGAGTTATGCTAATTGATGTGTTCACTGATAATTCGCAGCCGCGCGCCTGGCCTTTACTCATCAAGATGGGTGAGGGTGTGATATTAGAACACATTTCAATTGAAATATTTCGTTTATATAAAAAGTTATATAACAAATATTGTCGCCTGGCAACCGGTCTAATATCGCGACCCAAATCTCTTTTTATGTTATTTTTTTTAATTATAAACATTTGTTTAAATATTACATATATGATCGCCGATTTATTAAATTTTATTATTTTTTTATAATCAGACAATTCACTAAAATACAATCACATTAAGAGATATATTTTCAATATTTTCAATTTAAAGAGTATGTTTATTTGAATTTTTGAAGGTTTTTTTCCTGAGACATACACTATGAGATCGTCAGCGACGGCAATGGCTTTTTTATTTGGAAAAGTATTTCGTTGGGAACATTCTAAAATTTCGCTTATGTATATATAGAATAGTATTGGAGAAATTACTGTTCCCTCTTGCAAACCGTCGCTTATATCAGGGGTCGGCAACCTTTTTCGGATGGCGGGCCATTTTCAAAATAATTTTTTTTATGCGGGCCGCACATTCAAATGTAACTTACATAGTGCTTTTATATCATATACAAGTATAAATTTTATTAAAAGATTATAGAAAAAAGTACTTTTTATTGACAAAACTTTACAATTCTTAAAAAAAAACATACGATTCCAATTACATACTTATAAATATAATAAAATAATGAAATAAATATTATATATTTATAACGGAATTTTGTAAATTAAACCACATATTGATATTTGTTATTGTAAATTTATTCAAAAAATACAAACATATACACAACGTTTCGATCGCTACTTCTGCAATCGATATCAAGCGATTGCACTGTTCGAGTGTCCAGTGACAAGTGAGATTAAATTATTAAATTATTATATATTAATAAAAGAACAAGAATGTTAGAAAACAAAAATAATACAGTTTGTAACAGGAAAAAAGAAAATACAAATTCAATTACAAAAATACATTATTATGTGAATATAAAATATCTTTCATTTTATTCATTCATTTCAATGCGATATTTTTTGTTGAATATTGTTGGATAATTCATTTACGTCCGGTTGTGTTTGGGATACTGAGATCCTCAACAAGTTTTGTAAATTTGTACTTCTGTTCGTAAACATTATTGCCACCGGCCATATTTCGGCACATTCACGCTCACACTCTGTTGATTTTTTCAAAATTATATTAATGCTTTGTCGGGCCGCACAAAAAGGTGAAAAGGGCCGCAGGTTGCCGACCCCTGGCTTATATCAAATGCAATTGACGATTGTTCTTTAAAGTTGGTGACTTTAAAAGATCTTCCCTCGATCATATCAAAGACCATTTCTATCAAATTTCTATTAAATCCTTTTTTGAGCATTTTGAAAATTAGTCCATCTCGCCAAAACGTGTCGAAAGCCTTTTCTACATCAATTAGGCATGCACCTACACTTTCTTTATTATTAGCTAGCCTCTCACCCAATGGCGTCTTATGTGAACTTTCTTACTTTAGATTTTACTATAATTAATCAAAATTCTCTCTTTTGTTCTAAAAAAATATTCTCTTTAATCTAGTTTATAAGAAATAAATTTTGATTTTGATTGATTAAAAAATTTATTTCTAGAGATTAAATATCAAATTTATCATTATCTAGCTAAATCAATTATTGTCAACACTAAATAATTCATTTCATTCTTTTATAAAATTTACTTTGTATACCTGAAACATTTTTATTTAAAATTATTAAAACAATTAACGTAACAAATCAATTTTTCCAATTCAAATTTTCAAATTTAAATCCAATTAAAAAATTAATAATTTTTTTTATAATTTGTAGTGGGGGTAATTTGCATATCGGCCTCACCTTCGGGACGCCAATTGTAGAGGGGGTTAATTAGAGGTGAAAAACACGTATAGACGCCAACAAGGGTTACTTGTAAGAAAAGGGTTAGGAAGAAATAGATATAAAGGTAAGAGGGATGAAAGGTGAAGGGGAAGAAATGAAATAACTCGGCTTTACAAAGTAATAAGTATATTTCGAAAATAATCCAGCTGGCCTAGTGAGGAGTCCAGTTGGGTAAGGAATTATAATTGATCCGGTCCCCCGTGTAATCAATATACAATTTAAAGGTTTGTGGATTACTAGATAGTAACCCACGGGAAGAGAAAGGATAAAATAGAGAAGATGGGGGTGAGTATGACACTCACAGACGCTAGCAAAGAACGTCCGGTGTAGACTGACTTGTTGACCGACGCGTTATTTGGCGGTTGAAAATCTTGATTGATGATTGGCTGTTCATTTGCCAATCATCGATGAGCGGTCTTTAATAAAGAGGGTGACTCTTGATATAATTTGTAATATTTTATAAAATAAATTACTTTGTCTTTTCAGAGACCGGAAACCTGCCGATAAAAGATTTTCGGCGAGACCCAGACATTGTTTTAAGTCTCTTGCTGACAAAGTAAGAGTTTAAAATTATTATTCAAGTCGACCCTCAGTGGCGGCTTTCTTTTAAGAGGGAATCCCTCTTACAAATTAAGTTATTTTTTTTTAATCCTTCCTTCTCTCAATTAGATGGACTCGCGCCGGAAATAATCCTTCAAAGTTCAGAGTTGCTATCATTACACAGGACCAAATTCATTTCATTAAAACCCCTTCTTTCTAAATAATTGAACCCCCTTTTATACAAATTAATTCATTTATTTTTCTTTGTTTTGTATTTAATATCCTTACTTAAATAACCCCCACCCCCATTTTATAAAATAACACTACAATATATAAATATAATATTATGTAAGTTTAAACAGCTTGAATTGATATTGATTAAGGGCAGCACCACGATCTTTTCAATATATTATCAATTTTCATTAGTTTAATGAAAATTTCTCATGAATTTTTAATTATTATAAAACAGGTGAGTTTTTTTTATGATTTTAGCAAGATTATAAATAAAAGTCATGACATTTTTAACTTCAACAATCCTATGTTTAATAAATATTTTTCTTTATAATTACATGTTGAAATATCCATATACAAATATATCAAAAAAGTTTGGTTCATAAATATATTAATAAATCATTTTCTGTGTTTACAGATGAATAATATTAATGAAACCTGATAAAATTTATTAAAATTAAATATTAAATATAAAATAAAAACATTTATTATTTACAAAAAAAAAATGAAATCTACAATTTATTATATTTGGCATTCCATTATGATATCTTCAGGTATTAAATGTTCTATCATATTTTCAAATTTATTAAGAGGACATAGTTCTTCACAGCCATTGATGCTGTGAAAGCTATGATGATTTTTATCCTTAAATAGAACCTGAAATTAAAACAAACAAACATTTAAATGTACCTCCTTTTTCTATATTATTTAAAATTATTGATTTTTCAAAAATTTTTTTTTTCAATATTTGAACTTCAACTTTCGATTGAAAATATTTTACTTCTATCTAACTGTATACGAGGTGTGTTCGAAAAGTAAGGTGACTTTTCAAATTTCGGGGGCAACGTACTTTCGATTATCGATTTTTTGTTTTGTTATTTTGATACACACTTCCCAAACATCTGTACCAAGTTTCAAGTGTATAGCATTTTTTGTTTGGTTGTGAGAGGCGTAAAGGTTATAAGTGTTTTGCATGCTTTTTGATATCGAAAGATATGGATCAAATGATTTGGATCAAATTTTGTGTAAAAAATAAAATAAAGTGCTCCGAAACAGTGGAATACGGTGAAACTGTTCTGAGTAAAAAAAATGTTTACAAGTGGTACAAACTCTTCCAAGATGGCCGGGAAGATGCCATTGACGTGCCTCGCTCTGGACCCTTTTGCTCACTGTTTTCTTTGATTACCATGGCGTGGTGCATCAGGAGTTCTTACCATATGGTCGTACGGTCAATAAACAGTATTATCTTGAAGTTATACGCCGTTTGCGATAAGTAATACGAAGAAAACGTCCAGAATTGTGGAAAAACAATTCATGGCTTATGCATCACGATAATGCCCCTGCTCACTCATCTTTGCTTTTCAGAGATTTTTTGGCCAAAAACACAACACCACAATCATGCCTCAGCCACCATATTCACCGGATTTGGCTCCATGTGACTTTTTCTTGTTCCCAAAACTAAGAGACCTATGAAAGGACGGAGATTTGCAACGATTGAGAAGATAAAGACTGCATCGCTGGAAGAAAAAATTGCTTTGAGGATTTGAAAAACCGTTGGCATAAGTGTATTGTATCTGATGGGGATTACTTTGAAGGGGACAACATAAATATTGATAAATAAATAAATATTTTTTTTCTCTTAAAAATACAAAGTCACCTTACTTTTCGAACACACACACACCTCGTATATTTATATTTTTCTTATAATTATATATAAATAATATAAATTTAGTACTTTAAAAATATCTATAATTTTATATATTGTAAAATTAAATATCTATTATCATTTTCTTGAAAATTTGAAAAAATTTCGTAATTATAACAAAATTTATAATAAAATAATTTATAATAATTAATTACCTTAATATAATGTTTCAAAGTTTTATCGTCAAAATACTGTTCAAAAATTACAGAACCTAGAAAACCCACTTTTTTGAATTTAAATAAATTCAAAGAATTAATAATTGATATAATATTTAAATCATGGGTAACATAGATCGTCATCTTGCGACCTCCGTATTTGAACTCTCTTAAAATATTCTTCAATATCATTCCTAGAATCATATTATTTATATTTAATTTTATATGTAATTATTTATTGTATATATGTACACAATGTAACAATATTTATTTTATTTTTTATATCTTTGTTCTTGTGATTAAATATTCAATTCCATTCTTTCTTAAATATTTAAGCACAAGAAAGAGTTTATTTCTAATTCTTTATTAATCAAATTAACATCATTTCTATTTAATTAATTAAATAATAAAACTCAGAGATCTAGTTAATTGAAAAATAAAATAAATATTGTTCACTCAGCTTATATTATTTCAATGTCATTTATGTAAAGATCATATTCATTACGAATACAAATAATCGAATGATCTATTTATGTGGTATATACATCCTATAATATATATAAGCCTGTATATATTAACATTTTTTATTTAATTATATTTTATTAATAATTGAAAAATCGCTATTCTAATAAAAAAAATTTTTTTGTCGTTGTGCTGATAATAAAAAAGTTGACCTGTGGCCAGGCACAGAACGGACCGACAGTTTGAAATAAATTAATTTCCAGCTACCTTTAGCTTTAGGGTGAAAATAACCCTTCCCTTTCTATCGTCGATCTGTAATACTACCTCTTCCGGTTTCCGGATATACACCAAAAGTTGATCAATTCATCATAATGATGCATTAATTAAATATACCAAATTTTATCAAAATCCGTTGAGCCGTTCAAGCTGTACTCATCTACACGGACGGACGGACAGATGGACGGATGGACGGATGGACAGACATCATGCTAAAAATACTTTTTTCTGTTAACAAAATGCATGATTCGTGGAGATATGTAAAAATCTCCACATGTGAAATTTGGTGTGAAAACAATATCTCCCTTATCGACGGTCGGTAAAAATAGGTTCAAATAATTGTACGGTTGAAGATACTTAAGAGTTAAGTTACTAAAGTATTAATTTATATTTATTTAATTATATACTTTAGTAAATTTTTCATTAAATTATTAAATTTTCTTAGATTAATATTAAATTAGATATATTTATACACATTACCAATATATAATCGATTAAACTGAGTTTTTTCATTCATAAATTTCATCGCATCATCTTCAATTTGTGAGAGTAGAGGTTCTTGTTTTCGGTACATCTAAAAATAATAATTAATATATTACAAATTATAACTATTTTATTTTGTTATAATAATATTTAAGAAATGAATTAGAATTTACATTCATATATATAGTTATTAATTTCTCAATTAGAGTCAATTTTTCATTATTAGTAGAATATTGAGCAATTAATGGATATTTATTAAAAGTGTAGTTATATACGTCTTGAACTATTAAATTTAATCTTGAACATTCTTCAAATCGGAATGGGTATAAAAGCTGAAAAATAAGATTTAGAAAAATTAGATGAAGAGATGATTCATTCATTCATTTTAAATTTAATTAATTATTCTATATACATAAATAGTGACATTTAAATAGTATGTATTGATAGTCAACAACTATAATAATATTGCACCATTTGCATATTATTATAATAAATTTTTACAAAATTTGATAAATAAATAAACAATTGGTTAATATAAGATTTAATTTTGAGCTAGCCTCTATTATTTATTTTTCTAAAAAAAATATAGAAATTTTTTCATTCAATTTATCATAGTATAGTAAAAGTACAATATTTGAAGAACTAATTTAAAGATATTAAATTATTAAAGCTTTGGTGGTTGTTTTTATTTATAACGGAATTTTGTAAATTAAACCACATATTGATATTTGTTATTGTATATTTATTCAAAAAAACAAACATATACACAACGTTTCGATTTTTTGATTACGTTGTGTATATGTTTGTATTTTTTGAATAAATGTACAATAACAAATATCAATATGTGGTTTAATTTACAAAATTCCGTTATAAACTAATTTAAATTTATATGCAACAAAACCGTAATTTTAACGGTTTAACTTCAAAATCGATAATAATAGTTATAATAATTTTTTTCGTTTTTTGATACTTTGAACTTTGAATTAGTTCCTGGTTCACCGAGCCACCGCTCGGAACTTTAACAATAATATTCCTTATGAACTATGAATATTTAAGATTAAGATTATTATTTAGAATAAATAAACGACAAAATATATGAAACAATTTCAAATAATTTAAAAGAACATAAATTAAAAAAATATAGCTATAAAACTTACAGTCCTTAAACGTACGTATTAATGAACTGAAAGACAAAAAAGTATGACCTGTGGATATAACATAATATATATTTTGTAATTTGATTACAAAATCATATTAAAATAAATATTTTTAATTTTATTTTATTTATAATATATTTTAATTTAAGCAAGTGTTTTATTATTAAAATTCCTATTTTAAATTAAAAAAAAATAACAAAGATGTTTTTTCCTGAGGCTGAAACATATACAGATCGATTTTTCTTTATAAATATTATCTATGGTGGAATTTCAAAAAAAGAAAAATCCTTAGAGCGTTTTAATATTTCAAAAATACAAATTTTTGCTAGTATAATAAGATTTAATAAGATAAGATAAGATACTCTTATATGTTATTTATCGAAGTGAAAATTTGAAAAGAAATTAATCATGAATATTTTTGTTAAACCTTAATAAATACTCACTTTTATTTATTAATTATTTGAACTTACATGTTCATCTACTCCTGAACCATGAATTGGAACGGGTGTCCAGGATATATTCCAATTTTCTGACCATTTATCTTTTGAATCCAATGGATAATATATACCAGCTGAAATTCCTTGTGCTGTCATTAAACAACGGTCAACATCACTTGATTTAACATAAATTTCTTCATGATTATAATAATTACTCAAAATATTTGAATACTTTTTACGAATCCATTGACCAAATATAAATGCTTCCAGTTTTCCTTCCTATTATATATAATTTCTTATTATAATATAATATTTAAGTTATAATGATTTAAATTAATTGAATTAATAATACTATTTCTTTTAATTGGGTTTTTGAGATAATTTACATATTCATATTTAACATTAATTTTACTAAGAATAAATTAAATTTAAAAATAAATATTCATTTTTTAATAATATATATATATATATATAATAGTGATTAGATATAAAAATAAATTTTAATTCCTTTGATTATTATATTCCTTTTTCTATTTTGGAGTGAGTTTAATCACTTTAATAGGAAATTAAATATTTTTCTATACAAAAAATAATTTTAATATTTATTTATTTCGAGAACATATTAAATATATATATATATTTATTTATTTTCTTACACATTATTTTTAATCTGAGTATACTAATTATTATTTATTTAATTTTAATAATAAAAAAAATTAAAATATTTTTATAGGAATACTTAATTTTGTTAATCCTAAATCGTTGATTGATTTCATGGTTCCAGCATTTAAAGATTCACGTTCACCATGTCGAATCACCTAAATATAAAAAAAGAAAATAATTAATTTTATATTTTAACTTATGATAAAAAAAATCAACTATGAGATTATAGATTTTCCTTGTGTGGGTGTGAGTGAGAGAGAGAGAGTGTGTGAGAGAGACCGGGGAAATTGCACTATTAATCATTGGAAGCGGTAATGTCTCGTAGCTATGCCAACAACGCCCAAAGTTTCTCCGGAAATTTTCACATAGTTTAAATTGGAATGAATCAGTGTATGAAACAAATTTAGTTTTATTTTCCTTAATATCATCTAATTCTTTTCATTATATTATTATCGTTTTATTTTTATATCAGAATCTAGATATTTATAATACGTGTAAAAGGTAAAATGCAAATTTACTATCATGAAATATCGGATATAAACCATTCAAACCAATCTCTCCTAATGCCCTAGGGTGTTATTAGAAAATTTGATCATAGTGTTACAATAGGTTTTTGAGTAAGTTAAAAAATTGAATTTTTCTATTTCTATTCCGAAGCGAGTTTGCATCATTATAATGTTTTTGACACATATACTTAATTTTATTAAATAATAAGTTGACCTGTGGCCAGGTCCGAACCGACCGACGGGTTGAAGTAAATTAATTTCCAGCTACAGAAATAATTTCAAATAATTTTAATATATCTATTAATGTAATAAAAAACAGATATGGATATAACATAAATATTTTTAATTTTATTTTATTTATAATATATATGTAAGACCAGGCTGTGACGTCATGAATGGCTGAATGACGTCATATAATTTTAAATTAAGAAAAAACTAATAAAGATGATTTTTCTCGAGGATAAAACCAATACAAAGTGCATGATTCGTGGTGATATGTAAAAAATCTCCTCATGTGAAATTTGGTGTGAAAATAACCCTTCCCTTCCTATCGTCGATCGCTAATACTACCACTTCCGGTTTCCGGATTTGCACCAAAAGTTGATCAATTTATCATTCTGATGCATTAAGTAAATATACCAAATTTCATCAAAATCCGTTGAGTCGTTCAAGCTGTACACATCTATACGGACGGACGGACGGACGGACAGACATCATGCTAAAAATACTTTTTTCTGTCAAGAAAATGCATGATTCGTGGAGATTTGGTGTGAAAACAATACCTCCCTTACTATCGTCGGTCGGTAAAAAACAAAGTAAACAAAATAAAAATAAAATATAAAGAAATTAGCATAACACTAAACTACTATAAAAATAATATTAAAAAATATATATTAAAATCTTACATGAAAATCCAATTATGAGATCAAATTTTCTTAATTAAAATGATTTACTCACATAATCTTAAAAATTAATAGTATTAAATTCTAGCCGTAATGTGAATGTTTTCAAAGTTTAAAAGGCCAATAAGATCAATTGAGATATTGTAAATATCAATATATATATATAAAAAGATTTTTATCTGCACATTGCTCAGAATTTAAATTTTTTGCGTATATTCGCGTTTCATGTCCTCTGGAATCCAAAAGTGACTTTAGAATTTTTCATTTCTGTTCATAGATTATAAATTTTATTAATATCTAATCAATAACCGCAGAAATTAATTTTTAAAAATTTGATATAAACATGTTGTCATTTATCAGCGCAAAGAATACAATAAAAAAGATGTTTTTAATATTTATATTTTTATTTTTATTTTTCTAATATTTACAATATTACAATTAATCATATTGGCTTTTTTAACTTATTTAATACACTGAAAACATTCACATTGTGACTAAATTTTCTCTTTTCTTTTCTTTTAAGATTATATATTCATATTATCATTCATCATGCGCAAAGAATACTATACAAAGAACGTCTACATATCAAATTTTAAAAAAATAATTTCTGCAGTTATTGATTAGATATTAATAAAATGTATAGCCTATGAACAAATAGAGATATGCTAGAATATTGTGATGTAATTTCATCGAAATCGGTTTAGCCAATTTTGAGTCTATAACGTGACAATTTCCGGACAGACAGACAGACAGATAGACATGAAAAATTATAAAGTCACTTTTGGATTCTAGAGGTCATGAAACGCGAAGATATGCAAATGAATGAATGAAAATTCAAATTTTATATATAGATTTTTATATATGTTTATTTATGCACAAAAAATTAATTGACATAATTATTAATTTATTAAAATAAAATAAGAATCGGTCCAGCCGTTTCGGAGGAGTATGATTTCAAAGTTTTGTGACACGAGAATTTTATATATAAGATATATATAGAGAGAGAGAGATTATAAATACTTACAAAAGCAGTTTGTTCTAAGATAAGAGCTCCAGAAATTAAACTCGTCGAACAAAAAATAAACAGAGCTGAGAGTAAAGTTACTTTCATCTTGCTTCAATGGATTTCAAACTACTAATGTATAATTTTCTTAGAAGGTATTCCAAAAAAATTTATTTAATCAAGTAATATTTATAAATTCTTAATTATGAAAACACTTTCCTTTTAATATATATTTATGCAAATAAAGCATAAGTGATTTTTTGCATCAGGAATAAATTTACTTATGTAATGTAAAAAAAAGAAAAGCCTAACCTCAAGATTCAAAAAATAAATTCCAATTATACTCGTGTTAAACTAAGTATATTTAAACATTCCATGAAATATTTATATTATAAATCTGTATATATATATATATATATATTTATATATATAAAAGATATTATTTATATAATGATTCGAAGAATTTTTAGGAATATTTATATCATTTTATTTATGGAATACTTTTTTTCTCTAATCTTAGTATGCTTGTTTCAAACTGAAGTTTTTTTTTTTTTTAATATTTGCAAGATTGCTTTTTTTTCTCCCATTTGGATTAATAATTCATGTTTGATATATATAATTATAAATAAATTAATATTTCAAATTAATTTTAATAAAATAATATTTTTTTTTAATATTTAAAATTTAAAATATAATAATATATAATTCAATAAATTATTGTAGAAAGGGTTACAATAAGCTTGCTATATTTAATATTTAGTTAGTATAATAAAATATTTGCTTTCTTTACATTTGTGTGTATTAACGTCTTTGACATATTTTTTCTCATATTGGAAATATTTATTTATTTATCAATCTATCTATCTTTTAGTTTAAAGCAGGGATGTCCAACCTTTTAATTTAATGGGCCACATCGCAAACCAGGGGGTGGACACGCAATGATATTTTTTTGAAACAGCGTTTGGCGCTGCTATGCGGATGCATGCACGAACTAATTAAGAAAAAAACCGGCCGGCCTGGCACCATTTTTAAAATCTATTTTGAATGAATGAGAGCGGGAGGAATGAAAAAATTATGAAATTTTTCAGTTAAGTGAAAAATTATTTATTTAAAGCTATATAAAACAGACATTTCAGAAATAAATTTTTTTTTTTAGAAAATTGCTTAATTGTTGGTCTTATCACAAAATAAATAATTTTTCACTTAAGTGAAAATTTTAATAATTTTCATGGATATAATAAAAGAATAATGTTGTATGTGGCATATTTATTTATTTTTCAATCATACAATAATAATACAACCCTAACCCTTTATGCATGTATTTTTTTAAATTGTATAAAATTACTCATATAAATAAAATTTACACTATTTTTCAATTATACAATAATAATTATATAAAACTTTATAAAACATTATATAAAATTACTCACATAAATAAAATTTACACTATTTTTCAATCATACAATAATAATACAACCCTAACCCTTTATGCATGTATTTTTTTAAATTGTATAAAATTACTCATATAAATAAAATTTACACTATTTTTCAATTATACAATAATAATTATATAAAACTTTATAAAACATTATATAAAATTACTCACATAAATAAAATTTACACTATTTTTCAATCATACAATAATAATACAACCCTAACCCTTTATGCATGTATTTTTTTAAATTGTATAAAATTACTCATATAAATAAAATTTACACTATTTTTCAATTATACAATAATAATTATATAAAACTTTATAAAACATTATATAAAATTTTTCACATAAATAAAATTTACACTATTTTTCAATCATACAATAATAATATAAAAATAATTTGAATTTTATATATAATCTAACCCTTTACGAATGCATTTTTTTAAATCTTGGTATAAAATTACTCATATAAATAAAATTTACACTATTTTTCAATTATACAATAATAATTATATAAAACTTTATAAAACATTATATAAAATTTTTCTCATAAATAAAATTTACACTATTTTTCAATCATACAATAATAATATAAAAATTAGCTGGAGTGTCTCCACTCGACTATCTCGCAATTTGAATTGGATTAAATAACATAATATATTATATTTAAATTAAATTTAATTAATTATAAATTATAAATAATAAATAATAAATATTAAACCAGCGCATGTTTGGCTTTTTGTTGATGGCACCACGTCACGTGTTGACGCGTGAGATTTTCAGTGTTAAAAAATTAATTCTGGTAATTTCAGCGAATCAATCAAGCTGAAATTCTATATATAGCAGTTTTATATAATTATTAATCATGTGAAAAATTATCAAACATATATCTTTATTTTTACGGTCACTTTAGAGGAAAAAAAATCAAAACGTTGTAGGTAATGACCCTCTTCCGGTTGAGCTACATTTCTCAAAAGTTGATAGAAAACTATGAATATTGAATAATGTCCATGTACCAAATTTCATCATTCTAGCTCAAACCGTTTTTGCGTAATCTTGCCTACATACATACACACATACACACATACACACATACACACACACATACACACACACAGACATTTTTCTCAACCTTAGTGAAAATGATTCAGGAACCTTCAAAACGTATAAAAACATCAAAATCTCAACATCGAAAATTTTCATGATCGCAATACTATCTCTGGCGAGATAGTAATAATGTTAATTTTATTTATAATCTAACCCTTTACGAATGCATTTTTTTAAATTGTATAAAATTACTCATATAAATAAAATTTACACTATTTTTCAATTATACAATAATAATTATATAAAACTTTATAAAACATTATATAAAATTTTTCTCATAAATAAAATTTACACTATTTTTCAATCATACAATAATAATATAAAAATAATGTTAATTTTATTTATAATCTAACCCTTTACGAATGCATTTTTTTAAATTGTATAAAATTACTCATATAAATAAAATTTACACTATTTTTCAATTATACAATAATAATTATATAAAACTTTATAAAACATTATATAAAATTTTTCTCATAAATAAAATTTACACTATTTTTCAATCATACAATAATAATATAAAAATAATGTTAATTTTATTTATAATCTAACCCTTTACGAATGCATTTTTTTAAATTGTATAAAATTACTCATATAAATAAAATTTACACTATTTTTCAATTATACAATAATAATTATATAAAACTTTATAAAACATTATATAAAATTTTTCTCATAAATAAAATTTACACTATTTTTCAATCATACAATAATAATATAAAAATAATGTTAATTTTATTTATAATCTAACCCTTTACGAATCCATTTTTTTAAATTGTATAAAATTACTCATATAAATAAAATTTACACTATTTTTCAATTATACAATAATAATTATATAAAACTTTATAAAACATTATATAAAATTTTTCACATAAATAAAATTTACACTATTTTTCAATTAATCAATTGACTGTTGATGTCTATTTTGCTTCAATAGTCGCTTGACCTCGGTGAACCTTTGGTACAATCTTTTCTTCATGGGAGATAAATATTTTATTCTTGAAGAAAATTCAGATGGTGTAGGCGTATGTCCCGCTGAACACCTGCAAAAATTAATTAAGTTTAAAAAAAAATTCCAAAGAATTAATACAGAAAAGCCTAAGCAAACTAAAAATTTATTTTAAATCATTATAAAAAATCTATTTAAAGTTAGGAGAAGATTAATGAATTTTATTAAAAAATATAATACATACTTCTCGCAGGGCTGGATTCGAAAAGATCACTCTTCTCTGATACCAAGCCCAAACCATCTGATGTAGTATTAACAGGTGTTGCTATAAATATTTAAAAAAATTAATAAAATTATTTTCTTTTATTATTAATATATTTTTTGGTAAACAACAACTTTAAATTATTGTTGTTTTACCCACTCTTAAAAAATTTCACCTTGGAAAATAGAACAAGTGTCCTCGTTCTCCTTCAGGTAGAGAATTCGTAATACAATCTTTCTGAATACAATTAAAAACCTGCAAAATCAAAAATTTATTTATATGTACATATATTATATAACTTTATAATAAAAAATAATCATCAATAATAGTAAAAATATTAATTAAACTTACTTTAGGAACCATATTGCACGCAATTGGACAGCGACAGATCACGTTACGTATGCCTGGCAGAGATATTTTAAATGGGACGAGTGCTCGTTGTCCACAAGTCACAAACTGTTGTTAAATGTTTTCGGGTGTTTTCGGATAACCGAAACAAACCGAATTAAAATTAGTGCTAGCAGCGGCAGCGCCTCGAGCGGCCTCGAGTGATGCATGCATGCATTGTCACACTGGAAATTTCTCTGCCGTAAGAGAGACCCCCCCCTGTCGCAAACTTAAATATTTAACTGGGCCGCAAAATTACCAGAATATATTAAGCCTAGCTAGTGAATGTCTCAAAACTTATGGAGATTTTTGGGGATAGAGGTGGTTTTTGAATGTTGCAGCCTTTTTTATAGCCTCGAAGTTATAGGTCGCTTGCCGGACTGTGAATTCTTTAAAATTTAACTCCAAAATGAGTCGATAGTGGGCAGCATCAAAACTTTGAGTGGGCCGCAATGCGGCCCGCGGGCCTCGTGTTGGACATCCCTGGTTTAAAGTTTAGGTTCAACTGTACTTATATAAATTGTCTATTCATTGATTATAATTTATAATTTTTACTTTTCGGAATTTCTTTAGAAGTAACCATGTTCTCTGAACAGAGGCTTAGTATAAATTTATCCCTTTCTCACACCCATTCATTCATTGAATTTTCAACCAAATTTCATTATAATCATACAATTAAAATTTTTCGAAAATAGAAAAATTATTAAATGATAAATCATGGATTAAGTAGTTAATATTTAATTATTATTTAAAAACGATATATTACTTTTAAGAATATTAAGTAATATTGAATTTATATATAACCATAGGGATAATTATTATTTATTGAGAATCATTAAAAAAATTATTGAAAAATTAAATTAATTAAAATTACTCAATATTATTCACTGTGTAATATCATATTTAACATTAACTTTACTAAGAATAAATTAAATTTAAAGATAAATATTCATTTTTTAATAATATATATATATATATATATATATATAATAGTCATTAGATATAAAAATAAATTTCAATTCCTTTGATTACATAAAAACACATTTTCAAAATTAAAAATTTAATTTAATTTTTTTTAAGATTTCTACTTTGAACAAATTTTTTATATCAATATCAACATCTATTTTACATGCCATTTTTTGCTTAATATAGAAATGTACTTGGGAAAATATTTAGTTCAATTATTCATTATTTTTAAGAATATTTTCTTGTTTTTTATCTCAATTAATTATATTATAAGATATAGTTGTATCATATTTATATAGTATTAGTATTATAAGTTATAATAAATATTAATAATATATATTTTATTAAAGATTTCCTTTTATTTTAATAATTTAATAATAAAAATAAATTAAAAATTTTATCTATTTCTTTTTACTATCTCGTAAGAGATAGTATTGCGATCACGAAAATTTTCGATGTCGAGATTTTGATGTTTTTATACGTTATGAAGGTTCCTGAATCATTTTCACTAAGGTAGCTCAACCGGAAGAGGATCATTACTTACGTTTTGATTTTTTTTCCTCTAAAGTGACCGTAAAAATAAAGATATATGTTTGATAATTTTTCACATGATTAATAATTGTATAAAACTGCTATATATAGAATTTCAGCTTGATTGATTCGCTGAAATTACCAGAATTAATTTTTTAACACTGCAAATCTCACGCGCCAACATGTGACCTGGTGCCATCAACAAAAAGCCAAACTTTCGCTGGTTTAATATTTATTATTTATAATTTATAATTAATTAATTTAATTTAAATATAATATATTATGTTATTTAATCCAATTCAAATTGCGAGATAGTTGAGTGTAGACACTCCAGCTAATTTAATTAAATTATAATAAAATTGATAGTATATAAAATGAAAATAAATTTTGTTAAATTTTTATAGGCTTTGTGAACGGGCCTCTCCAGAAAAATTTGTGTAGTTAAAATATTTTTTTTTTAATTTGCTTTGAATTGAGAACGTATATACAAACACACAAGTTGATAGTAAGTAATTATAACTATTTTACTATTTTATCAATACCTTTTAATTATTTATTAATATTAAATATTCATAATTATATTAATATTATATATATTCGACTACATTATATGTATAAATGAATTTGACTGTATTTAAAATGATATTCAATATTTTCAATCATATTTGAAAATAGAATAGTTATGGTATAATTTAATTAATAATTTATACTTAACTATATAAAAATTGATTTTCTATCTAATTTATTATTATTAATGATAATATATTAAATCATGAATGCAATTTACTTTTATATTGTCTTTTATTTATATAGTACAGGAAGTCTCTTAATGAATATCGAAGTCTTAACGCTTTATATTATTACCGACCGTAAGGGAGGTATTGTTTTCACACCAAATTTCACATGTGGGGATTTTTACATATCTCCACGAATCATGCATTTTCTTAACAGAAAGAAGTATTTTTAGCATGATGTCTGTCCGTCCGTCTGTCCGTCTGTCCGTCCGTATAGATGTGTACAGCCTGAACGGCTCAACGGATTTTGATGAATTTTGGTATATTTAATTAATGCATCAGTGGGATGAATTGATCAACTTTTGGTGCAAATCCGGAAACCGGAAGTGGTAGTATTAGCGATCGACGATAGGAAGGGAAGGGTTATTTTCACACCAAATTTCACATAAGGAGATTTTTTACATATCACCACGAATCATGCACTTTGTATTGGTTTTATCCTCGAGAAAAATCATATTTATTAGTTTTTTCTTGATTTAAAATTATATGACGCCATCCAGCCATTCATGACGTCACATCCTGGTCTTGCATATATATTATAAATAAAATAAAATTAATAAGTTGACCTGTGGCCAGGTCCGAACCGACCGACTGTTTATAATAAATTAATTTCCAGCTACAGAAACAATTTCAAATAATTTTAATATATCTATTAATGTAATAAAAAACAGATATGGATACATAAATAATAAATATAAACATTTTTAATTTTATTTTATTTATAATATATATGCAAGACCAGGCTGTGACGTCATGAATGGCTGGATGACGTCATATAATTTTAAATCAAGAAAAAACTAATAAATATGATTTTTCTCGAGGAAAAAACCAATACAAAGTGCATGATTCGTGGTGATATATAAAAAAATCTCCTTTGGTGTGAAAATAACCCTTTCCTTCCTATCGTCGATCGCTAATACTACCACTTCCGGTTTCCGGAATTGCACCAAAAGTTGATCAATTCATCCCACTGATGCATTAAGTAAATATACCAAATTTCATCAAAATCGGTTGAGCCGTTCAGGCTGTACACATCTATACGGACGGACGGACGGACGGACAGACGGACGGACGGACAGACATCATGCTAAAAATACTTTTTTCTGTTTAGAAAATGCATGATTCGTGGAGATATGTAAAAATCTCCACATGTGAAATTTGGTGTGAAAACAATTCCTCCCTTACTATCGTCGGTCGGTAAAAATGTTTATAATTATTATTTATGTATCCATATCTGTTTTTATTACATTAATAGATATATTAAAATTATTTAAAATTGTTTCTGTAGCTGGAAATTAATTTACTTCAAACCGTCGGTCGGTTCGGACCTGGCCACAGGTGAACTTATTTTTTTTTTGGTGATATGGTATAGTAATTGTAATTCATTTAATAACATATAAATAACACTGTAGTAAATTAAAAATAAAAATAAACTATATTTACAAAATTCAAATTTATTTTTCACAGCAAATTTATCTGCTTTATCAGCGAGTCATTTCATGCTCAATAGCCAAGATAGCCAGATTACTTAATTTTAATGTAAATAAACTTCACGACACGTGTTCTATGCAAAAGAGATCCAAACACGAAAATAATTGCAAATCATCCACAAAGCATTGTTGATCTTAATTTTTTTATTTTATTTATCTTAAATACACGCTTATATGCAAGAAGTTAGAAAATTATAACTTTTTATAAAATCTCCCGCCCGTGGCAAAGTTCTTCCTCTTTATCTTCACTCCCTCCCCTTACTCTTTATGCTACAAGTCAACTCTGTTTTTAGGTTTTTGGTGCCCCAATGCAGAACAGTAATTGACGCGTCTCAAAACATTATAAAAAAATCTGGAGTGTCTCCACTCAACTATCTCGCAAATCTGAATGGGATTAAATTAACACATATATTATATTTAAATTAAATTTAATTAATTAAATTCTAAATTAAAATTAATAAATAAATATTATACCAGTGTTTGGCTCTTTGTTGAAGGCACCACGTCACGTGCTGGCGCGTGATTTGCATTCGTGTTAAAAAATTATTTCAGGTACTTTCAGCGATTTAGTCAAAGTGGAATTCTATATATAGCAGTTTTATACAATTTTTAATCATGTGAAAAACTATCAAACATATATCTTTATTTTTACGGTCACTTTAGAGGAAAAAAAAATCAAAACGTTTCAAGTAATGACCCTCTTCCGGTTGAACTACATTTCTCAAATTTAATAAAAATGGTCTTTGATATGATCGAGGGAAGATCTTTTAAAGTCACCAACTTTAAAGAACAATCTTCAATTGCATTTGATATAAGCGACGGTTTGCAAGAGGGGACAGTAATTTCTCCAATACTATTCTATATATACATAAGCGACATCTTAGAATGTTCCCAACTAAATACTTTTCCAAATAAGTTGACCTCTGGCCAGGTCCGAACCGACCGACGCACAGTGGTATGAAACGCCAAAAAAGCTGGCCAAAAATCGAAAATTGAAAAATTTTTTTTTTGCATGTCGTTTATGGTATTTTGTTGAAGACATATTTATGTACGAAAAGCTGAAAATGTAGAGCACTACCATGACTACGAGTTTTCCGAACATCTCAAAGTCAGCTGTTTTTACTTTCTCCCGAGATTTCCCAAAACGTCTGAAATTCGAGCTCAGTCAAAATTGGTGTTTCGTTTCATAGAAAAGTTTCATTTGCAACTTGCGACATGGAAACTGTTGCTGGAGGTACGTACATGGACTTTTTTATTTTGTTTGCTAGAAATGCATGTATTATATTGATATTGGCTGATTTAAACCGCTTGTGTCAGAAAATGTAACCTGACGAAAAACTTTTCAAAAAACATTCCGCATTTTTTACATTGGTGACCATTGGTGACAATCTCATTTGAATCATAAAGATAAAGGTCTATAGATAAAGAATCATGAAGAAAAAATTGCTCCTTTTTGCCCCATTTGTTCCTATGATTTTTTTTCCGAGCGCGCGAACGTCAACAGACTAGGGCCTATGGGACCCACAGGTACCTGCAGGTTAGCGCGATTAATATCTCGTTAAGGTGCACCTGTCACTTTTCAAAAGAAGGAAAGATATTTGAAGTAAAATCAATGTAACAGCTCACCTTTTCTCGAATTCCGTCGCCTATTTTAGATGCATAATATAGTTGTTCTCCTTTTTCTCTGCATGACGTCATTTTTTGAAAAATCAACACATCATTTGAAATTTATCATTTTTTTTCGTACAATCTAACTTCAATTTCGAAATTTTCGGCTCAAAAAATCCCAGAGAACATACAATTGCGAATCTGACGTCACTTTTCTAAAAATCTGTCCGCCATTTTGAATTCGCCATTTTTTTTTTTGTCAAATTTAAATTTCCTGACTCTCAAAACTATTGCCTACAAAATTTCAAGCTGTTTCACCAACATCTTCATTTTTGGCCAGCTATTTGGGCGTTTCAGACCACTGTGCGACGGTTTGAAGTAAATTAATTTCCAGCTACAGAAACAATTTCAAATAATTTTAATATATCTATTAATGCAATAAAAAACAGATATGGATACATAAATAATAAATATAAACATTTTTAATTTAATTTTATTTATAATATATATATATGCAAGACCAGGCTGTGACGTCATGAATGGCTGGATGACGTCATATAATTTTAAATCAAGAAAAAACTAATAAATATGATTTTCCCGAGGATAAAACCAATACAAAGTGCATGATTCGTGGTGATATATAAATAAATCTCCTCATGTGAAATTTTGTGTGAAAATAACCCTTCCCTTCCTATCGTCGATCGCTAATACTACCACTTCCGGTTTCCGGATTTGCACCAAAAGTTGATCAATTCATCCCACTGATGCATTATGTAAATATACCAAAATTCATCAAAATCGGTTGAGCCGTTCAGGCTGTACACATCTATACGGACGGGCAGACGGACAGACGGATGGACAGACATCATGCTAAAAATACTTTTTTCTGTTAAGAAATTGCATGATTCGTGGAGATATGTAAAAATCTCCACATGTGAAATTTGGTGTGAAAACAATACCTCCCTTACTATCGTCGGTCGGTAAAAATAACATAAAAAGAGATTTGGGTTCCGATATTAGACCGGTTGCCAGGCGACAATATTTGTCATATAACTTTTTATATTAACGAAATATTTCAATTGAAATTTGTGTTGTAATATCACACCCTCACCCATACTTGAGCAAAGGTCAGCCGGCTGTGAATTATCAGTGAACACATCAATTAGCATAACTCAAATCATAATATCATCCCCCAAATCATGCCACCTATGCGCTGGTTTACAGGAACACGCAAACGTTCCCGGCAAAAACCAACCCCTATTAATAGATATTTAAAGTTCAAATCTCGTTTGGATCAAATTTTTTATTTATTTATTTATATATGTAAAATATAATTTTAGGTCTTATTTGAATAATTATAAAATTTAATTTGTATAGATTCATTTTTATAATAAATAAAATGTATATTAATTCTGACAAGATGACGTCACCTCAGACGTCAGCCAATGGAATGAATCTTGTTTGCTACCAAAATGGTGATGTTGATTTCAATAAAATATCTTATCTTATTATCTATCTAATCTTATTATGCTAGCTAAAATTGTATATATATATAACCATTGGTTCTCAAAAACCGCTCTAACGATTTTTTTCAAATTCACACTAGATATAGTATTTATAAAGAAAAATTGAGTTTTATTGATCACATCTCTTGAAACTTACAGCTTCATTATTAATTTCTTAATTGAAAATTATATATGGGTGTGACGTCATCAATTTTACTTCAATATTTTTTTTATATTTAAAATATTTTAAAATAAAATAAATTTCGAAATAAAATTAAAAATATTTATTTTTAATAATATATATATATATATATATATTTATTAATCTTAATTAATTAATTATTAACAAAAAAATACGGTTGGTTGATTCCCGCTTTTTTTTAAATGAATTGTATTAACATTTTTTTATATATTTAAAATATTTTAAAATTCATTATTTAATTTCAAAATAAAATTAAAAATATTTATTTTTAATAAAATATATATATATATTTATTAATCACTCTCAAAAAAAACAAAAACAAAAACAAAAAATATCTACGTCTGCTAAGAGATTAAAAAATGTCGTTTTCATCATCTAACTATTATTAGTCTAATGGGTAGAGCGACTGTTTTGAATAGTCAACTTAGCAGGACCGAAACCGGCGGGAAAAAATTTTTTTTTTTTTTTTATCTATTATTTTATATTTATTTATTCATTGTTCTTTGATTAAATTTAATTTCTTTTATTTTATTTTATTAATTAAAATGATGCAACATTTAATAATTGTAATATTGTAATAAATTTTATTTTTTTTATTTTATTAATTACTTATTAGTCATTAACTAATAATTTAATATTAATTCAAATTTTTTTTTTATTTTTTATAAATTTTTATTATTTAATTTTGCTTAGAAACATATCTAATAATACATATTTATGTATTATTGAGGACCCCAAGTTCCATGCAATGATGCAACATTTAATAATTGTAATAAATAATTAAAGAATTGTATATCAGCTCGGTGTCCCAAGTATTAATATTACCAGCCAAACCCAATATAATAATGAATTATTTTTTTTTAACTTAATTACCTAGCCGAGGCTCGGGGTCCCGGTGTGATCTTAATATATTGTCAGAATTAGATAAATAATGTAGAGAAAAATTATTTAAAAATAGATATTTATTTAAATGAAATAAAATTATTTAATTTACAGAATGAAAATGTCTATAATAATGTCTAAACATTTTTTCGAGCGACAGCTCGGTATCCCAGGTATTAATATTACCAGCCAAACCCAATAATAATGAATCATTTTTTTTAACTTAAGTACCGAGCCGAGGCTCGGGGTCCCGGTACTGCTAGCTAAAATTGTTTGTATATATAGCCATGGGTTCTCAAAAACCGCTCTAACGATTTTTTTCAAATTCACACTAGATATAGTATTTATAAAGAAAAATTGAATTTTATTGTTCATATCTCTTGAAAAATACATCTTCATTATTTATTTCTTAATTTAAAATTATATATGGAGACGTCAAAAATGGCATCCATTTTGAAATTTTACTCCCGCCTTTTTTTAAAGGATATTGTATTAATATTTTTTTTATATTTAAAATATTTTAAAAATTTTTATTTAATTTCGAAATAAAATTAAAAATATATATTTTAATAATATTTTATAAATATAAATTACGATAAATATATATCATTCTTCCAATAAAAAAAAATATTCATGCACTTAGAAACATACCTAATAATACATATTTATGTATTATTGAGGACCCCAGTTCCATTCATTTTAATCAGAATGATGCAATGATGCAACATTTAATAATTGTAATAAATCAATTAAAAAATTGTATATCAGCTCGGTGTCCCAAGTATTAATATTACCAGCCAAACCCAATAATAATGAATTAATTTTTTTTAACTTAATTACCGAGCCGAGGCTCAGGGTCCCGGTATGATCTTAATATATTGTGAGAATTAGATAAATAATGTAGAGAGAAAAAAATATTTAAAAATAGATATTTATTTAAATGAAATAAAATTATTTAATTTACAGAATGAAAATGTCTACAATAATATCTAAGTATTTTTTCTTTATAATTTTACATTATAATAATACTAATTACAGTAGTTATAATATATGGGGGAATTTTCAACTTTGACTGCCGATTTGACCATGTTCCCAAATGGATTTTAAAAAACCAAGACCACTTTACATTTACACATTTTAAGCTCTAATTGAATCAAAAATCAAAATTTAAAAAATCTAGAAACAGACACACTGATATATAGATTTTATAAATGAACATTTATACAATTTATTTTAATTAATTTGAAACATTTTAGGAAACAAATTTTGAATGGGTCATTTTTAGAAATCCCATTTAACAATTATAATAAATAATTAAAAAATTGTAAAATTTTTAAAGTATATAAAAATAAATTGTATAAATTGGTTAAAGGGTCGAGTGATAATTCGGTGTCACAGGTATATATTTTATATTAACACGCCTACTTTTCTGTATAATAAAGTTATAAAGAATAATATTTTAATTTTTATATAACCAAGAAATCATTTTTTCACTTAAAATATAGTTGTAAAGCCCAAATCTCCGATCCATATAACATCATCGACTGGGCCGCTACCTTAAGAAGTCTTCTCTTGCTCTGATTAGGGCCACCGGTATTTGCCATTAGTCTCGAAAAAATAATATTAAATTATATATAAATTTAAAAATTAGAATATTTGAATTTGTTTAAATTTTAACACATGTAATCAATCATATGCATAAAGAATAGAAAATTCTGAAAATAACTTGGTATTAAATTCAGAAAAAAAAATACTCATATATAGAATATGTATATAGACTATTCGAATATAATTGAAACTCTTTCTCTCCCTCTATTTTAAATTTGAAAAAACGGAGTGTTAAGAAATTAAGATTCCTTATACAACATGGATGGTTAAATGAATTGGGCTCCCTACCTCCCTGAGAAATTCTCACTAAAAATGTTTATAATATTATTTTTTATTTCAATATTTTTAATGTTAATACAATTTTATTTTATAATCTATAAAATAATTTAATTATTTTAAAAAACGGCGGTGTTCAATTACAATTTTTTTACTCTCTACTGACTGTTCATTTCATAACTGAAAATAGTGTCGAATAGAAATAGACGATATTACTTGGATTAATCTTATTATGCTAGCTAAAATTGTTTGTTTGTATTATTGAGGACCCCAGTTCAATTCATTTTAATCATATTGATGCAATGATGCAACATTTAATAATTGTAATAAATAATTAAAGAATTGTATATTAATATTTTTTAAAGGGTCGAGCGACAGCTCTGTGTCCCAGGTATTAATATTACCAGCCAAACCCAATAATAATGAATCATTTTTTAGGCTCGGGGTCCCGGTACTGTTATAATAAATTCATTTTTTTAGAAAGTTATTTTTATAATAATTTTTTCAATTATTATTACTTAATTTTTAATTATATAAATCTCTTCATCACTCTTAACTATATAAACTAAAAATTAATCAATAATATAGATATTTAAAAAAAATCTGGAATGTCTTCACTCGACTATCTCACAAATTTGAATTAGATTAATTAACATATATCATATTTAAATTAAATTTAATTAATTATAAATTAAAATTAATAAATTAATATATCTTGACATCGAAAATAATAATAAAAATGAGAACGTGGTAGGTAATGGTCCTCTTCCGAATGAGCTACATTTCTTAAAAGTTGATAGAAAACTACGAATTTTGAATAATGCCCATGTACCAAATTTCATGATTCTAGCTCAAACCGTTTTTGCGTAATCTTGTTTATACACACACACAGACATTTTCCTCAACCTTAGTGAAAATCATTCAGGAACCTTCAAAAAGTATAAAAACATCAAAATCTCGACATCGAAAATTTTCATGATCGCAATACTATCTCTGGCGAGAAAGTAATACAGATGTTTATATTCTATTTAAGATTATTTTTTTTTTGGATTTATTTGAATTTTATTTTTAGTGATATATAAGCTATTTTGATATTAGATGTGTTTGTATATCCCACCCGTCTACAAACTTTTATAATGATATTTGATTATAGATTCTTAATTTAAATAAACACAGTGTACATAAATAGTATTGATTAAGGGAACACTGCTTTCTGGTTGATTGTCTCATCACCCACCATTTTCAGATCTTTATTTTTAAGGTTCACTTTAGAGGAAAATAAGTTGACCTGTGTGTGGCCAGGCGCAGAACCGACCGACAGTTTGAAGTAAATTAATTAGCTACAGAAACATTTTCAAATAATTTTAATATATCTATTAATGCAATAAAACAGATATGGATATAACATAAATATTTTTAATTTTATTTTATTTATAATATATATGTAAGACCAGCTGTGACGTCATGAATGGCTGTATGACGTCATATAATTTTAAATTAAGAAAAAACTAATGAAGATGATTTTTCTCGAGGATAAAACCAATACAGAGTACATGATTCCTGCAGATATGTAACAATCTCCTCATGTGCAATTTGCTGTCAAAATAACTAAATAAATTCCCTTCCTATCGTCGATCGCTAATACTTCTGGTTTCCGGATAACAACCAAAAGTTGATCAATTCATCATAATGATGCATTAAGTTTCAAATTTTATCAAAATCCGTTGAGCCGTTCAAGCTGTACACACTTACACAGACGGACGGACATCATGCTAAAAATACTTTTTTCTGTTTAGAAAATGCATGATTCGTGGAGATATGTAAAAATCTCCACATGTGAAAAACTTGGTGTGAAAACAATATTTCCCTTATTATCGTCGGTCGGTAAAAAATGAAAATGTTCTAGGTAATGACCCTCTTCCAGTTGAGCTATATTTCTCAAAAGTTGATAGAAAACTACGAATTTTGAATAATGCCCATGTACCAAATTTCATCATTCTAGCTCAAACCGTTATTACGGGGTCATTACCTACAACGTTTTGATTTTTTTTCTTCTAAAGTGACCGTAAAAATAAAGATATATGTTTGATAATCCTTCACATGATTAATATTTGTATAAAACTGCTATATCTAGAATTTCAGCTTGATTTATTTGCTGAAAGTACCAGAATTAATTTTTTAACACTGCAAATCTCACGTGACGTGGTGCAACAAAGAGCCAAACATGCGCTGATTTAATAAATATTATTTATTAATTTTAATTTAAAATTTAATTAATTTAATTTAATTTAAATTAATGTATGTTATTTAATCCAATTCAAATTTGCGAGATAGTCGAGTGGAGACACTCCAGCTTTTTTATGTTAAAATGTTTCTCTCATAATTTGATTGTTGAATATTTTCTAAATATCTTAAAAAAATTTATTCTATTCTTTATATTTATTTGGGTTTATTTACGAATTTGAATTAAGAATTTGAAATTAGTTCTTACAAAATACAACATCTGTGTGTCAATCTTGATCTAATAATCAGGTTTCTTTAATTAATAAAAGTTGGAGTATTTCTTCCCAGTCTTATTGACTTCCCGGTCTAATTCCAAAAAGCCTTTTGTGTTCTTTTTCAATCAATAATATTTTACTTGTAGGAGCCATTTATGTAGTTGGTTTCCAATCTTTAATTTTATAAATGTATTTTTTATTTATTCATTTTAAAGTTCTCAAAAAGTTAAAATTTAATAAAAAAAAAGAATAAAAATTATATATAAAGGTGTATTGTATTCCTTCATATTTTATACCATTAATATAATAAACACACACATAAATTATTGAAATTTTTAATTTAAAAAATAAAATTTTGATAAAATCAAAAAAGAAGTCCGAGAGGATAGTTTATTTATAAAACGAAAGTGACTATGGCTTTTTTATTCCTATTAGGTGTCCTATGATTAGTAGAACGAGTCCTATCAACCTTTACCTTGATATTCTTGATCGGAGACGCTACTTTTTATCAAGTAGCTTCTCAATTTTAACTCCGTCTGATAGACCTCAGCTGAGAAATTCCTTTGCCTGGCCCGGGACTTGAATCCGGGAGAATCTGAGCCAGCTACGCTACCTCCCACCCTGTGGCGGCTTCATAACTATCATAAGATTTGAAATATATTTTTAAGAAATATTGTTCATAATTATATATGATACCAATTACATATTTGACCTAAGATGATATGATTTTAAGACTATTCCAATATATTTATTCTTCTTTTACCTAACGTAAACATTTTGAATATGAAATCAAATCTGAACAAATTTAGAAATATATATAATAACATTAGATATATGAATATTATGTATTTTAATAAATATAATGTTCTGGAAAGTTTTATGTAATTTACTATGTCAATTAAAAAAGAGAACTTATTAATTTAATAAATTAAATTTTATATTTGATTTTTTTCTAATCTTCATTACATTCTTTATGCCAATCTTTAACGACCAGAGGTTGGATAAACGCTTCAAATTTTTCTAGTGGACAAAGTTCATCACAGTTTGGAATATGTTTCACTTCAACTGGAGCCGATGGGCCATTTATAAGCATGATCTAAAATAAATAAAAAAACAATAAATAGAGAATATCAAATAATAAATAAGTATATAAATATATACATAATACGATATAGTTAATAAGTTGACCTGTGGCCAGGTCCGAACCGACCGACGGTTTGAAGTAAATTAATTTCCAGCTACAGAAACAATTTCAAATAATTTTAATATATCTATTAATGTAATAAAAACAGATATGGATACATAAATAATAATTATAAACATTTTTAATTTTATTTTATTTATAATATATATGCAAGACCAGGCTGTGACGTCATGAATTGCTGGATGACGTCATATAATTTTAAATCAAGAAAAAACTAATAAATATGATTTTTCTCGAGGATAAAACCAATACAAAGTGCATGATTCGTGGTGATATGTAAAAAATCTCATGTAAAATTTGGTGAGAAAATAACCCTTCCCTTCCTATCGTTGATCGGTAATACTACCACTTCTGGTTTCTGAATTTGCACCAAAAGTTGATCAATTCATCCCACTGATGCATTAAGTAACTATACCAAATTCCATCAAAATCCGTTGGGCCGTTCAGGCTGTACACATCTATACGGACGGACAGACGGACAGACATCATGCTAAAAATACTTTTTTCTGTTAAGAAAATGCATGATTATGTAAAAATCTCCACATGTGAAATTTGGTGTGAAAACAATACTTCCCTTACTATCGTCGGACGGTAAAAATTACATATAATTGATAATTTATTTTTTGTATTAATTTAAATTTTAAATATAATTTGATTAAATTGATTTAAAATAAATTTATCTAGTTTTTCTTTAACATTCTTTTTCTTTTAATTCTCGTTAAATTCCATTTAATTGATTAAGTTAAGAAATTTTCCTCTTGGTTGATACCAATAGTTATGCTTACATTAATTAATCGTCAATTCTACTAAATAATTTAATAATTAAAAGCAATTAACAAATAAAAATTTCTAAAACTTTGATAACTTTGCTAGTCAGTTTTATTCTAAAAAAAAATTCAGTTTAAATATAATAAATTGGTTATTAATGTCGATTTTATAAATTATTTTTAGTCAAATATAATTATGTAATAATTATTAATCAAATAATAATTAATATAATAAATAATTATTATCAAAACAAATTAGAAAACCTATCATAAACCTGAAATTATATCTTTCATCAAATCTCTAACGAGTTTTTTAAAAGTCACATTAAAACTAAAAATTAACAATTAAAAATAATTTTGTATTTTTAATAACCATATTTTATTTAAAAGTTTAGTAACAAATGAATTAATTAAAAAAAAATCATCGGTCGTAGAAAAAATAAAATCAAAGTTGATTAAAAATTAAAATATTATTATACAAAAAAAAAAAAAAATAATTATAATTTGGGAGGTCAAATTTAATAATATTATAACAACTTTTATTTAATCTCAATGATCTCTGTCTGGATTGACGTCCTTTTTTTATTTTTTTTTTTTTCACTTTTTACTAAACTTTTGAATAAAGTTTGTTTTTTAAAAAGTAAGGTTTTTTTTCTATGTAATTATTATAATTTATTATTTATTTAAAGAGTTAACCTTACTAAGGTTTTATATATTTCAAATTTTATATAAATTTAAATAAATAAAAAATAAATAATAAAGTCATACTTTAATATATTTTTTAGGTAATTCTTCTTCGCTTGTAGAATTCTTGACGTGTATTTCAAATATTAGTGTAGATAAAAATTCAACATTTTCCGGTCGTTCAACACCCATACCAAAAAGCATACCCCAAATTATATTGTCATGCGTTGTATAAATACGCATGTTTTGTCCACCATTATTAATGTTTTGTTGAAGATCCCAAAGAAATGAACCTATAAAAAAGTAATTATATAACTTTATGTTTTGAGAAAGTCATATAAAAATAAATAATTAATTTTTTTTTCTCATATTTATTAAATATATAAATATTAAAATCTTTATATATCTTTATTTAGTATAATATAGAGAGGGTATAGTATATTATAGAGTATAATATATATTATATAATATTATATTATATGTATAGTATAATATAACCTCAGAAAACGAGGACAATATTAAAATTAATTTAATTAATTAATTAAATTAAATATTAAAGACACATATTTTAAAATGAATATTATTTATTTAATAATATATTTGTATATAAACCAAAGCAATATAGTAAAAAATGGTTTAGATAAATCACGAAAAAAATAAAAATTAATTTATTATTTTTAAAAAATAATTAATTAATAAAAAATAAATAAATTAAAAATTCCTCACTATATAAAAATGTAGACCAACCGTTATATGTAAGAAATATAAGTTTATTTTTGTTTAAAATTAAAATTGGATTTCGTTCTTGAACCTCTTGTTAGAAAATAATAATTGAGTCCTAACTTGACAGATAATTCAAGTACAGTGACGGAAAAATATTATCGCCATGGGTTGACGCTTTTGATGGGCAATGGGTTGATTGCCCGACAACAGCGCCCTCATCTCAATAACACTTTTTCGTTTCCATTATGTACTAATAAATTAAAAAAATTCAGAAGATTCATTCTTAAGACTTAGCTCAGATAGGTAAATTGTAAAAATTGTCCAGAAAGGGTGGTTCGTGGTCACTTTAATTGAGCCACTCAAAACTCCACAAATAAACAATCAGAAAATCAAGCCCAAAGTTCACAGTTTGTATCAAATTCAGGGTTATTGATTACAGAAAAATGTATATTGCATTGCAATATTAAGATTATCAAGTTCAATATTCACTTCATATGTTGCACATTACATTACATTACATTACATTACTAGCAAAATTTGAACGATTGGAGTTAATCGGTTTGGCTTCCGAGTGGCTCAATTATAGTATATCAACTGACCTGTATCAATTCTGTTCCATGTCGGGTTTTTAAAATATAAATCCAAGCCATCTTGAATCAATTGATGAGCAGTTTCTTGTGTTAACATGGGTGGCATATTGGTTTCAAAATACTAAAGAAATACCTTTTTATTTAATAAAAATAATAATAATAATAGTAATAATAATTCTCTATTTCACTAATATCTTAACATTTACCTCCATTAATATATTATTCAATTTATTTGAGTTATCTACTTGAGATTTAGTTATATTTTCAAAATAATCAAAAAATTCTGGATATTTTTTTCTTAATTTATCTACAGTATGTTTAATTGATTTTTGCATTTTTTTACAATAAATATCTCTTTGAGCATATAACATCTGAAAAGATTGATTATTAATATAAATTTATTTATTTACTTATAAATATATTTTAATAAAGCAAAATTAAATTATTAGCCAAACAAGAATTACAGGGTCTAAATGCATGGGAACAGTGTGCACTGGAATGGGTGTCCATTGGAGGTCTTCTTTCTCGGCCCAAATATCCGTTGAATCGATCGGATAATAAAGACCGGCAAGCAAAGTTTGAGCAGTCATAATACTTCGATCCACATCACTTGAACGGGCATATATCTCATTGAAAAGATATTTTCTATTCAATAAATCAGGATAGTGATTTCGTAGCCATTTTCCTAACGTGAATGACTGATATTTTCCCTCCTGAAATGTATATTATATTATTTAATTATATAAAAATATTGATTATTTAATAAGTAATATATTGGAATTTTTAAAATTCTCATTCTAACAATTATATACCAATATACCAACAAAAACATTTTTTTACTTGTAATTTTGAAAAAAATAAAATCTTATAATATAATAAATCAATTATTAGAATTTGTATAATAAATCAATTCTCATAAATATAAATTTTGAAACAAATTTCCTATTTATAAAAAATAAAAATTTTACATTTACTGTAAATAAATTATTTTGATAAAATAAAAACATATTTAGGTATATTGAGAAAAATTTAAACTGTATTATTTTACGAAATATGCATATTATACTAGGTATATTATTTATATAACAGAGATATTTAGGTGGTTTAATTAAAATAATGAAATTTGAAGACAATTAATGGTTTAAAAATGAAATTGAAGCAACTTTGTAATTATTCATAATAATTAAAATTTCCCTATAATGAAATATTATTATAGATTTGATCATTAAAACTCTTTTAATTAATTTTATATATAGGAAATATAACCTTTTGGTAAAGATCATCATACTCTATTCAGATAAACCCATATTAATAACCTAACGATTAGATAATTCTTAATCCATTTCCTCTTATTAAAATTTTTTTTTTATAAATAATCGTTATTTTTTTCTATTTTTAACTTCAAAAATACTTTCGATATACTATTTATATCCTATTGATGTATTAATAGTTAGATTTATTTATTATTATTTAAATATGAATATTTAGGGTGGCCGTTTAGAAAGTATATATTAGGAAAAATCAATACATGACTATTTGTTAACAGTGAATTTTCAAAGAAGAAAGGACTGATAATCTCTCATCAAGAGAAAACACCAAAAACTACTGCAAAACTCTAAAAAATAAGATTGACTATATTCTTGAGAAACATTCCTCATTTCAATGAGAAAATAAGATTTGAAATAGCAGTGATTAAACCAGTTAAATTTTTGCTCATGTTAGTGAAAAAATAACCTCCGATTTGTGCATCCTACGTATGGACATCGTCAGTAGCAGCCTAAGCGTGTTAAGTTGTCCTATGATCAGTACAACGAATCCTTTCAACCTTAATCTTGATTTTCTTGAACGGAGGCGCTACTTTTTATAAAGTAGCTTCCAAATATTAATCCCAAAGTGTGAGTGGGCTCCATGCCATAGACCCCAGCTTGTGAAATCATGTTTAGTGGAATGCGACCATAATTAAACAGTACAATTAATATTTTTTAAAAATATCTGAATTTATATAACACTAAATAATTAAATGTATTTTAAACACATGATTGTTTTATGGATTGTTATTAAATATATACTTTCTATTAGACCATCCTAAATAAAGTATATTTTATTATTGAAACCGAATAAATCAAGAATTAAGGAAATTTCATAAAGGTTGAATCCAAAATTAATATAATATCTATACATACCTAAATAAATTTAAATTTAAAAAATTAACAATAAAATTATATTGTTAAAATAAAAATATAAATGTTTTACAAAGCTTTTAACCTAAATTTAGATTAATATTATATTTGAGAGAATGTTGAGAATTTTTTCATTCTTTTTGTATAGTCATGTCGATTATTTTTTTATTTTATTCAAATTTATCAATATTTTCTATCACTTATAAGAATAATAATAAGATAATATTATTTTTAAAAAAATAGAGATAAAAATAGAGATACCGACATGTACAGTTCTTTCTCTCTATCATATACATATATTATATACTCTTCAAAAAAAAAAAATTTGAGAAAAAGAAGAGAATTTCAATACATGCTCTTCTATTTCCTGGGAAATTTAAATATAAAATTTGTATATTTTGCTTTAACAATCAGTTTCAATTTATGGACACAAAGGACCCATAAACCAATCTTACCACCACCAATATACTTGATTCTATAATTTCATTTCCTTATAAATATTTACTATATAATATAAAGATAGATGAAAATACATATACACAAATATATACAATATAATTACATTTGTTAGTGGAACGAAATCCGAAGCATTTAAATTATTTACTTCGATTGGGGGCCGAGCAGCATGTCTTAAAAGCTGAAACAATTAAAATAAAACAAAAAAAAATCAATATTAATAACTAAAACAATTTAAGTATGATATGAAACACAACAATTTATAAGAAATGTCATTTCATTTCATTCAAGCGTTATTTTTTGAAAAACTAATATGTAAATAATAGTATTATTTATTATTAGAATATAAATATTTATTCTATATACAATCTATTATAATATTATTTTTTATTTATAATATGATAAATGTTTTTTTTTTATGATATCTAATGGCAATCGCAAAAATATATTACTTTTTTAACTTTTTTGTTTACTTCAGGGATTAGGTTAAAACTTTACCACTGGATTTCCTTTTTAATTCCAAGTGACTATTAAATTAGCAAATGGTTCGTTTACTTATAGTTTCTGAAATAAAAATTATTAAAATTTAGATATAAATTTATTGACATTCAATTTAGCTACCATGTTTTATTCATTTGGCCAGTAGTGGGTTTCACTAATTTTCTGAGTTTTTTTTTTAGTACTGTTTGGATATAGGAATATTAAAAAAATCATTGATTAAATAATTTTACTATATCCAAACCGAATCGAAAAAAAACCAAAAATTAATGAATAAGTGAATAATTAGTGAATAATGAAACATTACTAAATGGTTGCTCATTTGGACTTTCATAACTAGTTCATCTGTCCAAGTTTAATAATTTTTATATCGAAAAGTAGAAGAAAAGTTGAGAATTTTTTCATTCTTTTTATATATTAATTAATTAATCATATATATATATTTTAATACTATTATAGTAACAATATGAGAACGTTACTTATTTAAAATAAAAATTAAAAAAAGTACTTTAAATTATATTGGATTTCGTTATTTAAAATATTTTCAAAATACATCAAAGTAGATAAAATCTTCATACCATTAAAGATAATTTTATTTAGAGTTGATGAGAGAGAGAGAGAGGGGTGAGTTTTTGATAGAATTGCAAATAAGCGTAAAATAATTAATGAATAAGTTGACCTGTGGCCAGGTCCGAACCGACCGACGGTTTGAAATAAATTAATTTCCAGCTACAGAAACAATTTCAAATAATTTTCATATATCTATTAATGTAATAAAAAACAGATAGGCATACATAAATAATAAATATAAACATTTTTAATTTTATTTTATTTATAATATATATGCAAGACCAGGCTGTGACGTCATGCATGGCTGGATGACGTCATATAATTTTAAATCAAGAAAAAACTAATAAATATGATTTTCCCGAGGATAAAACCAATACAAAGTGCATGATTCGTGGTGATATATAAAAAAATCTCCTCATGTGAAATTTGGTGTGAAAATAACCCTTTCCTTCCTATCGTCGATCGCTAATACTACCACTTCCGGTTTCCGGAATTGCACCAAAAGTTGATCAATTCATCCCACTGATGCATTAAGTAAATATACCAAATTTCATCAAAATCGGTTGAGCCGTTCAGGCTGTACACATCTATACGGACGGACAGACGGACGGACGGACAGACGGACAGACATCATGCTAAAAATACTTTTTTCTGTTTAGAAAATGCATGATTCGTGGAGATATGTAAAAATCTCCACATGTGAAATTTGGTGTGAAAACAATACCTCCCTTACTATCGTCGGTCGGTAAAAATGATTAGTTAATTTTAGAATATTTTGATGTAACTTTTAACTATCGTTCCAGTATTAAAAAATACATAAATATAAAATTTCAGTTTCTAAAATATTTTTATTTTCAATTCCCACTGTTCACATACATACATACAAACCAAAGAGCTTTTACGGTATATATAATATGAATATAAGTAAATATAAGTAAAAAAATTGAAATTACAAATATAGTGTTCAAATTTAAACTATGCCAAAAGTTTTTACTATCTTTATGGACAGTTTAAATAAATGAAGTAATTATTATTTTGTAATATTTTTTTCCGAATACATTTATCAATTTGATATTAGATTGATTTATTATAAATATGAATAATTACTAGTAGTAAAAAATAACTCTTTTATTGAAAAAAATAATTTATTTATCTGTATTTTTACAATCAATTTTCTAGAAATTTAATTTTTTTTTTTTAATCTTGGAAAAATATAATTTATTCATTATTTATATAAATCTACATCATTTAAATGCAATTGAAATAATCTAAAATAAAAGTTGCATGAAGATAGAGGAAATATACTAATTGATAAAAAGTAAAATTTTTTTTTTCATAAAAAAACTAATTTCTTGAAAGCTTTATTTCTTACTTCTGATTTGAAATATTTTTATCTGTTTTTCTATAAATTGTTATAATCGCATTGGTTGTAATCAGAATAAACTGGAATTTATTGGTTTCATATTATATTAAATTAATAATAATTTTAATAAAATATTGAAGTAGAGGGGGTAACATTTTAAAAAAGAAAAGAAGAATTAAATCAAAATTTGAAGAAAATTATAATCAATACATTATAGTATCAGAGTAATTACACAACCAAAATTTATTTTGTTCCATCAGTTATTTATTATTATAATTTTTACTTTTTACTTTTTAAGTGGACACTTAATTTTAGATTATAGATGTTATTAAAATTAAAAAACATATATATTTATATATAATTAGCATGTATTATCTTATCTGTGTGATATAAAAAAGTATAATAATCATTAAGAAATATACAAAATAATAAATTGATTCGGGTAGGATTTGGGTTTTTAATAGCACTCGAGGATACCTACAGTTTTTGGTAATTTTAAAATTTTTTGGTAAATTTCTTTTTCAATTTTTTAATCATTCTTTAAAAAAATCCCTGGATTATTAATTATATTTACATAAAATTTATCGAAATCTCTCAAACCGTTAAATGAATGTCATTAGATAAAATTTTAAAGAAACGTACAAAATTTCATTTATATACAAAAAAAAAAAAAATATCAAACCACCCAGAACGTAAATTTCATAAAATCATATGAAATTATCTTAATGAATATATTTTGTTATATATAAAAATAATGCTCACCACGAATACTTGATCTATATTACTTTTGGCTTGAATATCATTGAAGTAAGCGCAAAAAATGATGACAAGCGTTTGACAAAATTTAAGTGTATTCATCATCGTTTCAATAAAGACTGACCAGTGTCCTTCAACTTGTCTTGTTTTTATCATATAATGAGGCTATAGTTTAGACCAATAGAGGATATTTAATGTTTGCATGTTGTTTTTCTCACGCCTCCTTAAAATAATTATATATTTTAGTTGAATATATGTAATATTTTTCCAATTTTCACCAATATATGAATATTTAATATATTTCTTTTCTTATTTTAGTTTAAAAATATATTAATATTATATAATACTTTTCAAATGATTGAAATATTATTAACTAAGAAATCTACATAATAATAAAATTAATATAATAATATTAATTTAAATTAAAATTATTTTAATATTATTAGTTTTATAATAAATTCACTTTATCTCAAATATGTTGTCGTATATTGGATGACTTAGGTATGGTGTTTTAGGAGAAAAATTGGTTGAAAAAATCAGATTAAATTAATTTGGTAGCACTCTGGTTAAATTTAGAATAATAATTGGGAATTGAATCCGCGAAGGTTGATAAGGGAAATGATAAAATTGAATTGGTTCAGATTAAAAATGCATATATATAAAATTAAACTAAAATTATGTATTTAATAAAAATAGAAGAATTAATATTATTACAATAGATAACAATGAAATTAATATGAAATTGAAGAAATTGAATGGTACCATTAGAAATAGGAAGATTATAAATTGAATGGAATTGAGTTTCATTAAGTAATTGCAATTATTTAAATATGGGTCGACCACTTATCTGTTATTTAATCAATAATGAGTTCGGGGAACACTGTGACTTCAAGTGATGATTCTTGGCTATTTCCTCAAGGTATGGTATCTTCCGTCCGTGGGCAGGCAACAGGATGATCCTTGTAGTTTTTCTCACTTAGTCTGATGAATTCACCTCCCTTACACTCAATCCAAGAATGATCAAAACTGTTCAAACATGTCGAAGTTAATCATCCCCTCCAAACAACTTGGCAAAATTGTCCACCCCTCACGCCCTCTTGGGTAACGAAGAGGTATATCATATGGGGACAAGATGGGATGCATTTCTATGAGTGAAGTTGAAACAAGAATTCTAGAATTATCTTTATATTCTCTGACATGTGTTCAATAAATAACCTTGCCCCCACCATTGCATACCAGAATGCACCTGTAAGCTTATATATTACAATGTATTTCATAGCAAATATACATTTTCATATATCGATATATAAATATATTTGAAATCTAATTTTTATTAAAAAGTTTGCATTTTCTTTGTAGTTTACTTATAAATACTTATACTGATTTTAGAAATTGATTTGGTATTTAATCAAAATATTTTAAGGAGGAGGGGGAAGGACGTTTTTTGGAGTAATTGATTCTTATCAGGGGAAGGAGGAAGGAAAGGGAAAATAGAAAGAGTCTGTTGAGAGCCAGCTAATTTTTCAAAATTCGTAAAAGGAAGGAAATAAAGAAAGGTTAGATGAAAGAGAGTAAAGATGATACATAATAAATTTATAGGAGAAGGGGAAGAAAGTGAAACAATGTCTTCTTACTATCGAAATTATATTTATACAAGAACTATATACAATCCCAATATAATTATATTAAGTATACAATTATACGGTAAGAGTAATAAGATAATGAAAGGAAAACTAGCCTATTTTCTTTGAGCCAAAAAATATTCCTTAAAATAGGAAATAGTTTAAACTCATATTTTCAGTTATGAGAAAAGAATGTAGAAAGAATTGTAAGGTAAGACCTCGGTCAGCTCTTAAGAAAATCTCGGGAAAAATTTAATACAGATTTTATACAATTTAACACAGAATCTTTGATCCATTTTTACTATCTCGCCAGAGATAGTATTGCGATCACGAAAATTTTCGATGTTGAGATTTTGATGTTTTTATACGTTTTGAAGGTTCCTGAATCATTTTCACTAAGGTTGAGAAAAATGTCTGTGTGTGTGTGTGTGTGTATGTAGGCAAGATTACGCAAAAACGGTTTGAGCTAGAATGATGAAATTTGGTACATGGACATTATTCAAAATTCGTAGTTTTCTATCAACTTTTGAGAAATGTAGCTCAACCGGAAGAGGGTCATTACCTACAACGTTTTGATTTTTTTTCCTCTAAAGTGACCGTAAAAATAAAAATATATGTTTGATAATTTTTCACATGATTAATAATTGTATAAAACTGCTATATATAGAATTTCAGCTTGATTGATTCGCTGAAATTACCAGAATTAATTTTTTAACACTGCAAATCTCACGCGCCAACACGTGACGTGGTGCCATCAACAAAAAGCCAAACATGCGCTGGTTTAATATTTATTATTTATTATTTATAATTTATAATTAATTAAATTTAATTTAAATATAATATATTATGTTATTTAATCCAATTCAAATTGCGAGATAGTCGAGTGGAGACACTCCAGCTAATTTTTAAGTAAAAAACCGAACACACAAAAACGTGACAAACTTTATCAGTGTCAAACTACTAATCCAAAATGGCTGATAATTTCAACATATGAGAAATCAATTTAGACATGGGGCTTTTCCCCTGTACCCCCGAAGTAATTCATATTATTTGGTTGAAAGTCTGTATGTAATTGATTTTCATTTATTTGATTTCAATCAATATATTATAAAATTCATTTTTTGTTCTTATTTATTTTTTAATTTTAATCAATAAATTAATTAAATATTATTGTTTATGTTATATTGGATTATATTATAATATTCCTTAATATTTATTTCGATATTAGTTTTTTATTATCAATTATTGTTTATTGAATAATTTTTATTTTAATGAACATTAGAGAAATCTAAAATTAGAGACTTGAGCCATTTTTTAAAACTAAAACTAACTTGTTTAATCTTTTTGGTCTCCTCACAACCACACAAAATTTAAATGTATTTTAATATTTTAAAATTATACTTAAAATATTTTTTCAATTTAAATACGATTTAATTTATAATGATTGTGAGTCATAATAATTGGCGTACAGCAGTGATTGCCAAACTGTGAGCTGCGGCTCCATGGGGAGCCGCGATGCCGTCATTAGGGAGCCGCGAAAAAATTTTCTAATACCTAAAATTTTTGGTTCTTAAAAAAAAAAAGGTAAGATGATTTTGTGGGCAAACTTTTGAACATTTTCGATTATTTTTAAATTTTTTTCAATATTGTTCTTAAAAAAAAAGGTCAGATGATTTTGCGATGCTCTGAAACATTTCCGATGGAGGGAAGAAAAATTTTAAAAATTTATATAAAAATCGGATGTATCGGAAAAAATCCAATTATTTAGGGAGCCGCAAACCAGAAAAGTTTGGGAACCTCTGTTGTACAGAAATATTGAATGTTCTTAGCGATATTAGATCTGATCTAATATTGTCCGATTGGGTCTTTATCTGAATTGATATTCTCCTTTAGATAAGAAGTTAAAAGTTTATAAAAATAATCCCAAGTCCAAATCATTTACCCTTCCAAGTTCTACGAGGCAACTAAATCTTTACATTTTATTATTATAATTAAATATTTAAATTTCAAAGTATTATTATATTTCTGAATTTAATAGTAAGTTGATTTTTTTTCAAAATTTTTTTCTTTTATTTGTATATGAATGATTACATATATTAAAATTTAAACAAATTCAAATATTCTAATTTTTAAATTTATATACAATATAATATTATTTTTTATTGACATCACATCATAAAAGAGAGTTTATTAAACATAATAAATAAAATAATAAACCTTTTAGTAAATTATAATAGAATATAATGATTAGGATTTGAAACAATTTTAAAATATTTGTCGAATTTTAAAAAGACAAAAATTAAAAAACAATTTCTTTATATCATATTTTAATTTTAATATAATCAATAAATCATTTTTGCATTTAAAATATAGTAGTAATTAATAATTTAAAATTTAATCTAAAAACAAAGATGTAGAGATTTTAGAAAAAATTAAATAATTGAAATGATATTTGAATATTAGAAATTAGAAAATAAAAATTAATAAGAATATTGTGATGTAATTTCATAGTAATCGGTTCAACCAATTTTGACTCTATAACGTCATAATTTTCCGAACAGACATACAGACATATTGACATACAGTTAGACAGACATGTAAAAATTTTAAAGGCATTTTTGGATTCTAGAGGTCATTTATAAAAAACGTGAAAATTTACAAAATTTTAAATTCTAAACAATGTGCAGACAAAAACTTTTTTTTTAAATAGACAGATAAAATATTTTTTAATTCTTAAATTATGCTTCATCTTCTATTTCTTCATCATCTTTTTCGTTGCATTCTTTATACCAATCTTTATCTTTAACGACCAGAGGTTGGATAAACGCTTCAAATTTTTCCAGAGGACAAAGTTCATCACAGTTTGGAATACGTATTACTTCACCTGGTTCCAATGGATCATTTTTAAATATGATCTAAAATAAAAAAATACATAAATAGAAATGTCAAATAATAAATATGTATCCGAATGAACGAGTTTGCAAACATATTTAAAAATTATATACATAATTACATTACATTTTGGTAATTAAGGGAAGTTTGCATTATATAATTTTAGATAAATAAAAACACATGACTTTTAAAAATAGTAGGACTTAGTAGTATTTATTACACCTTAAGTAACTGTATTTTGCTAGTTTAACTTCAAATTAGATAAATGAAGTTGTTTTTGAAGCATTTCTCCAAATAAATTGTTATAAAACGGAGAATAGTTTTGTGTTTTATGAAGAGAGAAACGAACATGGTGATGTAGTGCATGATTTGTATACTGGAGTCAGAGCCGTCCTAAGATTTTCGGCGCCCGTGGGCTTCTAAAATTTTGCGCCCCATTTCATAAGAAATTTTCTAATAAATTCACGTAAAATAAAGACACTTAACAATAAAATTTGAAACAGTGTCATTTGTGTTGAAAATGTTATATCTCAACATTTTCAAACTGCACAATTATCGCTGCTGTTAGGATTCTTATTAAAATTATTTATTCAATGCTTATAGGGATATAATGAATAAGAAAAATAGATATGTATTTTGAATGTGCATGATTAAAATCTTTGAAGTGATGTCACTCCGGGTTGGAGGTTACTATAAAACTACTATTTAACAATAAGAAAAAATATATAAACCAATAAAATATGCCGCCCCCAGAAGGATTGCGCCCTAGGGCTATAGCCCAATTAGCCCTGTGGCTAGGGCGGCCCTGACTGGAGTCAGCAAAAAATCACAGAATTATGAAAATTCTGCAATTAAATTAACTTTTAAATAAAAAGAGAGAAATGTTTTTTTTTCGAAATAAAAATTAAAATTATTTAGTAAAGCATGATTTCTAAATACAAGTAATTTTCTTAAAATATGGTAAAAATACGAATGCCACCTGCAAACAATAAGCTGACCTAGTATACTTTCATAACTCGAGATTATAGATTGAATTTTTTGTTTTTTTTTTATTTTTTTATATGTCAGTGTTATAAGCAGTGGCGTACCGTGAGGTTCTTGCGCCTGAGGGCAACTGAGAAATTAGCGCCCCCTTTCTTATATATATATATATTTAATTTAATTTGTTTTTAAAGAATATTAATGACGAATAACGAAATAGGTTTAACAGATTTTAATAAGCTTATAAATATTTATTGACTTACACAAAGTTTAACTTTAAATATTAATTCTTCTTTTGTTCCAAATTGGCTTCCCTAATTTTGCGCCCCCTAAATTTGGCGCCCGGGGACATATGCCCCCCTGCACCCCCCCCCCAGTTACGCCACTGGTTATAAGTAAAATAATTCAGCGCTTCTCAACTTTTAAGTCCAATTTTCATAATTCATAATTTTCATCGCGAGTTTATTTTCATTTACTTTTTTAATTCATTTTTTTTTTAAATATTTTAATCGAGTAAATTTAAATTATTAGTCGAACAATAATAATAAAATTAATAAAATATAATATAGATACAAAAATTATAGATACTTTTATATATTTTTTAGGTAATTGTTCAGTAATTGTGGAATTCTCGATGTGAACTTCAAATATTATTGAAGCTAGAAATTCAACTGTGTCTGGCAATTCTTGTTTTAAAGCCGAAAGCACACCAATAACTAAAACGTCGTGTGTTAAATAAAGATATATTTTTTGTTCACTAATAATATTCTGTTGAATATCCCAAAAAAAAGGACCTGTAAAATAAATTATTTGATATTATAATTAGGATACAATATTTTTTAAAAGACCAAAATAGAAAAATATTTATTAACATAGGTATAGAGAATTTATCAACTCACCTGTATCTAATCTGTTCCATTTTGGATTAACATAAAAAAATCTGAAACCATCTTCAAAATATTCTTGTCCAATCAGGTTAAAAGTAAAAAACTAAAAAAATATTTTCTTTAAATAATAATATTTCTATAATAAGTTGACCTGTGGCCAGGTCCGAACCGACCAACGGTTTGAAGTAAATTAATTTCCAGCTACAGAAACAATTTCAAATAATTTTAATATATCTATTAATGTAATAAAAACAGACTAGCTGCTCCGAGCGCCTTCGGCGCTCTTCACACCTAGACGGGGGCTCCGCCCCCTGTACCCCCGAGTGATACATAGTATTTGGTTGAAAGTCTGTATGTAAAACGTTTTCATCTATTTTGTTTCAATCAGTATAAGTAGATAAGACATGTATTTGTTTTCTTGTAAAATATATTTTTATTTAATCAGTAAATTAATTATATATTATTATTGTATATGTTATATTTATCTAACTCTGTGTCTCTAGAGTTTTCGAAAGTTCTTAGCCGCAGCATCCACATTTCTCTAAGCGTCCCTATCCTGAGCTACAACCAAATCCTACCCTGTCCCATCTCTCCCATGTCCCTTCCTTCATTGTCCACCCACCTTGGTCCAAGGTCTTCCACCGGATGTTTCCCAATCGGTTTCTCCCAATTTCTAGTTTCTCCAATTCCAACCACGTCCCCTTCCCATCCCAGCCTTCTCGATTTTATAACCTTAACTATATCTGGACATTATTTCTCGTTATGCCATCTCCGCCATCCCCCTATGACCTCATCTTCTTTTGGCCTATAAATGCTGCGAACAATATTAATCTCACAAATACTCCAAATCTACTCTCGTCTCCCAGAGTCATCGATATGGTGACCAAACGTCCCGTCTTTAGGTGCTCTGCCCCAAAAATGTCTTCAGGACACCCTACTGTCCCGTTTTTTCAATATTTAGAACATTTCGTAATTTTTTTTTCAAAATTTTTTCAATTTAGTTCTAAAAAAAAGGTATACCGTTTGCCCCTTTACTGCATAATAACAGGCGTTACTCAATTACAACGTCGATTTAAATGCTTCTCGAATATTATTATCCTTCGTGATTGTCGTTACCTGTTGATTGGTGCAGTGTTGCCATTTCATGTAAGAGAAGGGAAATTCAAAAAGTCACGGACTTATTGACCTGCCCTTCTACAATCTATATATATGATTCTTAAAAATAATTTAATAATAGGAATAATATTTTTAAAATTTTTGTGAATAGTGTAAATTGATAAATTCTTATCAAGAGCTTTAGGCATATCAAAAAATAATTTTTTAATCTTTGAAACAAGAAATTAATTGATAATCTATTTGCTTTATACAAAAAGACGTATCTCACGTCTAATGCCTAATATCGGCGGACCAAAAGAGAAGAAAAGAAAACTCTACGCAAATGTTATCCAATCAAAGATGCTTTATGAATCTTCAGTTTGGGTTGAGACCATATATAAAAAGACAGATATGCAAAAGCTGTGGTCTGTACAGAGGTTGGCTCCAATGAAAATCACTTCTGCGTACCGTACTATTTCGGGAAGTGCTGCAATAGTAATGGCTGGACTGCCTCCCATAGACCTTTTAGCTATAGAAAGAGAAGAAATATTTAAAAAATTAAGAGAAGCAAGAGTAAATGAGAAAACAGCAAGGCTTCAAATTAAGCAAAACGCAAGACTAAGACTCCTGTCCAGGTGGCAAGAGAGGTGGGATGAAGATACGACAGGACGTTGGTCCCACAGACTAATTCCCAACATTAAAACGTGGTTAAATAGAAAACGCGGGGAGATAAATTATTATCTCACACAAACACTGTCGGGTCATGGTTGCTTCAAAAGCTACCTGTATAAATTTTTTAGGACAGAAACGGCAACTTGTCCGAATTGCAACTACATAGAAGACAACGCAGAACATTCATTGTTTATCTGTGAAAGATGGAAATCGAAGAGGGAAGATATAAAAAATCGTATAGGTATTGAGATCTCCATAGAAAATTTAATAGACCAGATGATAACAAGTAAAGAGAAATGGGGTTTTATTAACAATTTAATAAAATAAGCTGGAGTGTCTCCACTCGACTATCTCGCAATTTGAATTGGATTAAATAACATAATATATTATATTTAAATTAAATTTAATTAATTATAAATTATAAATAATAAATATTAAACCAGCATATGTTTGGTTTTTTATTGATGGCACCATGGCACGTGTTGGCGCGTGAGATTTGCAGTGTTAAAAAATTAATTCTGGTACTTTCAGCAATTCAATCAAGCTGAAATTCTATATATAGCAGTTTTATACAATTATTAATCATGTGAAAAATTATCAATCATATATCTTTATTTTTACGGTCACTTTAGAGGAAAAAAAATCAAAACGTTGTAGGTAATGACCATCTTCCGGTTGAGCTACATTTCTCAAAAGTTGATAGAAAACTATGAATTTTGAATAATGCTCATGCACCAAATTGCATCATTCTAGCTCAAACCGTTTTTGCGTAATCTTGCCTACATACATACACACACACATACACACACACACAGACATTTTTCTCAACCTTAGTGAAAATGATTCAGGAACCTTCAAAACGTATAAAAACATCAAAATCTCAACATCGAAAATTTTCTCTCTCTGGCGAGATAGTAAAAAATAATTAAATCAAAAGAAAAACAGTTGAAGACGAAAAAATAATCCTTATATTTACGATATACGCTATGCCGAAAGGCGATTCCTATCGTGAAAACAGGATTGGAAAATAAAATAGAAGGAGTAGGTGTTTTAGCCGGTAGATCGTTTAGCACGGAGCCCGACACCTTGTGCGTAAAGCATTTCACCTACTATAAAAAACAAAAAAATAATAAGGAAAGTAGAATAGAAAAACTTTTTAATAATCTGCCCAGCGAATTTATTATTATTCCCGGATACACCTGCAATATTCTTTAAACAATATTTTTAAGAATAATTAAGAATAAGAATTTTAAATTGCTAAGCGGAAGTTCGATGAACCATGTACTACTAATTAATTATCTAAACAAAAATTAAAAACTTAAAAAATAATACTAGTTTAAATCTTAATAAGAATTTTTTTATATATTACAGATACTCGGTGAATTTTAAAATTGTATGACAACCGAAATGCGCAAAAAGCAAATATCATTCAAAAAAATTGGAAACTTTAATTTAAAAAAAAACTATTCTCATTAAGATTTAAACCAGTATTTTTTTAAGTTTTTAATCTTTCTATATTTATTTTATGTTTGATAATTTATAAAAATAATCAACTAAGTCTGGGAATGGAATTTCTATCTTGTTGGGTTCTATGAAAACGAAAAACATCCAGCCTACATGATGAAAATTGGGGAATTAATTTAAATAAAATAGCGGTCCCGAATTGAGATAATCAATAAAAAGGCTGGGAGGATATGTTGTACTGATCATACAATACCTCTACGATGGTTAGGTAACAACCCGACTTGCAATGTGCCTTACAACACCGCCCACATGGCGTTTTAATTTTTCTGTCAGAGGGAGAATTGAATTCATTGAGTAGAAAAATGAAGATAAAAATTGTACGAGTGTGGACATACAATAGAGATAGAGATATAGACAATACACACAGACATTATAGAATGTAGTTTAATGCTAGTATAATATTTATTAATTAAAAATTCATAAATATAAATATTAACAATACCAGTTTTATTATAGATCCAAATTCATATAGAGTATCCACTGTAGAATTAATTGTATTTTCAAATTTTTCTATAGATTCTGGATGTATTTTTCTTAAGTCCTTAATATTTTGTAGAATCATATTATTCATTTTCTTACAATAAATATCTCTTTGAGCATATAACATCTAAAAATATTTATTATTAATATAATATTTTTTTTTAAATATTTTAATAAAGAAAAATTAAATTATTAGCCGAACAAGAATTACAGGGTCTAAATGAATGGGAACAGTATGCACTGGAATGGGTTTCCAATGAAGGTTTTCTGTCTTGGTCCAAATATCCGTTGAATCGATCGGATAATAAAGGCCGGCAAGCATCGCTAGACCAGTCACAATACATCGATCAACATCACTTGAACGGACATATATCTCTTGGGCGTTATATTTTCTATTCAATAAATCAGGATAGTGGTTTCGTAGCCATTTTCCTAACGTGAACGACTCATATATTCCCTCCTGAAATGTATATTATATTATTTAATTGCATTAAAAGATAAATTATTTAATAAGTAATATTGATATTTCAAAAAAAATTATCTATCAATATTTTATATAAAATTATTATAATTCTATTAATTAAATAAAATATTTTTTATAAATTTGAATTTTTGTAATGATATACGAATATAGGAATTTTTAATTTATATTATTAGCTAGTTAAAAGAGCTATATGAACATATACATATATAAAAAAAATTAATAAATGTTTCGTTATGAGTATTCATAACATAAAAACTTAAAAAGCTTAAAATGTATTTTTAAGTAAATTTTATTATGTTGTAACTTTGATGTTGTCAAGTGAAATTCCAGATAATCTCTCTCTCTGTTTATATATATATAAATTTATAAAATCTAATTTACCTAACCTTAACACACAACAATTGCGTCTCATTATTGTAATACAAACTTAGAAATATATATATTAAGTTAATATAATTAATATTATTTATTTATTAATAGCAATTAATAATATTAATTATTTATAAATAGTTCACATAATAATAATAAATTGTGATACCAACTTAGGAATATTAAAATAATATAATTATTATTTTACATATATATATATATAATTTGTAAAATATTTTATAGTATTCAAAAATAGTTGATTGATAAATTTTGAAAATTTTAAATTTTTTTAATTTTAACTTTTCTTTAAGTATTCTACTTTTTTAATATTATAATCAGGGCTTCGAACCGTTATTTTTTTCGTTTCGGTTTTCGTTCCGGTTCAATAAAAAAAAAAAATATCAGTTCGGTTCCGGTTTTCGTTCCGGCAAAAATAACGGTTTTTTTCGGTTTTCGGTTTTCGGTTCAGCTCCGATTAATTAATTTTAAAGACCTTTTATTTGTATTAGAAATTTAGGTCGGGGTATGCCGAGTCTGCCATAAATATATAAAAATATTTCTTGCTACCACCCTAAATCATACTACATGAATTGATACAATATAATATAAATAATAATAATTAATTAAAGGTATAATAATTAGAAGTATATAATATAAGATGTTAATATAATTTATTAAACGAAACAAATAAGTATGAATATTTTTTTACATCCTTCTACTTTCAAACACTCAACAAACGAAACAAATTCGTATATTTAATGTTAAAGTATACAGGATTCTTGGATATATTTACTTATAATTATAACTAGAATTATAAAAGATGAAAATTATACCTCTAATTATTAAAATATCTTCTAATATATTTTCATTTAAACTATTTCTATTGTCTCGTAAAATAAACTTTAAACCAGAGAAAGCTCTTTCAACACTAACTTGTGTTGCAGTATCTCCTAAAACCACCATTGCAATTTTGTTAAAATGAGGATATGTATTTTATTTTCCTCCCAAAATTCTAAAATAAGTTTTTTACTGTCTAATCTTCGTACTTGGTCAAAGGTATTCAATATTTGTTTAAATTTATTTAATAATTTTATTTATATTTATGAATCATTTTCTTTATATCAATACATAACCCTGTAACAAATGGAATAAATAATTTAAAAAATTAATACTATCATTAAATCAAAATATCAGTATTAACCAAACGATGAAAACATTAAATTCTGTATTGCGACTACGAGACGCTGCCAACACAACCGAAGGGAGAGTATGACTAGGACACTAATTTTTGAAACAAAGTTTTTAGCGACACCATGCAGTGCGAGGCATAACTAATTGAAAAAAATTCGGGCTTGGGTGTTGCCAAAACACCTCTTGTGGCAACTCTGGATTGAACACGTACTGAACCGAAATAAACCGATATTATTTTTTTCGGTTCAGCTCCGGTTTTCGTTCCGACAAAAATACCGGTTTTTTCGGTTTTCGGTTTTCGGTTCAGTTCCGGTTCGAAGCCCTGATTATAATCTTTACTTAATATTTTTTTATTTTTTATAATAATCTTTTATAATTTTTTTCAAATCTTAATTATAAAATGTAAAACTACAGTATGATTTTTATTATTTCCATTATATATATATATATATATATATATATATATATATATATATAAATTGAAAACAGACATATAATATTCAATTAAATATAGATATTTAGTTACATTTGTTAAATCGATATAATCAGATGTATGAATTGTCTCTATTGTGATCAATGGCCGAGCACCATGTCTTGCTAGCTGAAACAATCCTTTTTTTCAATGACATTTTATGACAATTATTATTTAATATTAATTAAAATTAACCTTACTGATAACTATACAATTATTTTCCATGAAAAGAAAAAAAAACAATTGAATAACGATAGTTTAATAAGATGATGAATTATCAATTTTATTTTATTTAATAAATAAGTTGACCTGTGGCCAGGTCCGAACCGACCGACGGTTTGAAGTAAATTAATTAGCAGCTACAGAAACAATTTCAAATAATTTTAATATATCTATTAATGTAATAAAAAACAGATATGGATACATAAATAATAAATATAAACATTTTTAATTTTATTTTATTTATAATATATATGCAAGACCGGGCTGTGACGTCATGAATGGCTGGATGACGTCATATAATTTTAAATCAAGAAAAAACTAATAAATATGATTTTTCTCGAGGATAAAACCAATACAAAGTGCATGATTCGTGGTGATATGTAAAAAATCTCATGTAAAATTTGGTGAGAAAATAACCCTTCCCTTCCTATCGTTGATCGGTAATACTACCACTTCTGGTTTCTGAATTTGCACCAAAAGTTGATCAATTCATCCCACTGATGCATTAAGTAACTATACCAAATTCCATCAAAATCCGTTGGGCCGTTCAGGCTGTACACATCTATACGGACGGACAGACGGACAGACATCATGCTAAAAATACTTTTTTCTGATGTCTGTCCGTCTGTCCGTCCGTATAGATGTGTACAGCCTGAACGGCTCAACCGATTTTGATGAAATTTGGTATATTTACTTAATGCATCAGTGGGATGAATTGATCAACTTTTGGTGCAAATCCGGAAACCGGAAGTGGTAGTATTAGCGATCGACGATAGGAAGGGAAGGGTTATTTTCACACCAAATTTCACATGAGGAGATTTTTTTATATATCACCACGAATCATGCACTTTGTATTGGTTTTATCCTCGGGAAAATCATATTTATTAGTTTTTTCTTGATTTAAAATTATATGACGTCATCCAGCCATTCATGACGTCACAGCCTGGTCTTACATATAAATATATACATATATTAAAAATAAAATAAAATTAAAAATATTTATGTTATATGCCTATATGTTTTTTATTACATTAATAGATATATTAAAATTATTTGAAATTGTTTCTGTAGCTGGAAATTAATTTACTTCAAACCGTCGGTCGGTTCGGACCTGGCCACAGGTCAACTTATTTCTGTTAAGAAAATGCATGATTCGTGGAGATATGTAAAAATCTCCACACATGAAATTTGGTGTGAAAACAATACCTCCCTTACTATCGTCGGTCGGTAAAAAAAGGTAATTTATTAAAGCTTAATTTATTTCTATAGATTTTAATTATTTTTTTTTATCTAACCGTGACGTCAGTATCTATAATTAATAATTATTTTTTTGGGTTTACAACTATTTATAATTATATTCTTGAATTAGTACATATTAATAATGTACCTATGTCAATGAAAATCAAATTTTATAAGTAGGTTGAGGAGAACAAATCATTCTTTTAAAACAGAAGATTCCTACTTTATTTAAATAATATATAAATTAATGTTTTTTATTTTTTAATACTACAATAGCTGATCAGAGCGCCTTCGGCGCTCTTCACACCTAGACGGGGACCTCGCCCCCTGTACCCCCGAAGTAATACATAGTATTTCGTTGGAAGACTGTATGTAAAAGGTTTTCATCCATTTTGTTTCAATCAGTATATTACATTATATTATCATTAAGATATTTTAATTTAATCAGTAAATTAATTATATATATATATTACTATTGTATTTTTATATCTATCTATCTCTGTGCCTATACTGATCTCGAAAGCAAACTAATTAACAATGAAATATTTAACATTTTAAAATTCAACAAAAAAGAAAAATATTTAAGTATAGTTTATAAATTTATGAAAAATTGATACAAAAGATATGTAAAATATAATATTATTATTTATTATTGTATTATCTTTTATAAACAAAAATATTTCATGTCATTTATTTTATTTATTTTTCTTAAAGTTATTATTTTTTAAAAAAATTATTTTTTTTGTTAATTTCATATAAGATATACCTCCCTTGCTGTCGGTCGGTAAAAAATATTAAAAACAAAGTGACAATATTAGCACTGATCTGGAGAATCTAGATTCGAGTGAGTTATTCCCGGCATTTTGATTTTAATTAATTAATTTTAATTTTTTTCCGGATTGTATCAGAACAATTAAATATTTACAACCATACTTATATGAAGACTTATCATATGACGTTAAAAAATAAACTTGGAAAAAGAAAATAACATGTCTATCTAAAAAAAAATAATTATTAATTTTTGTTTTAATTTGGATAAATAAATTTCATATCTATACTCCTATTTATTTTTTTTAACTTTACTCAACCTATGGTTTATTTTAATTGTTTTTTTTATGTTTTTTCTATAATTCAATTATTACCGACCGACGATAGTAAGGGAGGTATTGTTTTCACACCAAATTTCACATGTGGAGATTTTTACATATCTCCACGAATCATGCATTTTCTAAACAGAAAAAAGTATTTTTAGCATGATGTCTGTCCGTCTGTCCGTCCGTCCGTCTGTCCGTCCGTATAGATGTGTACAGCCTGAACGGCTCAACCGATTTTGATGAAATTTGGTATATTTACTTAATGCATCAGTGGGATGAATTGATCAACTTTTGGTGCAATTCGGGAAACCGGAAGTGGTAGTATTAGCGATAGACGATAGGAAGGAAAGGGTTATTTTCACACCAAAGGAGATTTTTTTATATATCACCACGAATCATGCATTTTGTATTGGTTTTATCCTCGAAAAAAATCATATTTATTAGTTTTTTCTTGATTTAAAATTATATGACGTCATCCAGCCATGCATGACGTCACAGCGTGGTCTTGCATATATATTATAAATAAAATAAAATTAAAAATGTTTATATTTATTATTTATGTATCCATATCTGTTTTTTATTACATTAATAGATATATGAAAAGTATTTGAAATTGTTTCTGTAGCTGGAAATTAATTTATTTCAAACCGTCGGTCGGTTCGGACCTGGCCACAGGTCAACTTATTTTTAAATTGATAACAGGTTCTAATTTGAATAATAATTTATTTACAAAGTTTTATATCATATTATTCTACCTGAAAGGGTGGTTTTACCATGATTGGGTAGACAGGTTAAATGCCAGAGTTTAATTCCTTATTATTATTATTAATATTGTCATAATTTTGTGTAATTATAATTCTTTATTTTCATTTAATTTTCACAATTTCTCAAATATATACGATTTTTATAACAAATTTCTTCAAATTATGAAATTATAAAAAGTCCGTTAACTTACTATCATTTACAAAGATTTCATATTAAAAAATTTAATTTTATATATCGATTTATTCAAATAATATTTTAAAAAAAAATTGCTCACCATAAATATTTTATCAATTCTAGTATTGTTTTGGCCATTAGTAAATGTAGTAAAGTAAATACAGAAATAGACAAAAAATTGAAGTGTACTCATCATCGTTCTAATAAAGACTAACTTCATTTAATTTTTAATTATCCATTAATGACTTTTAACTTCATTGTTATCATTTTTAATGAAATTTCTGAATTTATGTATAGTATACCTATTAACTTTACTTTATCTAATTAATGGGGAAAAAACAATTATTTCTTAATATGACTTTACTATATAATATTTCTATTTATAATTTTATAAAATCGGCTAAAATAAATATAAATATAACAATTAAGTAAATATAATAATGATGTTTTTTCAATTTTTTTGAATAAATTTTATCTTTTACATAGGGATAAAAAGGCGCCACAGGGTGAGAGGTAGCGTAGCAAGCTCACATTCTCGAGGACCCGGGTTTAAGTCCCGAGCCTGGCAAGGGAATTTCTCTAGCTGGGATGTATGGGACGGAGTCAACCTCCTGGATCAACATTGGGAAGGTATTTGATAAAAAGTAGCGCCTCCGATCAAGAAAATCATGATAAAGGATGATAGGACAATTTCTACTGATCATTGGACACGTCATTGATATAACTGACGTGAAAGTCCTTGTCCTTGCGTAGGATGTACTCAGATCAGAAGTTTGTTTTCTTAGGGATAATTCAAATGAACATAGTGGTTGTTATGAAATGATATTCTTTTCTTACATTACTTGAATTTAAATAAAAAAATTACATTATTTTTCGATCAAATCGTTATATAAGTATAATGATATTCACCTTACCTGTTTGACTTACCGATCTCATAGGACCTGTTTTGAATGAAATAATCCAGTTTTTAAGTATACCAGGTACTATCCAAGTACCCACACAGAATGCATAAAAATGTTACGGTTTACATAAAATACTAATAATATCGTCTTTGAATAAACCCAAATTTTTTCAATTTTTTGATTATTATTGAATAGATGATATCATAAAATATTCAAATCTAAAACACATAATAAAGACCCATTTGTGTCATTCTTATCATCAATTACAAGATCAATATCTATCTATTTAGGTCACGCTACTGCTCCGAGGGCTATCCTGAGTGCATTAATGATGATCACATGATGGGGAAAATTATATTACCTTTCTAGTTATTCTCAGTTCAATAGATAGTTCATAATTTGAAATAACTATGTTTTTAATTTACATCTTTCTTTACTAAATTTTACAAAAACGATGGAAACATATGGTATATATTAATAGATATAAATAATCGTATCTTTTTGTTTAATTGCTATTAAAATTTATTGATAAAATTTATTACCAGGGGCGGTGAGTAATATTTTTTCTGCAAAGGAGGCGGAACTCCAAATAAATTTTAGAAGCCCTGATCTAGTTGAATAGTTGAAAGATGAAACATAATTGAATTAAAAAAAAAATTTCAAATTAAATTTAAAAAAATTAAAATATAACAAACATAAGAAAATATCTATAACTTATAAAAAAATACATTAGAAGAATTGATTAATAATTTTTTATTGACATATTAAAAATATATGAGTTCTCAGAAACCGTTAGATCGATTTTTTTGAAATCCACACCAAAGATAGTAGTTATAAAGAAAAATCGAGTTTTATTGATCACATCTCTGGGAAAAATCATCTTCATTAGTTTTTTCTTAATTTACGTCACAAATGACGTCACAGCCACCGCTTCCTTATATCTTACTTATATTATAAATAAAATAAAATTAAAAATATTTGTTATATCCATATTTGTTTGTTTTTATTTTTTTTTTTTTTTTTTTTTGCATTAATAGATACATTTAAATTATTTGAAATTGTTTCACAACGTTTAGAAGATTTATCTTTATTCGATATAGGAGAATTAAATGACGTCATCAATTTCGTCATACAAAATATTATATACTAGCTGTTCAGTCCGCCTTGGGCGATCCAGGATAAAACCAATACAAAGTGCATGATTCGTGATGATATGTAAAAAATCTCCTCATGTGAAATTTGGTGTGAAAATAACCCTTCCCTTCCTATCGTCGATCGCCAATACTACCACTTCCGGTTTCCGGATATACACCAAAAGTTGATCAATTCATCATACTGATGCATTAAATAAATATACCAAATTTCATCAAAATCCGTTGAGCCATTCAAACTGTACACATCTATACGGACGGACGGACGGACAGACATCATGCTAAAAATACTTTTTACCGACCGACGATAATAAGGGAGGTATTGTTTTTACACCAAATTTCACATGTGGAGATATTTACATATCTCCACGAATCAAGCATTTTCTTAACAGAAAAACGTATTTTTAGCATGATGTCTGCCCGTCCGTCCGTCCGTATAGATGTGTACAGCTTGAACGGCTCAACGGATTTTTTAATCTTTTTTTTAAGGCAAACTTTCTTTATTATTACTTTTTCTAAATTTCGGAAGGCGAGGCTTGGAAGGGCTAATTTATGGGGAAAGGAGGAGGCCCTATTAAATATTCAATTGTTTTTTTTTTAATTTAATTAATAAAAAAAAAATAATTGAATATCGCGATTATTTTCTTTAACTTTTTATTTTCATTTTGATTTATACAATTTCATAATTTAAAATTTGATATATTTTAAATATTTTACTATATAGGTAGAATTAATTATTATTATAATTTCTCAATTTAAAATTAAAATGCAAACATCACAAAAAAGAAATCATATATATTATAAAAATATAGCTCGTTTTCATTATTATTTCTTTTTAACTTACCAAATATAAAAATATTTTATTTTTTTTTTATTATGGAAATTATTTCATATGAATATAAATATATTGTAATCGAATATATCTATACTCAATAATAATATAATATTAATAAATTTTCAAATTTTTTTCTTATCATTGTACTGATAAATCATATTTGGAAAGAAATAAAATATAGTTAAGCTTATTTAAAAAATTAACTTGATGTATAATTTTTATTAATTATAAACATGTGGTACAACTTATTTTAAATAAATAAATAAAATTAGATCTCCGAAAAATTTTTTTAATTTTGTTAGATCAAAGATTCTTATTCTTTAGCTGTGTGTGTGTGTGTGACTTACAAATCCCATACGATCATTTTGCTTATTCTTATGTGTATTCTGTCCCAGTGTCCCCGCAAAAATTCTCCGGGAGATAAAAATGTCTCGGTTTACATAAATAATAATATCATCCGTGAATAAACCCAATATTATTCAATTTTTACCGACCGACTATAGTAAGGGATGTATTGTTTTCACACCAAATTTTACATATGGAGATTTTTTACATATCTCCACGAATCATGCATTTTGTATTGGTTTTATCCTCGGGAAAAATCATCTTCATTAGTTTTTTCTTAATTTTAAATTATATGACGTCACCCAGCCCTTCATGACGTCACAGCCTGGTCTTGCATATATATTCTAAATAAAATAAAATTAAAAATTTTTATGTCCATATCTGTTTTTCTATTACATTAATAGATATATTCAAATTATTTGAAATTGTTTATGTAGCTGGAAATTAATTTACTTCAAACCGTTGGTCGGTTCGGACCTGGCCACAGGTCAACTTATTTTTTTAAGAACCAAATTGAAAAAATTTAGAAAAAAACTGGACTAGATTTATGAATTAATTTCCATATATGAAAAATTATTTTGGAAATAGTTCCTCCAACTGAAAAATATACTGGAACCAAAGAAGGTTGAGATATATAAAATGTTAATTGGGTATGTAACTAATGTATTACTTACTAAATTTTTTTTTAGTACTAATAAAAATTGAAAAATTAAATTATTATAATTTAATAAAAATATTTTTATTATTCATTACCTTGGTTTAAAAAAAAAATTCTTAATAACAATAATAAAGTTTCTATAAATAATTGATTACTTATCTATTATTGAAAATTTAAGTTTAACGCAATTTAAAATAAAATGCATTTTAAGAAATAGTTGGTATTTTGATATCAGGTGCTTTGATAGGATCCCAATCGCCAAGTTTTACTATTTTCACACTCTCATGCCAAAGTTGAGTAGCAAGATTTGAATCTTTCGCTTGTTCCGATGGTTCTTTTAAATTGCAATTACTGAAACAGAAAAAAAAATATCATAATAGCTTTTGATATCTTTATCTTAATATTATTATATCATACTTCCTCCTTACAAATGTCTACTCCATTGAATATTGCACTAAATTTTTCAAATTTAAATTAACATTTATTATTACTAGTATGAATAAGAAGGTGGCTTTAAAGGATATATATTATATTTAATGTTTGAAAATAAAATTCTAAAGGTTTTTAAGAAGAAACTAATCTAGAAACGAACTTTGGGTAGACAACACTGTGCACTGATAAGGAAAAGGTAGATATGAGGGAATTGGGAGAATATAATAATTTGTTGATTTAAAAAAAGAGACGATTGAAGAATTATGATAAGATGCCTTGTAGAATTCAAATGTATATAGATATTTACTTTATACTAATTGACATTCACGAAAAGTAATATTAAACAATATTAGATTAATTAATTAATAAATTAAAAATTAAGAAAATTACAGCGAAATGCGCATAACGTAAACAAATGAATAAATTAGAAAATATTTAATATTTTGTATATTATATTTTTTGCAATTTAAGTTTTATAATACGTCAAAGATATATGATGATATATTTTCTTTAGATTATATTATAATACTTGACATTCACTATAAGTAATATTACACTTAATTCCATTGTAAAATGTACAAAATAGTATTGAATTAATTAGTGAACATATTAAAAATTAAGAAAGATCATAAAGAGAAAATTAAATTCTAAATGAAACACTAAATAGGTATACGAGGTTTGTTCAAAAGAAAGGGTGAATTTTGAATTATTTCGAAATGTCTTTATTTATTCATCAATCATCGTCCAATGGTCGAAGCACTTTTGAAATGCGCTTTTCAGTATGGCCATCAGCAGGTTCTTCGATTCCGACTGTATCTCATCAATTGTGGAGAAAGGCTTTCCTTTCATTAGTCTCTTCAGTTTTGGGAATAGGAAAAAATCACATGGAGCTAAATCTGGTGAATACGGTGGTGAGGCATGTTTAAGGTGGCGTTTTTGTCAAAAAAATCACGAACAAGGAATAATGTGTGAGCTGGTGCATTATTGTGATACAAAATCCATAATTTGTTTTTCCACAATTCTGATCATTTGAGCCGTATTGCTTCACGCATACATTGCATAACTTCCTTGTAGTATTTCTTATTAGCATTACAACCTGTTGGCAAGAACTCAAGATGCACCACGCCATTGTAATCGAACAGTGAGCAAAACCTTCACATTTGATCAAACTTGGCGTGCTTTTTAGGTCGCTTGAATCACTTATAAACATATTTTTGAGACAAAGTAGACTCACAGAATACCACAGTCAACATTTTGAATGCTCTGGAGCACTTTATTCCATTTTTAACGCAAAATTTAATACAGATTCTTTCAAAAATCAAAGAACACACAAAACCGTGACTAAATTTTTCACATGTCAAAAACAAACTACTAATCTAAAATGGCTGATAATCTCAACATATGAAAAACATATGTGTACCAACATAACAAAAAAATTTCGATAATCGAATGTACACAGACCGCGAAAATTCAAAATTCACCTTTTCTTTTGGACAGACCTCGTGTGTATACTCGTATCTATATAATTAAACGACTACGCAATCCTAAACTCCTTCTAAATGGCTTCATGAATCTTAATGGTAAAATTAAATTAAATTAAATATTACTCCTAATTGATTAATATTTTCTAAAACAAAGTAAGTAATATTTCGGCGCTAATATTTTATTATTGGACAATCAATTGATAAAACGAGAATATAATTTAATTAATAAATTGTACCTATAATATAGTCCTGTTTCATTTTCACATTTTTCATCCACTGCACAGTAAATCGAAGTTTGTGCTCCCTGTTGAGCACTCTTAATAAATATTTTGGCAAAAATAGAATAAATAAAAGAAAATCCTCGGAAATAAGTATCACTTAAATTACGATGGATTTCGGTTTTTACAACACCAGGATGAAGCGCATATACTGTTACGTTTTGTGCTAGGAAAATAATAATATTAAAAAAATAGTCATTTATATGTATCGGTGTTAAAATTGTATATTTTTTAATTTTACTCAACTTACCTTCCAATTTTCGGGCTAATTCTTTTGTAAAAAGGATATTTGCTAGTTTACTATTACAATAGGCTTTAATTGAATCATAGTTATTTTCTAACATTAAGTCTGAAAAATCTAATTCCGCCCCTGAAAAAAATTACGATCTATTAGATGTTTCTGTCTATTACATATTATTTTATTTTCAATAAATAATATAAATTAAAAATAGTTTTTTAATCAAATTTCATTCATCTCCTCTTTAGCAATTTTATATACCTGATACAATCACTTCATACCATCATATTGTTGTATCTTGAATATTGTATTGTAAAATTCTCAAAGAAATATTAAATAAATTAACAAAAAAAACTTTTTAATATACACACTTTTTAATCAAAAGTTCCCAAAAAATATAAAATAAAATATTAATTAAACCTTGAATATTATCCTTTACATATGCCTAACAAAAAGGCGTGGGCGCATATGAACATAAGTAGTAAGTAAAGAATTTAATATTATTATATGCCCCCACGTCTTTTTGTTAGGCATATGTAAAGGATAATATTCAAGGTTTATTATATTATTTTATATTTTATATTTTTTGGGCACTTTTGATTAAAAAGCGTGTATATTAAAAAGTTTTGTTATTAATTTATTTTCAAACTTTAGGTTTTTTTTTTATATTTTTTTTTAATATTTTATTGTTGCTTGGCAGATGTAAAACAATGCACTATTGACTACAAATTAAATCTATTACTCTCTAACATATATTAGATTCTTCGCGAAGTTTCTAGGCCTTTTCTAGAGAATATTGCTTATACAAGTGTCTTATTATGCCATCGGCATACTCCCGGCACCGTGTTCTTTTCTGAATCACAGAAAAGCACAAGCACATTGTATAGAATATCTATAGAAAATATAAAATTGAAAAAAATTGTAAATATAAATATACTTAAATATAACATTGTATTAACATTAATTAATCATTTAAAAGTCCGTATTTTTTAAAAATTCAAAATATTTCCTTTTTATTATTGCAGTGTCATCGACTTTCAATATACGTTTCAAATTTGATTGAAATCACTCAACTAGACGTGGGTTAAAATCAAATTACAAATTATTATCATTACAGACAGACAGAAAAGTGAAGTTAATAAAAAGCGTATAAAACCAAATTGAATTTATCAAGTTAAAAATTTATTTTATTTATTAATAAAAATTTACAATTAATGAATGAAAAGAAGAAATTTAAATCATGTGTATCAACAAAGATGATAAATAAAAAAAAAATCATTAAGAAATTATAAAAAATCAAACATTTATTAATAATAAATTTAGAAATAAATAAAATATTATTTCACTTTTATTTTTCAATTCTTTCTTTATATTTATCACTAAATAAATCTATTTTTTATTTTGTTTATTTCAATATCTTATATTAAAAGTAACATTAAATGAAAAAAACTTACAATTATGCGCAACTGATGATACATTCACAATCCTTGCTGGGCTTGAAGATCGAATTCGAGGCAGTAACAGACAAGTTAATAAAAAATGACCGAAATGATTTACACCAATTTGATACTCTAAACCATCTTCAGTAGATTTCTTTGGGCAAGCCATCACCCCTACATATAAAAAATTAAGTTAAGATCCAAAATCACATATTCAACTTTTCTTTTCTCTTGTCACACCCTCAGACTATTTAATCCTTTTAATATAAGATTTAAAAGATTAATAATTAATCAAATTAAATAAATTGAATTAGTTAACATCAAATTATTATATAACTTATCATTTTATAATATGAATATTAATAAAATATTTATTTATTTAATTTCACTTTTTATCTTTAAATAAAACTCCATGCAGTCTGGGAGGTAATACGGTTTTCTTTCAACCTCGCGGTTCCTGGTTCAAGTCCCAGGCTTGGGATAAGGAAATTTATCTCTTGTTGGAGTCTATAAGAACAAGCTTCTCCCAGTCTGCATGTTAAAAATTGGGTGGCTACTTTAAATGGAAAATAAAGGTCAATGATCAAGAAAATCAAGATAAATTTAGAGGATTCGTTGTACTGATCATTAGGTGGTAGACACCGTACTTAAATAAGATGTCCAAAAGTCAGAGAGGTATTATATCTAAATGCCTATATTCTTTAGATTTAAAATTTGAAAAAAATCATACGAAACTAAAATATCAAATTCCCATATATAATTATATAGGGTAAAGCATACAGTCGTTGGCCCCCTTAAGCAATAAGCAGGGAAAAATCCTAAAAAATATAGTTATTGGCCTAGGTATTCTATAGTGATTATACAACCATACAACGCGATCGATAACATAACCATAGTTACCATTTTAAAATAAAAATCTTTTATTATTTGTGTTTTAGTGATAGGGGGCCAATGACTGTATACCCTATGTCACGGATGGCGAACCTTTTTCAATGCCGTGCCACAAAATTATAAAAAATCTTTTTGAAGTTACAAACGTGCCACAAAATTGTCATTTTTTTCTCTACCACCTGTACCCTTTTAGCTTGAATATATAATCGAATATTTTTGTATAACTTCTAACTATCCTGTATAAGAGTGTTATAATTTTAAATATTAAACTTTATCCCAAAAAAATAAAATAATTATTAAAAAATTTGGAATTTATTTTTAGTAAAAATATATATTTCCTAAAAATTTTTTTTTATTTTTATTGTATGGAAATTCTTTAATTGATTTTAGTTTGTAGTTTTTAGTTGTAGATAATGACAAAAAAGGCAAAATTTATATTTGATACCGTGAACCACTTACATTTTCTTGTTTTGATAATGTTATGTTAAATTCTAGAAAAAGATTGCGATTCTGGCACTCCAACCGTCCTATGCGTAAAGTAAAGCTTGATATAAATTTTATAAAATTAATTATTTTTTTTTTTTAATAAATATTGATAAAATTTACAGCATATATTAAAATAAGAGCATATAAGAATATTCTGGTAATAGGTGTATTTCATCGCCCCAATCAATTTTGAGTTTATAACTTCACAATTTCCCAGACAAACAGACAAAATGACAGACACGAAAAATAATAGGGAATTCAAGCGATATTTGAGCTTAATAAAATGTATAATTTGCCGGTTTAATCTACTAATATAGATAAATAAATATTCAGAACTTCAAATTTCATAAATTTTAATTTTAATGTGATTTATTCATTTTTAATTTATCTCTATTGTAAAAGGTTATAATTATTAAAAATATAATTTTGTCTTTATGCGTGACATGAAATTTTTCAAACGTGCCACTTTTGGCACGCGTGGCATAGGTTCGCCATCCCTGCCCTATGTATAATTAAATATGTTTAATAAATTTTTTGATTAAATTTTTCCCAAATTCGTTTCATGCTGAGTTATAAATATGTATAATTAAAATTGTTTATCAAATAAAATAATAAATATATAGTTATTGTTTTTTACTGTGAAAAGATTTAAATAATATTAAGTTGAAAAAAATTCATTTATACCTGCATTATTGATCAGAATATTTATTTTGGGACAACTTTCATATAAATATTTTGAAGTTTCCCGAATGGATTTAAATGAACTTAAATCCAAATTTTTTGATGAAATTTTTCCCAAATTCGTTTCATGTTGAGTAATATTTTTGATTGAATTGATTGCATCTTCAGCTCGTTTATCATCACGACACAAAATAATCACATTTGCTCCTAGGAATAAAAAAATAAATTTACTCTAACAAACAATTTATAAGTATACTCTTAATATAAATAATTTTTTAAATTTTTTAATTTAGATAACATTACTGGTATTAAGAGAAAAATTTAATAAATAAAAATATAATATTTAATACTCTTAAATATTATTTATTAATCATTAAAAAAAAAATAGAATGAATGAATTTTATACTTTATGTTAGTAATATATAATACATAAATACAAGTGATATTTTTAGAAAATTCTTGAATTAATTAAAACAAATTATATCAAAATAAAAACAAAAAAAAGGAATTATATAAAATATACCTACTTACTATAAAATAAATAAAATACATAAAATTTATAAATATAATTTAAATATATATTTGCAATTTTTTTTTTAATATTTATTTATATATATATATATATAATTTTTGTAAACAAACCTCTTTTATATAAATCCAATGCAGTTTCTTTTCCAATTCCTGTATTTCCGCCAGTAATAATCGCTGTTTTTCCATCTAAACGTGCTTTGGAATTACAATATGCACTCCAAAGAAACATTCTTTAAAATTTTTCCCCCTCTATAATAAGTAACAAATTTTATTTGAATCACTCATGATCGCTTCTTTAAATTTTTAAATGTTTATCTTTTCAATTCCATTTATTAATCAAATGTTTATAAATAAATAAAATAATTTTAGAAATAATTAGAAATTGAATAAAATATATAAAGAAGGTTGAATGAACTGTTGAAATAATTTAAAAAAAAAAAAAAACCGAATTGTTTTTTAGAATATTTTATTTGATAATTATATTTACATATTAATAAACATATAATATATAATAATTAATTTAATATTATTATTAAATAATCAAATAATAATAAATAATACAAAAATACTTACAAATGAATAAATAATCGCCAAAAACATTCAAGCTTTTACACTTTAAATCAAAATACTTACTTTTCTTATCAATTTTATCTTGTCAGGTGTGTTTTATCTAAATTATTCCTTTATAAAACGGAGAGATGGATTTTATTTATATATATTTGAGCATCTTTTCTTTATAGTCACGAATATACTGATGTAATATATGGTCGTATAAAACAAAGATATTAACAAAATTTTATGTACCTTCTTTGATCCTCTTTATTCATTAGAATATCCATCATGACATTGAAATTTTACTTTCACAATTATATGAAAGTTGAATAAGAATAGATTTATTTTTTTTTTATTTTATTTTAGGTGAAGGAAGTATATCTACATTTTAAAGAATATCATTTAATATTTTTTCCATTTTAATAAGAAATATTATAATATGGTTAAAGTTTTTTAATTTGTAATAATAATTAAATTAAAGTTGCTGACACATGGATTAAAGTATCAGTCTCTTTGTTCTCACGTCACAGATGCATATTTCAATAAGCTGACTAAGATTAAAATAATAATTCTGAAAATGTAACTTTCCATATTTTAAAATAAATTTCAATTATATTTTATCTTAACAATAATTCAATGAATGAATTATGAAATATAATAAATTGACTAATATTAAAAAATCTGGAGTGTCTCCACTCGACTATCTCGCAAATTTGAATTGGATTAAATAACATATATTGATTTAAATTTAATTAAATTATAAATTAAAATTAATAAATAATATTCATTAAACCAGCGCATGTTTGGCTCTTTGTTGATGGCGCGTGATTTGCGATGTTAAAAAATTAATTCCGGTACTTTCAGCGATTCAATCAAGCTGAAATTCTATATATAGGAGTTTTATACAATTTTTAATCATGTGATAAACTATCAAACTTATATCTTTATTTTTACGGTCAGTTTAGAGTAAAAAAAATCAAAACGTTGTAGGTAATGACCCTCTTCCGGTTGGGCTACATTTCTCCAAAGTTGTTAGAAAAATATGAATTTTGAATAATGCCCATATACCAAATTTCATTATTCTAGCTCAAACCGTTTTTGCGTAAACTTGGTTACATACATACACACATACACACACAGACATTTTTCTCAACCTTAGTGAAAATAATTCATGAACCTTCAAAACGTATAAAAACATCAAAATCTCAACATGGAAAATTTTCATGATTGCAATACTATCTCTGGCGAGATAGTAAAAATGTAAATGCATATAATCTAATATGTAATATGAGCATGTGGGAATTTTTTTTCTGAATGAAAATTAAAATTAATGAAAAAAATATGGATAAAATTTTCTTAAGTGAGCAAATTCAATGTTCATATAAATTTTATATTACTACAAATTCGAAAACAGTACATATTTTATTGAATTTCAATCCAAATTCTTTAGAAAAACTTTTTAAATTTTTACATAAATGATGGGTTTTTGGAGTAAAAATAGTAGATTAAACTAAAAATGTATTTCCGGGATTTAGACAATGTTCTTTTAATAAAATAATTTTCCCTTAATTATTTAGTAGAGGGGCTAAAAATATAAACAAATATAAAAAAACATGAATGTGATTGGTGAGAATAAATTATTTAAAGCAGTGTGTGTTTCTCATCTGGGGTTTTGCTAATTAATTAGATTTAAAAAAAAATAACTCAAATTTATTATGCATCCCGACAATATTTAATAAATTTCTCCAAATGTGAAATTTAGTGTGAAAAATAATAAATTATAAATTTTGAAGAAAATAAAAATATTTACATATTTGTTTACATTAGTTAGTAGTATAGAAATATATTTTATGTATTATGCCAAAAAATAAGTTAAACAAAATGGCTTTTTTTCATTAAATTAAACTTTTACCCAAATATAAGTATTATCTATTACAAAATTCGATATTTTGTATTTTTTTGAAAACAATACAGGGAGGAAATTAAAAAATTTTAACATGTGAAAGTCAACTTTAAAAAAAGTTTTGTAAAATTCGCATATCCTTCAGCTCAAAGAGAAAATTTAGAAACAATTATAATGTTCAAACATAAATGTAACAATGACAAAGTATATTCGATCATTGAATATTGAACTATTCGTTTCGATAAGGAATATAAAAAGAACAAGAGTGAATTTTTTCCAAGTTGTGATTATACTTTATAAATGAAAAATTTCCAATTTGAAATGAAATAATTTTGAAATATTAAAAAGATAAATATTTTTTGTTGCAAATTCTTTTACATCTTATGTGTTTGAGCATTAACGAAAATAAAACCTAAAAATTATTATTATTATGAGAAGTTATTCGCCGGGTTATTTCGACGTTAATTGTGAAATTTGAATCTAGACGTTTCGGTGCCCATTTTGGCGCCTTTTTCAAGAGAGTTTTTTTATGAGATGGAATTGTTGGATTCTGGGACTAACCATGGGGGGGGGGGTTTCGAAAGAAAGAATCCATGACACTAGCATCAGCACGGAGATACTTTGTGCTGTCAGTGTCAAATTGTATGTTCGAATATATATATAAATATATATATAGTTTAATGTAATAATTTAATGTTTTATTAATCATATTATATAAGATAAGGTTGAAAATGAATAAAAATCTAATACAAAAAACTAGACTCATATAATTCACACTCTGTATTATTAATAATAATTATTATTTTATTTGAGTACATTTTTAAAAAGTAAAAATAGGGGTTATATATATTATATGTGAAATTTATATAGATTTATATTATAAAATCAGTAAAAATATTAATATATATTAGAAAATATATCTTTAATTATTACTAATAAAAACAATTACGTTGTAAATTATAATTCAAGTGATTTTTTTTTAAATAACTTTTTTCTTACATTTGTATTTTTATTTGGACCTTAACGATAGTTATAAGGATCTTAATGTTATTTATATTATTGTTTATTTTAAGCAAACAAAAAGAAAAAGAAATGTAAATGTTTATAAAAACAAATCAATTTTTTGGCGTTAAAATTTATCATCTTCTAATTTCACAAATTTTTTACTCATTTCCCAAAGTTTTTTTGCATCTTCAACATTGCAAGCAGCTGAAGATTCTCTCGTCACTTTACATTCACTAAAATAAAAAACAAATTAAACATTTAAAAAAACAATTAATTACAAATAATTTAATATTAAAATTCAGTTTATTAAGATGTTACTAGAATTTTACCATTAAAATCAGAATTTTTTTGTGTTTTTATCAGAAAGAGTTCATTTAATTTCATTAAAATATTAATGATATTTTAATTTATAATTTTAATTTTAACGAACTTATAAAGAAATATGCATAATTTATTTTCAAGAATGAATTCATTTTCTTCGTAAATTAGAAAACTTTTTGTGTAGATTTGAATGTGTGCATTTTATAAATTCAATTTTATTTTAATAATCAAATTTTAAAAAAAATTATTCTATAATGCCATTTTGCAATTAATTTTGTTCACTTAGCGGGTACTGTTTCAAATCCAAGTCACAAAAGCAAAAGTTTAAAGTTAATATTTTAAAGTAATAATTAAAAATTATGAACAAAATATTTGTTTTATTTATAGAGGTTATCAATATTTACTTTGAAAAAATATACTAAATAAATAAATTTCTCGAAAATATTAAAGAAAAAAATTATAAATTCAAATAAATATAATTAATATCTCCATAAGATATAAATGTATTATAATTTTAAGGTAGTTTGTGACTCAAATGACTTAAACTTGACCCTATATTTTTTTATATCTCTATTCAAAAGATTATAATTAAATACACCTATAGAAAAAAATCAGATTTTTTTACCACACCGTTTAAGAGATATAATTAATTAAAGTTATGCAAAAATAGAGTTCTTATGAATGTCCTTGTTCAATAACTCGGAAATTCAAATTTAAAAGAAATTGACAAACTTGACCCCACAAAAAAAAACTTTCTAATAGATAAAACGGTATCTAAAACATATACTGTAAACATTTTAATACGATTTACCACATAGTTTTAATTTAATTAATTTTTTAATATTATCATGTGTTCTACTATCTCTGTTATTCGACTAGGGAAAAAATGGCGGCTCCACCAAGCGCGGTCAGTTCAAATAATAACTAAAATTTTTTAATATACTTATAAATGGTACGTGATAATTAAAGGATATTAAACATTAATAAATATAAAAAATATTTGTTATACTTTATGGTTCAATTATAGTTTATAATTAATTATAGTTTATTATAGTTCAAATTCCAATCTAAAAATCATTTAAAGTTGATATCATCAGCTGAGTACTAGTCAATTAATATTTTATTTTTACATTATGATAATTATTTAATTATAACTCGTATTAAATTGAATCGAATAAATTCTTATGTGAATTTTCATTAATTATTATAGCATGCTTTGGATAATAGTTATTTTTTTGACTTCGGAAACCCAGTCACAAACTACCTTAAAATAAGAACGTTTGATGGGATTTGTTGCATTTATACTCTCAGTAGATTATTTAATTTGGATAGCACTCAGGTTACCTATAATATAATCCTGATTCTTTCTCGCATTTTTCATCAATGGCGCAATGAATTGATGTTTGGGCGCCTTGAAATGGGGTTTTGCAAAAAGCTCTAAGTGTTTTATTTATAAACCAAGTGAGACCCGGAATATATGTATTACTAAAATGACGAAAAAGATTGGTTGCTATTAATCCTGGATGTAATGCGTAGACGGAAACACCAGTTCCTTGAATAAAAAAAAATATACTTTTATTAGTTCCAAATTCCTAAAATAATGAAATCTAACATAAAGAAGGAATGAATAAAACATGTTCATTTAAAATTTTTTTAATTTAATCTATATAGTTTGCTTTGTTTTTTTGAAAATTTAATTTTATTTTCCATTTACCTTCCAATCGTCGGGCTAATTCCTTTGTAAAAAGGATATTAGCCAATTTACTTTGAGAATAGGCTTTGGTTGCTGCATATGAGTTTTCTGACATAATATCTTCGAAACAAATACTTCCATCTATAAAAAACAAACCAAAAATTGTATAAAATACAGAACAAAGATATTTTCCTTAACAAGCAATTGTGTAATTATTAATAAAATTTATTAAAATTTAAAAAATTTATTAAAATTAAAAATTAATTAAAATTTAAAAAATGTATTAAAATTTATTAAAATTAAAAATTAATTAAAATATAAAAATAAGTAATAATATTTTTTCAGACTATTTGGGCAATTGTATGTGTGTGTGTGAGTTTTACTCACGTCAGTGAGACTTACTCAGATCGATCTATTTATTTTTGTGGAGTTACTAAACTCAACCTCGATTCAATTACTTACTTCTTATAATTCTCACATCACTTGACATGTACTTAATAATTAAATAATTTAATTAATGTTATATTAAAAATGAAAAAAAATACAAAAGAAGAATATTAAACAGAAAAGTAATTAAATCCTTTAAACAATTATTTATATATGAAAAGTAACAAGTATTTTTTATAATAAAAATAATTTTTATTTTAATTAATTTTTTTTTTATTTTTATAAATTAGAGCAGAATCCTGACTAAACATTTCGAGGAAAAAATTGTTCAAAATTATTTAATGAGAAAATAATAATAATTATGAATTTATGAATCCTAGTAATTTGTTTTTCCAAATGATATTTATTAAATATCAATTTAAATAATTTATATTGAAATAATTAAATAAAATTATTTTTTACATTCGTGCATTTTTGAGGAGACGTTTACAATTCTTGCTGGCGCTGACATTTTAAGTTTCGGAATTAGTAGACATGTTAATAAAAAATGTCCCAAATGATTTACAGCAAGTTGACTCTCATAACCATCCTCTGTAAGAGCATATGGGCACGACATAATTCCTGTAAAAATTTCAATCAATGAATATATAAATAATTAATTCTACATTTTTTCCAAATAGCATTTCAATAAAGTTTTATTTTTTATTTTTTTATGAACAAATAAATTAAGTCACGAACTTGAATCACTGATTAGACCAGGAATTGTGAAAGTGTTAAGTCTTTTTATGAAAAAATCTTGGTTCTTGGAACTTTATCTTTTTAAACTAACAGTATATTAATGGATCTGTGGGGATTCTTTTCAAGTAATTGTTTTGCACAACATTGTGGAAAATTTAATGTTCCTTGAAAAGTAAATTTTTAATTTTGTGTTAAAATATTAATCCGAAAAAATAATAGTTTACATCAGGATTAATAGGAAAAGACGACTTGAACGCTTTTAATAAGTTCAATAAGTTCTTTCCTACTTTTCCCACCCGCAATTCAAAATTGTTAATTAACAATACAATCGATTCTAAAACTGGTTGAATTATCTATCGATTCTCTATTTTTATTTAAAAGGAAAAACTTTATTTCGAATGTATATTCTACACAATTCTTTTCCTTAAAAAAATCCTTCCTTTCAAAATATTTTGCTATTTTTATATTATATCAGACATTTTAATTATTTGTAAATGAATCTGTACCTGCATTATTTATTAGTATATGTATGTGTGGATTCTCTTCAAGTAATTGTTTAGCACAACTTCGAACAGAAGCCAAAGAAGATAAATTCAACTGTACAGAGGAGAGTTTTCCACAATCTTGAATATCTTTTGTCTTCATTTCAATGTCTTCAATTGCTTCTTTTGCATTTTCTAAACTTCTGCATGCTAAGATGATATGACCACCTGGAATAATTGTATACATTTTTACCACTTTTTTTTTTATAAATATATATTATTTTGAAGATAGAGAAAATTTATATCACCAAAATCTAATAAAAAATAACAGCTTAATCTTATGCATCTGTGAATAGTGTCAGTGTGTGTATATTTGTATGTTATTTGATACATTTTTAATAAATAAATAGGTTCTACAATATCATTGTTGGAAGTGGAAAATTTTTATATGCACGTTATTTAACTAATTCCTTATTATTTTATTCTTTGTATAATAATTAATTTAAATAAGTAAATGTATATATATATATATATATACATCTTCTAATAGATCTGTAATAGATGAAAAATTAAAAAAAAAATTCTCAAAAATATAATTATAATTATATATTTATCAAAATTAATAACAATAAGTTTGTTTTCATATGTAAACAGTCTATTAGTTGCCAAAAATATCTGAACTGTACTCAAATAGATAGAGAGAAAGATTCTTAATTTTATTTTTCTTCTTCTAATAAAGATTCTACATTTAATAAGCAAAATATCATTCCTTTTTTTATGAAAATGAAAATCTAGTGTTTTATTCTTCATATTTATTGAAAATAACTTGAATACAAATATATTTTCAATCATGTAATTTTCATTTTGGTTGTTGCGGCCAAGAACTTTTGAGTTCCGTAGAAGAGGGCTTCTCAAAATGTTGGGTTGCGGCCCCTAGGGGCCGCAGGGGGGGGTGGAATCCGAAAAATGTGACACATAAATTATAAGAATTAAATAATGTTATTGTTAATATTAGTAAATGCATGTATTGACTAGTAAAAGTTTGCATAAAGAAATTTAAAATTATAAATTTAAGCAATCTAAACTAAAAGAAATAGGGGCCATGACATATTGATTTGCGTTCCAAGGGGGCCGTGACTTGAGTTTGAGAAGCACTACCGTTGAGTCACAAAGATTGATAGTAATTTTTTTACATAACTTTACTAGTTATCTTTATATTTTTAATGATTATTTGAAATTTATTAACAAATCAATAATTTATTCAATGCATTTGAAAAATGAAATTATATAATTTTTTTTTTTTTTGTAATACTAAATTAATTTTAATAATGATTATTCAAACGAAGAAATAATAATTTTATAAATAGGAAATCTACGCTATAAATTATATCATATTATCCACTACTTTCTGTGGCACTATGCTTGTAAATTTGATAACAAAATTTGAATAATATTAAAAAAAGCATGTTTTACATTCTGTTATAAAGTAAATAGATATATCAATCTACCTGAAACTTGTGAATAATTAAATATTATGATTAAATATTATTATATTTTTTATTTTTTAGGTTGTTTACATAATAGATAAATTAAAATGTGTCATCTAGAGCTAACGATTAAATTTATTAATATTGATGTATTATAATATACTATAATAATGATTTACCTCGTTTATATAAATCAAGTGCAGTCTCTTTTCCAATTCCAGAGTTGGCACCAGTAATCACGACTGTTTTCCCATCAATTCGTGCTTCGGATGTACAATAAGCATGCCAAACAAACATTCCCATTTTTGATAATGAAGATATTAAATCACCTGCAATGAAAGCAAATCTTATTAATTAAAATGAATGCATAATAATTTGGCTACATAAAATTTGATTTAAAAACAATTAAATATATATTTTTTCAGAATATTAAAATAACTTATTTGAAGTGAATTATTAAAATAAAAAACAATATAAATAAATTAATTTAACCAGGATTATTTTTTCAAATCTAAATGGCTGATGTCGACAATTTCACTTTGCTGATAAAGTGCTAACTTTTATTTAATTTGAAACGATATATATATATATATATATATATATATATATATATATATATGACATTAAAAAAATAATTAATTTCTATTTCTATCAATATTGAATATAATATCAGTTAATAAAATAAGACATTTTTTCTATTGTATTCTTTGCGCTACCGAATGGCAACATGTACATATCAAATTTTAAAAAATTAATTTCTCCGGTTATTGATTATATATTAATAAAATTTATAGCCTATGAACAAATAGAGATATGCAAGAATATTGTGATGTAATTTTATCGAAATCAGTTCAGCCAATTTTGAGTCTATAATGTGAAAATTTCCGGACAGGCAGACAGATAAACATTAAAAATTCTAAAGTCCCTTTATATCCGTTAATAAAATAAAATCAGCGTATTTAATGACTTTTGAGGCTCTTTTAATAGATACGAGCAAGAATGTAACTAGCTTTATGTTGACCCTCAACAAATAGTTTTCATTCGACTACTGTGTTTGTTTAATCTTTAACAACAAATTGCAATAACTACAATTGTACACTGACATTTAACCACTCAGAAATATTTCACAAGTATAAAATACCAATTAATAATAATAAAACTATCACTGTGGCTCTTCGGAACTCGAAATTGGCCGCAGCATCCACATTTCTCCAAGTGTCCCTATCCTGAGCTATAACCATCCAACTCCTACTTTCTCCTATCTCTCTCACGTCCCTTCCTATATTGTCCACCTCCCGCGTGCTTGGTCTTCCAAGAGGTCGTTTCCCAATTGGTCTCCCCACCAATATATTTTTTTGCCATTCTTTCCTCTCCCATTCCACCCACTTAATAATAAAACATTTAATTTATTTAAATATCTTGACTTTAATCTTATCTAAATGTTAAGTGTTGATTGATTTATATATAATATATTCATGTCTATAAGGAAAAATTAAATAAATTTTTCAATAAACTCTATAAAATATTATTTATATACCACATAATTTCTAATGTTATTCAAATTGAAATAATTAATAAATATTTTATTTTATTTATTTATTTTTAAGTTTAGCCTTACCCTCTTCGGGTTTATGCTATTTTTTTATATTCATTTTATATACACAAATATATCTTCTTTTAATAATAATAATTATTATTATTAATATATAAACATCCAGGATCCTTAAATATGTTAATAATTTTATTTAAGACTAGTTTATGATTAAAAGAGGAGAGAAATACTAATTTAGATATTGTAGATTGTACTAATACATCTTGACTGTACAATTAGAGTTGCTTGTTAGGAAACTAGACCGTAAAATGTTTTACAGAATAAAATATTAGTAATAAATTTATACTATTTATTATGCTCTGGAAAACTTAAACAAATAAACAAATTACGATATTATCAAAATCATGAGAAGTTAGGCTTTGTCTAATAATTACTATTGCACTTGACACTTTTTGGTTGCAGTATTCATATTAAGTACTACAACGGTTCATTTCCTGAACCAACTTCTTCCATTTCTTATCTTTGCTCAATTCCTTCCTATCTATCTTTATTTTGTACTTGAATTACTCATTGGATGCTTTCCAAATTCCCGTAAACAAACTCCTCCTCCTTACCCATTCGGGACACGTGCCCAGTTCATTGTCATCTTATTCTAAATAATTCTTAAATATGTATTTTAAAATAAACGGAAGAGATTATCAAACCTATAAATAATCGAAATAGATAATTGGGATGTTTACAACGAATTTTATTCCTATTTATCACAAAATTGCATAAATAATTCCAATTTATATGATCTTAATATATTGTGAGAATTAGATAAATAATGTAGAGAGCAAAAAATATTTAAAAATAGATATTTATTTAAATGAAATAAAATTATTTAATTTACAGAATGAAAATGTAATTTTAATCAAAATAAGAAACAATGTTTTTAAAATGTTTTCAAGATTTATAATTTCAATATATAAATATACATTTTAATATTAAATGTTTAAATAATAATGGAATAATAAATTTTTACAGTAATAATGAGACATATTTATAATTTTATACATATTTAAAATATTTTACTTAATATATTATCTTCACTGGTATTTGGTAGTATGACATTACCAAACCAAGTTATATATGTTTCTCTTAGTTCATTAGTACCGGGACCCCGAGCCTCGGCTCGGTACTTAAGTTAAAAAAAATGATTCATTATTATTGGGTTTGGCTGGTAATATTAATACCTGGGATACCGAGCTGTCGCTCGAAAAAATGTTTAGACATTATTATAGACATTTTCATTCTGTAAATTAAATAATTTTATTTCATTTAAATAAATATCTATTTTTAAATAATTTTTCTCTACATTATTTATCTAATTCTGACAATATATTAAGATCACACCGGGACCCCGAGCCTCGGCTAGGTAATTAAGTTAAAAAAAAATAATTCATTATTATATTGGGTTTGGCTGGTAATATTAATACTTGGGACACCGAGCTGATATACAATTCTTTAATTATTTATTACAATTATTAAATGTTGCATCATTGCATGGAACTTGGGGTCCTCAATAATACATAAATATGTATTATTAGATATGTTTCTAAGTGCATGAATATTTTTTTTTTATTGGAAGAATGATAAATATATATCGTAATTTATAATTATAAAATATTATTAAAATATATATTTTTAATTTTATTTCGAAATTAAATAAAAAATTTTAAAATATTTTAAATATAAAAAAAATATTAAAACAATATCTTTTAAAAAAAGGCGGGAGTCAAATTTCAATATGAGTGTCATTTGTCCATATATAAATTAAAAGATAAGATTAGTTAATTAAAATATATATATAAACAAAAGCAAAATTAAATAATAAAAATTTATAAAAAATAAAAAAAAAATTTGAATTAATATTAAATTATTAGTTAATGACTAATAAGTAATTAATAAAATAAAAAAAATAAAATTTATTACAATATTACAATTATTAAATGTTGCATCATTTTAATTAATAAAATAAAATAAAAGAAATTAAATTTAATCAAAGAACAATGAATAAATAAATATAAAATAATAGATAAAAAAAAAAAAAAATTTTTTCCGCCGGTTTCGATCCTGCTAAGTTGACTATTCAAAACAGTGCCTTTACCCATTAGACTGATATATATTTAGTTAATTAACATGACATTTTTACTCTCTTTGCAAGAATTATATGTTTTTTGTTTTTGTTTTTGTTTTTTTTGAGAGTGATTAATAAATATATATATATATTTTATTAAAAATAAATATTTTTAATTTTATTTCGAAATTAAATAATGCATTTTAAAATATTTTAAATATATAAAAAAATGTTAATTCAATTCATTTAAAAAAAAGCGGGAGTCAACCAACCATATTTTATTTTGTTAATAATTAATTAATTAAGATTAATAAATATATATATATATATATATATTATTAAAAATAAATATTTTTAATTTTATTTCGAAATTTATTTTATTTTAAAATATTTTAAATATAAAAAAAATATTAATTGAAGTAAAATTGATGACGTCACACCCATATATAATTTTCAATTAAGAAATTAATAATGAAGCTGTAAGTTTCAAGAGATGTGATCAATAAAACTCAATTTTTCTTTATAAATACTATATCTAGTGTGAATTTGAAAAAAATCGTTAGAGCGGTTTTTGAGAACCAATGGTTATAGAAAGAAATATAGATATATAGAAAGAAATATAGATATATATATACAATTTTAGCTAGCATAATAAGATTAGATTTGGTTGAATGAATCATCTTGATCGTTGATTATTTACAACCAATTGCTTATCGCTTATTATATAATGGTAAATTACATGGGAAATTTTCAACTTTAACCGCCGATTTGACCATGTTCCTAACCGAATTTTAAAAAACCAAGACCACTTTACAATTACACTTTTTTAAGCTCCACTCGAATCCAAAATCAAAATTTAAAAAATCGAAAATTTTTGGCGACAGACACACAGACCTATAGATTTTATAAACGAACTAAAAGTTCGTTGAAAATAGTATATTCAAATGTCATTGATCACGCTTAAGTATGTATACAAATTTTGGAAATTCTATGAAACTAATTTTAATTTTCTAATTTTATTTACTTTAAATTTTTTTCCTTGCAATGTATCAAAATGACTTTATGATTTTCCTTAAGTAATCACATCTTTATTTAATCTTTAATCAAAAAAGAAAATGAATTAAATTAAAAAAAATAAAAAAAAAAAAAATAAATGAAATTTATTAATTAATTATGTTGTCAAGAAGTACAATTGTATTTTAAATATATTATTTTATCATTAATCATCTAATTAATTTGAAACATTTTCACTGACAATATGATTTCATGAGAACCGTTATAACAATGAATAAGAAACATTTAAAGTGGGTACCCTTAGTCAAGTAGAAAGATTATAACAACTAACGGAATCTTGTGAATGTATAATTAAAATTAAATATTTGTCATTTAAATAAAACATCCAAATGAAATTCAACAATTTAAGACTGTTAAGTAAAAATATTTAACAAAAAATATATATCAATTTATTAGAAGTTTATTTTAAATGAAAGTTTTTTTAACAAATTGAAAAAAATTAATTTTTAAAAAAATAAATAAATAATATGATCAATAATTAACTGTCTATTTGTAAAAATACCTATCTCCACTAAAATTTCAAATAAATTTCAAAGTAATATTAAAAAAAAAATTATTTTCTACTTTAAATAAATAAATTCATTTATTAATTTTTATATTATAAAATTTATTAATTAATTATAGTTCTATTAATTTATATTCAATGCATTTATTTTAATTTCTAAATGTAACAGAGAGATTAAATGAAAGTTTTTTTTAATGCCGGTTTTTGATCTAGTTTACTTTTAAAATTAGATCATTGTCATTAGCAAACAAATTTTATTTTTAAAATTCAACAAAAAATTTATAATTTTCTATCATTTTTTATCAGAAATATGTAAATATTATTTAATTTAATAATAGAGAAGAATAGAGATAAATTAAATAGTAAATATTGAAAGAATGTATAGACATACCTGTTGTGTAGGTTGAGAAAGATTGACCTCCTTCTTCGTATCCACTTGTGAAGTAGAATGGAGGGAGTCCAAAACAAGACTGACTGACAGAAGAATTGAAAAGCCGAGACCTACCTCCACTACAACGGAGAAATTTCATTTCAATATCATTAACGTTGATGATGTCGGATTTCTCACCAAACTTTTTTTTTTTTTGTTTTTATTTTATTCCTCACCATTCATTCATTATGAAAATCACCATAAAAAATAAATAAAGAAATAAATAATCCCATAGAATAAAAATAAATATAATATTTTCTTATGAGGATAACTAAATATTTTGTCATAATAACTTTTAAATTTTATTATTATTATTATTTATTTTTATAAACTTTTTTATAAATTAAAAAATTAATCTATAACAAGTTCTTTGTAAGTTATTTATAAATTTTATTAGGTATTATATTTAAATTTAATAATTATACTAAATTTGAGAAACGGATTTTATAAAAATCTGATATATACATAGTATATATGTAGTATATATCGTATTTGATATATCCGCATTCTATTAATATAAGTACATTTATATTATTAAATACTCTTATAGTGTTTGGTATTATTTACAAGTTTTCTGAATAAATATAACCTGAAACGAGTAAATTTATTATAAAGTATTATTTAAAATTTTGAAAGAAATTTTTGATCTACTAATACCATAATTAATTTTGAATATCAAAATATCTTCATGGTTGATACATTACATTTCTTGATTAAAATAGAAATAATTAGTATATTTTATGAACCGAAATATCAATCAATTTCCAAATTTAAAAATTAAATTCAAGTTACTGTGAGGAACTCTAAAGATTCTCTTTAGATTAATTAGAAAATTAAAATAATGTCATATTAATAATAAATAATTACATTTATTATTTATTAATATCTAGCTTCAATATATGCCATATTTGTTTTCATAATTTTTTTTGATCGTCTGAGATAAAATATCAAAACATTTAAAATTAAATTTTTGTATCGGGAAAAATATTTATCTATAGTTACAAGCGACCTTCACTTATCCAGGTAGAGGCCTCCAATCTCTCCCATTTAGAAAGTGATGGGCCTACTCATTAATTAACGTAGCCTTCTCGAAATTACCTGAATTCTCGTAAGACCAGGGTTCTCTATTTCTGGTTAGAATTTAAAATTTTGGTCTAGAGAATCCAAATAAGTACATTATTCCAATAATATTTCATATCTCTTCGGAATTATTTGACTTGGCAGATTATAATAATTAATCTTATAATAAAATTTTTTAATCTTTAATAAAACCCTTTTATTATTTCATAACTTATAATATGGTGATTATGTATGGCGTCCGAATAATTGGGATGTTTTTTATTAAACAAAATCTCAATTTGTCCTGTTTCTAAATTAATAAAATTTATGAAAAAATGCGTTTTTAGGGCACTCTTTTATATAGCAATATTCCAGTTTTTAATAAGCCGATAAAAAATTATAGTTTTTAATATTTTAATAGTTAACTTAGTAATAATATTAATATCTTATTATTTGATATTGGCTTTAAATATTATTGGCTGTTTTGTATTTTTTTTTTCTATTGATAATTTTGTAAAAATTATTTTTTTGGAAAATTACCATTATAAAGTAAGATATTTTAAGAGGAATGTATTAATATTGAAGTGTATAATACGCATATATTGTAATCGTGTGAGTATTTTTATAGATTGGTAAGATAAACATTTTATACCATCGTGCATGCATGTAAATGTAAAAATACAATATATATATATATATATATATCCTATTATATTCAAATTAGATACATTATAAATACCTTAATTAATTCAGTTAAAAATTCATAAATTAAATTATATATATTTTAAATAAATACTAATAAAACTATTAATTAAAAAAAAATAAAAAAGATCATAGATTATTATATATAAAATACATATTAACAGTGAAAAGTTTTCTCAGTTCATAATAAAAATTTTTTACTGAATAACTTTATTGTAAATCAATGAGAATCAACAGCACAAAAGCCAAGGATTATTCAGACCTTAACAAAATGATTTTAACGAGGAAGAGATTCCATTTGTGAACATGCTTCTTTAATGTCTGGAAGATGAAAACCTTGGGACGTTATAATTTCAATAATTGATACATGAAGGTTAATCTCATCATTCAGGTTGATTCTTACCAGGAAGAAAGAGAGTTTTGTAATTATTTTAGAATTCCATCGAAACACGATTGAATAAAGAAATGTTTTTTTTGTTATTTGACCTTTTCGCAAAATGATTTGTATCTTGACTTTTCGGCCATGATACTTCAAAAAACATTATTCTGCATTTTTATTATTAAACGTAGGTATATACTCATAATATTTTTATTGTTATTATTTATTTTATGATAATAATTAAAAATATCTTAAAGGAAATCTAAAAATTATTATTTTATTCTTGCAAAGTTAATTATATAAAACTCATATACTTCTATCTTTTAGTATTAGTGAATAATATAATTATTATATATATAAATCAAATATTATTATTATAGCCAGGAGGAGGAAGGTTGAGAATGTTTAGTATATTAAAAATTTATTATTAGGACTAAAAAATTAAAAATATTAATCATCGTAATTTTGTATGCCTCTTAAAAGTAAATAAAAAATTTAATTTTTATTTAGAAATTAGAAATTAATTTAATTTCTCAACAAAAATAACATGATGAAATTAATAGATATGACCTTAGGGATTTGTTGTAATACATATTTTATTTGTTTTTTAACATGTTTTAATATATACTAGAATAATAAACATTAAAAAAAAATATTAAATTTTGATTGTACAGTCTTGGTATGATTTCAAATGTATTTATTATTTTAAGCATTTTGTAATTTTACCATCATTAGAAGCTTTCCTCAATTAAATTCTTATTTTTTTAAAATTATTTTATTGTTTTCGTTTAATTTTCAAATATAAAATAAATATTACAATATTTTTCTTAAATAAAATCATGAATCTTATTATATATGCAAATAAAAGAAAACAACTTTATTTTCAATTAATTTTATTAATAATAGATTACTTTATATTACAAATATTTACAAATTTAATGCCGAAACCGAGAAATTTGTATTAAATATTAAAATATAATGAAGATCCGATAATAATGGTATTAGATAGATTTCAAAAAAAAATAATAATAAGAAATAATATCTATATAAATATTAGAAAACAGAAACTTTTGAATATCAGAGAAATATTTATGTAATATTATATGGAAAATACTAACTATAATAACGATAATTATTATCAATAACTAACCAATGACAAGGTAATGTTTATTTATTTTAAAATAGATTAATATACTATACCATTTATAAATTTATGAAATTAATAAACTCAATGATTATATAATATAATAATTTTTTTTTTAATAAATATGTGCATAATTTATTAGTATGTATGTGTATATTAATAAAATGAATTATGTGATTATTAATTAATCTAAGTTTTAAAAATAATTGTATTATTAAAATAAAAAATTAACATTAAATTATTAGTATATATTATTTTTTTAATTTCTGTTTGTTTTGTAAGAATAAAAATTATTTAAAAAAATTGGAAATTAATTTTCAATTAAAAAATAAATACCAATCAATGATCATGTAGAATTTAGTACAAAATATATATATTATGGACTGGATGGATCAGGAGCTGTGATTGGATTCCAATCATCAAGTTGTGTGATTTTTATACTCTCACTCCAGAGTTTAGCCGCTAGATTTGGATCATTTGCTTTTTCTGTTGGTTCTGTCACTTTACAATCACTAAAAAACACAAAACAAATAATATAATAGAATAATAATAATTTAGAAAAAATTCCTGATAAAAAGTATTGCACACTTATTCAATTTCTTATTATATTGATTTTTGAAAAATTTATTTTAAAAAAAAACATTTATTATTTTTCAATATGTTTAAGGAGCAAAATATGTGGAAAGATATAGAGATAATTTTATATGTAATTATATAATAAGCAATTGAATGATCTCTATATACCAGCCCTGGCCAACCCAAATGACTCCATGGGCCTCTTTGATTAGGAGCAATGCTACAGGAGCCGCATTTTAGGGAAACGTGAAACAATGTATTTAAAAACACTTTTAATACTTTCTTGATGCTCTATTATTTCTAACTTTTTTCTTCCTTTTTATGGAATCAAATATTTAATTTAAAAATTGTAAGACATATTTTAAATAAAAAAATTAATTAATTATAATTATTTCAATTATATTTTTTGTTTTTGAATATACAGACGAGAAATGAAAGTTACAAAAGAAATATAAAGTTAACTGGCGGGCCGCACAATTTTTCACGGTGGGCCGAATGCGGCCCGACTTCCGCGTGTTGGCCAGGCCTGCTAAATACAATTCAAATTACTTAGTATAATATTATATTTATTTAGTGAAACTCTTATAAAAACATTTCAATCATTAACATATCATTAAAGAAATATAATATGGAACCCTTTTTTACCGACCGACGATAGTAAGGGAGGTATTGTTTTCACACCAAATTTCACATGTGGAGATTTTTACATATCTCCACGAATCATGCATTTTCTTATCAGAAAAAAGTATTTTTAGCATGATGTCTGTCCGTCCGTATAGATGTGTACAGCCTGAACGGCTCAACCGATTTTGATGAAATTTGGTATATTTACTTAATGCATCAGTGGGATGAATTGATCAACTTTTGGTGCAAATCCGGAAACCGGAAGTGGTCCGTCCGTCCGTATGTCCGTCCGTATAGATGTGTACAGCCTGAACGGCTCAACCGATTTTGATGAAATTTGGTATATTTACTTAATGCATCAGTGGGATGAATTGATCAACTTTTGGTGCAAATCCGGAAACCGGAAGTGGTCCGTCCGTCCGTCCGTCCGTATAGATGTGTACAGCCTGAACGGCTCAACCGATTTTGATGAAATTTGGTATATTTACTTAATGCATCAGTGGGATGAATTGATCAACTTTTGGTGCAAATCCGGAAACCGGAAGTGGTCCGTCCGTCCGTCCGTCCGTATAGATGTGTACAGCCTGAACGGCTCAACCGATTTTGATGAAATTTGGTATATTTACTTACTGAATCAGTGGGATGAATTGATCAACTTTTGGTGCAAATCCGGAAACCGGAAGTGGTAGTATTAGCGATCGACGATAGGAAGGGAAGGGTTATTTTCACACCAAATTTCACATGAGGAGATTTTTTTATATATCACCACGAATCATGCATTTTCTTAACAGAAAAAAGTACTTTTAGCATGATGTCTGTCCGTGCGTCCGTCCGTCCTTCCGTCTGTCCGTATAAATGTGTACAGCCTGAACGGCTCAACCGATTTTGATGAAATTTGGTATCTTTACTTAATGCATCAGTGGGATGAATTGATCTACTTTTGGTACAAATCCGGAAACCGGAAGTGGTAGTATTAGCGATCGACGATAAGAAGGGAAGGGTTATTTTCGCACCAAATTTCACATAAGGAGATTTTTTTACATATCACCACGAATGTATTGGTTTTATCCTCGGGAAAAATCATCTTCATTATGTTTTTCTTAATTTAAAATTATATGACGTCACCCAGCCCTTCATGACGTCACAGCCTCGGGTAACGCCGGCTACTTCAGCTATATATTATAAATAAAATAAAATTAAAAATATTTATGTTCTATACATATCTGTTTTTTATTACATTAATAGATATATTAAAATTATTTGAAATTGTTTCTGTAGCTGGAAATTAATTTACTTCAAACCGTCGGTCGGTTCGGACCTGGCCACAGGTCAACTTATTTATATAAATTATTATATGTATAAGTTCGACTGCAACTTTTAGGAGAGAACACGGTGAAGTCATTGGTAGGAAAGAAACCAGCAGGGTTACCAATTGTGATTGTGGAACTGATTAGTTTTTGGAAAAAATATTACCTTTTTCGAATTTCAAGACATTTTCACTAAACTGTTGTTAATTGTATCTTCTTCTACTTAAGGTGCCGTCTCCGTTTCGGAGTTTGGCTATCATCATGACTAGGATAGCCTTAGAAGCTGCCCAGCCATGATAATTTTTCTTGGGAATGTTAATGCGGTGGTTTCCCATTGCCTTCCGCATGTATAGAACCAGGAACTGACAGTTCCTGGAGCCGGAGGCAGCTGATGTTAAATTGAATTTTATTAGAAAAATTTGTTCTTAGTTGGAATCGAACGCCGACTTCTTGTGTAGAAAATTGTTATGCTACACGCTCGGCTAGCTGCCTCCTATAATTGTATCTTAGAAAGTTTAAAAGCAATCACAAATATTGAGAAAATTAATTGTTTCTTTATTTCAGTCAAGTTCCATTGCCAACATCTTGTGATTTGCCTACCAAAATACTTGATGTAAATATAAACAGTGTTCTCTCCTATAGTAGCCCTATTATTGTCCTTTAATAAGATTGAATTGTTTATATTGTATAGCACAGAAGAGTAACTTTTATTAGTTTAATAATAAAGACACATCACAAATAAACTACTTACCTATAATATAAACCTGTTTCATTTTCACATTTTTCATCCACTGCACAGTAAATCGAAGTTTGTGCGCCTTGTCGAGCATTTTTAGCAAATAAATTTGAACTAATGGAATACATCGTTGATAACCCCCAGAAATAGGTATCACTAATATTACGATGAATCTCAGTTTTCACGACACCCGGATGAAGAGAATAAACGTTTATATTTTGTCCTATGTTAATTTGAAACATTTATTATTTATATATTATTATATTATTATATAAGAGAAAAACATATTTTATAAACGTAATTGATTTACCTTCCAATCTACGTGCTAATTCTTTTGTAAAAAGAATATTTGCCAGTTTACTATTGCCATAGGCTTTTATAGAATCATAATTTTTTTTTAACATCAAATCTGAAAAATCCAATTCAGCATCTGAAAAGTTAAAAAATAAAAATAGTAATGAATAAATTAACTAATTTCACTAGTATTAAAATTATTATATAAAATAAATTATTAATAATACATTTGTGCGCCACTGATGACACATTTACAATTCGTGCAGGTGATGATGATCGAATTCGAGGAAGTAACAAACAAGTTAATAAAAAATGACCGAAATGATTTACCCCGATTTGATACTCTAAACCATCTTCAGTAGATTTCTTTGGACAAGCCATTACTCCTAGAAAACAAATAAATAAATAAAAAGAAGAAGATTTAATTAAAGACACCCCAAATACTTTATTCAATACTTAATATAATTTAAATAATAATAAACTTTTGGCAAATTAACTTTCCCCTCCCATTCCAAAAAATATTTTTCCGAATGTCAAAAAAAAAAAATCAATTTAATTTTAAAATTAAAAAAAAAAACAAATAATTAAACATGATAAATAAATACCTGCATTATTAATCAGAATATTTATTTTGGGACAATTTTCATTTAAATATTTTGCAGTTTCACGTATCGATTGGAATGAACTTAAATTCAAATTCCTTGATGAAATATTTCCCAAATTTGTTTCATGCTCGGTAATTTTCTTGATTGAATTGACTGCATCTTCGGCTCGCTTATCATCGCGACACAAAATAATCACATTTGCACCTGTGAAAAAATAAATACTAATAATTATAAATGAAATAAATATTACTTTTAATTAAAATTGAAATCAATTTTAGATTAAATTCTTATAAATATTTTATAAACAAAATTACTTTTTGAAATTATTCTTGAATAATTTATATTTCAGTATAATTTTATCAATATTATACTCCTATATAAATATAAAGAGGTTTTGTCTGCATATTGGTCAGAATTTAAATTTTTTTACATATAATCACGTATTACGACCTAATATGACTTTAGAATTTTAATGTCTGATTACTTTGAAATTAAATCACAACATTCTTCTATTTCTTCTATTTGAATTTAGTATATAAATTTTATCAATAAGTAATTAAAACAACTCAGAAATTTATTTTTTAAAACTTTTTTATTTCAATATCTTCTTTATGTTTAGGTATATAAAAATATTATTGAGAAATATTAAATGAACAAAATCATTTCTCAAATATATATCTAAATTTTAATAAAAATAATTAATCAAATATAAATGAAATATTTAATTAAGGTTTTCATATATAAATATATATTTGTTTATTTAATATAATATTCTAATATTCATAATCATAAATTACCACTTGTGCCTAAATTTAATATAAAAATTGTCTAAATATTAATAAATATTCAATAAATAAGTAAATAATATGTTTTAATTATCATTTTACTTTTTTATTATAAAATTTAATATTTAAAAGTAAAACACTTTTGTTACAAGAGTACATAATAGTTACAAGTTTTTTTACAAAAATATACGAATATATAACGTTGAAGGGAGTACAGCCCCTTGTATAGTTGCAAAGACAATATAATAATTATTAAGATTTTATGATAATAAATTGAAATATAATGATAGTGTATATAAAAATTAAAAAGCAAATAAAAATTTAACTTTTAATTAATAAATTAAAAATTCACATTTTCATGTGATTGCATTGTTTTAATTTGAATGTGCAAATGCAAGAAACAGTCAAATCAATTTATCTATTTGGTGAATATGTCGTTTTTAAATGAATAAGAGAACAAATTTATCTACTTGTTAGATAGAATTAATTTATTTGACACTACTTACCTCTTTTATATAAATCCAAAGCAGTTTCTTTTCCAATTCCAGTATTTCCACCCGTAATAATTGCTGTTTTTCCATCTAAACGAGCTTTGGATTCACAATACCGAGTACAACGAAACATGGAGTTTTCTATGCAATGTTAAATTTTAAATTAATAGTAGAGGAATTTTTTTTCTTTGGATAATGAGCGAGATATGGTTTGGGATAATTTTTGAATATCTTTGGGTTGAAGACTTAATCTTGACTTGTTTGTATTAAGAAATTATCTTTTTTCGTTTAATATATTGAATAAATATTTTAAATATTAAATAAATCTGTATATAAACTTTCAAATCATTGACCTTAATTAAAAATTTTGGCTTACTCTTCCCAAATAAATAATTTTTTCCAAATTTATATATGAGGGCAATTCACAAAGTAGGTTACGTTTTGGAATTAAGACAAAACTAGTACAGGAAAATGTTCTTTATTATATGAAGCAACTAAAATACTATTTTTCTACATAATCGCCAAAAAAAGTTGAGACATTTATCGTAGCGAAAATCCGCCGCCTGAGTGTTGAGCCAGTCAGCCACTGCCAATATTATTCCATTTAATATAATTCTATCAAATAAAAACATCGCGAAAAATATATTAAATGACATATAAGTTTAAAATATACCTAATAAAACGATTAACGATTTTCGATATTTATTTTATTTTTATAGATAAACATTTCAATTATTATAAAAATTAAAAAATAAAATTAAAATTTAAATAAACATTTTAAAATTGTATGTATATTGTGCTGTATTTATTTATTCAAACTAGAATAAAAATAATATATGAATTCTTTTTAATTCTTAACTTATTATTTAGTTTATTTTTCTATTTATAATTAAACGTATAGATTTAGATAAAAAGCTGATACTCTAATTTATAGATTTCTGTACTAACCAAATCATTTAAGATATTCACTCAATTCAGTTTATATTTTTTAGAATATATTTACTTATTTAATATATACTATATATATATATATATATATATTTATATATTATTATTAATTTAATAAATAAAAAAATTATATAACATAATGCTTACATTTTAAGTTTGCAGTAGTATTATAGCTTTATCACATTCAATACGATACTAACTTCAAATATAAATTATTATCTTGTCTGACGAGTTTTATCTAATTTATTTGTTTTATGTTGTTTTTTTTACCAATCGAGTGTTATTTTTTAATAGTCATGTAATTTCTGACTTCATATATAATAATAGAAAATATATAGGTATATTACATATATAAAAAAAATGAAATATCATAAATTTGTATTCATTTTTAATGATTTTGTAATTTGTATGATGATATTTAATTTTTTCTAACATTTCTTTATATGATGCTCTTTGCACCTAGACAAGGATATCCGTTTTCCTGAACCTCCTTCAGCGTTTCTATATCTAATACTAAATCTATTATTAATCGAATAGCTTTGTAATTATTTTGTACAAAAAAAAAAGAGTTACTTATATATATTAAACTTGTCAATCATAAAATGATTATTAAAAAATATTATCTACTTATTCAAATAATATACATTATTATTTAGAATATTTTTATATTAAATTTCATTAATAATTGATCATATATAGTTTATATATGATCATTTTTAATATAATATTAAAAATTATAAATTATCAATATACAAATAGAGGGATATGAGTATGTTGTGTTTTAATTTATTCATAATCGGGGAGGTCCATTTTGAGTTTTAACCTTTCATTTTTCCGAGCTGATAAATTCTAAATTTGGTAATTACCTATTCAGGTAAACTCATTTTCTAGGATTTGGATAATACTTTACCAATGGGTTCCTTTTGCATTCCAAATAAACTTTTCTAATGAAATTTTTCCCGGCATCTTATCGTTTTCGAGATAAAAATTATTAAAATAAAGATTTTTTAAGTTTGACAGATTAATATTATGAACGTCGTTCTGACTCGGGGATGCAGGGGGTGAGTGGCACCCGGGCGGCGCGAGCCGCCTTAAAAGTATTTATTCATTTTATATGTTTTTTTTAATTTTTTTCTCAATATGGTTCAAAAAAAAGGTCAAATGATTTTGCGATCAGGATCTTAAATACTTTCGATCTTTTTAAAATATTTTAAAAAACTAAATTAACTTAAATTTACTTTATCTTTTTTATTTGTAAATTTTTAACAACTTTGGAGGGAGGGGTTGGGTTAGGGAAGGACCGGCAAAATTATTCTCGCACCCGGGCAGCATATACCCTAGGGACGGCCCTGAACGTCGAAATATGCCATTAAGTAATGTTTTATAGACTAATTCAATAATTATTCACTTATTCACTAATTTTCGGTTTTTATGAGTTCGGTTTGTATATAGAAAAAATAGTTAATTAATTTTTTTAATTTTCATAAATCCAAACCGAACATATAAAAAACAGAAAATTAGTGGCGCGATCTAGTGGTCAATTGATAAAACATAGTAGCTAAATAGAATATCAATGGATTTATATGCAAATTTTAATAATTTTTATCTCGAAAACTATAAGATGCCGGGAAAAATTTCATTAGAAAAGTTTATTTGGAATGCAAAAGGAACCCACTGGTAAAGTATTATCCAAATCCTATAAAAAGAGTTTACCTGAATAATTACCCTAAATTTATATTTGGATTCTCCTGTTTATGAAACATGAAGATTTTTTAAAAATTTTAAATTCTAAACAATGTGTATATAAAACCCTTTATATATATTGATAAATTGTTTTTTCTTTTATGCAATAATATTATATTCCTAAAACTGTTGTATAAAAAAATATTCTTCATATTGATAGAATTATAATGTAATAAAGAACCTTGAGATCTTGGGTGTTTAAGGACTTCTATCTTACTTAATCCATTTGTGTGTGTGTAGCCAGTGTTCCCAAATGGGAACAACAGAAAAAGTCTAAATAGCGTTTGCAAACTATTAAATTTGACACCAAATTTGTGCTATTGTAATCATGTTATAATTTAACTTTTGTTTTAAAAGTACGTATATTTATCAAATAGATAGCTACAGCAGTTATTCGTACTTGCTTTCAACAAAAACAAAAAAAAAAAATTGAAAAACTAGTAATTGTGATTTTTAAACATATGTAAATTCATGATAAGGTATTATTGTATTATTTTTTTATAAATTTCTTTTTATCCAGCTGTTATTATTAGTTCAAATAAATAAAAAAATTTCATTTGAAGTTTACAAAACATCAAAATATAAATTGTTCCCATTTGGGAACGCTGGTCTTTCGGCTGTTATAAAAAGATTTTTATTTTGGAGGGCATGTTCTACTTAAATATTTTTTTTAGTTAGCCACTCAATATAAAATATAAACCTAATCAAAATAAGAAATTTAAATTAAGTAATTAAGTACAATTGAATAATAATTTCATGAAATTTTGAACATTTTCTGAAAAATCGATGAAAAAATGGTACGATATTTTGGTCACCTGTAAAGGTGTTGTAAAAATTAATGGAGATGACCCTGGTCAAATAATAGAAAGAACAGAAAGAGGAAAGCAACGTCGATGTGCTGTATGAAAAAAAATTCAAGGAAACAATGTCGACTGTGCAATGTTCCATGTTTTGAATCGTTCCACCAATAAATCAAAATACTTTTTCTTTGTTTGGGAACCTGTTTTTTTAATTTTTTATAATTCTAAAAACATAATTTGATGTTTATAATGTTTTATAATTCTAAAAAATAAAAAAATAATTTGATGGTTTATAAATGCATTTTATTATTTTACTTGCTTGAAAGACCAGCGTTCCCAAATGGGAACATTTATTTTTAGACACCAAAAACCCCTTCAAAAATATTTTTTTATTTTATATTTACCTACATGATTTCTAATGAAAAATTGAAAAAAAAACTAATGATGTTTGTATGGTTTATAAGATTCAAGATACCCTGTTAGAATCCAATGATAACCCTGTACCTCAGAGGTTCTTAATCTTATGTACTCTGCGGACCCCCACTTGAAAAAATTTTTTTTGACGGACCCCATTCTAACTTTAGGTACTTTACGTCATTTTATTAGTTAATTTCTGGCTTACGATCTCATAAGAACAAGGATATATGATGAATATTTCTAACAGTGATTGGTGAATAACGATTTTTTTGCATATTGTAGAACACATTTTATTAGAAATTATAATATTGAAGAAAGAAAATTCTGCTAAATATGAAGATGGAATCGGTAGCAATAGTTTTCTTGCACATTTCGTTGAATTTGGGTATTTGATCTCTGTTTCCTCACAAAGCTATGCCATCGCTTCTTTTATATTAAATAAAGTTTTAACCGACTCATCATTTTCTCGTGCACCTGTACGATGGCTTTGCGGACCCCCAGTAAAGGCTTCGCGGACCCCCAGGGGTCCGCGGACCACAGTTTAAGAACCTCTGCTGTACCTCATCTTGAATCACAAAAGAGAAATTCTCGCTGAAGTCAATTGATTGATATAATGGCTTGATTTGGCGCGCAGTTATCCTTTAGACTTTTAAAATAGCTCGACTGACTTTTTGCAATATAAGAATGTGGGATCAATTTTTCTATTTTTGTTGTTAGTTCATCAATAAATTCATCAATGGTTGAAGTTTGAGTTATCATCTGTGTCCTGTATGTAGCTACCCACTGTTTGAATTCGATCCTATCTTCTTCCTCATAGTTTTCAAACTTTGTTTGTAAGAATGCTGTTAAACTTTCCTTCGATGGACATTTTTAGGTAAAAATATTTTATTTAATATTAAAATGTCTAATTATTAACAATATTCAGCCATTGAGACTCTCATATTGCTCATAATTAATGTGTTGTAACTTGCAGTGGTCTTAGTAAATAGAAGGAGGCAAATACACAAAACTTTTATTTTATTAAATTAAAGCCCATTTCATGTAGATAATTTAGGAAAAAAAAAGTTCTTGATTATCTCATTCCCTTGTCGTGATATTTCATTTTACGCTAAACTTTGTTTGTAATTTTAAAATTTTATAATATCCAACATATAATTTTTTTAAAAATATTTTGGGGTCCGTTACATTTTTTTTACAATTCCTCATAGTTATAAGAACATGCCTTAAAAATTTCAACAAGATAGGAGGTTAAATAAGTGAATGAGAAATTATTTTCTTCTCCAATACATGTTTTATTTGGCCTTATACGAGGCTCGGAAATTTAAAAACGCCAATCTTTAAAGTGCCATTACTCAAAAACTATGTGAGATAAAAAATTAAAATTTGGTGGTGTTTTTCATGTTTATAAATAGAACATATTTACCAATTTTCATAAAAATCTGAGATTTTGGGTGAAACGGCCTGGATGAATTGACGTGGAATGACCCGCCCACTATGCATTTTAACTTTCGCTTTATATAATTAATTAAGTATGTATATTATAATTAAATTAATTTCAATTAATTTTATTTTTCTCTTTCTGATTAATATTTTTTTTTTGTTTTATTTGAAAATTCTATTATATAATATTATAATTTGAATAGCATATTTGATTTTTTCTAGAAAAGTTATTCTCTTACATTTTATTTTTGTTTTTTTTTTTGAATTTATTTACAAAAATTAAAGTGAAAAAAGTAAAATATGATAATCGAATGATCGTTTTAAATTTCAGGAGATAAAAATACTCCTTCATCTAATTTAACAAATTGTTTACTCATTTCCCATAATTTTTTAGCATCTTCAACATTCCGTCCGGCTGGAGATTCTCTTTTAACTTTACATTCACTAAAAGAAAAAAAAAAGATTTAAATATAAACTTAAATATATAATAATATTTATTTGGTTTATAAAGAGTATTTATAAATTTTAAATTTTATTTATTTATAATTTTATAATAAATTTTATTAGAAATTTTATTTATTTATAACTTTATAATTTTAAATTTTATTTTTTAATATAATTTGTATATTGTTTTTAAGGGGAGAAGTGATATATTTTAGCATAGAAATTTCATTTAATATTCCAATAGAAATAATTATTTTTTTTAAAAGAAGAATTAACAAAAAGTCTAAAATTATAAACGAGAAGTTTATATATTATTATATTTTAAAATTTCATAATTTTCTAATAATAATCTTTGAAAATTTATAGACTAAAAATTAAAATTAAAATAAATTCGATATTGTAGGTGTAGTTTTCTATTAAAAATTTATCAAATGACTTTATAAAAATGCACTAATAGAAAAAATAAAATAATAATTGCTATGATATTATTAATTAACAGTGTGCTCTTTTTTAAAATATTATTATATAACTTTTTTTCAATCTATGTACCTATAATATAATCCTGATTCTTTTTCACATTTTTCATCAATGGCGCAATAAATTGTCGTTTGAGCTCCTTGATATGGGGTCTTGCAAAAAAGCTTTACAGATTTACTCATAATCCAGGCAACCCCTGGAGAATAAGTATCACTCAAATGTCGAAGTAGGTTAGTAGCAATTACACCTGGATGTATTACGTAGACGGTTACACCAGTATCTAAAATAAAAGTAAAATAATATATTTATTTTTAAATAATGATCATATATATGTTGGTTTAGATTTCCGTGAATATTATTATTATTATTACTATCAGATTTATCAGGGATATAATCACGTATTTTTGTGAGCTTGTTTTCTCGACGTTTCGGCACCCATTTTGGCGCCATATTCAAGAGATTATTTAGGTGGGAATATTTTTTGGGATTCTGGGTCTTAGTCTGTGTGACCAAGGGTTAATATCGGGATTTTGGGTTGATAGGTTGGGTGGTTTTGTATTCACTGCGTTGCTGTAGTGCCTCGAAGAATCCTCGGGCTGTTGTCCAGTGCGGACGTGTGCCAGTCTCATGATTTCCCAGGATTCTTCGGAGCTCTACAGAGACGCAGTGAGTACAAAACCACCCAACCTATCAACCCAAAATCCTATATTAACCCTTGGTCACAAAGACTAAGACCCAGAATCCCAATAATATTCCCACCTAAATAATCTCTTGAAAATGGCACCAAAATGGCGAGAAAACAATCTCAAAAATAGGTGATTATATCCCTGATAAATCTGATAGTAATATATATATATATATTATTAATTTATTTTTAATTACCTTGTAATCGTTGTGCCAATTCTTTAGTGAATAAAACAACAGCTAATTTACTTTGTGAATAAGCATTTAATGCGGAATATGAATTTTTCGACATAATATCATCAAAATTCATTCTTCCATCTTAAAAGAAAGAGGAAAAAATTATCAATTTCCAAAATACTTTTATGTTTTATTAATATCATTATAATCATGATGATGATGAAAAAGCAATATGATTAATATAATATAATATATTAGATTTAATAAAAATCTGAATATAATCAATATTTAATAACATAAAATTGAAAATATAGTAAAAATTTTATTTACATTCGTTTAAATCGGACGAGATGTTTACAATTCTTGCAGGTGCTGACATTTTAAGTCTTGGAATTAGAAGGCAGGTTAATAAAAAATGTCCCAGATGATTTACAGCAAATTGACTCTCATAACCATCCTCTGTAAGAGTATATGGACAAGCCATAATACCTGAAAAAATATAATTATATAAAATTTCATTTTTTTACTAATTTGAGGCGTTTTCGTTCTATGCACGATTTTATTATCTTTTAAATGTATTTTAAAAAAAATAGAATTTGTTAGTATCAAAAATTTTATAATTTATTTGTTAAGTACTAATATTCTATTATATCCCCGAATAAATAAATAATTCAATTTTTGGCTTAATTATTAACATAAAGTTGAATTTTATCAGAGTAGGTGCATTATTTATTAGTAAATAGAAATTATTCTAGGAATATAAAAAAGAAACATTTTTAGTTATATTACAATTTAATAAAAAAATACTTGATTTTTTTTTTGTAAAATTCACAGTAATCTTATTTATTAAAATTATATTTTTAACTTATTTTCAAAATTTTCTTCTAGTATAATATTATACAAATTGCATTTTAATTATTTATATATTTATTTTTACCAGCATTATTTATTAGTATATGTATGTGTGGATTCTCTTCAAGTAATTGTTTAGCACAATTTCGAACAGAAGTCAAAGAAGATAAATTCAATTGTACAGAAGAGAGTTTTCCACAATCTTGGATATCTTTTGTCTTCATTTCAATGTCTTCAATTGCTTCTTTTGCATTTTCTAAACTTCTGCATGCTAAGATGATATGACCACCTGAAATAATTACTCTTTTTCAATACATTTCCTTAAAAATATCAAAAGTTTGATAAATTTGCCGCCATTAATATTTAATATATTTAACAAATAAATAATTATTTTCAATGCATTTGAAAAATGAAATTATATAATTTTTTTTTTTTTTGTAATACTAAATTAATTTTAATAATGATTATTCAAACGAAGAAATAATAATTTTATAAATAGGAAATCTACGCCTTAAATCATATCATAATATCAACTACTTTCTGTGGCACTATGCTTGTAAATTTGATAACAAAATTTGAATAATATTAAAAAAAAGCATGTTTTACATTCTGTTATAAAGTAAATAGATATATCAATCTACCTGAAACTTTACTGAGTGAATAATTAAATATTATGATTATTATATTTTTTATTTTTTAGGTTGTTTACATAATAGATAAATTAAAATGTTTCATCTAGAGCTAACGATTAAATTTATTAATATTGATGTATTATAATACACTATAATAATGATTTACCTCGTTTATATAAATCAAGTGCAGTCTCTTTTCCAATTCCAGAGTTGGCACCAGTAATCACGACTGTTTTCCCATCAATTCGTGCTTCGGATGTACAATAAGCATGACAAGAGAGTATTCCCATTTTCGCTAATGTGGATTAATAAAAATTATCTTAAAAGACAAAAACAATATTATAATAAACATCCTAATATTAAATAAAATCTATAAATATTAATGAAGAAATTATTGAAACTTTTTGTAAATTTAAATAAGTGATCTATAATTATTAATTTACAATTAATCAATTTTATACCTATCATTATTTCAAATATATTGAATTTCAATCCATTATTATTTAGTATATAGTTTTACATTAAAAAGTCGATTTCATAGAACATCAACAAGTTGAAGGGGGAAAATTAAAATATTAATAATAATCTTAAATCTTTAAATTTTATTTCAACATTGCAGTAACTAAATCGATCTCTTTTTTACCGACCGACGATAGTAAGGGATGTATTGTTTTCACACCAAATTTCACATGTGGAGATTTTTACATATCTTAACAGAAAAAAGTATTTTCAGCAAGATGTCTGTCCGTCCCTCTAGATGTGTACAGCTTGAACGGCTCAACAGATTTTGATGAAATTTGGTGTATTTACTTAATGCATAACTAAAATGAATTGATCACCTATTGTTGTATATCCGGAAACCGGAAGTGGTAGTATTAGCGATCGACGATAGGAAGGGAAGGGTTATTTTCAAACCAAATTTCACATGAGGAGATTTTTTACATATCTCCACGAATCATGCACTTTGTATTGGATTTATCCTCGGGAAAAATAATTTTCATTAGTTTTTCTTAACTTAAAATTATATAACGTCACCCAACCCTTCATGACATCACAGCCAGCGCCTCCTTATATATTATAATTAAAATAAATTTAAAAATATTTATGTTATATCCATATCTGTTTTTTATTGCATTAATAGATACATTTAAATTATTTGAAATTGTTTCTCTAGCCGGAAATTAATTTATTTCAAACCGTCGGTCGGTTCTGTGCCTGGCCACAGGTCAACTTATTTATTTTTAAATTCGTTATCTGTAATTTTTTAATTAAAATTGGACGATAGATAATTTTATATATGCTCCGATCCTCCATTCACCTCCAGTTTATTATGTTGAGTAATGAAGATAAAAACTTATTAATCTTTTATAAAATTTGGATAAATCATATAACCTGTAGAGCTACAACAACTACTTAAGAAAATACTACCTACATTTTATATATATATATATATTCTAAACAGCGATTTATTTCATACTAGCTGCTCAGAGCTCCTTCGTCGCTCTTCACATCTAGACGGGGGCTCCGCCCCCTGTACCCCCGAGTGGTACATAGTATTTGGTTGAAAGTAGTAAAAGGTTTTCATCCATTTTGTTTCAAACAATGTATAACATAAAACATTCATTTCTTATTGTGTGATTATTTAAAATATATTTTAATTTATTTAGTAAATTAATTATATATATTATTATTGAATATGTTATATCTATCTACTCGAAAGTTCTTGGCAGCTACAACCACATTTCTCCAAGTGTCCCCGGTGACCTCATCTTTCTTTGGCCAATAAATGCTGGAAAGAATAATCTGAATCTACTCTCATCTCCCAGGGTCATAGACCATGCGTGGCTCAACGGTACTCGAAAGTTCTTGGCAGCTACAACCACATTTCTCCAAGTGTCCTTATCCTGAGCCTCTGTTCCATCTCTCGTACGTCATTCCCTGATGTACTCATCTTTCTTTGGCCCATAAATGCTGGGGAGAATCCTATTCTCTGAATCCACTCTCATCTCCAAAGATCATAGACCATGTCTAACACTCATATAATACAACAGACAAAATAATTGTTTTATATATTTTAATTTTCATTCCCTTTTATAATAATTTTGATGAGATAAGCCTCTTTACTGCATATATAATGATAACAGGCGTTTTCCGATTGCAACTTCGATTTCAATTCTTCTCAAATATTATTATCCTTCGTGATTACATTCAATTTTTCTACATATTCAAATTCTACATTTTGTATGTTAATACTGCTCCTGTTTGTTTCTAAATATATTTATTTATCATTATTAATTTCAAACCTCATCTCTTTTCCTACCTCGATTAATTTTTCCTCGCTATCTGTAATTGCAATTGCCGAATCTCCTATTATATTTAAGTCGTCTGGGTCACCTAATATTTTACAATTGATTTCCACATCTTACTCTTTCTTTACTACCTTCAAGATAAATTTTAAGATCAAAATTTGAAAAAGTTTATCCGGATCTATTGAGTCATGCGTAGGTTTTACTAAAGTCTACAAATAATTAGTGAACAGAGATATTGAATTCGCGGTTTTTTTAATATCTGTCATAATGAAAATATCTTAATTAATGTTGATCGATTTGGCATGAACCCGCAATGATATCGTCTAATATTTCCTCCGCCTATAGTTTATAAGTATTGTATATGTTATAATAGAGTATAATATTTCTTGATCATTTCATTTCGATATTTTAATTTCATTGTTTGATTTTTATTGAATATTTTTAATTATAATAAAATTAGAGAAAATGCAAAGTTAGAGACTTGAGACAATTTATAAAAATTAACGGTATAAAAGTATTGATAAAACTAAAGATAAATTAACAATATATACATTCATTAATAGTATTAATTTAAATTAATGGATTTATTTGATTTTTTATTATTAAGTTCATTTATTAATTTTTTTAGATCATAGTTAATTCCCTCCCTTAAAATAAAAGAAGTACCTATTCAAATATGGAAAGAATAAATACAAAATAATTTAAGTTAAATATGATTTAAATATTTTATTATATTAATTAAAATGAGAACTTTTAGAATAAATTATTTAATTGAAATGATATTTGAATATTAGAATTTAAAATAAAAAGTTAAAATTTATAATAATTCTTTGATTGCTAGTTATATACATTGTGTAAAATGAGTCCGCCAGTCAGTGGGCCACGCCTGGCTCTTGAATGAACAACACGGAGAACTATATATAAACTTTAAATCTCTCTCTCTCCCGCTCACACACACTCTCACCTCTCTCCTCATCCCCTCCACCTCTCATTTCTTAGTTATTTCAATTTCCACAAATTGTCTAATTTTTAAAATATTCACTAATTTACTTTCTATTTTTATTCTTTAATCCTTAAATAATATATTTTCTATTTTATGTTAAAATGTAAATAACTTACATTTTAACATATTAAACTATGACAGCAAAAAAGTAAACGAATTACATACATACATACAAACAGTCTCCTTTATATATATAGATAATATCTATATTAGAGTCGGACCTGGAAAATTACTTTTAAAATTTTTAATTTTTTGATTAAAAAATAGTTATTTTGATTTAAAATATCATTCACTGAATCAGCTAAAGATTTGAATTTGAATGAATATATTTAAGTATTTAATATATAATCTTTTTTTTTTATATCTCATGAGAGGCCCAAAGAGAGTGATGAAAAGAATGATATGGCGAATACATTTAATATAACTTAAAATAAATAAAAAACATTTATTGATAATTTGATTTACTTTAATATTAGCAAATAAACATCGGGCATTTTTATCTATATTTTATCAATTTTTCTATGAAATTATTACAACACATAAAAAAAAATATTTATAAATAAATCAATCTGATCAATATTTTTTTTTAAATTAATTTTAATGCAGAAATACAAAAAAGTTTTTTATTATATATATAATTTATTCTAATAAGAAATGTATTTATTCACCGTTGCAGTACGCATGCGTGTGACATTTAAGTTCGGTAATGACATTATTATCTATAATACATTCTATTTAATATATCGATTTCTAGAAAAATTTATATATATTATATATACTTAGTTCTTTAAATGAATTTTTATCCATGATTGAGAATTAAAAAAAAATGGTAATGTTTCTTTTAAAAATAAATTAATAATAAATATATTTGATATATTATATTATAAATATTTTATAAATTATTTTTGAAAATTTGAATTTTAAAAAGTTTAGAAATAAAAGTTTTGAAATCAATAAAAAAAAAATCAATCAATCAATTTATTTAAAACAAAATTATTTTCTACAAGCCGGTTAAAAATCTTATCAGGTTCTATATATTTTTATTGATTTCGATATATTATACTTTAATTAATTATTATACGTTTCTAAAGTAAAAAACTTTTTTTTGATTTGATATTTAATCATAAATAAGGCAACACTTAATAAAATACAGATTATTTTTAATTATTTTTTTTAAAATTATTCAAGTTTTACCAAAAAAAAAAAAAAAAATTTAAATAAATTTGATTTGATTTGGAAAATAAAATTTAATTTGAGTACAATTCTCAAAATAAATCAAATAGATAATATAAAAGCATGATTAAAGATATTAAATAAATGTAAATAATGATGAAAAAATGTTTAAAATTACAGGATGTTTATCAACAGCCCTGTTGATGGGAATAACAACCTTGAAACTAAACGTTTGCTTTGAATCATTATAAGCGAATTATATAATATCTATATTATTTAATAAAAACAAAATCAATTGAAATTAATAGATAAAAAAACATTGTAAATAAATTAATTAATTTAAAACCAACATTGTAAAAAGTATTTATTTATTTTAAAAATTGGAATTTTATCTGATTAAAAGTATAAACAAAAAACTTGTGGAATTTTCTAAAATGAATGTGTAAATATTACTATATATATATATATATATATATATATATTGTGAATATTTTATAATAGAATGTTAGCTTAATTTGTAAATATTAATAGATAAGTAAATAGATGAGTACACTTACCTGGTGAATTGTTTAAAAATGACCGATCAAACTTGCAAGTTTGTTGCGCACTTGAATGGACGCAGTGCTTGAACAAGACTGACAAGGTACTATTATGGTAGACTAATTGATAGATTCCGCCTAGGGAAAGGAATTGGTTTCGATTTTTTTTTTCTTTTTTGTCATTGAATGTAAATTTCTCACGAAATATTTTTTTGTTTATTATTTTTTATCCATTCATAATTATTATATAATTATGTAAATATTAAATAAGTAACTTATTAATATGATATAATTATTTATGATGATAAATAAAATAATATTAATAAATATGCATACAGGTATATTCTTAAATTGTAAAATTGTGTATTGTTATTAACTTTTCATCTCGATATGAAATTTTCTAATAACAGCAAACTAAACAAACTAATTTACCAAAATCTCAATTTGAAATATTTATTAGTAGTAATTATATATATATATCGATCCTTTTTAAGTGGACTACAAATCTATTGATATTATCGAAAATAAATTGAAATATGCTGACTGTGCTGCACTTTAACTAATGGCTATAATTTTTTCCTTAATTTTTTCTAATTTGATTTATTAAATTTATTTATTTTTATGTTACCTTTTTATTATGAATAATAATTAAATTTTCTTTTCTTAAATAACATTATTTAGATTAAATATATATAATAGTTAAAAATATTCATAGGGCACTTCACTACCCTTGCCTATTTCGGGAAATATGCATGCCATCCCTTGGAGGGTACCGAAAGTCGAAATACAGTGCACATGAAAACATGATAATGTCGTTTTATTTGCCCCTCCTTAACATTTTAAGATTATTAATTAGCATAATAGAGAATATAATATAAAAGCGAAAATATTCTTTAAAAAAAAACTGAGTGAAAAGAAAGCATACACACACACATTTTGTTACTTTTATTAATGATTATATATTTTTTTTTTAATATTTTAATTTTATGATTTTTAACTCTTGGTTAAAACAATCAAGTGGTCTTATTAATTATTAATTGAGAATTAATAACAATTAATTATTAATTGAGAATTAATAATAATTAATTATTAATTGAGACTTAATAACAATTAATTATTAATTGAGAATTAATAACGATTAATTATTAATCGAGAATTAATAACAATTAATTATTAATCGAGAATTAATAACAATTAATTATTAATCGAGAATTAATAACAATTAATTATTAATCGAGAATTAATAACAATTAATTATTAATCGAGGATTAATAATAATTAATTATTAATCGAGAATTAATAATAATAATAATTTTTTATCGAAACATTAATTAACTTATTAATAAGATGTCTTTATTTATGATGATAAAATAAAATAAAATTAAAAAAAAGTACTGAAATTATTTATGTAGACTATTCGTCTCGAAATAAAATTTTCCAATCTATCAAGACACAAAATAATTCCTCAAAATCTTGATTTGAAATATTTATTATATATTATACCACATATATTATATCTTATATTTATACTAATTAACTATAGTTAGAGAGGGGGAGATTGTTAAATAAACTAAGGTTGTTTAAAATAAAATATCGTTTTCATTGTACCTTAAAACATAATCATAACTTTATATATAAATATTTTTAATTACATTATTAAAAATGAATTGGAATATACTAATAATTTATTATTATTATTATTATTACGAGTTTTCATAAATTATTTTTTTTTATTTTATTCAAATACTAAATTTCCTTTTTTTTATTATAAAAATTATATTTTAAAGCTTTTTTTTAGTATTTATTGGAGAATATTGAGTGATAAGTGGTGGAGTGATAATTTTGGGTAAAGTTTAAATAGGAAATAAAATAAAACACTTAAATAGATATCACATATTTTTTTCCACAATAATTTTTTTTTTTTTATTTTTATGTTTTTTGCATTTTTTTTTTTTCGTTTGTACATTAAAACATCTCGACAGGCACGGATTCAGAGGCGCTATCGAGAGAAATGAAAAAACAAACGCCTCCGGGGGGGCTGCTCCCTCTGTTCCTTTCATCTTTACCCACCTCTGGATAATTGCTATTTATATAAAGGAATACAAACAAACTTCATGGACTGTTATTAATTCATTAAAGATCATTTACATTTATGACCATTTCAAATGGTTACATAGATTATTAATAATAATATACTCGTTCTTAAGTATTTTATAGATTATTGATTGAAAGGAAGAATATTTGTTTGTTTTATAATTTAGAGGTCGATTTTTAATATATTATTTTTAAAAATTAAATATATCATTCACATATAACATGATGACAAATTTTGAAGTAATAGTTAATTATTTTAAAATTATTAAAATATTAAATTTAAAATGATAGCAAATAAGTTATTATTAACCTTTTTTGAATTATATAAAATTGAATATAAATTAAATTTTAATCTCAATTACATACATAAAATAAAAAAATAAATATTTTAAATTTCAATTTCAATTTTTTTTTTTTTGGCGAAAAGGATTCTTCTAAATAATTATATACTCTAAAAGTAATTTTTCATTATATTTATACAAGGGTTACTTATTATGTCATAACGTCATTTTTTATTCAACAACTGACAGGAATATCAATAAAATATAGTTTCTGTATTACTCTTACAATACTACAAGATTCCGTTAAAGTTTTTTGATATTCAAGGTAGAAACGCGCAGAATCAGTACATTTACAATCTTTGTCAGAGATGGAAACGTTTTCAAGTAAAAATAGTTGGGTCACTTGCAGAAGTTTTAGAACACCTTCTCGTGATGGGCTGGTGCATTCCAGATTAGGAGAGTTGTTAGTTCTGACATGCGTCGAACAGGACGGCTAAGTTCTGTGCCCACAGATGTGCCATGTGCCATGATCGTGTTTAGTCAGGCTCTATTTTCACATAAAAATATATTATCAATAAGTCATAATATTATTTGTCAGGGCTTCCATTGTTTAGTAAAAATTTATTTCTAAGACTTAATAAGTAACCACCGTATATAAATATATATAGGCTGACTGTCTGTCACAAGCAAAGGTGGAAACACAGTATGTCCAAAGACTTCCACCCATTCAACCCAAAATCCCCACATCGACTTTTGGTCATACAGACTACGACCCAGAATCCCAAAAAATTCCCTCCTAACTAAAATTATCCTGAAAATGGCACCAAAATGGGCACCGAAACGTCGAGAGTCAATTCTTTCATTTAAACGTGAAAATCCTGAAATAATAGTTCATAATAATAAAAACTTTAACGGAAGCCTAAACGAACAAATATAAATATATATTATATACATTTATATATATATATAAGATATAGGCGCCACTGGTAACATTATTAATTAAATAACATTATAAATTTCTATTAGTTAAAATTACAAAGAAATTTAACAAAATAATTTGACAATAAACAAAATCATATTTACAAAGAGAGCAGCCAATTATATTTTTCTTTAAGATTATTAATAAAACAAAAAACATTTATATAATATGTATATGACAATATTTTTATTATATTTATATGTATATATATATATTTATTTATTTATTTCTCTTTTTTTGTCCTCCTTAAGACATCCATATATCAAAAAATCTTGAAGTGTTTAATATAATTGTAAATTACTATTTTTGTAAAAGTATTTTCATGAACAATTTTTTTTATTTATTTATAATACTCATATTGCGAAATTCTTCGGTTCAATACCGAAATCCAAGAATTTGAAATTAAAATACATTTCTGTAACAAAAATAGAATTATTTATTTTTTATTTTTCTTTATTTTTAATTATTATTATTATTATTATTATTAATAGTTTCTTTTATTAATTTAACATACAAGTCTCCTTTAGGACAATGTATTATTGTTTTTTTTTTATTAATCTAAATTAATTTTATTTATTTATTTTCATTTATTTAATTATTTTTCTAATCAATCTTGATTCATTATATTTTTCTTGAATCTTTCACAATATATAGATATATAATATATTTATTTATTAAATACCACCCCCACCCCATTTTCTTCTTTTTTTTTGTTGAGCAAAATCTGAGAGCTGACAAAAAATATTTTCTTAGGCCTTACAATTTAACAACTATTCTATATTTTCACAAAATATTATTACAATTAATAATATTTTACCTTGTATTCTAAAATTCTATTTTGACACAATTTTTTTTAATCTACTTATCTATAAATTGTGATTTTTTTTTTGTAATTTTATTATATGATAAAACATGGCTATATTTTCTTTTTATTCCACTTTTGGCTTCTTTCTAGCCAAATATATAATAAATTTTATATTATTTTATCATTATAATGGAACATCAAATATTTAACATTTAACGATTAATGTTCATCATCGCACAGATTTTTTTTTATTATATATATTTACAATATAATAATAATAATAATAATAATAATAATAATATATTTTATTTTAAACATATAAATATTTAATAATAATTATTGTGCTCTGTGTGTGATGAAATGCAGGAATAAAAGGCCAACTGTAAAGAGCCGCTAAACTATATTAGAAGGAATGAATATCTTCCTTATATATATATAAAATATAGTTTAGTATATAAATGCATAGATTATTTTCTTACTTTTTTTTCTAATTGGCTATTTCTTTCCACGCAATTTTTATTTATTTATTTTACATTATTTTTTTTATTTGTATTTGTATTTTTATTATAGTTCTAAAAGTAGGAAGTAAATGAGCTGAACAAATTTACATATTCACTCAAATCGTGAAATAAATCATGTTTATTATTCTTATTATTATTATTATTATTTCTATTTCGATTTATATAAAACATGATTAGGAGAAAAATCAACAAGCTAACAAGCTAAAATGAATCATTCATATTTGAAACTGTATTAAAAATATACTATATATTTGTATATTTTTCAGAATTAATTTAATTAATTTTTTTTTCTATTTTTTTAAAATATTGAATTATTAGGAAGATAGATAATATTTATAAAAAAATAAAGTTAATATTATTATTATCTAATTTATAAATAAATTTGTGTGTAATTCAATTAAATTATTATAAAAATTTGAAAAAAAAATACAATCTTTTATTTTATAGAATTGTTCACCTAAAGTTTGTAAAAAGTTTAAAAAGAGAATCATATTTTATTAAAAAATATTAAAATTAGAAATTATTTAATTAAAAAACAAATGAGATATAAATATCTTCAATTTTTATCCATACATATATATCTATATATATATATATATATATATATATAATGTATAACAGCATCAGTCAGAATGTTATACAAAATTTATTGACTATTGTTCATTTGATGCCTATGTTCCAGGAGAGTTTACTCTTTCACGAAAAAAAAATTTAAAATTTTTTAACTATCATTATATATATATATACTATATATTTACGTCATTTATAAGTTAGAACATTATTTTAATAGAAATTGACAAGAATAACATTTACTAAACACAAAAACCACAATTTTAAAAAATACATATTATTTTAATAATCTTAAATTACATGAAACATTAAAATTCTTTATTATTATCTATCCTCCTATTTAAGCACAATTTTATATATATTTTGATTAAATAGTTAAGTTTGATATATAATAAATAAGTATTTTACCTAAATTCCAAAAATTTTATTATATTGCGTTAAACTTTTCTTTTATTTTTATTTTAAAAAAAATATATTTTTTTATTTAATTTTTCATATTTGGCAAAATTATGCTAAATAATTACTATAAAATCACAAATATAATATATTATCTAGATTTTTTTTTCATTAAAAATGAAATCGGTAGTATACAAGCATCCAGAGAAAAATTGTATGTTAATTTTCTAAGAGTAGCAGAATTACTTATTTATCATAAACATAAAAATAAACGTTGAAAAATTAACAATAAAACAACTTTATTATTATTTACTCCATTTTACTTTTCGAATTATATATTCATATTTTTTTTCAGCTGAAATTTCTATCTATTTTTTCATAATAATGTAACACTAATACAAAAAACAAAACTAAATAAACTAATTTTTTTTTTTATAAACTTGGAAACATATTTAAAAGATAGAATATCATTTTTAACTAATTTAAATTTATCAACTATATTTGAACTGCAATATCAAAGACCATTAAAATGATATAATAAGTTTGTATTTAATGAAAATAAAAAAATAAAATTATAGGTCATAGTTATAATCCAATTTTTTACCAGTATTCTACAATTAGTGTTTTATATTTATTTATTATTATTAGTATTTCTAGAATTTATTAATATTTTGTTTATTTTTTTTAGCAGATTAGTCTTATCTTATCTTTTAAAAGTAATAATAAAAATAAAAGAAATTACAAAGTAGGTCCTTAAAAATAGGTCCATTTCACTAACTTTGATTGATCTTCGCATTCTTGTTTTGTTTTTGTTTTTTATCAGTATTATACAATGAATTAAGTTTACCAAGTATTAAAACTCTACTTGTTTGTAAACTTTTAGTGAAGATTCAAAGATTCTTACTACTAAAAAAATTCTTTAAATCTAGAGAAATATATATAAATAATATATTCAACACTTTTGTATGGAATAGTTTACATTTGTTCATCATATATTCTATTTATTTTTTAATCTATTTTATATTAAATATTCCGAAATATTGAGAAATTCAATGTTACAGAGTCAAAATTAATGATTTTCATTATTAAAAAAAAATATTTTCGTTCATATCTATTATTAATATAAATAAATAAATCTGCTACATACAATATATAATTTCTTTTTCTGTTTTTTATTAAAAAAGCCGAATTCTAATTACACTATTTGATGCACTCGATAAAACTTTTTTTGAAATATTAAAATTAATAAAAAATTAACAATTCGATGGATGCATGGTATATCTCCATTTCTTAAATAAATGTTATTTTAAAATTTAGAGATGGAAATTTTACAGTAGAAAAAAAATACAAAAACAAATAATTGTTTATCTAATAATATTAAGTAAATATTCTATTGGGCCTTAAAAAGAAAAATTGTTTTCATATTAATTAATAATTTGTTTTTGGTCCCAATTATAAAAATTATTTCTTTATTTTCTTGATTTCGTTTTAAAGACTTTTTTACACACTTTCTTTCTTTCACTCTTTCTTTCTAATTCTGATAATATTGCAAAATATTTTTATTATTGTTTCAATATATATGTATGTACATATACATATATATTTTATAAATTAAAAGTTATAATAATAATGGCACGCGGAATATATAATTGTTTTTTTTTTTTGTCTTTTTTTCAATAGTTATTATCTTTATTTCATTGAATGGATTGTAAAAGAGTGAAGAAATTTATAGCATTATTTTAGGAATCCTGATTTATAAATTTTAATTCATACAATCATGTATATATATATATATATATATATATCAGTTTTATAGTTTTATATACAAATGTCAAATATATGACCATGTGTATGATATATATATATTTATAGCTATATTTGTATATATATATATATATATCTGTATATATCAGTCGTAAAGATACAATGCATATCAAATAGACAATATTGACAAAGAGCCGCAGAGCGGACGCGTAGAAAAATTTAATATTTCTAATATATATATATATATATATATATATATATATATATATATATCTGTATATAATTTTTTATTTATCTGTTCTACATATGACTAACAAAACAATCACCAGCGATTAATCTTACAATAATATTTACATTTTATTGGAATTATTTTTCTCTTCTTTTTTAAATATTCCATCAGAATAATACTTCATAAATAATGTTTAGTGATTAGAATAATATCAATATCAATAAGGAATAGAAACGTTTCGGCCTTTCTAAAACTAGAATTGACAATTATATAGATTTCATACTAATCGAAATTTTAAGAGGATAGTATTTATCTTTTATTAATATAAAATAATAAATGCACATTGATAATTCTATTGATATATATATATTAAAATAAAACTGATTTACTTTAAAAATCTACATGCTTGGATAATAATATACACATATATATCACAATAATATTTTCTTTCTTGATGCAAATCTTGTCACTATATGTGGTAATAGAAATCATGAATTATATTTGCATGTATAGTTTATATGAAAATGGAATATAAATGAAATAATGGATGTTTTATAATAAATTGTCTATCCTCTTTCGGTTCGATTAATATACACATATAAATATATATATGTATGTTTGTATGTATGTATTGGATACCATATATGAGGCAAGAAACGTAAATCAACTTATGTCTAATGTCGGAAGGCATGCACATCATCGAGATCTCCATCATCGATCAGTACAATTGTCGTGGCACTTGTAGCGCTTGGACTCTGCTCAGTTGGGAGGGATACTTTTCGAGTGGTTTGTCGTGGTACCAAAGGAGCAGCTGCTGGAGCTCCCGCCGATTCACTTCGTCGTAATCGTCGTCCAAAAGAATATCTTCTCGCTTCCAATTCATGACTCTCGTTGACATTTTGATGCAATGGACATGCCGTGCTTGTCGCTGACATACTCGATTCACTTAAGACAATGGCATAGACGGATGTTTTATCCCCACCACGAGATCCATTACCAGAACTCATCCCACCACTGGATGTACCACATACACCACCGGATTCTCCTCGACACCATTTCCTGATTAGTGAGGGGTAACGAAATTGACCAAAACCATGTTGAGGACCAGCCACGCATAAAAGAGCACCAAGAAAAAATGTTGAGTATACCCAACTGACCAACATAACTACTACAAGAAAGATCCCAATTTGGATATATGCTAGGACACTACTCGGTAATACAAAAGCTCCTGCTGCTCCAGTCGTCAAGGCAGCCATGATGGTTGGCCCACCCATTCGTGTAATTGCATATTTCACTGCAGCTTGGCGATCGGAAGCATCCGGACAGAGTCGATAATGAACACCATAATGAAGACTAAAATCAACTGCAAGTCCAATTGTTGTACAAACAGCTACCGATTCTAAAACATTCAGTTTCCACCCCAGAAGAACCAAAATGGCTACAGTAACGAAAATGATACAAGTTATTGTTAGAATTGCTAATAACGAAATTGGAATGTTGAGTGTGACTAATAAAAGAACAGCTAAAGCAATAGGCATGGAAACACCGATGGTAGCCAAAGTATCAGCAGAAAGTGTGCGTTGGAGATCATAAAAATCAAGATGACTGACAAACCATCCATTCTTCATACCTGGTGGGGCTTTTGCCAACTGTTTTCTTGTCCATTTTTCAACCTAAAATTAAAAATCAATCAATAGGAAAATTGAACATTTGTGAACACGAGAATCTATCAAAAAAATTACCTTTTTATAAAAATGATCCATTTCTTTAAATGAAAAACTATATGAGTAATTGCTATCATATTCCACAACAATGGCTCGTAATTCGTATGTCTTTTTATCAAATTTAGGACCAGCCATTTCTGGTAATAAATAAGTAGCCGGTGTTTGATAGAGTGTCGCCATGGATTCCATCAAGCAGGTGAAGAAAATATTACGGGGATATGGGAATTTTGTATCACGACAACAGGGAGTGCGATCTTTCTGATTGATATCCTAAAAAAAAATTTTCATTAAATTATTTTTTTATTTATCTTTTTAGAAATATATATATAAATATATTTAAAAGAAAGTGGTAGAAAACTTTTGTTTGTTTTTTACTAATGTAAGAGGACATATTTCAAATTTGTTTGTCCAAACAACCACTTTCTTTCAATTGTCCCCTATTTTGTGAATTTGAATTTATGATTTCTCAATTGACAGGCATTAATCCAAAGAAGTATCATTGACTGTTTATTTTTTAATATTTTCTCAATTGTAGAATATTATTCAGAGTTTTCATTAATTAAAATACATAAATTTCCAATAAATATTGTCTTATCAATATATATATATTGTAATTCCCGATATAAAATCTCTCAAAGAATTTGATATAAAAGTACTATTAAATATTATTTAATTAATTCAAAATAAAATTATCCATATGTACCATTTATATGAATAAATTTTACAAAATTGTAACATTTTCGGTCAAAAATAGTATAAAAAAGTTCTCTGTTTTTATATTTGAATATCCATATTTAAAAACTTGCATGCAATCTATTTAGGTTTATATTAATACTAGATCATATTTTTCTATTTGTATATTTAAGAGAAAAATTTAAGTGATATTTTACAAATTTTTTAAAAAATTCTTTACATACTTTACACTTTTGGCTCATCCATTTAATAAAAGTTTCAAGAAAACAATGAGGCAATAAAGGACCAAGTGTAGATTGATAAAAGGATTGTTCTCTTATTTGTCGACAAAATCGAAAAAGCCATTTTTGAGATTCTGGTGCGGCAATATCAAAGGATGGATCATAGACCAAAGATCCAAGCGAGGCGGGATTCAAATAATTGCCATTGTCAACGGGAAGTACACCCCAAACAAAACGTAAAGGCAATTTCAAATTAATAAAATCATCTGAATTCTCATCCTGAAAATAAAATAAATTATTATTATAGAATATATTCAATATTTACATAAAAAAAGATAATAAATACAAATTATAAATTATAATGAAAATAGATAGTTCTCATTTTAATTTAAATAATTTTATTTTGAAAATAGTTGCTTGTTGTAATCGAATATTTTAAAAAATCATTTTTCTTGACTATTATAAAATAAACATGTTTACCTCTAATATAGAATAAATATTAATATATTATAAGTATTTTAATTTTATATAGAAACTATGTTGACTATTGACTATTTTATAAATTTATTTTATTTTTATTTTTATTTTATAAGGCATTTATATAAAATATTTTTAAACAAAATATAATACTTTAATTAACATTCGAATAAATAAAATACTTCTTGTAATTCTTAGTAAACAATTTTAAAAAATAATACTTTTAAACTTAAAAATAAAGTAGTAATTATTTAATGTATATGGTTTAGTTAAAATTTTAAAAAATAAATTATTGAATGGATAATTTATCACACAGAGTAAAATCGAAATATTATATTCCATATTTGATAGACACTTTTTTTTAAACAAATATTAGTCAGGTTATTAAATAAATATTCGTAGTTTAAATAAAGTGTATTATAATTATGCATTTTTTTCTTTGTAATATAAAAATTTGAATTTTTTTTTAATTATTGAAATAGTATATTGATTTGTTTCTAATTTACCTTATACTCTCTTTCAAACCAAAATCGATCCTTATATACAAGATCATAGCGTTCAAATAGATGTGAACTTCGAAAAAGTTGTACCGTTTTCGAATCAGGTAATTTTAATCTTGGATAATAAAAAACAATAACAATGCTAGCAATCGCCATTCCGCCAAGTAACGCCAGCCATAAATAATGCAGATTAGTGACCATATAAATCAAAGCTCGGTCCATGGATTCCCGAATCCGAAGGCCCATTGTGCGTAAATGTCGAAGGCGTAAATCCAACCGAAGCCAATTTGTAGGCAATAATGGTGGACAACACCAACGTTCAGAAACTACCACACTTGCTGGTAACCAGGTAACCATTAAAGCAAAATTTGCTAATGTGGCTGTTCCTGCAAAAATACTAAAAAAAACAAACAAAATCTTAATCAACAAATATTTCATAAAATTATGCAAATATTTATTATTTATTTATTCAATACTACTTTTCAAAGAATATATAAATAAATAGTAGTAATTCTAGTAGTTTACAATTTTTAAGATCGAGGAAATGAAAAAATAAAATTTTACAATTAAAACCTAAAATTCTTAATTATTCCTACTATTATAAAGGCCCAGTAAAACTTGGCAATTTTATAAAAATAATATATAATTTTATAAAAAGACACAAAAGTAAAAAGTGCATAGATAAAATTAAATAATAGCAATTACCTGAAACATCCGATAGCTGTGATATTACTAATATAAGAAGCATAAAAAGCCGCTGCTGTTGTGATCGATGTAACCAGCATACTTAATGAAGCATGTCGAAGTGTATCGTTGACTAATTTAACCAAAGTTCCATTATTTTTTTCCGATTTGGCACATTCCCAAACCTTACAAAAAATAAATGCATCATCTGCGCCAATACCTAATAAAATAAAATACAATCAACTTTAATGTGTTAAATTTAAATAAATAAAATAAAAAGATTTTACTTTATAATTTTAAAGATTAAAGATTTATTAAATTAGTCTATTTATTTATAGTATAGGTAATTTTAATTAGATTGTAAACATTTATTAATGTTAATTATACAATTATTCGATTATATGTAATTCACTCCTGGCGTCTTGTTTCAACTAAATAATATATTACTTTATTTATGTATTACTTACCTACGACAACAATCGATGCAAGTAAATTCATAAAAGGGAAAAAATTCAGTTCAAATACAAGTGAATACATAAAATAGGAAATCCCCAAGCTAAAAACTATCGCAATCAGTGTCATAATGGTGATAAAAAGTGAGCCAGTATATGTCCACATGCTCAAAAGGACAAAGACACCACCAGCACCGATCAGCCAAGTATCGTGAACAAGTATCTCATCGAAAAGGGTAGATTTAAGACCTAAAAAAAAACAACAAAAATTAGATAAAATAAAATTAAAACTGATAATAAATAGAAATGAAGATCCAATTAAGTTTCAATGTTATTCATTATATTCAAATATAAATTAATTTTTTTACGTAAAAAGATAAAATTTTCACAGATTTCTAGCCTCCCTTGATTACGATCCATTTATAGAGTGATATGTCGGGATATGATTATTATGAAAACAATACAGACCAAATTTAATTTTAACAAATATTCTCTAATTTCTCAGTTTTTCAAATAAATTCAGAATTATTTTTTTTAAACATTTTGTTTACTAAACGAACAGTTTAAATTTTTGAAAATTTAGAAATATTTAATAGATTATTTTAATTAAAAAAAACAAAAACAACAATGTTAACTTTTAAAATTATAAAATATTGATAAAAAGAGTTTTTAAATATCTTATTATTTATTAATGTGTGAATGAAAAGTGATGGAAAAATGTTATCGCCAAGAGGGCGTTGATGTCGGGCAATCAACAACCAAAAGCGCCGTCATGGTGATAACAGTTTTCCGTCACTATGTATATATTAATATACTTACCAAATTCCATGGCGGTTACTTTAACATTTCCATGTAATAATTTTTTTCCCTCTAATGTGTGATAATAATTAAGTATTCCAGTCCCCTGAGCAATTGGTAAAACCAACATTGTATCACGAAGCGTTGCGTTTGTAGTCCCTTTACTCGTGTTATAAAGATTATCTGATTCTGCTAAATAATCGGCAGCTACTATATAATAAATAAGATTATAAACGGCATTATTCTCTTGACATGTTTTTGGCACATTTTTACAGGATTCGGGGTCTTCATGACAATCGGGCGATAACATATATTTATGATAGTAATGAGCACATTCATGTAGTAATTGTTTCGTCGATGCAACATCTTGAGCCTAACAAAGGAAACGTAATCTTATTAAACATTTCTTGTTCAATTAATAGATTGAATCTAATAGATAAATGATTACCGTAATTTCAAAACAACTGGCTTTTTTTGAAATTTTCGCTACATAATTAGGTAAGCTCCATCCATGACAACATTCTTCATTGCTAATTCGCTCGCAAAGTTCTTCAAATTCCGAACCCTTACTGAGGGTCATTTCAACATGACACATGGATAAAAGTGATTCCAGATTAAATAAATCGGAACCATCAATGGAACTGAGTACAACTCTTGAATATGTTTTTCCTAAAAGTAATGAAATGGAATCATCATTGAAAGTTGTGTTATTTTTTTTTTTTTTGTAATCTTAATTATATTATGCAGATTTCATATCTTACTAGGCACATTACAAAAAAAGCCATCTGTCGTATGTTGGTGGCCGTAATGGGGATCATTCTTAATGACGGTCCACCTGGATTCGGGATTCGATGAACTTGGGTCGCTTTCGTTGTGTTGTTCACCTTCCACCACCTAATAAAAATAAATTAATTTGCATTAGACTTTAAAGTATTAATTAGTAGACAACAAATAGAACATAATAATAAAATAAATAAATCTAAATACAAAATTTAATAATTTTTATTTTTGGATTTACAAAGATTGATATTTTTAATCGATTTGAACCTCTATAACTGTTTATTTAGTATATAGGACATGACATAGTTTTAAATAGGCAACTTAAAGAACCTTAAATTAAAAAAAAAACAATTATTATTATTATTACATGAATTTTAATCGTGATCTGATTAATTAGTTCTTTATATGCTTTTTTCTAAATAAATTAGATTTTTACAATTTGATTTGATTGTAAAGGATTTAATTTTGGTATTATCAATTCTATATTAAAATATTTAAATTATTATCTTAATATTATAATGATTAGATAATAAATAAAAATTCACTAACATTAACTTCATCCAGAAAGTCATGTTTAATTTTTAAATCTTTTTTAAGTCCTTTAGCTAAAAGTGAAATTCCACTTGGCTTCGGGGTTGATGATGAGGGCGGAATTTGTTTTTGTGTGTGCTATAAAAAACATAGAATATAAATTAATTTCTTATTAAAATATAAAATAATATTTAAAAAATTCTATTTTTTATTGTCATTTTTCACATAGATATTTCTTAGATTGTACCGAATTATAAAATAAATAAATATAATTTGTTTTATTTACTGAAAATTTAATTTTAATTTTTTAAAATAACTACTATATATATAAATTATTTATTTTCCTTATTTTTTTATTTTATTTTATTATTTATTTAATTTTTCATTAAAAATAAAAAAATAGCATATGATTTTTTTTAATGTTTGGTTGAATTTTATAATCCGATTACCAGATTCTTCTTATCATATGTTTATATAAATATTTATTTTTATAATAAACATTTAAAATATTTAATATGAATCATAGAAAGTAAAAATATTCCTATATTATATAATCTGATTGTATTTGGAATAATTTTGTTAATATAGAAAATTTTTAGTCTGTGTGTTCTTAATACAATTGGCGTACATACCAGGGTTTTATTTCGTAAATAAATAAGATCATAAGGATTGCTTGTTAAATCACCAGATGGTTCGGACGCTTTCTTTAAATTGTTCCATGCTATTATCCTTTGAGCGATCGTTGTTCCTCGAGCTTCGAATCCCTGGATAAAAAAATAGTTTATTTTTAATATATATAAATACTTATACCATTTTAATGCGACTTTTCAGAAAATACTACTAGTTTATAACTTTGTTTCGCTTTTGAAAGAAATAGTATTGCAGACTTTTCAATCAAATTAGTTTACTTTGAACTGGAAAGTCATTTTAGCCAAATAAATACAATAATATCGTTCTGTGCGTACAAGAAGTAATTTCTTAGATTTTTCCCCATATATATATGTATATATTTAGAGAGAGAGAGAGAGAGAGAGTGACGGATTAAAATTGTTTTAGGCATGTTAGTCATAATATTCTGTTGTGAAATTATTTTTTTTTCTACATAAACTAAAACACTATTTAATTTTCAGTTGTTCCTTTTTATATTTTATTTAGAGACTTTATATGTGAATATTTCTATTGGAGTAGCGGGTTGACTCTCTATGATCCGGATAGAGATAGTTCCACTTCAGGGAAGCAACCCTGCTCACACAAGCCACGACTTTCCTCGTTCTCAATTGAGAATATTGTGTCCCAAACCCTAATCAAATCCCAAATCCCATTAATTCAATATTAAAATCCTTCACATATCATATCATATCCCCACTTCCACTCCACTCTAACGAGAAGTCGAATGGAGGTTTTTTTCGAGTTCACATCACAGATAGACATGACCCTTACATGAGGCTTAAACAATATAGCCCTCGAAGATGAAAACAGCTAAACAAAATGGAGCCGGCTGTCTAAAACAGCAGACCTCGCAAGGGACAAATGCTAGGAAGAAGAAAATTATATATATATACGAATATTTCTATATCTATAATTTTTAATAGTTGTATTTAAAATTAAACTTTTTACTCGTTTGTTTTCAAAATAAAATTTTAAATACTCATCTTTTGATAAATACAAAAATCAGAAAATATTTTTTAAATAAAACTTGTAGTTATAAAACGTTGCATTGCTTATAAGGAAATGATTTGTAATTGAGGAAAAAAATGAAAAATAAAAAATTAAAGTATTCACTTTGTTTGATCCATAGCAATCTTTGTTTAATTTAAAAATATTTTTAAAGTAAACAAAAGAAAGTGTTCGTGTTAAAAGTTAATTTTTAATTACGACCTTTAAAATAAAATTTGAATTTATTTTAATTTTATATTGTTTTTTATTTTTTGTTTAAATTCTTTGTAATATTATGATATAAAAAAAATCTGCTAATAAATACTATAGATTATTTTTTATTGAAAATCTCAATACCTAAAGATAACTATATTATTAAGTACATATTTCAATGATGTACAATAAACCTTCAAAATCGGTAGTCAAGTGTTAATTGACAACTCAATTAACAATTTCATCGAGGCAAATGACTTGGTGTATTGTACCTTCTAATGGGATTGATGCTCCATTTTATTTGCAATGATTAAATTGAACTTGAAATTGATGAGTTTCAACAATCAAAATTTGATGATACGAAGTGAATTTTAGTTTTCAATATTTTTGTTTTATATATTGTATATTATATGTATATATATATATATAATATTTTGATAAAACTTGAATTACTAATAAAATAATACAATTCATAAGAAAAATGTAAAATATATGATACATATTTTGAACTTGCTAATTTTAAATTTGATTTATTTTATGACTTTTTTAAAAACATAATTTAAATGTATTTAATTAAAAGGTGATCTATAGTCAGTATTAGTAACAAAAAATTTTAAATTTTTATATATTCAAGATATTTTACCAAAATATACAAGTTTTAAATGAAGGATAAAATAATTAAGCCTTAAAATTCCCAATCGATTAAACAGATTATGTTTTTTTTTAATTTTCTTTTTTTATATTAATTTATAGTTCAATAGATTTTGTGAATCGTTTAATATTTTTTTTTTACTTTTACTTTTATTTCATTTGTAATTAAAATAGAAAAAAAAAATCACAAAATGATTATATATTATATTAGAAATAAATCATTCATAATATAAATGCTATTATTACTATAAAATAAGAAAAGTAATAAAAAATAAGTTTATTTGTATTATCATATTTCAAATGTATTATTTTTATGATTCATGAGATAGAAACATGAAAGAATTCTTTTTGTCTTTATATTATTATGATTATTATATTATTTTTAGTACAATCAATTATCATCATTTAAATAAACTATTCATATCAAAATTCCGACTGGTATTTCAAATTTATTATTTTTTTTTATGTAATTATTATTTTTTTAATGTAGATTTTCTAATCTTTATTAAATTCTATCACATTATAAATTATTTTAATTAAAAACATCATTTCTTTGGTTTATCCTCTTTATAATGGTATTTGCTTAAGTGAAAATAAAATTATCCTCTCTCGAGCAGATAAAAGTGAAATTCATATATATATATATATATATGTTGTGTTATTAAGTAGATATAAAATATATGAAAAGAGAAAAATAATTATATTTAATTTCCAAAAAGAAGTCTAATCGTTATTAAAGAAAATATTATTTATTTTAATTTATTTATTAAAAAAAAATAAATAAATTTATACATATAAAAAAATAAATTGTAATTTAATTATTTTAAATTTTTTTAAAATAAATTAATTATAGATTCATCAAAAGAAAAGAACAATATATGTTATTCGTAATAAATTGAATATTAATTAATTTATATTTTTATAAGGAATATAAATAGTATTGTTTAGTAATCAAAATACTTACCAGTTGTGGATCGGCAAAACTGGGTAATTTTTCAGCGGTGAAGGGGATGATAATGCAGGTGCTCGCAAGCACCGCAACCGCCACGAGGATCACATAAGGATGGTAGGCGACCACCCTGGCAAACCTGAAATACAAAATTCCCGCCGTTCGTTTATCAATTTCATTGGACGATGAAAAAAATCAAACCCCCCCCCCCCCACCATCTACCTGAAATTCTTATTTAAAAGCTTCTTTAAACCCAAGTCGATAAACAAGATAAGAAATTGAATGAAAGAGAAATAGAAAATAAGAGAATGTTTTGTTTTTTTTACCAGTTCATGTTTTTCTCGGATGTTGGATTAATAAAATCCAAAGAACTATGGGGTCCCAAATTGGCAACATCACACCTGCAACATCAGAACAATGACATTTATTATTAATGGAAAACGATGGTGCGGCTTGTTTAGCCATTTTAGAGAAAAAGAAGAAGGAAATTTGACCTAGACACTTGTGCCGATAGATAACAACCACCGAGGCTGTATTACCGAGTAATTCCCAAGTGGGGGGGATTCCATGACAGAAGACAATGCCAAGAAGGAGGTAGACACAAGAGAGAGAGAGAGAGTTGAAAGCCAAAAGCGAACTGAAAACTGAAAGCACATGTTGGCTTGAAGGAGTGATGCGGAGGAGGAGATGGAAGAGAAGGTGGGAGGGAGACAAAGATCCACTACGGTCAAAAAACATCAGCTTCAGTTGGGACAACCGCCGCCAATTGAATGAGTTGTTGTGAATGGATCAACACCTGACCCAATGGATACAGGTTGGAAGGGATAACATACATTAATTGAACAACACTCCATTAATTGTACTGAAATAAAAAAAATATTTATTTTTATTTTTTTTTATATTATATTATTATATATTCTTAATTTTATTATAAATATAAATATATAATAATAGTTTTTGATTCTAAAATTCAAATTTAATTAAGACCTCTTGAAACGGGTAAATAGTTTTGTATGTGTAGTTGTTATAGGGTAATTTTTTAGATTTTTTAGATTAGGAAAAATCAAAAAAAAAAAAATTGTAAACATTAATATATAATTAATTATTGAATAAAATTTCTTTCTAACGAAAATTCACCACTATGATCCAATTTTTAATTTTTATCTCTTTAAATTATTTATTAAAATATTTATTATAGTAAAAATGACCTTTAAAATTAATATAAAATTTTTTATAATAAGTTATTAAAACGTTTTTTTTTTTATTATTTAAATAATATACCAGGGGCGGCCAACCCGCGGCCCGCGGGCCGCATGGGGCCCGATATTAACATTTTAGCGGCCCGCGAGATTTATATTGTGCGCCCTCATGAAACAAATATCGCACTAGTGAAATAAATATGATTTCATTTTTTTTATTTCGTTGTTTCTTTTTTTATTTTAGTATTATATATTTTTTACAATGTGCATTGAGTATCATTATTATTATATTATATATCAGGTGTGGCCAAACTTTTAGCTTTTAGGGGCTACTTTTTCAATAAATTATAGTCTGCGGTCGACTATGGATATGGGCAAATAATTTTAAAATTTTAGAAGATAATTAAAGAAGTTATATCGCCGATTTTAATTGCAAACCTTCACTTTTGGTCAAAAATTACATTTTCACACTATTAGAAAGAGAAAAACACCTTACATTGGCTATGAAACACCGCTATTATGCACCTATTTAATTGAAATCACGTGACAAGCAAAAAATTTATGTGTTTTAAGAAAGTTGTGCAAAATATGCTGAATATGAGTTAGCAGGTTTGCAATCTAAGCCGACGATATTTTTTATGAATTCTAACAATATTTATTAAAATTTTAAAAAATACAATGTTAAGAAATAAAAACGAACAAAACAAATTTTAAGCATACAATTTTTATTTGGATGAAACCTGGCATTGCATAAGAGCAAAAAAGAAGAAAATTGTCAAGTTTCTGAGCTTTAAATTACGACGCTTTAGTTGCATTGCAAGCATATTTAATTTTTCCTTAAATGACTTCAAAATGCTAATCATATGTATTATTGTTGTACCTTTTCCCTGTAGCTGCTAATTTAATTGGTTTAATTTTTCAGTAACATTGCAGAAAAAAGCAAGATCAAGAAGCCATTCTTGATCATTTAATTGCGGATATGAATCACCTTTAGATTGTAAATATGAGGTTATTTGTGGCAGAAGTTCTCTAAATCTTGCTAAAAATGTAGCACGATTTAACCATCTTGAAGTATGAAGTAACATTTGTGTTCTCTTTCAATTTGATTGAGCGAACACGTATGAATTGAAATGTTGAATCTTGACACAATCGTTTTAATTCAATTGAATTTATTTTTATTTATTTATCTTATATAATAATACGATTATCTATTTATTATGTAATAAATAAATATATAAAATATATAAAATATATATATATTATTTTTGATTTAAGAATAAAAAAATAAAATATATAATATGTTTGTAATAAAATAATGAGAAAAAATTATATATTATTAATTATATAGTCAAATACTAAAATATAGAAAGTTTAAATCAATAATATATTTATATATGTTCTTAGATATATGAAAGATATGTTAGTTTTAATTATTATAATAATATTAATAAAAAAAAAATTGTAAATGGAAGGGCTGATATTTTTCATTTAAATTTATAACTTCAATTAAAATAAATACTTCATTTTGGAATGGATATGATATGAGAGGAGGGGGAGGTAGAGGGGAAATTTGGGTAGAGTAGAGTAGTCTAGGACTAATGGGTGTATTGAGAAAGGGAAGCCCTTGGATAATAAGTATATAAATTATCGGGATAAGAAAAATATAATAAAATATATGGTATATAAAAGATGTAATAACATATCGGATGATTATGATCTAAAATTATCTTTTAATAAATTTAAAAATAATATCCCGGGTAGCGAGTAGATTCTTTTCTATAAAACCAGTAGAAAAGAATTCTATTTCAGGGATTAGCGTCCCTGCCCTCACGTGAGCTCATGATTTCTTCTAAATCCCTCTTCTACCTGGAGGAATCATGTCCTTTACCCATTGACGCCTTTCCATCCATTCTCTTACTCTTACTCTCCCCCCCTCCCCTGATCATTCAAAAAATGAAATTTATTTGGATGAAGGAGAATACCTAGCATAGCTTCATTAAAAAGAAAAAAAATTGAAATCTTGTCTCTAATAGGAGACTCCGAAGGGGGGTGAATTCAAATATATCCAGATTACGTCAACCCTTCGACTAGCAAAACCCCATATATTCACGAGTGAGACATGACTTATGTGCCTCTGAGAGGACCCACCTCTCCTACGCTTCATATTAGTAAAAACTTGGAACTCATATTTATAGAACTCTTTAGGAAAATTAGGAAAAACCAATCAAATCAATGTTTTTCATTTTAGTAAAATTTTTGACTAAATCTTGTAAATGGTGACCAAGACCAATCCATTGACCATAATTTTAGCCAGATTCTAAATAAAATTGATTTTTTGTATCATTAAATGGAAATTTTTAATTAATTTTAATATTGGTTTATTTTTACAGTTCAACAAAAATCTTGCCTCATAACAACAGATAAAACCTATACGAATCGATTCATTATTAAACGTAGATTCATTTTCACTACTATTATATAATTTTACGGTGCTTCGTTGATTAAATATTAATTATTGAATTTTGACAGATTGAAAAGATTTGCCGCCATGTTGGCCCCCCTCCGCCACCTCTTCTCACCTCACCTCTCCCCACCCACCCTCCCTCCTGGCCTGTCTGCCTGCCTGCCGGGGAGCAGCTTCGAGCGCATTTAGTTCGCATTCCCTTTCCAGTCGAAGACGTTGACCGGCGTCACCACCGAAATCATCCCTCAATCAAGAATTTTAATTGTAAATTTATTTATTCCTATTAATTTAAATGAAGTTTAATAAATTTTAGAAAAGATTCAAATTAAAATTTAATTTTATAAAATATAGATTTTTAACTTTTCATCATCATCATGCATTGGAATAATAGTTAATAATTCTTCTGTAACCAACATATCATCGAAAACAATTCGAATAAAAACACATAATTGTGCAGTACCGGTATAATCCATAGATTCGTCAAACTGCAATGATAATAAAACTCATTTATTAATATTTTTATGTAAAATGTCTTCAAGATTTCGGCTCATTCCTTCTGTTCTACGCATAACTGTATTTCGCGATAACGACATATTTTTGATTGATGTTATTATTTCAGATTTATTTTTAAAATTCTGAAACAATTCTTCTTCAGCTTTAATGAATGCTTCTTTCCATATTTCCCCATCTTGAAACGGTTTGTTTCAGCAACTTTGAATGAAGCAATCGTAGCTGTCTTCGAATTTGTATTGTATTTTGAAAAACTATTTGGTTGTGCAGTTATTTGTGCCTTCAGTTGTTACACTTTTGCTTTTCTTAACACAGTGCCACGTGGATAATCTTCTTCGTAATTTTTATAATTTGTTAGATAATGTCTTTTAACGTTTTCTTTCTTAGACAAAGCTAGTGTTGCATTGCAAATAAAACAGATACATTTACATATCATTCATCATAGTAAAGAAATAATCTTCTTCCCATTCACTGTGATAATGATACATTTTTTTCCGGCTTGTACTTGTCATTCTAAAATAACAGGGTTAAATATTATTTTAGAATTTACCTACTAAAGATATTATTACGGAATATTTAAAACAATAACTTCTTTTCTCTATCACTGACTGTCACTTCACTGGCTGTCACTTTACAATCTCTCTAACACACACTGATACTGATATGCGCCCTGACTATGTTCGCTACAGAGAAAAAGCAATTTGAGACACACGGCCACACAGCTACCAACTAGCGCGACAGAGCGCGTTCAGTATTACTACATTGTTTATCTTATCAGGATAAATATAAACAGTATGTCTATGTTTCACAAATAATTCATTATTGTACGATTAAATTATAGAATAAAGAATTTCAAAGATTTATTTAAGTTATAACAAATTGTCCAACTTTGGCTTCGCGGGCTACTTTTAAAGCCTTTGCGGTCGACGTGTTGGCCACCCCTGTTATATATGTTTATATGTAAAAATAATAGTAAACATAATAAAAATTCATTATTTTTCAAATTTGTCACACCAAACAATATCTATAATGGGTCTAAATCTAATATGGGTATGTATAATTTTATATGCGGCCCGCGAAGTTATGATACATTTCCAAAGTGGCCCGTAAGATCATTTGGGTTGGCCACCTCTGTAATATACTTTACTTTTAAGAGTATAATTGTGATATTTTATAATTTTTTAATAAGAAACCTTTCACTTCGACCGAAGACAAATGAATTGAAATATTGAATCATGACATAACTATTTCAATATCTATTAAGATAGATTTTATTTAAATAATTTTTTTAATTATATATATATTATTATATATTATTTTTTTAATTTTTAATTAATAATTTTTAATTTTAGATTAAATTTTCTTTACTAATATTCTATTATTTATGAAAACTATCAAATCCTATTAATTATTATTTTTCGATTAACTTTATAATAAAATAAATGAAAATATTTAAATTTTAAATATTCAAAATACAATTATTATATAACGATATATTTTCTTTATTTTTCTTTTTTAACTCACCGAAATGTTCTTGCTTTCTACCTGATTGGTTTCTTAGTATTTTTTAAGGTATTCATTCAATGATTTCAAGGTATTTTTCAAGGTATTCAGTCAATGAAACTCCCTCGCGTCTGTCATTCTCTATATATAATTATAATCTGTCCGAGATTCATTCCTAACCCCACTATTTGCACTTGTAATTGAAATAAAAAACATTCTAAGATATTTGCCTATAAACTTGCTAATAAAATTGAACTCTTGTGCTTTTAACATATTATCACTTATTGAAATTAATTGTATGAATTATGTTTGCTTGATAAATAATTTAACAAATAAATTTAAAAGGAACGGATAAAGAGAATCCATATTGTATTAATAATAATTAAATTATAAGTATCTTATTTTTTAATAAATTACGATTATAACAAGAAATATAAATTCTCAGTTATTATAAATTTAAAAATTTGTATTTACTTATCATTAGTATAATTATTAATTTTTCTTGAGGGCGTAGTATATCTTTTGGGTAGAATGATAGCATTTAGACAATTTAATTCAATTATCTGGAAAGAATTGTTCACATTTGAATTATTAATTAGATTTATTAATTTATATATTTAATTTGTTTGACATTTTTTTTTAAATTATATGTAAAAAATGAAATCTATCTTTGAAATTTTTTTTTTTTTAAATGATTGTAAGAATTAATTAAAAATGAATTAAAAACATATACACAAAGTTTTCATTAACAGGTTTCTTCCATCTTTGATTTTAGTAAATGAGAAATCATAGATACTATATATTGTATATTTACATAATTGCCAATTTAAATATTTGTTATATAACTTAGATTATTTTTATTAACTTTTGAAATTTGTCTTTTTTAATATTTAAAAAAAAAAATTGGCAAATATACAAAATCAATAAATGACATTTTATTAAATAAATCTACCTATATAATAACTATAATATAATTTATATTTAAAACTATTTTATTTTCAATACAAGAATAATACAATTAATTTTAATTACTTGAAAGATTTTTGTGGCCATTTTTTTAATGAATTATTCGAACCCAATTCGACTGATTTTTTTTTTATTGATACAATGTAATATATATTTCATATAAAATTTCAAAATTAGCATTTATAGGTAAAACACAGGAGATGTAACGACAGTAATAATAGATAAATAGGAAGTTTCATTTTCTCTCCTGGCTTTGAAAAAAAGTTGATCTTTTTTGTTTCTCATAATAAAATATTAAAATAATTTATTAAAAATACAATCAGATTCAATATAATCATTTTTTATACTAATTATAAAAGAAACTATTATAAAACAATATTTTTCTCGTGGACTAAAAAGAATAAAATAAGTTTTCTATAAGCCTGACAAAGTCTATTATTGAATTGTTTCATATACAACGAAAAACGTTGGGCGGATGACATTTTTATTAAAACGACGGTACTTTCGAAAAATGAAAAAAACGGTACTGTTCCATTACGCTTTTCATAAACTTGTATTAGTTATATACCAGAAATATATATTTAGATTTTTTAAATTTATATTTAATAATAAATTGTTTGATATCGGAAGGTTTTATATTAACATAAGTTATAAGGAGAAAATGGAGAATACCAATTAATTCTTAGACTTTATTACTATCTCGCAAGAGATGGTATTGCGATCACGAAAATTTTCGATGTCGAGATTTTGATGTTTTTATACGTTTTCAAGGCCCCTGAGTCATTTTCTCTAAGATTGATTGTCTCTTTTTGTGTGTGTGTGGGTGGATGGGTAGACAAGATTACGCAAAAGCTGTTTGAGTTAAAATAATGAAATTTGACACACGAACATTCATAGTTCGTAGTTTTCTATCAACTTTTGAGAAATGTAGCTCGTTCGGAAGAGGACCATTAACTACCACGTTTTCATTTTTTTGACCTTAAAAATAAAGATTTATGTATGATAGTTTTTCAAATGATTAAAAATTTTTTAAAACTGCTATATATAGAATTTCATTTGATTGAATCGTTGAAAGTACCCAAATTAATATTTTAAATTTTGACTTAAAAATGAAGGTAAAGGTTTTATTTATATTGACAATAATCGAAACAAGGTCATGAAACGTAAAGTTAGATTAAAATTTAAATTTTAAGCTATATATAAAAGACACTTGAATGCAATATTATTTATAGGTATAATTTGATAATTTTTCCATAATTTCTTAACAAATTAATTAATTATTGATTTATTATATTATATAACATTTTTTTTTAAATTCATTGCAATTAACATCAATTGGATATTTATAAAGAATGTAATATCAAATTATATGTAATGTAATAGCAATTATATCAGTCAATCAATGATTAATTATATTATATGAATGTTTTCAAAAAGAGAATTTTAGTTAAGTATTTTTTTATTTGAATATAAAATTTTTAATGTCGGTATAAATGCAGCTTTCCAGGTGTGAATTTTTAAAGTATAATAACAAATAAAAAATATGTTTTCCGTCTTTTATATTTGCCATTATGAACACACCCCAAATATCATGATATCATTACCTTCTCAAATTTTTTCAATCAAATTTAATTAATCATCAACTGATATAGACATTTATATAAAATTGTTCTTTTGTCATTTTCTTATATTTGTTTTTTTGATTTTCACCTTTTTATCAGCCTTTTTGCTTTAATTACTCACATTTCTCAATGTGTATAAAAAAATGAATATTAATATCTATTTCATTTTATTCTCTTCTAATGAACTGAACATTTAATGAAAAATAATAGAAAAAAATTCCAATTTATAGATCATAATAGATATTATCAAAGAGGAAAAGAGGTGAGTTAATACATATTTTTTATATTATTCTCAGAAAATTTATTTCATTTTAATTTATACAATTCCAGGAAGAAGAATCCGTTTTGGAAAAAAATCCATTTTTTCGATATCATCATCAATTGGTGAGTTCAAAAAATATTATATTATCATTAGTTATTAATTATAATATCATGTGTCAAATATTTTTCATTATTTAAAAATGTAAGTAATTTCTAATACATTTGTAATAAATTATTTACTTTTTATTAGTTCAACAAAGTTCAACAATATTTCTATATTTTTACTATCTCGTAAGAGATAGTATTCCGATCACGAAAATTTTCGATGTTGAGATTTTGATGTTTTTATACGTTTTAAAGGTTCCTGAATCACTTTCACTAAGGTTGAGAAAAATGTCTGTGTGTGTGTGTATGTATGTAACCAAGATTACGCAAAAACGGTCTGAGCTAGAATGATGAAATTTGGTACATGGGCATTATTCAAAATTCATAGTTTTCTATCAACTTTTGAGAAATGTAGCTCAACCGGAAGAGGGTCATTACCTACAACCTTTTGATTTTTTTTCCTCTAAATAAAGATATATGTTTGATAATTTTTCGCATGATTAATAATTGTATAAAATTACTATATATAGAATTTCAGCTTGATTGAATCGCTGAAATTACCAGAATTAATTTTTTAACACTGCAAATCTCACGCGCCAACACGTGACGTGGTGCCATCAACAAAAAGCCAAACATGCGCTGGTTTAATATTTATTATTTATAATTGATAATTAATTAAATTTAATTGAAATATAATATATTATGTTATTTAATTCAATTCAAATTGCGAGATAGTCGAGTGGAGACACTCCAGCTAATTTTAGTTTAACGTCGTACTATAAATATAATAAGTCAAAGAGAAACAGGATAATCTTCTGTTAGTTTCTTTTTCTGTCTTCGAGAAAACAATATAATAACTCCGATCTCAGTAATATTTTTAAAATTTATTATTATTAAATGTGCTTTTATAAATTAGCTTTCATGTATCATAGACGTTAGTTCGAATGACTCTTCAATTTTCTATATATATACATGTATATATATCAAATGAAATATAAGTGTTTTTTAAATATATATTTTAAATGAAAATTAAAAAATTAGATAAATTATTTTACCTTTTAAAAATGATTTTTTTATATTTAAAAATTTTCATATGATTTTTAATTTTGATATATTTTATTAATAAACTCATTAAATTTTTATTATTCACTTACGAAATTCAAACTTTTTTTTAAAAAAGTTATAAACTCAATACATAAATAGAATTGTATGGAAGAATATTGAAATATTAATGTCGCATTAAAAATTTTGTTCCTTAAGATTAGCAGGTACGTCTTTCAACCCCACATCTTCAAAAGGATGGCTGCTTAAAATAACTATTAAATTAAAGATAGATTAGTTGATTAATTTAGGTATTAATCATTTTTTTCTTTGGGGGGGAGGGTAGGAAAATTTTTTTGTTTATATTAAGGGATGATGCATATATGAACCCGTGAAAATAGTCCAAAGTATGTAGTTATTGGATACTTTTGAAGTTTTCATCCAGATTCGTGGAGACCATGACACTCCCCATAGATAAAGATTCCTCTTCCATTATTTATTTATTTATTCATTTATTCATTATCTATTAATAAAGTAGTAATATAGTGCTAACGTAATTAATATAACATATATAATATAAGAATAAATAATAATAATAATAAATAAATTGTTTTTCTAAACAATTCCTTGAAATTTCTTTAATTTTTTTCTCTTTTATATTTTCATGAATACTTAGAAATAAAATTTCTCCCTCTATTTATGAAACAAACAAGAATATTTTAATGTTAATTAATTCCATACATAATTAAACATTTTTTTAAGAATTAGAAAACCTTTATTTCATCTCAATGATTATTTTTAATTTTAAGAAACATTTATAATATTATATATACATACATATTTAAATACATTATATATGTAAATTATAATTTATAATATATGGATGTATATATAAACATATCTAAAAGTATATATTAAAATTAAACCTTATAAAGAAATTTAATAATTTTCTCAAGGATATATAATAATATATTATATTAATCTAAATATTATTCAAATTTATATATATATATATACCATATATATGATTTTAGAGAAAACATCATTTCTCTATATTCTTGAGTGTCATTGTTGTTTAACGTTGTATATAAATAAATGTATTTATATTTATAAAATAAACATCTTTTGTCGTAATACCTTAAGAGATAATTCTTAAAGCTTAGAAATCTTTAAGCATAAAAACACCCACGGGCTCTGAATTAGATCAAATAAATCCTCACAAGCTAACAGAAGAGTTTTGATTATTTACCTATTCAAAAGGTTCAATGCCCTCCCTTTTATTTGAAATAAACAACTCCATTTTAATATTCAAAATTAAATTTATCATTTTAAAATAAATAATGTTTGGGCATGATATACAATATTTTATATCTATTTTATAATAGCCAGAGAAATGAATAATATTAATGGTTGCATATTTTTAGGCGTTTTTGTACTTGCACTTACATGATACTTTTCAATATGTTGTAAATTTAATTATTTTTAATTAAAAGTTGAACAGATAATTCGATAATACATTTATAAATTTTATTCATTTTGAAATTATAAAATAATAAAAGAAAAAACTAAATGAATCTCTATTAATCTATATAAAAATATAAGAATAAAATAAATAAATAATAATATTTTTCATTTTTAAAAAATAAAATTCATCTGCATATCGACATATTTCCTATATCTATATCAATAATTAACTATATAAATATATATATATACGAAAAATAAAGCAAAAAAAAAAAATTAAAAACATCGGTTTTCTTGGTCAGGCCGGAAACTTTTCACCCCACCCTCGAATATATGTTGATTAAATAAAAGATATCGAAATATAGTATTAGAGGTAAATAATATTTGTAGAAATATGGCAAAATTAAAGTAAATATATTAAAGAAAGGAGGGAATTAAGTCTGCGTATAAGAATCACCCTCCTCCCTCCCTTCCATTGCTTTGTTCAACTATTGTATTTGCTATTGTAACTATAATAATAATAATCTACATGAAATAAAGAAAAAACAATCAATTTTTAATTCAAATTGATTAATTATCTATTAATATATAATATTCTTCTGCTTAAAAATTAATAAAAGTTACTTATTATACTTAATAATATATATATGGTATATAATATATTATATGTTATGTTAAAGAAAATTTAGTTTTCAAACTTATATAAGCAGATGGTATAAAATTTATTTGATAATTGATTAAATAAATAATTTTTGAATTTATATTTTTTAAAAGGTGTTAAATATAATCGTATGATGTATTTATGTTTTCTATATTCTTGATATGTTTCTAGTAAAAGCAATGGACAAAGATAATAATTTATAAAGAAAGATAAAAAGAGTAAAATAAAAATAAAAATAGAAAATTGAAAAACACAATTGGGTCATTTCTGTTCAGTTTTAATTGCAAATGCATTTTCAACATTCATCACAGCTTGAAAACAACTTAGAAAGAGTTAATAAATAAAAAAAAGTTCAGATTAAATTCGTTCATGATTATAGAATAAGTTGATTGTATATTTAATTTTATTTATTTGTTAGTTTGTTTACTTTACAAAAAAGAAAATCGAATGTTAATAAATCATTTGAAATGTTGTGTCTGAATCCAACTCATTTATCGTAGATTTAATCTAATCTAACATTAAATTAAAATAAAATTAAAAGTATCATTTCATGTCATCAAGTAATTTTGAAAAATTCATGGAAATTGCTAAAGAGTATTTGGAAAAGGTTTCAATTTTATTTCTATATTTGCTTTATGCGCATTTCTACTATAAAGAAGAAGATAGCTTATAATATGATAGCATAACAGCCAAAATGCGCATAAAACAACTATACTTTACTATATACTAAATATTTAATTAAAAATCATTTAATTTTTTAAACTTTCAACTAGTGCTTACAGACAAATATATTAATTTGATAAATATTTTTTTTTAGAATATAATTGTTTTAGATTATTTAATTTACTCATTTCTCTATAATTCATCTGAATTTAAACTCTTTATAATAAAAAATATAATAATTTATTTCCAAATTAGTTGGAAAAAATTGATAAAAAAATAATAAATTTTATTGTTTAATGGATCAGATGATTTAATCGCTTTTTCAATTGTGAAAAAAGTTTGGACAAGATTAAAACTGACGTTCCAAATGTGTTTTGTGTTTGATCCAGACATTCAATTCGCTAAACTTTTAAAAACATAAAAAACTCGGAAAATTTTAAAACAATCATTTTTTTTTTATTTATTAGCTGTAAATGTTCGTAAATTATATTGATTTTTAAATATCCTACTTACTTCATGATCATTTTTGATATTTATTTTATTTATTCAGAATTGGATATTTTTTAAATTGTGCCATGAATTTTTGATGATTTTTAAAAAATTATAATAATTTGATAAATAATTATTATTTTTTTATAAACTATTGAAAAATTTAAACTTCTGCATTTCATATAATTGTATGTTCTTAAACTCTAAATCACTTAAATGTTTTATCTAAAAATTATTCTTTTTAGAATTGGTATACTAGTAAATACGTGATTATAGTCTAATATGACCATCGACGAATCCGACAGGTTGCAGTAAAAAATCATTGTAACTTTATATTTCATCAAAATTTATTTCACCACCTTCTTTATATTTATTCTATCTTATTCAAAGAACTTCTTTTGTAATAATTGAAATTAATTTAAAGCAATTCATTTGCTTTCTTTAAATATATATATATATATATATATAATTAAATAATATATCTTTCTTATTTAATTATCAACAATTATTAAAATATGTATAATAATACTATAATACACAATCTTTGAAATATAATATAATCACGTTTTGATTAAAAATTAATCCCATTATGGTTGAGAAAATCTCATTCTCAAAGGATTTAGAATCATTCCAAGTGAAATCATTTTCTAAATAATTCATTTTTTTGATAATTATATTTAGGTGAGATTATAAAATTAATTAATATATATAAATATAAGATGCGTCTAATCATTTTGTGTTCTTTTCAACTACAAAGAATTGAAATTTTATCTTAAAATAAATTACTTATTGCACGTTGAAAACATACTTAGAAATTTCAAATATAATATTTTTTCAGTTGTATTACAATTTTTATTTAGATCTCTCCCAATTATAGTATGTATTTTCCTAAAAAACAAAAAAATATAAAACCATTTGAATATATAATTTTGAAGACAATGAATCAAAAATATTTAATAAATAATAAATATTATATTTGTTATCGTAATTCTTATATATTTTTTATTTTATTGACAACTGTATAATCATTTATAATTGAAATTTATCTTATTTTTTTTTTGTTTTCTAAATAAATAAAATAAATAAATAAATAAATAAATAAAAATAATGTAAATAAATAAATAAATAAATATTACTTTTATTTTTTTTTGAAGTTGTATCGATTGTGAATCAAAGAGTTGATGAAATTGTTGTTTCTTGTGATAAATAAATAAAGGTTTTGTGTTTACAGATGATCGTTTTAATGCATGCAAACGTGTAAAGAACTTGAATGACAGTTGAATCCGTGAAGATGAATAATGTTTTGAAACATATGTGTCCATTGAATGATTTTTTTTATATTTTCCTAAATGCATATTTTAAGGATATTTAATTAATCGTCGATAACCGTTGCAAGTGGATTGGAATTACGTTACGATATACACTTGTTGCTAGGACACCAGTGTGGACCCCATCCCCTAAACCGTCAAACTGATTAGCGACTCGTTTTGACATTAAAGAAGCCACGTGGAGAAACAATTGGGAATGTTACACATGGGATTGGTCACCAAAAACCAACCAACGATCATTGGATAAGAGTCAATCATCAATCCATGGAGCCTTGATCCGAAATCGCAGCCGGAGCTGATCCGAAGACTCCCGGGATCGATCCAACTTCTTATCTGTTAGGCGAAAACACTTGTTACATAGAATCGAATTGGATTGTCGGGACCCGGTTTTTTCCCCACCCCTGACATCGGTTCCAGGCCTTGACCTCGTTTTGACCCGGGATAGTCTAGGGGGCGTTTTACGCTACGGTATTTACGCATAACAGCTGGAGTGTGTGTGTCCGATGGCCACCTCGTTCCAGCCAGGATTCGTTTGTTTATTTTCTCTGATCGAGGCGTGTGTATCGAATACGAAACGTCAATCCGAAACGTCACTCACCTGCTTAGCGTCGAATCGACGTCCGAATGCACTTCTGCAAGAATCGTTGCCACGATGTTCTCCCGCAGGCGTTGTCCCGGATCCCGGCGATCTTGTGCACAGAGTTCCTGCTTCTCTGCCGTTCTCTGCCAAGTCGATATAGAGGGGGTTCCTGGGGGATAGCCGGGATCAGAGGGGGGCACCGGGCCTGCGCACGCTTCTCGATATATATAAACAAGTTGATCCACATAACATTTATCACACATGATAATTAGCATCGCAATAGAAGGAAAAAGGATTCATATTTATTTATTTTCTCAAAATATCAGAACTACTAAAAAAAAAAATTAAATAAATCTTGGATTTGTTTTTTCTTTCATAATAAATATATTTTTTTCTATTTTTAATGCATACATTTTGAAAAATATATTTATATATTAAGCATTTGTAAAAATACAAATAAAAAATAAATAAATATTAATATTTCTGAAAATTGTGAAAGTGTGTAAATATTAAGAAATCTAATATATTTAATGTATATATTGTGTGTATACTTTATTATTAATAGAAAAAATTTGAAAAAATTGAATTATGAAGTTTTTTTCTAAATAAAGTATACATTTATTATTTAACAAATTTTACTATCGAATATAGCAGCAGTCGGGGAACTTTTTTAATCATTAGCCCAAAATATTTTTGTGTAAGTTGATATTACCCCAAGTTGAAGAGAAAAAAAAAACGAAATCGCCTCTTTCCACTTTTTTGAAAAGAAAACAATAACTAAAAATTAATTCGTAAAAATACTAACATGATTATAAAATAACAAATTAAAAATATATGTATATTTTTTATTCACCCCCAAAAATTTCATTTTTACCCCATCTGGGGTAATTTACCCCGGTTCCCCGACCTCTGGTATATAAGATTTATGGGTTACTTACATAATTTTTCCAATTTCAACTAAAATATTTTCAAATTAATTAATTCCTAAACTCAGAAATGTAATTCATTCAAATAGACACTTAATTTTTTCAAAAACTACCGTAAAATTGATATTTATTATCTATTTTAATTTATTTAATTATCTCTTTTACCTTAACTTATATTTAACAAACATTATTATTATATCTAGGTACTAATGTTAATTTTTTTTTTTGTGTCGAACAAAATATTTCTTCTATTTTGAACTTAAAGAAATATTTTTGATAATTTTGTAGTTAACGTATTATATCATTTTTATTTAATTTTTATATACTAAAAGATTATTATTAAAAAAAAATTATTAACATGAAGGAAGCGCTGAAATAATTATTAAATAAAAAAAAGTTTTTAACCATAGACTGAAAATAAAATTTTTAAAAAAAAAAATGAATAATTTAAAGAACAAAGTTTTTTTTTGCTAAAGAATTATTTTTTATTTATATTTTTGAAAATAAAAAATAATAATTTATTAATTTAATTTTAAATATACCTTATCTTATTATACTAGCAAAAATTGTATATATATATATATTTGTATATATATTCGTATATTTTAAATATTAACCGCTCTAAGGATTTTTTTGAAATTCACACAATAGATAATAATTATAAAAAAAAATCGATCTGTATTGGTTTTAGCCTCGGGAAAAACCATCTTTGTTAGTTTATTAATTTAAATGACGTCAGCAACTACGTTAGACAGCACTTCGTTAAATACAAAATATTATAAATAAAATAAAATTAAAAATATTTATTTTAATAATATTTTGTAATCAAATTACGAAATATATATTATACTATATCCACTACTTTTCTGTCATTCAGTGCATTTAATACATACGTTTAAGGGCTGTATGTATTATGACTATTTTTTTTAATTTTTGATTTTTTAAATTATTTAATATATTTTGTCGTTTATTTATTTTAAATAATAATCTTAATCTTAAATATCCATAGTTCTTAAGGAATAATTTTTTAAAGTCCCGAGTGGCGGCTCGGTAAACCGGTTACTACAACTGTAAAATATGAAAATAAAACCAAAAGATGAATGCAGTATAAACCTATTGAATTTTTTTAATGTTTTTTTTAAATATATATACGTTATCTTTATCTCTTTGGGTTTTTTTCCATCTAAAGAGGGAAACGATAGGGGAAAGGAATTTAAATACATATCCGAATGATATATAACATCAGACTCCATAATTCAAGAGCCGTTATCAAAGGTTTGTGCGATACAAATGCCTGGACATCCCTAATAATTATCAGCCAAAGAATAAAAGCCAATGACTCAAAAATTAGAAGGCGAAATGTTCTCTAACCAAAAGATAACTTGGGATCCTATCTTTTTAATTATGATACGTTTTAATTCTTTTCCTCTTCGCATAGTGTACCATTTGATTTAGTATTATTATAGTATTTACATATGATTGGAATGAATTTTACTATATAATAAAAAATTTTATTTTATTTAATATTTATTGATCTATTTATTTATTTAAGAAATGATTGCATGATATTTTATTTAAAATTTTGATTGAATATTTTATCACTTGTAATCGAAAAGTGTAGGCGATGTAGAAAAAAATTTGGGAAATATAGATATAAATAATATCTTTAGAAAAAATAAATGTTATAAAATGAAATTATACTAAATACACAATGTTGGAGTAAATACTTGTATTTTTCAAATTAAAATCAAAGAAACCATCTATTCTCAAGAAAATTTTATTAATTTATTATTTTATAAGTACGAATATTATAGGTATTTCGAAATTGTTTATTTATTTCTTGTGTTAAACCTTTTTTACTATCTACCGATAGTATTGCGATCACGAAAATTTTCGATGTTGAGATTTTGATCTTTTTATACGTTTTGAAGGTTCCTGAATCATGTTCACTAAGATTGAGAAAAATGTCTGTGTGTGTGTGTAGGTATATAGACAAGATTACGTAAAAACGGTTTGAGCTAGAATCATGAAATTTGGTACATTTTCCTCTAAAGTGACCGTAAAAATAAAGTTATATGTTTTATAATTTTTCACATGGTTAAAAATTCTATAAAACAGCTATATATAGAATTTCAGATTGATTGAATCGCTGAAAGTACCATAATTAATCTTTTAACAGATATCATTTATTAATTTTAATTTATAATTTATAATTAATTAAATTTAATTTAAATATAATATATTATGTTATTTAATCCAATTCAAATTGCGAGATAGTCGAGTGGAGACACTCCAGCTAATTTTATTTTACACCTAGCTAAAGACAAACTATACATCTCTCTACTCGCTAATTGTTTGATTTCCTAACAACATTTTTATTATAAATTTTATTAATAAATTGAAAATTTTATAAAAGTGGTAATATATATACAGGGTGGCGCAGAGGGATCGGGTAGTTTTAAACTACTTGTGTCAAACTCAATTTTCAAGATATTGATTTGAAACCAAGTGCAAAACGTGTAGTTACAATGGAAGTTTATTAACAAAAAATTTGTAAAGTTATTTTTTAAAAATTACATCCATCAAATGCCTTCCTTCTCGAGCGACGCATTCTTGGAGTCGGTCCTTAACGTTCCGTATTGCCCGCTCAAGCACATCACCAGGAATTGATGTGATTTTGTTGTGAATTTCTGTCTTCTACTCCTGAATGGTCCAGGGTTTGTTCATGTAGACCCTTGCTTTTAAATAGCCCCATAAGAAAAAGTCACATACCGTGAGCGAGGAGGCCAATGGAAATCACTGTTAATTCGCAGCGTTATGTGAACATGATTGAAGAATTTCGATTGTAACCACACGTTTTGCACTTTATTTCATCCAATATCTTTGAAATTGACAGTTTGACAAGTAGTTTAAAACCACCCGATCCATCTGCGCCACCCTGTATATATATTAAAATTAACTAAAGCCAGCAATTGTGTTTATTTTCTTTTTTATCTACATGTATAGAAAAAAATTACCAAAAAATAATCAAAAAAAAAAATTGTAGTTTTAAAAAAAATTGTGAAATTATATATATATATTTAAAATTATGATTCATTTCTTCAAACTTCTCACCCCGGGTTTATCTAAATTATTTACATACATGAAGTTGACTCACTATAATTATTTATTTTCAAGTTCCCTATGAGTAATTGTTCTAGTTTGTTTTATAAATTAAACTATTTTTATTTTATATACATACAATAATAAAAGTTTGAACCAAATTACACAAATGAAACTTAAAAATATTTTTATTTGCTTCTTATATTATGAATTAATTATTAATTTTTCTTGATTTTTACTATCTCGTCAGATCAGGAAAATTTTCGATGTCGAGATTTTGATGTTTTTATACGTTTTGAAGGCCCCTGAGTCATTTTCACTAAGGTTGAGAAAAATGTCTCTGTGTGTTTGTGTGTGTGTATGTAGACAAGATTATGCAAAAACGGTTTGAGCTAGAATAATGAAATTTGGTATACGGGCATTATTCAAAATTCGTATTTTTTTTATCAACTCTTGAGAAATATAGCTCAACCGGAATAGGGTCATTACTTACAACGTTTTGATTTTTTTTCCTCTAAAGTGACCGTAAAAATAAAGATATATGTTTGATAGTTTTTCACATGATTAAAAATTGTATAAAACTGCTATATATAGAATTTCAGCTTGATTGAATCACTGAAAGTACCAGAATTAATTTTTTAACACTGCAAATCACGCGCCAACACGTGACATGGTGCCATCAACAAAGAGCCAAATATGAGCTGGTTCAATAAATATTATTAATTAATTACCGACCGACGATAGTAAGGGAGGTATTGTTTTAATTTATAATTGAATTAATTGAATTGAATTGAAATATAATATATTATGTTATTTAATCCAATTCAAATAGCGAGATTGTCGAGTGGAGACACTCCAGCTTATTTTAAAATAATTAAATTTAATGATATTCTTATCTATCTATCCATCTATCTCTCTCTCTATATATATAAAAAATCTTTCTACCTTCCAATTCAAATTAACTTGCTATTCTTAAAGCTAGACATAATAAATTGGATAATGTCTAAAAAAAGTAATTGTACTCATTAAATAGCTTAAGTATTAAAAATAATGTAACCTAGTTTGTCTCTGAGTGGGTAATTCTCTTTACGTCTTTTCTCTGTCTAAAGAAATTCATTCTCAATGATCAAGACAAAAAGACAATCATTATTTTTTTGTAACTCTGAATTATATTTAAAATAAAAAAAAAACTAGATAATAGTTCTAGTGTTGGTAATTTTTAAATAGAATTACTGATAATATAAATTAAATAATATATACCATATTAATAGAACAATAAAAAATAAAAATAAAAAATTTTTTATATCGAAATAAAAAATATTCAATCATTATCAATATTTAAACATTATTTACATATGTAGATTTAATTTCACCTATTAAGTTTTTTAAATTATTTATTTATAAGTGACAAGTTTCCGGTTTGACCAAGAAAAACGAAGTTTTTAAATTTTTGTTTTGCTTTATTTTTCAACACTGATACATTTCTCATAACGGTGTTCTAATTTATCTAATTAATTTAATGAATTAATTAATTAATTTAATTGAATTTAATTTAATTCTCATCAACAGTTATGAATCGATGCAAAAATTCGTTTGGATTACGCCTACACCGTCAAATTGTCAGAAGAAATGGTTTTTCGAAGCAGTTTTTGGTCTAACGATAGCAAATGCGGCACCCACCTTGCACACAGCTTTCCATGTTCAAATGGTTATGCAAAATATTTCTCACATGTTCAGCTGACATCGTACAGGTCTCAGCTATCTTGTATGTTGAAAAATAAAGCAAAAAAAAATTTACAAACATCGTTTTTCTTTGTCAGGCCGGAAACTTTTCACCCCACCCTCGTATAGAATTTAATTCAATATTCAATATTGAGATTTTATTAATTTATTGTTTCTAGAAATGTTATGAATAATCTAATATATAGAAGATTTAAGAATTTCTAATAACTATTCTATTATAACTATATGGCGCTATGGAATTGGAAAGTTCTTGGCTGCAGCCACCATATTTCTCCAAGTGTCCTTTCCTGAGTTACACCCATCCAACTCCTACCCTCTTCTATCTCTCTCACGTCCCTTTTTAAATTATCTGCCCACCAAGTGCTTTGTCTTTCATCCGGACATTTCCCAATCAGTTTACTCATAAATATATTTTTCGTAAGCCTTTCCTCCCCGATTCTAGCCCCGTGTTCCATACCTAGGGACACTAAAGATACTTCGATACTATCGGGGTATCGATACTTTGCTTTCGATACCATTGATTCTTGTACTCGATACTTTAACTTCCGATACTAGTACAACATCGATACCCATACCTATGGTATCGAAAAAAGTATCGAATGGTACTAAGCGCACCTAGCAGCGTAATTTTTTTCAAAATTTTTTCAATTTGGTTCTAAAAAAAAAAAAAAATGTCAAACGTTTTCTGGACTAAGCTTTTTTTCCGATACCGATACTTCGATACTTTGGAATCCGATACTATCGAAGAATCGATAAATAGTCTTTCGATACCTACCGATACTAAGAATCGATACTTAACTTTCGATATCGTGTCCCTATCCATACCGATATCAATTTGATGATCCTAATTATGTCTGGAGTGACGTAGAGGTCTTGCAATTCCTCGCTCTGCATTCTCCAGCAATTTCCAATAAAAAACACTACTAAAACTTTTTAATTTTCACCAACCATCTATTGTATATTATATTTTTTAAAAAAAAATGTCAAATCAATTTTAATGATTGAACTTAACTCTTTCAAATTTTTTTATTTTTTGCCAACTTTGATTTAATAAAGAAGTTCTCGTTTTGATCAGTTTGTCTGTTTTTTTTTAATATTTTTTTTTATATATGTATATATGTAAAAAAATCGAGAACAAAAAAAAAGTATTCATCCCATTTGAAATTTTAATCTAGCATCAAAGATAGATGAAGGGGATGAAGTGACTGCCAGAAGCAGCTGTTCAATAGATTTGCTTATCAACTTTTTGATGCATATTGTTCCCTTTGATGTCTACCTGACAATAATGATAAATAAGGAACATAACAACAGGTGGATGATACTGGCACTGTCACTCACTCCCAACGAATACTCACGCGATAACAGGATAATAAATTAGCACAGTAGTTGAAATGATTCACCATAAAGTCTTTTTCACTAAACATCTACATATATTTATAGGTTATTCAAATCAACGGTATCAGAACAATAAACAAGACAATATACTAAGAATAATAGAAAGGTAAAAGTAAACCATGACGCCTGATATTATATTCATAAATTGTCATCAATAATTTATATATTTTGAAATTTTAACATTTCTTTAAATAAATCAAGTACTACTACTACAACTATAACTATATTTTAAAGACAAAATAAATTAATAAATATTAAAGTGATTAATGATATAACTAAAAGGTTGAAGATAAGTCAGGACAAAAGTATAACCTATATTTAATGGTGAATTATAGTGGAAGGCGTATATTTTAGGGTAATTAAGTATGCAAATTGAGATGAAGATCGGATAGATGAAATGTGAACACAAATTACGATTCTGGTAGATAAATAAAATGTCTGAGTATAATAAATTGAATAGAATGTGGAGAGCATAGATTATAATATTCCAAACGTGTGGTGCGAATAAGAAAAGAGAAAATATGAATAAATAATAAAATAAAAAACGAATTTAAACTTGATTCATAAATTATAATTATTTAAAGAAGAGAGTCTTTCTATCAGAGTTTTATTTTGTTTGAATAGGAATACTAATTATTTCCGCTTGGAAAAACAATTTTTATATTACCAGAACTTTATTTTTTTTATTTTTCTATAATTTTATCTTTAGAATTACTAAGATTTTATATTATTTAAGTTGTTTACAAAAAAAAAAGTAATAGAAAATTATATATATATAAGATATATAATAATATAAGAAAAAAACTATCTTTGAATTATCTATTCATGGTGATCTTAATTATGGTTTTAAAAATAAAAATAATATGTATATATATTTACGAGACAATTATTAAAAAATCTGGAGTGTCTCCACTCAACTCTCTCGCCAATTTGAATTGGATTAATTAACATATATTATATTTAAATTAAATTTAATTAAAATTATAAATTATAAATTAAAATTAATAAATATATATTTAACCAGTCCGTGTTTGACCCTTTGTTGATGGCACCAGGTCACATGCTGGCGCGTGATTTGCAGTTGTATGAAATAATTAATTCCGGTACTTTCAGCGATTCACACAAGCTGAAATTCTATATTTAGCAGTTTTATACAATTTTTAATCATGTGAAAAACTACCAAACATATATTTTCATTTTTACAGCCAGTTCAGAAGAAAAAAAATAAAAGTAATTTCGGATGAGTTACATTTCTCAAAAGTTGATAGAAATCTACGAATTTTGAATAATGCCCATGTACCAAATTTTAGCTCGATATATTCCTATATATATATATTCCTATCGAACATAATGAAATATAACTCTTGGTGCTGATATCGTGACTACTAAATTCATACCAACTATTAAAATCAAAGGGCAAATATGTCACAAAGCTGTCTCCTTGCTCCCGTTCTCAGATAGTGACCATAAATTCCTTCAAATATACTTCATTGAAGTCGATGCACGTTGTGGAATACATTCCTCGTTAAGAAGATCCATTATTTCGCAGATACATGCGTATACACGAGGGCAGGTCAATAAGTCCGTGACTTTTTGAATGAAACCCAGGTTTTGGATAAAAAATTATTTTATTTTTCAACGTAGTCTTCTTTGAGCTTTATACATTTCGACCAACGTTTCTCCAATTTTTTTATCCCTTTCAAAAAATAAGATTTGTCTAGAACATCATAATAGATTTGTTGGTGAGATGATTTCATCGTTGGAGTCCAATCTCTTTCGTATCCCAATTCATAGATTTTCATGGATATTTACTTTTTTCATTTTCTTTTCACGAGGTAGTCTGCTATTAATGAATGTCAAACAAAAATTAAAAGACCCAGCCGATTCAAATTTCGACAGAAGTCAGCTGATAGTTGCCTGCTAACAGGAGCAGTGTTGTCATTTCATTTAAGAGACGGGAAATTCAAAAAGTCATGAACTTATTCACCTACCCTCGTACTAATCTGGTTCTACGATAAAATAACTTTAGAAGAAATCGACGATATGATATAAGCTGAGATTGCACTCTTTAAACACTTCCACTCGTTTAAACATTTTAATTTATATATAACTATAAAATGTAATAAGAATAATTTTTTTATTGAAATCCTTAATTTCTGAGCAAAAGAAAACTTTTGAAGATGGTGTAACAACTGAAATGCACATTAAGCAAATACATCAATCATCTTCATCGCATGTTTTTATTATAAAGTTATTCTTTACCTATACATTTTTAAATTTAATTTTAATTTCTATCGTATATTAAAGTGTTTCAACGAAAGCTTACGGCTATAAAGTTGAATCAGTAAAATAAAATAAAAAAATATTTTAATTAAAATATGTCAATTATTTTAATTTACTATGATATGTTATATATTCTAAAAATTCATTCAATTCATATAATTATTATTATTCTCTCAAAATTTAAATCTTAATATAAAAAAAACTAAATCATTAAGATTATTATATTATATAAGTATAATTCATATAATTAATTTTATTTTAATATTTTTTTCAGTTCTATGGTATACAATATTTTTTGTTAAATCAATATTTTAAATAATAAACATATGGATGGGATATTTGATGAGGAATGTTTTTTTACTTGCTGATGTTTAATATTGTAATATAAATTTTTTTTATATATAATTTTCACAAGGGGTAAAAAAAAATAGAATTTAGATTTAACTTTTTGTATATTAGTTTATACGGAGTATATATTATATGTTTCATTTCTTATTTGTTTGACTTAATATAAATATAAATTTGTTCATTAAAAATAACTCAAAAAAATTTCAAATTAAAATTGTCCATATTATTGATTAGACCAATAAATTACTTTTATTTTCAAAAGAAAAAAAAAAGTTATAATTCTGTTTTGAAAGATGACAGTGGTTTTTTGATTATTAATCATGGAAAATATATTATATCCGAGTATCGGCCGATGATCTTTTAATGGATCTGGGCGGGGTTATCATCCGTCAGTATGCAAAATTTCTATGAGTCACTGCCGTTCTGGCAATTGCCCAGTACTATTGAAAAGATGGTGCCGAAGGGGTGGATGAGTGTCCCGAGAGCGCGCGGGAGACATCGTGCATTCCAGGAATTGGGGAAGGGATGCTCGCGTGAGGGTTGCCATGACGACAGCAGCCCAGGTCCAGCGTCCTGTCGCCCTGTGGAGTGCACGGGCAATCCGTCAAGGGGCGCAGCTTCGGTGCAGGTGTCCTCCCGAGCCGCCCGACTCCACTTCAACCCTCTCCATAGATCAAATAGCCATCCTAATAAATAATAATTGAGTTATTCGTTCATCAAAAATCTACAAGTTTATTTCAATTTACTATCATAGCACTTGGAATAACACTTTATTTTATTATCATGAAAGCCAAAAACCTAAAAATAAAAAAAAAAATATTATTAATTATTACTTTTTTTTTAATAAATAATTTTTTATATTTAATTTACAAATTTATCTAACCATTTATATATATTTTTTAATCCTGATCTTTTAAATATTCAGTAAACATTTACATTTTTTGATAATTTAATTAATTAATCGCTATTTTTTGAGTTCTTAAACTTTTAATAAATATATTTTTTTTTATCTATTATTAATTAACACTAGACCTGGAAGAATATAGTACAGAAATTAACATATTATTAAATATATTTGTACAATATATTGACTTGATTAAATTAAAATCAAAATTAGAATAACTCAAATGTAAATGTCCTGCCAACCAATAAATTATCTCTTTTTACAACGAAATCATTTGATTTGTTAATTAAATAAGAAATAAAACTAAATAATATAAATATAAAATAACGTTTTGCCAATGGACTAAAAAGAATAAAATAATTTTTCTATAAGCCTGACAAACTTTATGGATGAATTGCTTCATATTCAACGAAAAACGTTGGGCGGATTTAGTTTTATTTATTTATATGAACAATCAAGTCAAATTTTTGAAATAATAAAAATTTTATTAAACACATTTACTTTTTATATCATGCAATAAAATTGATAGGTTAAGAGCTAAGAAATTAGTCTTTTATTATTTTTCACTGTAATATACTTATTTCAGTTTGCCTCATTTCTCCAATAAACTATTCTTTTTTTACGAGTGAGTTAAGTGTTTTGAATCAGCATTCTATCCTGAAAAATATTCTTTAAAAATGTTTAAAATAGGTACACGGATAGATTTGAAATTTAATGGACAATAGATGATCAAATGTTATACAACATGGTTTGATCAAACAAGGAAATTATAAAAGACTTGTTTTTCTTTTTTTATTATATTCAAACATTAAATGGTAGTATAAATATAAAGATTAAGCTTTTAAGATTGACTGTAGCTATTAATAATTGTGTAAGAAGTCCATTTCTGGCACTGAATACACCTTACGATTAGCTTGATACCTCGATATTTCAGTAAATTTGGTCTGTCTAGCCATTTCCAAAGGCGACCAAAGCTTTCCATAGAGGAAATTGTGACTTCTTTGTCATCAATTTCAGTTATTTTTCCTGGGAAAACCAAATTCTTGTTTTTCAATATGATGTACTAGCCGACAATTTTTCGGACCAGCTGACAATTGTGTTCTTCTTCCAATTGTGTAATCAAATATAAAAATAAAATGTTTATGTATGCCTGCTGATAAAAAAGGTTTAGGGTCACTAGTTTTTAAACAATAAAGATATAATAAATCGAAATTTAAATAATAAAAACAACTGATTGGGAAAATAATTTAGGTTTAAAAGTACCCACCTAACTAGTGTGAGACCGTCAATGGATGTGTGTCATATAAACGTCCATTGCCTTGATTTGTTTGCTTAGGGATTCCAACCGATTACTTAGCTGTCATAACAAGAAAATGATCAATGAATGCAAAAGATTCGTGCCAAGTTTAAAATAATATTAAGACTTCTGGAGGCATAACTCGCACTTACCCCAAACTTACCTTAAATATTATTTATTGTGAATTCTGGTACTTTCAGCGATTCTGTAATTCTATATATAGCAGTTTTATACAATTATTAATCATGTGAAAAATTAACAAACATATATCTTTATTTTTACGGTTTTTAGAAGAAAAAAAATCAAAACGTTGTAGGTAATGACCCTCTTCCCGTTGAGCTACATTTCTCAAAAGTTGATAGAAAACTACGAATTTTGAATAATGTCCATGTACCAAATTTCATGATTCTAGCACAAAACGTTTTTGAGTAATCTTGTCTACATACACGCGCACATACACACACACAGACATTTTTCTCAACCTTAGTGAAAATGATTCAGGAACCTTCAAAACCTATAAAAACATCAAAATCTCAACATCGAAAATTTTCGTGTTCGGAATACTATCTGGCGAGATAGTAAAAATGTTGTTAAACAAATTATTTGACACATAATCAATATTATTATCAACATTAAAAAAAACAATTCTAAATTATATTTGTTAAACGTTTATTAACCAATTTTTTGTCGCGGTTTTGAAATTTAAATGACTATTCTATTATTTTCATTATCTTATAAGAAATCGATTAAAAAAACAAATAATTTTTATATATAATATAAATGAAAAAAATTATGCAACTTACACAAAATTTTTCCTTTTATTATTTATTATTTTTAAGAATTACAATGCTTCATAATTTGAACTCATTCAAAGACTCATAAGAAATCTTGGGGTCTTAAACATTTAAAGAATTGCCAAAATTTCATAAATGGTCATTTTTGTAAATGTATTCCACCATAAAGGTCTGAAAGTAAATTTTTATCACTTTTAAATAAATAAATTTTGCTTCTTAAAATTAAAATGATATCTATTAAAAAATTAATTATGGTACTTTCAGCGATTCAATCAGGCTGAAATTCTATATATAGAAGTTTTATACAATTATTAATCATGTGAAAAATTATCAAACATATATCTTTATTTTTACGGTCACTTTAGAAGAAAAAAAATCAAAACGTTGTAGGTAAGGACCCTCTTCCGGTTGAGCTACATTTCTCAAAAGTTGTTAGAAAACTATGAATTTTGAATAATGCTCATGTATCAAATTTCATCATTCTAGCTCAAACCGTTTTTGCGTAATCTTGTTTACATACATACAAACACACAGACATTTTTCTCAATCTTAGTGAAAAATGATTCAGGAACCTTCAAAACGTATAAAAACATCAAAATCTCGAAATCGAAAATTTTCGTGATCGCAATACTATCTCTGGCGAGATAGTAAAAAATATTCAAAAATATATTTTGTTTCTCATTTCATTGTTTAAAACATATTATATTGTATACTAATATATTAAATTAAAATTAATAAATGATTAAAACGATCTCTAAAAAATAAATTGCCATAATTTACACACTTAATCTTGTTTCTTATTCAATTTATAAATTTTTAAGAGAAATATCACAATTTTTTAGCTTTACCTTTTTGTCCAACTCTCGATCCAAACTTCTCCACCCCATCATTAACCTCATTTACCATCCTACCTAACGGATAGAATTTGTTTGCTTTGTGAGATGAGTCTATTATTTCTCGTGCTCTTAAATCTTATAAATCAGAAAACAAATAAACGTTCAAACAAAAAGCGTTCAAACAGGTTGGTGACGAATTATTTATTTATTTTTTTTTCTATGCCTCGTGCCGTACTGATTTAATAATTCATTTCTCATTAAGAGAAAAATACACTCATTATCTTTTAATATAGAATAATTCATACAAATAAAATATTTAAAATTAAAACTCTCTCTATAAAAATAATATACTAAATTAATTATATATATATTAATAAATGTGTAGATACATTTTCTTTTTATTTCGTCCTATTAAAGTCCTGAACAAACATATACATAAATTACACTTAAAAACATTTTATTAAAAATTAATCAAACTTTTAGTCGTAACAAAATATGCACACCCACATATCATTTTTATAAATAAAATTTTAAAAGTATATTTATGAATATCCTATGAATTAAAAATTCTCATTTATTCATATCTCTCCAAATGAAGAATTGTTGGCATTTCCGTATAAAATAGGAATAAAATAACTTTGCCACTTCACACTCTGAAAATAAACTAAAGGAAAGTCTAGACTAAAGGAAATTCTCATTCCCCAATACGTTTTATAGGAATCAGAATCAACTTAATAATTCTTTCACATTATTAAAAATTTTGTGGTTTTTTAATGTGGAATAATTTCGTATTATCTAATTTAGGGAAGATTGCTATCGATGAGCCACTTAAAGGAAATTGATTATAAAATCCATGGATAATATAATATATATACTTAAGTTAATCCAACATTATATATATATAAGGTGCTTGAATAAGTTCTCGCTGTTTTCTAACAGATGGCGTTTCCAGTAATATAAGTGGATGATATTTCTGAAACGAACGCATTTCCAGAAAATACTGTTCGTATTCTTGAACGCCAGTGTGTTTCTGTTTGCCACAGTGTCAACCACATTTTGTTCTGAGTGCTTAAAGATGTCGAGTTTTATGCCACGAAAAGAGTATTTGCGGGGAATTCTATTGCATTATTTTATACAGAAGAAATCAGCAGCTGAAGCACACCGAATTCTTGTTGAGAGGTATCCCCATACCTCTCAACAAGAATACTTTGTCGGAAATGACTTGCAGAGACTGGTTTCGACGGTTCAAAAATGACGATTTTGATCTTCAAGATAAAGAAAGTTCAGGCGCACCGAAAAAGTTTAAAGACGAAGAATTGGAGGGATGGGAAAAAGTAGTGTCTTGTGATGGGCTGTACTTTGAGTGACGTGTTGTGCACCACATTGTGTAAATAAAGCATTGATTTTCACAAAAAAAACAGCGAGAACTTATTCAAGCACCTTATATATATATATATATATATATATATATATATATATTTACTATTGGTAAAAACAGAAGTAATAATTATTTAATATTAATAAGATATTTGAAAAATTAAATAACTTGTCATTCTAGTATTTAAGGCGACTGGTTTGCTTAATTGGCTTGGCTTGATTAGACCTTATAGTTATAATAAGAATTTAAAATTAATAGAATACTATTAATTTATTATTTAATTTATTTGTGAATTAATTTTTCATTTAATTATTACACTTGAAATTTTATCAATCTTGATAATTTTCATGGATTTTTATTCAGTTGTTTATTATTATTCAAAGTTTTCTTTTTAATTTGATTGTTAAAGAACTCAGTAGCCGTGAAAAGGCGTGCAGATACAGTGGATAATTTAAGACAACTTGCTTGGCAAGAGTCAGTATCACTAAACGATATGTACATTTATATTGTAAATATGTCAAAATACTGACAATAGATCGAACTTTAAAATATTGCTTGCATAAATTCAATTATTATTAAAATCTTGGAGAAATGTTAAGTAGATTAACAGTAGGAAATTAGATGAAATGTGTTAAATTCTTACTTTCAATTACTATTTCAATCTGCCTACTTGATATAACTCAAAAACTGAAATTAGGCAACACAGGGTACACTTATGTACCATTATAATAAGCATATTGTGTACATCTACTGAGAAAATATTTAGCAACCTTCCCCTAATTGATTATTTTTTATTTTACGTTTTTAGTAAAGAATTTTTAAAATTTGTCTTAAGAAGAGAGAAAAGTTAAAAAAATTTGACTGAATATGTTATGTTATACCTCTTGATACATAATTATAAAATTCCAGCCCTCTAAGAACCATAAATCACTAAATAATTTCATATTATTTGTTATATCATAAAATTTTAATGATAATCCGATTAAGAAAAGAGATATTTTTTAAAATAATTATTTCTTTTAGAATCATTGAAAGGAATTATCTTTCCTCTTTCAAATTACTTATATCTAAAGAAATATTTATTTTTTCATTTCACTCATTGCATTTTGTTCTTTCTTCAGTTGGGTATACAATAATCATAATGGATATATATCATTTAGAGCAGAGGTTCTTAATCTTATGTACTCTGCGGACCCCCACTTGAAAAATTTTTTTTTGACGGACCCCATCCCAACTTTAGGTACTTTACGTCATTTTATTAGTTAATTTCTGGCTTAAGATCTCATAAAAACAAGGATATATGGTGAATATTTCTAACAGTGATTGGTGAATAACGATTTTTTTGCATATTGTAGAACAGATTTTATTAGAAAATTCAGCTAAATATGAAGATGGAAACGGTAGCAATAATTTTCTTGCACATTTCTTTGAATTTGGGTATTTGATCTCTGTTTCCTCACAAAGCCATGCCATCGCTTCTTTTATATTAAATAAAGTTTTAACCGACTCATCATTTTCTCGTGCACCTGTACGATGGCTTTGCGGACCCCCAGTAAAGGCTTCGCGGACCCCCAGGGGTCCGCGGACCACAGTTTAAGAACCTCTGATTTAGAGAGTTTCTTTAAGTAGTTCTCTCACTGTAACATATGTATGTGTGTGGGTGTTTGACTTTGTTTTTCTCTTTCTCTCTGACGTGTATTAACTGCAATGTAGAAAAAAGAAAAATGCAATTCGAATCCATTATTTTAACTTAAATCAAAGCAGGACTTTTCATCTCTTTCACACTTTTCTTATAATCTTTCTCATAAATATATCACAATATTAGTTATATATTTGATTATATTATTATAATTTAAATTTAAATAAGTTGATATGTGGCCAGGCACAGAACCGACCGATGGTTTGAAATAAATTAATTTCCAGTTACAAAAAAAAATTTCAAATAATTTAAATATATCTATTAATGCAATAAAAATAAATATGGATATTACATAAATATTTTTTAATTTTATTTTATTTATAATATATAAGGAGGCGCTGGCTGTGACGTCAGGCAGGACTGGGTCATATAATTTTAAGTTAAGAAAAAACTAATGAAGATGATTTTTCCCGAGGATGAAACCAATACAAAGTGCATGATTCGTGGAGATATGAAAAATTTTCTCATGTGATATTTGGTTTGAAAAGAACCGTTCCCTTTCTATCGTCGATCGGTAATACTACCACTTCTGGTTTCCGGATATACACCAAAAGTTGATAAATTCATTATACTGATGCATTAAGTAAATACACCAAATTTCATCAATATATATAATTTCATTATTTATAATATATAAGGAGGCGCTGGCTGTGACGTCATGAAGGGCTGGGTGACGTCATATAATTTTAAGTTAAGAAAAAATGAAGAATGATTTTTCCCGAGGATAAAACCAATACAAAGTGCATGATTCGTGGAGATATGTAAAAATCTCCACATGTCAAATTTGGTGTCGGTCGGTAAAAAACTAACAATATTTTTTCATTTTCAGGCGGCCGAGATAGGGTCTTCGAGAAACAACTCAGCGTCTTTAACACCAACCAACAATTATTCAATTATGAAACTTATTTCATTTCATTTATTTAATAATTTAATAGAGGGTTTTTCAACCTTTCAACATTTGTGATTCAGTTTTCAAACATAATTTTCATCACGCTACACACTTATAATAAAATATATTCAACAATCATTCAAATTGAATATTTTGGATTCTATTTTAAAATTATTTTCATTGAATTGTCTAAACAATAGTTTTTCTATTTGTTATTATAGTATGCTTTCTATTACGCCGGTTACATTCGATGAAGTCAATTTTTTTTTTAAATAATATTTTCTCTTGGATATTGTCGTGCCCTCCCCCCTCTAGACTACTCGCGCCCCACAGGTTGAGAATACTTGATTTAATACTTCATTTTTTAACTTTTTAAAATAAATTTAAAAATATAAACTTTAATAAGAATATTTTTTATCGTTCAAGTTTCAAGCTAATGATGAGTTTAGTGTTTTAATTAAAATAAATTTTTATTATAATACTTAAATTCAGGACACATAATATAATATATAAGATTCAATTATATATTATATAAATTTTCAAAAGCCAAATTCCTAAATGATTGCAATGATTTGATTTTGATTTTCTTTCATTTGATTGACATTTGTTATGCATTACTTAATTTAGAAAATAAAAAACGGTAATTATTCAGGTAAACTCATTTTCGTTGATTTGGATAATACTTAACCAGTGGGTTCGTTTTGCAATTCCAAATAAACTTTTCTTATAAATTTTTTACCGGCATCTTATAGTTTTCGGGATAAAAATTATTAAAATTTGCATATAAATCCATTGATATTCTATTTAGCTAGCATGTTTTATCCGTTTGGTTACTAGGTGGCGCACTAATTTTCGGTTTTTATAAGTTCGGTTTGGATTTATGAAAATTAAAAAAATTAATTAAATAATTTTCCTATATTCAAACCGAACTTATAAAAACCGAAAATTAGTGAATAATTAGTGAATTAGTCAATAAAACATTACTTGATGGCACATTTCGACGTTCATAACTAATCTGTCAAATTTAAAAAAAAATTATTTTAATAATTTTTATCTCGAAAACTAAAATTTCATAAGAAAAGTTTATTTATAATTGCAAAAGGAACCCACTGGTAAAGTATTATTAGAGGGTTATTCCCGGGAATTCCCGGGAAAATTCTTTAATTTTTATTTTCCGTTTCCCGGGAAAAAACGAAACATTTCCCGGGAATTTTTCATGCTGATTATGGTGCCGATACCGAAATCTTTCTTTGTTAACTGAAATAGTCGTAATAAATATAAAATACAAGTGTACATACATACATTTGTCTTTTGTTATAATTTATTTTTTCCTCTTTCTTTCTTTCTCTCCCTTTAATTTTTCTTTAAAATTTTTCTACTTTTTGAGTTTTGGACTATTGCATTTTGAAAGAAAGTAATTTTTTCCTCACACCCTTGAAATTAACCCCTCTCCATCACCTACCCCTTAACTTAAATTAATATAAATAAGCTGTCGTAAGGTAAGACAATTATATTATTTGATAAATAAATATTATTATTTATTTATTCAAGATATATATATACAAACATTCTGTATGTTATTTCAGTCCACCTTTTTGGGTGGTGATAAAAAAATAGCAAAAACATCCAAATCACAAACTCAGAGTGTCAGTTTTCCATCTTTTTAGATATATACAGTAAAGAAAAACCAAATTTTTTTGAATTAAATTTTTTATTTTTTTGCAAAAACAACATTTATTTAACTTTTTCGTAAAATTTGTACAATTTCCACCTCAAATTTAGTATTTTTTAAAATTTTCCGTTTCTCTGGAACGAAAATAATCCGGGAAAAATTACCCTCTAATCCAAATTCACGAAAAACAGTTTACCTGAATAAGTAATTATCAAAAAAATAATTGAGATAAATTTACTAAAAAATAAAATTTATATAGATCGATTATGGAGTATTAGTGAGTTCTCAAATCTGTTTTGAGCACCATAAAAGAAGTAAATATAAATAAATTTTGATTCATGGGAAGATATAAAATTATTTGTTCATATAATAGGATTAGGTATGTATAGATGCACTCAATAAAATATTTATTTATATAATATCAATCTCTTTTTTATTATTTATTAATTTAAATCTGTGTGTGTATCATGTTTTTTTTAATTTAAATATTTAATATTATAGTTTAGGTTAAATTGTCATATATCATAATTATTATCCCAAACTAATTATTTGTATTTATTTATCTATTACAGCGGTCTGGGAACTTTTTTAATCATTACCCCAAAATATTTTTGTGTAATCATTACCCTGTGATGAAGAGCAAAAAAAAAAAACGAAATCGCCTCTTTTTAGCATCTTTCCTATTATAGCCACCCATGATAATTTTGAAAAGAAAACAATAACTAAAAATTTAATTTAAACATCATTTAATTTATACGAGAAATAAAAAAACATGAAAATAGTAAGTATATAATAGTAATATACAACAGTAATAATAGTAATATAAGTAATATATATAACAAATTGAAACCCATTGGGGTACAACTGTAACAAATTATAATAATAATATAATATAACAAACAAAATAAAATTCTCATAGTGGTACAAACAAAAATTAGAATAGAAGAAATTAGAAAAAAAGAATAATTGAAAACATTATTCCTTCATGTTTTGGAGAAATGATGTTGCTTCATGTTCACAACAATTTCTTCAAAATTAGGACTTTTTGATGTAAGAGCAATTTGAATACAGTCTTCGGCGTTTAATCGATTTCTGTTCTTCGTTTTTATGTTCATTAGAGTGGAAAGATATGTTGTTCTAAAAGTTTCATTTTTACCCCATTTGGGGTGATTTATCCCGGTTCCCCGACCGCTGATCTATAATAATTAATATAATTAGAAGGCGTTATATAAGTATAATCAGAAGCTTCTTTAAAAAATAATTAATTAAAAATATCAATATACACCTGTACATTATCTAATATGTCTATTATTCATATAATAAAGAATTATTAATAAATTATTTTTTAATTTTAAAATATAAACGAGATTCTCTACTTAAGCTACTTATAATTTACTTCTACTTGTAACACAATATATCAATTTTAATAATCACATCACTCTTTTATAAAAGGTATAATTATGTTTTTAATCAGAGATAAAAATAACTTGTACAATATAATGTTTTGTTAAAAAAAAAATCTCTTCATTCGTGGTATTTTCAATGCATTTTATGTTCATTAATTTTAATTAGGCACCGCATAAAGAGGATGAATGATGTATAAAAGTAAGTAGAATGGGAGAGGAGGACAGAGGGGTTTCAGAACATGTATTATATATGTATTTATAAAGAGTTTATTTTATAGGAATCAATTGCGATTAAAAGTAACAAGCTAATTAAATGGGGCTTTTTCTGATCTTTTTCAAATTAAAATGGACTTGATGGTATAATATATATATATAGAGTATTTTACGTCAACAGAATCGCCATGGAAACATCCCCCAAGTTTTATGACAAAGCATTTACAGAGGCGGGACTAAAACGGAAGGAAAATATCCAGTCGCCTAATATATTGGTGCGGAGGCTGCTAAAGACGATGTTTGCCAACCGGCTTTTCCGTCATTCCTTTGCTGACGCAATCAGGTTTTAACAAAATTATTCTGATAATAATTGAGAAAAGTTTATTTTCCAGGAACAAAAAAATAAAATAAAATATATATAGCTTACTTTATTAAAAATGTGAAGGTAATTATAATTAATTAATCTTTTTTTACTAATAAAAATTATTATATGTTATCAAATTAGATGTTCAGGTACTAATGATATTGTTTTGCTATATTTAGTATTTCAAAATATTTTTGATTAAATTTTTTCCTTTTGAATTAAATTTCCAATATAAAAGTTAACATAAATAATCTTTATTTTATGAATTTAAAAACAAAGACAAATGTTTTTAAAAGCCCATACCAACTTTTTTTTATTATTTTCTCTTAAATATTAAAATATACATTTTTTTATTATTAAAACATTTATACTTATATATAAATTTATCTAATATATTAAAAATAATTTTCCAATAAAATTAGAAAATTTTTACAATTAAACTATTTTATTATAAAATCAATATAAATATTTTTTTAAATATATGTATATATTTAATATAGTTTTACATGATGAAAAGTAAAATTAGAAAATAAAATATACATATGTATAAAAAAGTACAGAAAAAAGACAACCACGTGTGATTGCATGAATGAGAAATATGAAGAATAGTAAAATATTATTTATATTTAAGTTGGAGAATATTACTTAAAACCAAAACTAGTATTTCTTAGGTATTTTATATTTTTTTATCATTATTATATTTATTATTATTATTTTTTTGAAATCATTAAACATCAAAATAGGATTATTAAATATTAATAAACTAAATGATTAAAAAAGAAAATAAAGAAACAAAATCAAATCAATAAATATTTATTTTAATTGAATTAAAATTCATAGATTTAAACATTTAAATAACTTTTTTATAATAAATTATTTTGATAAATTCTTAACGTACGAGACATCTTTTGGTGAATAATTAAAACTATTACTCTATATCGTGCTGCCCTCTTTTAAGTATAAAATCTACCATTATTTTATCTATCAAATTTAAATATAAATATTATTATATCTATCAAATTTAAATATAAAAAATCAAACTTTTAAGTTGTTTATCATTAATTCAAACATAATAAGTAAATAGAAATTTATATTAGAGAATGCATAAGAGAGTTCATTGATATTTAAAGAAATAAAAAATATAGAAAAGTATATATTAATTTTTTAAATAAAAAAAGCATTAGGAAATATTTTATTAATTTAAAAAATACATTAATATTTTATTTAATTATATCATAATACTATATAGAAATGAAATATAAAATATATATATCATTTTCACATTAAAATGAAAAGGAAAATGGTAAAATGAGAAAGCGTAACTAAATAGTTTTTATTTATTTTTATTTGTATTATTTCCTTTCATTTCATTAAAGTTTTATTTTTATTAAATTTATTTAAAAAATACTTATTTATATTAATTGAATTGAATTTTTTTATTCTCAATTAGGAAGAATATTAATTTATGTCATTTATTTAAAATATAAATTTTGATTCTTTTAAATTTAAAAAAAACAATCTTTATCTTACATTTATTTGAGCTATTCATAAGTTGGTAGATTTAAAAAAAATTAAGAACAAAACAAATGCAGACAAACATTAAGAAAAGAACGGATAAGCCTGAACTCGACTGAAAAGTGAGACTATTAATAGACAAGAAAAATATAATAAATGTAAATACTTTGAGACAAACAATAAAGCATTGGATTATTTAATGACATGCAAAAAAATAGACATGCACACTAACGATGAATGAAAAAAATAGAGTCAAGACCAAAGGACGATATGGGAGAAGAAAAAATATCTTAAAATAAATTATAAAAAATACCTTTTCCTCTTCGCGTTTTATTTAAATGAAATCAACATACACTTATATTTATTAATGTTGTTTAGAATAAATATTAATGGTAAAATATAGCCTAAACCTCACAAAGAGAAAGGGAGGAATTTTACTAAACAAATATAAAAAATAAAATATCAATTTAGTTTTAAAGAAAATAAAATAAAAATATAAAATCAATAAAAATAAAACTTACAAACAAATTACAATTGATATTCTCAAAATAAAATAACTTATAATTTGTTCGAAATTATTTTAGGCAAGTTAAAAAAGTAAATATTGAAATTATATTAATTATTTACAGGGCTGGACAGTAACGCGTTACAAGTAACGCCGTTCCCCGAGTAGGCTACTTTTTTGTAACGGGAACTGTAACTAGTTCCCCCCCCCCAAAAAAAAGGAAAGAGTAACGAGTTCCTCATTTTTTGAGGAACATGTACCGGACGTTCCTACCGATATTTTTTTAAATTTCGCGAAAACCAAAAACGTCTGAAATCATAAGTAAAAAATTTTGAATTGTTTTTTTATTTATCCTGTTTCAATGAGATGGAATTCCTTATACAATTCTACTAAACATATATTTAAGAATAAAGGAAAACTAAACTTATTCTGCAAAGATCTCGGACAAAAAGCATTTAGAGATATTGACTTTAATTATTCAGAAGAATATATAAAATTAATGAAGCCAATTGCACAAGCATTGGATCTTTTACAAAGTGAACAAAATATATATCTTTCTAAAATAGATGGGTTCCAGAACATTTAGATGAAAAAAAATAAGAATAAACAATTTATGTTTGAATATAATTTCAAATCATAAAAAATTATTAAAAAAAGAAGAGCATTCTGAGGATAGTTCAGAGGAAGATGATTTTTATATATTTTCTAGCCCAAAAGAAGAAAAAAATTCAAACAAATTCAGATTTTGAATTTGTATCATTTATGAAAGACAAAAATAAAAATGTGAAATCTTTAGGAAATTACCCGACAATAAAAAAATTATTTATTAAATTGAATACCCATTTATGCTCATCTGCGCCAGTAGAGAGGTTATTTTCTTGTGCATCATATATACATGCCTATCTAGATCTTCTTTATCTGACGAATTATTTTAACAATTAGTTTTATTTAATCAAATTTTTTTCTGTGATAATATTGATTGAGCCACGAATACAGACATTATTAGCCTACACTTTTTTAATTATCAAGATTTAAAAAAGTTTTTTGAATTATATTTTTATTAAATTATCGTTTAATTATATTACCTTAATAAAATTTATTATAAATGTATACAAAAAAATAAATAAAAATTAAACAAATTTATATTAAATATTCTTTTTTCCCCTAATCCTAAAAGTTTCTGTTAAGATTGTTGGTATTGTGAGAGTAGTTCATTTCCTTAAAAGTAATTTATTTATGAAATAAATATGTTTTAAAGCACTTAAATCGTTTACCCAGATATGCTCCTCGAAGCTACCTGAAGTAAAAAAGAAAGTTTTTTTTTAAGGAACTGTAACGTTAGAGTAACGCGTTCCAGGAACTTGTACCTGTATTCAGTTCCTCAAAAATTTTTGAGGAACGGCCCAGCCCTAATTATTAAAAATTTAAATAGCTTTTACAATTAGATTACATAATTTATTTGCAATCATAATTTATAATTTTTTTCATAATACGATTAACAAATAAATTTATTATATTAAATTACAATTAATATATAAATTATTTCCATTTCTATAGTTTTTTCGTGGAATAAAAATGAATATATAATAATAAATTAAATATGAATCAAACTAAAAAAAAAAACTAATTAAATGAATTTAATAGTAAATACCTAGTTAATATAAACGTAATATTTATAATTTTACTAATAATTCTAAATACAAGTTCATTGCACTTTTATTTTCTCTTTTGAACAGAGATAATAAAAATGCAAGCAGTTAGTGAGGCTTTCTCTGAATGGTCGGCCCGCATGCAACCCGCAGCCTTTCATCAAATCGATTTGAATTCTAAATCTAGACAATGATATCATTCAGGCATAAAGTCATATTTTACTTATTATTGGAAAAAAACAAAAATTGAACTTATAAATTTAATAAACAACAATTATTATTTACAATATTTATTACATTTTTATCGATAACTCCTATTCCATTTATTTTTTTCACTATTTCTTTAAGTAAATAAACTTATTTATATTTTAATCCTATGTAATCTTAAAATGACAATCTTATTATTATTTTTAATTATGATATTTATTTTATTATTTTAAATTATAGAATGGTGATTTAATATTAATAAAATTTTTTATAATTTTTTTTCAAAGTTTTAATCAAATAATTAAATTAAATTATTCCCGAGCATAATAATATATTTACACATGTAAAAAAATTACTGATTTTTAAATTTTGCTGGTTAAGCTAAAAATTTATGATAACTCAGTACGATATATTCTATTCTATATCAATAATCATTAATTGAATAAATTTAAAATTTATAAAATATATATAATCGAACATAATTTATCATTTCGACCTCATTGTTTAATTTAGTTTTTTTTTATTATAGGTATTCTATATACCTTTTATTATACATTCATATAAAATGAGAGTAATTCTTCTTTTTTTTACTTCAGAATCTAGTCTGTATACAAACGAGAGCTCGATCCCTCATTTACACTTCCACTTATACTTAAATATACGATATGTCAATTCCAAATAAAATTATATATATATAACGACTTAAAACATTTAAATAATACGCTTCCATTATTGTTATATCCTGCAAATAGTCCGTTGGAAAAGTCCTAAAGTCTATAAGAACTTTTTATTCATATTAATTATTTTTATTTTATATATAATAGAAATTAAAAATGAAATATTAGGACAAACATATTTCTTTATCAGTATATTATTATCCTATTTATTTAATTATATATAAAAATTAGCATATAAACATATAAATAATAATATTTAAAATATCTAAAAAAAAGTAAATAGTTTATAGCAAAATGATGTATTCATTTTTTTATTTTTTTTGTTTTAGATAAGGGATACAGGAACATCGCGTGCCCCTTCAATTCACCTTGCTTACACGGATGACTCATCGGTTGCCTATCGCGCAGGGGCTACGGCGTCGTATCAGCCAAACAGACAAGGTCAAGATCAACAACACAGCTACCCGACCGATCATTATTAGAAATGCAAAAGCAAGTAAGTAAATTAAAATAAGAATTCATAAATATTCAGCATTTTGTTTTATTTATTAATGCTAACTCAATTTTTGCGTTTTAAAGAGTATTCAATTACTTTCTCATTAAGATTTTTCCTTCTTTTTTTATGGTATTGTTAGAATGACTCATTAATGGCAACCATTAATATACGTAGATATATTAACATTATCTAATAAATTTGTAAAAAAAAACGTATGTTTTCTTATTATTATTCATTATAGACTTAGCAATATATTTTTTTTAATCTTAATAAAAAGTAATTATTGTGTGTTGTTGATTGTAAAATTATTTTAATACCTGTTTAATGTTGACAAATGATATGATAAATTAATAATTATAAAAAGTTTTTAATAAAAATATTGAAGTTTTTAATAATTTTTTATAAGGATACACTCCTTTAATTAAAAGGACTCAATTTCTCCTGTATAAGAGTAATTATTTAATTTCATTTTTTTATTTTTAAAATAATTAATCGAATTAATATGATCGTATAGAATTTATACTTGATAGAAATCATAAAGTTTAAAAAAAAAATTATATTAAATGGAATTACAATGTTTTATTTTTTTTTTCTCGGTATTCGAATTCGATGTGATATTTATCTGTTGAGGTGGAGCCAAAACATCCGGCAAATGTCAGCAGCCGTCTGTTATTTTGAGTCTTGTTACGTGTTACATGTTACCCTAATTGAATGCCTTTCTTAATTGCTTGGCTTCACCCTCTCAGTTCGTCTCACCATCTCCTTTCCTCCCAATCCTCCCCCAGAAACTAACCGCCAAGCCCATCTTATGCTGACATCGATAATAAATTGCACAGAGTATATTTTTATAGTTACTTACGTTAACAAACATTTTGTCACGAAGATGGTTTCGATTTCTTTTATATCTTTTTTTCTTATTAGTATTAATTTTTCTTTTCAATGAATAAACAAAATATTAGTGATTCATTCATTCATAGGTTTGCAAAAATGTCTATGATTAATTATTCATAAATATATATATGTATATATATTTATCTGAATAGGTATATTATTATATTGTAATACGTTTAAAAATTAATTTTATAGGCGTCTTGATCAATTTAAGTTTAATTGGTTCTTCAAAATCTAAATTATTTTTTTATAATATTTTTCAATATGAAACCAAAACAAGTTGTTGACCAAAGTATAATAATTAAATTCCTCCTTTCATTTTCCATCTTTCATTCTACTACATTCATCAAATAAAAATAAACTCTTCTCTTTTTCAAATTCTCTCCCATCTACCTTTATATTGTTTATTCTTTATTTCCTTGAGATAACCATTAATATTAGATTAATTAAATCAATTAGTTTTTGGAGGTTCAAAATTGATTGAAAAAATTATTTACGAAACTTACTTGACTTGCTTCATTACATCCTGAAAAAGATCAATTGTTTATGATTATAATGTACCAATTACTCTACTTTATATGATAAAAATTAATTTGATTACAAAAGATTAAAAAGCAAGTTTATAAAAAAAAACTACATTAAAAAATTGTTTCTTTATTTATTTCCAATTATTATTCATATTTTTAAAAATAAAAATTTCAAATGATTTTTTACAGTTATAAGACGATTTTTAATTGATTATTTGGGTAATTTAAAGAACAATTTTTTAATTACTTTAATCTTCAGGTATTAAATTTATTTAATTTATATTTGGAATTTTACGATTAAGTGAAAGCATAAAATACCAAGGTGAAATGATTTTTTTCATAGGAAGAAAAAGAGAAGATTATATGAAAACAGTTTACATGTGCTACTCATTCTAAAAAAGATCAATTAGTCATTATTATATTGTAACCATTTCTCTATATAATTTGTCTCACAACAAAATACTAGTAATACACGGTGTGGACAATAACCAAGGTGACTGAGACCATAAAAACAAAACGGGTTTATAAATTTTATTTTATTATTCAAAATACATCCCTTCCTCATTAATAAAATCTTTTGTAAAATGAATTGAAGCATAAATAGAAGTCATTCTTTTGGAGGCCTTTTAGAGCCGCGGTTACGTAATTCTGGATTTCTTCCACTGATTAAAAACGCTCTCTCTTCATGGCCATTTTTAGTTTTATGAATAACCAAAAGTCAGCTGCGGCTAGATCAGGGGAATAGGGAGGATGGGCGATAAGAACAACGCCTTCTTCGCCAAAAACTCGATCACAATTAGGCATTTGTGCGCAGGAGCGTTGTCGCGCAATAGCCTCCATGAGCCTTGCTCGCGATACTCAGGGCGAATTAGAGCGATTCTCTTCAGCAAACGACTCAAGACCTTCAAATAGTATTCTCCATTGACCGTCTGCTCTTGGGGAGTGAATTCTTTATAAATGATGCCATTACCATAAAAAAAACTGCCACAAGGGTCTTCACTAGACTCTTTTGAAGCCGGACTTTTTTTGGGTCGCTTCTCTTCGGGGCCAAGCCACTCGGCACTTTGCCGCTTTGTGAGCGGTTCGTACTGGTAACACACAATGAAACATTGTTTCTGTGGCTGTTTTTCCAAGCTTGAAACAGAATTTGATGTTGGTCCGACTTTGGAGTGTAGGATTCACATGGTTTCTTTGTGACAAGGTAGAAAAAGTTGATCTGAAAAAAATTGGATTTCTGAAAAAGTATCAACACTAGAAAACTGAATTTTTTTTGGTTATCGAGGGTTCGTATACCTATTTAATTATGTTTTGATATCTTAGGTGTATCGCCGTGAAAAGGAGTTACAGCACCAGTCACCTTGGTTATTGTCCACATGTGTAAAATAAATAGTTTTTATTTAGAATTCTTTAAATATATAATTTTAGTACATTAAATTCAATATCATCATTAATTTCCATTAATCTAATAGAAGATAATTTTTCGTTATTAATAACAAAATGTGTGATATTAGAATGAACTTTTAGAATATATCATTATTATATATTATCCTTCACCCGCATTAGAAAAAATAAATAAATATATATTAGAGAATGGGTGCAAATATATTTACTTTGCCGACGTCGTAACTCACAATAAATTGTTATTCAGGATAGCAACTTCTAAAGAACCCACATTATTGACAATTATTCTTTGGAGAAGAGAGCACAACCAATATTGACCGCCTGGAGGGTAAATATCGACTATAAAAGGGAGTTATTAAAAAAGAATTTTTTATAGGAATCATGGCAAAGAATGATAATAGAAAATTTAATATTTATTTATTTATTTTAAACATTTTTCTTATTCCTTCAATAGATATTTGTTCTTCATGTAAAGACGTGTTATCTTGTCTCCACGTTCGATATTCTTTAATTATATAGGAAATTAATTAAATCGATGATAAATATAAATAATAATTTTGTTAAACTAATTTCATAATTACCATAAATAGCTTAAAATTTCAATCTCAAAAATTACGAAACCCATCTTGTCTAAAAATTTATCTAGTTTTAATCTTTTATTTAGTTATTAATTAATAATAGATTATTTTTTTGTAATACTTTTCAAGGAAAATGTTCATTTATGAACTTAGGGGAGAGAGCAAATGAATTTTCATATAAAAAACGATTTTATCTAGGACAATAAGAAAAGATTAAATTTTTTTCTTAAATTTATTTATTATCATTAACTGGTTCTATAATTATCTATAATTAAAGTGTCAGATAAGAAAAAATAAATAGGTTCAAATAGAGGAGAAGTTGATATGATTTTTTTCTACGATAACAAAGAGTATTTTATGTTTATTTTCACCCTAAAAATAATCAAAGAATTTTTTAAATGTATGAATACTATATTATCCTATATTATAACTACGTTGAAAATTAAAATTGATAAAAAATGTGTTTACCTGTTTTTATATTTTATTGATTAACAAAAAAAAAAAAACAAAAAAACGTCTGGCTATGAACATCCTATGAAGTCAGTCGCCGTTTCCAAGTAGCAGATGTGTTGTATGATCAGTACAACAGAACGTTTTCAAAATTTATCTTGATTTTTTGGTCAGAGGATATTACTTTCAAATAACTTCTCAATTTTGATCAATTTAATTCTATACTCCTAGCAAGAGAAAAATTCACTTGTTAGACTTAGGATTGATCCGGGGTTCACAAGTTAGGAAGTCTTCCAGACTACAATGATTTTTTATAGTTTAATACAAATGCTTTAATTATTATTATATTAATAATAGATTGGATGTAAGATCTGAACCTTATTTAATGAACGTTATCATAAAAATATTTATCGATCAAAAAATAAACAAATGATTCTAATGTAAGTGAAAAGGACTCCACATAACATAAATCTGAAAATAAATAAATTTATTTAAAAAAAGTAAACAAATATTTGTCTAATATATATTTTTGTATTTTTTTTTATTAATATAATATTTAAAATATAAAAATGAAGATTTTATGTAAGACTATGAAATAAATATAAAAGTAAAGAATAGATAAAATTTTTAAAGTTTTATTCTGATTGTAGTAAAGTGAAGTATCATTTTCATGATTGTGCAATCTCATCAAAGAATAGCACCTCCGATTGGAAAGTGGGCTTAGGTCCTCTATACTAGAGCCAAGTACTTTTTCAAGGGCTCGTCAAGTGTACAATCAAAATAGTAGTGAATATTATATGTCGTTTTCTCGTCAAGGAGATTTTTCATAACCCTCTGTCGGCGCCAACCGATATACGCTATTCTCCACCCCCCCCCCCCCCTCTCCACTCTGCATTTTGTGGCTTGTCTTTGATGACACCCTCAAATGAAACAACGTCCGTCATTAACTGACAGACGTGACGAATGCTTTTCAGAGAACAACTCTTCAGACTTGCCGTTTCAAGAATATTAATTGAGAATTGGTAGGCAAACTAAAAATATGACATAAAAATTCCTTCTCCTTTCCCTCCCTGATTTCCCTCCTTGATTTCAATTTATTTAAATATAATCAGACACACGTATCTTTAAATATCTAGAAGCATATTATAAACGATGTCGTTTTGGCGTTTTCCAAGAAACTACCAAAATTGAAGGCTAAAAAAAAAACTACGAAGTTGAATCCTCTAATTCATTTTCGAACCAAAAAAAAAAAAAAAATTTGGCGTTATTTCAAATAGTCACTATTTACCCTTGAAATTTATATAAACATATATATCAAAGAATAATAATAAATATCATATCATAACGAACAGTTTTGTTTTTTTTTTTGTTTTTTTTTTTTTTGGATTCTTGACTCAAAGGGTTAGTTTTTGATTAAATCTGAAAAGCATTAGAGAAATAATATAACTTCATTATTAATTAATTCATGCATTCATTAACTAATAAAAGATACATTTAAAACATTTTCTCTAAATTTACAATAATAGAGCAGCGTTAATTAAATAAGGGAATATTTTCTGAGTTTTTTTTCGAAATATTTCAATAAAATTCCAAATTTAAATTTTTATGTTTATAATATATCATAAATATTTAATATAATAATAATTCAAAAGACTATTTTTTTTAAGAGTAATAGTAAGTAAATAAGTTAGTTCATCCATATTAGACATTTTGATTTCATTATATTTTTTTTTTTTTAATTTCAAAATTACAATCTCTACTTCCGGTACTCGTGACTTTTGGTTGATTAGTGGATTAATTTTTACATTAATAAATATTGAGTGTTTTAAAATTAATTATTATTGTCAGAACACTCATCAAATTAATGGAAGAATGGCTGCCTAAACACCAGGCAAATATTACTCTAATCTGAAATATGTAGTACACATCAAACAATGTATATCAAATACCAGTATACAAAATTGAAATAAAAGTGAAAATGAAAAAGAGAAAATAAATTTACAAGTATTTTCGTTTGTTTTTTTCAGGAAGATTTAATTTCTAGAATGCGATGTATAAAAGAATCTGTTTAGTTTCCAATTGAAAACATAAAAAGTAATTAAGAATTTGCACCCTTGTTGATAAATATATTTTTGTATATTTTGCGTGGATTGTTTGTTTTTAGCAATATAGAGGTCAGAGTGTGTGAATTTAGAATAGAAATCGACTCCAAACATTATTTTCAAACCTTTTAACATTCTTTGAATAGATTGAATTCAATTGTTTTTTTGTTTCAACTTTCTAATTAAATTAATTAACAAATAAATATGGTACTTATCCTCATTCTCTATATTTGTTTTTTTCCTTTATGAATTTATTTGTTTTACTTATTTATTTTGATATATTATCTAGAGCAGCGATTCTCAACCATTTTTGTACCGCGGCATACTTTAAAAAGTTTAAAAATTTGGCGGCACACAAAAAAGGGTTTACCTTTTTTTTAAGAACCATATTGAAAAAATTTATAAAAAAAAATCGGAAATGTTTAAGAGCCTAGTCCCAAAAACGTTGAACCAAATTGATTTAGAAAAAAATTGAGAAATAAAAGTCGGAAATGTTTAAGAGCCTCTTTATAGAGATGGTCTGTGCTCTTTACATTTGCAATAATTTGGCGGCACATTTTGATAATCTCGCGGCACAGTGGTTGAGAAACACTGATCTAGAGAAATTTGGTTTCAACATTTCAACAATTGATTTATTTTGTATACAATTTAAGATTACAATCTGACTGGATATTCCAAGGTTTAAAAAAAAGAAACAATAGGTCTTAATCATGAAGATTTGTCGAATATAATTGATTTGATATTTAGAATAATTTATTTAATTAATTTTACTATTTTTTTTTTATTCATTTACTCATCATTCTTTAGAAGATTGCTTAATAGGAGGGAAATAATTAATTAAGATCTATTATTGTTTTAATTTATAAAATTATTACAATTTATTTTCAAATTTTCCCCGAAATTATTAAAATTGTCTGGGTTTTTTTTTAATATGAAAAAGTGCAAGAGAATGAGTCTAAAAGAGAGAAAGAAAAATAAACAAAAAAAAAAAAAATTGAAATGGTAATCGAGTGACTGTCGTGGAATCCTCTCATTTGGTTGCAATTATCTCGATCACCTTTGGGCCTCTGTTCGTTTGCATTATTGTCACTTGGGCGACATATATTTTTGTTCGTGCCAAGAATTTGCATAGGTCATCGATGGCAAACGATGCTATCTGAGGAGAAGACATAATACCCTCGCCAGCGTCATCCATAAAACAAATCCAAAGAGAGAAACAAGAAACAAAATGCTAAAATAATGAGCTTTGTTCACATTCAACGACATGTTCAGAAATATGCGTGTAGAGGAATAGAGGTAAAGAGGAGGGGAGGAGCAGGAGGAGGAGGATAGGGTAAGAGAGTGGGAAATTGATAATCCTATATCAAACATGGCTTGGTGTTTTGATAGTTACTGAAAGAAAATATATTTCTTTATTTTAAGAGTATTTCGAGAGGGATAAAAGACAATTCTTTAAATTAAGACTTTTTTGTCTTAATCAGATTATTATGAAATGGCAAAATGCAAAGAATCAAAACATTTCTCTAATAAAACAAAAAAATTTGATTTGTTTAACTTTCGTAGAGCGTTAAAATTTTATATTTTAGAAAAATAGAATCTATCCACTTGATCTCCATTCCAAAGAGTGTATCTTTATTTCATCTACACTTAATAATAAAATAATAATGAGTGGTAGGGGAATTCACATTTGATTTAATGATAAACTTGAAAGATATAAAATCATCTTGGAAATTAAATTCATCTATACCAGGGGTATGATCATCATTTTTCTTATTACGTGATCGACCTTTTTATTGGGCTAGTCTTTAAAAAAAAAAAAAAAAATTCTTTTACCGACCGACGATAGTAAGGGAGGTATTGTTTTCACACCAAATTTCACATGTGGAGATTTTTACATATCTCCACGAATCATGCATTTTCTAAACAGAAAAAAGTATTTTTAGCATGATGTCTGTCTGTCCGTCCGTCTGTCCGTCCGTATAGATGTGTACAGCCTGAACGGCTCAACCGATTTTGATGAAATTTGGTATATTTACTTAATGCATCAGTGGGATGAATTGATCAACTTTTGGTGCAAATCTGGAAACCGGAAGTGGTAGTATTAGCGATCGACGATAGGAAGGGAAGGGTTATTTTCACGCCAAATTTCACATGAGGAGATTTTTTTATATATTACCACGAATCATACACTTTGTATTGGTTTTATCCTCGGGAAAATCATATTTATTAGTTTTTTCTTGATTTAAAATTATATGACGTCATCCAGCCATTCATGACGTCACAGCCTGGTCTTACATATATATTACAAATAAAATAAAATTAAAAATGTTTATATTTATTATTTATGTATTCATATCTGTTTTTTTATTACATTAATAGATATATTAAAATTATTTGAAATTGTTTCTGTAGCTAGAAATTAATTTACTTCAAACCGTTGGTCGGTTCGGACCTGGCCACAGGTCAACTTATTTTAAACCACCTTTCGCATTTGTACTGCGCGATCGACTCTTGAATTGTTCGTGATCGACTTTTTGCTCAGCGCTGATGTATAGTCTGAAACAAACAAACAAAATTAGTGTTTTCTTAATTACTTGATAAAATTTTTGTGACACTAAGTGATAAAAAATATCATTGTTATAAGTAATCATATATTACATTAATTACAATGTATCTGAAAGACCATTACATCATCAATTTTTCTGATTTTTTTTATTCTCTATTTTAATACTATTTTAACTCAGAAAATCTATGATTATAATCACATATAATTGTGTTTTATTTAAGTATAAAACTTTTAAAGTGAATTAACTCTCTGCTGGTATTTATTTATTATGGATTTACATTGTATATTATTGTAATTATAAAAAAAAGAAATATTTATTTGTTTTTGATGTATGAATATTTATTTATTTGATGGATATGCCTAATTAATCGAACGAGGGATTATCAAGTTAATACGTCATTAGAAACATCTTCTAATCACGTTTTCATTATCTTCCTGATTAAATAGTACGAGCCCTAGATAAAATATTTGGTGTCGTTGATGAATTATTCGTGCTAGAAAGTAACTCCATTATAAAGAGATCAGCGTGCTTTTGGATAAATTCCTTGGCAATTAAAAGCTTGGAAGGGCTGTCCCAGGGGTAATCCTTCTGTTTAGATAAGTTTGGTTGCCTGAAGGGATCGAATTAGCCCTTCCAATCCCCCATCCCTATCTACCTCTCCCACAAGACACCCCTCAATACTAATGGCTCGTGCGTTTGCCACGTGGTGAATATTCTCCCTGTCTTTTACACCCCATCCCCCTGGACATTCGGAATTGACGACAACCCCTAAAGGGACCCTGACCATAAAACGGAAAGGAAAGCAAGAGAGGGAGCAACGGAATCTGTCTTCCGTTGCAGGACTTTTGTTTTATATATGGATCAATGCATGCAGAGTAGTTGAAGAGTCGTCTATCGATGGGAATGTTTTAGGAAAGGGGAAAGTACTGGGTTTAGTGAGGTGAGGGGGAAGTTTTATCTCAGCGCCTTTCCGGCGGGTAAACATTTGCTGAAAAAGGGTCGCCGGAAATAAGATTTATGATTAGAGCACAATATATAATTCACACATTAAAAAAAAATCGTTTAAATATATATATATATATTCTTATTTAAATGCGAGGTTTTTATATCAGATATTTAAGGCACATTTTTGATAGGTGAACTTAAGAAATTGGTTGAATATAGGTCGATCCCAAGTTATTTAATAGATAATACTTTACTTAATTTTATCTTCTCTTAATACTAAATTTATTTAAAAAATTCGTTTTGCATTCCAATAAATTTAATAAAATCACACTACATTCATTTATGTTTATAGAAAACGATAATAAATAATTGATCTTATTACTATCTCGTAATAGATAGTATTGCGATCACGAAAATTTTCGATGTTGAGATTTTGATGTTTTTATACGTTTGAAGGTTCCTGAATCATTTTCACTAAGGTTGAGAAAAATGTCTGTGTGTCTGTACGTATGTGTGTATGTGTGTGTGTGTGTATGTATGTATGTAGATAAAATTACGCAAAAACGGTTTGAGCTAGAATGATGATATTTGGTACATGAACATTATTCAAAATTCATAGTTTTCTCTCAACTTTTGAGAAATGTAGCTCAACCGGAAGAGGGTCATTACTTACAACGTTTTGATTTTTTTTCCTCTAAAGTGACCGTAAAAATAAAGATATATGTTTGATAATTTTTCACATAATTAATAATTGTATAAAACTGCTATATATATAATTTCAGCTTGATTGAATCGCTGAAAGTACCAGAATTAATTTTTTAAAACTGCAAATCTCACGCGCCAACACGTGCCATGGTGCCATCAATAAAAAGCCAAACATGCGCTGGTTTAATATTTATTATTTATAATTTATAATTAATTAAATTTAATTTAAATATAATATATTATGTTATTTAATCCAATTCAAATTGCGAGATAGTCGAGTGGAGACACTCCAGCTTATTTTTATAAATGATATATGAATAATTTCGAAAGAAATTATTATTTTCAATAATTTAAAAATAATAGATTTAATTTATTATAATAAAAACATAAAAATATTTTTTTCTTCTCATTCAGTTAATAATTTTATATAATATTTTATTAAAAATAAACTATTCATTTCAATTCATCATAATCGACATATAATAAAAACTCTATAGACTATATAACTTTATATGAATTGTTCTTTTGTGGTTTTCAATAAATTTCATGAAAAAATAAGAAGCTTCTGAATTCTTTTTTAAGCATGACATTCAAATCCCAAGGCCAAGAAATAAAATAGAAAAAAAATGATTTTTCCTCTTTTAAAATTGAAATCAAATCATTTATATCACCTTTAATTAATATATTATACAAATTTTCACTCTGCTTTCCTTTTTTCTTTCATATATAACATTTAGTACAAATAATATTTTTTTTCAATCTATATAGTAATTATAATTATGTCTTTTGAAAATATTTTAAAAAAAAGTAATGTATCATTTGGAAAAAAAAAAATAATAGAATAATTTAAAATATAAGAGATTTTTACTTGATTCATCTTAATTATTTTATTTTATATCTTATTTTTATTTTCATTTTAACATTTTAATTAATTTAATGAAATTATTAAATCGTGTTAAATTTAATATTTCAATAAATATAATGTTTAAAGCTTCTTTAATTAAATTTTATTAGAAAATAAGATTTAATAATTTTTAATAGATAATTTTCCAAAGTCATAACCTCTTAAATCATTGCATAGTTTTTATTTTGATATTCTTTGATTTTTATTGACATATTATGATTAGTGTATTAAAAAAGTAAAAGCTATCGATCAAAAAAATTATATTTTTTATACATATCAATTCTTCATTTGGAAAAATACATAGTAGATTAATTTCATAAAGATCATGTGAAGAATTATCTGAATCTTCAGAAAGACAAAAATTTATAGATATGCATATATATGCATAGCTATACCAGATGTAGAAGTATGAAACCGGATTTTTTTTTAAATTGCACGTCTGTTATTTTAAAATTATAAAAAATATTTTATTCAAAATAGTCTGCATTGGAATTTATACATTTTCCCCACTTCTTCGGCAGTTATGAATGCCACTTCAAAAAACCAGTTCTTTATTTGAAGCGAACCAGTTGTCGAGTCATTTTCGTACATTTTCATACGAATCAAAGTGTTGTTCGTTGAGTGCATGTCCCAATGATGCAAATAGATGGTAATCAGAAGAGGCCAAGACTGGAGAATAAGCCGCATGCGCTAGTACTTCCCAATTGAACGCCTTGATCGTATCGGTGACCCATTTTGCTGTGTGTGAGGGGGCATTATCATGAAGCAAAATGACTTGATGTTGCCTTTTTGCATATTCCTGTCGTTTTTCATGTATTGCTTGATACAAATCGATCGATTAGATAAGTGTTAACAGTTTCACCAGGTTTTAGTAGCTCATAATATATTATACCCTTTTTTACAATTTTCGGTGGTTTCCCACGCTCCTCGTTTCTCACGTCAAAATCATTAATTTTAAATTTTTTAAGCCACTCAAAGCATTGAGTTCTGCCAAGAGCATGTTCACCGTATGCTTCGACAACCATTTTATTCGATTCTGGAGCAATTTTCTTCAAATGATATCAGAAAATCAATGCTGTCCTCAAATCATAGTTCGTGGGCACAAAACTCGACATGTTTGAGGTTATAGAAAACCAGTTTATGAAACTTAGGTTATCGTGTGTTGACAAATTTCGTCAGCTGTTAGAGGGAGAAGATGGCACTACAGAAGCGGTCTTACGGTCTTTAAACTTATAGTGAGCACCATCTATAGGGAAATTCCGGTTTCATACTTTTACACCTATGTATACATGGAAGATACAATATCGTACATAAATACAAATAATAAATATTTAATTACTTACAAATTCATTTCCTCATTTTTTCAAACCCCAGTATTTCTTTTATTCTTCAGCATAGACAAAGACTATCTTAGATTGTATTTAATATTTTTAATTTATTGTTAAATAATTTCATTTTAATGTTTATGATATATATATATATTGCTTATATTATCTTTAAAAACATTTATTTTCTTTATACCCTCAATTTTTTTTTAAGTTCCTTAAAGTGATGAACTAGTGTACATCATACCATTTAGAAATATAAAAATGTTTTTATATTTTAATATATTTCATTGAATAAATTTGACTGATCCTTTGATGGTGTGCATTGTCCTGAGTTCCGCTCGAGTATAAATACTTCTAAAGACGGATAACCATAATAATAATAATAATAATAATAAGGCCATATGAATCAATTAAAGGTTGGATGGCATGCATTAAGAGACGGCGCATCCCTCTGACTCATCCTTATTGTGTATTTGAACCCTCTTAAGAGGAGGCTGGGCTGGTAGCGGGAGATTATTAATCTCGCCCTATTATGTAAATACACCCGCCAGCCCTTAAGCACCCAATTCATAATTGATTAATCACCGGGTGATTCACTGTGATTTGTTTGATATCATAAACTGTCCCTTTTCAGGATGACTGTCCTCTCTCTCTCCTACAATCATCTGCAGTGAAGTATCAAAGTCAGAATGGCTGGTTTTATGTTTGATAGGATCGTTTTTCAATGACACTTAATGAATAATATAATATAACAGTCTACTTTCATTTAAAAAAATATATCTGATTTTAATTTAAATTTTAAAAAATCTTTGGCTATAATAAATAAATGGCTATGGATATAATGTTAGATATTATGTTAATTAATTAAACCTATCAGTATTAATAGATTTAGTATTGGAATATGTAATTAGACTAATTGGGGAAAAATCAAACGGAATCTAATTATAAAAAAAAATAAAGTATTAGGTTACACAGACGACTTAAATATAATATGGGATTCTGCAATTGCAATTAAAGACAGCGTAGAAAAATTAATCGAAGGAGGAAAATAGGTGGGGCTGGAAATTAATAGTGCTAAGACAAAATACTTAGTAACATAGAAGAATAGTATTAACACACAAAGTCTTAAAATACAAAATGTAGAATTCGAAAATGTAGAAAAATTTAAATACTTAGGTTCTGTAATCACGAAGGATAATAATATTCGAGAAGAATTTAAAGCGAGGTTGCAATCGGGAAACGCCTGTTATAATGCAGTAACGGGGTTTATCGCATCAAAAGTTTATCAAAGGAGATACAAATTAAAATTTATAAAACAATTATTTTTCCGGTTGCATTGTATGAGTGTGAGGCATGGTCTATGACCTTAGGAGACGAGAGCAGATTTAGAGTATTTGAGAATAAGATTCTTTGAAACATTTATGGGCCAAAGAAAGATGAGGGCACTGGGGAATGGCGGAGACTGCATAACGAGAAATTGTATAACCTCTATGCATCTCCAAATATAGTTAGAATTATAAAATCGAGAAGGCTGCGATGGGCAGGTCACGTGGCTAGAATGGGGGAGGAAAGAATGGCAAAAAATATATGGGGGGGGAGACCGAGTGGGAAAAGTCCGCTTGGAAGACCAAGGACGCGGTGGGTGGATAATATAGGAAGGGACGTGAGAGAGATGGGAGAGGATAGGAGTTAGATGGTTATGGCTCAGAATAGGGACACTTGGAGAAATCTGTTTGCTGCGGTCAAAAATTTTCGAGATCCGTAGAGCTACAAAGATAGATAGATAGAATTATAACAAAAAAATTTAAATTTGTTAGAGAAAGACGTTAAATACACTATTTCTTTTAAAAAGATTGATTATTATTATTTTAAGAAGGGTCATTGAATTACAAATAATTTTATCTAATATTGTGACATTTTGTCACTATTGTATTTTTATTTCTTTAATTTACCAAAAAAAACAAAACAATTTCTACAAGATTTCATCAAATTGTGAGAATTGAAATAAATTAAATTAATATATGATACTGGTAGTGTACGTAGTATTAAATATTGTCATGAATTACTTATGATTCGTTGCTTAGTAACTGATAAACAAAATTATTGCATCATTTATCTATGACATACAGCAAATAAATCGAGTAATTAGATTCTGGGAATTTTAAAAATCATTACGAATAAAATGAAAATTACATCAAATAAATATATAATTTACAAAAAATTAATAAATCATTTGAAAATGAATTAAATATTATATAATTTGAAAGTGATTCAAGCAAACAATCCGTAAAAATTCATTAAATTGCATTCGAGAATGTTAATATTACAAAAAATTATTCAATTTTCTCAAATGAAATTTATTGATAGTTTATATCAGAGATGTGCAAACTATGAGATGCGCTCCAATTAAGTGAGGGACACGACGATTGCCATTAATTAAAAAAAAAGATTTTTAAAAATTAATGTACTGTATAAAAATATAGAAAAATAGTGATTTTTTAAAATAAAATGTATACATTTTTCTTGTATATATTTTTACCGACCGACGATAGTAAGGGAGGTATTGTTTTCACACCAAATTTCACATGTGGAGATTTTTACATATCTCCACGAATCATGCATTTTCTTAACAGTAAAAAGTATTTTTAGCATGATGTCTGTCCGTCCGTCTGTCCGTCTGTTCGTCCGTATAGATGTGTACAGCCTGAACGGCTCAACCGATTTTGATGAAATTTGGTATATTTACTTAATGCATCAGTGGGATGAATTGATCAACTTTTGGTGCAAATCCGGAAACCGGAAGTGGTAGTATTAGCGATCGACGATAGGAAGGGAAGGGTTATTTTCACACCAAATTTCACATGAGGAGATTTTTTTACATATCACCACGAATGTATTGGTTTTATCCTCGGAAAAAATTATCTTCATTATGTTTTTCTTAATTTAAAATTATATGACGTCACCCAGCCCTTCATGACGTCACAGTCTCCGTATTATGATCACGGGCAACGCCGGCTACTTCAGCTATATATTATAAATAAAATAAAATTAAAAATATTTATGTTCTATCCATATCTGTTTTTTATTACATTAATAGATATATTAAAATTATTTGAAATTGTTTCTGTAGCTGGAAATTAATTTATTTCAAACCGTCGGTCGGTTCGGACCTGGCCACAGGTCAACTTATTTTTTATTATCATCGAAATTATACCCTATAAAAATATCTTCATAAAAATTATACATAACATGTGAAGAGAGCTAAGTTTGTACCTTGAAGAAGGAAAGGAACAGGTCACAAAAAGTTTGCCTAACCCTGGTTTATATTAAACCTATATTTATAAATTTTCCTCTAAAATATTAATATTTAATATATATACCTTTATTAAAATTTCTATACAAAAATATAAAATAATAAGAAAATTAAAAGAAATATTAATAAAAAATACAAATAATAATAATTCTTATAAGTACCATCTTTAAAAAAATAAGTTAACTTATCTGTTGAAAAACTAAAAAAAAAACAAATCTCTATTAATTTTAATAAAATTATTAAACATTTCTAATTTATTTATTTATTTTGCAGTCAGTGACATTTTTGGTAAGCCATCTGATCCATTTCTCTCTCCCCCCCTCCCCCTGGCCCCTTTATTTTAATAGCGTTCTCATGTTAATTTATTACACTGCACAAAATACTGCTGCTTCATCATGATTGGGATTGAACGGCTTCTGTTAATTACTTTCCAAGTGTGATAAGAGATAAGCAGTTAATAATATTGGTGGTGGAGTGTGAAAAAGAAACTTGCCTGGGATGACGTGTCCCAACGGGAGGTACGAAATATTTATTTATTTATTTTTTTTTGGTGATGGACGAAATGAGAGACGAGCGTGTGTGGGAGAAGAGAGCCCACATTTCATTCAACATTCACTGGACCGGAAGTGGAGATAAAACGAAGATGACGTCAGCATATCATTCACTCTCTTACACTGGTATAATTCAATGATAAAGTAGTATAAGTAAAATACTATAATATACGATAAGATTTTTTATTAATAGTTTGATGACCCTATAAATTATAAATAAACGACAAGCTTGGATTGATGAAATTATTATAAAATTAATAATAGTACATGTAACACCACCAAGATAATAATCACTGGATATTTTAACTATCTCACCAGAGATAGTATTGCGATCACGAAAATTTTCGATGTCGAGATTTTGATGTTTTATACGTTTTGAAGGTCCCTGAGTCATTTTCACTAACGTTGAGAAAAATGTATGTCTCTCTCTCTCTGTGTGTGAGTGTGGGGGGGGGATATATAAGATATATGTTTGATAATTTTTTACCTGATTAAAAATTGAATAAAACTGCTATATATAGAATTTCAGCTTGATTGAATCGCTGAAAATCAAATAAAAATATAATAAAAAATTTTTTTAACAATGTAAATCACGCGCTAGCACGTTTCGTGGCATCAACGAAAACTTAAACATGCGCTGGTTTAATAAATATTATTTATTGATTTTAATTTATAATTTAATTAATTAAATTTAATTTAAATATAATATACATGTTATCTAATCCAATTCAAATTTGTATGCAAAAAATAATTTTATTTCATTACTATCTCGCCAGAGTATTGTGATCACGAACATTTCTTTGTGGAGATTTTGATGTTTTTATACGTTTTGAAGGTCCCTGAGTCATTTCCACTAAGGTTGAGAAAAATGTCTGTGTGTGTGTGTGTGTGTGTAAACAAGATTACGCAAAAACGGTTTGAGCTAGAATAATGAAATTTGGTATACGGGCATTATTCAAATTTGTAGTTTTCTATCAACTTTTGAGTAATGTAGCTCAACCGGAAGTGGGTCATTACCTACCACATTTTCATTTTTCCTCTAAACTGACGGTAAAAATAAAGATATATATTTGATAGTTTTACACATGATTAAAAATTGTATAAAACTGCTATATATAGAATTTCAGCTTGATTAAATCGCTGAAAGTTCCAGAATTAATTTTTTAACACTGCAAATCATGCGCCAACATGTGATGTGGTGTCAACAAAGAGCTGAACTTGCGCTGGTTTAATAAATATTATATATTAATTTTAATTTCAATATAATATATTATGTTATTTAATCTAATCCAATTCAAATTGCGAGATAGTCGAGTGGAGACACTCCAGCTTATTTGAGTTGTTTTGGATACCATCCAGATTACTTTTATTTATTAACTATTTAACAGATATATTAAATAAATAATATAAGATAGGATGTAATAATAACAATTTATAATATTAAACATGGAAAATAATTAATTTTTTTAAAACAAATTCTATTTAAAAATTTAGTTATGATTAATTAATTAATTTTATTAATCCAATGAGATTTTAAATTCCGCCCATTATTTATGGTGACAAATAAATATTAAAACTCAACGAGATCAGCAGAAAAGCTATTAATGAGTGTTTTTAAAATATAAATTATACAATTATATTCTTTATATCTATCTCTGTGGAGCAACCACATTCCTCCAAGTATCCCTATCCTGAGCTATACCCTTCAAACTCGTATTTCTCTCATATAATTATACTTAAATTAAATTGGATTGTTTTTTATTTAGAATAAATTATTTTTTCAACAATATAAAATATTTAATTTTTCTAATTGCGATTAAATTCACACGAATTTATTAGAAACAGTAGAAATTAGAATTAGAATTGAAATTGGAATATTATTATACTACAAAACAGAGATAATTTTTTTTTTTTTGTTTCAATTAAATTTCAAAATAAATTTTTCTTTTAATTCAAAGAGATGATGTCAAGATTCTCCCTCTACATTCCGCAATACAAAACCATTTAAATATTTTAATTATTTATTTTCTAAACTTGTAAATTGATTTTTCTAAATTAAATAATTAATTAATAAATGCAATTGTTTAATAATAGATCTTGAATAGAAGTTTCATTACTGGTTCACATCATAAACTCGCTCTATTTCATTTAAGTAAGCCTAAATATATTTCTTCCGGATGAATTGTCACGCCACTGAGCCTCGAAAGTCGGCTCACTGATGATTAACCAACATCACGGGTGGCAATGAGATTAATTCCTCTCCAGATAGGATTAAAACAAAGAAAATTTGGAATATTAATGAAATTTTTCAACGCTAGAAAAAAAATATTAATTAAATATTTTTATAATAATTTTCAATTAATTGATCTAATCCCTCAACTTTATATATATATATACATCTTGCTAGCAAAAATTGTGTATCTGTATATATATATAGTATATATATTTGTTTGTATATAATAATTTGTAAATTTTTGAGATATTTTATCCTGCTAAGGATTTTTTTTAAAATTCACACAATAGATAATTTGAAAAAAAAAATAAGTTGACCTGTGGCCAGGTCCGAACCGACCGACGGTTTGAAATAAATTAATTACCAGCTACAGAAACAATTTCAAATAATTTTAATATATCTATTAATGTAATAAAAAACAGATAGGCATATAACATAAATATTTTTAATTTTATTTTATTTATAATATATAGCTGAAGTAGCCGTCGTTGCCCGAGATCATAATAAGGAGGCTGTGACGTCATGAAGGGCTGGGTGACGTCATATAATTTTAAATTAAGAAAAACATAATGAAGATGAATTTTCCCGAGGATAAAACCAATACATTCGTGGTGATATGTAAAAAAATCTCCTCATGTGAAATTTGGTGTGAAAATAACCCTTACCTTCCTATCGTCGATCGCTAATACTACCACTTCTGGTTTCCGGATTTGCACCAAAAGTTGATCAATTCATCCCACTGATGCATTAAGTAATTATACCAAATTTCATCAAAATCGGTTTAGCCGTTCAGGCTGTACACATCTATACGGACGGACAGACGGACAGACGGACGGACAGACGGACGGACAGACATCATGCTAAAAATACTTTTTACTGTTAAGAAAATGCATGATTCGTGGAGATATGTAAAAATCTCCACATGTGAAATTTGGTGTGAAAACAATACCTCCCTTACTATCGTCGGTCGGTAAAAATAATCGATCTTTATTAGTTTCAGCCTTACAAAAAATAATCTTTATTAGTTTTTTCTTGATTAAAGATAGTAATTTTAAATTATAAAATGGCATAATGACAATTGTCTCCAGGCATATTTTTTTTTAATTAATATTGTTTCAACCCTTTTTATATATTTAAAATATTTTAATTAGTTCGTATTTAATATAATTTCGAAATAAAATTTAAAATATTTATTTTAATAATATTTTAGAATCAAATTACGAAATATATATTTCATTCCATCACCCAAAAATGAATTCATTAAGTTGGCAATAATTAGAAATGATGAAACATTAATTTAATGTTTAAATTATTCAAAAAACCAATATATTAGAATTTTCTATGAATAATTAGAGCCACAAAAGTGAGATTATAAGATAAAATCAGTAGAAAAGAGGATATTCATTATAAACGCCCTACTGAATTTATTAATATTCTCAGTCAAACCCGTAATAATCTCAAAACAATATTTACAGTACATAAGGAAGATTTTTTTTTAAAGTACTAAGCAGCTGCTTGGTGAACCATGTACTATATAGTATATTATATAACAACTTTTATTTTATTTTAATATCACCAAAATATTACATATTTTATTTTTTTTTTTACTGAATATCATTACATTTAATTAGTTATTAAGCATCCATTCAGAAAATAAATTATGAATTGAACATTTTTATATACGCTTATGATGAATTATCATTGAATCTCGGATTTTTTTTTCAAATCCTCACCGGATGGAAACAATTTTGAATGAAAGGAGAGAAGGGAGAGAGGAATAAAACAAAAACATTCAAGTCCTTCAATTAATTGAATGGTTTTTATTCCATTCATTGGAAAAAGTTACCGTATGGTCGTATAATATATGAATGTACTTTAATAAAGAGGAGTTCTCGCCATTGGAGGTGGTAAGAAATGTGAGTCATTCAGTAATTGAATGAACGACTCCTCCCTTGAAAAGAATCTGTCATTTTTTCGATTTTTATTAGGATAATTTATTTAATTACTTATTTAGTAATTTCCGGTTTTTGAAAAGAAATATGTTTTAGCTATCTATTATTCATTTTAGAAATTGAAATAAGATTTCAAAATTGAACTAAGAACAATGAATAATTTGATTGCGAGGAATGCAATCAAATGCACATTATCGATGATACTCTAAAGGAATTCTTGTCACCTCTCATTAACCTTCAAACAAGATCAAAGTATAATAGACAATTGAATTTATGTTGAAATATTCATATTATATTTTAAAAAAAAAATGCTCTTCTAGAAGATAAATATAATTTTTCTCTAATTCTTCGTATTGAAATTTATTGAATTTATTCGTGTAAAGATTCATTATGTATAATAATTAAATGGCTGGTGTTTATTTTGTTTGTTCATTTGGTTTGTTTCAAATTGACCTCTTTGCAACTGGACTGGTTTTAACAGGGAATCCGATTAGTTTGCACTCAATGTAAACAGAATGCCATGTGCTGTGCTTCGATGAGGCGTCTGGCCAAACGATGATGTCACTCTAAATAAATATTTTGAATAAGACTGGAAAAAATTGACACGTGCATTTTTTTTCAATTGAAATGAAATCCACTCATGGAACTATTATTAACTGTGATAGCAATATGAATCAAGTTGTTTTACTAATTAATTTATTATAGACACAAATGTTAATATATATATAAATATATATATATATATATATATAGGGTAAAGTATACAGTCGTTGGCCCCCTTAAGCATCTCCTAGCAGTCTTTAATGCATATTTGGGTAAATTACGGAACAATCTGTGTCAAATTAGGTTTGCAGAATTACAGCATTTTGATGAATAAAAAAAAATCATTTTCTCATGACATTTTCAATCAAATCAAATCAATCAATCAAAAAAAAATCCTAAAAATACAGTTATTGGCCCCCTGTTAGAATTATTGGCCTAGGTATTCTATACTGATTATACAACCATACAACAAACGATTACATAACCATAGTCAATAGCGCAATTTTTAAAATAAAAATCTCTTATTATTTGAGTTTTAGTGATAGGGGGCCAATGACTGTAGGTATACTTTACCCTCTATGTGCTACTCAGAAGCCAAACTGATTAACTCCAATTTTTAAAATTTTGCTAGTAATGTAATGTAATGTAAGGTAATCTGTAACATATAAAATGAATAATGAACTTGATAATCTTAATATTGCAATGCAATATACATTTTTCTGTAATCAATAAACCTGAATTTTCTACAAGCTGTGTACTTTGGGCTTTATTTTCTCAGTTTCTTTAAAACTGGACTTAATCGCTTTGGCTTCTGAGAGGCATATATATATTATATAATATAGTAAATATATATAGTATATAATCGTATATAGTTTTTTTTATTAATTAATTTTATAAATTAATATTTTATAATATTATTAATTGATTGGAATATACTGAGGATTGTAGTAGAAAGTGAACGTAAAAAATGTCCTGAAGAGGAAAAGGATCAAACAAATTATATAAACAAATAAATATTAAAAGTTAACTCACCCTCTCTCCTAATACCAAATCATATTTTTATATTTATGTGAAAGATTTGGGTAAATCTCACTTAATAATTTTATGGATTAACTAAATTAGAATTAATTCTAAAAAGTATTTTTTTTTAATTCATAAATATTTCTTTTAAGATATATATATATATATATATAGGGGAGGATGCTATTGATTGCTGGCACCTAAAATGGGCTAACACATTACGCGTGTTGTAATATTCAATAAGTGTACTCCGTATTACCAAACGTTAGTCATTTTGAGTTGTTTCAAATAGGTAAAAAGAAACTGGGATTGAAAGTACGATTTTAACATATTTCATCTAATTTCCTTCTGTTAATCAACTTAACGTTTCTTCAAGATTTTAATAGTAATTGAATTTATGCAGGCAATATTTTAAAGTTCGATCAATTGTCCATATATTATCATGTTCACAATATAAATTTACTTTAATGGCTCTTCCTATAAGTGCTAGTTACTTCCCAAGAGCAACTGTATCTTCACGCTTTTTCATAATTACCAAGTTTTGTAACAAACAAATTAAAAAGAAACAATTAAATAAAAATCAATGAGAACTGATTGAACATTTAAATAAATAATGAATTCCCAATGATATTTATCTCAAAATTTAATTAAATAATAAATTAATGATAGCATATTCATTATAAAATTATAATGTAACAACAAGGTTAGGCCATCAGTTTTCAATTAATAAGTTTTTGTTTTTTTCAAATATGTCATTAACAATGAATATTTATTACTTTTCTGTCAAGTATAGTATATATATATATAAAACAATATGTAATGTATCTATTGCATTAACAAATATATATATATATATATAATTATATTACATTATCCATGGATTTTATAACAAATTTTCTTTAAGTGGCCCATCGTTAGCAAACTTACCCTATATATTTATAATATTATTTGTCCGAGTCTTTTTAATTAAGATATTTTATGGTAAAAAGTACTTTCTTTAAAATTATGCAATTTTATAATGATATAGGCTGGTTAGAAAATATATGAGGGTCAACGGGCAAGCAACACTGATTTCCTTTTCAACCAATGTGTTGAAGTTTTGCTTTTGAATCACCCTCTTCAGGACATTATTCGCATATGGTCATATGGTAATAATGAACAATATATGTATACCTTATATATATATATATAATAAACACACAAATATTCATAAAAAATATCTTTATGTTCTCATGAAAAGTAATATGTGAAGATTTAATTAATTTTCTTTCTTGAATATTCTTGATTAGATTTTACATTCTAGCTATAAATTTTATGGGCAACAAATACTTTTTTACGTATTAAATTTTTTTCAGGTCTGTTTCGGGCATAAGTTCATTTTATCCCTCTAAATGATTATTTACTGTTCCCTTCTGTTTGATTTAAAATGATTACCCTAAATCCATTACTACCCCTTCATAATGATTTCAATTTATATATAAATAATATAATGATAAGATACTCAATCGATAGACACAACAAAAAAAAGCATTCAAATTCCAATAAACTTATAAAATAGAGTTTCTGTTCACATTTATCAAAAGCAGAGAATACTACACTGAAGGTAATATACCAAGCAGAAGACTAAATTTATATTACGTCAGTTTTGTATTATTTCACTGTTTTCATACAAAATAGTCACAATTTTTGAACTCAAAACATTGATTTCCATTGTAATCTCGAATTTTAATTCTTGTTTTTCTTCTGTCTTTGAAAAACTAATACAAAAAAAAAATAGTTTAAAAATAAGGGTTAAATTTAAAATGACTGGGTGATAAAATAGATTTTGAAATATTATATAATTTTGTTTGCCAATGTCAAAAGTAAGAACTTCTAACTATTTATAAACTGTAAAATATTAAAATCGTTTATCTCATTTAATTCAATCGATTAGTACAATTTGTATTAAAAACTCAGTCATTTATAAAATGCTTAAAATTAGAATGATTAATTAATTATGTGGAAAAAAAGGGGGGATGAAGAGGGGGGAATGGGTGATTAGAAGCAAAAACGTGTCTGGCTAATGGTGGAATCCTTGACGATTAACGAGTAGTTTTCTTGCCAAAATAGTGGCGCCATCGACAATTGCCTCCTTTTGCGCAGACCAACCACCGTCTAAAAATAAACCTACACCCACTTCATGAACACTTTTTTGTTCAATTATTCGTCATTTGACGGTGTTAAGGATCACATCATTTAGAACCGCCCACTTTAACATTTTACTTCCTTCATTTTTTTTTATTTCACGCTTTTTTTATAAAAAAAGAAAAATAAACAATTATTTTTTTTTATTTTAAACAAATTTTACCTCATTTGATTTTTTTAAAATAAATAGATTGAATAATATATATTGGATGAAAAGATAATGTGATATCCTTGAGTTTCACACATCACTTCAAAAAGGAATGGGAGAAAGCATTGTTCTGTTTATATTTCCATCCGGAATTTTGTTAGGTAAATCGCAGGATGTTGCCAAAGAAGAGGCAATATATTTTCTCAATTTTAAAAGATTTAAGTTTTAAATCTAGGAAAAAATATTTTTTTACAACCACGGAACATACAATGGAAACCATGCTTGTTTTTTGCCTACCATTGAACTTACAATGATTTCCCTTATAAAAATTCAGTTCTAATATGACACCAGAATAATATGCAAATTCACAAATTTAAACAATATTCGACTTTTTTGATAAATTTAGCTTTATAGATTAGAAAAATATATAAAAAAGAAAATTGTGGTTGTAATGATTTTAATATTTAAATTTTTATGCTGAGAATGTTATTATTTACATATCATATAATTATTACGATTTATTTACTGTATCTTGTTATAATACATAAAAAATTAATATTAATCCCTAATATGAAAGTTAATAATAGTAAATGTAATCTTTTTTATATAAATAATAAACGTTGGTTATTTTAATTTCAATACAAAATAAAATATAAAAAAAAATATTTGTTCTATAGTCCCTCTCACAGATAAATAAACAAAAGACTAATCAAAAAGCATTGCTATAATATCGATTAGTAGAAAAAAAAATTACTTTTGTTTAGCTTTGAGGAATTTCAGTTCAAACCATTTCTAAAGAAACATTCATTTAGAAGGGGACAGACGTTTTGTTTCCCCTTGTACCTCTTGACGTTCTTTTTTTTTTCTTAATCGAAAAAGTTTTTGAATTTATAAATAAGAATTTCTTTCTAAGTAGATTGATAATATTATTAATAATAAATAAATAAATAAATCACCTTCCTGTCTGTAAATTTCTCCATTTTTCTATTTTAAATCAATCATTATTTGAATGAATTTCATTTCAGGATACTCTAAATACGTCAATCATGGAGAGATCAAAGGGATTAAATAGAAAGAATTTCAAACGGGAGTCAATTTCAGGACAGAGATTGTTTTACCGTCTGATAGATGTTGCATTTAAGAGAGAGAGAGAGGGAGAGAGAGGAATGGATGATCTCATCGTCTGCGGGAGGTCTCCTAGAGTCGGCAACTGAGTCATCTGGGGTCCAGGATACGGGTTTCACATCCCCAAAACGGTGTTTTTCATCCCCTCAGTTTGAATTTATAAACAAGCTGACGGCAGTCATGCATATGTTCTTATTAAGGGTGGCGTTAAGGGTGACGATTGCCCCCGGCGCCATTGCTTAAATAATTATCTGAAAAAGGGTAGGAGATAACACACAGCTCTGATAGGTAAGAGGGTGATGACCTTTTGAGTTCAAATGTATTAGTAATTTACTTTTATAGTATATTTTTAGAAAATTAAAAAAAAATGACTAAAGTTGAAGCTGTTGTGTGTATATGTAGACAAGATTACACAAAAATGGTTTGAGCTAGAATAATGAAATTTGGTACACGGACATTATTCAAAATTTGTGGTTTTCTATCAACTTTTGAGAAATGTATCTCTCATCCATTCATTTTTTTTCCTCTAAACTGACCGAAAAAATAAAGATAAATGTTTGAAATAAATACAAATTGTATAAAACTGCTATATATAGAATTTGAGTTTTACTTAATCGCTGAAAGTACCGGAATTAATGTTTTAACACGTTGACTGCCTTCACGCGCCAGCACGTGACGTGATGTCATTAACAAAGAGCCAAACACGCGCTGGTTTAATAAATATTATTTATTAATTTTAATTCATAATTTAATTATAATCAAATTTAATTTAAATATAATATAATAATCCGATTCAAATTTGGGAGATGGTCGAGTGGAGGTACTCCAGATTTTTAAAATCTACATTGATAGCAGTTGCCCGAAATATTTTCCTTTTCAAAATATCAATGCCAAAATCTCCTAGCTCAATCATTAAAATATTAAAATTAAAATTTATAGTATAAAATTAATTAATTTAGATTATTATTTGTATAATTAAAATTCGTTAAAAGTTAATTTTATTTTAAGTATATCTATATAATCTTAAATCATAGTAGCAAAAATGTGTATATTTCTTTCTCTATTGAAGAAAATGTTATAACGTTATTAGTACAAGCAACCATCATTGGTACTAATAGTGGTTGTGGAATCTGATTTATTCTTGGAAAAAATTTGTGCTTTTTTTTCAATTCATAGGAATTTCCACTAAACTGTTATTTGATTTGGTTAGAAAAATTGTAAAATCAGTCCCAGGTTTAGAGAAAACTCATTGCCTCACCTTATCTCAGCAACGTTCCATTATCAACATCCTGTGATTTTGCCTACCAAAATTCCGGATGTAAATATAAACAGTGCTTTCTCATATATCTATTTATATATCAAATATCATTATATTACTGTTCTTAAAAACAAGTCAAGTAATTCACGTATTATGAAGGTTTTGAGGTGAGAAATTGAACTTTATTGATTTCTTTTTTGAACCTTTAACTTTATTTTTTTTTTTATTTTTATTATTTCATATCTTATTAGATATTTATTAAAAAAAGGCGCATATTAATGATTTTTTGATAAAATGTCTTACCTTGGTTTGGGTTGTAGTATGTCGTTCTGTAATTTAAATGGACTTATGTTATACATTACTTTTTAATATCTCGTAGTATATCTTTTAGTATTGCGATCACGAAAATTTTCGATTTCGAGATTTTGATGTTTTTATTCGTTTTGAAGGTTCCTGAATCATTTTCACTAAGGTTAAGAAAAATGTCTCTGTGTGTGTGTGTGTTTGAATGTATGTATGTAGACAAGATTATGCAAAAACGGTTTGAGCTAGAATAATGAAATTTGGTATACGGAAATTATTCAAAATTCCTAGTATTCTATCAACTTTTGAGAAACTTAGCTCAACCTGAAGAGGGTTATTACCTACAACGTTTTGATTTTTTTTCCTCTAAAGTGACCGTAAAAATAAAGATATATGTTTGATAGTTTTTCACATGATTATAAATTATATCAAACTGCTATATATAGAATTTCAGTTTAACTTAATCGCTGAAAGTACCGGAATTAATTTTTTAACACTGCAAATCACCCGCCAGCACGTGACATGGTGTCATCAACAAAGAGCCAAACACGCTCTGGTTTAATAAATATTATTTATTAATTTTAATTTATAATTTATAATTAATTAAATTTAATTTAAATATAATATAATAATCCAATTCAAATTGCGAGATAGTCGAGTGGAGACACTTCAGCCTATTCTCTAGCAACTAATTCAGGAAACAGAAAGAGAGAGAAAAAAATTAAAAAAATCTTTTAATTAATGTTAGGAACAAAAACGTTAAAAATGCATTTGTTCTAATAGAATTATCATTAAAATTCTTTAATAGTTCAATTAATGTGAATAATCATTTGTAGATCTTAAAATTGTATATTTGATTGTTACGTTAGTTTCAATAAAACCAAAAGTATTAAGTAAAATAAATAATAAATAAAATAAATTATAATTTTATATATTTTAAAAGAATTTCAATATTGAAAAAAATTTAAAAAAAATTTTTTGAAAGGAAAATAATTAAGAAATATTATAAATGATTATTAATCAATTATTTTGAAGTTAGAATGTAAACAGATTGTTGGAATAAAATTCATGACAATTTTATTGAAATGATGTGACCAAAAAAAAAAGTAGAATGGATTGGAAATAAAAAGGATTTTAAAGAGGCATGTGAATTTGGTATATCATCTCATTCACTGTGATATTATTACTACAATCATATCGGAAATGTATCTTTTTGTTATCTGTTGATTAAATCAGAAGGGTTTCATTTCTATTCAATGGACCTGAAATATAATGGAATTGATACGAAAAATCTGTTTGAAGCAGCAGGAGAGAGAGAGGATCTAATTGTCCAGATGACTAAGCGGTGCTTCCTGTGTCTCTCCTTGTTTCACTGTGACACCCCCTCTTCCGTCACTAAACAGACAAACAGATAAACATGTCATATCTTTAGGGTGAACGGCAACTTAATCAAACAGCGGAGTATTATAAAAAATTCTATTAAATGATCTATATATATATATATAAAATAATGATAAATTTCTACAATTATTTTTAAATTGAAATAATATTAACATTATTATTAAATTTCAAATAAAAATATTTTTAAGAAAATTTAATAAGGAAGTTAGAAATAAGGTGGAGTTTGTAAATAAATAAATAAAATAATATAAGTACATACAACTTTTATTATAGTAATAAAATATCATATAAAAATTATTATAAATAAATACATTTTTGTAAATTTGAATGAATTTCAAAAATATTTAGATAAAAATTGGAACATCTAATTACGTTTAAATTAGAAAAAAATCACTGGCTTAATAAAAAATATAATAAATAAAAAATAATAAAAAATTAATAAAAAATATTTAATAGAATATAACATAAGTTAGTCTTTATATTTTGAGAAACGCTTGACGGAAAAAAACACCAAACCAGGACATTTGTAAAAAATTCACCTTTTTTTTAGAGACATATTGAATAAAAAATCGAAAATGTTTAAGAGTCAAATCGGAAAAAAATTTTACTTTTTTTTTTTAAAGCCATATGAGAAAATTGGAAAATCGAAAATAAGAGCCAAACTGATTGTAAGAAAACGTTCGTCGGACCTAAATATTTAAAAACCGGAACAATAAACTGCCCCGAAGACATTTTTCGGGTAGCCGGGACAGAGCAACTAAAATCGTGACAATCCCGGAAAACCGGGACGTTTGGTCACCCTATATATAATACAATTTTTATATACAAAAATTTAAATTAAATTTAAATTAGCTATTTGAATTGGATTAAATAACATAATATATTATATTTAAATTAAATTTAATTAATTATAAATTATAAATTAAAATTAATAAATAATATTTATTAAACAAGCGCGTGTTTGGTTCTTTGTTGATGACACCATGTCACGTGCTGGCGGGTGATTTGCAGTGTTAAAAAATTAATTCCGGTATTTTCAGCGATTCAATCAAACTGAAATTCTATATATAACAGTTTTATACAATTTTTAATCATGTTAAAAACTATCAAACATATACCTTTATTTATACGGTCACTTTAGAGGAAAAAAAATCAAAACGTTGAGCTACATTTCTCAAAAGTTGATAGAAAACTACAAATTTTGAATAATTTGCCCGTATACCAAATTTCATTATTCTAGCTCAAACCGTTTTTGCGTAATCTTGTCTACATACACACACATATACATACATACACACACACACACACACACAAACATACATTTTTCTCAACCTTAGTGAAAATGACACAGGGACCTTCAAAAAGTATAAAAACATCAAAATATCTACATCGAAAATTTTCATGATCGCAATACTATATCTGGCGAGATAGTAAAGATAAATAAATGTTTAATCAAATGAATTAATAAATTATTATTATTTTTTTTGAAAAGAACCAATTAATAATAAAATAGAATTTCAATAAATGTTATATTAAACTTAAATTTATAGTCAGAAAATTATCTTCCTTTTTTACTATCTCGCCAGAGATAGTATTGCGATCACGAAAATTTTCGATGTTGAGATTTTGATGTTTTTATACGTTTTGAAGGTTCCTGAATCATTTTCACTAAGGTTGAGAAAAATGTCTGTGTGTGTATGTGTGTGTGTGCTTATGTATGTAACCAAGATTACGCAAAAACGATTTTAGCTAGAATGATGAAATTTGGTACATGAGCATTATTCAAAATTCATAGTATTCTATCAACTTTTGAGAAATGTAGCTCAACCGGAAGAGGGTCATTACCTACAACGTTTTGATTTTTTTTCCTCTAAAGTGACCGTAAAAATAAAGATATATGTTTGATAATTTTTAACCTGATTAAAAATTGTATAAAACTGCTATATATAAAATTTCAGCTTGATTGAATCCCTGAAAGTACCAGAATTAATTTTTTAACACTGCAAATCTCACGCGCCAACACGTGCCATGGTGCCATCAATAAAAAACCAAACATGCGCTGGTTTAATATTTATTATTTATAATTTATAATTAATTAAATTTAATTTAAATATAATATATTATGTTATTTAATCCAATTCAAATTGCGAGATAGTCGAGTGGAGACACTCCAGCTTATTTTATATTTACTTTGGATATTTTTTCTCTTGCAAAAAGTAACTTTTCAATATCGCTCATCATAGTGGACCATTATAACGAAGAGTCCAATTTCACGGTAAACAAATGACAATTTGAGCAAACGAGGGCCTTTCATGGATGTTGGATGCTTTTATTGAACCGGTAGCCTCATTTAGGGTGGATACTTGGCTTCTGTTTTATTCCACCTTTTTTTTATTTTATTTTATGTACTTACCTTTTTTTATTGATACGGATCCATCCGTCACTGAGACGTGACTCACGCAGGGCGTGACATGAGGACATGGTCCTCGTCAGAGGTCACCATTAAATGCAACAAGATCGAACGCTACAAATGGAAAATGGTATGCAAAACAATCCAACTGGTGTTTGTATTCATTTATCTTTTATTTATCTTTAATTTCTTTTTTACGATTATATTCACACTAAATTTTTATTATCAAAATATTAATTTTTTGTTTTTCAAAAACAGTACAATGTATTGTCATTTATTGACTATAATAATACGATATATATAATATTATAATATACGATATATATATAAATTTATAAATGAAATGATAACATAGTAAAGAGAAGTAAGAAGGGAATATTAAAATAATTTTTTTTAGATCATTACAGATTTTTAAGATTTTTATAACATATTTACTATTTGTGATATCTTTTATTTCCAGGTATTGATATTTGCATACTATTTTACATATTTTAAATTTATAAGTACAACATGATCGAATTTTTTTCTGTTAATTTTGTCCTCTATTTGTAATTATTATTTTTTTCCAATTTACAAAATTTTCTATTCAAGTACTGTCATGTAGTAAAAATAAAATTAATATTTATTTTTTTTTTTTTAATAATTTTCAAATATTCTTAATTTTTGTGCACTATGTTGATCTAGCTAATAACATTTACTATTTATTTATATTATATTGAAGACATTATTCCTTAATTTATGAACTCTTACACAATTTATCCTTTTAACGTTATTATTCTAAAATTTAGGTTCAAAAGTCCCTATTGTATTCACAGATATGATTTCTAATGAATATTTATATATATAATTAATAAAATGTTTATAAACACATTTCATGAAAGATCGGCCTGTTTAATAAATATCCAATTTACATTTTATAGTCTTCTAATTTTTACCGACCGACGATAGTAAGGGAGGTATTGTTTTCACACCAAATTTCACATGTGGACATTTTTACATATCTCCACGAATCATTCATTTTCTTAACAGAAAAAATAAGTTGACCTGTGGCCAGGCACAGAACCGACCGACGGTTTGAAGTAAATTAATTTCCAGCTACAGAAACAATTTCAAATAATTTTAATATATCTATTAATGCAATAAAAAACAGATATGGATATAAGATAAATATTTTTAATTTTATTTTATTTATAATATATATGTAAGACCAGGCTGTGACGTCATGAATAGCTGGATGACGTCATATAATTTTAAATTAAGAAAAAACTAATAAAGATGATTTTTCACGTGGAAAAAACCAATACTGGAATATTAGAAATGAAATAAAATTAAAAATATTTATGTTATATCCATATTTATTTTTTATTGCATTAATAGATACATTTAAATTATTTTAAATTGTTTCTGTAGCTGGAAATTAATTTATTTCAAACCGTCGGTCGGTTCTGTGCCTGGCCACAAGTCAACTTATTTAAGATAATGCTTCACTCCAATAAGAGGTATTAATTATTTTCACGATTCTTTATACATTATAAAAAAATTATTTTATTTGGTGAATATACAATAAAGAATGAACATTAATCATTTTATAAATTTAAACTTCAAAATATCCGCGTGCTCATGTATGATTATGAAAAGTTAATTCCGGGTTGTTTACAAGATTTTTGTGAGATTTGAATCTCGATGTCTTGGCTTCACTTTAAAGAGAATTTTCGGAAGGGACTTATGTATCTCGAAATTCTCACAATAATACGTGAAAACAATCCGGAATTATATACAAGAAATATCTAATAATTGATAACTTTTCTTTAAGAACATATAAATAAATATTAGTAAAAATAATAAAGAAATAAAATCATTTTAAAATATATATTAATATTGTTATTGTTATGTTCTAATAGAAAAGTTATTTTTACATTTAGAAAGAGAAGTTTTTTAACCCCTTATCGTTAGGCAACCTGAAATAAAAAAAACTTTCTGATGAATAAACTTATCTATATCAATTATAGTAATAACATTAACAAATAATTTTAATAATATATATAAAATATATTGCAAATTATATAATTAATTTATTATTTAATTATTTTGAAAAATTAAAGAGTTGAATTGAATATAATAAAGTAGTTTTTGGCTTAAAATTCAATTATGAAATAGAAACTTTTTTAATTTTTTATATATGCATTTACTTACATATGCATAAATAAATCTATATTTTTTAAATTTAAAAAAATATAAAATTGGAAATGGTGAAAATATTAAATTTATGGGTGGATTGATGAGTTTTCCTGGTTTCTTTATAAACAGTAAATGTAAGTTTAAATAATAAAAAAAGACTAACAAAATCCATAATAAATATGAATAAAAATAAAGGACAAATTTGTAACGTAACGGTGACTTGCAATTACTAATTTTTTCGGAATTTCTATTAAAAGAGAAGAGACAGAAGAGAAGATGCCAAAATGATTCACTTAAAAATGTTTGTTATAAAAATAAAAATAATCATTAATTATTTATATCTATATTTTATTTTTATTTTTTTTTACTCATCATTTTCAATTAAAGTGAATTGTGAAAATATTTTTAAAATCTAATATAAGAGATATAATAATTTATATGATTTGAAATGAAAAGAAAAAATTATATATTAATTCTATTTGTTACATTCAATGTTTACATTGTATTTAAAATTGTGATTACAGAGAGAGTGTTGAATAATTAATATACTTAAATCTGTCTGTTGAATATTTTGCATAACATTTTTTTTTTTTTTTAATTTAATTAACAATATATCTATCCTTTAATTTTATGAACACAAACCATTTATTTATTTTTTTATTTAATTTGAAAAAAAAAAACAATTAACACTTGAATTTTGGTCTACGTTTAGATTTCAAAGCTATTAACATGTCTCTGAGTGAAATAAATAAATAGTCTTGTAAACAGAGAGTGGAAAGGGAATCGTTGAGCGTGTAATTTTACGATCCTGTCATCTCCAAGTTAAAACTTGAGGATTAAGTCCGGCCTCTTTTTTTCTATTTATTTGTTTGCCGTTTATATAAATACATAGTATACATATATATAGTGAACTCATCTACTACATGCGAGAGAATATAATCTTTATTGCGTGTATTATCAAAGAAATAAATAAATAAATCTATTGTGAATTTTTTTAAGTATTATACTCGTAGGTCGATGTTACATGAACATTAACCATGATATATTGCTATAATGTTAAAATAGAATTCACTAAGTGAGCAATCTAATCTTATTATTCATATGGTCCAATTTTTTGATGATGGTGTATAAATTAAATAAAATATATAATAAAAGAACTGAATAAAAAGAAACTATTGAACTATATATTTTAGATCTTGATCCCTTTACAGTAGTCGAATGAAACCTGTCTTCTGAAACACTGAAATTCCACAATACTTACAATTTTAAATTATTTAATTAAACGTGACAATCCCGGAAAACCGGGACGTTTGATCACCCTAACTTTAAAAGATAATGTCGTGTTGAAACCTTTTTTACCGACCGACGATAGTAAGGGAGGTATTGTTTTCACACCAAATTTCACATGTGGAGATTTTTACATATCTCCACGAATCATGCATTTTCTTTACAGAAAAAAGTATTTTTAGCATGTCTGTCCGTCCGTCTGTCTGTCCGTCCGTCTGTCTGTCCGTCCGTCCGTCCGTATAGATGTGTACAGCCTGAACGGCTCAACGGATTTTGATGAAATTTGGTATATTTACTTAATGCATCAGTGGGATGAATTGATCAACTTTTGGTGCAAATCCGGAAACCGGAAGTGGTAGTATTAGCGATCGACGATAGGAAGGGAAGGGTTATTTTCACACCAAATTTCACATGAGGAGATTTTTTACATATCACCACGAATCATGCACTTTGTATTGGTTTTATCCTCGAGAAAAATCATATTTATTAGTTTTTTCTTGATTTAAAATTATATGACCTCATCCAGCCATTCATGACGTCACAGCCTGGTCTTACATATATATTATAAATAAAATAAAATTAAAAATATTTATGTTATATCCATATCTGTTTTTTTTACATTAATAGATATATTAAAATTATTTGAAATTGTTTCTGTAGCTGGAAATTAATTTATTTCAAACAGTCGGTCGGTTCGGACCTGGCCACAGGTCAACTTATTATTTTTTTATTTTATTTCAGCTTTTAATTATACATTTTTTTTATTGATTAAATATATGGTATATCATGTTATTTATTTATAAGTATTTATTTATTTTTGTTTATGTAAGCTATATATGTTATATGTAATTTATATATAAATAAATGTAAACAGATATTTATACAATATATATAATAATTATTCTTTAAAAAATCTTTTTATAAATTACAATATTAATTATAAAATAGTTTTTATAGTAATTTAATAAATTGTGATTGAATAAATTCATTAATTTTACAGTACAGAAGATTTATTTCTTAGAAGGTGTCAAGGCTAGTAACTTGTTAATAAATATAATAAATAAATAGTTAATTTTTTTTTAAATACCTGTTCTAGATATATACCCATGTTTTACAAATGTGACTGTTAATTTATAATATACCAGCTGGTCAGAGCGCCTTCGGCGCTCTTCACAGCTGGACGGGGGCTCCGCCCCCTGTACCCCGAGTGGTACATCGTATTTGGTTATTATCCTTCGTGATTACATTCAATTTTTCTACATATTCAAATTTTACATTTTGTATATTAAGATTTTGTATGTTAATACTGTTCCTCTTTGTCACTAAATACTTTTTCTTATCACTATTAATTTCAAACCTCCATTAATTTTTCCTCGCTATCTGTAATTGCAATTGCCGAATCTCTTATAATATTTAAGACGTCTGCTTAGCCTAACTTTTCAATTTTTTTGTTTAATTGCATTTCGAGTGATGTTTTGAAAAACTGTTTAGCGCCCCAAGTTGTTATAAAACAAACAATTTTAGCTAGTATAATAAGATTAATCCAAGTAATATCGTCTATTTCTATTCACTCCTTATGGTAGCGGCCCAGTCGATGATGTTATATGGATCGTTAATTAACCATTAACCATTCACCGAATCGCCATTCAAATAATAACATACAAACAGAAAAGTAGGCGTGTTAATATAAAATATATACCTGTGACACTGACTATGACTCGACCCTTTAACCAATTTATAGAATTTATTTTTATATACTTTAAAAATTTTACAATTTTTTAATTATTTATTATAATTGTTAAATGGGATTTATAAAAATGACCCATTAAAAATTTGTTTCCTAAAATGTTTCAAATAAATTAAAATAAATTGATTTTCATTTCAATATATTAAAACCTTTTCAAATTTACTTGATCAAATAAAATAATTGATCCTATACATCCAACAACGAGCTATCATTCGACCATAAAAAAATAACAAAATTGTATCAAATACCATTTATTATTCAATGTTATTACAATCATTCACACCAATATTAATATTAGATAATTACATCAATCTAATTAAAATTAATATAACTTTAATATATTTTTTTTTTTTTTTTTTAAATAGTGTGTTAGGGGAAAGCTCTACCAGCCAACGTGTGGGGCTCTCACCCACTAAAACCCCAATCACACTTTAAGTAAGGCCTATGCTATATAGTAATCTCATATTTTAACTCATAATTCTTTAATCATTTCCTATTTTATCGCATAACTCTTATGTTTCAACAATCTCTATTCCAAGACATTTTTTCCAAGTTCTATTAATATGTTATTTTACTGTGAGAGGAATTTAGCCTCTCACCCAACCTCCTATTCTTCGGAGGACCATTTCTTCCGCTTTCGTCAGCCCTGACCCTGCTTCCCACCGGGGTTGGTTACCACGATCTTCCACAAGGTTGCTCAGGTTACCAATGAACACCACCAAGGAGGTGAAAGTCGGAATTGAGTAGGAGAGGCTAAGTCACACTAACAGGATACAGTGTCATATATTGCGCATCACTACCCCATTTGGTGTTTCCATATATTCATATATTAATTTAATACCTCTTTCCAAACAACATTTCGAGTATAACATTCATTCTCAGGTGGTAATAGAACCTTCAAATTTTTTCCATTCTTAACTCTTGAAAAAGCTACATAAAGCATTCTCTTAATTATATTCAAATAATTAATTAATTCTCTTGAAGAATTTCTAAACGTCACGCTCTTAGCCGGTTTCAGTAAAGATGCGATGATCGTTATCGAAAATCTTCTAATTGCTCTGAAACAATTTTTAAAATTTTTAATGTTTGGATATGTGTTTATGCAATGAAAACAGATATCAGTATAACAAATATATTTTTAATTTTATTGAATTTTTATAATATAAATAAATAAGATATAAGAAGCGGTGGCTTGATTGAAATTTATATACACTTTAATATTATTTTTTAATAAAAAGAGAATTTATTAAAAATTAAAAATAAAAAAAGAAGCCTATTTTAATAAAAAAATATAAAGATCTCCTTTTTATCATTTGTCTAAAAAATCATATTTTAATTTTGATATAAAATGCCAAGGCCAAAAATGAGGTATTTTCACGCTTACCTTTTCGATGGTAGCATTCGTTTTCGTTTCAATTTCCGGCATTTTGAAAATCGTATGATTCCTTTTTGATTTTTTTTTTCATCAGCTTCGGGGTCACCACTTGTTAATTTTTAATTAATAACAACAAAGATAATTTATTTATGCTTACACTTTTTATTTAAGCTAAAGCTTTGTACATATTAGCTTATAATAATGTTTACTAATACATCTCATTAATCAACAATTAACAATCTAATTAATTATATCAAAAAATATAAACAAATTAATATTTATGATGATAAAAATAAAATTGATGAAACAAATCTTCTTTTAAACGTTGTGTGAAACAATTTCAAATAATTTAAATGTAAAACTATTAATGAAATTAAAAAATCAAATATATGAATATAATATATCTCACAGGCGGTGGTTGTGACGTCATCCATATATTATAAATTTAAATTAAGAAGAACTAATAAAGTTTCGTGAGATGTGATCAATAAAACTCAATTTTTCTTTATAAATACTATCTCTGTTGTGAATTTCAAAAAAATCGTTAGAGCGGTTTTTGAGAACAATGAAACAAAGAAACAATTTTTACTCGTATAAGAAGATAAGATAAGATACATGTAAATAAAAAAAAACGAAAGTAATATTTTACATTTAAGAAATAGCTCAATTAAAAAAAAACAAGTTATTTTTTTTTTACTAAATGCTCTTTTTTTTATTACGGATTATAAAAAGAGAATAACTATCTGTCTAAATTCGTTATTCTGTGGTAGTTCTGAGAAGAATTAATATTTTCATATGAATCAGAGCAGTCGGATTTACTTCAATCTTATTCGCTCTCTTCCGGTAACTATATATAAACCGAGAACAACAACAGTAACAACAACAAAACAACTCATCAGTAACGTATATTAAAATTAGATAAAGATAAATGATGTTACAAATAAACATTATTTAATTTCAAAATAAACTTTTAAATATGTTTTAACTAATATATTCTTTATTTTTATATCCAAAACATTTCAACTGATATATATATATATATAAAAGTAAATATATGACTATATATTTATGATTAAGACAAAAAATATTATAATAAAGTATTTAATAATAATTATTTAAATATAATTTATAATTGATAAAATTTCTTAAGGTTTTTAATTATTAAAATTAACAGGAAGTATAAATAAATAAAAATTAGCTGGAGTGTCTCCACTCGACTATCTTGCAATTTGAATTGGATTAAATAACATAATATATTATATTTAAATTGAATTTAATTAATTATAAATTATAAATAATAAATTTTAAACCAGCGCATGTTTGGCTTTTTGTTGATAGCACCACGTCACGTGTTGGCGCGTGAGATTTGCAGTGTTCTGGTACTTTCAGCGATTCAATCAAGCTGAAATTCTATATATAGCAGTTTTATACAATTATTAATCATGTGAAAAATTATCAAACATATATCTTTATTTTTACGGTCACTTTAGAAGAAAAAAATCAAAACGTTGTAAGTAATGACCCTCTTCCGGTTGAGCTACATTTCTCAAAAGTTGATAGAAAACTACGAATTTTGAATAATGCTCATGTACCAAATTTCATCATTCTAGCTCAAACCGTTTTTGCGTATTCTTGGTTACATACATACACACACACACACACATATATATATACAGAGACATTTTTCTCAACCTTAGTGAAAATGATTCAGGAACCTTCAAAACGTATAAAAACATCAAAATCTCGACATCGAAAATTTTCGTGATCGCAATACTATCTCTTACGAGTAAAAATAATGTAGAGAACAAAATAAATATACAATAAAAAAATATTAAATTCATTCACCCTTCCCTTTTATAGTCATCACGTTAGTGTATATAATTTAAATATTTAGCTCAATTTCTACTTTTTATTAATTGGTCTATGAAATATTTTTATAGAAAAAAGTTTATTTATTAAAAATGTGTGCTAGTGATCATAATAGAGGTTATTAATTAATAATAGCAATTAAAAAATTTGAATATGTTTCAATGTAAATCAAATTAAACTTGTGATGAAACATGTTGACAAATTTTATTTGTGTGAATATGTTTATAAGATTAAAATTTTAATTTGTTGAAAAGAGATTTGATTAGATTTTAATTTCTTATTTTAATAATTACAATTTTAATAAACGATTATAAATTAATTTTTTTTTAAAATATTCAAACAAAATATATTGAAGAGAGAGAGAACCAATTAAAAGCGTCATCTCCATTGAGGCGTGATCATGATTCATTTCGTCATTAATTATAATCATTAATTTGAATATTGATTAAAATAACCAGACCAAATCAATAAATTAACATCATTTTTCCAAGCGAGTGTCAAATGTTTCGTGTCGAATTGGGAGCGTGTCTTGGAAATCGCTATAAATACAGTTAACGAGAACAGACGAAAGACGATCAAATACTAATGGTCCTCACCGAGTAACTTTTTATTTGAGAACAGGATGTAAGAGGAGAATGAAAGAGTGTGGGTGAGAGGGGTGACATATTCTAAAAAACTAAAAACAAATGGCCTTCTTTAATCTTGAAATAATTATGTCAAAATAAAATAGCGACCGTGTTTCATTCTTTCCTAAGCTCTCCAATGAAGCAATTTTAGGTTGTTCTTAGCAGTTCTATCAGCCCTTCTCTCCCACGACTGTAATCTTCTTAAGTGAAGAACAAAACTCAGAGATTTACTCAAGAAATGGGTAGGGGGAGAGGGATTGTTTTGAATTTCGTTCTAACAACCTAAAAAAGTTTTTAGTCTTATATTTTTTTTATACTTACCGAACGATTTTCATATATTATAAACAAACTTCCATTTATTTATCAACTATGTATTGTTGTATTTAAAAATAAGCTGGAGTGTCTCCACTCGACTATCTCGCAATTTGAATTGGATTAGATAACATATATTATATTTAAATTAAATTTAATTAATTATAAATTATAAATTAAAATTAATAAATAATATTTATTAAACCAGCGCATGTTTAACTCTTCTACGACACGTACTAGCGCGTGATTTACAGTGTTAAAAAATTAATTCCGGTACTTTCAGCGATTCAAAGCTGAAATTCTATATATAGCAGTTTTATACAATTTTTAATCAGGTGAAATATTATCAAACATATATCTTTATTTTTACGGTCACTTTAGAGGAAAAAAAATTCAAAAAATGGTAACTAATGACTCTCTTCCGGTTGAGCTACATTTCTCAAAAATTGATTGAAAACTACGAATTTTGAATAATGACCAAATAGACCAAATTTCATGATTCTAGCTTAAACCGTTTATGCGTAATCTTGTCTACCCACACAAACACACACACACACACACAGAGACAGAGACAGACATTTTTCTCAACCTTAGTGAAGATGATTCAGGAACCTTAAAAACGTAGAAAAACATCGAAAATTTTCGTGATCGCAATACTATCTCTGGCGAGATACTAAAAATAATTGCAAAATAATATTACATTAGAATGATATTTTACATTAAAAAAAAAGTAATAATTTTTTTTTTATGACTTTTTTGGACTATAGAATATATTTTATATAAATACAATAAATAAATTAAAATGTTTAAAATTATACCTCTATTTTATATAATAATCTAATTATTAATTTGTTATATTTTTTGGATTTTTAAAATGATTTTAACCCATTCTAGTCCATAATTTTATTATGAAAATCTTTTTTCTGACTTCCTATAACAATATTAAGTATTTACTTATAAAATTAAAAAAACAAACTATAATATACTTTAAATAGATTATATATGCTCCTGAAGTTTATCCAAATTGAAATGCATAGAAAATATTTGATTCGAAAAATAATAAACTAATTTTAATTAAAACTTTAACAAAAACACACATGAATATATTAGAACCAGCTCCGGAATTGAAAAAATATTGATCATAAAATACAAATAATTTTAAAAATTTATTATTAAATAGTTTTACAAAAATAAATCCAAATAGGGTGATTTTTTTTTTATAAAAATGTCTATGCTACTGACTAACCAACAAATGTAATATTATATTTGAAAATAATTTCAATTTTTTATTAAAAATAAGATATTTCAATAAATAATTTAATTTTAATTAATTATATCATAAAATATATAATATTATCACTTTTATTTAAAAAACAAAATAAGTATAAAACAAACATTATAATAAATTCTTTAAAATAATTATATTTATTATTATTAAAAGTTTCATTAAAATTTGTACCTATAAATTTGTTCATGTTTTTTTAAATTTTTAGGAAAATTTATTTAGAAAATGTATTTTAAATTATTTTATTTTTACTGTAATAATTTAATAGATACATCAGACTCTCTAATAAAAATTTATCTTAAAACATCTTCTATATATATCAAATTAACTGATTCGAATAATATTACCAGGGATATTAGTCATGTTTTAGTAGAGATAACTCACTCAATATATCTATGATTAAATAGTCATTATATGAATCTATAACAGATGATAACATTCCATTAATAATATTTTTAAATATATATGTATAATCATTTTTCAATAAATTCACTATCTAATTAATATTTAAATGATTCATTAAAATAAAATGAAAAAAAATTTCGAAAAAAATTCTTAGCAAAAGATTATATTGTTTTTTTAGATTTTTGTCTTTTTTTTTTTACTCGTGTTCTAGAATTTAAAATATTAGATTTATTTTTATAGTACTAAAATCTGTAACTAAAGGCCAGAAGGGAAAATCTGATTGTTCATTCGAATGGACAAACAACGGGCTGTTTGTTTAATGAGACAAATGCAGGGACAGGTGGCAGGGATTCGGGATGGCACGTGGCAATGAGTCACCAGGCAAATCGACGACGAATCCCACTGAGGTGGGTTCATTAAATAACAAAACGCTATTGAGGCAATTAAAAGCTGAACACGTTCCAAATTCAAATCGCAGCATCTCTACACATTAACCAAAACCTAAATGAGAACTCAACAAAAAAAAAAAAAAAATTAAATAATATATTTTTATATATTTGAAGTTTGTAAAAACGAAAAATTAAAATTATATGAATACTTGAAAGTACATAAAAAAAAACAAACTAGAATTTATTTTCAATTTTTAAAATCAAATTTGATTTATGTTTATAAACAAAACTCGTAGGTTATTAAAAATTTATTTTTAATTTGTTGTTTTCTAAATTTAAGTTCTTAATTTTAGAGTCCTTGTACCAAATGATTTTAAAAATATAAATTGTTAGGGATTTTATACCCGGCCTTAAAATTTTATTTAAATCTTTCAGGGTCTGAGTGGAATGAATTAAAGATAGGCAGAACTGGTAACCTTATTTTTCTAATAAATGTCTCGTTCAGACCTATTCTAACTATTGTCTATTCACTTTCAATAAACCTCTTCTTCCCCTCCTTAGAAAAATTTTTAAAAAAAAAAACGTATCCAATTTTGAAATATACAATAATTATTATGAAAAAATTATTATAAAATGATAAAAATTAACCGAACATTGAACTAAAATGATATTTTAAATTAATATTTATATAATATAATATTATTGGGTTTTAAATTTTATTAGGTATTTATTTAATTCACTTACACATTGATCAACTTTAAAAAATAAAATATTGACTCTTAAAACGTGTAATATATATTTCTGTTGAAATGTCAATATAGAATTTTTGGGTCGATTATATATTAACTTTACCTGTATAGAAATTAATATATATACATCCTTAATTAAATTAAAATAAAAACAAACAAAATTTAGAAATGTAAATTATAAAAATCCTGAAAAATGAAAAATATTTTTAATACAACTCATGATTCTTCTCAGAGTTTGGTTAACTCTAGAATATGGTCTACAATACGAGGTCTGTTAAAAAAGCAGAATTTTGAATTTTCGCGGTCTGTGTATATTCGAATTTTTTTTTTGTTATGTTGGTACACATATGTTTTTCGTATGTTGACATTATCAGCCATTTTGGATTAGTAGTTTGTTTTTGACAACTGAAAAAGTCACGTTTTTGTGTGTTCTTCGATTTTTTAAAGAATCTGTATTAAATTTTGCATTAAAAAAGAAATAAAGTGCTCCAACGCAGATAAAATGTTGCCTTTGGCGAATCTACTTTGTCTCAAAAAAAAGTTGGTACAAGCCCTTTACAGAAGGCCGAGAAGATGTTGATGACGATGAGCGTCCTGGTGTTACAAGCGAAGAAAACATCGAAACACATTTTTAATCATCAAATTAATAATATACAGGCAGTCCTCGAGATATGTCGTTTCGAGTTACGTCAAACAATATTTTGATACCATTCCTCAAACTTAAATCACAAGTTTCGAGATACGTCAAGGGTTTAGTACATCCAAGGCACACAAGCCCGTTTTTTTTTTAATTACTACTATGCATGAGGCAAGAAATGGATAATATTACTTCTGATATTGTTGATTTAGCCAATGCCTTACACAATATTGAAGTCTCTACTGACGATATTGAAGATTTGTTAGATTCTCATGCAGAAGAACTTACTGATAATGATCTTATTGAAATGGCAGCCCACAAAAACACAGAACAGTCTCAGTTATCGTCTGTAGCTACCATAGAAACGAGGCTTACTTTGAAAAACTTATCAGAAGCTTTTTCAAGTTTACAGCATGCAATGAATATTTTTGAGGAAAATGATCCAAATTTAAAAAGAAGTGTTAGTATTAATTCGCAAATTAAAACTGCATATCAGTGTTACAGAGACATGTATGAAGCAAAGAAAAAAGAAGAAAACAAACTAAAATTGATAGTTTTTTTAAACCAAAAGTTTAGTTTAGTTATTAATAGTACCTACATTATTAATAAAGATAATATATTATTAAAAATCAGTTTCATTTTTTATTAAAATTTCTTGCGGAACGTAATTTGTATGGAAACATATGGAAAATGGTGCTTCGAGTTACGTCGTTTCGATTTACGTCACATATTTTCGGAACCTAATCTGCCGTAACTACGAGGACTTTTTTTTTTTTTTTTTTTTTTTTATTTAACTTCCAAAAATACACTAATTCCACATCTGCCTTATTTGAGGCAATAGAAGAACATTTACAGGTTAAAACTCAATATATACATAAAATATATACAATAATTAATAGAGGAGTATTATGAGGGGAGGATCAAGAAAGAAAGATATTAATGGGAGGGGGATAGGACAAGACAGGATTAAGAAAGGAAAATAGGTGTTGAGGATATTATGAGGACAAGTAGAGAAGATGGAGCGATTCACTTGGATCAATCCGTCGGCCCATTAGTCGAAGGAGAATTGAGTCTGTCGTGTATCAAGTCGTTAGGTCTAAGTCTTTTTAGTCTTCTGGTTAGTCCTTGTGTGTCAGTAAGTTGTCTCGCTTTGTCGTTAACATGGTTTTGAAGTCTGTTGAGGTAGCGTATGCTGTTTAACTGCACCTCCTCCGCCACAGTTCTAACATTGAGATCTCCATGGATTATCTTATTAGATATGTACCATGGAGCGTTGACCATTGCCCTCAGTGTCTTGTTTTGGAATTTCTGTATTATGGACATATTAGTATTGCTCGTTGTTCCCCATAATTGAATACCATATGTCCATATTGGTTTGATCAGCATATTGTATACCAATAGTTTGTTGTCTAAAGTCATTTTAGATTTGCGTCCTATCAGCCAGTATAGTTTGTGTAGTTTTAATTGTAATTGTTTTTTTTTTGTCCGTATGTGAATTTCCCAAGTCAGTCTTCTGTCTAAGTGCATACCCAAGTATTTTACTGTCTTTTTAATTGGGATTTTTTTGTCGAGTTCAACAGCCGGGCAGGTCGCTTTATTTAGTGTAAATGTCACGTGTGCTGACTTTTCTTCATTAGCTACGATTCTCCATTTGTGAAGCCACAATTTAATTAGATTTAGATTTTGTTGGAGAATCGCAGACGCAGTTGTTGGGTCCGCGTGTGAGGCAAGTACAGCAGTGTCGTCGGCGAAGGTGGCTACAGTCGTTTGTGGTCCAATGGGTAAGTCGTGTGTGTATAGTAGGTATAAAAAAGGTCCCAGTACGCTACCCTGCGGAACCCCAGATCTAATGGGACAGACAGAGCTATAAGAGTCACCCACCCTCACTCGGAAGGACCTTCCCGTAAGATAAGATCTGATTACCCTGTAATAGATTAAGGGAACCATACCCTTAACTTTTAGGAGAAGCCCTTCGTGCCAGACCCTGTCAAAAGCCTGCGAGATATCCAGAAACACAGCCGAGCAGAATCTCCTATTTTCTAGATCGTCATTAATGACCCTAACGATTCTATGTATCTGCTCAATCGTGCCGTGCCCCTCTCTAAAACCAAACTGATGATCAGGGATAACGTTATTAGTATCAAGAAAAGGCTTAAGCCTCCCCAATAGCACTCTCTCAAACAGCTTGGACAGAGTCGGCAGCAAACTTATGGGTCTGTAGGAGATTACCTCCTCTGGTGTCTTGCCAGGCTTCAGAATCATTAAGATGTCTGCGTTTTTCCACTTGTTAGGGAAGTAACCTAATCTGATAATTGAATTAAAAATATAGCTTATCAAAAGAACTGCCTTATCAGGCAGCTCTTTTATCATTCTACCAGTAATTAGGTCATTTCCTGGAGCCTTTCTTGGTTTAATGGTCTGTCGTATAAACTGTTTAATTTCTGAAGGTTTTATTTTTTTAAAATTTGTCATAGTATAGTTGTGAGTGTCAAAATTTAGAATTGATTGGAAGTTTTCGTCGGTATTGTCTGTAGGGGGATGTGGAGTAAAGACATTTATCAGGTGTTTAGAAAAGGTAGCCACCTTCTCATTGTCGTTTCTGGCCCAACTGTTATCCTGTCTACGTAAGGGGGGGATTCTAGTAATGGGTTTTTTAAGTTTTTTGGTTACCTTCCAAAGAGAGTAGTCAGTATCAATGTCGGGAGTAAGATTTTTAAGAAAATTCTGGATACCTTGATTTTTATCGATGGCCAGAAGACTCTTAATGTCCTTTGTAAGTTTATTTAATTGTGTCTTAATTGTTGGAGCTCTATGTAGTTGCCATTGTCGTCTTAGTGTTTTTTTTTTGTCAATTAAATGTTTTATGTTAGGGGGAATCTTGTGTTTGTACTCTCTCTGAAAGTAAGTCGGTGTGCAGTCTGTAGCAGTTTTGCAAATGAGCTTAGTGAGATTTTGAATTGCCTTGTCAATATCCTGTTTATTTTTAAGTGGAATGTCTAGTGATATGTTTTTACTTAATGTCTCTGTGAATAAAGTCCAGTTAGTACTTCTATTTGTTATGTATATGTCTTTTCTTATGGGATATATTTGGGAAGGAAAAGTCATAAGTATCGGTGAATGATCAGACGAGAGTTCAAGACAGTTCTCCACTTTAGCAAGCCCTGGATCTAGCCCTCTCGTAACAAAAAAGTCAATTAGGTCAGGAATTTTGTTTCTATCTGTTGGCCAGTAAGTAGGGTGTCCTGAAGTCAGTGTTCTAAGTCTTTTTTTGTTGATTGCTTTGAGAAGGCAATTCCCTCTTGGTGTAATTAGTCTAGAACCCCAGTCTGTGTGTTTTGCATTATAGTCCCCTCCAGCTATAAACCTTTGCCCGAGAGTTTCGAAAAAACCCTCGAACATATCATGATTGATTTTATGTTTTGGTGGGCAGTATACAGCTGAGATTGTAATTTGTCCATTTATGTCAGTAATTTTAATTGATGTCGATTGTAAATAGTCTTTGTCAAAACTAGAGTTTTCGTAATGTTTAATACAGTTTTTAACTATAATGGCTGATCCTCCGTGAGAGGTTCCGTCTGGGTGGTTTGTCGTATACAGTGTGTAATTGGGGATTTTAAGATAACTTCTTTTGTTAAAGTGTGTTTCTGTTATCAACATTATGTCGATGTCTTTGTCTATTAGGAAGCATTTTAACTCCCCGGAATGCCTCATAAGACCGTTGGCGTTCCATAAGGCAATCCTAAGGGAGCGATCCATTTGGGAATCTGGTAATTATGGTGGTTAATAGGTTAAGCATAGTGTCCATGCGTTCCATTAGTTTTGTCAACATGTTTTCAAGTCTAGTACTAGTATTGTCGGTACTGGTCATGGGAAGTTCATTATTACCATTATGTTTGGAAGCCACTATTTGTGAGTAGAGTTTTGTTTTTTGTATGGGGGAAGTAGTCTGAGTTGGTAATTTGTTTTCAATAGGCTGGGTTACTTTGACGGTCTGTGGTTTAACTTGTACTTGTTTAGGTCTGAGAGAAGGATATTTGGTTTTTAGTAGTTTCCTATAATGTTCACAGCCTTTATAGTTAGCAGGGTGTGAGTCCCCACATAAAACACATTCCGGAGGTGTGCTTTTGTCTTTGTTACAGTCAGCTGTCAAATGGTCTTGAGTACATTTTACACATCGAGGTCTTAGTCTACAATATGCCTTTGTGTGACCGTAGTTTTGGCAACGTGAACACTGAGGGATATCACGTTGTGCTTTGGGAGGTTCTATCACAACTCTACTATGGCAAAGGAATTGCAGTTTATATATGTCCTTGTTATTAGATGCAGGTTTTAAGTCTATGAAGAAGATGGGAAGTGGGTCTTTAGTAGTCCTCTTTCTAATGTTAAAGATATTAGCCACAGAGTGACCAAGATCCTCAATTTCTTTTTTTATGTCGTTAGTGTCGGTTGAGGGGTGAAGTTGTTTAATTACAATTCTAAAGTTTCGTTCACTTTTTGGTTGATATGTAAAATAACTTATTTTTGAAATGTCTAGCATTTTAATGATGGATCGATAATCGTTAGGTGTCTTAGGATTTATTTTTATTTCGTCTTTACTTGTCAATTTACAGAAATAGCCGTTTAGAGCCACTCTGGTTAAATTGTCTGTCATTTTATTGTAGTCTGTAACATGAGGTATGAATATTGGGGGAGGTTTATTTGGCTGAATAGGTGTAGGAGGTAGGGGATCATTAAGTGGTAAGTTGGAAAGGACTTGAAATTTATTTGAGGTACTAAAAGTGTTTTTTGGATTGGTGGGGGTAATATAATCAATTATTGTCTTCTGTTTAACACTTCTAATTGTATCGGGACTTTGTCTCTGCCGTTTCTTCTGTCTTGGTGTTGTAGTTTGCCAACTGTCATCAATGTCGGGTGTAATAGTAGGTTCTTCTGCAGTAGTCTTGTTAGGAGAAGTTACATCATCATCTATTATCTCTGGAGTCTTGCCTGTATTAGTCTCTTTATGGAAAAGACTGTGTTCAATAGCACATTTGGCATGGAAGTTCTTTCCACATTTTTGGCAATTGTATTTTTCGTTTGAAAAGAACAATTTGCAATATGCACAAGTTGGTGGCATTTTATAAAAGGTTTGGGATTTAGGGAAGGAAAATCTTCACACACCGCGGCCCGTCGGTGTGACTAACAGGGAGGGGGAGGCCTTGGATAGTGAAAGGTTTTTTTTTTTATATATATTTATATATTTATTTATTTATTCTTTTTTATTTTATTTTTCCTTTTCTTTTTTTTTTTTTTTTTTTTTTTTTTTTTTGTGTTATTTGTTTTTTATTTGTGTTAAAAGATATTATTTCTATTAGAATATATATATTAAATTTATATTAAAACTCAATATATTCAAAAATATTAAAAAATATTTTTTTTCAGTTTAGTATAAGTAATTTTACTTCTATTAGTGCTAATAGGTTATATTTTGAACTTATCTTAATAGGTTCCAGTAGCTTCAAATGGATTTCCCATTAACAAAAAGTCATGAAGGATCAAATCATTCAAAAGGTGTTTAATAAGCACTATCAATTTGAATCCAATAGTATACAATCTTGTGTTAATCGCAACTTTTTTTTTTTTTTTTTAACCACTTTCAACACTAATGAAATAACATCATTAAAGGAGCTTATGTTAAAGACGTCCGTCTCCTTCAGAATAACTACGAGGACTGACTGTATATTTATTTAAATAAAGTTTTTTTTTTATTATCCACACATAATTTAATATAAAATAAAATAATAAAAAATATTTTTAATTTAATATAAAATAAAATAATCAAAAATATTTTTAGAAAAAATCGAGTTTTAATGGTATATTCTGGAAGAATTTACTTTATTCAAAGCTTCATTGAGATGTACCTATATACCTATATAACAAAAGAAATTAATATAATATACTTATATATATTAATATTTTGGCTATTGGTTTTTTAATGTTCATGCTACTGTAAATAATACATCAAATAGAAATTAAATGAATGTTTTCGGATGACTATTCTTTGTTCTTGAGTTTAATTTTGTACGATTTCTCCTTGAACAAGCAAAAAAAGGATTAATATTTTTTTTTTTTGTATAAAACTCAAATTAAAATCTTATCTTCATATATTTTTTAAACATCTGCTCTAGGCTATAGGATTTTTTTTAACTACATATTTTATGGTAGAAATTTGGCAACATTAATGTCAATATATGTAATTATTTGTAGTTGATTATTATGGATTTAATTAAAAATCCCTGAGACTGACATAATTTGTCCTTGATTGTTAACCAAGTTCAACGTTGGTTCAAAGATCTTTTGATACAATCTGTCTCTTTCTAAATTGTCATTAAAATTCGACCTTTCCTATTACAAATTCCATTGTCGATAGAGGTGTACTAGTAGTAGTAGTGAGTAGAGTAATTGAATACCTTGAATGACTTAAAACGAGATTCAAACGAGACAAAAGCACTTTAAATGTTCATCATGCCAAAGTGGACCTATTAAAAGGCAAACGAATTGATAGGCTATTTTATATAAATTATTATTATGGGCCATGGAACATTTCAACTATTTTTATAGGACAAATGTCAGATATATATAAAATAAACTCGAAATACAAAAATACATCTCCAATTAAATATCTTCTATTAAGAACAATGTTGTTTTCTAATTCTTTATATCTTAATTTCTTCCGTTTAAATTCTTCGACTGATTAATCTTTGTTTTAAATAAATAAAAGTATTTATATTTACCTAATAAACCAAATGTTATATAAGAAAAGTTTACGAGGTGAAAAACCGAGTGCGTTTTAAAATTTATTTATATAAAGTATAGATTCAATTTTTTATAGACAATTTTTATTTAGAATCGTTTTATGATTTTGCTAGTAGGAAAATTTCGAAAAAAATTTTCGAATTTATTTAAAGTTAAATTTAAAATATAAATATATACTATTAAATATATATAAAAAAATATAGTAACTGTTTACAAAACGGTAAGCTACAGGGATTTCAATGAAACTTTGCCAGTGGATTCCGTTTTTAATTCCAAAGAAACTTTCCTTATACAATATTTCACGGTCTCTTCTAGTTTACACGATCAAAGTTAATAAAATTTGAATATAAATTCATTGATTCATTGATATCATTATATTTGCCTTCCATGTTTTATTTATTTGGCCAGCAGAAGGCTTCACTAATTTTCTGGGGGTTTTTTTCAGTTCGATTTGGATATATGAAGATTAAAAAATGAATTAATTAAATAATTTTTCTTTATCCTAACCGAAACGAAAAAACCGAAAATTAGTGAATAAGTGAATAATTAGTGAATTATTCAATAAAACATTATTAAATGGCTGCTCATTGGTAACTTGTTTATCTGTCAAACTTTAATAATTTTAACTCGTAAACCAGCAGAAACCGAGAAAAATTGTATAAAGAAAGTTTCATTGGAATTAAAAAAGGAATCCACTGACAAAGTTTCATCCAAATCCTTGAAACTTCCCGTTTTGTAAACTACTACCATATAAATATATAAAAATCTTTGAAATATATTTAAAAAATAAATTAAAAATTAAAATTGATATAATAAATAATTTATCAAGGTTCCATTATACATCTGCATTCTAAGATTGTGGACACGGGCTCGAGTCTCATTCCTGGCAAGGGGGAATTTTTCTTACACAAATAATTTATTAATAATTTTTAAATATAAAATTAAATTAAAAAAAAAAAAATTCGAATGAATATAGAAATGAATAATTAGGCTTTCCTATGTGTAAGTAGTATTTGATTGAAACGTTTTAATAAAATCAAGTCAAGAGCCACTGTGCTTCCCAAAGTATAAAAAATATATAAAAATTCTACGAGTATAGTTATAAAATGAAACAATACTTCCACTTTAAATATAATATACCTATTATTCTTAAAATTTTGGTTTTATTTGACTTTTTTATTCTATAAAGAAAGGTTAAACCTAAATTAGAAAAATAAATATTTCTCAATATATTCTAAATATTATATAATAATATAAAATCAAATATTATATATAATATATCAAATATAATAGTTGACAAATTATATAAGTGCATATAATATATTTACCCTCTACTCTCCATATTATATTGATTTCAGACTAGTAAAGAATGAATATATAAATATATATATATGCAACAGCTTGGAATTTATCTGGAAATTAAATTAACAATAAATTTTTGTTTGGCAGAGGGCTGCTGACTTGGACAAGGACCTAAAATGAAATGTGAGACGCTGAAGGAATGGGAGACATGCATTAAATGAAGGAGGGATTGAAAGCACCTTTTAAGATTGGGGTGCTTTCTTAGACGTCGGATGACTCACCACGAAGTAGAAAGAAGGACCCGCCTTGGATGATTCACCCCAATATCCTCACCGTGCTTATCACTTATCACCCTTATCACCGTTGCAGCTGTTTGGGCTTCATTTCTTGTTTAAACGGACCTCCTACGGATGGATTGAACAGAGATATTAAAGAGAGGAAGCCGCCATTTTGTAAATATTATATACATGAGCCGGGATATATCTCTTTTTTCTATTTTTTAATATTCAGTTGAAAATAAAACAAAAAAAAATATTAATATACAATTTAATTCAAATTAATAATTTCTTGAAAATCTAATAGTCATATTAATAAAATTATTTGTTAAATATTGAATAAAATTAGATAAATAAAGAATTTCATAATTCTATTTATTTATTTTTTTGTATTTCTCAATCGTGGCTCCTTTACAGTCACCAAAAAGTTTTGGATTGCTTTCATATGTTATTGATTCATTTATTGTTCAAGATAAATTTTTTTTTTTACCTAATTGACTCACCCTGTAAGTTTTTTAAAATAAATTAGATAAATAAAGAATTTCATAATTTTATTTATTTATTTTATATATATTGTATATACAATTTGCTTTTTTTTTGTATTTCTCAATCGGGGCTCCTTTACATTCACCAAAAAGTGTTGGATTGCTTTCATATGTTATTGATTCATTTATTGTTTAAGATAAATTTTTTTTTTCTGACTCACCCTGTAAGTATTTTAAAATAAAAGGTCTTGTTATTTTTATTTGAAATAAAAAAAAATAAATATTTTGTCTCTATTATTTTTAAATAAAATAAAACAAGAATTATAAATATATCTATATAATTTTTTTTAAAATAGTTTTCATTAAGAATATATTTATTTTGAGTATGCTTAGTCTTGCTCAAAAATTCTGATCTTTTTACTATTCTCTAAAATTTACCCTTTATCTTTATGGTCTTTCATGAATCTAATGATTTATATGTGTACAATAGAATGCTTTAAAATTATTCATTTGAATTTTCTAACAAATTCTCTTTGTGTTTTTTCAGACAGGGAGTAAAGAGTCTTTCACAATGGAATCATTAAGTATTTTACTCCCGTTTTCTACTGAAGAAGACTTTATGTACCAGAATATATTTTTCCTGTAGTTAGACCTCTATAGGCAGTATTTAAAGAAACAATAGTTTTTATTAAAAAAATATTTTTTTAATAATTTCTTCAATAATTTTTTGTAACTAAGGGAATTTAATTAAATTCAGTAACTTCGGTTACTGCTGCCTCCACGTTTTTCTTTTATCAAAAAGAACAAAAAAAAATAAACCAAGGGTGACTCCATGTCGATATCTGTTTGCGACAATGATAAAATGAAAAAGAGAAAGAAACCACGCCTCTTTCCCTTCAGCCCTCCCTTTGATGGTTTACTTCCATTGATCCATTAATAAATGAACAATGTTAATTCCACATTTCAATTACTCCTCTGGTAATATTTATTTTCAAACAATAATTTAATTACAATGGACACATCAATCTTTTTTTTGAAATGAAATTATTAGTTATATATTTATTTTTTAATTAAATTTGTCGTCAAATACTGACTTTTTTAAAATTTTTTTTCTAATTCTCAAATAAATCTATATATATAAAGGTTTTTGTCTGCACATTGATCAGAATTTAAAATTTTTTGCATATTTTTGAGTTTCATGACTTCTAGAATCCAAAAGTGACTTTAGAATTTTTCCAAGTCTGTCCGTAAATTCGTAAATATAGAAACAAAATTGGCAGAACCGATTTTTAAAAAATTACATCCCAAAATTCTTACATACCTCGATTTGAACATAGACTATATATTATATCAATACCTATTCAATAACCACAGAAATTAATTTTTTAAAATTTTATATGTACATGTATGTCATTCAGCGCCTTATTGATTCATTTCAATGAATATAAAATTAATAATTCTAGTAATTTCCATAGAAAGAATGTTTATAATATTTAAATTTTTATTTTAATTTCTAATGTAGGAAGGGACGTGAGAGAGATGGGAGAGGGTTGGTTGAGGCTCAGGATAGCCATGAACTTCAGAGCCAGATAGATAGATTTTATTTATGCAATAATACAGTAGAACCTCGATAACTCAAACATCGGTAACTTAAAAACCTCTATAACTTTAAAAAATAATATGTTCCCTTCCCATCAGAGCCTAAAACCTCAATAACTTAAAATACGCAACATCTATAACTTAAATAAGTAATCTCTGTATTGGCCCTCAGAAGCTGAAATCTTGAAGAAACAAGAATCAGGAGAAAGTATTCAGACGAAAAATTGCCGAATTGCCTAATTTAGAACAATGTTTGTATACGTGGTTCAAACAGTGTCGAAACAAAAACATCAGAGCTAGTGGACCCATACTGAAAGAAAAACCTGAAGAGTTCGCTAATTCGCTGAAAATCAATAATTTTAAAGCCAGCAATATTTGGTTAGAGAATTTTAAGAAACGACATGATTTAGCATTTAAAAAAATGTTATTAACCTATCCCTAACTTAGACCCTTGATAACTTAAAACCTCTATAACTTAAAATATTTTGTGTTTCCCTTGGACTTTAATTTATCGAAGTTCTACTGTAATATATAATTAATTTACTGATTAAATTAAAATATATTTTAAATAAGAACACAAAAAGAAATGAATGTTATAAGTAATAGACTGATTGAAACAAAATTGATGAACACCTTTTACATACAGACTTTCAATCAACTACTATGTATCACTTCGGGGGTACAGGGGGCAGGGCCCATCTAAGTGTGAAGAACGCCAAAGGCGGTCTGAGCATCTAGTTTTAAATAAACTTGATGTTTTTTATTATCATGTCTTAAACATTATATCGGTATATACTTACTTACATGTTTCAAATCCCAATAGTTATATATCTGTTTATAGGAGTGGACATTAGAAAAAAAATTCTATAAATTTAATTGAATAATGACACTATTGCGCTCACCTATTCAATTACCCATATACATAATGCATTCAATTTCATTAAAAGCTTTCTTGAATTTCTTATATTTTTCTAAGAAATATTGAGAGAAGTGTTTTTGCAATATAATAGGACTTAAAAATACAGTAGTTTAATTTTACTAGATAGTTTTTTTTTACTTTAAATCCGTAATAAAAAAGATTAACACCTTTCCAATCTAAGTATTTAAATTATTAGTATTATTGTTTATTGATTATCATTAAAACATTAAATTGAAATGATTTTTATATTATTTACAATATGTTTTTATATAATAATTGCAATAAATTCAATATCAGAAATAAAATTTCCTTGTATTTTTTTATATATTTTCAAAATGCAACAAATAGGAATTTAATAATCTTAACCCTCTGAAGGGGTTGACATTGCTTTTATTAATTCTTATTTAATTATGTTCTACAAAAGATTCGCTTTATTATCCACTGCTCTTTGTAATTTATTTTCTTAGCTGAAAAATAATGAATTGAATAATTCGATAATCAAAATTAAAAAATAAATGACTTTGAAACTTGGAACAAAGATGTTAATTTCGAAAATTGGATTTGAAAAAACCACAAAAGGTTATTTACCCCTCAAGTTGATAATAAAAATGAACCAGAGACCAATTGACTAAACACTTAAATATGCATTTTACATATCCAGTAGACATTTTTAATCCCACCACCCTTTAAATCGAATCATTTCGCATTTGCATAATTGAATCAGCCCCTGGGCGCTAAAAACAGGAGCCACATTTCACCCCTGCACCCTAAACACACCAAGCTTTTGGTATTCCGTTGATAGGATACGAATGAGATAGGAGGGTGGATAAATTTCAAAACAGAAAAAAAAACCCACTCGAATAAATAACTTATTACGTTTGAATGGAATTTATTGTGAAACGGAAATGAAATTACATGAAACGTATGAGATCATCCCACTGATATTTATGCCCATCTTCATTTATAAAATGTATAAATTTGAAATTCTAATATATACATATATCATAAATCTAAAATAAATTTTTGATTTACTTTAAGTGATTTATAAAATGTGTAAAATACCATTTAATATAATTTTAATAATAATAATAATAATTTTAATAATATTTATATATATCCTTCTCTAAACTTCCTCAAATTAGTTTGTATAATGTTCATTCCATAAAGTTCTTAATTTATCTATAAAACTGTTTTTTCCTGACAATCAATAAAATTTTTAAAAATTTATTTTTCTTCACATTAAATTAAACTTGTACTAATTACTTTCCAATTCATTTTGTTATTTTATATTTATATTATAATATTGTGTGTATATAATATTTATACTAGAATAAATCTCCAATTTGATATAAGCATCGATTCTGAAATAAATGATAAATTAAGTAATACTTTTTTTTATGAATATTTTAAATATTTTAATAAATTTTTATTTAAAAGTAGTGAAGAGGACCCTCATAAATTCGATTCTTTTTTAAAATATCAGATAATAAAACCAGGATATTTGTTATTATTAATTATTTGTATCTTCAATAAGGTAATTGTTCAGGAAACGCGGCAGCTCTCGGATTTTGATGAAACTTCGCCAGTGGATTCCTTAATTAATTCTAAGAAACTTTTTACTTTGCAATATCTCTTCTAATTATCGAGATAAAAATGATTAAATTTTGAATATTGACATTATATATACATCCATTGGACACACATATTTATAATGTTTTTTATTGATTTGGCCAGTAGAGGGCTTCATATTCGCCGCTTTGTGACCAATTGATGTAAATGTAATGTTAATATTTAAAATTTAATCATTTTTATCTCAAAAACTGGAAGAGACCCCATAAATTACCTAAGAAGAAAGTTTCTTAGAGATAGACAAGGAATCTACTGGCGAAGTTTCACCAAAATCAGAGAGGTGCCCCATTTCCTGAATAATTACCTTCAATAATATACCTAATAAAAAAGTTTAAGTAGAAAAAAAATCATCATTCAATCATTTCCTTCTTATTTTCTATTTAATGATGGAACTGTAAATTAATAAAAATAATGATAATAATAATTTAAAATAAAAATAATTAATAAAAATGATTAACGAGATCTTTGATTTTTTAAAACATTTTTATTATAATTATACGTTCCTCTGTACTATATTTATAAGAATATAAGTCAGTTGTATTTAATTTTTTATATTAACCACGATTTTTACCGACCGACGATAGTAAGTGAGGTATTGTTTTCACACCAAATTTCACATGTGGAGATTTTTACATATCTCCACGAATCATGCATTTTCTTAACAGAAAAAAGTATTTTTAGCATGATGTGTGTCCGTCCGTCCGTCTGTCCGTCCGTCCGTATAGATGTGTACAGCCTGAACGGCTCAACCGATTTTGATGAAATTTGGTATATTTACTTAATGCATCAGTGGGATGAATTGATCAACTTTTGGTGCAAATCCGGAAACCGGAAGTGGTAGTATTAGCGATCGACGATAAGAAGGGAAGGGTTATTTTCGCACCAAATTTCACATAAGGAGATTTTTTTACATATCACCACGAATGTATTGGTTTTATCCTCGGGAAAAATCATCTTCATTATGTTTTTCTTAATTTAAAATTATATGACGTCACCCAGCCCTTCATGACATCACAGCCTCGGGTAACGCCGGCAACGCCGGCTACTTCAGCTATATATTATAAATAAAATAAAATTAAAAATATTTATGTTATATCCATATCTGTTTTTATTACATTAATAGATATATTAAAATTATTTGAAATTGTTTCTGTAGCTGGAAATTAATTTATTTCAAACCGTCGGTCGGTTCGGACCTGGCCACAGGTCAACTTATTATTTTAAAGAATAAATTTTTGTTTTTTTATATTTAGTTGTGAAAGATTAGATTTTGTTTAAAGTTTAAACCAATAAAATGTTTTTATTATGAATTAATTTCAATGTTTTATGGGTCAATATTATCAAAGTTGAGAGAAAAAAAAAACTAATACAAACATCTTATGAGGAAAAATAACTGATAAAATAGTATAATTGTTAATGATAATGGTAAAAAATATAGGCTCCTGGATTAGTGGTTTAGACGTTTCAAACCACATCCTAACGGATATTGAAAAATGTTTTAAAAATAGATAAAAATAAATCATTTTATGTAAAGATAACTATTATTATCATTTTACAATAAAATTTCTTATTAAAGAAATGCTTAAGAGAAAACTATTTAACTTTTAATAGGAGACTAAATTTAATTTAATTTTAACTTGAATATCCTTAGTATTATTTAGTAGTATCTTTAGGATTATTAGTTTCATATACATACACCTTTAGCCCGGACGAAATGCAGAAATTTATGAAAATCTGCTCTTGACAACTGACTACTCTGTCGCAGCCTGGCTTGACTAAATTGTAAGCGCTCTTATGCATGAAATGAGAAATAATTAAAATAGAGTTATCAAAAATTTGGATATTGCTAAGAATATCATGTCAAATATATCTTGCTAATATTTTGCTTAATAATATAAACAAGGAAAATTTAAAAAATGATATAATTTTTGAAGAATTATAAATTTCTATAGAAGTTATGAAAATATATTCCATTTTTATAAATAAAAATCATAGAAAATTCTAAAAGTCTTTTAATGTTTAATTTATTCTCAATTATATTAATTACATATATTTAATTATTTCTTGTAATATGGTGTTAATAATAAGAAAATAATAGTTGTCGATAAAAACACCGACTTTTTGGAAAATAATATTATTATTAAAAATTATATTGAAGAAAAGTTTTAAAAACTGTCTTATAAAAAAATATATTATGACAAATGAGTGTAAATACCTAAATACATGATAAGTAATAGGAGTTAAAAAAATATTTAATTGAGTGAAACTTGAAAATTCCAAAGCCATCTAATTAAAAAAAAATTAAAAAATTAAATACATAAATTATACAAATTCATTATTAAAAAATTACTATAAAGGGATCCAGGGGGCGGACGTATAGAAGATGAACTTAGACCGGCCAGTTAGTATTGTATAATATACCTTATAAGATTAAAAAGTATTTTATTTATTCTAGTGTGGGCGATTTTTAAGATAAATTAATCAATCCTAGTTCATAGGTCAATTTAAAAAAATAAAACTCAAATAAAACTACTGTATAATATTATTCCAAAAAGTTGAAAAATAAGTAATGACCCACTTCCGGATGAGCTACATTTCTCAAAAGTTGGTAGAAAACTACAAATTTTGAATAATACCCATGTACCACAGACACACACACACACACACACATATATATATAAATATATACAGACATTTTTCTTAAGCTTAGTGAAAAGGATTCAGGAACCTTCAAAACGTATAAAAAGATCAAAATCTCGACATCGAAAATTTTCATGGCGAGATAGTAAAAAGTGAGACTGTATTTAATTTAATGATTTGTGAATAATAAAATAAAAAAAACACTATCCAATCAAATTAGTTTATTTTTTAATTAAATAAATTTATATTTTAAGTTTAATCTTAAATTATCCTGTTTTTTAATTAATAAATATTAGCTGTCGGTTTATAGAATATTTACATTCAACTTTCACACAGAAGCAACTTAGTTTGATTTAATAAGTATTATAAAATTATCTATTTTTTTTTTTCAAAACGAAAAAGATGTAGATCTAATTTTAGGTAGATTCTGGTGGAAATTTATTGCTATTAGATCGGTTAAGATGTATTTATAAATCTCTTATTAAGAAAACAATAATAAATTAGAAGAATATATTGCATGAATGTTTTGTTTAGATGAGTAATTAAATAGGAATAAAAAAAAACGATAAGAATTATTTTAGTGTAGCATCTCTGAATAAATTATCTAAAATGTTAAAAAAAATAAAATAAAATAAAATAACAAAAAAATAATATTTTAGAAAGGTGTTTAAATCAAATTTTTGTTTTTTTTAACTACAATTAACATTTAAAAATTTTATTATCAATCGGACTTAAAATAATTGCTAATTTAAAAATTGATTATTTATTTGTGTTCTAATTATATTAACAAGTTGAAATTTAACCAATGTCAAACGTATGTTTTAAATTAAATTAAATACATTCAATCAAATTTCCTACTTTATAAAATTGGAAATAAAAATGAATTAATATATTTATCTATAAAATTAAAAAAGAGAATCGATGTAGCTCTAATATATTTTTCAAAAATATTCATTTTAATTTAAAATTGAAATATTCTATTATTTTTCTGAGATATGAAAAATTTTCTCAGTAAAAATTTTAAATTAATTTCCAGCTAGGGAAACAATTTCAAATGATTTAAATGAATCTATTAATGCAATAAAAAATAGATATGGATATAACATAAATATTTTTAATTTTATTTTATTTATAATATATAAGGATGTGCTGGCTGTGACATCATATAATTTTAAATTAATAAAAAACTAATGAAGATGATTTTTCCCGAGGATAAAACCAATACAAAGTGCATGATTCGTGGAGATATGTAAAAAATCTCCTCATGTGAAATTTGGTGTGAAAATAACTCTGCTCTTCATATCGTCGATCAGTAATACTACCACTTCCGGTTTCCGGATATACACCAAAAGTTGATCAATTCATCATACTGATGCATTAAGTAAATATACCCAATTTTATCAAAATCCGTTGAGCCGTTCAAGCTGTACACATCTATACGGACGGACGAACAGATGGACGGACAGATGAACGGACGGACAACATCATACTAAAAATAATTTTTTCTGTTAACACAAAGCATGATTCGTGGAGATATGTAAAAATCTCCACATGTGAAATTTGGTATGAAAACAATACCTCCCTTACTGTTTAAAGATTTAAATAATAACATTTTATTTTAATTCTTTCAATTATTATAAAATGTAGTATCTGTAGACTTGAAAATACCAAAATGGTTTTAATTCTTCAATTTTAATAAATAACAAATTATGTATTATATTCTTAAGAATTTGAAATATATTTTTTAAAAATTTTTTATTTATAAAATATTTTAAACTTCAATTTTTAGGAATATATATGTGTGTCCCCTGTTCAAGATGGATATATATATATATATATATAATATATATATTATATATATTAGAATTATAATGAATATTATAAATAAATTTAATAAATGTTTCTGATGAGTATATTTCATACATATCCCTATTAACTTCTTATGATTTATGTTTGTTTTTTTTTTCTCTTTCTATTTTGAAAACTATTTAGTTCCAATGGTAATAAATAAATGAGTAGATAATTTGATTTGAGTCATTATGTGTGTGTGTGTGTTGTCCTTCATTTCCCCTTCCAAACATTCATCTTTCATTTTCATCCAACTTGCAATTGATTAAAATCGCCATCAATTGGTGATCGTAGCGAGATGAAGTGAAGAAATAAAAAATGTCCTCAATTCAGGCGTTCATTTCCGTATTTGAGTGTTCCACGGGAGGGATAATAGACGAGTGCAGGCTTGAAGGCCTCGTGCGTTGTATTCTCGCCCAGATGAGTCATCCACCCGCTAATAGACTCCTTGGCGCGTCTAAATCCGTTTCCAGGCGACGCTTCTCAACTGCGGCCGAGCATCTTTCAGCCCCTCCTGAATCACCGCTCGATTTAACCGACACATGTATAAATAGCGAGAAATTCGTGGACAATACAAAACACAAGCATATGTGGTATTTCTAACCAAATTTGGAATTCATCCTTCATAGTTTGTTTCAATTTTACATTTTTTTTTTTCGAAATTATCCACCCTTAAACTGATCAAATGTTTTTTCAGTAAAATTCATTTATTTTGCAATTATAAGGCATTTATTTACAAGTAAAGGGTTGAAATGACAACTTCTGAATCAAATTCATCAGTAAAATTATAAAAGCTACTCGACTGTTCTGTAATTTATTTAGCTATTTATTTTTTTTTTAGTTTGAGTGATGAAGTAAATTCATTAATTATAATATCAGTAAATTATAATTTTACAAATAAATTATATTTATTTAATTTGAATTTATTTAATTTACTTATATAAAGTAATAATACAAATATGAATATCTCTATATGGGAGGAGGGGGGGGGGGGGGATTTAACCCTTAAATCTCCTGCTGAATAATCTATTCTCAGCCTAAACACTTTTATAAAAAGACGGTTATAGACCTGATAAAAACAAGAAACGGCAGTAAGACTTTTTTTGATAGACAAAATGTTCAAACATTTCCTTTTACTCCTAAAAGATCTATTATTGTCTTTTCCTGCAACAGCGTGCCTGTTGCTGCTGTTTTTGGCCTGTGCTTTTGTATTGAAATTGATTTAAAAAAACAAAATAGAACAAATAAATTGTTTTTTATTCTTTTTTTCTTCTATGCTTCTTTATAATCTTTTTTATCAATTTTCTTAAGATCAATAAGTAGAAAGAGTGCCTTAATCTCAACAATATAAATTATAAAATAAATATAATTAAAATACTTTAAGGAAAATCTGTAAAAGGGTTTTTAGTAAAACCAAACTTAAAGTACCTAAAAAATTGTTTGGGGTTAGGGGTCAGATTTTGGGTTGGGTTTTATTGACCTAAAATCAATTGTTTCAGAGAGCTATTTACTTTTTTTTATTGTCATTTAAAAGACTTTATATATCATTTATAATATTAAGATTAGGACACACATTACTTATTGATTATTAAACAGAAAATCTATTGATAGATAAATAATAGAATCAATAGATTAAAGTTAAGTCATTAAACACTAGGTTATAAGTTTCAATATAAATTTTATTATACTTTATTACCATTTCGACAGTTATGTTATCATCAGAAGCTTGTATATTATATCTATTACTAGCTGCCCCGAGCGCCTTCGGCGCTCTCCGCACCTAGACGGGGGCTCCGCCCCCTGTACCCCCCCGAGTGGTACATAGTATTTGGTTAAGAGTAGTAAAAGGTTTTCATCCATTTTGTTTCAATCAGTATATTACATAAAACATTCATTTCTTTTTGTGTTCTTATTTAAAATATATTTTAATTATATATATTATTATTGTATATTATTGTATATGTTATATCTATCTATCTCTGTGTGACTCTAAGGAACTCGAAAGTACTTGGCCGCAGCAACCACATTTCTCCAAGTGTCCCTATCTTGAGCCCTTGCCCCATCTCTCTTACGTCCCTTCCTACGCGTCCTTGGTCTTCCAAGCGGACGTTTTCCAATCGGTCTCCGCACCGTTTTCCAATCCAATATCTTTTTCCTCTCCCATTCTAGCCACGTCTCCTGCCTATCGCAGCTTTTTCGCTTTTATAACCCTAACTATTTCTGAAGATGCATAGAGGTCATGCCATTCCTCGTTATGCAGTCTCCGCCATTCCCCGGTGACCTCACCTTTCTTTGGCCAATATATGCTGGAAAGAATACTCTGAATCTACTCTCATCTCCCAGGGTCATAGACCATGCGTCCCACCCATATAATACAACAGGCAGGCAAAATAATTGTTTTATATATTTTAATTTTGATTCCTTTTGATAATAATTTTGATGAGATAACCCTCTTTACTGCATGATAACAGGCGTTTCCCGATTTCTACCTCGATTTAAATTTTCTCAAATATTATTATCCTTCTACATATTCAAATTCTACATTTTGTATATTAAGATTTTGTTAATAAATATATTTTCTTATCACTATTAATTTCAATCTGAATTAGAAGAAAATTATAAATTGCCTCCTCTTCCAGCCCATTTATCTATCCAGGCATCTTAATTTCGTAACACTCCGTTTTTTAAAATTTAAAATAGAAGGAGAAAAATAGTTTTAAATTATATTCGAATGGTCTATTATATTCTATATATGAGTATTTTTTTCTGAATTTAATACTAAGTTGATTTTCAAAATTTTCCATTCGTTATGCATATGATTGATTACATGTGTTAAAATTTAAAAAAATTCAAATATTCTAATTTTTAATTTTATATACAATTTAATATTATTTTTTATTAATATCATATTAAAAAAGAGAATTTATTAAAAATTAAAAATAAAAAAAGAAGCCTATTAATAAAAAAATATAAAAAAGACATAAATTTAAAACATCTCGTTTATATCATTTGTCTAAAAAAACATATTTTAATTAACCAAGAAATCATTTTTGCACTTAAAATATATTTGTAATTAATAATTGAAACAAAAACAAAAATAATATAATTTAGTCATTTTAATTGACGATTAGAAAATATTTTTGTATTCATAAAAGTTTAAAAATAATATATTCTGTTTTTTTAAGCTTTCACTTTCAAATAGAAAAGAAGAAATATTCAAATATATAGAAAGAATTAAGTTAAATATGATCTAAATATTTTATTAAATAAATTTAAATGACAACTTTTAGAATAAATTATTTAATTTAATTGATATTTGAATATTAGAATTTAAAATAAAAAGTGAAATATTATAATAATTTTTAAATTCTGAGCACAGAGCATCCAGCTGCAATATGCAGACAAAAACCTTTTTTATATATATACATAGATAGTTGACGCTAGGGATGGCAATATGGGTTTTTCCAAGAAGGAAGAGAAAGTTAATATCATTTTAAATGAATGAATGGATGAAAATTCAAATTTTATATATAGTTTTTATATTTGTTTATTTATTCACAAAAAATTAATTGACATAATTATTAATTTAATAAAATAAAATTTAATATTAAAATTTAATAAAATAAAATTTAATATTAAAATTTAATAAAATAAAATAATTTAATAAAATATTAAAATAATAAAAATTAATAAATTTGTAAAAAAAATATATAATACTTTAAAAAAAAATGTGCCTTTGCTAGTTTCGAACCGAAAGTACAAAGTCATAAGTTAACGCCTTAGACCGTTCACCTACGAACCACTTATATTTGAAGGCTCCTATCAGGATATATATATGATGTCAAATTATCGCCACCAGCGCCTCTATGAGCTAGTATGGTAACTAAACTATTTTTAATTAATTAGCATTTCCTGGACACACCTTACCAATTAGCGGTTTTCTAAAGGAAGTCTGACATGCCCTGAGACCTACTGAATATACATAAAAAATTTCATAAGAATCGGTCAAGCCGTTTCGGAGGAGTATGATTTCAAAGTTTTGTGACACGAGAATTTTATATATAAGATATTAATATATTAATTGTTTAAAAAAAATTTAGGTTAAATTTCCAAATAGTTACAATCGATAGATAAATAATAAAATCAATAGATTAAAGTTAAGTTATTAAAAACACTAGGTTATAAGTTTCACAATATAAATTTTATTAAACTTTATTATTATTTCGACAATTATGTTATCATCAGAAGCTTGTATATTATATATATTAAGAATGGTCTGTGGTTATAATCTTTCAACGAGATATGTCAGTCCAATTTTTAAATCTAATTTTACACATCATGTATTGAAGTAAATTATATTTTCATGATTTTTTTTTTCAAATTTATAAAAAAATTATTTTTCTCTAAACTAACATCATATAATTATTATAATTTTTCATGAAAAAAAAGTTATAAATATTTTTTATATTTTCATAAAAATAACAATAAAATAAATTCTCCTTATTCGTTCAATTTCTATTTTGATTGTCCTTATATAATCAATTCGATAAGTAAAAACTATTCGTTCAAGATGAATAGACGTCAGAAGTAAATGAATATCCGTATTTGGAATGTTAATAAGGGAATTGTAGTGGTTTATATCCACCAGTCGTATAAATTGTGACCTTTCAAAGCCATTCATTGGATGCGTGACTGCAAACGATTCACAAAAGAATTGCTACGTCTTCATAGATGAATCTAAATTAACATTTTATACTAAAAGTACGACAGACTAAGAGGGGTTAAAAACACAACAAAATATAATCTACGTTTTCATATGACTACCACAATAAAAATAAAAATGGTGCGAGAGGATCACATTATCATTTACATAATTCGGTAATAAAGAAAATAATAAAATTCAACAAAAATGCATATATATATATATGTCATTTTAATTTTAATATTCTAAAGAACAATTAAAATTATCTTTAATTAGATATAGTATAAAATAAATTAAAAATTTATTAGAATTTAAAAATTCTACATTCGTGAAAAGAGAATGAATGCTAATATAAAATTGTTTTTGAATAAAATTACAAAAATCAGAATTAAAGGAAAATTTGATTTTAAAATTAATACAATTTTTATTTTCATCTATAGATTGATTTACCTAGCTTTTACATTTAATTTCATATTCTGGGTCTTTTACTATCTCGATTCCAAAATCTTACATTATGATTACATATTGGATATTGGTTGGGGAAATCATCAATTTTTGTCTTATGATGCAAGGAAAAGAATAATCTTAGTACGGTCGAGGTGTTCTCTATTTTATTTTAATCATTAATAAAAGAAATAAAGAAAAAAAACAATACCTTCCCTTCGTATCGTCGGTCGGTAATTAGTAATTGAGTTAAAAGGATATATAGAAAATAAATTTTATAAATTAATTAATTAGATTTTTTATCAATTGTTAATAGTCAAGTATATTATTTGATAAACTCAGTATTTATTTAAATTTAATTATAATTAAGAAATGTACAAATTGTAAAGATACTTTAACTTATAATCTAATAAGTAGTTATTATCAATTAAATTTTATATATATAAATCAATAAGTTCCCGGAGCGCCATCTATTCGTCAATATCATCAGAAAAATACAAGGTATGGTATTGGAAAACCGTCGATTGACTGAAAGAGATTTAACAGAGGCTTTAGGCATTTCATTGGGCACAATGGGCAATATTTTAAGTGTTAATTTGGGTTTCAAAAAACTATGTGTTAAAAAGGTGCCTCAAAAACCATTGCTAAAATAACTGAATTGAAGTACGAATTGTTGCAACATTCAGCCTATTCACCAGATTTAGCTCCCTCTGACTTTTGGTTCTTTCCACATCTCAAACAATATCTCCATGGAAAACGATTTTCTTCAAACGAAGAGGTAATATTTTGCAGAGCTGCCGGAATACCACTATAGTCAAGAGATCCATAAATTAGAAGACCGTTGGAATAAGTGTATTGAGGTTGAGGGAAACTACACTGAGAAAAATAAAGTAAATTTTAGAAATAAAAATTGATTTCTTCAATTTCGTTCCGCAAACTTATTGAACAACCTATTATTTATAAAACTTAATCTAAATATATACTTATATATATATACAGTGGTACCTCGACATACGAGTGCCCCAACATACGAGTGTTTTGAGATACGAGCCGCCAACCGACCGATATTTTGCTTTGAGATACGAGCAAGATTTGAGATACGAGCACCCCGTGACGATGCACACGGCACCAATTTGCCCCCGCATTTCTAATTTTAAGAAGCTGTACACAAAGCACATGTTCCGCAAATGCTTTGAAGTGACGGATAGTACAAACCTTACCCTTCGAGAGTTTTGGAAAGACCATTTTAACATAGTGACATGTCTAAGAATTATTGATCAGGCCTGGCTGGGTGTCACAAAAAGAACATTAATTTCTGCATGGAAAAAGCTATGGCCTGACGCTGTAACTGAAAGGATCATTGCAGAATCTGAATCTCAAGTGTCAAAAATAGAAGAGATTGTTTCTTTGGGAAAATCTTTGGGTCTAGAAGTAGATGAAAATGATGTAAACGAACTCGTCGAGCAACATTTTGAGGAGCTTACAACTGAAGAGTTACAAAACCTACAAACACAGAATGATGTTGTGACCCAAGAAAACACAGTTTCTGAAGAGGCGCCAGAAACAGAAAATATTATCTCTTCAAAAGAAATTAAAGAGATCCTAGGAATGTGGGAGAAAATTGTTGAATTTGTAGATAAAAACCACCCCGAAAAGGTTGCAACTGGTCGAGCTTCGGAATTATTTAACGAAACCTGTCTCAATCATTTTCGCAATATCCTGAAGGGGAGGAAAAAACAAACTTCCTTAGACAATTTTGTAAAACGCTTTGCAGAACAAGATGAGCAAGGAGGCGAAAAAAGCAAAGACAAGCGATGATATTTAAGTTTTTTTTAAAATTCTTCTTATTTTTATTTATTTAAATGTTCCCATTATTTTTGTTGTTTTTAAATGTTCCTTCTCGTAAAGACATTTGTTTGATTCAAAATAGCATACAAAAAACAAAACTAAGGTGATTTTTGGGGACTGGAACGGATTAAAAGCTTTTATATTAGTTTTAATGGCGCGAAGTGCTTTGAGATACGAACAATTTGAGATACGAGCAAGGTCTTGGAACGAATTAAGCTCGTATGTCGAGGTACCACTGTATATGGTATTTTATTAATATAAATATTTTACACTTTCTTATATCTAATAAAAATGTGTGCTTGAAGAAATTAATAAAATAATAAGAGTCAGAGACGTAGATGGGGCAAGGGGGCATCATGCTCCGGGGGCCTCTCATAAAGGGTCCACAAAACAAAAAGTTGTTAAATAATTTTTATTTTTATTAGATAATTGATGATTTATGGATAATATATTTTAAATTTAGTGTCAGAGTTTTTGAAACATTTCTTTATGAAATAAATAATAGGTATCTTTTTTGAAATAATTCTAAATGACCATATACATTTCAAAATCTAGTACATTTACATATTTTTTGTCTACATACACACATACACACACACAGACATTCTTCTCAACCTTAGTGAAAAAGACTTAGGGACCATCAAAACATAAAAATATCAAAATCTCGACATCAAAAATTTTCGTGATCGCAATATTATCTCTGGCGAGATAGTAAAAAGGAAAAAAAATATAAATACTTTGTGTTATTCTCATTTATTTTCAAAAATCTTTGAAAGAATATAATTATTACTTATATAAATTGATAAATAATTTTTATATAAAAAAAAAATTCAACTTTTTATAATACTTTCATTTACTAAATAATAAATAGTATAATTATTATATTCAGTTAAAAAATCTAAATTTTCAGCGAAAATCCATATTATACAATTAATATCGGCTTTTAGAAAACGGCTCTAAAGATTTTGTTTAAAGGTGCATAAATGCAAATATAAAATATTATTTTCTTGTATGTATAGAAGGAAGATTTCACTTTGAAAAATTGAATTTTTTTCTTTTTTTTGATTCACATTAAAATTGAATTAAAAATGAGTTTTCTATTTTGTTTCTAATTTATTGATTAATAAAGGTGATTTTATTATTATTATAATATTATTATTAATAATAATAGTAGTAGTAGTAGTAGTAGTAGTAGACAAGATACGAAATTGAATTTAAAATCATGAGAAAATTGTAAAAAAAAAGTGTAAAAAACATGTTATAAGAGAAATTTAAAAAAAAAACTAATAATTATGATAATTTTAAAATCCTTGAGTAAATCTTCAAATAATTTTCACAAAGTTTAAACTTCCTTCTATAAATAAGACTAAAAATAAAATTTTTGTTAATTTTTAATAAATATTATCAAATAATTTTATTTAATTCTTTCAAGTCAATTAATCGTTAAATTTCAATTTATTTTAAAATATCTAACCTCAGAAAATTTATAGTATAAATATATTTTTTTATCGTACTTTTATACTTTCAATATTAGGTCTATTGACATTCAATATTATCATCATATATGAAAAATGATAACCCACTTTTTATTCTATTCAAATGATTCAGAAAAATTTTATTCTACTATCTCATTCATTCATTATATTTTTTTTTCATAGTAGTTAGCATAATTGATGATTGCATAGATTAATCCGCAACACAACGCCATTCATATGAATTGGTAGGTCACATTCATTCAAGTTGATTAAAATTTCTGGGAGCTGGAATATTACTTTCATTCATTTATTCATTTCGATTCTATTGATATAAATTTTATTCGGCATTGAATTTTTTTTTTTTTTTTTTGGCACTTTTTAATAAACATTTTCTATGTTAATTTTCTTATCATCATTTTATTCTTTTTTCTTTAATTTATTATCACAACAGATATTTGTTTTATTTTTATAAATTTTCAAATTAATTATATTTTTAAATACGTAATTATAATTCCAACAAAAATGTCAATTATTTTGAATAAATTTACTAAAAATAAATTTTTTAATATAATTCGATAAAAATATGTCATATAAAAAATGCCACAAACGAATAAGAGTATTTAAAAATAATATTTAAAAAAGTTTTTAATTACTTATCCATATTCCATCAAATAACAATATATGTATCTTAAAAAAGGAATACCAGTACCTGTACAAAATATTCAAATCAAAAAAATTAAAAATATATATACTTAGTATATGATCAGTCTTAAAAAAATAAATAAATAAATTTTCAACATCAATTTAAATTTATTATTATTTATATTTTTAAAGTTTAACTATAGAATTTAATACTAATATAAAAAAAACCTCTGATTTTGTACGTCCTATGCAAGGACAACGCCTATCAAGTCGGTTATACTAGGTGTCCTATGATCAGTAGAACGGGTCCTATCAACCTTTACCTTGATTTTCTTGATCGGAGGCGCTACTTTTTACCAAGTAGCTTCCCAATGCTGGGTTGACTCTGTCCCATAGACCCCAGCTAGAGAAATTCCCTTACCAGGTTTGGGACTTGAACCTGGGACCACGAGAATGTGAGATAGCGACGCTAGCCTCTCACCCTGTGGCGCCTTATACTAATATATAAGTAATAATTTAATTAATAAATTAAAAAAAACTTCAATTTAAATTTATTTTGATAAATTATGAGGATTTTTAAAAGAAATTTTATAGTTAAAATAATGGGAAAAATTTCCGCATGCTCTTACATTTTCATATACATTCCAACATTATTCGCATAGCTATATCGTATTTTCTTGTTTACATTTTAAAATGTTTATGTTTAATTAATGAAAATTAATAAAATATTTTTAAAAATATTATTATCACATCTAATCAATCATTTTTGTATTAATTTATCTCCAAACATGTCTGACGTTAATTTTTCTTTTTGAACACAAACATCGTTGAATAAGCGTAAATTTTATAATAGAATAAATTGGATGCTTGAAATAATAACCTATCATTAACTTTGAATTTTCTTTCTATTTGAACTCTCCCATTCCATTCCATCTCTTTCAAGATTTGTGTTTGATTAACAAAACCTCGTAAGTCTTCATTTTAAAATTATCGAGTTGTTTGTACGTTATGAATCGATAATTAATTTCAAGTTTTATTCATTATAAATTCAGAGGACTGATTTTATGGCCTTAACAAATACAAAGAATACTTTTCAGGTTCAGGTGATCTTTTTTTTGTGATAAATTGTCAGAAGCTCTTGAGATATAAATGTTTTAAACAAAAATCTATTTTTATAATGTAGTTTTATATTTTGGAAATCCTTGATTAAGTTGTCTTTTTGGTAATTAAGCTATTTTAGGATTGCCAAATTTTTACCGACCGACGATAGTAAGGGAGGTATTGTTTTCACACCAAATTTCACATGTGGAGATTTTTACATATCTCCACGAATCATGCATTTTCTTAACAGAAAAAAGTATTTTTAGCATGATGTCTGTCCGTCCGTCCGTCTGTCCGTATAGATGTGTACAGCCTGAACGGCTCAACGGATTTTGATGAAATTTGGTATATTTACTTAATGTATCAGTAGGATGAATTGATCAACTTTTGGTGCAAATCCGGAAACCGGAAGTGGTAGTATTAGCGATCGACGATAGGAAGGGAAGGGTTATTTTCACACCAAATTTCACATGAGGAGATTTTTTTATATATCTCCACGAATCATGCACTTTGTATTGGTTTTATCCTCGGGAAAATCATATTTATTAGTTTTTTCTTGATTTAAAATTATATGACGTAATCCAGCCATTCATGACGTCACAGCCTGGTCTTGCATATATATTATAAATAAAATAAAATTAAAAATGTTTATATTTATTATTTATGTATCCATATCTGTTTTTTATTACATTAATAGATATATTAAAATTATTTGAAATTGTTTCCGTCGGTCGGTTCGGACCTGGCCACAGGTCAACTTATTTTGTAATGTATTGATTCGTATAAATTTGAATCAAATACATTTATTACTTTTGAATCGAAAAAATTTCTGTTTTTTATAGATATAGGTGGGAATATATTTATTTATATTTGATTTAATGACCACTCCCAATATTCATATCGACAACATAAATTATATACATAAAAGTCTTTATAAGATAAATAATTTATGAAAATTTATAAAAGTTATCTTGATAAAAGAAAAATATAAATAAATTTTATAATTAAATTTAGCAAAGATATTTAAAATCAATTTTAACGTGTTACAAATTTTATTTGTTATTAATTATTAATTTTAAAAACTAAAATTATATATATATATATATATATATATATATATATTGATTTTGATTTTAGAAATAAAAATTTTCTTAAAACAATTTAATATTTTAAATTATATAATATAGTTAAAATCGATTAACAAATTTAATTTGAAGTGAAATTTGTCTAAGATGAATTACTTTTTCTTTTAAAATGACTCAATTGAAGTCATCTTTTTATGGGATTTTAATTTCATAAAAATACAAAATTTTTATAATTATTATCGAAATATTTAAAAAAAAATTGTTGACTAAAATGACAAATAGTATCTCCTAAATAAGAAGTAATGAATTTATGTATTATATTTGATATATATAAAAATATAATTTTTTATAAGAAAAACCTTTAAATCTGTATAGACGTCGATATACTTGTAAGTATCTTGTCAATAAAAAAAATATTTCTTATTTTCGGGCTTAGTTGGTAATATTAATACCTGGTTCACCGAGCCGCCGTTCAAATAATTTTAAAAAAATTAGTCATAAAACATACAGCCATTAAACGTACGTATTAATGACTGAAAGACAGAAAAGAATGGCCTGTGGATGTAACATAATATATATTTCGTAATTTGATTTTATTTATATTTATAATATTTTGTATTTAAGAAAGTCTAACGTAGTTGGTGACGTCATTTAAATTTCCTATTTTAAATTAAGGAAAAATTAATAAAGACGAGATTTCTCGAGGCTGTAACCAATACAGTTCGATTTATCTTTATAAAAATTATCTGTGTGAATTTTTATAAAAATCCTTCAAGCTTTTTAATATTTCAAAAATACAAATATATATATAATTTTTGTTAGTATGAATAATAAAATAAGAAATACACCTTATAAAATAAAAATAAAAAATCTTAAAATTAATTAATCCTAGTTCATAATAGGTCAATTAAAAAAAAATTAAACACAAAATGAAACTATAATATGGTTCCAAATGGTAGAAAAATAAAAAATCCTTTCATGAGAAATAAAATAAAAAAAATTTTTTACTTAATGAATGCATTTTCATTATACTCATATATACATATCTATGTATATTCCTATTGATACATAATACATATAAATGAAACGATTTCATAATAGTATTATAAATTGATAAATAAATTAAAAAGAAATTAAATTTCAATACTTTTCAATTCGTTCATTTCTTATAACTGGTTACTTGGCAACAAATAAACAAATGGATTGCATCATCGATTCCTATTTAGAAAATGGTAAAGTCCTGAAGAGATTGCTTCGGATGGCGTTATTTCTTGCTAATTCAAAATAGAATCAAGCTTGAATTAATGTTGGGGTGTTTTATTATATCCGTATTCCAACGAATGAATAATAGGTTATGACGTATATTCTTTATATATACATATATATATATATATATTAGTATCGATTTGATCTTAATATATTCATCCGAGGTTAAGATTAACACGAGACTCACTCGAAAATCAATAGACCAATATGAATTTAGAATCGAGGCTTGCGTTTTCAAAATAATCAAATGGGCGTGTAATATTAGAAGGAAAAGTTTTTTTTTCTTTTTATTTAATGAAAATTATAATCAGATTGCTGTCAAATTGTTATTCATTCATAAGATGAATGAATAATTTGAACGAGTATATATATATAATTGTATTATTTTAAAGCGAAAAAAAGGATAATCACAAGGCACGTTATTTAAGACTAATAATTTGCCCATTTCGCGAAAAATATAGATTTCCTTGGGCAATCATGAGAAAATCCGTCTCTTCATTAAGTTAGCTGTCACTTCCATCGAAGATTTCAATATATTTTTTTATTTATTTATTTATTTTATTTAACTCATTTCGTTATTCTATCACTGTCTTTTCTGAAATTAACTACATAGTACCTGATTCACTGAGCCGCCGCTCGGTCAATAAAAAAAAATATTCCTTATTATCGGGTTTGGTTGGTAATATTAATACCTGGTTCACTGAGCAGCAGTTCAAATAATTTAAAAGAACATAAATTAAAACAATAGTTATAAAACATAGACCCCTTAAACTTACATATTAATGCGTTGAAAGACAGAAAAGTATAGCCTGTGGATATAACATAATATATATTCCGTAATTTGATTTTTTTTTTATATATTTATAATATTTTGTATTTAAGGAAGCGCTGTGTCTGAAGTAGTTGCTGACGTCATTTAAATTGTCTATATTAAATTAAGAAATAACTAATAAAGATGATTTTTCGCTAGGCTGAAACCAATTCAGATCGATTTTTCTTTATAAAAATTATCTATGGTATGCATTTCAAAAAAAAAATTCTTCGAGCGGTTTAATGTTTCAAAAATACAAATATATATATGTATATACAATTTTTGCTAGTATAATAAGATAAGATTAGATATGTAATTCATATTTTATTAAGTGTACAAATTATTAAGTTATAATTCTTTTTTCTCTTTATACTTTTTTATTATATTAAAATTTCATTTTCTTATATATCTATATCTCTCTCTACTATCTATCTATGGAATTCAAAAGTTCTTAGTTGCAGCAACCAAAATTCTTCAAACGTTTATTCCCTAGCCACTCCCATCCAACTCCCAACTCCTCACGTCCTTCTTTACTTTGTCTTTCTAACTTGTTTTTGGTTTATCAACTGATCGTTTTCCAATTCATTCCCCTATAAACAATTTTTCTTTTTATTATAAAAATTATAATTCAAATATTTTTTTAAATTTTTCTATCTTTCCAATTTGTATTTTTAAATATACTTTTTATATATAATTTTAGATTTATGTAGAATATTTTTGATCATATTAATTAAAATTAGAATTCTCGATGCTTCATAACTACAGTACAATAATATATATATTATGGAGCTCTCATTGACTTTCTTGTTTGCTTCTGTTACACTCTCAAAAGTGAATCCTTTCTAACCATTAATAATAATTTTAGATGAAATATTTTTTTCTTATTTCATTCTCTTTATTAATTTTGTTAATACTTATATTTTATATACATATATCATTTTAATAATAAAATTAGCTGGAGTGTCTCCACTCGACTATCTCGCAATTTGAATTGGATTAAAAACATAATATATTATATTTAAATAATTATAAATTATAAATAATAAATATTAAACCAGCGCATGTTTGGCTTTTTATTGATGGCACCATGGCACGTGTTGGGGCGTGAGATTTGCAGTGTTAAAAAATTAATTCTGATACTTTCAGCAATTCAATCAAGCTGAAATTTTATATATAGCAGTTTTATACAATTATTAATCATGTGAAAAATTATCAAACGTATATTTTTATTTTTACGGTCACTTTAGAGGAAAAAAAATCAAAACGTTGTAGGTAATGACCCTCTTCCGGTTGAGCTACATTTCTCAAAAGTTGATAGAAAACTATGAATTTTGAATAATGAACATGTACCAAATTTCATCATTCTAGCTCAAACCGTTTTTGCGTAATCTTGTCTACATACATACACACACACATACACACACACACAGACATTTTTCTCAACCTTAGTGAAAATGATTCAGGAACCTTCAAAACGTATAAAAACATCAAAATCTCAACATCGAAAATTTTCATGATCGCAATACTATCTCTGGCGAGATAGTAAAAATTGTTCATAAAAAAATCAAATTAAAATTATTCTTAACTAAATTGCTTCATAACAAGAGAATTCCATGATTTTATTGAAATAAATTTTATTTTCATTTTAAATCTATTAAATGAAATCCAATTTTATATATATTTCATTCATTGACCGTTTTGTGGTAATTGATATCAACTTTGTTCATGGGAATTCCCCTCGTCATCGATACAATCTTTGTGGTCTATTCTAATCTCGATTGTATTTGTATTCTTTCGATTGAATTAAATGCGGTCGATTAGACCAAAATTAGATTGCTCTTCAGCAAGGAGCCTTTCAACCCCTACTCACCCTAACATGCAAGGGATGAGGTCACTGGTCACCCCCTATTAAACCCACCGCCATGTTTTACTCGGGAAAACAAATTCAGACGCCATTTTGTAGACGTCATCGTATTCACGGTCGATTCTCGAGTACGTAAACTTCTATATAGATCGAATCCCATTCCACTATTTCTTATCCCGCTTCACCCTTCTCTCTTCATCCCCCAAGCGAAGCCCACAAGTCGAAACTGTTGCACCACTTTCGGACAAAAGCATGCAATATCCAAAGGCTATATTCAGCTGATTTATTAATAAAGCAGCGAAAATAGGCCTTCGATAATAAATTCGATCCAACAACAAAAATGGAATTGTTATGTCGTATTTTTAACACGAAATATAAATAAGTGATTAATGCCATTATTAAATTTTATATATAAATAAATAAATAAAATCATTTACAAATATCCAATTATCTCATAATTAATTCTATTCAATTTCTATATTTAGACTATCTACTCAGATCTTTTTCTACTCTAACTTGGTGAATGCTCCCCTGGATCTTCTTTTTAGTTGAAATCCTTTAATAATTAATATGTATGTATATATAATATTTATATTAATTTTTCAATTTGAATAAAAGGATAATTTATTTCACTATATTCTTAAATTGTACTTTTGTTTTTCGGATTATAGTAAAACAAAATTTTAAAATGATAAAGATAATCAAGATATTGACTGACAATTAGTATGTATAGTATCTTCCAAATTTTATTCTATTTCTAATACTACTTATATTAATATTAAGTATAATTATAATTATTCTCAAATCTAGGTTTTACATTTTTGTAGCATTTGGAGAAAAAATATATAATTTTGGGAGGTCGATAATTTGATTTGGGGGAAAAAAAACAAAAGAATTGCATTAAATTATATTGAAGCTTAAGTTAAGAAAAATATTTTACTATTCAGTGTTTTTAAAAAGTTGTTGGTTTTATTTGCATCTGATTGTATTCGTTACTCAGATTCTTGTATTAAAACAGCGAACAACAAAGGAAAATGCATCCTATTTACATAAATATCGGCTTCCTGCATCTCAACCAAGGTTGGAGTAAAAGTCAACTCACCCTAATTGTCCTATTTTTTTTTTAAATATCAGCTGATATTCATGAATTATTTAATTTCATATTTTTTCTAAGAATAATTATTCTTTAAATTTAGAATTATATTATATCAATAAGTCAGTCAAATGTGGGTTAACATAAAAGGAAGATGTTTTATTCGTCATTGAATGAACTCTAGAGATACAGAAAATAAATCTGGAGTGTCTCCACTTGACTATCTCGCAATTTGAATTGGATTAAATAACATATATTATATTTAAATTAAATTTAATTAATTCAATTATAAATTAAAATTAATAAATAATATTTATTAAACCAGCGCGTGTTTGGCTCTTTGTTGATGGCACCACGTCACGTACTGGCGAGTGATTTGCAGTCGGTTTAAAAAATTAATTCCGGTACTTTCATCTTTCAATGAAGCTGAAATTCTATATATAGCAGTTTTATACAATTTTTTGTCATGTGAAAAACTATCAAACATATATAGATCTTTATTTTTACACTTAGTTTAGAGGAAAATAATGGAAATATATGGTAGATAATGACCCACTTCCAGATGAGATCTCAAAATTTGATAGAAATCTACAATTTTTAATAATGCCCGTATACTAAATTTCATTATTCTAGCTCAAACCATTTTTGCGTAATCTTGTCCACACACACACAGAGAGAGAGAGAAAGAGAGAGAGAGTGACAGACATTTTTCTCAACCTTAGTGAAAATGACTCAGGGACCTTCAAAACGTATAAAACATCAAATCCATGTATTGTTGTATTTAAAAATAAGCTGGAGTGTCTCCACTCGACTATCTCGCAATTTGAATTGGATTAGATAACATATATTATATTTAAATTAAATTTAATTAATTATAAATTATAAATTATAAATTAAAATTAATAAATAATATTTATTAAACCCGCGCATGTTTAACTCTTCGTTGATGACACCACGACACGTGCTAGCGCGTTATTCACAGTGTTAAAAAATTAATTTCGGTACTTTCAGCGATTCAATCAAGCTGAAATTCTATATATAGCAGTTTTATACAATTTTGAATCAGGTGAAAAATTATCAAACATTTATCTTTATTTTTACGGTCACTTTAGAGGAAAAAAAAATCAAAAAGTGGTAGGTAATGACCCTCTTCCGGTTGAGCTACATTTCTTAAAAGTTGATTGAAAACTACGAATTTGGAATAATGACCGTAGACAAAATTTCATGATTCTAGCTCAAACCGTTTATGCGTAATCTTGTCTACCCACGCAAACAGACACACAAACATACACACACACAGAGAGAGAGAGAGAGAGACAGACATTTTTCTCAACCTTAGTGAAAATGACTCAGGGACCTTCAATACGTATAAAAACATTAAAATCTCGACATCGAAAATTTTCGTGATCGCAATACTATCTCTGGCGAGATACTAAAAAGATTAAATTATTCATTATATATTTCCATACTAGATTTTACTGAAATTAAAAAATTAATTGAGGTTATAGTTTTAAGGAGAAATTTTTATAATTTATTTAAAAAAAAAAACATTTGATTGGATCACATAAGAAATAAAAATAAAAAGAAGGTTTAGTTTTACAACGAAATGAAATCAGGCTGAAGGTGTGGACTGACGAATGACTGTCCAAATTTTCATGGATCATAAATCAAGAGTTTACTCTCTCCATTCCCCACCCAATTCTAATGCCGTTAGAAAGATGGATAAATCTCTATATTTAATCACACGACTGTCATGTACGGCAATGTTTGCAAAATCAATTACTCCTCCTCTCCCTCATTTAAACTAATATTGAAAAATGCATCCAGCGTGATGCAAGTCACAGGTCACGTCATCCTCCAGTTCGTCGTCGTCCTCGACGACCAACGTATTTCCAGCCATGACTGAATCTCTTTGGGGTCGACGAACACTTCGTCGTTGAAATGGAAAAACTAGAGGTGATGTCATGGTGTATAAAGCCGAAACAAGCAAGCAAGATCACGAAGGATCGCCCCACCACAAAGGGAGCTTTTTAAATATTAAAGTATTGAAAGAGGACAAAGCATTCATTCAAGCCTTTCAAATTAAAATCCCCACTTCTCAGGTATAATTTTTTTTTAAATTTATCTTCATATTAATTCTACATGATTAAATAAATGAATTCGTTAAAATATAAAAAAATACTACATATATACAATATTTATTAATAATTTATATACATATCACTTGTCAATATATTGTTCATTTGTTAATTCTATAATTATTCGTAAATGTTATATTCTATTCTGATTATTTTTACTATCTTGTAAGAGATAGTATTGCGATCACGAAAATTTTCGATGTCGAGATTTTGATGTTTTTATACGTTTTGAAGGTTCCTGAATCATTTTCAATAAGGTTGAGAAAAATGTCTGTGTGTGTGTGTGTGTGTGTGTAACCAAGATTAAGCAAAAACGGTTTGAGCTAGAATAATGAAATTTGGTACATGAGCATTATTCAAAATTCGTAGTTTTCTATCAACTTTTGAGAAATGTAGTTCAACCGGAAGAGGGTCATTACCTACCACTTTTTGATTTTTTTTTCCTCTAAAGTGACCGTAAAAATAAAGATATATGTTTGATAATTTTTCACATGATTAATAATTGTATAAAACTGCTATATATAGAATTTCAGCTTGATTGATTTGCTGAAATTACCAGAATTAATTTTTTAACACTGCAAATCTCACGAGCCAACACGTGACGTGGTGCCATCAACAAAAAGCCAAACATGCGCTGGTATTTATTATTTATAATTTATAATTAATTAAATTTAATTTAAATAAAATATATTATGTTATTTAATCCAATTCAAATTGCGAGATAGTCGAGTGGAGACAGTCCAGCTAATTTTATGTTTTAATTTAATTTTTTTTTTTTTTTGTATTAATTGGTAAATAAATAATATTGCTAGATATATAATATAATTGATTTTGATATCATTCTTATTTATTTAATTATTTACTAGCAAATGAGAATCAATTTAGAGTTTTCAAAAATATAATTCTGTATAATATTTATTGTCTTGAAATGATATTATCGGGTAATAGAGGAGATTATTAAGTGAAAAATTACATTATCTCTATGCACGCTAAGAATTATAAAATCCATAAATTGGACATTTACCTCGAAAGGGACAATAGATATTTTTTAGTATTTAAAGGAAAGTCAAAATGAACATTGAGTGAAAAGATTAAGAATACAGTAAGAAAATAATATAAAATTAATTATAAAAGAAATAAGCATTGGATAAAAATGATTGAAAGTTAAGAACGATTGCAGGGGAATGTGGTTGTTGCTGCTACCAAGAATATTCTAGTTTGATTTCTAAAAACATTCAATAATAATTTGAAATAAAAAAAAAATCAAATAAATTACTTATAAATCATCAATGCGACGTTTTTATTTACAATATTTTTTAAATAAATACAAAATAAAATATAAATAAATATTAATCATGATGAATTATGAAATTTCATTATGAAAAATTTAAAATAGAAGCTACTGGTTTATAATAAATGTCATTTAGATTATTAATTCAATTAGAATTTAAAGAATTCTTGTTCTCTTTATGGAGTAGACTGATGATAAACATTCACTATAAAAGGCTCTTTGTCTTTAGTTGGATGGATAATAAAGACCTTGAATGAGATAATACAATATTTCATAAATGAAATACAGATCAAGTAAATAAATCTAATTCTAGTAGAATTCTTTTTTACACCTTGTAATATATATATATATATATATATATATATATATACTTGTGTCTTGCGAAGGTTATAATACAATAAACAAAATCTTTTTTTTAATCCTCTCGTCCTTGATAGCCAACCTTTTTGAGAAAGAAGAAATGCAAGTCCTAATAAGTAAGGACAAAGAAAAGATGGATGTTCAGATTCTGCAGAGTCTGGTTACTTCTCCCACTTCCCCCACCACAACAAAACATCATTCTTAAATAAACAAGATAAGAGTTGATAAATAAAATCATAACATAGATATACATGTGCGTAATGATGGTGAGAATACCCCCCCCCCCCATCTCATACATAGATTCAATTATATAATAATATTAAATAATTATATTAAATCATTTAATATAGTTTAAAAGGGGATTAATGAAAAATATAAAAAAATTTATTTCTCTCTCTTGAATTATTAAATTAAACGATTTTTTAAATCGTAATTTTAAATATTAATGAAATTAATTGAGATTATAGTTTTATTTTTTTTTTTAAATAATTATTAATTTAAATTAATAACAATTATAATAATTTACTTTTGAGTTAAATTACTGTAACAAACTTTTTTTTTACTTTTCTTCATTTTTTTATTTATTTATTTTTATTTTAATAAGACACAAACAAAATGGATTTGAATATTTTATAATGTCAAAAAACATTTCTTAGTATAATAGTATTTTTTTTTTTTTATTTGTTATTACGCAACATTTAACATTGCATTACGTAACTGCTAGGTTATTTACATAGAACGATGTATTTAACTCGTAGTATTTTTTTCATTTGTCTCCGCCCATCTATCAACAGGCCTTGAGGTCCTCTACAAGGGCATAAATGAATGAATCCTGCTGAAAAGGGCCGAAATTAGCCAGTGACATCACAAGATCATGCTCTTGTTTAAAGAGAGAGTCAACATTTAGTTCATATTACATGTTGTTGGTGTTCACATATCAAATTCCTAACATCTATATAACCAAACGAATTTTTACATACATATACATACCTATTACTTAGAAATAATAATAATAATAATAATAATCACAAAAACTGATAATCAGTTATTTTTTATTATATATGTACAATAAAATTATCATTTTTTAATTTTCTGTTTTATTTTTAAATTATTATTTACATGTTACTTAATTGAATAGAAAATTATCATTTAAAAAAATACAGTTTATAAATATTGATTAAAGTAATTAGAGACCAATAAAAAAGAAATAATAAAATAAAAAAAAATATACTCTATATTTAGTAATTATTTAAAAGAAAATTTAAACCCCTGGAAAGTAGATAAACATTGACACAATTATATTAAATTTGAAAAATAAAACTTATCATTTATTATCATTTTTAATATTAAGTTCATATATAAAATTAGAATTAATATAAGCAAGATTATTTCATTTTTTTATTTTTTATTAAATTAATTGTTCATTTTTCGAAATTTCAAATTTTGTTATTAAACTGTGTATTTGCATAAATTTTGATTTATTATCATTAAATATATTTTAACCATTGAAAAAAAATTTATAGAGAAGATATCAATTCAGAATGTTAAAATATATTAACTCTTTAAATAACTATTTTGAGTAATGAAATTTCAAAAAATTGTACTACCCATATGAGTTCAATTCAAATTAATAGATAAAACAAGAAAATTATATATTGAATTAATTATTTATTTTATTCCTTTATAATTTTAATTTGTTTAATTAAATTTCAAATTTATATAAAAAAATATTTTATTTTTTAGTCAATATATATAAAATAATGTTAATAGTTTTTGTTTGATAATTAATATAAAAAAACTGATCAGTTAATGCAATAGTTCTCATAATTGCTTGATGCTTACTTTTCATAACTTGTTTTAAATACCTATGATCTTTGTGTGTGTTGTATCGAGAAAGGATTTGTTTACCTGTTTTGAGAGGGGGAGAGTAAGAAATACCGTTCCACCCTCAAGGTTAACATTTAAAAAGAGAATTAGTATACTTTGAAGCGAATAATATAATATTTTATTTAAATTATTGATTATGTAGAATTGGGTTTGATATAATTCAAAAAAAAAAAAATATTTTTTAAATTAATAGTATTTCAATAATTTTATATTTCAAATTTGTTTAATAAAAGACTTGATTAATTAATTATATCATTATTATTTTTTTTCTGCTTACTTAAATTATATAAAATTTAATATATTTAGTACAATAATAAAAAAATCATAAATAAATTATTGATTGATAATGAGAATTAGTTATTAATAGATTTATTTATAGACACATTAGTGATATTAGTATATAATATAAACAAAAATTAAATTGAAAATTATTAAAATAATTACACCATCAAGATGAGACATTACATTTAAAATTAGCTGGAGTGTCTCCACTCGACTATCTCGCAATTTGAATTGGATTAAATAACATAATATATTATATTTAAATTAAATTTAATTAATTATAAATTATAAATAATAAATATTAAACCAGCGCATGTTTGGCTTTTTATTGATGGCACCATGGCACGTGTTGGCGCGTGAGATTTGCAGTGTTAAAAAATTAATTCTGGTAATTTCAGCGAATCAATCAAGCTGAAATTCTATATATAGCAGTTTTATACAATTATTAATCATGTGAAAAATTATCAAACATATATCTTTATTTTTACGGCCACTTTAGAGGAAAAAAAATCAAAACGTTGTAGGTAATGATCCTCTTCCGGTTGAGCTACATTTCTCAAAAGTTGATAGAAAACTATGAATTTTGAATAATGTCCATGTACCAAATTTTATCATTCTAGCTCAAACCGTTTTTGCGTAATCTTGCCTACATACATACACACACACTTACACACACACACACACACACACACACACACACACACACACACACACACACACATTTTTCTCAACATTAGTGAAAATGATTCAGGAACCTTCAAAACGTATAAAAACATCAAAATCTCAACATCGAAAATTTTCGTGATCGCAATACTATCTCTGGCGAGATAGTAAAAACACTCTGTAATATTTTATTAATGTTTAACAAAGAAAAAACTATACAAATTAGGCAACATGCGAAACAAATCAATTATTTTAATTCTAATAAAATTTGATAAAGTTGCAAAATAAATTAAAATTATTTATTTATAAATATTCAATATTTCCACTATCTTATATTTATTTATAATTAACAGTTTTCACGTATTTAATAAGTTTACATAAATTCACATTGATAAAGGAAGAGAAATGAAAATTATTATACTATACTGGTTGGGAGAGAGTAAAAATCGATAAAGCCACCCCTGTTAGAGGGTTGAAAATATTTATATGGAACGTATATCCCTTCTATTTCAAAGGGTCCTATGGTGTAATGGTTAGCACTCTGGACTCTGAATCCAGCGATCCGAGTTCAAATCTCGGTGGGACCTTAATCATTTTTGTTTTTATTATTTTATCTTACATCATAACTAATAGACTGAAAAATTTTTATTTCAATGACAATATCAGCTATCAATTCACACTTTCAATCTTTGTTTATATAAAAAAATAAATCAATATTTTCTGTCAAAAATAAATTTAGAAATGCTTATTCACTAAAAATGTTCTAAATAATTATAATTTTCGAATATATTTTAGAGATTATTATAGATTAGCCTAGAAAAAGCATTTTTATTATTTTATATTTTTATTTTATTTTATTTTATTATTTTATATTTTATAATTTTTCATTTATATACACAAGTATTTTATTTGAATTTAAATCACGAGGTTTTGTTGGTTGCTGACTCTCAAGGGGAGATATTATATTTAAAGATATAGTTTAATGAAAATAGGACCTAGTTTATTATTTCGGAATTTTTACAAACTTCAGCTATTTTAAATATATTATATTCTAATATAATAAATAATAAAACAAGTCTAAGTTATTTGAGTAAAATACTTATAATCCATTATACAAAGAATTCGAAATTGTAATATTTTGTTTATTATACGAATATTTTATATATTATTAGAATAAATTAATTATTTATTCTATAATACAATAAAAATTCGAATTTTTTTTTTTATTTATATTATTTATTAACTTGCTTAAAAAAATATTAAAAAGTTCTTTTAAAATTAATGTAAACAATAATAATAATTATAAACAAATAATATTTCATGTAAATTTAATTTATTAATTTATTCTATCTAATCAAATTATTTTATTGCTTAATTACATATATATATATATATATATTTATCTATCTATCTTTCTCTGTGACTCTACGGAACGCGAAATTATTTGACTGCAGCAACCACATTTCTCTACGTGTCCCTATCCCCTTTCTAATTAATTTATTTAAAAAAATAATTTTCAGAAGGCATAATATTTGTTCTAAATGGGAGGGGTGGGCGCAAGTGCAAATATGTTTCAGAACTGCAATTTTAGTTAAATAGTTAAAAGATTAAACATTTGAAGTCGAGTTATTATCATAAATAAAATATATTGAGACAAACTTATTAAATTAATTAACTAAAATAAAGGTGAAAAGAAATATTGAAACATTTTGAGTGGTATTTTTTGTATGATTTTTTTAGATTCTTTTTTTTTTACAACAAAAAAGATAATCCGATTAGTCAAATAACATATTTTTTGAAAAAGGAATTATCGACCCTGATTATTATTTAAATAGAATAGAAAAATATTTTGCCATTTAGTCTATTGCGAACTGTCAAAGGAATGAGTGATATTTTTTTCTTTTGCATTTGATTGTGTTTGTTTCTTTATTACATGTTTTACGAATATAATTTGCACTGAACATACAGAAAGCAGCAAAACGCAGCACTTGCTTTCAAATAATTGTATGCTACAAACTAATCAAGGTAAGATCAAACTCTTAACATTTACCTTCTTTTTTATTTTAGGAATTTACATTAAATTTAATGTTATATACTCGTCAAACAATTCCTAATTAAAAATTAAACTATTTCTATTTCTTCCATATTTTTTTTCAATAATGAATGAAAAAAATTATTTCAATTACTTTTAGTAACTAACTCCTTTTGTATTGCTCCGATTAATTCTTTTTCAACGGATTCTGAAACATAGATATTGATTTCAGGATAGACTTTCATTTTGAACGTATTTAAAAATGTTTATAGCATTAAAATTAATGATAATTAATTAATGATATATTTATATTATTTTATTCTTTTTTTATATCTTTTTTCATTTCCTTGATATAAATATCTAATCTTAATTTATTTTTTCTTTATCTAGGAGAAAGAGATGGGACATCAATTCAAATCTTCGAGTTAATCTTCTTTCATGTTTCAAACTACGATTCTGCTACTGGATGTTGATTTGAATTTTTAATTATCTTATCCATCCATGATGATAATATAATGATCTCCATACAGCTCACCAAATGTAAGTAATCAACGTTAATTAATGTACCGTTATTAAAGTACATTTTAACATGGTTATAATTTTATTAATTTCCAAATGTAAATATAAAATTCAAGTAAAGTTTAATATACATATAGTATGTATAATTGAATTAAAATTTATTTTTTTGTTTTTATATTATTTATTTTAAAACTTTATATTGACATACATTAAATTAGACGATATAATTTAGAAAGATCAGGGATTTTAGAGCACATCTGTTAAGAATGAGGATTTATTTAGTGGTCAGATTAAAGAAAAGTAACTAGAATTGGCAGGATTCGATGTATTATACTGGGAGGGTATTAAGAAACGGACTACATTAAATGCATGAATTGCATACCAGATCTGAATTCTGCCTTTTTACATTGCTGAGAGTTTAATTGAGATGGATCAAATGAACCAACATTCGGGAAGGTAATTCAGCACAGGTCTTAAATGGGAATAGCCTGATGAGGAACAAATTGTTGGTTATCTTTTGAGCGTAAAGTCATTTTGATTAGCTTGGGCGATCCACCCATATGCATTCCATTAGGTAGATAGGTTCTATTTAAAAATACCCCGAATGTGGCGATCACATTTCGAAATCCAAAAAATCAAAGACCACTCTCAACAGTTTCAAAGAGGCTTACAGACCAAAAACGCCTTATTATTATTTTTTTAATAAGGACAACTTTCTTTTTCATTACTTTTTCCAAATTCTATAAGGCGAGACTTTGAAGTGCTAATTTATGGGGAGAGAAGGAGGCCCTATTAAATATTCAATTATTTTTTCCTTATTTAATTAATAATAATAAAAAAATAAATAGAATATCACGATTATTTTCATAAACTTTACATTTTCTTTATGAAATATGCAATTCAGAATGTACTCTTTGATATCTTTTAAAAATTTTACTATTTAGATAAAATTAATTATTATTATAATTACTTCATTTCAAATTAAAATTCAAACATCAAAAATATCATATTGTTATATTATAAAGTACCTGGTTCACCGAGCTCGGTACTAAAAATAAGCTGAAGTGTCTCCACTCGACTATCTCAATTTCATTTGGATTAAATAACATAATATATTATATTTAAATTAAATTTAATTAATTATAAATTAATTAATAATTATAATTATAGATAATATTTATTAAACCAGTGCATGTTTGGCTCTTTGTTGATGGCACCACGTCTCGTGTTGGCGTGTGAGATTTGCAGTGTTAAAAAATTAATTCTGGTACTTTTAACAATTCAATCAAACTGAAATTCTATATATATAGCAGTTTTATACAATTTTTAATCAAAAAATAAACTATCAAACTTATATCTTTATTTTTTCGGTCACTTTAGATGAAAAAAAATCAAAACGTTGAATGTAATGACCCTCTTCCGGTTGAACTACATTTCTCAAAAGTTGATAGAAAACTACGAATTTTGAATAATGCTCGTATCTCAGGCGAGATAGTAATTATAACTTATGGACTGTGAATACTGTTTTAAGGTAACCATTTCATGAACCAGTCAGATTATATTTAACATTCTGGATGATCAGGGGATGCTTTTGACTAATAGAAGTGTTTTTGAAGATGACTACAGCAAAGTTGATGGTGCTGGAAGAATAAGTAACTAGAAGCATAGGTTTTATAACCACTAACATACAGATAGATAGATAGAAAAATGTATATATATTTTTATTTTACTAATAAACTTACTCATAATTTATTAAGATTCTAAAAAAATACTTATAAGTAAACATTATTTATTCTAATTATAACTATCAGATAAACTAAAGTTATGTTATTGATTTTTTATCTTATATTATAAATATTATGTGTAATATGCATAAAAATATATTGGAAAATGCTGTTTAGATATGTTTTATCTTAATCTTGTTATCGGTTTACTTTTTTCCCCGCAAATATTATTTTTGAATCGACATTTTTCAATAAGAATAAATATGTATATTATACTTATATTATATTAACATATAGTGAACAATCGCTCGATACATTAAAAAAATAATAAATAGATTACTAATTTATAATTTTAATGAATTTTTAGATAAAATTAAAGATACTTTTTCATTTTTTTCTCTTCCTTAATTTATAAATATTTTTTTTTTCAAATTTTTGTCAACATATATATATATATATATATATATTATTTTATGTTTATTAAATTATTGTTTAAGAAAAAGCAAGGGTCAAAATTGTATGGATATATTGTTCTCTGCTCATAAACTCTTATACCATACAGGTGTGAAATATAAAATTTTATTTCTCTTTAAACCAAAAATTATAAAATAAATATTAATAAAATTATTTGTTTTGTTGAAAAATTTTAAGGATAAATCAAATTAGAAAAATAAATATTTTTTTAAGAATAAATTTTAATTCATTATTCTTTACCTATCATTCTAATTGGCTTTAAATTCAATATTTTAAAGTGTCATGTCGCTAGTATCTTCTGATTAATAGATCTAGAGTTCAACAATAATATTCAATTCAACCATTCAATCTTGTGAATGCTTTCAATTTGCATGTAAAGTTGCATAAATCAAAGTAAGACACATATCTTTATTTATTAAAGCTTTTGTGGTTATTTTGATAATTATTAAGGGAATTTTTATTAAAAGACCACACATTGTTTGTATAAAATTATTTATTAAATTAAAATAACTGTACGTTTCGACTGCTTATTCATTCAGTTTGCTTGAATCGGAGCAAGCGTACGGTTACTTGAAAATGACTGCAGAATACGCAGTCGAAACGTTGTACAGTTATTTTAATTTAATAAATAATTTTATACAAACAATGTGGTCTTTTAATAAAAATTCCATTAATAAAGACATATCTCTCTCTACCCTTTGATCTATTTTTTTTTTATAATTATCACGTTTTTCTTAGCTTGCTTTCTTGTTTATCTGTTCGGATCAAATCTTGCAATCGAAATTTCGACCACTTCCAGTCATCCAATCGCTCTGAAACTTTTCAGAGTTATGTATTCTGGATGACAATACAATAAAATAACACATTCGTAGCTTGCAAGTGATTAATTAGAGCATAATTAATGAATATTTGTATTTTGTTAACTTAAAAAGGAGAAACAATAATAATACAACAAAAGGCCCTTTCCAAAACTTACCTTTCTCAATACATAATACAAAAGAAGAAAACAACAAAAGGGACTTTGTCAAAACATTAAAAATAAATAATACAGATGTCCATAGTCCGCTTGTTTAAAAAAATATTCAAGAGTTGATTCTAGTATGTATTAAATATATTCAATATATTAAATATTAAATATATTATTTTTGATCTAAACGAATAGAGAATGGATTTTACATAAAATTTGTAATCATTTCACAAATTAATAATATAATAAATGACACATTGTGAATTGACGATAAAAATAAATATATTTCATTAGATCTTATTTTATTATACTAGCAAAAATTGTATAAATATATTTTTAATTTTCTTTCGAAATTAATTAAAAAATTTTAAAATATTTTAAATATAAAAAATATTGATACAATATCTAATACAAAAACGAGGCGGGATGCAAATATAATACATTAATTAATAATAATAATCAAAATATTAAAATCCGTTTAAATAAGAAGTTTGAAAAAATGTTCAGGTCGCTCCCCTCCAACTAAATGACAGTCCTGATCGTATGTTCCATGCTGCGAATTAAATTTGGATTAAGCATCATAAATTCTAAAATAATAATTAAATAAATTTCAAATAACGATTAGATATTTATTAAATGAATTACTAATAAATAATATTCAATCTAATGAAATAAAGAATCTCTATATATTATATACACGGTAAATGTATTAGAAAAAATAAAAAGCCATTTTTTTTTATGAAGAATTTTGATTTTTTTAAATTATAATTTCTGACTTTTGATTGATTACATTTAAAATCATTTTAAAGTTATAATTTCGTCTTTACAAAGAGAGATAAAAAATTAATAAAATCAAAATATTGAAAAAATATAATAGGGAGGTAGAAAAAAGGTTCAAACTCCCCTCTTCTTATTTTTACTTAACGGGTCTTCTGATTGGTTGCCTGTTTCGACACACCTTTTTTCGACTTAAACGCCACCCTCAATTTCCTTCAGCTATCATTTGCTCTCTGCATCTCACCAAGTCATCATTAGCACTCTTGCTAACTGAGTGTATTTTACCACGTTTTTCTTAGCTTGCTTTCTTGTTTGTTTGTTTGTTTATTTATCTGTTCGGGTCAAATCTTGCAATCGAAATTTCGACCACTTCCAGTCATCCAATCGCTCTGAAACTTTTCAGAGTTATGTATTCTGGATGACAATACAATAAAATAACACATTCGTAGCTTGCAAGTGTTTAATTAGAGCATAATTAATGAATATAATTTTGTATGGGAAAATCAAAACAAAAAGTGTAAATATTTAAATTTGAAAAAAACCGTTAAAAACCCGTTAAAAGAATAATATAATATGTATAATATTTAAAATGTAAATAAATTTGAAAGAAGGTATATTAATGTTTTGTACTGTAATTTAGAAAACAAAATTTAAATTTATGAGTTTTAGGCAATAAAGAATTAAAATATGACAAATTTAAAAATTTCTCTTTATAATTCAATTTAAATTTATTACTTTCAGGATAATAGTATTTCATGACTATTAAAGTCAATCAAAAAACTTAAAAGTAGTATAGGTCAAGTGAAATCGATTGCAATATATGAAGACTAAAAAGTAGAAAATAATACTTTATATAAAAAAAAAACTTTTTTAAAAAACCACGTTTTTAACGCACTAAAAAGAAGAAAATAATTTTTCTGAAACCCCATAGGTACTGACATTACAAACAAGAGATATGATTTGAAGAAAATTTTCTATAACGTAAAACGTGGGGCGCAACTATGGCTAAAATATTCTGTATCGTATAAAAATTTATAAATAAATGTTATTAGGTACAAATTAATAGGATAAATGAATTCATATTTTAATTAGCTTCAAAAAGTAAAGCTTATAACTTATCGAAATTTTTAAAAGAGGTAAATTTAATTTATGAAAAGATTACCTTTAGATTACTAATAATATTCACTTTTAAAAAATTCTGATAAAAAATGACATCCTAACAATATTCTGGTAAATAATATAAGAAATTTAACTTGAAGAAATCTAAAACTAAATTTTGCTACTGCAAAACTTCTAGCAAATATTTAATATTTATGTTAATAAAATTTCTAAAGTGTAAATTGAAGATGTTTATTTAATATTAAGGAATTAATTTTCCAAAAAAAATTTACATTAATAAAAGTATTCTGTTGGATTACTAATAATATTCCCTTTTACAAAAAGTCTGGTAAAAAATATAAAACTTAAAATATAAATCCATGGATATTGAAATAAATTAATCAAAGAAATTATATTGCATTTAAAAAATTTATTATTATTTGCGCCCCACGTTTTACGTTATAGAAAATTTTCTTCAAATCATATCTCTTGTTTGTAATGTCAGTACCTATGGGGTTTCAGAAAAATTATTTTCTTCTTTTTAGTGCGTTAAAAACGTGGTTTTTTAAAAAAGTTTTTTTTTTATATAAAGTATTATTTTATTAATATCCATACCTTCTTGAAATTAATATAAATAAAATAAAATATTTAGTAACAGAGAGGAACAGAAATAACACACACAAAGACTTAATATACAATTGGTAGAATTTGAAAATGTAGAAAAATTTAAATACTTAGGTTCTATAATCGCCAAGGATACTAACATCCGAGAATTTAAATTTAGGTGATAATTGGATAACGCATGTTATCATGCAGTAGAGGGACTTTTCTATTCAAAATTATATTATCAAAGGGGATTAAAATTAAAATATATAAAAAAATTATTTTTCGGGTTGTATTATATGAGGGTGAGGCATGGTCTATGGCCCTGGGAGTCGAGAGTAGGTTTAGAGTAGTGATTCTAAATCTTTGGCACACAAAGAAAATGATAAGTGTAATAATCACACCAATTTTTATCTTTTTTTTAGAACCATATTGAAAAAATTGAAAAAAAAGTCGGGAATGTTTAAGTTCCTGATCGCAAAAACATTTTATATTTTTTTTACATACATATAAAATAAATAAGTACTTTTTCTTAATTTGAACTTTACAGTTGTACATTTTGGCGGCACATTTTGAAAATCTCGCGGCACACAAAAGTGCCGCGGTTCAGTGGTTGAGAATCACTGGTTTAGAGTATTTGAGAATAGGATTCTTCTTTATGATCCAAAGAAAGATGAGATCAAAGAGGAATGGCAAAGACAGGATAATGAAGAATTGCATGACCTCTATACAACTCCAGACATACAGGTTATATAAACGAGAAGGCTACGAAGGGCAGGACAAGTGGCTAGAATGGGAGAGGAAAGAATGGCGAAAAAATATAATGATGGGGAGACCGCTTGGGAAACGTCCGCTTGGAAAACCAAGGACTTGGTGCATGGACAGTGTAGGAAGTTTAATATTAATATTTATTAGTAATACAATAATTTGTTTATCTCATTTAAATAATTTTATCAGGAATCAAAATTACACTTTTTTCATTTATAACTAATTATAATGAAATCTATTAAAAGAAGACTTGCAGATGGATTATTTAATTTTAAAGTGATTCGATTTCAAGATCAGAAGAAAAGGTACATGAATGATGATGATCTTATGATGTGTCTTAAGATTATAAAGATAATATAATAATGATAAAATATAAATCAATAATTATTTTATTGAGATTAAACATTATATATATATATAACTTCATTCGCGTTATTATGTATATTTATATTTCGATGAATATATTCAGTAAACGTGTCAAAAAATTATTAAATTTCTAAAGAAATGTAAAAATCTCATTGTTCGTTTTGAGTCATGAAGTTATTACATTGTTTATTATTTATATTAATTTATGTTAAATTATCAGTAATTAAGTCAACCCAAATCCTACTCCTTGTATGACGTATATAATTTACTAGTTAATAAATAATTTAAATAGAAAAAAAAATGAATGGATTTTGCCAGAGAAGGAAAGGAAAATTTATCATGCAATTGATATCTCTCTCAATGAAAATATTTATTCATAATCTTAAGATGACATCAGCCGTTATATAATCCATTTAGAAACAAAAATATAAATAACATAAGTATTTGTTTTATATTGCAATATCATAAAATTATCTGAATATTTAAATTCAATGTAAATGCAATAAACGACTCTCATCTCCCTTTTTAAAATGTGGATATTCTATAAAATGTTTTAAATTTTATAAAATATTGAATAATTTTATAAATTATTATGTATTAGAGCAACTAAAAAAAAAAATTAAAAAGTAAGTGAAATAAATTTCTAGTCATTGCCAAAAATAAAATAGAGATTTATTTCTTATTTTTACTATCTCGCCAAATTTTCGATGTCGAGATTTTGATGTTTTTATACGTTTTGAAGGTTCCTGAATCATTTTCACTAAGGTTGAGAAAAATGTCTGTGTGTGTGTGTATATATGTATGTAGACAAGATTACGCAAAAACGGTTTGAGCTAGAATCATGAAATTTGGTACATGGGCATTATTCAAAATTCGTGGTTTTATATCAACTTTTGAGAAATGTAGCTCAACCGGAAGATGGTCATTACCTACAACGTTTTAATTTTTGAAGTTATACTTCTTTAGGCGCGTTATGGAAAATTGATGGGGAGTGAAATTTTAAGATGTGTGACACGAAAAATTAACAGTTTTTTTGTTTTTCCAGAAAAATAAATTTTTATTTGCCTGAAGTAGGATTCGAACCTACCATGTCTCTCTTCGACTACGTCATAGCGCTCAAAGCAAGCGAGCGCTCTACCCACTAGGCTATGACGAATCCCCAACATTATTATCTTATTTTAACCATATATGCCATCCCATGGATAGATTATTAACAATTTTTTAATTAAACACAAAATATGAAGAATCTTGTTGAATTCTTGATGTCATATCTAATCTAAGGTGTGTAGAAAATTATAATAATTCCAAGAGTATATATATATATATATATATATATATATATATTTCAATCTAATACCAGACCAAATAAATAGATAGATAGATAGATGTCAACATTTCGTTTCATTTGTGTTGTTTCTAATGGACCGCTTGAACATTTCATTTCGAATTATATATGTGTGCTAATAAATTATATTCAGTAGTGATTTAAATTGAATATTTTGATTGATATTACTTACTATTTGTGAATATTAGTGAAAACAAAAAATGTGCTTATATACTTTTGAGGTTAACTATCCGTATGTATTATTTATTGATATAAATTAATTATTTAATATAATTAACACTAAATATTATTAAATTATTAATGTTAAATACTTATTATTATATATTATTATTAATAATATATTATTATATTATTTAAATTTATATTAAATGTATATATTAAATATATTTTATTATATAAATATATTAATTTTCAATTTTTAATATTAATTATTGATATCTAAGATCAATCTAAGATTCTTTTAGTTTAAATTTGATGACTATTAATGGTACTATTCAATTTCAGTTCTAGTTTTCAAGATGGGTAAAACAAATGCGGAACACTGTAAAAACTATTACAATCGAAAAAAAGCTGCCAAAGAAGCTGAAAAAATTCGACAAGGCTTTTCCGTAGAAAAACCAATAATTATTTGCATGCAATTAAAAACTATTTTTTTAATGATGCCAAAGAAGTATAACTTCTCACGCGCGTACATAAGTACACGCACCGCTTTTTTTTTCCTCTAAAGTGACCGTAAATATAAAGATATATGTTTGATAATTTTTCACCAGATTAAAAATTGTATAAAACTGTTATATATAGAATTTCAGCTTGATTGAATTGCTGAAAGTACCGGAATTAATTTTTTAATACTGCAAATCTCACGCGCCAACACGTGACGTGGTGTCATCATCAAAGAGCCAAACATGCGCTGGTTTAATAAATATTATTTATTAATTTTAATTTATAATTAATTAAATTTAATTTAAATATAATATATTATGTGATTTAATCCAATTCAAATTGCGAGATAGTCGAGTAGACACTCCAACTAATTTTTACTTAACTTTTGCTCATTATAAATTTAAATGAAATTAATAATAATAATTCAAATAAATTACCATATCATAGGTTTAAATTATTTCTCAAATTCAAATTTCATTGTAATACATTTATTCTAAACAAATTATATTTTTATATACCAAATATAATACATAAATTCATTTATTTTTATTTAGGAGATACTATTTGTCATTTTATTCATCAATTTTTTTTTAAAATATTTCAATAATAATTATAAAATTTTTGTATTTTTATGTAATTAAAATCCCATGAAAAGATTACTTCAATTGAGGCATTTTAAATGAAAAAATAACTTTGTTTTATGATTACCAACTTCATTATATCGGATAGTGCTAAAATAGGTGCATGTGTGCATAAGTTCATTATAGAATATCCAACATGTTCTAAAATGAACTTATGCACACATAAAAGACTATTACAATAATCATAAAAAGACAAAAACTGAATTATCGAGTTTAGCAATAAAAATTTTAAATATAGAGACAATTTATATGACTATTGCTTTTTTCATGGGACTGTTTGTATTTTCATTTAAATCCGATGATAGTTTATTTCAAATTTTCCAAAAAATGGAGGTATTATTGTTTGCCCCTCCTTAATTGCACTTGGACTAAAGAAATACATTTTTTCCTTCAATCAGTGAGTCAATTGAGGAGTTCCCTAGATTATCTCACTAAGCAACGACTGCAATACAAGATTAAAATTGAATAACATTCCTCACTCTTACATCTTAATCATCGAAATAGTTGCAATCATGTTTTTTTCTAATTCACTATATATTGTCGTATATTGGAGGCTTAGTATGGGTTGGGTTATGAATAATAAATTTTATGTTTAGTTTAATTTGGTAGCACTCTGGTTAATTAAGAATAGAAAATAGTTTGGTGAATCCAGCGACGGTTGATAAGGAAAAAAGAAAATTTGAATTCATTCAGAATATAAATCAAATATTTATTTAAGATAAAATTAATTAATTAATCTCTATGTATGTATGTAATTTGTTTACTTTTTTGCTGTCATAGAAACAAACAAAAAAGAAATTCCCAATCAAAGAATTATTATAATATTTAACTTTTTATTTTAAATTCTAATATTCAAATATCATTTCAATTAAATAATTTATTCTAAAAAAGTTCTCATTTTAATTAATATAATAAAATATTTAAATCATATTTAACTTAAATTTTATTTTGTATTTATTCTTTCTATATTTGAATACTTCTTTTATTTTAAGGGAGGGAATTAACTATGATCTAAAAAAATTAATAAATGAACTTAATAATAAAAAATCAAATAAATCCATTAATTTAAATTAATACTATTAATGAATGTATATATTGTTAATTTATCTTTAGTTTTATCAATACTTTTATACCGTTAATTTTCATAAATTGTCTCAAGTCTCTAACTTTGCATTTTCTCAAATTTTATTATAATTAAAATTATTCAATAAAAATCAAGCAATGAAATTAAAATATCAAAATGAAATGATCAAGAAATATTATACTCTATTATAACATATACAATACTTATAAACTATTGGCGGAGGAAATATTAGACGATATCATTGCGGGTTCAGGCCAAATCGATCAAGATTAATTAAGATATTTTCATTATGACAGATATTAAAAAAACCGCGAATTCAATAATTCTGTTCACTAATTATTTGTAGACTTTAGTAAAACCTACGCATGACTCAATAGATCCGGATAAACATTTTCAAATTTTGATCTTAAAATTTATCTTGAAGGTAGTAAAGAAAGAGTAAGATATGGAAATCAATTGTAAAATATTAGGTTACCCAGACGACTTAAATATAATAGGAGATTCGGCAATTGCAATTACAGATAGCGAGGAAAAATTAATCGAGGTAGGAAAAGAGATGAGGTTTGAAATTAATAATGATAAATAAATATATTTAGAAACAAACAGGAGCAGTATTAACAAACAAAATGTAGAATTTGAATATGTAGAAAAATTGAATGTAATCACGAAGGATAATAATATTTGAGAAGAATTTAAATCGAAGTTGCAATCGGGAAACGCCTGTTATCATGCAGTAAAGAGGCTTATCTCATCAAAATTATTATAAAAGGGAATGAAAATTAAAATATATAAAACAATTATTTTGTCTGTTGTATTATATGAGTGAGACATGGTCTATGATCTTAGGAGATGAGAGTGGATTCAGAGTATTTGAGAATAGGATTCTCCCCAGCATTTATGGGCCAAAGAAAGATGAGGGAATGGCGTACGAGAGATAGAACAGAGGTTCAGGATAAGGACACTTGGAGAAATGTGGTTGTAGCTGCCAAGAACTTTCGAGTAGATAGATATAACATATTCAATAATAATATATATAATTAATTTACTAAATAAATTAAAATATATTTTAAATAATCACACAATAAGAAATGAATGTTTTATGTTATACATTGTTTGAAACAAAATGGATGAAAACCTTTTACTACTTTCAACCAAATACTATGTACCGGGGGTACAGGGGGCGGAGCCCCCGTCTAGATGTGAAGAGCGACGAACGAGCTCTGAGCAGCTAGTATTTAATAATAAAAGAATTTAACATAATTAGATTTGGTATCATAATAAATTATAAAGAGGTTAATTGATAATAAAGTAAAGTTATTTGATGATTTGTCTCTCTCCTATTTATTCCGAAGACTGATTAAAATTTGCCCTTACATTCATAAGGAATAATCTCCTCCTTTCTAATAACTCACCCCCATCTTGTACACATGTGTTGACTCTCGCAAATATTCAGACATCACATGTCATGTAATTTATGAGTTTAAAAAAAAGGAATTTATGAAATATTTTGTCTTCTTCTTCAATTGAAAATACTTCTTTTTCAGCTTTTAGATTCCTCGTTCACTTAAAGTTTTAAGTAACATGTCATGAAATTGATAGCTGTGGCTCTATCTCGCCTATGCGTTAACCATCTTGATCTTCATTGTTTTTTTATATGATATTCATTAGTTTCAGTTTTTTTTTATTTATTTTTTGTAAATCTGTCAGATATGACTTTCATCTTAATTACTATCTGAAATTAAAACTTCTTTTAATTTAATTTAATTTGTTTCATTTATTTAACAAACTAAAAACATATATATTATAATACAACATAAGACATATATAATTAAAAAATAATTTTTAATAACTTTATTTTTTTTTTTTTTTTTTTTATTTTCCAATTAAGATCTACCTTTCTTTGGGCAACAATAAATCGTTTACAATATATTTACATTTATTATCTTATTATTTATTATTTTAATTTTTAATAACTAATTATTCTTATTGTTATACTTCCATATTTTCATTTTTATAGAAATATCTAAACTAAATTGAATAAGATGACCTGTGACCGGGTATAGAACCGACCGACGTGTTGAAATAAATTAATTTTCAGCTACAGAAACAATTTCAAACAATTTTAATATATCTATTAATGCAATAAAAACAGATATGGATATAAGATAAATATTTTGAATTTTATTTTATTTATAATATATAAGGAGGTAATAAAAGCAAGTGTAATGTGTTTGTCTGTCTGTCTGACCGAGCTCTCCAGCCAAATCTATCGCACGCAGGGACCTGGAATTTTTTACACGGAAGCACAAAGGGGCTGGCCACCAGACCTCGAAGCCCGATTTTCGATTTTTGAATTAGAAAAATTATAAAGAACAATTAATTAAAAATAGTTTAGTTACCATACTAGATCATAGAGGCGCTGGTGGCGATAATTTGGCGGTAATTTAAATTCTGAGCAATGTGCAGATAAAAATCTTTTTATATATCTATTGATATTTACAATATCTCAATTGATCTTATTGGCCTTTTAAACTTTGAAAACATTCACATTACGGCTATAATTTAATACTATTAATTTTTAAGATTATGTGAGTAAATTATTTTAATTAAGAAAATTTGATCTCATAATTGGATTTTCACGTAAGATTTTAATATATAATATATTTTTTAATATTATTTTTATAGTAGTTTAGTGTTATGCTAATTTTATATTTTATTTTTATTTTGTTTACTTTGATTTTTTTTTAAATAAATTAATAACATTTAAAGTAGCATAAAAAAATTAATCGAGGCAGGAAAATTGATGGGGTTTGAAATTAATAGTGATAAGACAAAAAAGAATTTAAATCGAGGTTGCAATCTGGAAATTATTATCAAAGGGGATCAAAATTATTAAATTATTAATTGTATTATATGGGTGGGAGGCATGGTCTATAACCCTGGGAGATGAGAATAGATTCAGAGTATTTGAGAATAGGATTCTTCCCAGCATTTATGGACCAAAGAAAGATGAGGACACCGGGGAATGGCGGAGACTGCATAACAAGGAATTGCATGACCTCTATGCATCTCTAGATATAGGTCATAAAATAGAGAAGGCTGGGATCGGCAGGGCACATGGCTAGAATGGGAGAGGAAAAATATATTGGTGGGGAGTTCGATTGGAAAACGTCTGTGTGGAAGACCAATTGGGAACAGGGTGGACAATGTAGGAAGGAACGTGAGAGAGATGGGACAGGTTAGGAGTTAGATGGTTATAGCTCAGAATAGGGACACTCGGGGGGGTACAGGGAGCGGAGCCCCCGTCTAGGTGTGGAGAGCGCCGAAGGCGCTCGAAGCAGCTCGTAATATATAAGGAGGCGCTGGAAGTGACGTCATGAAGGGCTGGGTGACGTCATATAATTTTAAATTAAGAAAAAACTAATGAATATGATTTTTCCCGAGGATAAAACTTATACAAAGTGTATGATATGTAAAAATGTCCACATGTAAAATTTGATGTGAAAACAATACCTCCCTTACTATCATCGGTCGGTAAAAACGGTGAAAAGGGAAAATTTGATTTATCTTATTTCATTTACTTATTTATTATTTGTATTATAATTTAATAAATATATATATCAATAAAATTCATTTAATTAGATATATAATCAAGTTAAAATTCTAATAAGTGTTTGGTGTTAATTTGCATTGGTAGTTTAATTCAAAGAATGGAATGATTAATTCATTGTGTTGCTAGAACAATTAGAAAGCAAAGTAAAGGGAAATCCGAGTGTGATGTTGTCGGACATCTCAGGAATGGAAACCGGGCGCCAGCCAGACATAAGACCTCCACAACCACCCACGTGGCTCCATGGAAAATGCTGATTCGATGAAAATGGAAACGACGGAAAATGGACATCATCCGAATTGCATGGGAAAATATTATAACAACATTATCAATCACCAGACTATTTTCAAAATGACTTATTCATACATGATAAGTTTGTACAAATGGCAACATTTAAATACAAATAAAACGAATCGTTTCAAATTCTCTACATTCATTAGATAATATCTTTTTAAGAATTTTATATTCCGAATACAAAATTAATTATTATCTTCTATAGATACATGTTAAAATATATTTTATTGATTATATGTAAATTTAATAATGAATATCTATTTTTTTCGAATTTAGATTTTTCAAAATGAAAATTCATTAAATGCCATAATTACCAAAAAGGCTTGTTGACTACTGACAAAGGGCATAAAACCGGCTTTCTAACGGTTTTTACCTCACTACTCTTCCTGCTCCCTCTTCTGAGAAAAAGGGATTTGAAATCCGATAGGTTTTTCTGCCCCACCCTGTATTTGCTTGTTGATTATTTTGTTGATATTTTAGTTCAAAACCTTCCAAACTGTATATTAATATATGTAAAAACCACTTAGATAAATATAAAAATATATAAAAATCACTTAGACCTACAAAACCCCCTACTCTGACTTCAATAATTGAGTTTTAATTTTGTTGGAGAGGCTGATCATAATATCTTCAAGTTACGTCGAATTCAAACCATGAACAAATATACCGGTTTTCGGGAAGGGAGTTCTAACGAAATGTTACAGAATGTTTAAGTGGTTATAAAACCAAGTTACCTATTCTTCCAGTACCATCAACTTTGCTCTAGTCATCTTCAAAAACACTTATATCAAGTCAAAAGCAACCCCTGATCATTCAGAATTTTAAAAATAAACTGACTAGTTCATGGAATGGTTACCTTAGTTTATAATATCCAATCCATAATAGGAAAAACTACAATTGAATCGATTATTTCGCAAAAGTATTATCTCCAACAAATGTAATTCTTCAGGGGACTAAAAAAACGGATTTTTGAAAAAATTGAACATTGTATTGAACTATTTCTTCTGTGTTTCTTTTTAGCTATCTTCAGGTAATATTAATTTGTGTTAATCATTATTTTAATAAATTAGTTTTGTACTGAAAATTAAAAAAAAAAATTTTTGATATGTTCCCTTTTCGAAAAAAACGTCCTTTGTTAGGTTGAAATAAGTTAAACAATTTGTTACTATGACTTGTTTTTTTATTTAAAAATATGAAAAAACCTTACAAAAATAATAATATACTAAAAACACAAGTATATTATGCATTAAATGTCATTTTTTATAAAATTTTGGGCTATTTTTATTTCTGTAGACAATTTAAAAATCTTGGTCGATATTTTCATTAGTTGTGGGCCACAAAAATAAATCTTCGTAAAATTGTGTATATTCTACTGGAATATACTGAATCACCTTTTTGTGTCGACTATTTTTTTTTTTTTTTTTTTTTGCATTAATTGGCAATTTTGAAGAATAGGCAGGAAAATCCATTTAATTTGGTAAAGAAGGGAAATTTGTTAAATGCTTTAGTAAATGAAATTCCTCTTCGTTCATATCATTATCGATATCTTGGCGTATCTTAACAGTTCCAGGGGTGACGGAACTGTACACAAACTCGTTATATAGCTGCTTACAGCAAACGAAACCCGTTGCTCTCTTGGAATTTGCTTTCCAAAACTTCTTTTGGATAGTACAGTTTTTTTGTAAAATTGCGACCACCATTTTTTAAAATCAATAATTTCGGAAGTTGTAATGTTGTAGATATCAAATTTATTGGTATTTGATAATGATTTTATTAATTCGATATACTTCTCATGGACGTAAAATGAAACAACAGCTAGAGTTGTTACCTTTTCGAAATAAATAAAGTTATCAGAATTTTTTTCTTAATGATAAAACTTCGGAAATGTCTCCTTTCCACTCTAAATAGGTGTTATTACGCTTATTTTACAAAATGGAATTTTTTTTCTCAATTTTGAAAAAATTCGGAGATGTTGCCTTTTCGAAATAATTGATTCAATTATATTTTATACAAAATTATTGTTCTAATTATAAAAATAAATATATGTAGATTACACTGCTTATTTGGTGTCTAGGATAAACATAAAATTTATAAATACCTGCTGGAATTTTTGGAATAATTATAAATACAAATCAATTAAACAAAAAACATTCAAAATTTTATGCAAAATTTTATTTAAGATTATTAATCTCTGATTTATATTAAATCCAACCAAAGGACACTAAATATCGAGACGATAACTGCCTGCGCGGGGTAAAGGTTTTCTTTGATCCAACCAACCTAATTTATTGATTGGATTCGGTACTTCACATAAATAAACATAAAGAATTGATAATGGATAAGAAAAATAGAAAACAAAAATGATAAATAATTTAAAAAGTATATTTCTACATCTGCCTTATTGGAAGCATCAAAAGAAAGTATAACAAGGAACAATACATAAATCAAAAATAAAATTATTCAAAATTAATTCAGGAGGAATACTAAGAGAGAGAGAGAGTTTAGGTAGCTAATAAGGTGAGAGGAATATTAAGAGGTGGAGTAAGTAAGAGGAGAGGGAGCGAATTTGTCTTTAATCAAATCGACGGCCCATTAGTCGAAAGATTTTAGTATCTATCGTGTATCATGTTAATCTTTTAGTAAGTCCCCCCGTGTCAATAAGTTGTCAAGTCATTATGTTAAAAAAATATTTTTTACTATACGAGGGCATGTCAATAAGTCCGCGACTTTTTGAATATTCTGTTTCTTAAATGAAATGGTAACACTGCTCAGCAGCCAACTACCATCTGATCACTGTCGAAATTTGAACCAGCTGGGTCTTTTAGTTTTTGTTTGACATCCATTAATAGATGATTTGAGAAGAGAACTGAAAAAAGTGAATTTCGTGTGCTGATTATTTTTTTCGGAACATAAAAAACATCACTGAAACCGATTTTTGCAAGTTTCGTAATCATGGATGAAACACCAGTCAGAACAGTGGGTTTCTCGGAGTGAAACGGCATCAAAGATATCCTCGACAAATTTTTTGGAAGTGATAAAAAAATTGGAGAAACGTTGGACGAAGTGTATAGAGCTCAAAGGAGAGTATGTTGAAAAATAAAATAATTTTTTATTCAAAAACCAGCGTTTCATTAAAAAAGGTCACAGACTTATTGACCTGCTCTCGTACCTAAAGATTATAATAATATTGCTATTATTAAAAGAGGAATCTTTATATTAATTATGAAAGATAGATTTAATTCAATTTGTAAGAATGAACTTAATTAATAGGTAATGGTTCTATTAAAAAAGAATATTCATTTCAAATAACTTTGTATTTCTATAATTAAGGAAGGTATAATATGAGACAATTATTCCAATTGATATTCGTTATGAGTAAGATTGTTCTTCATATAATCCACTTTTTACTGACTGAATGCAAATTAAGTATATTTCTATAATTATAGAGATTGAGGATGGACCCAAAATCATTTTTTTAAATATGTGAAAATTCGAAATTAAATAATATAATTATTTGTTTACTTAATTTTTTTATTTTCAACGAACTTAAGTGAGTTTATAAAATTGTTCAGTCTGTGTGTCGTTCTGTCCGACATCAAACTCAAAATTTTGAAATTCTGACTTTAGATTTGGAAAGAGCATCGAAAAGTAGTAGTGTAAAGTGCCTTTCATTTTTTGATACCCCCTCGGGAACATGGTCAAAATGGCGTCCAAATTTGAAATTTTTACTGGCGCGTCGCTAAGCAACCCAATTTCGACGATTGTGGAATACACGCAATAATTAATATGGCTTTCAAATGCTCAGATATTAATCCGAGTCAAAATCATATCGCTCCAAATCAAAATTTAAGAAATTTGGTAAAACAATGGTTTGAGACCGGCCTCATAGAACTTCCTGATACTATTGCTAAAGTCGCCCAAAAGAAGACATTTTTACTCAACTTTTAGTTACTTAAATATACATTTATTATTATAACCAGTTTTCTTTTTTGTAAATATTCAATTAAATATGTAAATAAATTGAAATTTATTATAAATTATATAAATATCATTAAATTCTAATAATTATAAAATTTTATCTATCGACATTGTTTTTTTAAAATAATAAAATACATTTTTAAATATAAACATTTTTATACTACAAATTTAAAATAAATAATTTTATTCAATAATATTTATATTTAATCTTGACTTATTTATAACTTAAATTAATCCGAACTTAAGTTCGTTTTGGCAATGAATGCTTGCGCATTCCCAGGTGTTTATATATGTTTTGGGATTTGAAGAGGGTGAAAATTTTATATTTGATCCCTAAATGGAACAAGTCTCTATTAACATGGCGAAATAGATCAGATAAATTAAATAAGATATGAAAAGTGACCTAATTTTAGATTCTGAAAATTTATTATAATCAAGTTCAAAGAATAAAAGATTGAACGAAAATGTTATAAAAGATTGCTTAATGAATTAGCAATATTATATTTATGTAAATATTATTACATAATAATAATAATAAACATTATCATTTGAAATTTATTATTATCAGCCTATCTATGACGCTACTACTTTCGAAATTCTCCATTGTCCAATGATTTCTACCCTTTGACATCTCCATCCAATTTGTACCCTCACTCAACTTCCTCATATGTCGTTTATGTTGTCATCTTCCCGCTGGTCGTTTCTCATTTAGGTTACCTATAAATACATTTCAATTATTTGAATATTTATGTATTTATATAAATAAATAATTCAAATTTTAAAATGAATAATAGTAATTAAAAGATTAATCCCAGTCTAGTATCTCGGAAAACAAAAGATAATGTCTCATATTTTGAAGTTTTTATGAAAATATTTGATTTTTACTTGAAACTGGAAGCATTAAAATGATTAATAATACTATTTCAATTCAAAGTAAAGATATTGAATTAATTCATTAATTAATTCATGAATTTTAAAATGATATTGACAATTAATTAAATAGTTAAAATATTATGGTAATGAGAAGATTAAATTTTTAGAAAAAATTGTTCACTATTTATTTATAATAATAAAAATAAATTCGAATACATATAATATAAAAATCAAATATATATATATATAATTATTAAAATATCTCTTTCAATTATAACTAAACATAAATTCTAGGTAGCTTATATATATTAAAATTTATTTAATTGTGTTTAGGAATAATGATTAAAAACAAAGGAAGGTCAAATTATTTATGAAATTAATCGATTTAGCGTAATTTTTATAAGATAAGTTGTAATCTCTCGTTCTCGCTATATATACGATCTATAATATAATTCAAGAGCTCAGTTGTTACTCGACATTCAACCAATCAGTATTCTGGAAGCAGCCCATCCTTGACGTCATACTACCTCGTTGCTGTGTAAGTAAAATTTTCCAGCAAGATCTCATAATATTAGTCATCGCTGACATGTCGGTCCCATGGTGTAATGGTTAGCACTCTGGACTTTGAATCCAGCGATCCGAGTTCAAATCTCGGTGGGACCTAATTTTTTTTATTTATTTTAAACTGATTTCATTTAAATTTGTGAAGAATAAATAATTAATTATAAAAAAATAGATTAACTTATTTCAAATATCAAATTAATTAACCATATTTGTTAAAATAAATAAATTAATATTATCTCTGATTTAAAATTTAATGAACATAGAAAAATAATTATAAATATAGATTAAAAATAAATATATTTATTGAAACTATGAGTTAAAAAAATAAAATTAATAAATAATAGTAGTATTTTTTAATTTAGAGTACACATATTTCAATAAGATTTAAGTATTACTTTTTTATTTTTAATAATAATACTTGAAGTTATTTATTATTATTTCTATTAGTGTTTTATATTCTAATTCTTTGGTATTAAAATCAGTATATAATTGTAATTAATTAATTAATAAAATTTAATTAAAATGTATTACTTAAATTAAATAAATAAAAATATCAATCTGATGGATATATTAATTTCTTTCCACTTATTGCAAGAAAAATTCATTGTATACTACAATTCTATAATACAATTAAATAAATTAATTTAATATTATTCAAATTTATTAATATATTAAAGTAATTCAATTAATTATATGTATTACTTGCCTCTACTTTAAAAAATATAAATGGATACAAATGAATACATCTTGTTAGAGAATCTATTTATTTTTATTTTTAATATCGAAAGGGAAAACCAAAAATTATGAACAATAACCCAAAATATAAAAATATATATTGTAAATAAATTTCATTTATACATTTAGGTAATTCGAAATTAATTAACAAATTTAAAATTCAAAAATATTTATTTTATTAGTTTTGTTTATACCTGTTAAATATGATTTTTTTCATTTAGTCTTTTTAAATAAAATTATTTCTGGCTGAAAATAAAAAAAACATGTTTTTATTCCACAATAAAAAGGAAAAAAAAGTTTCGTTAAAAAGTATTTAATTTGGAAGGAATATTAAATAATTCTTAAATTTTTCTTAACCATGAATTTTCCTTTTCTATAAAAATAAATAATCAAAACATTTCCTTAAATAAACAAAAATATCTTAAATTCTTTTAATGATTTGAGGTTTGTAGAGGGGTTAAATTTTATATTCCTGCCCCTGATGGTTTACAATAATAATAGGGTCAGTATACCCCCACTTTCTACCCACTCAACATTCCAGAGGGCTTTTTTTTATACAAACTTGTGATAAAAATAGGTAAAGAGTCTAAGAAATAATGAGAGTTACAAAGGAGTCCCAGATGGTGGGAGGTGGTAGAAATAGTTCTTACTAATAGTAATATTTGTTAATAATTAAATCGAAATCTAAAAAATATAAATATATAGTAAATATACAAAGAAACAATCTTTATTATCCTCCTAATTCAGGGGTCACCAAAATAGTCTATATAGATCGCTAGGGATGTATTTAACACCAGTAGAGGTCGATCTAACCCAGAGGTTCCCAAAGTGGTCTATATCGACCCGGGGGGTCTACGGCAGCGAATAAAAAATGTGGGGGTCCATGATATGAAAATGGGGGTCTACGATAGTGGATCTCAAGCCAATATTATATTATCAACATTATACTATCTTACAATTCAATATGGCTCTAAAAAAAAGTTAAATTGTTTTTCCGACATGCCTCTTAAAACATTTTTGATTTTTCAATAAGGCTCTAATAAATAACGTGACGTCATATAATTTTAAATTAAGAAAAACTAATGAAGATTATTTTCCCGAGGATAAAACCAATACTAAGTGCGTGATTCGTGGTGATATGTAAAAAAATCTCATCATGTGAAATTTGGTATGAAAATAACCCTTCCCTTCCTATTGTCGATCGCTAATACTACCACTTCCGATTTCCGGATTTGCACCTAAAGTTGATCAATTCATCATACTGATGCATTAGGTAAATATATCCAATTTTAACAAAATCCGTTGAGCCGTTCAAGCTGTACACATCTATACGGACACACAGCGGACGGACGGACGGATGGACGGACATCATGCTAAAAATACTTTTTTGTAATTATTAAGGGAATTTTTATTAAAAGACCACATTGTTTGTATACAATTATTTATTATTACAAGCGGACTGAGTCAAGCGCTTGAATCGGAGCAAGCGTACGGTTACTTGAAAACGACTGCAGAATAAGCAGTCGAAACGTTGTACAGTTATTTTAATTTAATATATAATTTTATACAAACAATGTGGTCTTTTAATAAAAATTCCTTTAGTAATTATCAAAATAACCACAAAAGCTTTAATAAATATACTTTTTTTGTTAAGAAAATGCATGATTCGTGGAGATACGTAAAAATCTCCACATGTGAAATTTGGTGGGAAAACAATACCTCCCTTACTATCGTCGGTCGGTAAAAAAGGTAAAATTTTTTACAAACAATTAATTTTAAACCGAAAAACATGGCAAGGGGCCTACGTTTGGTAACCTATGATCTAACCCAAGGGGTCAAATGGGGGTTGAAAAAAAACGGTACCTAAATGTGAATGTAAAATTTTAATTTTTTTTATAATTCACTTAATATCATTTTCTTTATAAATAAATAATAAACATATATATATATATATATTTATTCGGGTGAAAAAAAAGTAAAAATGTGTAGGTACTTTACTTATTATTTCTGATTTATTAAATATAAATAGATAGTTTTATTTTAATTACCTATAAAAATTACTTTTATGGGGTTCGATGGAGATTTCAAAACATTATATAGGGGTCGATGATCAAAAAAGTTTGGCGACCCCTAATCCAATAGAGATGTTTGTACATTATTCATCCATGCTGTGAAAATCTATTACTAAGAGGGAGAGTTCAAAGAAGAATTAGAATTTCGACCCGTCATGACAATTAATTATAATTTGGCAAAGTGGCAGTGACTCCCATTGATGGATGAAAGAATTAGCTAATCTTATAATAATAGTTAATAAGAAAATAATTTTCCTTTGTATTTGGAAGAACGAAAATAAAAAAATTAAATAATTAAGAAAAGATAATTGAAGTAATTTAAAGAAAAAAATACTTATGGTCAAATAGAAATTTTATTAATTAAATTTTAGTTATTTAAATGAATACAAAATAATTTCAACAAATATGAAAAAGTTTAAATTTATAAAGTCTAATAAAATGAAAAGTGTGGCTTATTAATCTAAATTCATTTAATATTTTAATTGTAAAATTTTTCTAAAAGAAAAATTATAATTTAAAAATATTTGAAAATAAAATAAATTTGATTAATTACACCAAGCTAGTCGTGTAATTTATTACCAACTTGACGATAGATTAGTGATGATGGATCATCAGTGTTCAGGCTATCGTCTGGTCCGGTGAGACTCATCAATAACATCCAATTAAGGCGATTGTAGATGAAATGTTTCATCTCCCCAACGACATCTTATTAGAAAGTTAATTTATTTTTTTATCCAAAAAAAAAAACAAAACAAAAGTGCCTTAACTTTAGAATAAATTCTATATAGAAAATAAAATTTTATTTCAAGTAAAAATAAAATAAGTTTTAAGAAAAAGCATAAAAATTCTCAAATTTATCAACTTAAAATTATTGTTTTATTTATATATGTTTGAAATATTTTTAATTTTATTAATATAATATAAATTTATTTATTCTACTTTAATCCGGGGTGGCCCTTTTACAGCCACTCTGATAGGTCTATTATATTTATCTATTTATTTGTTAATAAAAGCTTAAGGACAGTGTTTTCCAAAGTGGGGCCCATTTGGGTGGCAATTTGATTGTAAAGAGGGGGGGAGGGCAATTCGAAAATATACTCCACACAAGTCAAACCCTTTTTAATATTAACTAGTTGACCTGTGGCCAGGTACAGAACCGACCGACGATTTGAATTAAATTAATTTCCAAACATTATATATATATAAAGTATCAAAAAAAAATATTTTTAAAACTTGAATTAAAATGACTAAATTATATTATGTTGGTTTTTATTTTTAGTTTAATTACTCAATAATTAATTACTACTATATTTTAAGTGAAATATTTTGGGACAATGAATATAAAATTAATACTTTGTAAACTACCACTTCCGGTTTCCGGATTTGCACCAAAAGTTGATCAATTCATCATACTGATGCATTAAGTAAATATGCCAAATTTTATCAAAATCCGTTGAGCCGTTCAAGTTGTACTCGTCTATATGGATGGACAGACGGACAGACATGATGTTAAAAATACTTTTTTCTGTTATTTTATGTAAAAATCTCCACATGTGAAATTTGGTGTGAAAACAATACTTCCCTTACTATCGTCGGTAAAAATTATGTATATATTGCATAGGGGGACATAAGAAATTTACGAGGGCATAGGTGGGGGCGTGGCACAAAAAAGGTTGGGAAACACGGGTCTAGGATACCGACACGCACTAAATATAATAATAATAATAATAATAATAATAGGAGTGGAAGTATTATCATTCTATTAATTAAATAAATTATATCCCATTTATTACTAATTATTATACATTTACTGTTAATTTTTCTAAAGATAAATGCTATTAAAAACTGAATATGTTTTTTTCTTCAATTATCTAGACCAGTGTTTCCCAACATTTTTTTGCGAATGCCTCATTAGAGCTTCTAAATATTTCAAATGTCCCCATATGAAACACATATTTTTAATATTAAAAATTTATTTCACTAAGTTGCCTATATATTGGACTTCTGACCTCCAGATTGGGAAACACTGATCTAGAGTAAATAATATACGTATCAACTTCTCAAAATATTGCATAATTTTCTTTCTAATGATGTAGCGAATAATACTCATCATCGTGATAATGAAAACAACATAATAATATATGATTAGATGAATCGAATACCGGATATTGTAGTCCTATCGTTTTGAAGGTCCCAGAGTCATTTTCGCTAAGGATGAGAAAAATGTCTCTTTCTCTCTCTCTCTCTCTGTGTGTGTGTGTGTATGTGAGTATGTATGTAGACAAGATAACGCAAAAACGGTTTGAGCTAGAATCATGAAATTTGGTACATGGGTATTATTTAAAATTCATAGTTTTCTATCAACTTTTGAGAAATGTAGCCCAATCGGAAGAGGGTCATTACTTACAACGTTTTGATTTTTTTTCCTCTAGAGTGACCGTAAAAATAAAGATATAAGTTTAATAGTTTTTAAGATGATTAAAAGTTGTATAAAACTGCTATATATAGAATTTCAGCTTGATTGAATCGCTGAAAGTACCGGAATTAATTTTTTAACACTGCAAAGCAAGCGCCAGCACATGACGTGGTGCCATTAATTAATTATTTTAATTTAAATATAATATATGTTATTTAATCCAATTCATATTGCGAGAGAGTCGAGTGGAGACACTCCAGCTTATATCATTTTATAGATCACGTTAAAAAATTATTTTAAACGTAAAGGTATTCAACATATATCCCAAAGGTCTTGAAAAGATTATTTTTAATTTCTTTAATTGTTTTTTTTTTGTATTCTCTAGAACAGGGGTGGGCAACTCGCGGCCTGCGGGCCGCATGTGCCCCGCCGAACAGATTTTTCTGCCAGTCAGCCATAATAGTACAATATCATTTTATTGGTATCCTAAACATTTTCGGGCCACTTGATTACTGTTAATCATAATCACTACAACAATGAAAGTGTCATGTTGGTATTATGTGAATTGTTCATTGTTCGTTAAATAATTTATTAAGTTGTATTTTTTGTCTGAGGCACGTTAAGAAATGTTGAACTTTCTTTTGGCCCTTTGATAAAAAGGGTTGCTCACTCCTGCTCTAGAATCTATTTGAAATTACTTTTGAAGTTTTTAAACAAAAAACAAATTATTTGTAAAAATTAGATTGATATTTATTTTTTTAATCTAATATTATTTTTAAAATGATAACACATAATTTAATTTATTGTTATAAATATAGCTATTTTCTTTAAAATTCAGTTTCATCATTAACGAACTAACGAAAATTGAAAAGCATTCAATCGTTTTAGTTACCAAAGTTAAATAAGTTGACCTGTGGCCAGGTCCAAACCGACCGACAGTTTGAAGTAAATTAATTTCCAGCTACAGAAACAATTTCAAATAATTTTAATATATCTATTAATGTAATAAAAAACAGATATAAATTTAACATAAATATTTTTTTAATTTTATTTTATTTATAATATATATGTAAAACCAGGCTGTGAAGTCATGAATGGCTCGATGACGTCATATAATTTAAAATCAAGAAAAAACTAATAAATATGATTTTTCTCGGGGATAAAACCAATACAAAGTCCATGATTCGTGTGGTGATATGTAAAAAATCTCCTCATGTGAAATTTGGTGTGAAAATAACCCTTCCCTTCCTATCGTCGATCGCTAATACTACCACTTCCGGTTTCCTGATTTGCTCCAAAATTGATCAATTCATCCCACTGATGCATTAAGTAAAAATACAAAATTTCATCAAAATCGGTTGAGCCGTTCAGGCTGTACACATCTATACGGACGGACGGACGGACGGACAGACGGACGGACAGACATCATGCTAAAAATACTTTTTTCTGTTTAGAAAATGCATGCTTCGTGGAGATATGTAAAAATCTCCACATGTGAAATTTGGTGTGAAAACAATACCTCCCTTAATATCGTCGGTCGGTAAAAATTAAACAAATTAGCTGGAGTGTCTCCACTCGACTATCTCGCAATTTGAATTGGATTAAATAACATAATATATTATATCTAAATTAAATTTAATTAATTATAAATTATAAATAATAAATAATAAATATTAAACCAGCGCATGTTTGGCTTTTTGTTGATGGCACCACGTCACGTGTTGGCGCGTGAGATTTGCAGTGTTAAAAAATTAATTCTGGTAATTTCAGCGAATCAATCAAGCTGAAATTCTATATATAGCAGTTTTATACAATGTTTAATCATGTGAAAAATTATCAAACATATATCTTTATTTTTACGGTCACTTTAGAGGAAAAAAAATCAAAACGTTGTAGGTAATGACCCTCTTCCGGTTGAGCTACATTTCTCAAAAGTTGATAGAAAACTATGAATTTTGAATAATGTCCATGTACCAAATTTCATGATTCTAGCTCAAACCGTTTTTGCGTAATCTTGCCTACATACATACACACACACACACATACACACATACACACATACACACACACATACACACACACACACAGACATTTTTCTCAACCTTAGTGAAAATGATTCAGGAACCTTCAAAACGTATAAAAACATCAAAATCTCAACATCGAAAATTTTCGTGATCGCAATACTATCTCTGGCGAGATAGTAAAAAGAATAGAACAAGTCAATAATGTAAGTTGTTCTTATTGAATTTAAGAAAAATAAAATTATAAAATTAATATAAGATTATGGCAAAGAAATTTTAAATTAAATACAAATAGGAAAAATTAATTCTAATTGTTAAAAACTGCTTTTGTTTCAATGATTACACAGAAAACTTACTATAAATTTTAATATAAATTTGGCTTTTATTATTTCGATGTTTATTTGTTTTTTTATTTGTCATTTAAAATATAAAAATCTCTGACTTTTGGACATCCTATATCAAATAGGTTCCCCCTTAAGCGGGGTAGAAGTGTTGTATGATCAATCTTAATCTTGATTTTCTAGACTGGAAACCGCTACTTCATATTTCAAGTAGATTCCAAAGTATATATTTCACAAATAAATAATAATAAAATTTTGTATGTGGGTTATGCATAATAAATATACATTAAATTAATAAATTCAGAGCACAATAATAATAAGATTTAAATTTCGTAAGAATATGTATTTTAGTATGATATATAGATTAATGGTTCTACAAATATAATACAAAAATAGTAATTCTGTATAAGTATAAATAATTCTTGTATAATAATCTAAATAATAAAAAACGATAAATGAAACTAATACTGTGTTTATTAAATGGGATAAAAAAACTTCTTGAAATTTATTTGTTTGTCTTGTCTCCTTTGATTGTATGTAAATTTAACTTTTTGTTACTCTGTTATGATTTTGAATGGATTTAATATTTATTCTTGATTAGGGGAAAGGGGGATTTGAAGAATAAAGTCTGTTACTTTCAAATGGTGTATTAATAAACAACGACTATCTAATGGCGTTATTGTTTAACGTGCAGATAAAGATTGTTTCATTGAGAAGAAATAAGCTGGAGTGTCTCCACTCGACTATCTCGCAAATTTGAATTGGATTAATTAACATATATTATATTTAAATTAAATTTAATTAATTATAAATTATAAATTAAAATTAATAAATAATATTTATTAAACCAGCGCGTGTTTGGCTCTTTGTTGATGGCACCACGTCACGTATTGGCGCGTGATTTGCAGAGTTAAAAAATTAATTCTGTTACTTTCAGGGATTCAATCAAGCTGAAATTCTATATATAGCAGTTTTATAAAATTTTTAATCAGGTGAAAAACTATCAAACATATATCTTTATTTTTACGATCAATTTAGTGGAAAAAAATCGAAACGTTGCAGATAATGACCCTCTTCCGGAACCGTTTTTGCGTAATCTTGTCTACATACACACATACACACATACACACATACACACATACACACACAGACTTTTCTCACAACCTTAGTGAAAATGACTCAGGGACCTTCAAAACGTATAAAAACATCAAAATCTGGACATCAAAAATTTTCGTGATCGCAATACTATTTCTGGCGAGATTGTAAAAAAGATAATGATTTAGGAATTGGATAAGATAAGTGGTATTTTAATAGATTTTGCAATTGATTTATTTTATCCAATAATTAATATGTAGTTATGTACGAGTATTGTAATGTTCTGTAATAAAATTGAAGTTGATATGGTTGAATTTAATAAGCAAATTCTCATACTAATATGAATGAATATTTTTTTTAAATTTTTTTTGTTTCCATGTATTAATTAATTAAAAATTAATCTGAATACAATTTGTATGAAAAATACATAAATATATTTAATAGGATAAAATTAATTTTATTAGGAATATGTATGTTTTATTTCAATAAATTATACTAATGGATTAAAATTTTATTTCGTAATACTTTTTGCAAATAAACTCTCTCTTAAAATACTAAAAGTTGTCATAGGGAATCTAATTTTACATTCATATTGGCGGTTTATTAAATCAGAGATAAGTTTGTCTGTCATAATTTTTTTTTTTTTTTTAAATATCGAAAATGATTATTTATGATCCGATAGCATAATTTAATTTTTTTTCAAAAACAGAAATCTATAATTTCTAAAAGAATATTTATCATTTTTTTATAATAAGAATTGTTTTTCTTTTAAAAAAAAATATCTATTTTTATTTGAAGAAAAATATTTAATCGGGAAGAATCATTCTATGACTCATTTAAGATGAGAAACTATTTATACTCGATTTCTTGATGAAATCTCCACCTGTCATTAAAATAAAAACAATTTAGAAATATACAGAATACAAACAGCATCAAATGTATTTAAAAAAAAATATTAATTAAGATGTGGCATTTGTAAGATTATTGTATTAATATACGCAACTTTCAAAAATAACTTATAACGAGTATTTTCACTTTCATTTGGTTTGTTATTATTATTAATTATATAATATTGATTATAATATTTATAAGATTAAAATAAAATCAATTTATACAATATAATTTATAATTAAAATAATTGGATTGAGAAAAAGGAAAAATTTTAAGTTGGTAAATGTTAAAATTATCTGTCAAAAAATGTTGTTCATTCAGTTCTTTCATTTATTATTTTCTTAGAATTCGAATGAAGATATTTATTTATTTCCAATTGAGGAGAGATGAAAACTGATTTTAGGGGTTTCGTGTTTATATTTTAGGCACATGTTCAGGATCAAAGCCGTCCAAAGTCAATGACTCAGAATTTTGTTTACATCGTAACAGTCGGTCGCTCACTGTCTCCATTGTATAGTACGTCCATACATCTGACACACCCACTAACATTTCATTTGTTTAGCCACGTGGTATAGGATGAGTACATGGACAGGGTGACTAACAAGCACTCGTCTTAGTCACAGGGAGTGAAACAGGCAAACTGACAGACATGTTCCAACCTTGCGACATTTCCCCTTCAATCGGAAGGCCAGATTCCCAGGGTTTCCTCTCATATCATTGACGATTGTTCATTTGTGTATGAAATCCCGAATCATGAAGACCTGTCCAAGAAACGATCTAACGAAACCGACACAGCTCTTTCACACTGATTCCATTCGAAAACGTACGTTTAACGATTTCACTTTTACTTTTTTTTCTGACTTTTTTAATTGAATATTGATCTTTTGGGTATACTTGTTCCGGTTTTAACATCCCACTCCTCTAATACCTCACTCTCTTAATAGGTCAATGATCTAACTTAACTTATCTAGTCGTAGAAAATTTAATATATTGTATATCTAAATATATTATTATTATTATTATTATTTATAATTATTAATACTATTATTAATATTGAATTATTAATTATTATTATTATATCTAAAAATGTAAACTATATTGTGCAATTAATCACGCCAAAAAATGAAATCAATGAATAAATAAACACAAATCTTAAGAGTTTGTTCATCAAATGAAAAATAAATAAATATTATTATTATTATTATTACTATTATTATTACTAATATTTAATTATTAATTATTATTATTATATCTAAAAATGTAAACGATATTGTGCAATTAATCACGTCAAAAAATGAAATCAATGAATAAATAAACACAAATCTTAAGAAAAAAAATCAAATGAAAAATAAATAAATATTATTATAATCATTATTATATATTATTATTATTATTATTAATAATATTTAATTATTAATTATTAATTATTATTATTATATCTAAGAATGTAAACGATATTGTGCAATTAATCACACCAGAGAATGAAATCAATGAATAAATAAATACAAATCTTTTTCATCAAATGAAAAAATCCTTACGCAATTAACACTAATATATAGTATATATAGTAAATAAAAATATTATTTGTAGGTAAATTATATTCCAGTGACAATATATTTTATCATTATACATTATTTTTGAATTTGTAACGAAATAAATAATTAAACAATCGGCAATATCAGAAAATACTTAAAAGTGGTTCATGACACCTTATAATGTTTTAATTATTCTCGGAATATTAAATTACATATTTCTTAAAATTTGTAAATTTAAAAAAATATATATTTAATTAATTAAGAGGGTGTATTAAATAGATTTTGTTTGCTAATTGTTTTTCTGGTCACAGGTGGGTACAATATGACACTCCCTATTTGAAAAAGGGTAGCTATGGATGAATGGAAATGGAAAATTTAGTCATTGAGGGGTAAAACAAAATTCATAAAGCTTGTACGCAGCTCACAATTCGCTATCAATATTTTTAGAAGGGTGGGATATTGAGCCTTAATACTTTGACAAAATTGTCTGGAGTTAGTCGAATGATATACAGAAAATAATTATTGTTATCATTAATCGATAAAAATATAAAAATATTAGCATTATTATTTGATCAAACCTACTTGATCATTATAACAATAATACGAGTATATAAGTATATAATATCAATTTAATTCATGATATATTTATTATTTTATTCATATTTTGATATTTTTCCCTTTTTATAAGATACCTAAAGATTCAAATTTGAAAAATAATTATATGAGAATATATTTGTTTAATATTGTCATGTTTTGCGTGGTTTTGTCAATTTTGGTTAACATCGAAGTTTAAAATCAAAAAAACAAAAAATTAAAAACTTTTTTAATCTATGTTATCATAGTTACTATATATTATGTAGTTTTAAGTTCTTTTGGATTAAATCAATAACTTTTTTATATTCAGGAAGAAAATTGAGAAGAATTTTAGTTTTTTTTTATGAAGTCTTTTAGATTTAGTAATTTTTTAAATTTCAAATACTGGTTTTTCAATGAAACAAATCTATATAAATGAAATCTTGTTTAATAATATATATAAGTACTTTTTCTTGTTTAGTTAAACATTTGTTATAACATTATTTTAAAACCTTACTATATATGGTATATCGTAGTTTTTTATTTTACGTTGTAAGCAACGGAACACAACTAACTAAGAGGTTATACGAATTTTACCTGAATTTAATATGAAAATATTTTTAGAATTATCAAAAGTCTAATCTAACAATTCATTTTTTGTTCCAGTACTTAAAAAAAATTTAACATTTTAAATAAACTGATTTTTAATATTTTTAAATCTTAAATTATGTTATAAATATAATTTCTAAAAGTTTGAATAATAATTAGTTATTTTTCAATTTTTAATGATCATCTTTACAAGATTTGTTTTTGTTATTCTTGGATCAAATTACATATCAAATAATTTGGAAAGTGTTTTCTTTTTTCTCTTTTGCTTTGAAATAATTAACTGATTAGAAATTGTAAAAAAAAAATAAAATTAATTTTAATTCAGATATACATATGTATTTTTCTTTAAATCTTGATAATTGATTAGAGGAAAATTAAAACTAAAAAAAAAACTAAAAATTCTAATTATTTGATTTTAAAGAATAGAAATGTGGGGTGTCTCCTCCACTCGACTATCTCTTAAATTTGAATTATATTATTTTAAATCAAAATTTAAAAAATTAATTCTGGTACTTTCTGCGATTCAATCAAACTGAAATTCTATATATAGCAGTTTTATACAATTATTAATCATGTGAAAAATTATCAAACATATATCTTTATTTTTACGGTCACTTTAGAGGAAAAAATATCAAAACGTTGTAAGTATTGACCATCTTCCGGTTGAGCTACATTTCTCAAAATTTGATAGAAAACGACAAATTTTCAATAATGCTCGTGTACCAAATTTCATGATTCTAGCTCAAACCGTTTTTGACGAGATAGTAATGAAATATAATTAATTTTTGCATACAACAAACCTTGATAATAACTTGGTATAATCTATATATGACTATAATATATATAAATTATTATAAATTAAAATATTATATATATATATATATATATATATATATATAAATTGTAATAACAACAAAATTTCGAAATTGAAAATTTTCATAATCTCAATACTATCTCTGGCGAGATAGTAAAATTAATTTATTATTAATTTATTAATTAATATGAGAAAAAAAATTATTTCATTAAATTGTTTCTAAATTTTAAATTTCTGATAAATTAACCTGATTGATTTTTCAATTCTAAATAGTATAAACAGCATATCGGAAGAGAATCTTAGATATTTCACTGTAATTTAAAAAAAAAATAATATATATATATATATATAATTAAATATATTAATATGACAAGATAATAGTCTGATTATTTATTATATTAAATATATGGTGAACTGTCTAAATTTTAAATAGTAATTTAAATCAAATATATAATTTATAAGTTATACTTGTACATATAAATAATAATAAGCACATGGAATAAGATAACATTATTTCGAAGTATTATAACACTTTTATTTATTTTAGATGATATATAAATGGGAGTGGGGATTAATAATTTGACATTAGTGGGGTTTAAAGATTCTACTAAGAAGGGAGAGTAGAATAAAAATATATTTTTGGTAACCAGATGTGTATCCCACGGGGCACATTGAAATCATAAAAGCTTTTTTTATTCCCAATCGAATTGTTAATATTTAATTTGTTCGGATTTCAGCACGGACTTTAAAAGTCTTCGCTAAGAACACGATGCGACAGTGCCTTAGGGCCCTCCAGGCGAGAGCCACCCTACCAAGAAATTGGACCACCACTTACGAGGCGGCACAGGAGTTTCCATGTAAGTTAAGATCATTTTATTTATTTATATATTTATATGTTAATGGCAGTTATTTCAATGGAGAAATATTATAAAAAATAGATGGATTGGGAAAAGATAGGAATTGGATGAAGGTTGCCCAGGAACTTTCGAAGCTAGTAGCTATTCTATTTATTAAAACATCTGGGAATGCTAGGAGGCATTATTGTGAGAATTTATCTAATTCTATAATATAATATAAATAATTTAGAGAGCAAAAAATATTTAAAAATAGATATTTATTTAAATGAAATAAAATTATTTAATTTACAGAATGAAAATTGTAATTTTGATCAAAATAACATTCGGTTGGGAACATGGTCAAATCGGCGGTCAAAGATGAAAATTTCCCAAATATTATAACTATAATAATTAATATAATTTATATTTATAATTATAATTATAACGATTGAAGATGCGCTAAAAACATCGCTTATTTATAATTATTATAGTTATATTATATGGGAAATTTTCAACTTTGACCGCCGATTTGACCATGTTCCCAACCGAATTTTAAAAAACCAAGTCCACTTTACAATTACACTTTTTTAAGCTCTACTCGAATCCAAAATAAAAATTTAAAAAAATCGAAAATTTTTCGCTTCAGACACACAGACATAGATTTTATAAACGAACTAAAAGTTAGTTGAAAATAACACTTGTATATAGATATGTATGTCAAATATCTTTTAAATTAAATTCAAATGAAATTGGGGTGCTTGACCATCAATTGATTAATTATTATTTAAATACGAGAACAGATCAATAAGTCCGTGACTTTTTGAATTAAACGCAAGTATTTGAATAAAAAATTATTTTATTTTTCAACGTACTCTCCTTTGAGCTCTATCTATTCACTTCATTCAACGTTTCTCCAATGTTTTTTTTATCTATTTCAAAAGTAAGATTTGTCGAGGATATCAAAATAGATTTGTTTGTGTGATGATTTCATCGTAAGAGTCAAATCTCTTTTCGCCGAGTCATTTCTTCAGGTTTGGAAACAAAAAATCTCACTCGGGGCTAAATTCGGAGAATAGGGCGAATGAGGGAGCAATTCGTATCCCAATTCATGGATTTTCATAGAAATTCACTTTTTTCCATTAGCTTCTCAAATCACGAGATAGTCTACTATTTATGGATATAAAATAAAAACTAAAAGACCCAGCTTCGACAGGAGTCAGCTGATAGTTGCCTGCTGACAGGAGCATTGTTGCCATTCCACTTAAAAGATGGGAAATTCAAATAGTCACGGGCTTATTGATCTGACCTCGTATGTAGGATTTAATTAATAATTCAATTAAAAAAATGGTCGTAAAGAGCTTTTTGGAATTTAATATGTTAATTTTTAAGACAGTTTTACATGTCTGAAGTAGTATTTGATTATTATTTCTCTACTATTTATTAGACTTCACTAAATTATTTTTAATTTTGTGTGTGCTATTATTATATTGTAATTGTGTGTGTGGATTAATTCATGAATTGCTCGATATTTTGGAATTTGTTTTATATCAGAAATAATTACTGACGGAAGGTGAAATAAATAAATAAATAATATTTGAATAGTACATATTTCATTTTACTAGGGAATGAACTCATCATACATACAATCAACAAATTAATTAATTTTTAAAATGAATTTATAATGAATTCATTTATTCTACTGAAAATTTATCTTCTAACATTTAATTATCTTAATTATTATTCAATAATTAAATTAAATATTAATGTCAACGTATGAAAAAATAATAAATCTACATAAATATTGAATTTAAATAATTTGATAGGCGAACAGAATAAATTAAATTAAACATGTTAATAGTAATACTATAATACATAGGTTATATTTATTTTGTTTGCATATTTATCAATTGTTGATAATTTCATTTAATTTAATTTTTTTTTTTTTTGTTTTATAATTCACACTCAATAAAAAATAAATAGAAGATTAATTTAATCGGATAAATGATGATTTTTGAAAACTCTGTAATCCGATTAGATCAGGGGTTTAATCGTTGCGTGGGGAAAATGTGGCATGCAAATACATTAGTTGTATAACAATATATATAAATATATATTTATATATATATATATATATATATATATATATGAAAAAATATTGAATTATTTTTATATTAAATTATATATTATATAATAATATATAATATTAATATATATTTTCCAATGATTAAATTTTATTTTGTATAATATTATGAAATTCATAAATATAACCGTAGGCATTCGTTGAAACATATTAACATATTATTAAAACTAAAACTAAATTTTAATAAAAGTAATTTTTAATTAAAAACACTCAGTAGTAGAAGTTCTCTTCTGTTGTTTAATTGGTATTTATAATATATTTTGTATGTTTGATGTATATTAGAAATAGAACAATGTCCTGGATATTTAAGAGTAATTCTGATTTTTATTATAACGTTTTTCTTAGCTTCACTTGGAGTCTGTCTCTCTGTCTCTTTGTCTGTTCGCTCGCTTTGACAAATTGAAATCGATTTTTCATCGACTTTTTATTGAGATAGACTTTTGAAAATTTTTATAGATATTTCAATTGATCCCTAGAAGGTATAGAAGAAATATAATTTAATTATAATTAATTAATTGTAATATAATTAGAGATTAATTACTTTTCGTAACTAACTCCTTTTGTATTGCTCCGATTAATTTTTTTCAACGGATTCTGAAGCATAAATATTGATTTCAGTATAGATTTTTATTTTGATAGTAATTCAATATATTTTATAGCATTAAAATTAATGATTAATTCTTATTAATCAGCTCTAGTGCCAATGAAGAGGGGTTTTCCCCCTCAAATGGCATAGAGAAAAGGTACTTTTTTATATATGTCCCGATAGAAAAAAAAACAAAAGAAAAATAACCTTTTTTTATGAAGACAATATGAGCACAATATCCTATCTATATACATTTATAAAATCTTATATTAATAAAAATTATTTATTTATAAATATAATATAATAATTATTATTCAATAATAACATTTACTTAACATAAATACGTAACATCAATTTTAGAAGATTAATATATATATGTTTTTGTTTTATTCAATTTGCAAATTTTTGAATAACTTCATCTATTCTATTTCTCTTGTTATATTAAATAAATTTATCAAATTAAAATTGCACTGAAAAGATTAAAATAATATAAATATAAAAAAATTTTATAAAATAATGTTAACAAGTAACACTATTTCTTCAAATATAATCAACTATTTTGGATATGATTGATAATATGTAAATTTAATAAAAAATCTTTTAAACTTTGATATATACTTTGATATAAGTATATTACGGTGAAAAATAATAAAAGATTAATTTCTTAGCTGTTAACCTATCAACTTTATTGCATGATAAAAAAATTTGTCAGTTTATGTGTTTAATAAAATTTTTATTATTACAAAAATTTGACTTGATTTTTAATATAAATAAATAAAACCAAATGCGCCCAACGTTTTTCGTTGAATATGAAGCAATTCATCCATAAACTTTGTCAGGCTTATAGAAAAATTATTTTATTCTTTTTTAGTCCATTGGAAAAACGTTATTTTATAAAAAAAATTTATATTTATATTATTTATCAATAGAATAATGGAAAAAAATGGAATTAACAAATTAATTATCAAAATGATTGAGTCAATATAATTTAAATACAATGAATGAAAACAAAGAAATTAAACATCTATGAATATAATCTAATCACATTTTTATTTTTGGAAAGATTTTCTTCTTTATATCTTATCGAAATAGGTTGATTAACATCATCAATTTATTATTCAAATATTCGACTGATGTTCTTAAGTATCATGATTGAAAGCATATAATAATGATATTTCCATGATTAGATTATTTATTTATTAAATGATAATTTTGCAAAAAAAAAAAAAATTGAGGGTTTCTAAATAAAAAAAAATTAAAAATAGATAGAAATAAAATCTAGGTCGTATATGAATCATCTTATATTTTTTTTTTAATTTAATGATTATAGTTTGAAGAAAAGAAAGGGTCAAAGATCCTCGAAGTTGATTTTGATCAATTGGCTGCTTCAAATTATTTCTTAAGAACAAAATGAAATCAGGTTGCATCGACACGAAATGACTCACGGATCATAAAATCATCTAATGACTTGTTTTCCATGATTTATAGGGCAATTAAAAAAATGCGACGACCTGTCGCTGGCGATGATCAACGTACATTTCAATTACATGCGAGTACATAATCAATTTTGAAATCCATCATTTTTTTATTGGAAAATTTAAAAATAAAAATAAAAAAATTAAAAAAAAAAAAAAAATAAAATAAGAAATCAATAATTTTTCTTTTTATGTAATATGTGTAAATAATAAAATATAAATAATAAATTTGATAAGAAAAATTTATATAAATGTATAATTTTACTCTACCAGTACAATAACAGTACAATTTCTCACGCATACATGGAAAAAAATTTATTTATAAATTTTTATGTAGTTATGAATTAGACCAGTGATTCTCAACCACTGTGACTCGGCACTTTATTATGTCGCGAGATTATGAGGCTCTTAAACATTTCCGACTACATTCTAAATTTTTTCATTATGGTTCTAAAAAAAAAGGTAAACCGTTTTTGGGACCACCTTTTTTCAATATAGTAAACTTTTACACTTATCTTTTTCTTTTTGTGCCGCCAAATTTTTAAACCATTAAAAGTGTGCCGCGGTAAAAAAAAAAAAGATTGAGAATCACTGGTTTAGACTGTATCTGTATTATCATTGATTCAAATTCTCTATCTACTCATATATATACTCACAATTTTTTTTCCTATATTTATTTGTTCCATGGGACTGACCCATCTTCTTAATTTTATATTTCAAACTATAATATGTATATCAAAATTCCTCGAATACATTCTTCACCATTCCTGAGTGATTTCATCAAATTTGACTCATAAATGTTGCAAAAACAGAAAAAACAAATTATTTTCCAACACCCTGAATCTATTTTTGTTCTTTAATCAAATCTCACACGCACATTCTAAACTGGCAAAACAATAAGATAAATATTTTCAATCTTGAAACCTATTATATGATAAAAATTTTAATAAAAGTAATTTAGTCTTTTATTTAATAATTATAATTTAAATTTTAAATTATTTTTATATTTGTTTTTTTTTTTTGTTTTTTCTGATTTTTACTCATATTTCTATTTTTTAAATAAATAATTATTGTTTATTTAAATTATTAATTTTTATATGAAATGATATTTAAATTAAATTAAATTTAAATTAAAAAATTTAATTTAATTTAAAAAATGATTGAAAACAGTTTGTTTAAAAAAGACCTACCATTTCAATTTTGTTTTTTTTTTGTTTAACATATTTTTTTTCTTTATATAACGATAAAGGTCATTAATTTCTTGATTAAATCTTATCTAAATGATGCTCTGACATTTTTTAGATAAGATTAATATAAATTGCATATAATTTCATATAAAATGAAATATATATTGATATAGGTATATTGTTTTTCATTTCAAAATGAGGAGACAAAATGCTTTTCGAAAAAAATACGATGATTCGTCATTTCTAGGAGAACGTTTAATAGAAATTTTATAATTTTATTTATATGAGGAAGGAAATCGACTATACACGAAAGAAATTTCTTAAGAAATAGTTGAATTTCTCAAAATAGCTACTCTTATTTATTATAATTATACCTAAAAAACATAATTAAAATAGAAAAAATATACTAATTTATATGTCATGATATATTTCAATATCAGTTGCTCTATTAACATAGATAGTTTTTTTTTTTTTTACTAATTTATTGAGAAAAATATGATTTGTATTCATATATTCAAAATGAAATTATAAATTCAAGTAAATACTCATCACAAATATTGTAACTAATCATCATGATAATAGGATTAGATTAATTAATTATTATTTATCTAATAAATATAAAAAGAGAAAAAAAATATAATAAAAATTTCAACCAACAGTAATTCAAATTTAGTCTGAAAATACCTTTTTTTCATTCATTAAACTCATACGGCAATATATTTTATATATTTAAATATATATTAATTATTTATTTTCAAAAGATTAATACAATGAATATTAAAATTATCATAGATATTAATTAAAATATTTTTAATTTTTGACTTGTATATATTATATCTATTTGTGTGAATTTAGTGATATGGGGATGAGGATTGGGTATCATTTTAGTATAAAAATATAATTTCTATTTAAAATAAATAAATATATATAATTATATAGGAATCTAATATATATATTAAAGTGACCATTCGTTCCGATTTTTCCCGCGTCACGCAACGTTTTTCAATAGTCCCAGTTACATTGTATTGGTCTCTCAGATGATACACTTTATGTTCGTACTGCGTGCTAACAATATTAAGGTGACCAGACAATTAAACAAATAAATAATATTAATATTCTACTTACCAAACAAACTATGTTCCATACAATAATATATTAAAAATTGTGGAATATGCACTATCTTTACCTGTAACTAACGCTGCGACTGAACGCGTTTTTTCTACAGTAAATCAAGTGTGGACATCAGAAAAATTAAAATGAAGTGTTGAAACTTTGAAACCCATTTTGTGTCAAATATAATTTGAGAAATTCTTATCAGGATTTTTACAATATTTTAAAAAATGACAACAATCTACTGAAACAAATTCACTCAAATAAAAAATATGTGTCAAGGAATAAAATATTATACATTTTTTTATATTTATAAATCGTACTTATGTTAAAAATAAAAAAATATTACGATATTATTTTTATTTTGTATGAAAAGTTTTGTTGATACACCCCCCCCCCCCTCCTCCTTCAGAGTTGTCTCGCTTTGTCCATCTAAAAATCTGGTCACATTAATATATATTCCAAATGAACATATGGTATATTGAAATAAATATAAGTTGTTTGATAGTAACAAGTAAATAAATATTATTAAAAATTTCATAAAAAAAAATATAAAAACATACTTCGTCAAAGGGGCCTAATTAACATTTAATCAATAAGTGATGATTGTCTGGCGAAAAATATTAAAAGTATTTCTTTAATTAAAGTCTAGTAAATGAGAAAGGAAATTGATTAGTTTTTGAATCTTAAATTACATTCATTGGATTATGAGGTGATACGCACCTTCTCTGTATTTTGTTGGAATAAAAAAAAATTTATATTTTTTAAATTTGTCGTTCAGTCCTTTCTCCCATTTAATATAATTTTTTATTATTTTTTTTTAAATATTTTTACAGTTATTTTTATAAGACTATCGAATTTTTTTAATATAAATATTCTTCTTCTTCTTTTTCTTCTTCTTCTACTATCTTCTTCTCTTCTTCTTCCTCTTCTTCTTTATTGTTAGAGACATGTTTAGAGTGTCTTTTTTTGGCCGACCACGATTTCTTTTCCCTATTGGGATGTTGTTATGAACTTTTTTTACTAGACGTCCTTCTGTCATTCTTTCTATGTGCTGGTTCCATTCTGATCTTCTTCTTTGAACCTAGGAACTCGCCCTCTTAATGTTGGACATTCCTCGGATACTCATTTCTTACTCTATCTATTCTTGTTAATTTTATTCTAATTATATTAAAATATAGCAAAGTACATAAATATTAAAATGCAAACTATAAAATAAAATTGATAAATAAAAAGTTTAAGATCAGACAGATAAAACGATGATTCAATTCGAAGTTTTATGAAATGAGAAATTGTCAATTTTCTCTTCTCATCTTAAATATAATTGATTGATAAAAGGCAATCGTTTTTTTTTAATAATATTTCATTTATTTAATTTATTTCAAATATTTAGGGACATAAATAAAAAAATGAGACAAATCCCATGATTTGTTTTAAAAACTGACATTTCTCCTTTCTGATATTTTTCTATTTATTTATAATAAAAAGTTCATGTATCAGATTTATTTTCATTCTCGATGAGACAAATGCGAGTCGTAATTGACATTTGCTAATCCTATAAATATGCAAACACATTTTTGATGTAATTGATCGAGTCAGCAGACTTCAGCGTTGATGAAATATAATCCGTTTAATAAGTTACTCGAATGGATGGGAATTCGTAGTGAAACATGAAACTCGCACCCACTCAACCTATATTATTTCCAAATACTTATATATGATATAATATATATCCACTTTCTATTTTAGGTCTTTAAAAATAATCTCTATATATTAGAATTTAGTAAAAAACAACTCAATTTTAGATTTAAAAGAGATTGTTAATAAATATATATTTATAATATAATTTTATATAATGTATAATAATATAATTTTATTTCATTTTTTTATTAATTAAATAAGAATCTTTAAAATTTGAATTCAAATTTTTAAAGACTTAATTAGGGAGGGATTTAAATGTTTAGAAAGAGATATTTTTAATATAAATATTAAACATAATGATATATAATAACATATGACTTTTATACATCCTATTGAGTTTGTTAACTCGCTTAACCGGAGTTAAGGTGTTGTATGATCAGTACAACGATTCCTCTCAACCTTTATCTTGATTTTCTTCATTTCTTCTACTTTTTATTTCATATGGTAGGCCTCGTTTTCATAGACTCAAGCTAAAGAGAAATTTCTTAGTCAGACCTGGAACTTGCACCCGGGAACACACAAGCATGTTGCTCTCCAAAAATTAAATACTTAATATATTTTACTAGGATTCTCAATAAGTTCGCGGAACGGAAATGAAGAAACCAATTTTTATTTGAAAAAATTTGTAAAATTGATACAAAAGATTACAATAATAATCCGAATTGATTGTTTTGCCAGTTAGGAGGTAATCTATAAGCAAAATTCCTTTTGCATCCCAAAAAACTAATGCTAACACCTTCTTGGATTATTTTTACACACTAACTCTCTTCAGACCACTCCTTAGCCTTCTGTTTTAATTCAGTATCATGATGTTAGACCCAACTATCATCCATTGTGATAAATCGACGGATAAAGTCGCTTTTATTCTTCTTAAAACATTCAAAATGTTGCTGGCAAAGTCGCATCCGAATGTGTTTTTGCTCCATAGTCAGAGAATGCGGCACCCATTTTGCACATAGTTTTTTGAAACCCAAATTAACACTCAAAATCTTGCTCACTGTGCCCAAGTCACTGTTAAATCTCTTTCAGTCAATCGACGGTCTTCCAATACCATATCTTAGCAATCCGCGTACTTATTGAACAACTAGTATATAAAAAAATATGAAAGTTTATTTATCTATCTATCTCTGTGACTCTATGGAACTCGATAGTTCTTGGCCGCAGCAACCACACCCCTCCAAGTATTCCTATTCTGAGCCACAACCTTCCAGTCCCTATCCTCTCCCATCTCTCTCACGTCCTTTTCCACATTATCCACCCACCGTGTCCTTGGACTTCCAAGTGGACGTTTCCCACTCGGTCTCCCTACCAATTTTTTTTTTTGGAATTCTATCTTCTCCCATTCTAGCCACGTGTCCTGCCTATTTTATAATTTTAACTATACCTGGAGATGCATAGACGTCAATGAAAGTTTATATAAACAATAATATTCATTTTATTTTATTTTTGTTAGTTAAATATTTCCAAAATAAAAATAATCAATACTTGATCAATAAAAAATATTAGTTAAGGATAAATAAATAAGTAAACCTTAATAAATAAATGAATATTTTATTGATGTTCTTCTTGAGTGATTGTCATAAAGTGATTGTGTCATAAGTGATTGTGATGAGTGATTGTATACAATCTACACTGGCATAGTACCATACAGTCTATCTACCTGTCATCCACTCGCTGGTAAATTGATTGCTTTCAGCGAAATTAATTTTAATAATAAATAAATAAATTTAATAGAAGTCTAAAACAAAAGAAATAATTGCTGAATTGGTTGTGATTAATTTTTATATTATTTAAATTGAATTTAAAATAAAAGAAATACCTATAGGTATATCTTTAATTTTAAATTTTAAAAAATATGTACAATTTAAAATAATTTTAACTATATATCCACTTTCTATTTTAGATCTTTACACATAATCACTATAAATTAGAATTTAGTAAAAAACAACTCAATTTTAGATTCAAAAGAGATTTATATATATTTTATATTTTATATATATATATATATATATGTATAATATAATAGCTTATTATACATTTATAAAATTTTTGTTAAAAAAATAAATTAATAAATTTTTAAAATAAATATAAAAAAATTAATATAATTTCAATTTATAATAATTTTAATAATAAAGGAATTTTGTAAATAATACCACATATATTTATCGCAATTTTATTTAAAAAAAACAAAAAAAAAATTGACATTTAGATTGCTCTTTCTGCAATCGTTATCAAGCAACTGCACTGCCCGAATGTATAGATCCGACTTTAGTAACTTGATAACGATTGCAGAAAGAGCAATCTAAACGTCGTGTATTTTTTGTGTATTTTTTTTTAATAAAATTGCGGTATATGTGGTATTATTTACAAAATTCATTTATTAATAAACATAACCACAAAAGTTGTAATAATATAATTCTAATAATGTTTATTTTTAGTTTTATTAAATTAAAATAAATTTTTTCCGTTAGGGTCTTTTTTAACTATATATATATATATACGAGGGTGGGGTGAAAAGTTTCCGGCCTGGCCAAGAAAAACGATGTTTTTAAATTTTTTTTTTGCTATATTTTTCAACATAATCTCCATCAACACTGATACATTTCTCATAATTTAATTTAATATGTCTCATCAACAGTTATGAATCGACGCAAAAATTCGTTTGGATTACGCCTACAGCGCCAAATTGTCGGTAGAATGGTTTTTCGAAGCAGTTTTTGGTCAAATGTTAGCAAACGCGGCACCCACGTTGCACACAGCCTTCCATATTCAAATGGCTATGCAAAATATGTTGCACACGTTCAGCTGTCATCGTACAGGTCACAGCTATCTTGAATGTTCAAAAATAAAGCAAAAAACATTTAAAAACATCGTTTTTTTGGTCAGGCCGGAAACTTTTCACCTCACCCTCGTATATATCATATATTATCAACTTCATATTTCATCTACTTATTATAGACAAGTATGTAGATTAATATGATATGAGGACCCTTATATGAATACTTAATTTTGTGATATAAGATATCGTATAATTATCCTTAATATTTGTAGCATTAGTAGTAGTGGTAATGGTAGTAATGGTAGAGGGAGGATTGTAGGAGTATAAATCTTGTTGTGTTGGTGAATGGGAGGTAATATGTAACATAGATATTGTTTATGAGTAGGAAGTGAGAGTGAGAGTTGCCCTTTGGTTAACAAGCCACCTAAAATTGTTATCTGAACCATGGCATTCACTGACGACTTAACCGAAGCGTGAGAGGCATCGATCGAGTCGATGATCTCGGAAACCAAGTGAAAGTCTCGCGAATGAATCAGAGCGGCGTTTAGCAAGAGTCGCGAGGTCATTTCGGATGCGATCGCTCTTAATATGGTACTAGAATTCCCCTCCCCTGAGGAAGGTTCCAAGAGCACGCTTCCGAAACTTGTCAATCGTTGAGCCGGCCTTGGCAGGGTCGCCCGGTCTCCGTCGGTGGCAGGGTTCGATTCCGGTCTACCTTGCCCAAGGCTGGCTGCCGCACCCTCGCATTCCTTCCAGCGCCATCACCTGACTAAGCCTTTTTGCACTTGGGTCAATACTCCGTTCTGGACCCATCTTCTCCTCCAAACCTCCTCACCCCCCAATCGTTTGTTAAATTATATACTAAACACGTGGATAATTTTCCAAATTTCAAGCCGGTTTTTTTTTCTACCATTTATTTCTTAGCCGACCCATAATGGACTGACGATTTATTTTCATACCCTCACACGATGCAAGAAGGAATTCACTTAGAAACCACACTCTTAACTTTTTTACCGAGTGACCTTCATAAATAAATACATTCAATATTAACTTAAGAACATTTAAAAAAAAAAAAAATTTTTATATATTCATGATAATTATTTACATCAATAGACACAATCATCGAAATTAAACTATGAAACTATGTTAATTATTGAAAATTAAGATTTAAAATAAATCTGGAGTGTCTCCACTCGTCTATCTCGCAATTTGAATTGGATTAAATTACATATATTATAAATTTAAATTAAATTTAATTAATTATAAATTATAAATTAAAATTCATAAATAATATTTATTAAACCAGCGCGTGTTTGGCTCTTTGTTGATGGCACCACGTCAAATGTTGGCGCGTGATTTGCAGTCGTGTTAAAAAATTATTCCGGTACTTTCAGCGATCCAATCAAGCTGAAATTCTATATATAGCAGTTTTATACAATTTTTTAATCATGTGAAAAACTATCAAACATATATCTTTATTTTTACGGTCAGTATAGAGGACAAAAAAAATGAAAACGTGGTAGGTAATGGTCTTCTACCGAATGAGCTACATTTCTCAAAAGTTGAAAGAAAACTACAAATTTTGAATAATGCCCATGCACCAAATTTCATGATTCTAGCTCAAATCGTTTTTGCGTAATCTTGTCTACATTCACACACAGAAATTTTTCTCAACCTTAGTGGAAATGACTCAGGGATCTTCAAAACGTATAAAAACATCAAAATCTCCACAAGGAAATTTTCGTGATCGCAATACTCTGGCGAGATAGTAATGAAATAAAATGATTTTTTGCATACAACAAACCTTGTTTATAATATATATATATGACTATAATATATTTAAATTATTATAAATTAAAATATTATATAAATAAAATATATATAAATTATTCATAGGATAGTACTTGAGCTATTTTTTAAAAACAAATTTTGAAATTTTTAAAAAATTAAAGTACAAACCTTAAAATCAGATCAAAATGAATAATAAAAATTTTAATAAAAATTAATTAAAATTTAATAATAATAATTAATAAAAATAGGAAAAAAATATTTATAATAAATTAAATTTTATTAACTCATCTTTTTTTCTACAATCAAGCAATTTTTGTTTTCTTTTTTTTAATTTTTTTTTTAAATTAATATATAGAATGTTAATATAAAATAATAGAATGTTAATATAAAAAAATTATTTCATTTTTTTTAATTTATAAAAAAAAAATGGTAAGCAAATTAATATAATAATAATAAAGGTTATTTATTAGATGTCAATGTCCATAAGGAATTCACTAAAATTTCTTAATCAAATGAAAAAAAAAATTGCTTATGTTTTTCAATTAATTTTTTTTTTTTTAATTTAATTTGACCGTAATATTAAAATAAGTAATGATATATAAACGAGAAAGATTTTAAAACTCATTGGGATGACATCACATCTAAATTTTACTAAATATCCGATAAAAAAACTGATGTGACGTAAACTTTATTAAGATAATGAACATATAAGTACTCTTAGTATTATTTCACAAGTTTCTTCAACATAAATGTACATAGACATTTATATTAGTAAAAACATAAAAAAAAAATTAATTAATTAAATAAATTTTGAAATTGATTTTTTTTTTTTTTTTTAAATTATAATTCATCTAGAAAATATTTTTCTCTTAATTAAATATTTTGAAATTCTATTGAAATAAAAATAATTAAATATATTTTTATTTATCGGTGGCATTACATTCATCATCATTAATCATAAAACATTTTTGTAACTATAAATTAAATACTGTTTTTTTGTTTCTATGTAAAAACTGATAATATTATAAATTACGTCCCATTGTGGAATTATTTATTTATTTAATTTTTCACTTTAATTATTAATTTAAGCTTTGACCTTATTATTGAAAAATTGAATAGAAAAAAAAATTAAATATTAATACAAATGTTCGGTGATAAGTAATATATATATATATATATGATAATATAATTAATCCTTTTGTTCTAATAAAAATACATATATATTACCAATACAATAAATTTTTAAAAAAATTTTCCATTTTTTTTTAAATTAATAACAAAGATGAAAAAGGAAATTTTTTTTTAAATTATTTTAAAAATTTTATTGTGAAATGAATCAATAATATTTATAAATAATAAACAAATAAATATTTTATCTGAAATTTAAAAAATAATATTTTTTTTTTTTTTTTTATTATTATTTATTTGGCTTTCGGATTATCACCATTTTAGCCAGCCTTCTTTATTATTCTTATATCTATTATCTATACTTATATATATCGATTTATATATCGATGCACTCAGCGAGGTTTGAACACTCGAACTCGAGTCGGCGGACCGGTCACTATAACCTCGCGGCTAAGCTCCCGGTCTAAAAAATAATATAAATCTATAATAAATAATAAAAATAAATAAATAATAAAAAAATATATCTTTAATTATATTAAAATTATATAACAGTAAAAATGCTTTTAATGATTTGACGTATTTTGAATTTGAAATATTATAGATAAGAATATATATTTAAAAAATAATATATTTTTAAAGGTGTTTCAATATATTATATATATTATTATTATTATTATTAATTTATTTTTAATTTAAATTTTTTTATTTTTCTGTCTAAAAATAATTATTTATTTGAGTAAATGAAAATATTTTCGAAGGTTCATGATTTATTTTGTTTGTATTTATTTGTGAATTGATGGAGTGAGGTTCGTTTGTGCGCCCCACCACAACGGCCTCGGAATGACGTCGACGCCGTGAATGTTGATGACTCAAACCTGCGGTGACGTCAGAGCAACCGGGAGGAATCGGAATCACATCAAATAGCGAATTTAAGTGCCTGGCAGTGTACCTTTTAAATAAATAAATACAATTCGAATACTACACTACTAACAACTGATTCTAAAATTGACATATAAATTAAAAAAAAATTATTAATTAATTTAATTAATTAAAATAAATAAAACTCGTTGAATCTTTTTTTAAGATAGATTTTTTTTTAAATTAGATGAGATATATATATTGTTAATATATATATATTATATTTTAATAATAAATATTTATAAAATATAATATTTGATTAAAATAAATTATAAAGACTAAATTATTAAAACATTGACCTTTGAATGGTGAATATAGAGATGAAGTATATGTCATATTAAAATAAAAAATTAAAATTATTAAATATAATATTAATTCAAAAAAAAAAAAAAAATTTAAAAAGCATAGACAAATATATGGTATATACCAATATATCTATTAAAAAAAATTGAATTTTAATATCCATAAAAATTTAAATTAAATAAAGTAAGAAAATTAAGAAATTAAAATTTAATAAAAATAAAATAAATTAATAAAATCTAAATTAATTAATTATTGATAAGAAAATATACATAACCTAAATAACAATTTAAGTATATATATCAGTGATTCCCCGGGGAGTCGCGAAAAAATTTTCTAATACTTGAAATTTTTGGTTCTAAAAAAAAAGGTAAGATGATTTTGTGGGGAAACTTTTGAACATTTTCGATTCGGTCAGATGATTTTGCGATTCTCTGAAAAATTTCCGATGGAGGGAAGCAAAGTTTTCCATTTTTTCAAGAGAGTAAAAATTTATATAAAAATCGGATGTATCTGAGCCTCGGAAAAAATACGATTATTTAGGGCGCCGCAAATCAGAAAAGTTTGGGGACCTCTGATATATACCTTTAATCAAATATTAATAAATGGAATTGTAGAAGAAAAATTTTAAGATTATTTTTTTACAAATTTTAATTAAATTACTCCAAATTTAATAAAATGATTTTATTTATTTAATTCTTTTTTATTAAAATTATAATAAGTTGAAGCTAATCGTTTTTTATTTAAATTTTGTTCAATGTAGTAGTACATAAGATGTTATGATATAAAAAAACATCTTTGTAGTTAAAAATTAATTTAAAATTTTGAAATTTTGATAAAAAATGTTAAATCTTTTCAAGTACACAAAAGACTTGTAATACAAAACTGTTTATATAAATATATGATATAATATTAGAGTGGCATTAGATACTTGTAAATAAAATGAAATCATTCATTAGTATGTAATAACTAATAATTGACATTCACATGTGCTAAAAAGATAATAAGATATATTAGTAGAAATGAAAATGAATTTTATTTGTTTCTATGTATATAAGATCAATTGATGGTTCATTTTTGAACATTTAATCTATTATTATCCCTATATATATCTATATATATATTATTAAATTCATTTAAAAAAAATCTTCATTTCATGAGGATTTTCAGGAATGTCATTGAATTAAATGTGAGTAAATGAAAAATTAAAATAATTATATTAAAAGTTCTTTGTTCTGAATTATAATTTTATTTAATCACATTTTATTATTTATAATTATAATGTTTTTCTCAACGTCACTTGGCGTCTGTCTCTCTGTCTGTTCGCTCTCTTGAAAAATTGAAATCGATTTTTCATCGACTTTTAATTGAGATAAACTTTTGAAAATTTTTAGAGATATTTCAATTGATCCTTAGAAGGTATATAATATAATTGAATTATAATTAATTAATTTTAATATAATTAGGGATTAATTACTTTTAGTAACTAACTCCTTTTGTATTGCTCTGATTAAATTTTTTTTTCAACGGATTCTGAAGCAGTAATATTGATTTCAGGATAGATTTTCATTTTGAATATAATTAATTTTTAGCATTAAAATTAATGACGAATTCTTATTAATCAGCTCTAGCGTTGATGAAGTAGGGGGAGTTTTCCCCTCAAATGGCATAGAGAAAAGATCCTTTTTTTATATATGAAACAAAGAAAACATTTTTTTCATGAAAACAATATGACTACAATATCCTATATACATTTTAAAAATCTTATATTAATAAAAATTATTTATTTATAAGTATAAAAAATTAAAAAAAATAAAAAAAATTGTCACTTTATGTGTTTAATAAAATTTTTATTATTAAAAAAATTTGACTTGATTTTTCATATAAATAAATAAAACTAAATGCGTCCAACATTTTTCATTGAATATGAAGCAAATCATCAATAAACTTTGTCAGGCTTATAGAAAAATTATTTTATTCTTTTTAGTCTATTGGAAAAACTTTATTTTATAATTTTTTTTTTATATTTATATTAATTTAATTATTTTACTTTAATTCTATATAATTTATTTTATTTTAAATATTAAAAACAAAACAATACAATAAATAATAAATAATAAATATTATAAAATAAAACAAACAAATTTTTCTTTGACAACTATCCCCTTTTTTTCTATATTTGTTTTCATAAGTATACAATAACTTAATAGGCGTATAATTATATAAAGCAATAGCATTTATTTCTTTGCAAGTGATGTTTGTCATTTATTAGCACAGCCAGCATTTCATTGATAGAATATGAAACTCAGTGTATTGATTTATTGAATTTGCTCAATCAAATGTGAGATTCAATTAAACTATAATTATTTATTAATACTAATTACTGTCTGGTAGGTTTCAACACGCGTAACAAAATATTAAATATTGCCCCCGTCATTGATGATGAAACACCAACGAGAAAATAAAACAATTGAAGTCAATTAGTCATCTTATAGACGTGAAAAATTTAATTAAACGATAAATCTCGTTCCAGGGATGATTATAAATAGAATTGCATAATATAAACAAAAAAGAAAATATGTTTCTAATATTATAGGAAGTCGATTGAATAAAATTAAATGGTTGGAATGTCAAAAAATTTAAATTTTTTTAACAATAAAAAATTTAAATATTTGTCAATCAAGTTATAATTGGATTTGTTATTTGTTATCTAAATCTTAAAAATCATATATGAACCATTGAAAGAAATATTTAACATATATTATTTTTATATATATATATCAAAAAGTAATATACGAAGGCAGGTCAATAAAACCGTGACTTTTTAATTTCCCGTCTCTTAAATGAAATATGGCAACACTTCTCCTGTCAGCAGACAACTATCAGCTTACTCCTGTCGAAGATGGGTCTTTTAGTTTTTCTTTGACATCCATTAATAGCCGACTCCCTCGTGATTTGAGAAGAAAATGGAAAAAAGTGAATTTCTATGAAAATCCATGAATTGGGATACGAATTGCTCCCTCATTCGCCCTATTCTCCGAATTTAGCCCCGAGTGACTATTTTTTGTTTCCAAACCTGAAGAAATGACTCGGCGGAAAGAGATTTGACTCTTACGATCAAATCATCTTACATACAAATTTATTTTCATATTCTTGAAAAATCTTATTTTTTGGAAGGGATAAAAAAAGGAGTACGAAGGAGACTACGTTGAAAAATAACATTATTTTTTATCCAAAAAACTGTTTCATTAAAAATGTCACGGACTTATTGGCCTCTCGTATATATAAACATGTACGAAAATCGATGGTTTTTTTCCTGAAAATACTTTAATTTAAAGAGAAATAATTTACTAAAAATTAAAAAGTATTTTTTTTAAAAGGGCAAATGGAGAATTCTTTTCTTGAAATTGATTGAAGTATCAGATAATAGAAAAGTTTAATTAATAAGTGATAAAAGTGAAGTGTTGCGGCAAATGATTTATATTATGATTAGGTTGAAATGGGGAAATAAGTTCTCATCAGCTTTTGAAGGGTAAATGAAAAGAGAGGAGAAATCATTCTAGTAGCTTGATTCATTATCAGTAATTGAATAAAAGAGGGTGAGAAATTCATTAAATTTGAACTTATTTGCTGAACAATTTTATACTTAAAAAAAAGTTTTAATAAGTAAAAGTTTTCACATTGTGAAAATAAACGATGAACGTTCTTCAATGGCAACAAGGGTTCTCTTTTTATGATCACTTTTGATTTTATTACGTTATTAATATATTTTTTATTTACTTAATATTTTTACATTATAAAAATTTATATTATATCTTCTTAACTAAGTATCTAAAGTGATCTTTATGATTTAAGATATTTTTAGGAAATTAACCTATCAAAGAACTTTTGATCTTTGTGATCTCATAAGCAGTGGTGTATTGGGAGGGGAATGCGGGGGAACAACGTTCCCTTACCTTTTTTTCAGAACCGGAACGCGTTCCAGTACTTTTTCGTCTCCCGATAACTCCCACTTAAATCTACTGTTAGAAATTCTTTTTTTGTTTTCGTTAATATTTTGTATAGTAAGAATAAGAAAAAATAAAAACTTACTTGGAAAAATATAGTTTGCTGAAAATAAGACATTTTTTACTCCCACCATGCGTTCCCTTACCTCTTATTTTACCAATACATTACTGCTCATAAGGGCGTAATCAAATGAAGCATTTAAATATATATAAAAATAATAATACTATATAATAATTCACATATTTCCATGATAATTATAGAGTATCAAAAACAAATAAGTTGACCTGTGGCCAGGTCCGAACCGACCGACTGTTTGAAATAAATTAATTTCCAGCTACAGAAACAATTTCAAATAATTTTAATATATCTATTAATTTAATAAAAAACAGATATGGATACATAAATAATAAATATAAACATTTTTAATTTTATTTTATTTATAATATATATGCAAGACCAGGCTGTGACGTCATGAATGGCTGGATGACGTCATATAATTTTAAATCAAGAAAAAACTAATAAATATGATTTTTCTCGAGGATAAAACCAATACAAAGTGCATGATTCGTGGTGATATATAAAAAAATCTCCTTTGGTGTGAAAATAACCCTTTCCTTCCTATCGTCGATCGCTAATACTACCACTTCCGGTTTCCGGAATTGCACCAAAAGTTGATCAATTCATCCCACTGATGCATTAAGTAAATATACCAAATTTCATCAAAATCGGTTGAGCCGTTCAGGCTGTACACATCTATACGGACGGACAGACGGACGGACGGACGGACGGACAGACATCATGCTAAAAATACTTTTTTCTGTTTAGAAAATGCATGATTCGTGGAGATATGTAAAAATCTCCACATGTGAAATTTGGTGTGAAAACAATACCTCCCTTACTATCGTCGGTCGGTAAAAATTGAAATGATTCAAGTGAATTAATTATCTAAAAATAATATTCTATATAAATAAGGTTTTGGTTTGCACACACAATGCTTAGAAATTAAAAAATTGTATATCTAAAGTTGTATTGCTAAAGATTCAAAATTGTTTTATATTATGAAATTACAGAACAGAATTATTATTATTATATATTACCACTATTTAAACAAAGTTTATAAAATTAAAAAAAAAAAACATTCAATTTATTTATGTTTATATCGGTATCATTTTACTTTCAATATTAATCAATAAAAAAATAATATTTCTAAAATATTTCTAAGTTAATTAAATTAGTATTAAAACATAATATTCAACTTCTAGGTATTATTATTAAAATCATATATTTAATTTATTTCTTGTATAAGAATTTAATGTTTTGAAAGTTATAAATTTATTAATTTTATTTCCAAAAATTTCATTTAATTATTTCTTTTAATTTAAATTTTATTTTATAGATTATTAATTAAAAATTTAACATAATATAAATTTATTTATATTATGTTTTTATTTTGATTAATTATTCTAATATTTTTTTTTTTTTAATTTGAATTTTAATATGTGGATTCGAATTGTATAGAGGGCTGGAAAAGGAGGTAGTCCAGGATAAGAAGGGTTGTGTAGATAATATAAGAAGGTATGTGAGGAAGTTCGCGGGAGTGATTAGGAGGAGGAGAAAGATAGCTCTGGATAGGGTCGGTTGAAAGAATATGGTTTCTGAGGCAAAAAAAGTCCGAGATATATAAGTTGTTTAAAAGAAAGACATTCAAAATATTAATAATCAAAATATTTATAAAAGTGTAATTCCAAATAACAACATCACGTAAAATTATATATATATACATCATACTCACGTTTCGTTCATTAGATTTCCTTATAAAGAACCTAATTTTGATCTATTTTGGATTTAGGCAAAACCTAAACTTGCACAGTCGGAAAAATATGGTAATTGGTTAATCGTTATTTGATTATAGTTAAAGTATTGGTAGCAACTACAATTATTAATTTAAAATAAAATTTAATATTATTTATATATTAATATTAATCATTCCTTATAAATTTCCGGGCCTCAACATATTACAGGTTCTAGGCTAGAGTGGCCAAGCTCTTTGATAGTTCGATCCATTTTTGAAAATTTGAAATTTTCCATGAGCTGCATTTAAATAGGTATTTAAAAAGTATACAAAAATTGTATTAATTTTTTTTTTAAGGAATTATATTTATTGTAAACAAAAATAATTTTCAAAGGTGTAAACTGAATTTAAATATTAAAAATTAAAGAGATTATTTAGTTATTTTGATAATTCTTTAAAATTTGGTCAATAACTGGTGACAGCACTTTTCAAACATTTTTTCAGATGTTTCTTACTGATTGGTATTTGGAATTCTCAAATTTTAAAATGAAATAAAATGATTCACATAAGTATTTATGTTATACAGAATATTGAAATAATTTGAAAGCAGCTTTTTTTTAATACAGCATACTTCGATTCTGGTAAAAATTTCCAAAATTCAGTCATCACCCTCGTCTTATATTTTAATTGTTAAGCATTATTGCATCTCTGTTAATTCTGTTTTTTGGGTCATAATTATAGTCCAGCTTGAATTATGTTAATTTCAAATGGATTTAGAAAAAAATCAAGAGACGATTTAAAATATTACAAGTCTTGATATGTTTTTGGAATTCCATTAATATTTCTTCTAACTCGTTAATTTTTTATTTTTTATTTAATATGGATAAAAAAATTTTACTTCAAGGAAAATGACAAAATGTTTGTTCCATGACATCAGTCAAAAACATTAAGTCTTGTAACCACTCGATATCATCTAATTCTGAATAGGTTATTTACTTCTTTTAGAAATGCAGATATTGGATCAAACAAATCCACAAATTTAATACAACGTTGCACTTTCGCATTTCATATTTGTTGGTAGTAATTTAAAAAACATTTTGAAACACATACGAAACGATAATAAATTTTTTAAAATATAACACAATAAGTTGACCTGTGGCCAGGTCCGAACCGACCGACGCACAGTGGTCTGAAACGCCCAAATAGCTGGCCAAAAATGAAGATGTTGGTGAAACAGCTTGAAATTTTGTAGGCAATAGTTTTGAGAGTCAGGAAATTTAAATTTGACAAAAAAAAAAAATGGCGAATTCAAAATGGCGGACAGATTTTTAGAAAAGTGACGTCAGATTCGCAATTGTATGTTCTCTGGGATTTTTTGAGCCGAAAATTTCGAAATTGAAGTTAGATTGTACGAAAAAAAATGATAAATTTCAAATGATGTGTTGATTTTTCAAAAAATGACGTCATGCAGAGAAAATCCGTAAAGCTCACAACCATTGAAACTTAGGGGTTTTCATGTTAAGATATTGAAATTAGATGATTTTCTCGATAGTAAAAATATGCCAATTGTGAGTGATGGACTCACTTCAAGAGAAAGTGCATTTCTGAAAAATATTTTATTATCAGTAAGACAAATAACTAACAGTTACAGCCCTAGTCTATTGACGTTCGCGCGCTCGGAAAAAAATTCATAGGAACAAATGGGGCAAAAAAGAGCAATTTTTTCTTCATGATTCTTTATCTATAGACCTTTAGCTTTATGATTCAAATGAGATTGTCACCAATGGTCACCAATGTAAAAAATGCGGAATGTTTTTTGAAAAGTTTTTCGTCAGGTTACATTTTCTGACACAAGCGGTTTAAATCAGCCAATATCAATATATAATACATGCATTTCTAGCAAACAAAATAAAAAAAGTCCATGTACGTACCTCCAGCAACAGTTTCCATGTCGCAAGTTGCAAATGAAACTTTTCTATGAAACGAAACAACAATTTTGACCGAGCTCGAATTTCAGACGTTTTGGGAAATCTCTGGAGAAAGTAAAAACAGCTGACTTTGAGATGTTCGGAAAACTCGTAGAGTCATGGTAGTGCTCTACATTTTCAGCTTTTCGTACATAAATATGTCTTCAACAAAATACCATAAACGACATGCAAAAAAAAATTTTTTCAATTTTCGATTTTTGGCCAGCTTTTTTGGCGTTTCATACCACTGTGCGACGGTTTGAAATCAATTAATTTCCAGCTACAGAAACAATTTCAAATAATTTTAATATATCTATTAATGTAATAAAAAACAGATAGGCATATAACATAAATATTTTTAATTTTATTTTATTTATAATATATAGCTGAGGTAGCCGGCGTTGCCGGCGTTACCCGAGGCTGTGACGTCATGAAGGGCTGGGTGACGTCATATAATTTTAAATTAAGAAAAACATAATGAAGATGATTTTTCCCGAGGATAAAACCAATACATTCGTGGTGATATGTAAAAAAATCTCTTTATGTGAAATTTGGTGCGAAAATAACCCTTCTCTTCTTATCGTCGATCGCTAATACTACCACTTCCGGTTTCCGGATTTGCACCAAAAGTTGATCAATTCATCCCACTGATGCTTTAAGTAAATATACCAAATTTCATCAAAATCCGTTAAGCCGTTCAGGCTGTACACATCTATACGGACGGACAGACGGATAGACGGACGGACAGACGGATAGACGGACGGACAGACATCATGCTAAAAATACTTTTTTCTGTTAAGAAAATGCATGATTCGTGGAGATATGTAAATATCTCCACATGTGAAATTTGGTGTGAAAACAATACCTCCCTTACTATCGTCGGTCGGTAAAAATTGAAAAGGGAACTCGAGCACATTTATAATAGCAACAAATAATCCCTCAGAGTTGTCCTCAAACACATTTTTATTAAACATCATTTATCAAATTATAATAAAAAAATTAATAACGACATGAATTTTAATAAATCAAAAATAAAATATATTATTATTAACTGATAAAATAATAAGGATATATAAAAAAATATTTATTTTAATTAAAGTTAATAATACCTTTGAAAATAAAAATCATTTAATTACTACCATTTATATAGACATGATATTTTAAAGTGTTACTGATTTCGTCAGTCAAAAAAAGGCGAAAAAACAATTATAATTCAAAAACGAATATAAAAATTAATATTTATTCTTCATTAATAAGCAAAATAATACATATATATTGAAAAAATTTCAAAATCGAATGTTTAAACAATCAGAATAATTTAATATAATTGAATTGTACTTAGTGTAGTATAAAAAAAAATTTAATAAATAATCAATAACAAGGAGTATATTGACCCAGTTTTCTTACCGCTTTATTTTTTAGATCCTAATAAAAAATAACCTTTGAGATATCTAAAACTATGTTTAAAATAAATTATATTTATATAATAATTATGTTTAAAATGAAAAATATCAACTATTACCTTATTAACTGTCAGACATGGTCGATAATATTAAAGAACGAGATTAGGATAAGAAATTTTTTAAAATAAATTATTTCTTTGTTTACTTTAGCAAAAATTGTTTTATAGAAATTAACAATAAACAATTATTTATTCTTCAAAAAATATAATAAAAATTTATTGAAGATTTTTTTTATACTATATAGCCACGGTCGCCAAACCGTGGCTCTTTACGAGTTTATACAGGCTCAATTAAAAAATTTAAAGTCAAGACACAAAAAATAGGTAACATTTTCGATTTTGGAATATAAGTTCCCAAGTGTGGCCACCCCTGCTAAATTGGTACTAAAAATTGAATAATCAAAAAATGAGTTTCCTAATATTTATCAAAGAAATCGAGGAAAAAGATTAACAAAAAACATAAATCCAACTTTAATTCACTTCGATTGATAATTTATTTAAAAAAAAAAAATATCTAAAATTAATTAAGGTTCTATGTACCCAAAGCATGATCTCATTATGTAAAAAAAAATATCAAATACTCTTAATTGAGTGTTTAATGATGATACGATATCATTCGAGATAACAAATCATGTGATTCTATTATTAAAACTTAAATTTATAGATAAAAAATATATATTTTTGTTTCTAAACTCAAAAAAAATCTTGACATTTTCTTTAATTATATGGAAATTCAAGCTTCGTGTTATTCTCTAAAAGAATCCCTCAGCCCACTACATCGATTAAAATATACACAATAATTCAGTGAACATTTAATTTAATTAAAATTTTAACTAATTTGAATTAAATTAATGTTGAATAAATTAATTAAAAGTGTATATTACATTTAAGTATATTTATATTTATATTATAGAAAATAAACTTGTTTTAGGTTATAATTATGAAAGGGAATTTACTTACTTCTTCATAATCAAAAATTATTTATACAATAAAAATTGAAATTTAAAATAATATGATATTTTAAATTAATATAATAATTATAATAATATAAAATTTAAATAATAAATAAAACATACACTAATATTTTAATTTTATTATATCTTTAGACTAATGACGACCAATTATGGTTATAGGTATAAACGAGTAGTACATATACTAGTATATAATATATACTTACTCTTGTTCTTTAAAAGTTTTATAGGAAAAAATAATAAAATAATTACTTAAATACAATTTTAATTTTTTTTTTATTAATCATTTATTTTTTTCTTTTGATCTTAAAATTAATTAGGTAGATAAAGAGAATTATATAATTTGTATAAATTTATAAATTAATTAACGGATTATTTAAATGAAAGAGTTTTGCGGTGTTCTTACATGACTTTATTAATATTTTAATAATTTTTTTTTATATGTATATACATTAATGAATTTAAAGTTTCATGACCAAAACTTAAATCTTGTTATTGTTTCAAAAATATTTTTAAAGATTTTATTTATAAACCCTCATTGCGCTGAATGTAAAAGATTACTATTTTCAAATTAATACTATCAATATTAATTATTGAATTAATAATTATTAATTGGAAATATATTTACTATCTCGAAAATTTTCGATGTTGAGATTTTGATGTTTTTATACGTTTTGAAGGTTCCTGAATCATTTTCACTAAGGTTGAGAAAAATGTATGTGTGTGTTTGTAAGTATGTGTGTATGTAAACAAGATTAAGCAAAAACGGTTTGAGCTTAAATGATGAAATTTGGTGTACGGGTACTATTTAAAATTCGTAGTTTTCTCTCAAATTTTGAGAAATGTAGCTCAACCGGAAGAGGGTCATTACCTACCACGTTTTGATTTTTTTTCTTCTAAAATGACCGTAAAAATAAAGATATATGTTTGATAATTTTTCACATGATTAATAATTGTATAAAACTGCTATATATAGAATTTCAGCTTGATTACCAGAAAGTACCAGAATTAATTTTTAACACTGCAAATCTCACGCGCCAACACGTGACGTGGTGCCATCAACAAAGAGCCAAACATGCGCTGGTTTAATAAATATTATTTATTAATTTTAATTTATAATTTAATTTAATTTATAAATTAATATATGTTATTTAAACCAATTCAAATTTGCGAGATAGTCGAGTGGAGACACTGCAGATTTTTTTTATTCTCAAACACAAAAATGAATTAAATAAAAATTTTTAGAAAAATAAAAATATAAAATAAATAAATAATAGAATAATAATTATGCTTTTTTGTTAATAATATATTAACCATAATTGTATTAAATTAATAATTTAATAATATCACATAAATTATTTTATTACTAAACCTAACGATGGAAAGAAAATTAAAATTAAAGAAAAAAAATTAATTTTTATCAGAGAATGTTTTATAGATCAATTTGATTTAAAGGGTAATATATAAATCGGTAAGCAAATGTGTGAGATAAGTTTTTTTTTTGTATTTGCGTTGACATAGAAAAACGATTTGAGTTCGTTCCTCTGTGTTGTTTTGTTGATTTTTTTTTTCTTTTTCCTCCCTGGCCGGTGTGTCAAAGGTAAATGGCTTGGGGGTGGTGTAAGGTGGTAAACTGGGCCAAGTGACTGGCTGATGGCAGCCAATTGATTGGCTCGACTGGTGTAGCAAATGTCAAAGCCCGCCGTCGGCCGCTACCCAATGAGGAAGTGGGCTTTCGGGGGGACTCCGATTCCCCCGGCAACCCGGGCTGCCGGGGCTCTGAGTCATCGTCGTTGAACCGCCAGTCGCGGCCGAGACTCCCACCAGGCCACTTGAGTGTCAAGCGCTCGTTGAGATCCTCTCGCACGCGCAGTGTCATCGCATACCCTTCTGGTTCAAGGCCGTCCTTCGACAGGGATGGATTGGCCCAGCATGCGACCCCCCAGAGATTAAGACAACGGACTCGTCCTTCACCGACCACCCCTTTTGCAAGGTAACCAAGAGAAACACGTGACCGATACACCAAATTTACAACCACGTTGAAAGACTTGGCGCCGGTTCAACCCCTGGCATTGAACCCTTGTAAATACTTGTCAAAACAATCCAACATACCCATACACCCACACACATATATATATATATATATATATATATATATATATATTTATATAGAAAATACACAATACAATACAATACAATACAATACAATACAATGAAGTATCTTCAATTTAAAAACAAAATAATCATAATCATAATAATAACAACAAATAATATCAAATAAATAAAATTTCCAAATTCATTACTTACTCTCAAATTAATTAGAATTAATAGTAAATTACAAATAATCTAAATTAATAATAAATAATAATTCTCTTTTGATTGATCAACTGTCCAATAAAGCCTTTTAAATTATTTACATATTGTGAAAATTACAATTACATATTACTTCAAACTATAAAAGTTTCGAAAAATAATTTATATGAATTAATAATAAATATATAATAATATAAGATAATATAATATAATAATCGTGATTTAAAAGACGATAAATTTAAATGTAATTAAGAATTTATCCACCTCGGAGAATAATTTCATTCACCTGACAAAGGAATGAGGTAATTGTACAAATTTAGAAAAAGAATGAAGGTTATTTAAATTGTCTTATTTATGTTTGTAATTTACTTATATATTTCGTGTCGAATAAGATTAGGTAGAATTCCACTATTTGTAGTCACTCGGTGTTGTTGTGTTACGTTTTTGTTTTTTGTTTTTTTTATTTTGACGTAAGCGTTTATTTATAACTTCATATCATCAAATAATAAACGAAATATTTAATAATCAGGTAATATCGAACTAAATATTCACAAAAAAAAATAGTAAAATTGTTAGTATATATATATATATATAAAGTAAATACAGATAAGTACTTGATTAATCAATAATCAAAAACTTTCTCCATCTATTTATTTATTTATTTATTTTTTAATTATTTGTTTATTTATTTATTTTTTATTTATTTATTTATTTATTTATTTTATTAATCTATTTTATATGTTTTTAAAAGTAAATTTACATAAAATAAATCAGTTATAATACTACAACTAATTAAATACCTAAATTGTATTAGTACTATTGTTTTTATTTTAAATTAAATATCCTTTTTAGATTAGTAATAATGAATAATAATAATATTCGTATTTTGATTTGAAATTATTATTTTTTCTAAGAACTAATCAATATTTATGTTTGATAATTAATAATTAATTATTCTTGTTATAATTAATTATGAATAAGTCTAGTAATTGATTATATAATAATAAAATTATAAATTTCGTTTTAGAATTTATATACCTAGTATTTTTTTTTAAATATATATTAATATTCTAGTCTATTTTATTGAAAAATAGTAAACATCTTATATTTATCTTCTCATACATAAATAGATAATAAGATAAGAGTTTGAAAAAAGCATAATAACATTAATTCATTTTTTATTAAATTTCAATTATGTGTTGTACTATTCTAATCTTTACAACTTGTATATTAATTTTAAAAATATTTATTTTAATTTGCCTTATACTTTAAATATTGAGTTTTCATGTGTGAGTACTATAATTTAATAATAAATAAATTCAGTTTCTTTTCTATTTTAAATAAAATAAATGATAAACCAATTTTTAATTGATTTCACATTACACATTTAGTGTATTTTGTTTAAAAATCTCATTGTATTTATTTATAAAATTATTTCTAAAATATATTATATAATTAGAGTAGATAGCGAATTAAATAATTTTAAATGATTTTAAAAAATTAAATTTTAATAAAAAAATGTCTTGGGCTCTTTTATTTATAATAATTGTTTTATTTTTTAATTAAAGTGGAAAAATATTCTATAATAACTTTATATATAAATTTATAACAAAATAATAATGATAATAGTAAATACCATATTAAGTATGATTATTTACACATAATAATTTAATTATTTGATTTTTTGATTAAAAAGTATTTATATCAATTTTAAATTTAGTGTTTAAAATATTGCATAACAAACAGGGGTTAAAAAAATTTGAAATTTATTTTCGACATATTATAAATACTTATTATATAGTATTATAATTATTTTAAAGAATAGTTTTAAATTAATTTGTTAATTGATATAATATATATATATATATATATATATATATATATATATATATATATATATAGTTAATTAATTAAAAAATTAATTATTCTTTCCCCTATAAATAAATAAAATAAATAAATTAAAATTATATTTCTAAAATTTCAGTTCTTGTCGAATAAATAAATTTGACTAAGTTTAATAATTATAGAAATAAAATATTATTAGACTCAAAGATATATATATATATATATTAGGTTTTAAATTCATAGTAATTATATGAGTTTCATTTATGAAAATAATTAAAATTTATTTATCTACTCACTCTTATTATTTATTGGTATGATAAAGTTATTTTAATAATTTTTGTTAATTATTAATTACGAATTATTATTTAAAAAATCAATATATAGTATGATTATATAATTTAATATTAATATATGAATAAAAGCATTATTAGATCAGAATAAATTAATCAAAAACATCATTATAAATACCCATGGGCTTAGAGATGGAAGGGTTTAATCACACTGATGAATTAAAAAAAAACTTCATTGAAAATTTATAAGAAATTACTTCAGTTTTGATGATAAGCCCCTCCTCAAAAAATTAAATTAAATTTTATAACTTTAACTTCTAACAAATATTTAATTGAATTATGGGTACTTATTTACAAAATCAATTTTTTGATAGAAATTTCTTTATGGTACCAATTTCAAAAAGTTGGAGAATCTCTTATATATATAAATATCATATTATATTTATTTTAACATAATTTCCAAAATAGATGATATAATTAGATTAGAACATCGAATAAAATATTTTTATATAATGATGCAAACAGAATGAAGTTTTTTTTTTATTGTTTAATTTATTTATCACACACAAAGAGAAGGGCATGTGTATAAAGCAAATAACTAAACAGATATGTAATCTCGTTACTCCATTTACAATGACTTAATGTCCATCTGGAGCGCTGTTTTTTTAAATAGTGCATTTGTTAATCAATTGACGAGTTCTTTTTTTAACTTGATGGAATAAATTACTTAATCTTTGATGAAGAGCTAGCCAGGCTCTTTAATTGTAACAAGTGAGGAGAAAGAGGTAGAGAATGGTTATGTGTGTGTGTGTGATACTTTCTCTGGCCATCTGCCTTTACAGGCACCTGTCCAGGTCTCCTGGACCATCTTGTTTGTTCCCCCACCTTTCCTCTATCAGGACAGGATATGTGAGACTTGATCGGCTGCCTATCTACTTCTCGAGACTTCTTTCTTTTCTTTCTTTCCTTCCACCAGCAGAATTTTCCAGCCGCTAACTTTAGCCGCTGACTCATTGCCTCCTTTAGCAGCCTCAGGCAGTGCTTATTTCCTTTCTCTTCCAATATTTTTGGCCTGTCCAGGTGTCAATTTATATTAAGAGGTGCATATTTATATACACTCTCTTCCAGCAATCCATATATATCCATATATAATATTGATAAAACAATCAAAATAAAGAAAAAAAAAATAATTTATCAATTATCAATTTGTACATATCAATCTTACATAGTAAATAGCCTTGCCATATTTTTAAAGTACCAAGGATATTTCCATATTAAGTATTTTCAACGAATGACAATCATAATTTAACTCAAATAAAATAATTGATAAATATTATGCATATTTCTATTAATTTTTTTTTTTCTCTAAGAGAATTTAAAAAATATTTTTATTTTAATTTATAGTACTTATATATATCATCTTGATTCAATCCATTTCGCATTTAAAATTAAGTAATTAATTAATATACAATTTTACTTTAATATCAATTATAATAATTAATAATTATATAATAATACACATACTAGAGATCTCTGTATAAAAGCGAGCCCAAAATTTATAAATATTAAAAATATAGCTGTAGATCGATATAAAAATAAAGTACAATTTGCCTATTTTTCTTTTATTTCTATTTTTAAATATTTTTAATTGTTAGTGGATAGAACTAAAAATAATTGCATAGCCCTAGACGTCCTTAATCCACCACTGATAAAATTCTGTCAAATTAAAAACCAATAAAAAAAATTGCTTACAAAACATTATAATAAGACTACATTAAATTAATGTATTTTTTCTTTAATTGTAAAAATGGCGTGGATAATGACTTTGGAGAAAGAAAAGAGATTTAGGAGATTTTTAAACCGAATAAATTTTAATATTTATTGGTTGAAAAAGTTTAAATAATTGAGGACTAAAAGAGATTTGTATGAACATTATATATACCCAAACCTATCTAGAGACATTATCGAATACATCGCAATAGACAGGACTTGTGCCTTGCATGGGTAAGAAAAGGTTAATGAGAAGCACATTGTACATTGTAAGAGGATTGATGTATACGTGTTTGGCTAACAATATAACGGTTACATGTGAGGAAAATGAGAAAGAGTAAGAATTTAATGGAGCTGGGTAAGATAATTCAAATTTTAGATAAGTTTAATACAATCACAAAGATAAATAAATAGAATTAAAATAAATTAACATCTATTAATTTCAAATACTTTAAATATATATATATATATATATATATAATTATATAAAATTAACTTAATTATTTTAATGAAAATTCAACTATCTAGAAAATGTTTTCATCGTTATTATGTTAAATATCTTTTTTAATCATTCTTATCTTTTATCATTTTATTATCAGGGATCGGAGAAACTATCTAGAACAATCGAGCAAATGTGATTTTGTTCAAAGATTATAAATAGGAATTCAAAGCTTTATCTACTTTTGTATGAAACATTAATAACATTTATTAATTTTATCAAAAAAAATTGCAAATATAGTATTTTTTCATTTCTATTCTATTTATTACAAATAAAATCGACAATTCAACCGAAAATATTTTAAAAGGGAGAAGGGGAAAGGAATCTTTTACCAATGAACTACGAGTAACTACTTATATTGAACCAGTTTCAAACTTATTTAGATAAAAGAAGATAGAAAATTTTCATTATTGTTCCAGATCAGATTGATGTTTGCTCTTTTTGTATAATCGCGATCTCGATATTGTAATTTGCGTCATGTTTGTTGTTTTCCTTTCACAACATTCATTTTGCATTCGTTTATCTGATTGGATTCTCTCCTGTCTGGAGTTGGTTCATTCAATTCCGCTTCCTCTTCAGCCACGAGCACCTGCAGGCGAGAAGGAGGTCGCCTTTAAACATCCATTCCTGCCTTGACTTTTAAACTTGCCGTTCCTTCCTCCTTCACTCCCCATCCCCCCTCACCACACACCATTTCTCCTTCTCTCGCCCGTTTATTTTGTCCCGCTTTTTTTTTTCTCTACCTTCACTATCAGGTCTCGTTAAATTAGATAATGTTCAAAATCTCTGCCTCTTTCCTCTCCCTCTTCTTCCATCAAAAATTACAACCTCTTCGATACCTCAATCTACTTTTCGTTTGTGGGTCATTAATGGAATTCATATTAATAAAATTGAGAAAAAAGAAAATCATATTTAATACACCAAAATACCTTATTAATTATTTCTACCCATTAGGAGTTATATATAAAACAAAGCATTTTCTAAATATAAATTATAAGTAGATTGTGCAAGAATAAATGACCCATTTGATTTGTTAATGAACACAATATGTAATTCAGCAATTAATAATGTTGAAATCCCATTTGAATGATGATATTTCAAATAATTATTTTTCTTCTTGATAATAAAATATATTTTTTCAGACAATAATTTAAGTTAAATGGTGTACAATATATTCATATATTGCTTATTAAGAAAAATTTTAATATCTAATAAATTGTTTGTTTGTAAGTAAATTTATGTTTTCTAGCTGACAACAAATATTTGGTCAGTTTTGATACAAAGTTAATCATACCACATGATTCAATAATAAATCACGTTGATGTCTTAACATAATATTAATCTCTAAGTGAATTCGAAAGTTCTTGGCTGCAGCAACCACATTTCTTCAACTGTCCCTATCCTGAACTACTTTCATTCAATTTCCGTACAAGAGAATAGTAAGAGAATAGGAATTGGATCAAAGATAAATAGTTTTAAAAAAATGTTTATTTTATTATTGTTTTTCAATATTTCGATATTTTTCAAAAAATTAAATTGCTTAAATCTTTAATTTATATTTTTTTTTTTAATTAAAATTTGAAATTAAAATCTTTTATTCTTTCAAACAAGGTACGGATTATAATTTAATCCGTAAAAAATATCTTATTCAAACTAAAATTTTTTTTTAATTTTAAAAAATATATTAATAATATAATATAATAATAATAATAATTATTAATGCATTTTGACATATTTCATTTTTTAATAATTTATAATTATTAATACATGTACGTATTATAATATTAAACAAAATTTTAATCTATTTTTAATTGATTTTTAAAATATACAATAAATGTATAATATAATTTTATAAGCTCTGTTAGCATTAAATGTAGGTTAAACTTTCAGTTTGCTATGCAAAATATTTTTCTAATGTTTCATTGTATAAATATAATTCATTTTATTTCAATACGAGAATTAATTCTATACATACTTCATGATTCGATGGTTTAAAAATTCTAAATACAATTTCACCTATCGAGAAAACTGTTTATGTTCGGATGAAGAAAATTATTAACGGTCTTATAGACGAAAGGGATGTTAGGAAGTTAATAATTTCCTTCAATGACTCACGAAATAAATTCGACTGTTGACCAAACGAAATAAGTTACTGGAATATATTAACGATTCTTTCTTAAATGAAGATATATAGAATTCAAAAATAGTAAATGTAATATTTGTAATATAATATATGAAATAAACAATTATAGCTTTATAATATAAATATTTATATAAGTGATTAGTAAAAAATAAAAAAAAAAAATTGGATATTCGAAAGGTTTCTTTTAAGGAAAGGATGTTAAGTATTTTTTTCTTCTCTCTTTGTAGCAATAATTCTAGGTGAATGACCGTCATCTAGTAAAGTAGGATAGTAATATTATTGAATAATCACATCCTAAATAATTCAATATTATAAAAACGAATTTAGAAAGGTAAAAACATCAATGAGAAGAGAAAAAATTCTTAAGAATAGTTTTATTATAATCTAATTTGTGTGTGTAGGATTAATAAAAAAAAATATAATGAAATTTTTGCAATTTAATTACATATTCATTTGATAGTTAATCATTTTGAAATCATATTCAGAAAAAAATAAATAAATAATTAATATTTAATTATGTTTATTATCTATATATATAAAAAAAGGTTTTTGTCTGCACATTGCTCAGAATTTAAAAATTTTTGCATATCTTCGCGTTTCATGACCTCTAGAATCCAAAAGTGACTTTAGAATTTTTCACGTCTGTCTGTCTGTCTGTCTGTCTGTCTGTCTGTCTGTCTGTCTGTCTGTCTGTCTGTCTGTCTGTCTGTCCGGAAAATTACTATTTTATAGACTCAGAATTGGCTGAACCGATTTCTTTGAAATTACATCACAATATTCTTATATACCTCTAGAGTAACATAGGCTATAAATTTTATTAATATCTTATCAATAACCGCAGAAATTAATTTTTTAAAGTTTATATAATTCTCCGTGTTGTTCATTCAAGAGCAGCTCGCGGCTCACTGTCGGCCTAGCGGAATCATTTCAAACAATGAATTATCATAGAGATTCCCAATCGAAGAATTATTATAATATTTCCCTTTTTATTTTAAATTCTAATATACAAATATCAATTCAATTAAATAATTTATTCTAAAAGTTCTCAATTTAATTAAAATATTTATTAGATCATATTTTTATCTTAAATTATTTTTTATTTAATTGAATATTTCTTCTTTTCTATAATATATATATAATAATATATAAATTTTATCATTGGATAATAAAAAAAAATATTATTTAACCTGAATTAAAATGACTGAATTATATTATCTTTGTTTTTTATTTTAATTTAATTACTCTATTATTAATTACTAAATATATATATATATTATATAAAAATTAAAATATGATGATATAAAGTTGTTTTAAATTTTTGACATTTTTAAATTGGGTATATTTTTTAAATTTATTAAAATGTCTTTTTTATTTATTATGTTTAAAAGATTCATTTTTATTATGTGATATTAATAAAAAATAATGATGCTCTGTGCAAGTCGAATCATGTTGCACATAATTAAATAACAATTGCCAAACAAAGAATATAATATTTTTTTAAATTCTTATATTTAAATATCATTTCAATTAAATAATTTATTCTAAAAGGTCTCATTTTAATGCAATTTATAATTTTCTTCTAATTCAGATTTAGGACAAATCGTACAACTTTATATCAAATCTCGCTAAGAACATTCAATATTTTTGTACACAAAATATTCAGAGTATTGGCTAAGCGTATCACTCACAATCAGTTTATATTGAAATTTATATAAATTAACAAAGTAAAAATTTTTATTTGTTTAAATTTTATTATAATGAATCAAAAAAAATTAAATATATAGATCACATGATTAAGAGAAGCAAAAAACTTAACAGAAAATAACTGTTGGATGGAGGTCGGACATGACAGAAACTGTAAGCGAAATCTTCATATTGCGACGAATAATTTTCAAATCCCCTAGCACCACAGAATTTAAGTTTCTTTTAAGGAAAATAACTATGATCTAAAAAAATTAATAAATGAACTTTATAATAAAAAAAACAAATAAATCAATTAATTTAAATTAATACTATTAATGAATGTATATATTGGTCATTTATCTATAGTTTTATACCGTTAATTTTTATAAATTGTCTCAAGTCTCTATTTTTGCATTTTCTCAAGTTTCATTATAATTAAAAATATTCAATAATAATCTAGCAATGAAAATAAAATACCAAAATGTAATGATCAAGAAATATTATACTCTATTATAACATATACAATACTTATAAACTATAGGAGGAGGAAATATTAGGAGATATCATTGCGGGTTCAGGCCAAATCGACCAACATTAATTAAGATATTTTCATTATGACAGATATTAGGAACAAAACCGCGAATTCAATATTTCTGTTCACTAATTATTTGTAGACTTTAGTAAAACATACGCATAACTCAATAGATCCGGATAAACTTTTTCAAATTTTCAATCTTCAAATTTCTCTTGAAGGTAGTAAAGAAAGAATAAGATGCGGAAATCAATTGTAAAATATTAGGTTACTCAGACGACTTAAATATAATAGGAGATTCGGCAATTGCGATTACAGATAGCGAGGAAAATTTAATGGAGGTTTGAAATTAATAGTGATAAGAAAAAATATTTAGTAACAAAGAGGAAGAGTATTAACATACAAAATCTTAAGATGCAAAATGTAGAATTTGAATATGTAGAAAAATTGAATGTAATCACGAAGGATAATAATATTTGAGGAGAATTTAAATCGGGGTTGCAATCGGGAAACGCCTGTTATCTGCAATAAAGAGGCTTATCTCTTCAAAATTATTATCAAAGGGAATATATAAAAAGATTATTTTGCCTGTTGCATTATATGGGTGGGAGGCATGGTCTATGACCCTTGGAGATGAGAGTAGATTCAGAGTATTTGAGAATAGGATTCTTCCCTGCATTTATTGGCCAAAGAAAGATGAGGTCACCGGGTATGAGGGAGACTGTATGACAAGAAATTGGCCTCTCTGCATCTTCAGAAATAGTTAGGGTTATAAAAGGGAAAAAGCTGCGATAGGCAGGGCACGTGGCAAGAATGGGAGAGGAAAAAGATATTGGTGGGAAGACCGATTGGAAAACGTCCGCTTGGAAAACCAATGACGCGTAGGAAGGGACGTAAGAGAGATGGAATAAGGGCTCAGGATAGGGACACTTGGAGAAATGTGGTTGTTGCGGCTAAGAACTTTAGAGTATCTTTGAGCCACATAGGTAGATAGATATAACATATACAATAATAATTTATTTATAATTAATATAGTGATTAAATTAAAATATATTTTTTAAATAAGAACACAAAAAGACATGAATGTTTTATGTAATATACTGATTGAAACAAAATGGATGAAAACCTTTTAATACTTTCAACCACCAAATACTATGTACAATTCGGGGGTACAGGGGGCGGAGCCCCCGTCTAGGTGTGAAGAGCGCCGAAGGCGCTCTGAGCAGCTAGTAATTTATATATAAAAGTTCCAATAGAATTATTTAAATAAATATGAATATAAAGATAAATTCAATATTTATTTACATTATTTATAATCGGTTATAATATTTTAATGAAGAGATTATCTAAAAGAGTAACTTGTTTTAGTAAGGTTCACGTAAAGTGAATTTTTACTTTCTAAAATATTTGGCCTTTGGTTGAACTTGGGATGACGTGATTCATGAAAGTAGTTCCACTTACCACAAAGTAATCAAGATCTTAATAAAAGAAAGAATGTAAATATAATGAGCCGGGGGGATACTGCGCAAGACCTCTTATGATTCATCAACAACCTTTTGGACCAGAGATCCTTACAAGGTCTTATTATTACCAATAATAGCCGGTGAGCTTGAAAGAAATCCTCACCGCTCTAAAAAACAAAATACGGAATAATAGAAAAAACATGAACAACAAAATTAAGGTTAAGGATTAAGATTAATTTTCAGTCACGAAGTGAAAAATTTATTCTTTAAAAAATAAAAAATAAAACACAATTATAGGATTGCAAAAAAAAAATATATCTTTTAAAATAGTCTCTCATTTCTTTTGATAAATTTTTATAAAATAAAATTATTTTGATTCTAAATCTATTATTTATTTATTGATTTATTTACAAACTATAGTAGGATATTTTAGTATCTCTCCTATGAATTTAGCAAAATAAACAAAGATTGATTTATTTCTTTATTTTTTTTTTTTATTTAAGATTAAGTTTGTTTGTTGTGTGTAGTTTACTATGTAATATAGTATTCATAGTAGTTGTGGTGGTTGTAGAAATAGTATTAGTAGAAGTAGTAGTTTGTTGGACTTTGGCAAGCTATGTTTGTCGACAGGTGACGTCATGAGTGCGCTGGTGTGCTGCGACCTGGCGGCTGGGCGTGGAAGCCGCGACGGTTTGCGGCTCTCTCTCAACCGCAGCCTCTCGGAGCCCGGGCCGGCTACGCCGCTGCCTGCTTCGCCCGGCGCCTCGGCTGCAGCTGCAGCGGCCGCCGCTGCAGCAGCTGCAACCTCTCCAGCAAGCGCAAAGCGCTGCAAACTGGAGCCGGTGAGTCTACCGGCGTCGCCTTGCGCGGAGAGCGCGACGCTTCAACGCTCCCTGGTACTCTCGCGGGTGCGCGCTTATGACGCGGATTCGTTTGCAAGGCGACTGCATGGCCCTAACGCTTGTGGTAAACCCTTCCTCATCCTCGACTGTCGGCCCTTCATCGCCTACAACGTGAACCACTTGCGTGGAGCCATCAATGTCAACTGTTGCGATCGTTTTAATCGTAAACGGCTGCAACAAGGCAAAGCGACACTCGCTGATCTGGCGACAAGCCGTGAGGGCAAAGAACTACTCAAAAAACGCACCTTCAAAGAGGTGGTGGTGTACGACGATGCCACACCTGACTTCGACAAGCTCACCCCCATCCATCCACTTTTTCTGGTACTTACAACCTTAGTAGAAGACAATCGAGAGCCTGCTATACTTTTGGGTAAGTTCGTCATGGCTTTATTTAATCCTTTAACTCTACACAAACTCACATTCTGGTCGCTATCCAACTTTTAATAGGGAGAACAACTTTTGCATAATGTTTAGAAACCTTTATAAATAGCATCCATTCCAATTATTCCGTGATGACTCATCTGAAAATTAGTGACCAATTTTAACAAGTAAACTATCGAAATAAAGAAATAGTTTTATATATATAGATAGATATATAGATATAGATATAGATATATAAGTAGACTTGTTGGCGATCTAACAACCTACAACTGAAGAGGGAAAGTTGTCAACATGAAACAAATTAGTTTCATTTCAAAATACAAGAAAGTTTGTTTAGATTTGAATGTCAACGATATTTTTGAATGAAATTTATTTGTGTATTAAACACATGATTAAACAGTTGTTTATTAGTGGCAAATGTTTGGCACATCGCCTTCTAATTACAAATATCCATTAGACTTACCATAAGAATTGTATTTCACCTTCAATTGATTAAAATTCGGTTTTATAAATTATTTATATTATAAATTCATTCATCCATTATTTGGTTAAATGTATAATAAATATTGACATTTTAGATATTTAATATATATATATATATATATATATATAGCACTCATTTTATAGATACATTTGTTTTTAAAAATGAGTTTATTATAATATTAATCTGCTTATTATTATTATTATTATTATTTTATATTTATAAAATATTAAAATGCATTTTTAATTTGTAATATATGACAGAAAATATTTTCAATATTTTTGTAATACCCTGGAAACATATAACTAGATAATATATAGTTTTGGTTTGTTTATAAAACAATTAACTTATTACTCCAAACATTCTAATAGAATAATTATTTGATTGTTCCGAAATAATTAAAAATTTTGTTATTTAAAACAGTTAATTTATCTAAATTAATAATTTATTTAGACCAGTGATTCTCAACCACTGTGCCACGGCTCTTTAGTATGCCGCGAGATTATGAGGCTCTTAAACATTTCCGACTTTTTTTTCTAATTTTTTTTTTCAATTCTAGGAAAAAAAAATAGTTTTTTGGGACCACTTTTTTTCA